>OY728126.1:1190107712-1192607712 GCA_963277665.1 Viscum album
CCAAATTGATGAGTTTCACATGGAAGGAATACTATTTTCCACACAATGCTCCCTCTTAGGAGAAACCATGCGACACCTCCATGTGAGGTGTATGGTTATGCACATGGTTAGAGGAAATTGTGCACCCCGAGTAGGAAAACATGTGTACGAGGATTTAATCCCTCAAAAATTCTATTAAAAATACCCAAAACCCTAAAACACACCCTAATCAGCCCTAACATAGATATAACATACTATCTCAATTTTTGTGGCTCCTGAATTGATTCTAATTCATTCTAACCCCTATTCATCACAATTTAATGTAAGTATTGAAGAGTTTCCCCTCCCTCGGTAAGATAATATCATCATGATTGGTTTTCTCCCTCTTTCCCATTCCCCCCATCCATTGAAGGGATGTTTTCCCATGTTTTATTTAGATATAGATCCTGGTATTATGGATCAAAATTAGTTTAACATTGTTTCTAGTATTTTATTTAATCTCTCTTTCCTTGTCATGGGTTTGACATATCCATCTCAAGTTGGTAATTTCCATTAGGTGATATCTCTTCAAAAATTTGAGTTAGGTGATCTAAATTCCAATACCATAGTCATGATATAATTATATGTCTATAATTTTGAGAATTTAAATTTCCATGATTAAGGAATTGTATTCATAAATGAATTTATTTTTTAAAATTTCTATGTTTTAACAATTTAGGGTAATTAGTCAAATTGAATGGTGTAATTGTACTAATAAATTTTTTAATTTATTAATAGGATATTATGATTATGAAATTGGATTGAATTAGATTAATTAATGGATTTTTTATTATGAAATTGGTAAATTGTACTATTTAATTGTTGATTTCAATTAATGGTTTTTTGTTATTGGGGAATTGAATTAATTAATTGGTTAATTAATTAATGAACTATGTGGTTTGACAATTAATCTATTTTACAAATTTATTGAAAAATAAAATTATGATATGGTTGGTTAAACCTTGATGTTTATAAAATATATTTAAGAGGATTATTTATGATTAACCTTGATTAATGATATATCAGTGAATTTTGTATGTTTGGGATATTATAATATATGTGATAAACTTATGTGGTACATGGTCTACTGCATCAAAATATCATAGTGATAAATTTATTGATAAACATGTGTGGGAAATGGTATGCTGCATCAAAATCCCATAGTGATGAATTGTGTGATAAATTAGTGTGGGATATGGACTGAGGATCCAAATACCCATACAAGATATGAGAATGGTAAAATGAATGAAGCTCTAAATACCCATGTGAAATTGAGTTATGGGACAAGTACTAAGGCTCCTAATAAAAACGTTTATACATGATGTTATACATATATGTTTTTTTATTAGACTATGTTTCCAAGTGGATGTGATATAATATGAAATGACATGATTAATGATAAACATGGTATTTTGATAAGTTCCAGACTTTGTCATGGGTCGCAGCTGGTATTGAGGATTCAGCTATCCACATGAACCCAAGAGTGTATGTGGTTATATTAAAGAATAGTTTAAATGCGATAACATTTTACTTATATAATATACATTATTATTTATACAAAAACATACACTATTATTGAATAGATATTTTTTTAGATTCCAATGGTTGTGACCTTCTAAGTTGTAATCACACCGTAATCAGGCTTCCAGATGGGTACCCGAATAGATTACATGGTTATAGGAAAAGATAAGGGAAATATCCATATGATAGATAACTGAGTTGGGATGGATCAAAGATAAGGGAACTAGACATGGCTTCGGGACACTCTTTGATTTTTCAGTGTCTTAATTTTGGGTTTTTCATTTAAAACTTGGAATGTATTTGGGAAGAAATATCTACTCTTTTAGATTGGTTATTGTATTCCTATTTTAGTTATAATTTGATACTCATATTGTCTTATTATTTGGTTATACCATGAAGACATTTTAATTTATTTCTTTTTTTGTTATACTTTTTAAATAGGGTATAGGTTCTCTATGATCTAAATTGACCCTCACTTATATTTGGTAGCCTCAGGTGTATGAGGATGCATGCCTAACGTCATGTGACTAAACTGCTTGGGAAATCAGTGTGTGGAACATGAGTCAAGACCTTACAATGCGGTATAAAAGGACTTTTCTTCTGTTTTTTATTTTTTCTTCCTATTTGGAATTGGTAGAAATGAGAATAGTATGATTCGGACCTTGGTATAGATCATGTACATGGTATTTTATAACCCATATTAGTGGGTAAAATACATGTACCCAAGATGTGATTGTTGTTATTTATGTGAGTTCTTATAGTTGATGTTATTGCACCTTAAGCGATGAACTTATTGTGTGAGGTTATTATTGTTTCTAATATTTTCTATCATTTAACTCATGGCCCAGAATGGAACATGATTTGAGTATGTATGAATCATTATAAGAAATTAGGATTTATTTCAACATGAATCATTTTTAGTGAGCATTGGAAAATGAGTTTTGGGTATGTATTGAAACTGAAATGTTTTTCCCTTATTGTGTGATTAAAATGAAAAAGTTTCCTAATGTGATCTTGAAAATTATAAAATGATGTAAAATGTGTAAAATGGGAGCCTAATGAGAAATATGAATAAGGATCATGAAATTTCCCTTTTTAACCATAAACATTGATATAGGATGGTTAAGGTTAGAGATAATGCCACGGTTTCGAACATGAGGCATGGTTTAGGGGAAAGACTTGTTATGGATTATTTTGAACCCTTCTAATATTGTCTGTGTTAAAGTTGTGTTATGTGTCCTATGATGTGTGTTTGGATTTGTGCAGATACCCCTCCATGATAATGTTTTTTAGAGGACGATGTGAAGATATGGCTGGGGATGATCCTCTATTAGTGGAACCTAAGGCACCAATAATGTTAGGTGAAGAAGTTGGAGGGATGTTCCAAGTGCAATTTTCTCACTTCATGCAGTTTATTCAGAGAGACCCAGAGTTGTTTGTAAAGTGAATGCCTGACCTAATGTGGGAGTTTCAGTTAGAACAACCTTAGACTTTCATTAGAGAGGGAATAATTGAGGCAGAAGAGTTCTAGATTCAGTCCATTCAAAATATACATGGACATTTAGAAACTGTTTCTAAAAATAGGGCCAAGTTAGCTGATCCTATGTTATATAGGTCAGAGAAGCATTGGTGGGATGTTCAGGTCTGGATAGGGAAATCATACAGTATGGTATGGAAGGAGATTCTAGAGAAGTTCCTCGAGCGCATTTATCCAAAGATGATGAGATAGGATAGATCATATTAATTTATGATAAAAACTCAAGGGATTATATCTATTATGTAATTTTTGGTCACATTATAGACATTTAGTTCTTTTCTCTATCATTTGTAAGAGATGAGAAAACTACAACAAGGTGGTTCTAATATGTACATAAATGTTACATTAAGTCATATGTTAACATCTTCTGGTCAAATAAGTTTAATGGGGTGGGGGTCATGCTCTCAAAGATAAAGGTAACATGAAATAGGATTATAGTAGAGGAAAAGTAGTTTCTGCTAGGTGACTGAGGGGTACATCATCTGAGGGTAGTAAGCACCATTATGATAATGATTACTAGATCTTGTAATGAAGAGTGTCTTGGGGGAATGATCAGTTACATAGGATCTTACCCAAGTTAGTTTCTACCAGTGTGGTAGGCTGGGCCACTATCGTTGAAATTGTTGCAGACCACTGGTAGAGTGTCGAGCCTATAAAAGGATGGGACATCTACAGAGGTTCTATTGGAACTCATGGAATATGGGTAGTGATGGAGAAACTAGGTAGAATCAGACTGATGAAAGGGGGTCTTCAACCCAGTATAAGGCTGGATGATGGAGTTCTACTACCCTTGTATGTAGAGGTAGTAGACACTATGCATTTAGAAAATATCTCTTGTATCATTAGTGTGGTGTATCATGGGGGATTCAGATTTCATCATTAAAAGATATAAAAGAAAATAGCATGTCATTCCACCAAAACTAGTGGATAGCGAGGTTAGAACATTGACATTTTGAATTACTATTATTATATATTATATGATATTCATTTTTTTATTTGATATTGGTGCCTCTCATTCTTTATTTTTTACAACTTGTGAATTCTTTGAGCATGGTGGTGGATTTTTTGAGTGGGTTTTTCACGATAGATACACCTTTGGGGGTATGATCTACAGACATCATTTTATACAAAGGGTGTTCTCTTGAGGTTGGGAAGTATTAATTTAGTGGGGTTATTTACATCCATGACAAGTCAATCTTTGACCTAATTATGGGTATGGACTAGTTAGTAACATTCCAAGCCCTCATTTATTGTTTCCATAGAAGATTGACTTTTATGACACCTAAGGGTGAAGATTATGTACAGCGAGGAGTGGGGACATCAAGACAGACCGTTCATTGATTGTTCACTACCAAATTGGGAGCTTACCAAAAATATTTATAGTTTTTTATTGAATGATGGGGGTGTAAAGCATGGTGTTTTCCCCCCCATAGTGGAATGATTTTAGGATGTGTTTTATGAAGACTTATTAGGTCTTCCACATGAGAGAGATATGGAATTTTTTATTGAGATCATGGATAGGACTGATTTAGTTTTAATTCCACCATATAGAAGGGAACCAATAGAGAATCAAGATCATATGAATCAAATGGATGAGTTTACGGATAAGGGGTTTATCCATCTATGTACTTTGCATTAGGGTCACCAATATTTTTTCAAATATGGATGAAAGGAACTTTCGCTTGTTTTTTGATTATCGAAAGTTGAACCAGATCCCTATGAATAACCATAATCATATTCCATGTATCGATGATTTTTTTCACAAGTTGATAGGATCTTTTTTCTCCATGTTTTACTCGAGATCAAGGTACCCTTAGTTAAGAGTCTGACCTTATGGTATACATTAGGCTGCATTCATAATCATGTATATCCTTTATTTTTTTTTAATTCTATTTAGGTTAAAGAATACACCATCAGTGTTTATGGACTTGATGAAAATAATGTTACATCCATACCTGGATCATTTTTTTATTGTATTTTTGGATGACATCTTGGTGTACTCCATTACTCGTGACAATCATTCCCAACATCTTTTCACCATGTAAATTACACTAAGAGTGCATCATCTATATTCCAAGCTATCTAAGTGTCAGTTTTGGATCCATCAGGTATACTTATTAGGTCACAAAACTATGGCGTAAGGTGTTTCAGTGGACCTAGGGATGGTTCAAGTAGTTGTATATAGAGATAATACTTGTAACTTTTTCAATATCTATAGTTTTCTAGGATTAGTGGGTTATTATCATAGGTTCATTTAGAAATTTTCTCAATTGGATGAACTACTTTCTAGAGTGATCAGGAAGGGGATAATGTTTTAATGGTATGGAGACTATAAACATTATTTTTATAAGTGGAAGAAGAAGTTGAAATCAACACCAATATTGATCCTACCTGGCCCAGGTGATGTGTATAATGTGTTTTTTAGGGATCGATCTTAGAGATATATTAGTGTAGAAAGAATGAGTTGTGTTTTATGGGTCTCAGTACATGAAGAAACATGAGTAAAAGAACCTTATGCACAACCTTGACTTAGATGTAGTAGTTTATGATTTCAAGTGTTTCAAGAATTATATTTTGGGAATAAAGTCCATTGTGTAATCAGACTACAAGAGATTAAATTGTATCCTCTTGCAGTGAGATGTGAATCACTGATAGAAAATATGGGTTTATTATATTTAGTCATTAAATTTTTATCTATCATATATGGATGGGAAATAAAACAATGTTGATGATTCATTAAGAAGGAAAACTCATACTCATGTAGATCAATATTCTAATGATGAGTGTAAGATGATGAATTTTCTATATAAGATTCATATTGTTGAATAAGAGAGCCCAAATTATATGACTATCATATCATTTTCTAGGTATTCTACACTTTTGATATGGGTAAGTGATAGAAAGTACAAGGATCAATAATTTTTGGCCCTATGAGAAATCCCTGATAGTGGGGAGTCACCTACAGATTAGATTATAAGTTATGATGAGACCATCTATGTGAGGAATCAGGTTGTGGTGCCTACGAGCATGCAGAGGGAGATGATGTGTTAATTTCATGCCTCAAAGTCAATGGTTCATCCTTTTGTGAGAAAGATGTACCATGAACTATAATGATATTTTTGGAGGCCTAACTTGAAAAAGGAGACATAAGGGTTCATGACATGATGTTACAAATTTCAATAGGTGAAGTCTAAAAAATAATTACCTGGAGGCTTACAATAGTTATTTCCCATTCTAGAATATAATTTGGATGATTTTATCATGTATTTTTTGGTGGGACTACCGAGGATGACTTATAAGAATGACTCTTTTTGGGTGGTTGTGAATTGTCTCATGATCATAGTGCATTTCTTTCCTATACAAGATGCTTTCTCAGTGAAGTAGTTGGGAGACTTGAATGTTTGAGGGATGGTACTCCTATACGAGGTACCATTGGGAATTGTTTAATCCCATGAATCGCATATTACATTTCTCTTCTAGAAGTCATAAATAATTTTCTTGTTATACATGATTAATTGAGTATATAATTCCACGAATATATATATAGATAGTCAGAATGTACAATATATGTTTGGGAGGATTATTCTTCGGTTGTGTGTCCTAGGATTTGGTGATTCTTTGGAGATGGTCCTAACATTGGTGGAGTTCACCTATAACAACAATTATTAGGAAACTACACATATGGAACCATATGTAGATCTTTAAGGTAGGCCATGCAGATTACATCTATGTTGTATAGAGGCTGGTGAGTTAGAGCTACTGGGACCGAGACTCATGTAAGAGATGTGGGAGTATTTTCAACATAATCAAAAGTGTCTGGATTTGGATTATAGTAGACAGAAGTCGTAATAGAAATTGATTATCCTTAGTGTTTTTAAAGGGTGATCATGTGTTCTTTTGGGTGTTTTGTAGATTGGGTTACCATAGGACTTGGAGAGAGGGCATGTTGGTGCTAGGTTTTTTAGACTACTTGAGGTTTTAAAGAGAATCAGGCAGGTGGCATACCGATAGGCTCTCCCACAGAGGTATAGGTTTATGAATGACGTATTTCATGTGTCTTATATTAAATTGAATGTCCTAGACCCTTTTTAGATGATCTATGTTGATGATATTGATCTTGAGATAGATTATATATTTTAGGATTATCTGATACATGTGTTGGATTGCAGTGAAAAAGTGTTTCTCGGAAAGACCGTATTGTAAGGACCCGACCCCAGTTGCCCCGAGTTGGTGCCTTATTTGATTATGTTGGCATACATACAAGGAATATGAATCCCTAAGGACCGAGTAGTTTAGTATTATTGGAAACAAGATACACACATTTGTTCAATATTACAACTTGAAGATAAATACAACATAGAAACTCCTTAGACAACACCCACAACTCCTAGGTTATTTCAACATGTCATTAATAATAAACTTCTTCATGTCCTGAGAAAATGAAACATAAGAAATGGGTGAGCTCGAACATTCAGTAAGAGTAAGCAATAATGTGGTATATTATATAAACATAAGACATGGTTCATAATTGGAAACACATGCCTTTAATAATAAACTTGAACACATTATGACAGGAATATGAGATGAGTAAATAATGTAATAACAAAAAATAATCATGGGTATTATACAAGTCAAATAACCACATGAACTTTCAATTAAAATCATTATAATGAGTTAAGTTCATATGTTAGACATTCTGAAACATTTTATCATGGCCTTGGCCAAGATGTCTAATGATTAAGGCCTCGGATAAAATCCATATCACATTGGGAAAGGCCTCGCCCAATTCATCGTCTAGTTGTCTCATGAGACCTACTGATGCATCGAGGGGATATAGAGGGCCCCACCCATCACATAATAAGTCCAATGAATTCCTCATATGATCAGGGATAAACATAAACAACATATACATTCATATTGAAACTATCATATGAAATGTAACTAACTTTCGCCAATCATTAAACATAAAACTCTAACCATTCCGAGCAATATGGTGAATTGTTTTAGGATAGATAATCCAAAATAAAGGTATTCATAAACCATTAAATCATGTATGGTATATGAAAACATAAATTATTAAACCCAATAATACAAAATAATCAACAAGCATGTTCAATCAGACGAAAATACTCTTATAAAATCAATAAGCAATACTTGAGATAAATACTCTACTATTTTAAAAATAATATTTCTTTTGGAAAAATCATTGTATAAAATCAGAATTGAAGAATGATTGTATTTTCATAATCAAATGAGCGATTTTATAAAGATAATGGTTTCCAAAAACAGATTATATAGTGACCTTGAAAATAGATAAGAATTTGATAATTTCCCTTGAATCAGGCTTGTATTTTGGAAACAATTTTGAAAGTTACTTTCAAAACGTGTAACTATCCACAAAATAAGGACAGTTTCTGGTTGGTAAACATATATAGAACACTCACAGATATTTATGAGGATTAAATAATAATATACAAGAATTTAATTGAGGTAATTAGACAATAAAAGTTACCGGAATGAAAATGGATGTTCGGGTGAGAAAACCCATACCTTAACTCCGAATGTGTTCCTATCTCAAACATAAGATCATGGAATATAAAATTATACATATTAATAACTTATTTAATAATCTATTAGAAATATATTTAGTTTATCATAATTCTGGTTAGTTCATTTATGTTCATATTGTTAAGTTATTGTATTGAATTCCATTGTTTCAGAGTGTTCATTTTCTTTATTTTCATTTTTGGTTCATTTGTTTTTAAGTATGTGGAATGAATGTTAATCTCTAAAATTGAAATTATATATTATTCATGAACATAAACAGGTTTTATTGGTCATTTATATAACTTGGTTACATGGAAAGTGGATGAATTATTATATAGAACTTTGATGATTATTATTTCGGTTAATTTGTGGGTTTTGATTACAATGAACTCATTTTTCTTTATAACTTAATACTATCTGTACAAATGGATGACAGAATATTAAATAGGTTATATTATATATAATAATATGGTTAAAACAAAACAATAATGGTTTCATGACCATAATTGATAATGATAATAGAAATCGAAAGTCTATCATCCTTGAATGTGGAAAATTGACACATCTCGAATGGGGTTCTTGCTACTAGTATAAAAGAAGGTAAAAAGGGGGAGATGATGATAACATATTCCAATATCATGAAACAATTATAGTACATATGAGGTATTATAGTCACCAAAAAATTTGGATAAGGATAGGTAATATAAAAAGAAAATAAATGAACTTGAAAGGAAAGACAAAGAATTGAAAAGATGAATTTACCTCTTGAACCAAACTTCCTTGAGAACCTCCTTAAGGAGAGGTTTTGGTCATTTTATGAGAACAAGGATTCATAGATGTGGGGGAAGATATTGGGAAGGTATTTGGACAGAGTTTCGAGAAGTCACAAGGCTTAAGAGGATTGAATGGAAGGGGGAGTGAGAGGGGGGTGTTATAGTGGAGGAGGGGGGGATTTCTTAATATAAAATTCATTAATTTATTATATCTCCTCAAGATAAAGAATAGTGAGTATTCCTAGACAAATAATATTAATTTTATCATGTGATACTAAACCAATTGGTCTTACATCATCAGAGCATCATGCATGACTCTATAATTATCTTTTTTAGCTTATTTTGTAAATTATGGTATTTCACTATTCATAAAAAATTCATGTATTTCAGAAAAATACCAAAAATTTACCTCAACCATTTTTCAACGTGTAGAATAAAAAAATTAAGTCCATTTTAAAAAATAATTTTCTAAATAGTATTAATTTAATATTTAATTAAAATCATAATTTATTCTGAAAACAAGATTTTTAAAATGTTTGTTTACTTATTTTAAAGCATAGATATATCACAATTGCACTTGAATATAATTTATATACTATCATAAGTAAGGTTACTATTCATTAGGGTATATCACTATTCATAAGGGTATGTTAATATTCATAAGGGTAGGTTACTAATCATCAAAAATTAAGTTTTCTTATTGGACTATAAATAACTTACTGATCACGACTTTGTATGTCAGATTTTTGAAATTCCCATCACAAAAGTGGAAAACATATGTTTTAAGGGTCACATAACACTTAGTAGTTAATTATGTTGTGATTTCATGTGATTATGACATATTTATAAAAAATGGATTTCTAAAAAATATTGGGTCGTTACATTCTCCCCTCCTTACAAAAATTTAAGCCTCGAAATTTCATTTTAGAATCTAGGACAAGAACAGGTGGGGGTACATTTCCATCATTGATTCCTCCAATTCCCAATTTTCCTCTTCACACTTATGGTTTCTCCATAGTACCTTGACCAAATGAGTAGTCTTGTTGCGTAGAATTTTTTCTCTACGATCTAAGATTTCCACTGGCTCCTCTTCATAGGAAAGATCATCCTCTAACTGTACCACTTCTGAAGAGAGTACATGTGAAGGTTTTGGTATATACTTCCTTAAGAGGGATACATGAAAGGAATCATGTATTTCGACAAGGTAGTTGGAAGTGCCAATCGATAGGCCACTGCTCCGACTCGATCAAGGATCTCAAAGGGGCCAATATACCTGGGACTTAGCTTTCCTTTCTTCCCAAACCGCATGACCGTCTTCCATGGAGATATGCCTAGAAATACCAGGTCTCCAAATTTGAACACAAGGACTCATTGACGGTTATTTTCATAACTATTCTGTCGACTTTGGGCTGTCTTGATATACTGATGAATAGTTTTCACCTTCTCCACCATTTCTTCAACCAATTCAGGTTCTAGCAGTATTCGCTCACCGACTTCATCCCAACACGCCGGTGTTCTACACCTATTCCCATAAAGGGATTCATATGGTGCCATATAGATGCTCGAGTGGAAACTGTTGTTTTAGGAGAATTCAACCAGTGGAAGATGTTGGACCCATCCTCCTTTGAATTCCATAGAACATTATCTCAACATGTCTTCGAGTGTCTGAATAGTCCGCTCAGATTGGCCATCATTTTGAGGATGATAGTCCGTACAAAAGTTCAGTTCAGTGCTTAAAGCATGTTGGAGACTTTTCCAGAACTCCTAGGTGAATCTAGGATCACGGTCAGATACAATAGAGAGTGGTACTCCATACAGACTTACCACTTATTTGATGTAAATCCGTGCAAGTTGATCCAATGAGAAGTCCTCTTGAATCATCATAAAGTGATCTATCTTTGTAAAAAGATCTATAATGACCCATATAGCATTGTTTCCTCTAGATGTCCTTGGAAGTCCAGTTACAAAGTACATGGTAATGTTCTCCCACTTCCATGATGTTATGGGTAGTGGTTGCATCATCCCCTTAGTCTTTTGCCTCTCGTCCTTTACTTGTTGACATACCAGGCACTTTGATGTATATTCAGCAATCTCTCTTTTCATAATGTCCCACCAAAAGTTTTCTCAGAGATCTCAATACATCTTTGTTCTACCAGGATGTATAAAGAAATTAGAGCTACGAGAATCATCCAAAAATTCTCTCTTTAGCTCAGGAATAGCAGGAACACAAAGCCTCTTCCAGAATTTCAAAATGCAACCTTCATATGCGAAGTCAGTCAACTTCCCATTATTTATAGATTTAATTTTCTTTTGAAACACATCATTATTAGCCTGGGAACTTTTTATCCTCTCTAGTATAGAAGGTTGGGCAAACATTTGAAAAAGTAGTGATGTACTACCTTCCTTAATAATTCCCATATCTATCTGTACTAGATCAATGAACATAGGATCCCTTTCAACTCTCATCTTGTTCAGAATTCCATGTTCCTTTACACTCAATGCATCTGCTACCTTATATTCTTTCCCCGGGTGGTAGTGTATTGTGTAATCATAATCTTTGAGTAGCTCATTCCACATCCTTTGTCTCATGTTGAGTTCTTCCTGTGAGAATATATATTTCAAACTCTTATGATCTGTATATATCTCACATTTTTATCCATAGAGGTAATTTCTCCAAATCATCAAAGAAAAGATTACTATTGCTAACTCAAGATCATGAGTTGGATAGTCTTGTTCATGAAATTTTAGTTCCCTAGATTCATAGGCAATCACTCGATCATTCTGCAAAAGGACACAACCAAGTCCTTTCTTTAATGCATCGTTATAGATCACAAACCCATCATTCACAGATGGTAGGGTTACGATCGGAGCATTCACTAACCTCCTTTTAAATTCTTCATAAACATTCTTCACATTCCTTTTTCCATATGAACATAACTCCTTTCCCTATGATATTGGTCATTGGGTTGGATAAACGGGTGATGTTCTGAACGAAACGCTGATAATAACCTGCTAAACTAATAAAACTGCATACCTCAGTTACATTCGTTGGAGTAGGCCATTCTTGCATAGCCTTTATCTTCATAGGATCTATAGATATTGCATCCTTGGAGACAATTTGACCCAAAAAGAAAACTGATTGGAGCCAGAAATTACACTTTCTAAACTTATCATATAATTTATTTCTTCTAAGGATCTTCAGAATAGTGCACATGTGATTTTCATGATCTTCATGGATTTTAGAGTATACCAGGATATCATCAATAAACACCACTAAAAATTCATCAAGATATTCCTTGAATACTCTATTCATGAGATCGATGAAAAAAGACGGTTCATTAGTTAGTCCAAAAGGCATTACTGTAAAATCATAATTCCCGTGCCTGGATCCATCAATTCAAGGCCCCATGGATCCATCTTTGTTCTTGACAAAGAGGATAGGGGCTCCCCATGGAGAAACACTAGGTCGAATAAATCCTTTATCACTAAATTCCTCTAGTTTCTTCTTTAGTTCCACTAACTCCACAATGGACATTCTATAAGGGGTATTTGATATGGGCCATGAAATAGGAATTAAGTCAATAGAAAACTCAATTTCCCATTCTAGAGGTTTTCCAGGTAAATCCTCTGGAAATACATCAATATATTCTTGCACAACAGGTACATCATCTATCTGAACATTATGTTCCTCACCCATAGTTATTTCATTCTCTTCCTCCCCAATAACTGAATTTAGTTGAGCTATTGAGGGTGGATCTATATTAGAATCAAATGGAGAGGTTTCTTATCTAAAGATAAGGGATTTTACACCATTCTCAAAGATTGTAACTTCCTTCCTCTTGCAGTAGATCTTCGCATCATAAATTGATAGTCAATCCATACCGAGAATTATATCATAGTCAGACATTGGTATGATGATAAGGTTAGAAACTAAAGCATGTTTATGTGTCATGAGGGGGACTAATAAAAATTCCTTTGTTGTAATGATATATCTACCTTGAGTTTTGACTGATAAATCATTTATTAAATTAAATTCGACATATCTAGTTTTCTTGGAAAACTGGGAAGATATAAATGAATACGATGATCCAAAATCAAATAAAGTATTGCCTAAATTTGAATAAATTATTAAATTACATGCCACCACATCATTAGGAAATTCAATATCAACAGTTGTTATCATATAATCTTGACCCTTCACCCTTGGCCTTTTCTGTGGCATGTTTCCTTGACGCTTTGGAAAATCATTAGAATAGTGTCCCATATCCCGACAGTTATAGAATTGAACATCATTAGCCTCCTTCTTCTCCTTAAAATCACTAGCAATATAGAATTTCTGACCACATCTATAGCATACTCCTTTTACCTTTAAGAACGCACCAGGGTGTTTCCTTCCACAATTATCATAGTGTAGAAATTCAACTCTCCCCTTCTTCCTTGTTTCCTTATTTCCTTTCCCAGAGTTTTCAACATCCTTATTCTTTTATTGCTTTCCCTCAAAGTCATAATAATTATAGAATTATTTTTCTATCTTGATAACACATGAAGCTATATCCTCATATGATGAAAAACTTTGGGATACCAGTGCCCGTTAGAGGAATGGATTTAGGCCATCAAAGAATCAATCAATTTAACTCATTGTATTTCGTATGTAGTCCAAAACATGTCTTGATAACCTTGTGATGTTGGATTCATACTTGGAAACATTTTCATCCTCTTTCTTCCTCAAATTCATGAATTTTTTATCCATATTTTCTCGCTTCCCACGAGGGAAATATTTTTCTAAGAAGATTTTCTTAAAATCCCTCCATTTCATCTCTTCTATTTCTTTCTCCTCCTTCGTGTTTTGGATAAATGACCACCACTGATCCGCCTCTCCCATTAGACGATATAATTCCATGACAACCTTCTCTCTTTTATTACATCCCAAAGCAAGAAATATCTTCTCGAGGGAACTTATCCACTGCTCAGCTACAAATGGGTTTGTATTCCCATTGAATGATGGAGGATGTTGTCGCATAATGTGATCTAGCATAACTCCTCCACATGGTGGATCCAGATGCTCCATACCGGTAAGGTTATTTTTTATAACCTGAGTAAGTTTTCCCAGTATAGTTATGAGTTGCTCAACAACAGTCACAGCACCAGATCCAACATCATTATCTTGCGTCGGAGGAAAATCACTACAGGGGACATGTGTATTCATGCAGTTTCCATTCTTTCCACTAGGTTCCATTTCTAAATAATTTCATACACTAGATTAGGGTATGAATCATAATTTATAATCTAAATGTAGAAAAATAAAATGAAAAAATTGAAATTCTATGCATATCTAACCTCTTAATCATAAAATGGTATCTTTGAGGAAAAATTTACATTTAAGTCCTTCATAATGGAGTGTAAAGAAAACGTGTTTTATCCTAAGCATATCCCCCAGGAGTTTTGTAACCAAGAGTGTAGCAAGGCCCATTGTCATATAACAGGATACCCTAGGTCAAGCCTGAAACTCCTTGTCGGAGCTTTCACCCCTAGGTATATTTGTGCCAGATCCACCTCTACCTGCTCATATCCAGACAAGTATGTATTTCTTGAATGATTCACATAATGAATACCTTCAAAAATATCATAATTTTATTGTATGTTTGTCCTCAAATACTATCTTAGGGACTCTTCCCTAATCTACGTTTTCTAAATCTAGTTTCTAAGTTTTCTACTAAACTTTATATGATACCAACTGTAACGAGTCGGTCCCAGTTTCCCAGAGCCGGTGACTTATTTGATTATGTTGGCATACATACAAGGAACATGATTCCCAATGGACTGAGTATTTTAGTTTTATTATAAACAAGATACATACATAATTTCAATATTACAACTTGAATATAAATACAACATAGAATCTCATTAGACAACACCCACAACTCCTAGGTTATTTCAGCATGTCATTCATAATAAACATCATCATGTCCTGAGAAAATGAAACATAAGAAAGGGATGAGCTCGAATGCTCAGTAAGAGTAAGAAATATAGTGGAATATTATATAAACATAAGACATGGTGCATAATTAAAAACACGTGCCTTTAATAATAAACTTGAACATGTTATAGAAGGAATATGATATGAGTAAATAATGCCATAACAAAACAAAATCATGTGTATACTACTGGTCGAATAACCACATGAACTTTGAATTACAAGCATCATAATGAGGGAAGTTCATATTCCAAACATTCTGAAATATTTTTTCATGGCCTCGGACAAGACGTCTAATGATTAAGGCCTCGGTGAAAATCCATATCACATTGGGAAAGGCCTCGGCCAATTCCTCGTCTAGTTGTCTAATGAGACCTACTGATGCATCAAGGGGCTATAGCTGGCCCCAACCATCACATAATAAGTCCAATTAATTCCTCATATGATCTGGGATAAACATAAACAACATATACATTCATATTGAAACTATCATATGAAATGTAACCAACTTTCCCCAATCATTAAACATAAAACTCAAACCGTTATGAGTAATATGGTGAATGGTTTTAGGATAGATAATCCACAATAAAGGTAGTAATAAACCATTAAATCAATTATTTTAGATGAAAAAATAAGTGACTAAACCCAATAATACAAATTAATCAACACGAGTGTTGAATCAGATGAAAATACTCTTATAAAATCATTAAGCAATATTTGAGATAAATACTCTAGTATTTTGAAAAGAAGAGTTCTATTGGAAAAATATTTGTATAAAACCAGAAGTGAAGTAATATAGTATTTTCATAATAAAATTAGTGATTTTAGAAGGATAATGGTTTCCAAAAACAGATTATATAGTGCCCTTGAAAATAGATAAGAATTTGAGAACTTCCCTTGAATCGGGATGGTATTTTGGAAACAATTTTGAAGGTTCCTTTTAAAATGATTAACTATCCATTAAATAAAGAAGGTTTATGGTTTGTAGACATATATAGAACACTCAAACATATTTATGAGGATTACATAAAAATATAAATGAATTTTATTGAGGTAATTAGACAATAAGAGTAACCCGAATGAAAACGGAAGTTCGGGTGAGAAAACCCTTACCTTAACTCAGAACGTGTTCCTCTCTTGAACTTAAGCTCCTAGAATATGAAATTATACTTATTAATAACTTATTTAATAATATATTAGACATATATTTAGTTAATCATAATTATGTTTAGTTTATTTATGTTCTTATTGATAAGTTATTGTATTGAATTATGTTTCTTCGGAGTGTTCATTTTCTTTATTTTCATCTTCGGTTCACTTGTTTTTAAGTATGTGGAATGGATATAAATATATAGAATTGAAATTATATATTACTTATTAACATAAGCAGGTGTTATTGGTCATTTATATAACTTTTTTACATGGAAATAGCATGAATTATTATATAGAACTTTGATGATAATTTTTTCGGTTAATTTGTGGGTTTTGATTACAACGAACTCATTTTTCTTTATAACTTAATACTATTTGTACAAAGGGATTACAGAATATTAAATAGGTTATATTATATATAATAATATGGTTAAACCATAACAAGAATGGTTTCCTCACCATAATGTAGAATGATAATAGAAATCGAAAGTCCATCATCCTTGAATGTGGAAAATTGACACATCTCAGATAGTGTTCTTACTCTAGTATAAAAGAAGGTAAAAAAGGGGAGATGACGATAACTTAGTCCACTATCATGAAAAAATTACAGTACACATATGTTAATGGAGTCACTACAAAATTTGGATCAGGAGAGGTAATAGAAAAATAAAACAAATGAACTTGAAAGGAAAGACAAAGAATTGAAAAGAGGAATTTACATCTTGAACCAAACTTCCTTGAGAACCTCCTTAAGGAAAGGTTTTGGTCTTTTTATGAGAAAAAGGATTTCTAGGTGTGGGGTAGGAGGTTGGGAATGTATTTGGATAGAATTTGGAGAATGAAAAAGGCTTGAGAGGAGTGAATGGAAGGGGAGTGAGAGGGGGTTTTAGAGTGGAGGAGAGAGGGGATTTCTTAATATAAAATTCATTAATTTATTATATCTCCTCAAGACAAGGAATATTGAGTATTCCTAGAACAATAATAGTAATTTTTTCATGTGATCCCAAAACAATTGGTCTTACATCAGCAGAACATCATGCATGACTCTATAATTAGCTTATTTAGCTTATTTTGTGAATTATGGTATTTCACTATTCATCAAAAATTCAAGTATTTCAAAAAAATCCCAAAAATTTACCCCAACCATTTTTTACGGGTAGAATAAAAAAAAGATGTCCATTTTTCAAAAATAATTCTTTAAATAATATTAATTTAATAATTAATTAAAATCATAATTTATTCTAAAAACAAGAGTTTTAAAACAATTGTTTAGTTATTTTCAATCATAGATATGTCGTACTTACACTTGAATATCATTTATATAATATAATAATTAAGGTTACTATTCATTAGGTTATATCACTATTTATAACGGTATGTTACTATTCATAAGGGTAGGTTACTATTCGCCAATAATTATGTTTTTTATTAGACTCTAAATAACTTACTGATCACAATTGTGTATGTCAGATTTTTGAAATTCTCATCCCAAAAGTGACAAACATATGTTTTAAGCGTCACATAGCACTTGGAAGTTAATTATGTTGTGATTTCATGTGATTATTACATATTTATAAGAAAGGAATTACCAAAAAATATTGGTTCATTACACGTACCGATATTTTGTGTATTATGAAAACATGGGAATCTATAGGATGAATCATGGGAGATAGTGATAGAAATTTCGGGTGAGTATCCCAATATTTTTGAATTGGAATCATATAAATTCTTAGGAGTAAATTTTGAGGAAGATCTATTATATGTTGGAGAGTTTGTAAGATCCTGGCCTTTTATGGAGAAGTATTGTGTTTTTTTAGGTAATATTTTTCCTGTTTATATGTACCTTCTGTTTGGGTTTTATATTTTTTTTGGGTGAAAACATGATGTTTTTTAAAGGATAAGGGGTTGTTCATGGTTGGCACATAATTTTCCCAAATTGTACTCCCATCCCAAGAAACTATACAAAACCAAACCAAGAGGATTCACAATGCTGGAACATGATTTTTCAAACCATTATACCTCTATGGACAAACCGTGTGACACCCATAGGTGATTTACATAGTTAGTTTCGTAGTTATGGGAAAACATGAACCTCTATTAGGAAACCATTCGAACTAGATTTTAATCCACTAAAAATTATCTCAAAAATACTCAAAGACCCATAATTCACCCTAAATCGACACTAACTTAGAAATATCCTAGTTCTATCATTTTTAGTGGATTTTTCATATATTACAATCCCTTATATAATTTATTTTATTATTTATCTATTAATTTTAAATATTACATGGATTATTTTTGAGACCAGTAACTGAGAGGGTGTGCGCTTTTGAGTCCCGATGTGCCCAAAATAAATGTTTGAAATATATTAGATATATTTAATATTGCTCACTTGCATTTTTTTTTGAAAAATATATAATAACACTTAAATAGGTTCAATGATCAGAAATCCAATAACACTATTGACTTCAAAATGGCAGTTTTACCCTAGGCATGATTTAACATTAGTCGGCATGATCTGTGTGTGAAACATTTGTCACGAGAATAAAAAAATTAACATTATTTAATTAAATTATATTACGATTCATTGACCTAGTTTTATCAATAAATATAAGATTTTTTTAAATTCATAGTGTTACCTATTTGAACGTATGAATTTGATGAGTACCACTAGAGCATTGGAGGTGACCCCATTGACAGATGATGATAGATGGATCGATCGACAAATCTTTTATTCGATGGATCATGCCAACAAATGCACCAAAAAATCATTATTCATCAGTGATCAAACCAAATTGAGGTAGGGAATGTGTTTCAATTTGTTTATTACAATTTCTTAATTTCTGTGATGAATGAAAATCAATCAATGGATGGGTTGATTTATGGATCGATCGTTATGTGGGATGGGTTATAATTGCAGGGTTTATTTGGAATATTTCTTATGATTGTTAAGTTCCTCTTCCATTTCCATTATAACAGAAAAGAATCAAGGATGACACAAAAAATGGTCAAGGGTCATTCCTCATGGATGTTCGTTTTGATTTTCTCCCTCCCTTTTTGTTCATTACGTGCAACCCCTTCGTATGTGATTCGACACCCTACCGGTGGATTGATCGTTGCACACATGAATCTTTGTGCAAAGATATGTGACTATACATATAGACTTTTTATGATGAAACAGAGGTGAAATGGAGGAGGTGGTAAATTGATGAGGATGGTATGAAAACCATTGGTCTTTGAGTGAGATGTGTGGAATATGATTTTGACGAATGGAATCTGTTTTAAATATAGATTAGAACCCCGTATTCTAGAGAACATTCATGTAAGGGTCTGACCAAAGTATATCCATGAGTTTTGGCATGATTCGATCCAGAATCCAAGGCAGTGTTGGTGTATGCACAAGAGGGAGGAAAAATCGGGGTTTCTTGAAAATCCTGATACACACGGCATGTAATCTGAGATTACAATGTGTATGGGGACCCTTCAGTGGGGGATAGGGTTTTTTTTAGAATATAAGAATCACATGATGTGTGACCACTATCACATGGAATGTCACCCTCCCCAGTTGACTCGGAATTTTATTTTTATTTATACTAAAACATGTTAGAGTACACTGTCACAGAAATGTAGTGTACTCCCACAAAAACACATCTTTGCAAACATAGACTAGTACACAAACACAGCTTCCATACACAGACATGACCAAATGACACATGAAATATACCATGTCACTACATGTCTTGCACTCATTCTATATGCTGTGTATATGAAGACTACATGTTGTTTGTGGATCTTCCACATGGGCAGGACTTGTCATAGATGGAAACACATTATAACCCATGGGACACACCATGTAGTCCCTTAAAGAGTTCTTGAGGCTCTTTATTTTCATATTTTTGACCTGTATAGGTAGAGTGTGTACCCTTGGTCATTTCCTTCAAGGGTATAGTGCAAAATTAAATCCAAATCATTATATTGTGATCCCATATAGTGATTGAGTCTTTGATATAGATGTGGTGTCCCTTCGTGAGTATATAGTTCAATCCTCTATCATCCCATGTTGGAGTTTGTGGAATCAACATGACCTCCCTGAGAAGGGTTTTGATACCCCATCTAGAAGACCACAGAGTTAGGGTTTGAGGAATCATTGATTATAATCCCCAATATAGTATGTTGATCTAGACTGGGTTTATAGTGTCCACCATCAATTTTGGGCATGACCCCCTGTCAGTGTATCATGGTACCCTTAGATTAGAGTGATTTTTTAGGAAGGTCCCAATGACCCAAACCTCTTCATTGAGTGTCGCTAATGGTAACATGGCTCATGGAGTGATTTATCCTAGAATAATAATTACTTAGAACAAAATCTTGTGGTTGGCAGTTGGTTATGACTGACTGGTGGCGTGGTGTATTTTCTGAGTATATCTTGATTTTTATTTTATTAATTTATCATTATTTCTTGTATTGAACTATTTATACTTGGTTCTTAATGTTTATTGTTTTAAAGGATTCCTAATATGTATTGTTATACTCACCCTTGCATGAGATTTTCACGCACATGTCATGTCTTGTGCAGAAAATGACCCTTTTGATGGTTTTCTAAGAGGATAGGGAGCAGTTAGAGCGTAAATAGTGCTTGAAATAGTCAGGTGTTTTCTGGGAGCATTCATTAGACTTAGTCTTTTCCATTGGAGATGGTTGGAAACTTTATAATTTTTGGTTGGGTTTGTATTTGGCCCATTTTTTCCTTTTAGTACTTTACTATTCTAGTCTGTGGTGGGATCTTAGATGTATGCATGAATTATTTAAATTCATTAAATTTTAGATTTTTATGGGCTCAGACATGTGTGCATTTGTATAAGTACATTATGAAAATTCCTTCCATTTGTGGGATATACCTACTTAGAGTTGGTTTCTAGCCCATAACCTATTGGAGGTGGTCTTAGGGTAGTTGCAGAATGGGGCCCACAGGGATGGGTCATGACACCTTCGAACCTTAATTATTCATGATTCAATGTTTTGATTGAATATATGTACCTCACCTAATAATATAATCTCATCCTAATTGGTTTCCTCCCCCTTTATCATTCATCCCCCATCCTTTGAATTGATGTTTTCACCTACTGGATTTAGATCTACATCATGGCTTGATGGATCATGATCTATTTAATCTTTTTCAAGGATTTTATTAAAGGTCTCATTCTTCCTCATGGGTTTGACCTATCTGTTTCCATTTGATAAATTTCTATTAGGTAGTCACTCTTCAAATATTTTAGGTAAGTAGTCTAAATTCAAATTCCATAGTCTTGATTTAATTTAGTTTATTTGATTGTGAGAATTTCTATTTCTATTATTTGGAAATTTAATTGATAATTTAATTGGTTTGGTTTAATTAATATGTGTTAATGATTTAGGTTAATTTGGAAAATTTAGTGGTGGAATTGAATTAATTAATTACTGAAATGGTTAATAGGATATTGTAATTGTGACATTTGATTGAATTTGATTAATTAATTTTTGAATTAATAAATGTAAATTTTGTGATTATGCAATTGTAAAATTGGATTTATTAATTATTGAATAAATTAATGGATTATTATGATTTCTTAATTGAATTAATTAATTTTTTCATTAATTAATTGTGTGATAGGAAAGTTAATTTTTTTGAAAATTAATTGACAATTGATATTATGAGTTGGTTGCTTAATCCTTGGTTTTTATAAAATTTTTATAAGAGGGTTGATGTTGACTAAACTTGATTAATGAGATATTTGTCAAATTGGTATATATGTGTGTATCATCCTTTCTTAGAGACCATGATAATCTTCTCTTCATCATTTAAATTTTATCATATATTCCCAAAGAGACCATTGGTATATATGTTATATTTTGATATAGGGGATAAATGTGTTTGGGTCACGATGTTCTGAATTAAAAGACCATAATGAGTAATTGATTAATAAATGTGTATCAAACATGGTATGATACATGAAAATCCTATAGTGATGAATTGGGTGACAAATGAGTGTGGGATAGTGACTGAGCCTCAAAATATCTATATGAGACATGAGGATCAGAGAGGGACAGGGCTTCAAATACTCATGTTGAATTATGTTGTGGGATAGGGACTGATCCTCCAAAAACTCACATGTTATTAAAGATGATGTTCAATTCCCATGAGTTCTAATTGGAATATGGTTCTAATTTGATGTGATATAGTATGAAATAAAATAATAAATAATAAACTTGGTGTTGTTATATGGTTCATACTATAACACAGGAAGAAGTTGGTATTGAGTGTTTGGGTGTCCTCGGGAACCGATGCGTGTATGTGGTTAAATTAAAAAATAGTTCAAAGGCGATAACTATTTATATAATCATAATAATTTATTTATTGTACAATTTCTTACACTATTATTGACTAGATACTGGTTTAAACTATGTTGGTGGTGGCCTACTAAGTTGTACTCATATCCTAGTAAGGATACCTAATTGGTACCTGAGTAGATTTCATGGTTTTAGGACTGGATAATAGTAAGATCAATATATTAGATGACCGAGTCTAGATAGATAATGGATGAGGGAACAAGGCCCTGTTTTGAGACCCACTTGGAATTGTCAGTGTCATACTTTTGGGTTTTTCATTTGACACATGGCATGTACATGACATGAGATATATACTATTTTAGTTTTGTTATTTTATTCCTATTTTAGTTTTCATTTGATGCTGGTATTTTTGGGTTATTTGGTTATATCATCTAGTCATTAATATTTATTTCTAATATTGTGCTACATTAATAAAGATGGTATCATCTCCCCATGATCGATATTGACCCTCACAACTAGTTAGCAACCTCTGGCATATATGGAGGTGTGCCTGAGGTCATGCGACTGACTGAATCAGGGAACTGTTTTGTGAAACACGGTTTGGGATGTTACAGTACCTCATTAATATATGGGCTCAAGAAGGTATTGTCTATGTTTTTCACCACTTAAATCTTCTATATTGGTCAATGGAGATTCATGAAAGTCAAGTTCTTCTGATGGAATCATTATAGGGATTTTACCTATTTCTCCTCTATCATTGCATAAGATATACATCATTAAATGAATTTTTGATGCATTGGGATTTTTTATGTTTAATAATAATAGAAAATTGTGGATGTAAAAAAATATATGGTCTTATATCTTCGAAATGATAGGCTCATCCAATCATTTTTTCTAACACATCTTATAACACGTCATCTCTAGCCTCTCTATTTGGACACCACTCTACTTTTATACAATAATTAATTGCAACAATTATTTGGGATCTAATACCATTATCTTTTTTTTAATAGATGAATTCATGTTTAGGGGTACTACCATGGTCTAATAGTTGTTCAAGATTCATTTAAAAAATATTCAGTTAGGAAATCATAATGTTTTGGACCTATAGTTTACTTGAAATTTTTTATTCACATGACACATTATATTAGTCATGAATATTTGGAATCATCTATAGAGATCTATCCATCCTAGTTTCTGAAGGTTTGGACTAGTACAGGGGTGATGTCTTTTGGATCATAATTTTTGGATCCTATGGTACTCTCAAAATTTTCAAAATAATCCCCTTGTTAGATTGGCAGTCCCTCATTCTCCCTTACTTAAACATCTCCATGTTTATAGTTTTTCATTATTCCTTATCACATGGTTATAATAAATCATTGATCAGCCTTCATTATTTTTAAATCTCCATTTCTTTCTTTAGAAGATAAGGTATTTTTTATTACTATTATTTTTTTATTCCTATAACACCTATAACATTCTAATTCATTAATCCTTATAATCCTACTATTGAAGGAACCATGCTAACATAATATAATTCCTTCATAATCATATTTATAATTGATGAGACACAAAATATACTCTATGTTCTAATCACATAATACTTAAAATGACCACTAATGAATCCATTGGTTTTTATAGCATTAAAACTAGGAATAATTCCATGTTAATTTCAGGAGGTATGTTCTCCTTCGATAAAATTATACTCTCCATTTTGGTGAAGTCCACCTAAATTGATAAAAATTTTATATGTTCCAAATTTTAATTTTAGGGTACTATGATCCTATATTGAGTGTAATTTTATTATTTAGAGAATGTAAAATTCAAATGTATCTTTATTGGTTTTTATGTAACCAATGGACATTGCTTGATCTATTCCTTATTTTTCTTATAAACTGTATATCAAATAGTAACATCATAATAGCAGTTTAAATGATCATATTAGATTATTTAGATAAATATTATTTTTTTAACTTATCAAATCATCAATTCATCAATTGATATCTATAGTGGATTCCTCAAATAATTCATTATCTCTCTCTTTTATGGTTTCTAAATGTGAGATAGGAAACGTTGATGATTTATAATAAGATATTTCACCATTTAGAATAAGTCTTTTATTTATTTAGTAGGGGATAAATTAACATGATCCTCACAAAATATGATAAAATTAGATGATGACAATATTATAGAAAGGACATTCAAGATTCAAAAATCTGCTTGGCCTCCAATAATCAATGAGATTTGTTTTTTTAGAAAGTAGTGTACATGGTGAATCAGTAATCAATGTAATAATAGGAAATAAATTCATATTGAATTGTTCATCTCCAAACTACATGGAATATAATTCATTAAAAAATACTCATTTTATCATTTAATGATGTCCCTATAAGATGATACTCCTATTTTACTTATGCTTTAGGGAATGGAGGGAATGAAACATGGTTTAGTTTCATTAATTATTGAAAATTATTAGATTATTTATTATATTTTGTATGATATGACTACTCTTGATTCCTGCTTGAAAAAAGAGTTTTTCTGTAAACATAAAACAAATATTACTAAAATAAGCCTTTTGTGAGTGGTTATCAATCCAAAGATCAAATAAATTAGACATTAATATGTTGGAAAATTAAATTTGTATCCTTTATAGAAAACAAAAAAAAACTCTTGGAATGATGATTTCTTTATATTGGTGATGAAAATGAACAATATTACTAAATATATATTTCATAAAGTGGAAATGAATTACCAAAAAAGATTTCATATTTCATGGCTTAAATAAGAAGGTAATAACATGGATTTCTTACTTTTATACAAGATTGTAAAGAGGTTTGTTGATAATCTCATTTGGGAAATGGAAGAATAATACTCTATTTGGAAAAAAATGACAAAGGCCTAGTAAAGGATGATTATTTTTTAAAACTACACAAAGTACTAGTGGAGAAAGGAAGATATATCTTAGTTTAAGCTGATGTATATTTTTTTAATAAGATTCATTTTCTTCTTAATCTCTAAATGATTTTATAGATTGAATCCATGAATAATGAGGATGAAATTATTAACACTACCATATCTATTGATATTAATATCACACTAAGTCTATATGGTTTTCATGGATTTTTCATTATAGAATCATCAGTTATAATCAAGGAAGACCACATCAAGGATATTCAACACTATTTTCAGGGAGGCTATCTATCAAGAGAACGTAATGAAACTACATTTATTCTTATAAAAATAAAAAACACCCAATATCATTTGGTCAATTCAGACATATAATCATATGAATATTCCTATAAAATATTTTTTATAAACTCATCAATAATATTATTTCTCCCCTAGTCCCTTTGGTAGTGCGATGTAATTAACATGGATTTACTATGAATAAAAAAATATTTTTAGTGAATTAAGAAATAGTTTTTGATGTAAATTGAAAAACGTTGGTTTTGTAAGTATTATAATGGTGGGAATTGAAAAACACAATGAAAAAATTGATAAATGTTTCATCATAAAAAAAATAAAAAACATTGATTATCAGAGTGGATTAGTTATTTCTTTATTAGAATTTTTCTTGAATCTATGTATTTTGATCTATTTTGTTGGAAATAATGTATGGTTTCCTTAAATATTTGATCATCATCATCATATTAACCCCATTTCTCTATCATATTTATTCTGTATCAATAATCACTAATTTGGATCATCAATAATTCTATTTTATAAGGACTAATTAATTCTTCTATGGTTTGGTGAAACACTAACCATATATCCCATTTACAATTTCTAAGGATATGACTTTTTTATGAATGGAAACCAAGGTTTGATCATGGTATTTGAAAGAATTTTGAATGAATATAGAAGATGAAGTGGTTAAAATAATATATGTCTATAGGAATTTTGATTATCTATAATTCATTATAGGTGTGGTATATCATTCACATTGACAACTGGATGAGTCTTAAATGAAGATATATCCCAATATATTATTTTTTCTCCCTTCTTTCTCTAGGATGAATCTAAATTCACCATTTCAATAATCTATTAAAGGGTATTAATTCTAAGATCACTAACTAAAAGTGTTATATTATTTATCTTAGATGCCCCATTACTCTAATAAACTTCCTAATCTCTTCCAGGACCATTGACATTATATAAGAGAACAATTTTCCATAACATGTTCTTGCACACCATGAAAAACTAAAAATATACACTAGGACTCCATTTCAAATGTCTGGACTCACTACACCAATTTTAATAATCTTTTTGATACCAATCATGAACTATATAAATAAGAAGTATTGTTATACTTATTCATTCCATGCTTGATATGATATATTTGGATGTGATATTCCATGACTCACTATAGGATAGGTTCAGAATAACTAAATATGGGAATGTCATTGGTACTCTATAATAGGTTTCCTCTTATTCATATCGTTTATGTTTCAACATAAAAATGTTGATCTACACTTCCAATCCAATTTCAATTGGGTCAATTGTTATGTAAATTTCATTCTATTGAAGGATAACATGTTTGGGGACCTTATTTTCATTTTATATTATCTTATTCTATATATTAGATTCAAAAATTCTAAGTATATTCCTAAATTCTTCAACTACATTATTTCATAATAATAGAGAAATATTTCAATGGAACCTTTCTTATATTTAAGTATTATCATGATTATTTCACTCCTATGAGAAATATTTTCTTTCAGTTCCCATTAATATCATAACCTCATCAAAATTTCCCATGTTTTGTGTTCATGCAGTCACTTATGATGGCACAATATCAAATGTTCCAAGATTAAATTCCTAAAATGAAATGTGTGGCATAATTCTATCTCAATGTATAATGGTGTCCTATTCTAAGGAGTCCACGTAGAATCCAATTTTATATACTACATCTAATCACAATTATATATAAATGTCCATAAATTATTACTAGGTTACTAGGAATCAAAATTCTATAATTTTCTCACATGTTATCTAGTTATCAACCCCTTGTTAAATTCCATCATCATTTTCCATTATTCTTGGTTTATATATTTTATTTTCTCATTAAAACTTTTCTACATCCATAGAGTTACTCAAAATACTATATTTTTGGATCATTTGGGTGATCTTTAACGGTTATAAATATCATGATAAGAACTAAACTCTTAATAGAATGTAATTTTAAACTCTCATGATTCTATATGATTTTTTGATTCCCTTAAAATTCATTTACCTCTCAAAAATATACTTCAAAATCACAGTGGTTCTCTAAACCAATTACAATTGTCCTGGACACTATATGAAATTATTCCCTCATTCCTCTAGATTAATACTCAAGATTATTGGATCACTATTTAATATAATAATGATCAATAGATGAATTATTTATAAGAACCATATATTTTTCATTTATTCCATCAATACCTTTTATAGAGAGGATTATACACATCACATATAAACCAAATCTTCTTTGGGGATATTTGTATTTGAAAATAGCGGTTTATTAGATTATTAGTGGTAAAATCATACTCATCATTGATAATTAGTTATCTTTTAGGATCCATCCCTACTCCCTTTTATTTTAATTATATCATTTGGGAAATAAATAACTTTCATAACAATTACATTGTCATCCAACATATATGTCATGAGGAAAATAAGGAGGAAGACAAACTAGATTCTAAAAGAGATTCCTACAACTCTCTCTTCACATTTTCTTCCTTAGGATCAATTACATACAATTATAATATATAGGTGACTAAACACAATAATAGAATCCATGAATTTATATAGCCTTGACTTATCTTTATTCAATTTTCCATTATTAAAAAAATTTATTTTTCAATTCAATTGGACTCTAAAATCATGTCCATGAAAAAATTAATGCACATATGTTACCTCTTCATATAGTATACATATCTTAAATAATTTATTTCTATATATTATTTTTTAGGGTATATTCTACAAAATATTTTGCGATTACTTTAATGTTAGATAATGTAATTTATTCTTTGAAATTAATTTTTGTACCTTTTATGTGACTATATAGTTTTCCATGTATTAATACCATGAAACCATTATAGTGATTCTATAAATATTATCACAGGGGTCTGTATTATTGAAGGGAATTTTTATTGGTATATGGAGTTTATAAGAGTAAGTAAATATAC
Source organism: Viscum album (assembly GCA_963277665.1). NCBI lineage: Eukaryota > Viridiplantae > Streptophyta > Magnoliopsida > Santalales > Viscaceae > Viscum > Viscum album. The sequence goes on from OY728126.1 coordinate 1,190,136,732, forward strand.
TCATGTGGTCAATAAATAGGTTTTAAAACCCATTTTTGTATTATATTTCTGTGATTAATTATTTCTGGATAAGAATCAACCTCATCGTCATTAGTTTAGAGTAAAAAATCTTCATTATATACCAGTGCTTTTCTTATTAAAAATTAATTGATATTTTATGTCCTAGAAGATTTAAATTAAATATATACCATTTAAAAAAATGAGAATAAAATCGTCTTCATGGTTGTTACATAATTTTTCAGAGTTGTATCCAAGTCCTGTGAAGTATAAGATAAAAAATGGGTGTTTTGATTGATCTATTAGGGAAAATATTCTCATGATAATTTTTTATAGGTATCATAAAACACGTTAAAGGTTTCTTCCAATGTGGGAGGTATTACCATGGGGTTTTTGGTAAGGATCCCCTTTATTTTTCTAAATAATTCAAATATGATTCATTGAACACAAAATTAGTAACCTTTTATGTAAATTAATATGTGGTAAATAATTTTTGGTAACAATTATAATAAACATTCTGTCACATACAATATAACAAAAAAATAACCAACATAATATCCATTGTTAAATTATGAAAATTTAAGGATGATATCAATTGTGACTTTTCCCACTTTAATTAATTTTATAAAATGATATGTCATAGAACATTACCATTATCTACCATAAAGTATATTTTTTCCTAGATTAAATGAAATTTCTTTTAAATTTTTATTTTTAAATTTTTTTCTAGATTATCAAGATACTTTTTAAAACACGTTTAATTAAATATAAATAAATAAATAAATAACTATAGTAAATGTTTAATAATACCCAAGAAGATACATACCATTTTTTATTGGAATGTAGATAGGTTATTTCCTAAACTAAAAGGAATTATTATGTATGAAAACATAATAAAGTTATAAGTAAATGTAGTTTTTTCAGGACCATTTCAAGTTATAGGGACATGAAAATAATAAAACAATAAATCAAGAATAAATAATTACAGTTCTAAGTACAAATTTGTGTCATCCAATTTATAATGGGAATGAGGAATTGGTTATTCTAGGACCTAATATTCTATAATCAACAAAAACACACTGGGTTTTGTGAATAATAATGGGAATTAATTAATTGTATTAGTTATATATAATATTGATTACATTTTATTAAGGTACAATATGGATGAGGATCACACTCTGATAGTCTGAAATTGTTTATGTTAAACAAGATACAAATTTTTTTCAACATTCTTATTCACCACTTTTTTAAAGGTTGGTATGATCCAACATTAAGGGTACCTCATTATTTTTTATTGATATTCATTTAGAATATTTTGTATATAAATAATAGTTCAAATACATGAAATTTATTATAATGATAAGCCAATGACCATGGAATTAAATTTCAAAATGGGTTACAATTTTTATTATATAATGGGTACCAAATTATTAGATATTTTTACATTACGGTTCTTATATCTAATAAGTTATTAATATTATGAATTTGATCTAAATTTTATATTTTTTAACTTAGGTGGTTGTTCCATTCATGGTTCAAAATTAATTTCACTCACATTTGAACACTAATTTTCATAAAAAAGGGTCAATGATAAATTTTATTAGATAATAAAAATAATTTTCATCCAATTAATCAATATGTTTTTATTAAAATAAACTTATTTATATAAAAAGTTTATTTTTAAAAAAAATATATCAAATGGGTTTAGTGTGTTTAATGTTGAGTATAAATTTATGTTTTATGCAATGTTTTAGTATTTTATTTAGAGTATTAATGATCTATAGAATGAGAATTGTTAAAAATTTAGTATTCTTATTCAGTTAATTTCATGAATTTTATGAGGTTAAAATTCACATTGACATATCTAAAAGAAATATAAGGTATCTATCATGATCATTTATTTAGGTTTTTATAGCCTTCAAAAATTCAATATTAAAAATGATAGGGGAATGAGTAGTACTTATATTATCTTTCATATTTAGGATAATAATATCTGCATGGAACAGTAATACTTCTACCCTTAGTGGTACATTATCTATGAATTATAATAAATAAGAAGATCCTTTTTTTCATCTATACAATATATTTGTTTGGCATCGATTCTCTAACCTGTTTGAAAGAATAAATTTAATAACTTTTCAATGTTATTTATTCCTCTAAATAACATACATAATTAGTAAATATAATACTAAATATAGATTAGGTGTTATTAAAAGTACCTGGACCTTGATTTTTTTATTAAAAATTATTATGTTATTTTGGAAGAAACATCTGTACCGAGGAATATCCAATAATTTCCTTTTATACTCTTATTGTTAGTATAATTTTCTATTGGGAACTCAATATACATGGGAATCTATTTTATTGCATCCAATATAGGGATATTTATTTCCAAATACATAAAATTTTCAATATAATATTAATATAAGGAATCATTATGGGATTCTATTTTTAGAATCATCCTTGATGGGAATAGAGGTGAAGGTTGAAAAAATAATATCTTCTTTGATTTTCTTCTTTCCTTGTTCTTTTTAACTTTTAGTATTTTTGTGTGTTATTAATATACATTCTCTATTTCTAGTGATCATTTTTTTCCAAACTATTTAGTCTCATTTTTTTTATATAGTGGTGATTTTTTACTACTCAAAAATCATCTTTTATTTCTCAAAGGGATAGAACTCACGTTTCTTTTAGTAGTTTAACTAATTAGGTTATAAGTTTTCATAAAAAATGATTTAGTAAACTGATGAAATTGATAAAAATCTATCAATACCGACTCTTTAAATCTCATATGTATAAGTTTCCAAGGGATTTTTTATTACCTATGTGCTATGAAAATTTACTTGTTACATTATTTATGTAAGGATATTGGTTCTATTTTAATGCTTTGTTTCTTTTCATAGAATGAAAAATATTCCTCTAACATGGTGGTAGTTAGTATGAGTATTGAAATATATGTTAGAATGTTTTCCACTATGTTTAATACTCCCATCCCCAAATTATTATGTTGAAATTTCCTTATGAACTTCATTTTTGGTATGATATGGATTCTTATATTAATACATAACATAAAAATTTTATGTCTATTGAACTTGAAGACATTAATTTATAAGGTAAAATATGGAATGAAAAATTAGAATACAAGAGGGTGTGTTGATTGTGCTTAACTAATTTTTTTCATTTTAAACTGTCTCATAATTTTCATTAGCTCTTCAATATGAGATTCATGTAATGGGAAATATTAATCTTATCCTCACGCACATAATTTGTAGTAGTTTTTGGATATAATTTTTGGAAATTGTAGTATATCTCTTATAAAACACACTGTCCACATTTAGATAATATTTTTATCAATTTTATCTTGAACATTCTACCAATTTTTTCCATCAATTTTTAAAAGAAATTGATATAAAAACACTAAAAAGTGGTAATCCTAAAATGTTGATGTCTGAAGGGTGAATTTATCTTCTTATTTATCACCCAAAAATTAAACATAGTATCTTAATTATATTTAATAATTTCATAAATCTTATTAAATGTATGGGTACTTTATGAAGTAGAAAGAATAATTAATAGAAGCCTGTTATAGATCATCCTTGTTTGTGATCTCTCATAATAACAAATTTAAAATCAATTCCTTTCCTGATTCGTCAATGGAAAATAGTATTTCTGTCAATTTGATCTATACATAAAACATATATCATAGTTTTAAAATATTTCAAACAACCATGAACACTTTTATTTTATTTTTTGGGTCCTCTCCCTATCCATTAATCATGGGGAATAGTTGTGATATTCTATGATTATGTTCAAAGTCCATTTGATTAATGAGTAACGTAAATTAATTACTATGATTAATTTAATTTAGTCCTTAAAAATATATAATTTTAATATTTAATATTAATATAATTCCCATAATAGTGTGACACACTACGGAAAAACTGGAGCCAGTAGATATGGGTGTAGATGATAAAACTATTAATGGAATGACGATGAATTCCTTGTCTACATGCTTAGTGATAATAAAATTTCAATATCATGCAATATAGGTCCTCTAACCCTCTAGATAAAAACAATTGAGGTTATTATTTTTGGATATAGTCATATAAAACACATTTAAAAAAATAAAAACCTAAAAAATCACAAATACTAACTTGCATCCCCGATAAATACACTATGTATGATATGGTGGCAATCATATTACTCACAATATTCTATTTTAATCCCATGTAAATTTGACAGCCAAATTGTTTCCTCTATTATTTAATACTATGATTGATGTCCTGTTCCACATGAAAAAACATTTAATAATCAATTATAGACTATGATAATATATCCATAAAATTAGATGTTATAAATAGTAGTAACGAAATTATTAAATATATAAAAATAAATATATTTCTAATAACTAACAAACACGATAAAATTCACATTAAATATCAAAATAATTTTAAAAATTATTATCTGAAAAAATATTTTCTTATTCATAACTTCTATTCTAGAAAAAGAATATTTTTCATGTTTGGTTAACAGTAATTTTAAAATAATTTTTCATATGAAAAAATTAATTTCATATAAAAATATATTTTTCACAACATTTTATGTTATTATTCTAAAGTTATGTTTATAAATTTTAATATCTTAACTTTAAAAAATTAACACCATTCTTGGAGTTATCATATCCATATTATCTTAAGATTAATTTTGGGTTTTTTTAAATAAATAATTGTTAAGTGAATAATGAAAATGCCAATTTTATTAATTTCATCACTTTTATTAAATTATTTAATTATATGACAACATTAAAAGTTTTAAAAACAAGTTCCCATTAAAATTATATATTTTAATGTAGACTAAATCATTTTCAAAATATTTTTTTCAATTTTTAATCCCATATTCATATTTTTGAAAATTTATATAGTGTTTTAATGAAAAATGATTTTCTAATGTTTTTAAAATTTTTAATGACCTACTGAAATGATGATTTCAATTTTTTTTACCATAAATACATTATAATTATTTTAATTTCATTATAACTATTGAAATTTATAATTCTAAAATTATCATAAATTGTTATTTGCTTAAAAATCTACATTTTTCAATAGATGGTGTTTTTTGTATTAAATGAGTCTATATTAGAATTATTTTTTCCTACAATATTTATTTTTATTTGATAAATAATATATATTATTTATAATCCTTGGTTATAAATTATCTAATAATGTTCATTATACTTTCATGAATAAAGGCTAAATTACGTAGGTAAAACTAGTTATTATGGTCAAAACAAAATGGTAAAAGTGAGAATCCACAGAGGTAAAGGGAAGAAAATGTTTCAAAATTGTTTCTTTATTAACATTATATGTTCTATGTGATATTATATTCCCCCCACACCATAATTTATAAATTTTTGGGGATCTTTTTTTGAGTTTTACTTTATATTATTAAATAATTTTTGGAATTTATGTAAAATTTCACTCGTTTTGAATTATAAAAGCGGCACCAAATTCTTGACAGACCCTCACAAAAAAAACCCAAAATATATTCCCATAATCTAAAAAATTGTTTTATACTCCATAGGAATTTTATTTTATTATCAATAGGCCACCCTAAGAGGATTTATCCTATTCTCAAAGGTGAGAATCCCAGAAATGAGGTATATGTTCTTAAACCTCTATCATTTTTATACATCTTTATATGATTTTTTTCTTCAAATTTTTTTTCACCAAATTAAAATTATATCAAAATTAAAAACTATTATTCATTTATGTTTTTATTATTAGGGTATATTCATTAAACATCCTCCTATTTTCCATTATGATAAATGAAAACATGAATCATTTGTTGTCCAGACTACCGCTTTGATGAATAAACGTGTTTATGCTTTTCCATAATTTAGAAAAATGGATGGTTTTAGTTTATATTTTATAAATATATGTTATATTTAAATTTAATATATATAATTAATATTTTTTTATAATATAAAATATTAAGAATCTTATAATGTAGTCCATCAATATTAATGAAAAACCCAAAACTAGTTCTTCACCATTATTGTTTTCATGAAACACGAATAAAAATTTTATGTAATTGAATTATAAAACTATATTTATTTATAAAACTTCAATAATAGAAGAATTATGTTTTTAAAAATGATTATATTTTTCTGAAAAGGAAGATAAATACAACTTCTATGAACTGATTTCAAAATGACTATTTTGATTAAAATCCATTGTTGAAAAGTGATTATAAAAATATTATACATGAGGAGAAGTTTTATTAATGAATTTTATAAATAGAATTTTATAAGAATATATTTTGAAATAAGTATTTAATATTTCTATCTTTATGATAAAGGCGGTTAAAGCATTCTTTTTAAATGAAGGGTAATGGTAAGGGATATAGAAACTCAAAATCTTTTCTTTAATTTACACAATTAATTATTGACCATCATTTTTCAAGGAAATTTATTTTTGATTAATGTTCCTTCATTATTTCAATGAGAAATTTTTTTTGAGATAACAAATATTTTTTTCTAATGATTCCTTTTCTTTCTCTTGATGAAGGGAACATTTTTCAGTGGGACTCATCATTGGTAATTTTAAAATGATGAATATAGAATATTTTCAAAAAATAATTTTCATGGTTTCTGTTGCACTATATTCAAATTATATATATCTCATGATGTGATTTTTGATATTTTATTAAATTTTAAACCCTTTTAGATAACGATGTTATGATATCATATTAGTTCATAACCTCTAGTTTTGTGATATATTTAAAAACCCCAATTTTCCATGGGTTATTTATGTTATGATAATGTTTATTTTTTAGTGGAACAAATATGAATATATGATGATGGGCGGGGTCCTATTTCACACTAAAATTCATTAGAATAAGCTACTATATCCTGATGTTTGGATTTAAGTACATAATGTTTTTGTTCACAATGTAATTTCTATGATGTTTTTCTCATATTTGCAAGTGTAGACATAATGATTTTGTTCATAAAGGCATGGTAATAATTTCTTTTAATGACCACATTTTCTGATTCTTATAGCATTAAAAAATATTCAATTTTGTGAACTTATGGAACATTCTCATGTGGATTATAAATTTATTCTATGGTTCAAGATTCATTAGATTTAAATATAATTTTTTATTTGAATGATTATGCATTTTCAATTATCCCACAACATATGATCTCTTCACATGTTTTATGTTTTATCATTTTTGTTTCCTTAATGATATTTTTATGTACTTATGTGGATATATAATGTTTTTTGATAATTATATGTGGTCTTATGATCTCTTATTTAGATATTTCGTGTTTCAATGTGTTATCCTAATTATTATGATCAAATAATTTATAATATATATTTTCCCTTACTATACAATTGAGATCACACATTTTTTATGTTTCTATTTACCAGGATATGAAAATGATTAAATCATTTGATATGTCTTGGAAGGGGTCTAGAGGATCATAATTAGGGAAAATTGTATGATATTTTTATATAATAATATGATTATGTAAAACAAATCTTGAGATTAAACCTTTAAATCACTTAATTATGAATATGTCATGGGATACAATATTTAAATTTGGGGATTGATGAATTTATTTTTATATTTTTTCACTATAAATGGTAAAAAAGGTAATTTTAGTTATTTTTTAGATTATTTTAGTTTTTTTGGGACATCAGTTTAAAATACATAATAGAAAACCATGTGGATAAGATTAAGAAAACATATTGATGTTTTGTTAAAGTATGGATTATTTAATTTTCTTATAAATACATCTTTATATGGAAACTACACAAGGGTTTTGTTTAAAAATAGATATATTAGGGTTAATAACTCTAAAATGACTTAGGATATTATGTCTTATCTTTCATTCTATTTCATGTTGATTGGATACTTCTTACGTACCTAGTTTAACATTCCATTAGATATGGTTTTGTTAATAATATTATATATAAAAACCATTATAAAAATATTTGAATATATATAAATAGATTAAATAAAATTATATTGAAGGATAAATTTTATTAAAATCTATATATTCATAGGCTAATGTATTCATATTATTTATTAAATTCTAATTAAATTTTTATAGTTTCCTTTTATTTATAATATTAAATTTATTTATACTCATTCTAAATGTTCCATTAGTCAATTTAATTTCAGAAACTCAAAATAACAAAGTATAAAATAGTAGAAATATACCATGTTGACATCATTAAAATGTGAACCTAATGGGATTGGGTTTGGAATAAAAAATATCATAATAATTCTCAAAAAAATATATCAGGTTTTGGGAAACCTCCCAATTCATGTTGAGCTCACAAACAAAGAAAGTATAGAGAAACATGTGATTAATTAATTTATGAGAAAACATCCACACTTATTCAGATGGTCTTCTAATCTACTAGTTGCTGAGCAGTGGGTCAATGTAATCAAAATCATATTTTCTATTCCGGTTTTTTCGAAATAGAAGCTGGTTTTTTGATGGATTTAATTTTTATAGGGATGATTCCAAATATTGGAGTATAATTATGTACACTATAAAAAAGGATAACATAAACTCATTGTTAATGGAAGATCTCAAGAAGATGTTTTTAAATAATAATTTTCTATATAAACTTCAATGAATTTGGGAAATTGAATAAAAAATAGGTTGATTCTATCGGGAAATTAAAATAAAATTTCACAAGGATTATGAGGTATTCCAATAGATTTACCTTGGATACCGAGATTAATTTTTATATATTCATTACCAGTTTAATGTTGATTCATTAAAGGGGTTATTGATAAGAGACATTTTAATTTCGGAATTGATAGTTTTATGGTATCTTAAGGTAGTGAAATAAACTAGATCCTCTAAATATTTTATGTAAATGAAAATGAATGTTGGGTTTCATGTAGGGAAGTTAATAATGCCCCACCCACACTATAGTTCTTCATATTAATGTAATTCAAACATTATATGAATCAATGAACCAACCCTCTATTCAATGAAGTAAATATTGAAAATAAATATCCCAAACCATGTAAATAATAAAGAACATTACTAATCACTACCTTTGAGGTAGATCATGATAATTAATTGATGTGAGGAATACATGAACACTTTTTTAGATCATATAATAAATTAATGGTTTTGGTTCAATGAATTCTTTTATATAAAAAAATTTATATGAATATGAAATCACCATACAAATAAATGGATATTAAAATATCATTGAAAATCCAAACTTGCATAATGATTACATCTAAGATTTACAAAATTTCTTTTATTGGGATATGTTATAGAATAGTTCTTGCGGATCTAATTCTTCTTCCTTCCATTGAATTTTGAATAATATTGGGTATGTATCATATTTCCCTTCACAAGGGTCATATATACTATTTGTATAAGGAATGATCATTTAATAACCCAAATCACCCTATTATCATGTATTAATGAAAGAATATTTATAAACACCTTATGAATTTAAATTATATAATGTGGTTTATGGTACCCAACAATGAGGGATATATGGAAAAAATAATTAGGGAGGAATTTATTAATAACATAACAATTATATGGAAATATAATAATTGATTTCTTAATGAAATACCCTATATTCCAATAGATAATTTTGTTGATTTTTCAATCAAACTCTTACATGGATCCTTGCATATCTCAAAGAGTATTTAAAAATGGATTTCATGGAATTAGAGGTGTTAAATAAGAAACTATAAGACAATATGGACAAGGGATTCATACACCCCGATACTTCACCATGGGGAGCTTCATTCCTCATTATAAAAAAGTAAGATGGATCGTTGAGCCTTTGAATTGTATATATTTTGATAAATAATATCACGATAAAAACCAATAACCCTCTTCATGATATTGATAATATATTAAATAAACTAGGAAGATCTCAATACCTATCAATGAACAAACCTAGATATAGAAACCATCAATTGTGATTCAACATGTAAGATGTATCTAATATGGATTTACATACAAGTTATGTACCCTATGAGTTAATTTTAATACTAGTTGGGCTTACCAATTCCCATGCTATATTCATTGATTCAATGTACATAGACTTTATCAACTAACTTGAAATTTTTTGGTTATAAATATATATAATATTATTAAATAGTAAATGAGAATAATTATCATTTGAATTTTTTTAAGTACCTGAGAAAGAATATGTTTTTGAAGGAATTTAGAAAATTTTAATTATAGATTCAAAAGGTGTAATTCATGGGTAATGTAATCACATGTCAAGTTATATTTGTTGATCCATTAAAGATAGATTTTATCTAGACATGGCCTAGACCAACCACTATAATTATGTTCTATAGTTTTATTTGGATAAAATAATATTAACAATGCTTTGGGAGAAATAATTAATGGATATTAAATCCACTATCCATGTTGACATGTTAAGGAGTAAAGTACATATAGATAGAGGAATTTGGATGAATGTTATGGATCTAAAGAAAAGGTTGGTCATTTCTCCTCAACATACGTTATGATACTATGATTATTGGTTTTTAATATATGGTGGTTCTTTGAAAATGTGTTTTGATTGTAACCTTATGAATAATTATAAATTAATTTCATATAGTTCATTCTAATTAAACCCTCGTGTTCAAAATTACCTAACATTTGATTTAATGAAATTGGTAATGAGCATTGAACTAAATATTTGGCAACCTTTTTTCTATAGAGAAAGGTGTGATAAATATATTGATCTCAATATCATGAAAAATATATTCACAAATGTGGAATTTAATAAATTATAAATAAGATGATTGAAACTAATGAAATATTATAAATTCTAAAAATATTATTAACCACGGATGGAAAATAATTTGGTTGATGTTTTAATCTGTAATGATAAAGAAAACTAATCATTAATGATGATTGAAAATGAATAATTTTTCATGGATTTTCAAATTATGAATCATGAATTCATAATGGGGTGATAAATTATATCATTCCCAACAAATTTCTAAACATTAATTCACATATTTGTCCAATAATTCTAGAATTATGATATAGAGAAATATCATAATGTATCAAATATTCAAGATTTTAACTTGAATAAGGATAGATTTATAAGGAGTGGAACAATTTTATGTGTCCCATTAATTTTATAATTAAAGAAGGATGTTTTATATTATTTTCATTGTTCATCATTATCTAACCATCTTAGAACCCAAATTTTTACATTAATCAAAAGAAAAACAAATGGTGGGATAATATGAAGAAAGGGACCAGCTTCTACTTACATAGGAAGCCTAGCCAGATGGCCATGCAAAGGTGGAGAGCTACTATCTTGATGCAGATGTTGGGGAGGGGTAGTTCCTTGTAGATAGTCTGGTTGAATTCCCTAAGTCCTTTGGGTAATGTAATCCCCTAAGCCTACGGTCCATGTAATCTCTGAGCCTATGTGCCTTGTAAGGGTTCCCCCTCATCCCTTGAAATGGGGGTTAACAAAAAATCAATAAAAATGAAGGCCTTCGGGCCATTCGGGGTAAATACATATTCTTGGTATTCAAGAAAGTTAATTCATAATGAAAACATTATATGGTTATTTTGTAACCATTATATATCCTATTATTTAAATAGGAAAAAAATACCATGGAAATCATTTTAGGTCTCTCCAAAACTTCAAAATGTAATAATTCTATTTGAGTTGTAGTGGATCATTATAAAAAGTCAGTTCATTTTATTTCCTTCAAATAAAATATTAACTTTGACCAACTCAACATGATATATATAAGGGAAGTGGTGAGGCTAAATGGAGTACAAATATCCATTGTATATAATTAGTATTGGATTTTTACCTTGTGATTATTGTGATATCTTTAAAAATATTCAATGACATAGTTATAATTTAGAATTATATATTATCCTCATACATATGGTCTGTAATATATGAGAATTAATACTATAAAGGATATAATGAAACATTTTTTAATATATTTAAAAGGATATTTGGATTAAAAGCATTCATATTTAGATGTGTGATTTAAAAATATCTTCCATTCTAATATTCACATGGAACCACATGAGGCTTTTCATGGTAAGAGATTGAAGAATCCAACATGTTGGTAAAAATTTGGAGAGAGGAAGTTGATAATTCCTAAACGTGTCCATGAAATGTTGTATAAATATACAAGTATTGATCATCATATGAATATTTCTCATATATGAGATAAGAGTTTTGAAGACATTCATCGACAAGATTTAGATTTTGAAGTTAGTGATAAGGTGTTCATTCGAATATCTTAGTTGAAGTGAGTTATGATATTTGGGATGAAACATATGTTAATCCATAGATACACCAATCCCTTTGAAATAATTAATCATGTAGGGGTTTTATCATATCCTTTGGAACTCCTAACAAAACTCTCCCAACTACATGTCGTATTAAATTTATTTCTTTTGAGAAAGTACAATCTATAACCTTCACATGGGATGATCTCAAAAGCTGTTAAACTAGACCACAATCTCTCGTATGAGGAAAAAATTTAGAATTTATGGATGGAAGAGATAAGTTGAAGTATAATAGTACCACTCATTTGTTCAATGTTTTATTGAGAAACTATATGATTGAGGAGGCTATATGGGATCTTGAGGATGTGATGAGAGAAAAGTGTCGTCACTTGTTTTCATCAATGTAATGAAATTTCAATGATGAAATTCTAGGGGGGATGTAACAAACTAAGTTATAACTCAATAATTAAATACATTTTCAATGAATTAATCCACATTAAAATCCAATAAAATTTATACCATTATTATATATTTATAAAACTGTACTTTTTAAAGAATAATAACAAGATTATTAAATATATATAAATAAATATATTCATAAAAATAAATCAAAACAAAATAAAATTCACATTATTTATGAAGAAAATTAGTAAAACTATTTAACAAATAAATTACTTTATTATATTAAAAAATAAATTTAAAATATGTATATTTTTCATATTTTTTGCACTAATTTATAAAAACTAGCTAATATTTAGAAAATGATTACTTATAAAATGTTGTTTTTATGATATTTTATGATTTTTGTTTATTGTTTTGTTTATAAATTTTAGGATGTTTATTTGGAAAAAATAACATTTCTTTTGGATATATTATAGACATATTATTTAAATATTAATTTTTGGGATATTATCAAAATAAAAAATATTTAAGTAGATAGTGAAAATATCAATTTTTTAGAGCTATATTTTTTTTCAAAATAAACTATTATTTGAATATAATGAATGTTTTTAAAAATATTTCCTATAAAATTAAACATTTTTAAGTATAATAAATCATTTTAAAATACTATATTGAATTTATAATCCCATGATCAATATTTTGAAAACTTATATAGTGTTTTAATAAAAATGGTTTTCCGACTGTTTTGTGTTATTAATTATAAAATGATAAAATGGAATATTTTTATTTATATATTTTTTTAAAATATATACAATTTTAATTACATTATTTACTATAAATCCATGGGAAATAAATGAATTGATAATTCTACCATAATAATAAATCCTTTTTATTATAAATAATGTTTTTAAAAAATGGGGTTTTTTTGCATTACATGCCTTTATATTAGAATGGATTATCTATAAACATAGGATTTTAATTATATAAATATTATTTAATATTTATAATTATTTTCTTCAAAATATATAATAAGGATGGTGTTATTTTCATTCTTAAAGGATAAATTAAATTGGGAAAATTATTAATTGTGATGCAACTAAAATTGTTAATATCAGTAACCTTAGAGGTAAACAATATAACATATTTAAAACATGACTATTATTGAATTTTGGCTGTTTTTATCAATATTATATTCCATAAAATAAATTATTTATCAATTTTTTTCACTTTTCATGAGAGTTAATTTCCTTTATTGTATTATTTTTTGTAGTTATAAAAATTCCACTCCTTCTCACTGATTAAAGGGCCACTGATTTACTCAAATAACCAAAAAAAGAAAACCAAAAATATTGATCCATAATCTTACCAATACTATTATAATAACTCTAATAAACTTTAATGAGATTTTGTTCTTCTCAAAATACCACCACTTTATTATTTAATCTTCTACATGAAGGTGATAATCCAAGAGTTGAGGTATAAGTTCTTAGACCTCACTTTTTTATTCTATTTCTTTATATGATCTTATTCTATAGCAGTTTTCTATTTACCATATTAAAATTATAACATAAGTATAATTTTTATTCTTTTAATTTATTATAATGATTTATAATAATTAATAACCCTCCCCTTTTATAATTATAGAAAATAAAAACGTGATTCGTGTGTTGTGCGTTCTACCCCCTCCATGAATAGAAGTTCTTAATTATTCTTTAACATCCAATCAAGGATAGTTTTTTATATTATATATGTATATGATATTTTTAATTAATATATATCATTAATATGGTTCCTTTCTGATAATGCAAAATGTAATGACCTTTTTTGGAAATCCATTAATATTTGTAAAAAACAAAACGACTAGTTCTTCACAATTTTTGTTTTCAAGAAACATGACTAGAAATACCATTTAATTCAACTATAAAAAATGGGTTTTTATAAAAAAAAAATTAAATATATAATAATGGTTTTTAAATTATTTCCTCTGGGAGAGAAAATAAGATCAACAGTGCTTATACAAACCTTAGTCAAAACATTTGTGATTAATAACACTCGATGTTGAAAAGAGATTAAAAAATATAATACATTAAGAGTATTTTTATTATTATTATTAAAGAGTATAAAAATAAGTATATAATAAAAAGGTTATGAAATTCGTAATTAAGATTATTATATTTTATATAAACTAAGTTAAATCATTCAGTTGAAATGAAGGGTATTGGTTGGGTACTTGGTACCTCAAAATCATTTATTCGAGTTATAAAATTTATTTTTAAACATCATTATTAAAGGATGTTATATTTTTATTTATTTTATTAAAATATTTTTTGGTATAAATAGTTTTTGAATAAAAAATAAATTTTATTCTTTTTATTCTTTTTATTTTTCTTAAAAACATTGCGGACTTTTTGAAAAGGGACCCAAATATAAAACATTTATAGTGATGATTAAAAAATGTTTTAAAAATAACACATTTCATGGTTTGGGTTTCATTATATTAAAATGATATACCTAATAAAAAGTGACTTTTAATAATTTAATATTTTATTAGAAATTCTAGATAATTAAATTTTGATATCCTAAGATTTTGTATGGTTATGTTTTTTGATATGTTTAAGAATCCAATTCAATTTTAATTAGATAGTTATATTATAATAATTAATTTATTTTTAAGTCACAAATATATATGTATGATGGGTTTTGATCCTATATCACTATTTATTACATTGGAATATGATTTTTTTCTTATGAGATATTTGATCATGTATATAATGGGTTTTTTTCACACAAGCATGGCCATAATGGATTTTCTCACATTTGCAAGTGTAGACATAATGTGTTTTTTCAAATAGGAAATGGAATAATGGTTTTCATTATGAATGTGTCCCATTGATTCTAGATATTAATTATTTTCAATATTATCTTATTATGAAACACTTCCTTGTCTTTTATGAAATTATTCCATGTTTCAAGATGTGTTTTATTTCCATGAAATTCTAGGTATTAAAGATTATTATTTTTCATATATCCTACAAGATATATCATGTTCTAATGTAATATGTTTTATCATTTATTATTTATTTATTATTATTTTATAATATTATATGAAACCGTCATGTTTTTTTATTAGAATTTGTGTTCTTATTATATCTTATTTATATGTTAATGTTTTCCTCACATTAAATCCAATCTTGTGATCTAATACCTTATTATGTGTCTTCAACCTTACATAACATTAGATATCATCCCATTAATATTTTTCAATTTCAAATGATAAATATATGATTAGATTATGTGATAAATATATTAAAAGTTCTAGAGGATGAATATTATTTAAAATTATTTTCATGTGTTATAAAATTATTTTCTTTTATTTGAAATTTCCACGAAAATAACATATTGGTCCTTAGACTATGAATCTTTTTTGGTATGTATCATTTAAATATTATGATTAATGTATTAATTAAGAAATTTTTAGATTGGTTTTCAATAGTTAAATTATATTACAATTTAAATCACATTTTCTATATATAAGATGCATTATTTAGTGTGTTTACAGTGTTAGTGTGTTGAATCAGGTTTTTCTCAAAATAGTCAAATGGTCTTGTGCATTTTTAATAAAATAAAAAGGGTGTTTGAAATAATTCTTAAAATTAGTTGTACAAACTCAGATATTCCCACATAGACTCTGGTAAATCATAATTCTTGAAGATAATACACTCTTGTACTCTCACTAATTTAATGAAACATTAATCAATTCCCCCTCCATGTAAATTTAAATTCAAACAGAGTAATCCACTAACAACTATACTCAAGAACCCAACCTAAAAATTAAATGTGAGATAATTTTTTACTACTTAATCAATCTAAAATTACATCCAACACATGGGATGTGAAAAAATATAGTAGGCCTATATGTAAAAACAGAGAAGAAGAAAATAATGGTGAAAAAATCCAATTACAAAATAAATATCCTCAAACTTATAATAATACAACATTATAAATATGATCATGAATGATGGAATTTAATATTTAAACCAATAATTCATTAACATATAGTAAAATTCATTCTTAGATCTCCCAAAATGTGTCTAATTTTCAATCAAATCATGGAATTATAATAATGTAGAATAATACTGTAGTCCCCATCTATAAATGAAAAAAATCCATTTTATATATGTTCGTAACCTTTTGATATCTTTATGTAAATTCATATGATCTCTCTAGAATCACAATATATCTCAATATATAGGATCATATTCAATACATTCCATCAATATCTAATATGTTAATTCTTAGATCATATTCCTTCCCCAAATCCTCTGATAGTACAACGATAACTGATTTATATTTTTAATGGTCATGTAACATATGGAATTCTCCATCGAATGTTATCTAAATATCCAATTAAATGAAAATGAAATATTTAATTTCATTTTAGATACCATAATTTTAGAATTAATGAAACTTGGATTTATCTTTTATTCATCTTAGTTTATTTCAAATAATCTTAAATTCTTCAAGCGTATTCTTGTATGTGCACAGTGTACTGAGAATGACTCAATCTTATGAAGGTACTGATTACACTTTCACATGTCGCATCCCATAGATAAATTTCATAAATATTAAAAAAATATAGAGAAGTATATAACTATTCAGGAAGAAAAAAATATGCTAAAGGTTCACCATCATATTATATGACACATGGTTTACCTCCCTAATTACCATAATTGATTCAAAATATGTGACATATTGTGATGTTTAATCAATCTTAAAAAAGTTCAATCATTGTCTAGTTTAATTTCCGTATTTTTCTTCGTAATTTTATCTATTTTGAGAACTCCAATAATTTTGGTAAAATCATCACTGGGATTTTATAAATTACTCTTATGTTCTACCTTTATCGTAAGACATAGTATATCACCCTTATGAAAATAGATTAGTTACACATATGAAATTAATGGTCACCCATATGTAATTAATGATTACCATTTCATAGTGTCTTGGTTAACTATATAAATTTTTATGAAACTTTTTAAATGGTCAAGTCGGTATTACGTAATACTTATTACCCATTTTTAATTCTTGATCACTCTTTGGGAATTCTCAAACAACCTTATAGAATGCCAGTGATCATTACTAAATGGATTGGTCACCCTGAAAAAATGTTTATGAACATTAAAAAATGGCATGGAAACCCTCACAAAATGTTGGGGAAACTATATAGAATTTCTTATGTCCCATACATGAAGAACACCTTGTAAAATTTCCATCTAATTTACCTAAATAACTCTTACACATGGGATTTGTTGACCCTTATATGATCTTATTTGAGTCCCAAACTTTTCTTTATTCTTTAGATCTAATTTAAAAATATTTCTTCTATAAAATATAAAAAATAGTGTATAAATGATAAAAATTATCCACAATGTGACTTAAACAATTAAATATCATGAATATTATGTCAATCTGCTAGAAAATTCTAAATTTTACAGTGTTCTATTAATTAATTATTTTTAAACAATTTGGAAAATTGAATTAAAAATATTGTGATTTCATTTTTTTTAAAATCTATTGCATTATCAATATGATTATTTTAATATATAATTTTGTTTCATAACATAGAATTTATAATTAACCTATGTTTACTCAACATTTAACATTTCTATTTTCTTATCAAAAGGCTATAAATATTATTTAGATGATAATATATATTATTGTTATATTTAAGGGATATGTATTTTTGTTTTTTTTAATTAAATTTATTAAAATAATAGAAAAATTTGTATGTATAGATATATTTTTTAAGACTATAATAATTATCATGTTTTTCAGAAATTAGATTTAATAAAGTATTATGAATGATTGATTAGTGGATAGAGGTGACTAAAGTTGAGAGAATTATATTTCAAATCATGAAAACATTATAAAAACTATTAATTAGATTGAGATGAATATATTAAATTAAAAATTAATTATGTATAATTGTTATAAAATTATAATGTACCTCATAGAATGAGTTTGAAATTTTAATGGTGTTATTTAATCAGATATTTATAAGTAATACATGAAATATATAGGTTGATTCACATAAAATTTACTCAATTAATAATCAATAGTGTCAATCAAGAACTAAATATGTTTAAAAAATAGAAGGTTCTAAAATAGATGAAAATATATATTACAATGTACATTCTTAGATGAGGCATTATGTGAATTGACATAATGATTACTCTAAGTCAAGAGAATATATTAATGATAAATTTATCTCTATTTTGACTAAAAATATATATATTATAAATAATTACCTTACCAAAATGATATAACCACATAACCCATAAAAAGAAACAAAAAAAATATAACTACAAAAGGAAATAGTTTCCACCATTTAGATGAAGCACAAATCCTTAGTGATAAAATAATTAATAACATCTTTGTAATAAAGATTCATAACTATGGTAACCCAAATGAATTGGAATATTATGATTACTAAATGTCATTTTTTGGATGATATGGATCAAAGATTAATAGAAATTTAATGAAATAAAAAGAATATATTAATATTTTTCTCAATGATTCTAACATGGGAGCGTGAATCCAATGACCCTAACCAAGATCATTGTATAACCTCAATAAAATTCATAATAAGAAGATAATGAAAACTAGTTTTGAGGGATAATATGTAATCATTAGATAATGATTTTAACTCATAGAAATAAATAATATAATGAGATAAAAAAATATTTTTCATTTAAAAGATAAAACCAATCATTAAAATAGACCCATTTGATAAGTATATAATCCAACCTGTGTATAACTGAAAAATATAAACTATTATGTTTGATATAACATGAGAAACTAAATAAAGAGGCAGATATAACTTTTAGATATTCCAAATAACCAAATTACATATGGGGAAAATTTTCCACATCAACTATTATATCATCTCCCAGGATCTATTACCAATTATAATTATGGCCTTTCACGGTTTTATATATTTACAAAAAAATACACACA
The DNA here is from genome assembly GCA_963277665.1 of Viscum album. Classification (NCBI taxonomy): domain Eukaryota; kingdom Viridiplantae; phylum Streptophyta; class Magnoliopsida; order Santalales; family Viscaceae; genus Viscum; species Viscum album. The sequence goes on from OY728126.1 coordinate 1,190,156,437, forward strand.
CAAAATATTATGTATGTGTATGGGTGACTCTGTGAATTCTAAATAAAGTTTACCGATAGGAAACCTATGTATTCCCATGTAAGTTATATTTCAAACCATGTAATCAAATCCATTTAAAATAATTAATATATTTTAGGGAAAAACAATTTATCATTAAATTCCAAATAAAACCAAGTGAATATGTGGAAATAGGTTACTCTATTATATTAAATAAACTTTAATGACCCTTCATGGCCCACCCAAAATATATAACACAATGAATCCCTCATATAAATTTATATGATACGAATAATATGAACCATTTAACACAGTTATCTCCATCTATTCATATCATAAACCCACAATGGATTTTCACCCACTCATGTGTTTCAAAAAAAAATGAAAATAACACATCGACATCACACATAATAGAATATAAAATAAAAATTAATCACCAATCTATTTCATTAAATCATGGAAAAAACATTAGCATTTATCAAACATAAATACATTAAATTTTCCAAAACCATTTTCCCTAATAATTTAATATTAAATTTTTTTTAGAACCCACCATCATAAATTCAATAAATCTATGGTAAAAAAACATTTTTTATCTATGAAATCATGATTTAAAATATAATCTTATTGTTTTTATGAAATCACTAAAATCTTTGTTTGTAAAATCAAACACCCCTTAATTTTTATGAAAAATTGAAATTATATTATTAAAATTCATATCAGTAAAACAATTAAATATATATATATATATAAGAATTATAATTTATTATGAGACGTATCTGAGAAAAATATTTTAAATGATAAATAACTAAATTTAAATGAAACCCTAGATTCGACATTAATGATCAGGATTCACTCTATAAAAGGATTTAATCAAGGGAAATAGATCATCATTTTTATATTCATGAATTGTAGTTTATAATTCTATCACATTAAATCTAATTGGATTTTATATGTATAACTATAGTGAGAAAAATAAATAGATAAAAAAATATAGATTCAATATCAAATGAGATCATTGAGATCTACCATTTAATTCAATCTAAATTTGGTAAATCCTAATAGAAATGATTATGTGTTTTTGTGTAAAATCCCAAAAATTACTCACAATGAGCCCTAATATTTCCAAAATTTCTAATAACTTATTATAAAGTGTTTTGGGGGGATATTTAGTATGTTAAAATAAAAATGACATAACCAATGACAACTCAAATTCATAGAATTCATGTTATGTGTCACAATTTAGTCTAACCCTATTTGATTCTTTTCTTATAAATCGTAGATTCACAGTAAGCCCAAATGTATCTAAATCCTTTTGAATTTCTATATCACCTTCTATCCATACATTGTTACTCCAAATGATATGGTAAACTATGAGCCTATCTACATCAACAACCTTAAATAAACCAAAAAAGAAAATTTTAGTTCAAAAATAAAAAAAAATATAATGGAACATACCTTAGAAGTATTAGGTGTTATAATTACCCCTACCCTAGAACTATTTATCTACCAATTTTCATATGGATTTATTATACATAAATAATATTGAACATTATTATAGTATCTAGAATTATCTTTAAAAAAAAAATTATTAAGTCGGTTTAAATTTCCACAACCATCTCACTAAAGGTATATTCTATTATAAAAATATGTTATCCTTATTATAAATAATTCACAATTGAATATCGAAAAAGCATAAATATAATTAAAAATACACCATATCACTGAATAAACTGTGAGATAGATAATCTAGATAATTTCTTGATAAGAAAAATAGAATATATCAGGTAGAAAAATATACTTTTTTCTCAATTCCAATTGATATGAAACATATCTATTCTACCCAATGATATCTAATCGACCCATATAATGTGGTTTATATATCCATTTCCTTTTGAGTAATTGGTGCATAATCCATAAAAGGACTCCTAAAAACACATAATCCCAACCATAAATTCCAATGTACATCATTAACTTTTAGTGTAATAATTTTGGTGATACTGTTTAATTATACATTATATACAGATTAAATAAACATGGAATGTTGTCTCCCAAACCAAATTAGTTTTTATAGAAGATCTTTATCCTACTTAAACCTACCAACAAATTTTATCAGAATGGTACACTATATAAAACATGAACTCCTTATATCAGAATAAAATATTTATAGTTAGTGCTTTTAGTAAACATTATTAAAATGATATAATAATTAAATTCATTTATAAAATCCATCATAAATGATTAATTCTTTAACTATATATCCTTTTTCTATTAATCTGAAATCTTGTCTCTCTAAGAATGAAATTACACACTCATCAACATATTTAAAGACATTATATTTTGAAATCATCCCAAAAATATTGATGTAATAAATTATTATCTATTTGAAATAATGAATTAAGGAAATTCATTAATCCTATACACAGTACTCACATAAAACATAAAATATTATTTTACTGATAATAACTCTTTAATATGTATGAAATGAGTGTAATTTGTAACTTACAAAAAAAATAACACTATACTTTTATGGTTGTATAGGTAAAATGACCAGGAAATATATTAATATAAAATCAAACATTTAGTTTAAAACAAGTAAATTTTTCAAAAAACCTATAGGTATTTCAAACTATGCCTTCACCCAAGGGTAAGTTAGGCATTGAGGGACACATTCAGTTGCATATTTTTTTTACAACCTAGAAAAAATTTCACCAAATTTCACGATTCATCATTATCACTAATATATAATATATTTATCAAGAGTTATAAAACATACTATTAAGTTATTTATTAAAATTTTGGAGACCTACACCTATATCACACGAACTAAGAATCAATATCATTGTTTGAAACCATATGAAAATGGGATCCTCATCAATTAAGGTGTTAATTATATTCTTACATTTGGTGTTAAACTCTTATCTCTTCATTAATTGGTATAAAAGTTAAAACGTGACCTTTATCAAATTTAACATAGAAGTAATCCCATTTATTGAGAATCTGGATACAAATCCTCCAACAATACCATCATCTCCTATATTATCTCTTATTACCTCTATATTTGAGTGATCCTTCAAATTTTATCCACCCTAACTCTATCATAACATTATATATATGATAACTCAATGTAAAAATTATGATGTCATTTAACCCGTATAACTTGAAATAAATTCAAATAATACTATAATAAATTATACCACAGACTATTAGAACAAAAATAAAACAAAAACATCTCACTGAATTGTTAATTATTCCTACTCTTCACGGAATAATAAACACAAGTAACTTATTTTTTGATTATATTAAATATGGTATTAAAAGTGATTTAATATAAGATTTAGAAAATTTTAATTTGAATAGTTTTTTATATTTTGACTAAGGTATTGATCATTTTAATTTAATTATAGATGATTTAGAATAGTGTTGGATAATGAAAACATGAAAAAAATATCTCAAGATTAGTAGTTATTGAGTTATAAATTCAGGGTTGGTTGTATCGGGTGTTCATCGATTACCCTTTTTCTTTCCACCACATACCTGATTATCAATCCAATGGGAATTTCCAAATTAGGGTTCCACTAAATAGTCAATGAGAATCCACTGAGTACTTAGTTCATTCTTGATGAATGTTTTTTTAAATGCATATAATGGTTATTTGGAACTAATTTCTAAAACCCTAATTAGGTTCCATTGTTTTTCATTCCCTCATTCAGCAGTACCAAATAAATATAGGGATCAATCCATGTCTCTCCCCATATATTCATTATTCCCATATGATTCAATAGAGGTACATTATGTCTAGAGTCACTAATTAAAATTAATTTTTTTAATAGTGACTGGATTATGATGAGATCAGTCATGGGATTTTTTCTGGGTGGTATTTTCCCCCAATGTGTTTATTTAGTATTTTTCAAATATTTATCTATCGAATATTTTTTAAAATTATTAATGAGGAATAATTATTATTTTTTATGAATTAATAGCATTAATAAGTAGTTTTTTATGAAAATAAAACAAATTTTATAAATACAGGTCAATAATAATGATACTGAATCCTGAATTATTTATTATGTTGGATACATTTATTATTATTACAGTCAATGATAAGTAACTCATGTCAACAAGATCTTGATTCTTTGATAAACAATAATTATTATGAACATGTTCAAAATTATATTTTAAATGTTTACCTGTTTATTATACTATGAAATGAATGGTGACTAATATTGTAATTTATTTTTACACCAATATATTTCTCACATCAAGTATGAATTTTCCTAAATTAGGTTTTCTTAGTTGATTTGATACCATTCTTTCTAATATCCTATATTTTTATCTATATAACATGATAAAATAATTACATCTCTCACTATAATTTATAACCTAAATGATTCATAATTTAATTAAAAATAATTATCATTTGTATAATAATTTTCATCAACGGTGAGGTGTTCATGGGGGTTAATATATTTTAAAAGGGGGATTAAATTTCCATCCATTTAATGGAATTATTTAAAAATTGTCAATTTTTTTTCATAGAAATTTATTGGTATATAAAATAATTTTTCATATTATGAAATAGGAAATTGAGATTATAAATCATGTATAGGTATTTGATTAAAAATGTCACCTTATTTTTATCCCAAACACATAATTTATGGACAATGTATTTGAAATAATCTTTATTACTCTCTTGAATTAGTCTGGAGTTCTCATAGGTGAACTATTTGGGTTTGGTTTCTATTCAATTCATCACCCCCTATTCTAGCCTATTACATTGTGAATTTTATCATCGAGGCCTCCTAAATTATATTTTGGTTTTATTTGGTTTATAAATATTGATAAATTTGGGAAATTATGTTTATATTGTTATTTGAGTTTTGGATAAATTCTTTAATCTAAAAAACATGTTTGATTATGGTTTCTGTTATAAATATTTTGGATTAAGTGTCACTATAAAGAATATTCCAATTTATATTATCTTATCAGTTAAATTTTAATATTCATCTTATTATAAATTAATTTGTTATATATTATTACATTATGGGATGTGTAACCTTGACTGTGTTTATAATAATGATGTTGGTTAGATAGATTATATTTTCTATAAGTTTCATATATTGATAATGAAGATATATTATGGTAAACATTTTAGTGTGAGCTTGAGATGTTTTATATGTAGATATTCTTCTAGGATACATTTTTTTATTTATGATTGTTTTTTACTTCCTATTGAGAATTTTTAAGACTATTTTTAGTAATTCTATTAAGGTTGTGATGAAAGTTTATTTAACTAAAAAAAGATTCCATTTAAAATGTGGTTTTGATAAATATCTCCCACATTGTTGAAACTGGTGAAACCTAAAATTTCCTTTTATATAGTTGTGTCACATTGAATGATATGTTATTTGATTTTTTTTAATTTTGATAATTTTTTTGTTAATTTTCTTAAATCATAAATTCTAGTAAACATTATTTGATTCAGGTCAATTATTTATATTCTAATTATTCTTGTGTTGTCCTAGTATGTTATAGAGATTAATAATTTTTTAATTTTTATCATATTGTTAATTTAGAGTGGGTTTTATTATACCATTTGAATGTTAACACTATAAAAATAGTGGTGTTTCTTTATGATATTATCATATTATTGGTATTTGTGTACATTGTCTATATAGCAACATATAAATTTAGAATACTTTTTATACTTTTTTTATTCCATTAGATTTTTATTATATGTTATTTATATAATTCCATAACATGTCATGTAGGTGACAAGCTTGTCTATTATTAATTTAATAATGTTGTAAAAAAATTAATATACTAGGTCTCTTACACAAATGACTATTCTTCCTTCCATAATATTGATTACATTGGTTCTAAAGAACCCTATTGTCCTTCAAATTTTAGTGAGGATGATTAGGTTGATTTTTCATGTTTATAAATGTGTTTTCCTATTCTTTTTTTACATGAATTACTAGAATTTTCATTCATTACAAAAGAGGATTTATTATTTATATGTTAACAAAATGATGGTAACCCTCTTATTTATGAATTGGATAATAGTTATGATGGGATTAAAATTAACTATAACTTTATACCCCTCTCTGATTTTATTTGTTGCTAGATTGTCCTAACTCACTATACTTATTTCCCATTACCACCAGATGGATGTTACACCCCATATCATTGTAAAAGTCAAATAATATCTTGAGGTAGTACAAAATATAGAAACGTAGGGATGAAACCTTTCTATATTTTGGGTTACTTGTTACATTTACTATAATTTAAAACACCTAATATTTAACATATTGATTTTTATTTTCCACACTCTCAAAATTCTTTTTTTTATAAAATTATGTTTATTTAAAATTGTAAGGGGTGGGGTAATGACTATATATTATATATTGTTATAATCACACCCTACATTTTACCATATAAGACATGTTCAAATATTATTTTGATATTGGTAATGGGAAGGACCCATTGATTGGGAATGTCAAACACCTATAGTATATTGTATAGGTGGATTATTTTTTACCTTAAGATGGATGGATATAGATCATGAACATGGGGTATCCACTATTTTTAAAATGAGAGTTATCAATCATATAAAAAATCCATTTTTGGTTCTTTTAGGCCTATTTAGTTTCATAAATTTTATATATCAAATTTTTGTCAAGTACTGTGAACTTTGTTGTCAATATAGATTTATTTATACAATGGTCACCTCATAGAACTTGTTATTTTCTATTCATTTATTTTTTTGTGCATCTTATCACCTTACTCCATGGGTTAGTCAATTGTGTACATTATTTTTTTATTTTATGAAGTGGTTCATTATATATATAGGCATATAACTAACTTAGTAATTTAATAATCAAAATTAAAATATCAATTTAAAATATGTACATCATTCAACCCCTATCATTTACATCGACATATAGTAATAGGTATGTATTCGTGATTTGTTTTGATGAGGGTTTTAGAAATATTTTTACTTTAGATGAAAAATATAATGATTATACATAATCCCCTTTCCATATTATAGGTACAATTCATATACTCACTACATTAAATTCAACATTATTTGATATAGGTTCCCAAAATTTCATAATATATATGTGATTTAAATTTCATTATGATATAAAATTTGATTTATTTCATACATATTTAATCCATCATACTCTTCTAAAGAATTGGATTTAGTAGAAAAACATGTGTTCATCATTTATCTTGGTAATGGATTCATTGGGGAAATTCTTTTATTTTATAGTTGTAGATATAGAATAATTTTATTCCATTTTGAGAATATATTTTCTAATACATTTCCATGTTTATATTTATATTTTTGAAGAGTATCTTTATCATCTCTTGTTAGTTTCCAATATACTCTTATCGGAGAGTGATAATTCTATGATATTAAAATAGATATTGATTGGGTGAAGATAGGTATATCACAACTAAAATTTATATTCTTATCTATAAAGAGATTAACCATTGGTAGTGTTTGTATTTACATCACATTGTATATATTTATCTTAAAATTTTCCCTAAATATATTTCAAGAATACCTCATCTGTAAGAGGAGGATTTTTTCAATGATATATTTCCTAGCATATATTTGATATTGATTCCATGATATCATATGACTCTAACTAAGTAATGGGAATTATATATTCAATTATAGTGGTTTGGGGGAAATTGATACAACAGAACTATTACTTATCCCTAGGATGAACTAATTGACTTTTAAATGATAGATAAAAAATGTATTGGAAATTTTCTATTTGATAAGATGATGAACTAGGTGATAGTAAAGAATATATATATGACTAATAAAATTAATGATCTCATTGCTTAATTTATTGTGGAAATTTTTCTCTAACATTGATTTACATTTAGACTATAATCATCTTTGATTTAGAACTAGAGGTATTCCAAAGACGGATTTTTAAATGGAAGTTTGGGAAATTAAAATATAAGGTAATTAATTTTGGTTTAAATAAAGATCCTATAATGTTTATCAACATAATCAATGTAGTCTTTTAACTATTTTGGGACTATTTTATCATGGGATTCGTTGATTATATCATTGTATATTATAATTCACAAGATGATCATAGTCAAAATATTATATATTTTTTATGAATGTTTCTTGAGAATAAACAAAAAAATGATATCAATGGGTCATTATAGATATACTAATTTATGTTACTTGATAATTTAATTTATAAATATATGATATTCATGGATCTATAAAATGATAATTCAATGATATATTGAGGAGAAAGTTAAAATTCCTCTAAAATCAAATATTTCTTTTGGAATATAAGTATATTATACTTTTTACACTCATGATTTCAGTAATATGTTTTATTTGACATATCATTGATAATTAAAAGTTATGATTTCATCTATATTGATCAATGTGAACTTCATTTTCATGATATGAAGAAAAATATCATTATATATCTCTTCCTTGTAATACTTCTTCCATGTTATGGTTGTGAGGTGTATGTTGATTCATAATGAGTCATCATTAATTACATTGTCGTTTAGCATCCTTAGTCACTCACATTTAGAAAATAACTGACCCAATTCAACTCATCACATAACCTTAAACAATATATTAAATGGTTATTACCCCATTCTTAATCACTATGTGTTAGATATAGTCACTGAGTGTATCAAATATTACCCATGGGAACTATTTAGACTTCATAATCAAATAAACCCAAACAGGGACCCACTTATGAATCCTAATTGATATATTTATAGATTGGGAATCCATGAACATCAAAAAGTTATTTCAATGATATAATCAATGTAAAATAGAGTATAATATAATTTAAATAACCTATATCAACACAATATTTTCTAAACCAATATTAATATGATTAAAATCATCACATACTTATACACATGAATTAAAATCAATGAAAATAATGTAGAGTTTGATATATCATCAAAGTTATAAATTTATTCAAAACAAATAGGGTTCCTGGTGGATGGTAGTGATGGGGTACAAGCACATCACCACATAAAATAGACATTAAATCATATGTAATTGATCAACTTCATAGATAAACAATAATACTATCACTAGGGTTACCATTTCTAGCATGAATATTAGCCATAAAATTACTTTCCCTCAAGTTGTGAGTGATCAACATGTGTTTCCCAATGAGGATTTTTCATATTTTATTAATGTAGATCAGATCCCACTAAATATTTCCCTTACCTATGAGTTCCTCCAAAAAATCATGGAGTTATATTGCAATGAATTTAGTCTAATATTGTAAAATATTTATAGATAAATAACACTAAGAAGAGATATATCCTTATCCTTGAGAGAATTACCTAGGCCATAAAAAGAGCTGAATTCGAGTAGCATCGATCTCCTGCCATCATGAAACGAACAAACTTCACACATTAGTCCTTAAAAACAGGACTCATCAATATTCATATTGAAACCAGATATAGGGGCTTCAAAACAATCCAGTGGCCAAACGAATATATTACATGTTCCTAAGGTAGCTAATCACTCTGTGGAAGAAAACCAGTAAGAAACTATGATTCCCTTTCACCCAAAATGAGATAGCCAAGGTCCGCCCCCAACACCTTGACACACACCTAGATGACAAGGAGAGAGTAGTGATAAGCCTCCCTAACCATATTATGATAATCCCACAAAACTCAACACCCCACACAAAAATTAGACCACGAGATTTTCTAGTATATCCTTTAAAATCATTCCCATGAAATCAAGTGTCAAGAAAGATATCTAGAGAGGTTGATATTTCAATAACACAAAATCACCCGTCAATGATACTAAAAATAATCTACATGATCCAAATAATTATGAGTTGTGGTAACCACCAACCACTATATAATGAAGTAATAAAAAATGAAAAATCATGATTATATATGGATCATTTTACTTTACTCATGGAATATATAATCGTGTATACATAGATACCATATGATAAATATTTAGTGTGAGTATAAATCCTATTAGGATATCACCTTGATTACATATCATAGAATTCACAATTAAAATTGATAATAGTTATTTGAAATAGAGTTTATAAATCGCCATATTTAGAATAAAGGGGTTTATTTTCTAAATCAAGAATTTGGAAATCAATTTCTCATAAAACCATATTTTTAAATAAAAAAATTCCTATTTAAAAAAATACCATAGAATGTATTGATCATTACAAAGATAAAGTTCATATAAACATCAATATCAACATTAGTAGTTATATATCTCTATGAAACATCTTATGGAATATTTTAATTGGGAAACATGAATAAAAGCATGGGGTGGTAATCTTGTAATTTCCTCATCAGATAGTAAATAGATTATTTGAACCTGATAGAATCACTCCCCTGACTTTCAATATGAGTCTCAAAAAGTTTCATCCCTTATCCAGATAAAAATTTAATCTTTGTATTTGACATAGAATAAAAAACTATTATATAACTTGTTAAATTACAAAACTATTTACCCAAGGTTCCCTTGTGAAATTATTACATATTAAATAAAACACATATAACATATATAAGATCAAATAAATGTACTGTGAATCATAATAAATGTTTAAATGAAGTACTAAACAATAATTTCAACATCAATAATAAATAATCATAAAAATGTTCAATATTTTAAATGAGTCTAAAATTTATAAATAAAGAATAAATCATTTTAAAACACCAATCATTTGAAAAAACATTTCAAAAAATCCATTTGAAATAATGAAACACATTAAATCATTATAAAAAACATCATATCGGAGAAAAAATATTTTTTATTATAAAACCCAATCCTATCCATTAAAATTTGATAACTTTACACACAAAAATTATGGATAAACAAAAATTAATCATACACAGGACCAAAAAAATCCATTTTAATAATTATTTCATATGGTAAGAGATAGAAAACTAAACATCAAAATGTATTACAAGAGAGGGATCATTAATAAGATAAGCCTACCTCAAACTCACGGTAACTTTATCACTAGACAAAACTAAAAAGAGATCTGGGAGAATGGGTTTCTAAAAATACATATTTATACATAGATTAAAATTTTATATCCATACCTAGACATAATTTGGCTTCCACTATTATACAGGGAACCACATAAAGAGACCGATGAAAAAACAAGATATTATATGAGGAGGTATGAAGAAAACCTAAATAAATTTACATTTACCTTGAATAAACACACTATTATAAATTTAGAATCTCTAAGAGAGCATGTGTGGATGTGAGACCTACTGTTTAAGATCTTTTGGATAATAAAATATAATATTGGGATTATAAATAGAATAAAACCTAATGGGAGAAATCAATTATTTTAATAAATCCAAAATCTGGGATTGTTATAGGATCCAGTCTCATGGTTTATGAAACTATAGAGTATCCTTTCCATATTCACTGATGTATACCTATATATAAGGTTGAAATTCATAACATGGCCATATATTTTTGTGAACTAAGAAATAATTTTTTAAACCCCCCAACAAACTCTCACTTCCCTATACATGATTTGGTCTATGGTTAGTACAAATCTAATGGTCAATTTGAAACCCATCCAACTTCACTATTTTTCATAACATAAATAATAAGACTCATAAATATAAATAAAATTAATAATGAAATATAATAGTTGTGACTAAATATATTTCATTGACCTTAGGTTTTCATAATTCATCTGATTATGTCACACATTCCCCTCAATATTTTACAACACTCCTCAACAAATTAAAATAATGGTCATTGATTTCTCATCAAGGCCTCATAGTCTAAATTTTCATAGTTGCTTAAAACCCTATATTATAGAACATAGACAAAAAATGAATTACCCCATAAAACTCTATTTAGATTATCCTAAAAAAATATGCTTCTAAAACATAGTGTTTTCAGGTATCAAATCCATATCCTATAACGCAAAAAAATGATACGATCCTAGATGATTATTTTTCAATAAGGACACATGAAACAAAACATGAAAAAAATATCACATAGGATGATTTAATCAACAATTATTTCACTATATAATGGTACTCAGTAATCGCAAATGGCCCAACAAAACACAGAATAAAATTACTAATTTTCCCTAACCAATAAAGTCCTAGTTTAGGAGAAACACATAGAAACACCTGATCAATAATGAAAAATTATTATACTAGACATAAAATATTTATATATTACTGTGAAGACTCTAAACTATCCCAAATAATTTCACACAAAATAGATTCTTATTAGTAATATTTTAAGAGGTGCTTTCTCCTAGAAAGGGATAGTAAACTAGCTTAATCCATCCAAGAGGGGGATAATATAGTCATAAATTAAAGTATTCAAATCCCTCCATATTTATTAACACTTTATAAATATTATTATATGAAAAATTATCCAATGATACATTTTTCTCTTATGATGTTCCAATTAAATGATAAAAATATTAGAGTATATATTAAATAATAAAAATAGCCTAATCAGTCTGACTATCTAAATACTGATCATATGTCATGCTCAACATCAAATGAGAACCCATGTATTCCTGAATGCCTATAAACAATTGAGGATAATTCATTGGTCTCAATTATAAATAATTGGAAACAAACACATTTAATTGTCACAAAAATATTTTTGAAATTTGATATTTAGTCTTACACAAACATTATCACCTTAATTAGTATATTATGAGATGATTTCATAAACTAGTCAATAATCACCATTATAGCATTTTCAAAAATAGTAGATCTACTAAATAGAATCAAGAATACAATATATATCCCATCCCACTTCCATATAGTAAATTCAAGAGTCAGAAATAATCACATATCCCAGATGCCTAGTTTTGATCCACAAATAAGTATGGTAATAACAAAAAAAATGGACACAATTTCACTTTATTCTAGGAAAAATATATAAAAAATAATGTTCATTTCAGAGAAGTTAACCAAACTAAAATAGTTCCCACCAATTATCCCCTACTACATCAAGGTAAATAGAGAAGAAAACATCTCACAATAATGTTCATATCAAGGATGTTAACCGAAATAAAATATTTCCCACCATTTATTTCCTACTACATCAAGGTAAATGGAGAAGAAAACATCTCACAAAAAAAGATACCATTTTAAAATGGAAACCAATAACCCAAGGTCACCCTGCCATTTAAAATTCCATAATACACTAAAAATATAGATTTGATGCCCAATATATATGAATTTGATCATATATTTATGGTAGGATTTCAACTATAGTGAATAATACATGATTATTTTCCCCTTTCACATCTATACTTAATTCACAAAATAATCTCATAAAATTTCACTCCAGCTATGATTGATTCCCTGTATGTGTTGGTAATTTTTTTCTCAAGTAATTATCCTTTGTGTCTACATTATCAAGGGTATATGATAAATTAGAATCATTATTATACTAATATTCAACAAAACACCACTTCCTAAGAATAAAATCCATCTAGGAGAAGATTTAACTAAACATTCCATGATCCAACTATATTATGAACTACCCCCAAAGATATAATGATTCCAAGGATCAATGAATGGATCAATATAACAAACTCATGTTCATGGGTGGGGTAGTTTTTCACATTATTGAATAACCTATAATATCCATATTCCACAACATGATAAAATTAAATAAAAAATACCTTATCCTCATTCTATATGGATCTAAATACACTAAATACCCCTCAATTGGATTTTGAAGAACCAAAAAAAGCCACCCTAAATTTAAATTTTAACTCTTCAAAGGATTTCAGGTATTTCTCATCCCAATAAAATCACATTTACATCTATTCGAGGCCATTATGAGATATTCCAACATGAATAAATCTTGGTAAGCCCACTATAAATGTTAATAAAACCCAAATAATCTCGTGATTTCTAATATATTCCTAGGAATTTAATAAAATATTACTTAATTGATCTTCTCACTAATTATAGAATTTTATTCTTCCAACAACACATAACCTATGAGTTTCACATCGATGATCTAGATTAAGATCTTTGAAAACATCACATAATGTATTTGAACTTCTAATATTTTGAAAACAATGTTCATATGGTCCAAAAAATCTTATTATTTCAAGTAATAGTCTTTGATAACATAAAATAACACCGTAGAAAATGTATTGAGATACTTAGGGATTTTTATGTATAAAATCAATTAAAATATCAAAGGAATTAGAAAGGACCATTTGAATAACATGTTACTCATATTTCAAATAAATTTTCTTATAATATGCCTTTTGATTATCCACATCATTAATTATTATATATTGGTATCCTAATCTACGTTTTAACATTGAAAACTGGATAACTTCATTGATCTTGTGAGAACAGCCACCAATCTGTGATAATATTTACTTATTTATTTTAGTCCAATGGTTGGGCATTTATTAATCAATGAAATGACTGATACTCTTATCAACCTTATTTTTAAAGATAATTAATGATTCCCCTAATTAAATGAATGGATGAATAAACACATTTTACTCATGAACTAAAATGTTAAACTTAAATTAATTTAATTTAGTGGAATCTATTTGATATGATTTCAAGGAAATATTGATCATATATTGACGTATATCAATGGAAAAATATACCTACAAATAGAGAAAGAAAATAAAGAAATTACATTTTAAAACATCGAGATACATTTCCACTAACATTTAAAATATACCATTTAAACAATGATCATGAACATAAATAAGTAAACTATGTATCTAATCCAAAACAGATCAAATATCATGAGCATTAGTTCATTCCTATTTAGATATTGTATCCTAATGAACAAGGAAGAATGATTATTTCCATTAGGTGAATGGAAAAAAACTCCCAAATGATAATATTCATTTTGGTATTTTCAATTTACCATCTAATCTATATTATGGATATGATCAAAGATATACAAATCAAGAAACAGAAAATCACATACAATTTCAACATCATTAATCATCACATGACACTTAGGAAACCTAATTCAGTGGTCATTTTCCCCCAAAAGAGTGGAAATATCCATTACATGTGTAATATAATTAGATAGAAATTTCAAAACATAAATAATTTTAGGTTAAATAACGGAATTAGATTCACTAGTATAAAATAATGTGAAGTCTCTATAAGAATTAATAAACACTGCATATTACATGGACATTATCCCGATATTAGATTCCTCATGAACATGGTATGTCACTTATAAATTCATATATTTATGTCCACATTTAGGCTTCTTGTAAGGTTTAGAATATATATATCTAAGAATTCTATTTTTATCAACTAGATGTAATAGATTTTACCTTATATCCACTAGTATGAAAGACCCAAGTTATAGTTATGAGGTGAGTGATTATAAAAGAGTTACAAATAAACAAATCTTACACATTAATGTAAGATTTAAGAATATATCAAAAAAATTGGTTTAGTGTGATCCTACTTACTACATTAGAATCCCAACATCATCCTACTCAATAAAGGTTTCATGTGATTGTAATCAGAAGGTTAATTCACACTCCCAATATAACATTATTCAGAATACTCATACTTTGTCTTATAACTAGATGAGAAAATATAACATCATCATAGAGAAATAGGGGGACCACCTAAACTATCTTGAAAATCCATATCCATATTATTCGTCATTACCTTACTAAACACCTTAGTATAGGTCTGACATAAAATAAGAAAAATCACAGATCGTTCCATTTTCCTGAAGAACATATCAAACTATGGATCCTTGAGATAATCATTTTTGAAGAGATAAAAGGAATAGTTGAACAATATACCCAACTAAAAAGAGTACTCCATCAATAAAGGATTCCCTTAACCTAATAACTGGATCACTCTATCCACTACTACCTTTAACGACTCTAGTTAAACCATATGGATGAATATCTCTATGAAGATAGTCAAAGTGATTTTATTTTATATTTTTTCCTATTAAATGGATTCCACCATTTATAGAACATTAAATCATGTATATATGTGTGGAAAATATGACCTTATATGTATAAATAGTTTAACAAAAATTGAATATATGTTTGGAATTTTCATCTACTTCTCATGTTACAGAGATCCTTTATTTCCATGATAAACATATTGAATCATCATAGTGAACTCCAAGTCATTATCTAGTACTCAAGAGCAATTATTTTTACGATCCTAACCCGAATATTAATTGATTATAAAAACCATAATGACATGAAAGGTTTCTATGGGAGGGTAAACCAATGTTTTGACCTCCATATAACCTAATGAATGTTTCTATGAATACAATCTAGGCTGAATCATTTATAAAATAAAAAACATTTTCAAATATTAATTTAACTCCAAATAATTGGATAAAACATAATGCATAATTCAATATATCATAAGAATGTTATAGAAAATTAATAAAAATATAAAAATCAACAGTTGAAGACAAAAAAGACTACCAATATTTCTAACCATGTATAATTTTTCCACACTATTTTGGGGACTCTGCCCCAACCATGTTAGTTACACTAGGACGGTGTATACTCTTGGTCTCATGGTTATTGCACTATACCCTAGACCATATTTAAAAACTATTAATATTTTGTATCCTTACCCTATATATCATAAAACCTAATATTTAAATAAATAAAACGTTTTAATCCTTCAAAATTCATAATAAGGGAATTCAAACACAAATCATACCAAAATAACCAACTATAAATATAAAAATAAGAGAAAATTCCCAAGAGTAAGGGTAAATGGAGTAAAAACATGTAGAAGGGTTTGCCAAAAAAACCTCTACACTCTCATCACAAATTTTCATAATCCTTTAAATTTACCACTAATACACCCTTAGATATTGTGAGGGATTTGATTGAATTTTGTAACGATCTGGCATGGGTCATCCTACCATGTCACATAAATCGATCTTCAATAAAGAATGAATCACATTCTCAATCTCCACCCAATATATATAATTACTTTGGTTGTCAAATATAGATTACTAAAATAATTTCACTTTATAACAGCATAACCCACCTCATAGTCTATACGATAACTTCAAACATGATGTGTCCATATATTGGACATCTATGAACATCAATAATAAATTTTAAAATTATTAGCCAAGATAAGAAATCGTATTGTTCTATAAATAACCAATATTAATAGACCACATTATAAAAATGTCAAATTATGAAAAATATCATATTAATATACACATGAATAAAATATAAAGTCAAATATATAAATTTAGATACATAGATAACTGAAAATTAAAGCTCGCGGATCCCAAAAATTTCCCATATCACCCAAGTCGTAAATAATGACACTTTCCACCAACAATCACACCACAATGGGTGACATGCATCAGAAAGAGAAGCCAATAAAGGTATATCCTTTCCATTTAACTATATCTGACATAATCAAGTCTACATACAATAATAGGATAAATGTATGTGTGAGGGAAAATCCTAGAAAGATACTACTATGAATTTATATAACATATTATTCAATAAAAATAATTATCACTAGTTTGAGGATTTTAGAAACATATGACAATAGAAAATTATATTTCTGTTTCCTGAAAGAGGGATTTTGAATTCCATTTAAAATATTGAATTTATTTTTAATAAAATAATTCATGTATTGGGAATAAAGAAATATAATTGAATTTATAATGTAAATAATGGTAAATATAATATAAACATAAACCTCAACATGGGTAAATAAAATCATAACAATAAATCACATGGTCACTAACTTTTTGGACATGTTTAAAAAATATATGGAGATAATCTTGGACCCTTATAATGGAAAAATATAAAAATTATGCGAAATTAATTGAAAAAAACCTAAAATACCATGTTTGTATTTTCAGCTGACAACACTTTGATACATAACAATATGAACTATGCACCAGTCAAACCATAGTCTAAAATAGTTTAGAAGCCATCTAATTTCCAAAATATATACTGAAAGATACATTCTAAATAACATCAGTAATTATTAAAACTCTAATCCATGTATAAAATCATAAATATATCTCATGAAATATTAGAAACATTCTAAATAAAGTACTTAATAACCTATTCAACATAATAAATAAATAATAATATATCCAATTAAACCTTTTCATGAAACTAATATTTATAAATCACGAAAATATGATTCATACAACAAATATAATTTAAAACAAACTTTTAAAGTACTTTAAACCCATAGAAATTTTTATAAACATTTAAAAAAATATTATAGGAGAAAAATTAATTTTAGAAAAACATCATTCCCAATACTTTAAAAACCATATCCTATTCAAAACAAAATAAATAGATACACATTTTATAATTATAATTTCATACTAAGCAACACATTTAAATAATCATATGATAGAGGAAGACATATAAATTGATTATAATAATGATATTCAAAGGGAAGTATGTAACATCCTAGATTTTTGAGTATGTCAAAAATCTCCAACATGTTTACATTTTTATGTTTAGTGATCAATATAACCTTTTTCATGATGATCAGAACCCAATTCCACAAGTTTCTTGAAACCAATACCTATTTTAAATGGTTTCAATTGATCAAAAAGGTACTTGGGGTTTCAGGTGTATTTTGGGCATTTCGGGGTAAAGAAACAAAATTTTTAGATTGCTCAGATAGAGGTAAAATGTTAGGAAAAACCTTATGGAATCTCGGGTGTAGCTAATGCACGCATGTTGTAGGGCGTGGCAAAAGCAATTTAATTTTCCTCGTGCAACATAGAGGCTGACCGGGGTCGTCTCACTTGCAGAGCTTTATCAGTTCGTTCACCTACTAAATCTAATTCACCTAAATTACATTTTTGTTGTTTTATATTTTATGAAATAAATTTAATTTAATAAAATAAATAGAATTCATAAATTAGAAGAAACTAAAATTTAATTCCAAATTACCATGCAATGCTAAACAGAATGTAATTAGAGAAGAAAAGAAGTTCTCCTGAGAGAACTTTCAGGGAGCGCCTTCATTGGCCAGGTTCAAATATTCTTAGTGTACACACTCCATAATATGTGTTCACACCTTATTCTACCCAGGTTATGAATGAAAAGTCCACTTAGATATCTCCAAGCACACCCTCCATCTACCTCCTCAATCGAGGGGAAATGGTTGTAGATTAAGAAGTTAATATTTAGACACCCACAGTGAGGATTACACCCACTATAATTTATCCTTAGAATTAACTCAAAGAATATTAAAAACATGGTCTTAGGTTCAAGAACCTGATTACTCCCTCGGGATATTCCTCGTATTAGTTACTCATGATCATGAGTATTATAGTTCATGATGGTAAGATGCGAAGAAGAAAATATTGTGGTTGGGTGTAAACAATAATAAAAACAATGCATAAATTTATTAGAAATATAAATTACAATTGAAAACTAAAGATAAAGAAAATAAATAAATTAAAAATAATGGGGGAAGATTTGTGGTTTTCCTCTCTCAGTGTAGATCTCCTCCTTGGTGCCTTGAAGGAATGGACGGAGAATGGGATGCTTTGAGGTGGAGGAGCTCTCCTCCTTTTAAATCCATATTTTTTCCTCCGAATGATGTTGCATTTTTGACCCATTAATTACTAGATTCACGCCTAGAATTATTCATGAATGTTATACATTAATGTGTTGGTCATCCACCATCCAAATTTCAGATCATTTGGCCACCGGTTGAAGGAGTTATTAATTTTTCATTCTCGATTTCTGTTTCTAGACGAAGCTTCCAAGAAGGATTCTACAAATTTATGTCATTAAATGGCCTCCTTAATGACTTCTACACTCACCTAAATTTGTTCTAGAGTCGTTAATATATGTCCTCGTTCTATCCCAGGTGTAAAAAACTCATTTGTATATGTGTAGGCCGAGTTTGGGTTCCGTTACAGTGGCGGGGTCCACGCTTTCTGCCCGAAAAAATGTCTATCTTCAATGAATATTTAGACCCTTTAGATGGGCTAATCAGCTCCTCGTCCAGAAGAAAAAGTTGAAAGAAATAAAATAAGGATTATAAAATAAACTTAATCACATAATTTGGACATATATTTTCCATTAAATGACTAAAATACCCTTGATGTAAATTTTTTTCTAAAATCCAGAATAAGTCGTTTTTCACATTTAGGCTCAAAATAACACTAAAACCTAAAAAAATGAAAATTACCCATCCAATAACACAATGGTGGGATTATAAAAAACGATTTACAATATTAAATATGTGAAAATTTGAGCTTCATCACTCCCCAACACTTAAAAATTGCACTCCTGGTCAATTATCTTACATCCAAATCAAAATCCACACAACAATCAAAAATGAGAACATATCAATTATCTTATCCAAAATAGAATTATATCATGCCTCATATATAAAAAACAATTATATCTCATTTTAATTTCAATAATTAAAATTTTTTCAACCTCATAAATCAATCCATGGCCCAATCACAACCAACCTCACATTGAATTTTATGTCACTCATCACTCAAGAGAAATTGACTCTAGAGTTATGCTCATACTTGGAAATCGCATGTATCACCATAGGTTTGTGAAAATTTTCATTTCTCCACAGCGTGAAACATGAAATTGAATTCAATCATGAGGTATTTAATTAAAGGTTCAAATGATTTTGTGGCTTAGGGTTGGAGGGAAAATTATTGAAAAAGTTTCAGGCTAGAAAGAGGAGGTTGGACACTTAAGTAAAATGCATGAATAATTCAAGTGAAAAGACAAGAAATTACTCACTCAATCCCACTTGAAAATATTAAAAACAGCACCACACCCTTTTATTACATGGTACATGATCCAAGAAGTGATTATAATTAATGATATCATCTATGTTTTCCTTTTTTTCAAAGCTCCAGAAAGGCAAAGCTTTATTTTTTTTATTTTCTTTATTTTCTTTTTTCATGCAGGATGAGATGAAAATTGAATACAATGAATGAATTAAAATTAATGCCCTTGATTTTTGAGAGGTACATGAGTCATAAAATAATGTATAATGAGGAATTCAAGCTCATCTCCATTTTTTTTCTTTTCTTTTTTTGAAGGAGAAGTGGATGAAACAAATAAATCAAAATGAAATGACAACACATGCCCAATTCTCTTATTGGCCACTGCCCAAAATAACGTAACACACCTCACACCACCCAAAAATGATACAAATCCCAATGAAATCACACGAAAGGCCCTTCCCCCACACCCAAACTTGAAATAATCATGCAAAAATACTAAAAGTGAGGGTAGGTAAGAAAAAAGTGGCCTGTAATGTGGATTAAACCTATAAGGAAATTCATTGCATCTAAGGGCTTATGAAGGATAAATGTAAAGGTGGGTCTCAAGATAAAATGTGTCTATCCTAATATATTCCTCAATCATTTTAAATACATTCCACGAATTCCAAATCTTTGAAAGAGAATATTCACAAATTCTTGTTCTCACACAAAAAAAGTCAAGTTTCCCTCAAGAAAGGGTGGGTATTATAAAGAATATGTAAAATTGGTTTAGAATACCTCACATGATTGAAAAGAAATTTGATTTAGTGTTTCATGGGAATGGATTTTTAAAATCAGTCAAACTCATAAAAATGATTAACAATCCAGTTTAAGAAAAAATGTTTTCACATCAACAATCAATTTAAATCCATTATTTCAAAAATCGTTTCAACTCTTTCAAAATAAATTTATGTGTAAAAAATGATACGAATATTCATTAATGCTCAAAAATTCTAAAAATATGATAAATAAAAATGAAAAGTACTCAAGAAGAACTAAGTAGGTTGACACTCTACCGCACTTAAATTTTACTACCCCTCATTTCAACTCAACAAAATATAAATATAAAGGTAGAAACTCCAAGAGAAGGAAAGATACAACCTGACATTATTTTAGAAGTGGATTCCTTGAGTTAAGCTCCTAGAAGCTACCACTTCAAGTCTACAAGAAAGTAATGAAAATACATAAGAAAAAAATAAATCAAAAGAAGGAGAAAGGTTATAGAAAAGAGATAATGCTTGGTCGAGACCCCCAAGCAGGTGCTAGGTATTTACTACCCCTAATCAGGATGTTTCAGTGGATTATCCCCAATCAGAAGTTGGGTGTGGTTTTTTTGAGATGAACCACCACATGTGAGTTTTCCTAATTTCCATGAGTAAACACTAAAAGTAGAGAACCCCAAAGTAGAGAAGAAATATCCCAACCCCCAAGAAATAATAAATAAGAAATTTGAGGTTTGAAGTGGGAGGGAATAGAATATAGGGGTGCTCCCTATTGACTTCTGTGGTGTACTCCTACATATGGTATGAAATTTTTTGTTGAGTAGGTAGTCGCACCACCATATTCTCCAACTCTTCTTCTTCAATCACCACCACTTGAGTGGTATCTTCTTTAACATCCATAGTATGCTCTATTTTTGCGATATCAGAAATTTCAATGAAAGAGATGTCAGAAAACAATTTAGTTTGAATAAGATTAAAACACGATGAATCAATAAAGAAATATTCCCTTTCAAGTAAGTCATCTTGGAAATTGATCTCTTCAGGCATGACCATTGGAAACTCAATCTCAGCAGGTGCATCTTCTTCATTATCTTTTGAACCAAGAGAGATGTAGAAATTTTTGGATGTTTCATCATCAAGGATGGGAAGATCATGTATCAAGTAATATTCGACAATGTTTTTCTAGGATTCTTCCAAATAATCTTGACCTCCCAAGAGTTCATCAACAGAAATGTGTAATTTTGGGACCTCCTCAAGCAATGGTTGAGTGTGGGATGATGTGATTAGTTCCTTTAGAAGTTCTTTCTCACCTGCCTCATGTTATTTAACATAAAAAATGATTGGTGAAATATCTTCAAAAACTCGTTCTAGTTCAGGTTCTGGTTCATGATTGGATTGCTCTTGGGAAGTATGGACATATTCTGTTAGCCTTCTATTTGAATCTTTAGTCCTTCTACGACCTCTTTAAGTTCATTCACCTAAGCTCTGTTGTACTCTAAAGCAGTTTCTTCTTGTTGTTGTTGCACCTTTGAGTAGTCATTCAATGAATAGTAATTGTAGTTTGGATACATCATAGAAATTTTACTTTTTCAGAGATTTTTAAAAAAAAAATAAAAATCTATCTACAATGTGAAAATTGAAAAAGAAAAGTAAACTACTGATTGTCTCCCTTGAAACGGTGCCAGTTTTGACGAATTCATGTCGTAGGGCATGGCTAAAGAAATTTAATTTTCCTAGTGCAGTATAAAGGCTTACCAGGGTCATCTCACTTGAGGATCTTTCTTACTTCATTCACCTACTTAATCTAATTCACCTAAATTAATTTTTTTTTGTTGTTTTATATTTTATAAAATAAATGGAATTTAATAAAATAAATGAAATTTATAAATTGGAAGAAACAAAAATATAATTTTATATTACCATGCAATGCTAAACAGAATGTAATTAGAGAAGAAAGGAAGTTCTCTCGAGAGAAATTTCAGGGAGCACCTTCATTGGCCAGCATCAAATATTCTTAGTGTACACACTCTAACATATGTGTGCACACCATATTCTACCCCGATTATGAATGAAAATTCAACTTAGCGATCTCTAAGCACACCCTCCATCCACCTCCTCAATCGAGGGAAAATGGTTGTAGATTAAGAATTTAATCTTTTGACAACCACAGTGAGGATTACGCACACTATAAATTATCCTTAGAATTAACTCAAAGAATATTAAAAACATGGTCTTGGGTTCAAGAACCAGATTACTCCCTCGATATATTCCTCAGATTAGTTACTGATGATCATGAGTATTATAGTTCACGACGGTAAGATGCGAAGAAGAAAAGATGGTGGATGGGTGGACACAATAATAAAAACAATCCATGAATTTATTAGAAATATAAAATACCATTGAAAAATAAAGATTAAGAAAAGAAATAAATTAAAAATAAAGGGGGATGATTTGCAGTAGGCCTCCCTCAATGGAGATCTCATCCTTGGTGCCTTGAAGGAATGGATGAAGAATGGGATGCTTTGAGGTGGAGGAGATCTCCTCCTTTTATATCCAGATTTTTGTCCTCAGAATGTTGTCAATTTTTTGACCCATTACTTACCATTTTCACATGTATCCCTTTCATGAAAGTTTTACACTAATGTGTTGTCCATACAACCTCTAAATTTCATCTCATTTTGCCACCAGTTGAAGGAGTTATTAATTTTTCATTCTCGGTGTCTTTTTCTGGATGAAGCTTCCAGGAAGGTTCCTCCAAAAGAATGTCATTAAATGGCCTGCTTAATGAATTCTAAACTCCCCCAAATTTGTTGTAGAGTCGTTCCTAGATTTCCTCGTTATATCCCAAGTAAAAACACATCATTTGGATATGTGTAGCCCGAGTTTGGGTTCTATTACAGTGGTGGGGTCCATGCTTTCCCCCTGAACAAATGTCCAACTTCAATGATTTTTTAGACCCTTTAGATGGCCGAATCATCTCGTGGTCCAAAAGTAAAAGTTTAAGAAAATAAAATAAGGATTATAAAAAAATTAATCAAAAAATTTGGACATATATTTTCCATTAAATGACTAAAATACCCTTGATGTAAAAAACTGTCTAAAATCCAGAATTAGTGTTTTTCACATTTAGGCTAAAAATAACACTAAAACCTAAAAACGTGACAATTACCCATAAAATAACACTATTGTGGGATTATAAAAAATTATTTACAGTATTAAATATATGAAAATTTGAGCTTCATCACTCCCCCACACTTAAAAATTGCACTCCTGGGCAATCATCTTACATCCAAATCAAAATCCACACAACAATAAAAAATGAGAAGATATCAATGATCTTATCCAAAATAGAATTCTATCATGTATCATATAAAAAAAATTCTCTCTCATTTTAATTTAAATCATTAAAAAAATTTCAACCTCATAAATCAATCCATGTCCCAATAACAACCTACCTCACATTGAATTTTATATCACTCATCACTCAAAAAAATTGATTCTAGAGTTATGCTCATACTTGGAGATCGCATGTATCACCATAGGTTTGTGAAAATTATCTTTTATCCATAGTGTGAAACATGAACATTAATTCAATAATGAGGTATTTAATGAATGTTTCAAATGATTCTGTGGCTTAGGGTTGGAGGGAAAATTATTGAAAATTTTTTAGGCTAGAAATAGGAGGCTGGACTCTTAAGTACAATGCATGATTAATTCAATTGAAAAAACATGAAATTAATCACTCAATACCACTTGAAAATATGAAAAACAACACCACACACTTTTATTACATGGTACATGAGCCAAGATGTGATTATAATGAATTATATCATCTAAGTTCTCTCTTTAATTCAATGCTCCAGAAAGGCACAACTTTATTTTATTTTATTTTTCTTTTTTCATAGAGGATGAGATGAAAATTGAATACAATGAATGAATGAAAATTCATGCCTTTGATTTTGGAGAGGTAAATAAGTCATAAAATAATGTACAATGAGGAATTCAAGCTCATCTCCATTTTTTTCTTTTATTTTTTTGAAGGAGAAATGGATGAAATAAATAAAGCACAATGAAATGACGACACATGCCCAATTCTATTATTTTCCACTACCCAAAATAATGACACACACCTCGCACCACCCATAAATGATACACATCCCAATGAACGCACACGAAAGGCCCTTCCCCCACACTCAAACATGAAATATTCATGCAAAAATACTAAAAGTGCAGGTAGGTAAGGAAAAAGTGGCTTGTAATGTGGCTTAAACCTATAAATCAATTCATGGAATCTAAGGGCTTATGAAGGATAAATATAAAGGTGGGTCTCAAGATCAAATGTGGCTATCCAAAGAGATGTCTCAATCATTTAAAATACATTCCATGAAATCTAAATCTTCGAAAGAGAATATTCACAAATTCCGGTTCTAAAGCACAAAAAAATCAAGTTTCCCTCAAGAAAGGGTGGGTATTAGGAATAATATGTAAAAGTGGTTTATAATACCTCATAGGATTGGAAAAAAAAATTTGATTCAGTGTTTCATGGGCATAGATTTCAAAAATCAGTCAAACTCATATAAATTATTGATAATCCAACCCAAAAAAAAATTTCACATCAACAATCATTTTAAATCCACTATTTCAAAAATCATTTCAACTCTTTAAAAATCAATTGATGTGTGAAAAATGACAAGAATATTCATTAATGCTCAAAAATCCTAAAAATATGATAAATAAAAATGAAAAGCACACAAGAAGAACTAAGCAGGTTGACACTCCCCCACACTTAAATTTTACTACCCCTCATTTCTACTCAACAAAATATAAATATAAAGGTAAAAAAGCCAAGAGAAGGAAAGATATAACCTGACATTATTTTAGAAGTGGATTCCCTGAGTTAAGCTTATATAAGATACCACTTCAAGACTACAAGAACATAATGAAAATACATATGAAAAAAATAAATAAAAAGAAGAATAAAGGGAATATAAAATAGATAATGTTTGGTTTAGACCCCCAGTGGGTGCTAGGTTTTTACTGCCACTAGTCAGGCAGTTTCAGTGGATTATCCCCAATCAGATGGTGGGTGTGGTTTCATTGAGATGAACCACCACATGTGAGTTTTCCCGATGTCCATGAGTAAACACTGAAAGTAGATAACCCCAAAGTAGATAAGTAAGATCCCAACCCCCATGAAATAATAAAGATGAAATTTGAGGTTTGAAGTGGGAGGGAATAGAATAGAGGGGTGCTCCCTATGGACTTTTGTGGTGTCCTCCTTCATATGGTATGAAATTTTTTGTTGAGAAGGTAGTCACACCACCATCTTCTCCAAATCTTCTTCTTCAATCACCACCACTTGAGTGGTATCTTCTTTAACATCCATATTCTGCTCTATTTGTACTATATCAGAAATTTCAAAGAAAGAGAAGTCAGAAAATAATTTAGTTTGAATAAGATTAGAACATGATGAATCAATAAAGAAATCTTCCCTTTCAAGTAAGTCATATTGGAAATTGATCTCTTCAGGCATGACCATTGGAAACTCAATCTTAGCAGGTGCATCTTCTTCATTATCTTCCAAAGCTAGAGAGAGGTAGAACGTTTCAGATGTTTCATCATCAAGGATGTGAAGATCATGTTTCAAGTTATCTTAGACAATGTTATTGAAGGATTCTTCCAAATAATATTGACCTCCCACGAGTGCATCCGCAGGAATGTGTACTTTTGGGACCTCCTCGAGCAATGGTTGAGTGCGGGATGATGTGATTATTTCCTTTAGAATATCTTTCTCACCCGCCTCAGGTTATTTAACATAAAAATGATTGGTGAAATCTCCTCCACAACTCGTTCTGGTTCAGGTTCTTTCTAATGTTTGGATTACTCTTGGGAAGTATTGACATATTCTATTAGCCTTTCTTTTTGAATCTTTAGTCCTTCTATGGCCTCTTTATGTTCATTCACCTGAGCTATGTTGTACTCTAAAGCAGTTTTCTCTTGTTGTTGTTGCACTTGTGAGTAGTCATTCCATGCATAGTAATTGTAGTTTGGATATATCGTGGAAATTTTACTTTTTTAGTGATTTAAAAAAATGAAAATATATATAAAATGTCAAAATTGAAAAAGATAAGTAAACTACTGATTGGATCCCCCACAACGGTGCCGGTTTTGACACACTCCTATCGTTGGTTGTGGCAAAAGTAGTTTAATTTTCTTAGTGAAACATAGAGGCTGACCAGGGTCATCTCACATGGGGAGATATCTCAGTTCATTCACCTACTTAATCTAATTCAACTAAATCACTTTTTTTTGTTTTATATTTTATGAATTAAATGGAATTTAATAAAATAAATGAAATTCATAAATTGGAAGAAACTAAAATTTAATTATAAATTACCATGAAATGCTAATCAGAATGTAATTAGAGAAGAAATGAAGTTCTCCCAATAGAACTTTCAGGGAGCACCTTCATTGGCCATCTTCAAATATTATTAGTGTACACACTCCATAATATGTGTACACACCTTATTCTACACCAGTTATGAATGAAACTTCTACTTATAAATCTCCAAGAACACCCTCCATCCACTTCCTCAATTGAGGGAAAATGTTTGTAGATTAAGAAGATAATCTTTAGACAGCCACAATGAGGATTACACACACTATAAATTATCCTTAGAAATAACTCAAAGAATATTAAAAACATGTTATTGGGTTCAAGAACCTGATTAATCCCTCTAAATATTCCTCAGATTAGTTACTCATGATCATGAGTATTATAGTTCATGATGGTAAGATGAGAAGAAGAAAAGTTGGTGGATGGGTGGACACAATAATAAAAACAATGCATGAATTTTTAGAAATATAAATTACAATTAATAACTAAATATAAAGAAAAGAAATAAATTAAAAATAAATGGGGAATATTTGTAGCCGGCCTCCCTTGATGGAGATCTCATCCTTGTTTCCTTGAAGGAATGGATGGAGAATGGGATGCTTTGAGGTGGAGGATCTCTCCTCGTTTTATAATCATATTTCTGTCCTCCGAATGTTGTTGCGTTTTTGACCCATTAATTGCCCACTTCACGCGTATACCCCTTAATGAAAGTTGTACATTAATGTTTTGGTCGTACACCCTCCAAATGTCAGCTCATTTGGCCACCGGTTGAAGGAATTATAAATTTTTCATTCTTGGTTTCTGTTTCTGGATGAAGCTTCTAGGAAGGTTCAGCCAAAGGTATGTCATTAAATGGCCACCTTAATGACTTATAAAATCTACCAAATTTGTTTTAGAGTCTTTTCTAGATGTCATAGTTCAATCCCAGGTGGAAACACCTCATTTGGATTTGTGTAGGCCGAGTTTGGTTTCAGTTACAGTGGTGGAGTCCAAGCTGTCCGCCGGAAACAATGTCCAACTTCAATGAATTTTTAGACCCTTTAGATGGCCAATCATCTCATGGTCCAGAAATAAAAGTTGAATAAAATAAAATAAGGATTATAAAAAAATTAATAACAAAATTTGGACATACATTTTCCATTAAACGACTAAAATACCCATGATGTAAAAAATCTGTCTAAAATCCAGAATTAGGCGTTTCTCACATTTAGGCTCAAAATAACACTAAAACCTAAAAACGTGACAATTACCCATACAATAAAAATATTGTGGGATTATAAAAAATGATTTACATTATTAAATATATTAAAATTTTATATTAATTAGTAGTTATTCTACCCTCCATATCCACTGAGTAAGGTTTGTCAAACCATGTAGGAGGAGCCACACGACCATGTGGCACCTATACAGTTTTTGGTAGAGTGGATTCGCATGGTCTAGTTATTATTTGGAAAATTGTGTGTCTATCCATGTGATGGGTAATCACCTTGGATAATGGGTGTTCCCAGTTGGTGCCCAATTAGCCAAACCATACAATCTCACCATGATCTTAATTTAAAAGTGTAAAATTATGATTCTTCGCATTCCCCATATTTCTTATTTTCCTCTCACTTTTTCTACTATTAATTTGAATAGTAGGAGAGATCACCCCATTATTATTCTCCATATGTATTGATTAATAAAATAAATTTGAACTCTGATCATCAATCTATTGATAGCAACATTTTTCTCTCAGTAATATCAATAATATGCTTGCTTTGTTTTCACTTTTCTATCACTATACAGAAAATTAAATACATAAAACAACGTTTATCCTATTTCATATAATTCATTTAAAATAATTATTTCATTCAATTTGGTTTGAGTAAGAGGCTGATGTCTGACAAGCTAAGTCTACCAGTACATGTTTTTTAGTACTCTTATTTATCCATGATTTTTAATGTCTTTTGGGGGTTCACTCTATATCGTCCATGTGGATTGACTGAGAGAGACCCATAATAATTAAATGTTCATTATTAAATTAATAAATTGAGGTTGATTGATTTCATTTGGTACTCCTTGACCTATTTATAATTGATAAACCTAGTGACAGGGCTTGAGACTACATGGGAAGGCTAGGTCAGTTCGTTTATTTAAATTATATTGATTTTTTATGTTAAATAGCTTGGTTCATTGGGAATGTGATATAATTGGACAAATTATTGATGTTATGATGATCACTTTGACTGAGTCATTTTGATATTATATATTTATGGAATATCCCATTTGATATGAGGTGGTGATGACCATCGAGATTAGTGATATGCTCATAAGGGAATAAGGTAGTGATATGATGTTTATAAGGTTGTTTAGGTGATTTCTGAACACCATATGTTGGAAGACGTGTCATTGGAGTCTTATGAACACATATTGGACTCAAGTGATGGGGTTTTTGACCACTCATGTGGGTAGAGTCCTCCATTTGTTTTGTGGCATATGATGGTGTTGACCCTCAGTAAGGCAGGTGGTATGTACCATTGAAAGATATGTGGATGGTGATGGAAAATCAGATAATAGTGATGAAAAATTATGTTTGGGGTTGAGGTTTGTGGTATTATTTGAGTTTTTTGGGTCCATATATTGGGGGAAAATATATCTATGTACCTATGTACATTGGTTTTTGAGCAGACAATGATTATATATTTGGGGACAGACATCGATGTTCATCAGAATGACGAGCTAAAATAAAATGGAGAATTTTGAAGATGAGTTATGAAGGACTATATATTATATGTTTTGGAGTGCCTCTTGGATTCTGGGTGATAAGATTAATGCAATGAGTTGATAATGATGTGATTATGGGTGTAACCAAATGGTTCACCATGTATGCATTTTTTTGGGGATGCCTTGATTTTTATTCCATTTATCATCACCAATACAGTTATATATATACATACACATGATTTATTCAACATGTATTGATTAGTTCACATGGTATACCGATGTTTTCTAAAGCATATCATCACTTCCTTATAGCTGTTGAGCATAAGGGAAGTCGGTATTTCTTTAAACATGCATGTGATCCCCTTTTTATTTACAGGTAGTACACCTATATAATTATGGATATGTGATATTAAAACAATGTTTGTGGCCTATTGATAATCATTTTCATACCCTACATGGGCCCTTTGGGACCATGTATAATTTATGCTTGTGTAATTAGCTAAGGGATCGAGCATAGGACCATAACCATAATGGTCATGTTGGTCCATTTTCATGGGATGGATAGAAAGGGACCTCGGAGGTTCTTTCATTCTTTGGAGTTTTATTTGGTGATCCCTTTTGTATCATCATGATTATTTCATGTATATAAACATGTATATCTATGGGAGACTCATATTTATTATTGGTTTGTATGACATTAAATTAATGAATGCTTCTACGAATGGAATCATGGTATGTTTTTGTAGCTAAAAATGGTGTGTTTGTTCATGTTTCTTATTACTACTATTGTCTGGTTATTCTTTCTTATTTCATGTTATTACTTTCATTTTTTTGTGGTCTTCATCCACTATTGTTTCTACATATAACATTATTATTATCACCATATGAGGGTATAGACTCACCACTATTACAACTTTAAACTCTCACTGCTAGTCAGCAGCCTTTTGCGTATGTGAAGGTGCACCTAATTCTCTATGGTCAACTGGTCTAGAGCGTAGTTTAAAGTGAAATCTAGGATAGGGTGTTAAAAATGGTATCAGAGAAGATCATTATGGGGAATTATTATCCGTTTTGGATGGATAATAATGGTATAGAATTCATTCCTTTTCATTTATTTGGTCTTATTATTTGGGATACAGTATACTTGATACTAGGATGTTGTTAGAACTGGGTACATAGCTCATGTTTGGGTGCCTGCATCCCCATGAACCGGGGATAAACCAATTTTCTAGAGGATTAAAATTGATTTTCTTATCTTCTCTTTGATATTAGATTTTATTTCCACCTTTAGTGGTGCACATAAGTGTGATTATTTTCAATTATATGGAATTTGATACTTGGACTAGTATGGAAAGGGTTGATGTTTGACCATTGGCTCTCTATGGAAAGGGAGGTTTCCATATGCATTATGGGAGGTATATAGGGTGTTTTTTATTTTTATGTTCATGTATTTGATTTTCATGGGGATCTTGGATTTCTCATAAAGGGGTTGGGTTGTTTAAAATGTCAATATGGGAATCTAAAATGTGTATTCATTCTTAGCCTCTCTTTGTTGGAATTTTTTCAAGACAACCTAGGCATGTGTTTCCAATTAAATCATTATGTTATTCTATGTGATGTGATATTCACATGATATAGATATGGTTTTGAATCTAGTAAGTGTAGATATAGGTGATGATAGGGGGTGAGATGTTTAATGTGTCAATACAGAATCTAAAGAGTATTTTTTTATAACCTCTTTGATAGAACTCTAATAAGCTACCTCGTATTAAATGTTGTGCTTCAAATTGTTGGGGGTAGTAAAGGGGCCATGAGTTCTGGATATATTTGATACCTAACACTGATATGGGTGGGTAGGGGCCTTAAGGAATGATGTTGTGAGATAGGGTGAAGTAGGGGAGTATGAGGGTGGTGAGATATGATGCATGTTACAACTTCCCATATCTATGATATATATATATATATATTGTTATGGATGACTTATCGTGATATTAGTACTCACCTAAATGCCATCTTTGTAGGATCCAATGGAGCATCAAGAGGGTGGTGATGTGGTTCTATATGATCATGCATGGTAATAGACTCTTGATGGTTTAGGTGAGGCCCCAGATTGTCATTCTTGTCATCATTTAAAGGTACATGCCAATGTATAGGATCAGGTATAGGAATGATAACTACCAATGGAAGAGTTTGTTCAATGGAATGACGAGTAACTCTAGGAAAGTCTAGTTTGGGTTATCCAGGGCATCGATAAGGGATCTCAAGGAGATGATCCATCGAAATAATACCTAACTCATGAGTTCTAGTCATAGAACCCACTTCTATTTATGAGTGAGGGTGGACCACATGTAGTTGAGAACTAGATCAAATTAGTCGCAACCATCATTGACCATCCTAGGACACCCCTTAGCCAGAGGGTGAATCTAGATACCTATATGTTGTAAGGAACTGAAAAATGATGATGGGACATACATGTATTAGCAAGAATACATGTGTAATTGAACTAGAAGTATTTATAGAGCATATTATTTAGGAACTTCATTTAGGGGACGTTGAGGTCGGGCAGTGCCTTAGAGTTCATGAATCTATAGGAGGGGGATTTATCTTTCATAGAATATTTAGTTAATTTCTCTAACCTATCTCATTTTACACCAGTGATGGTGGATGATGACATCATTAGGTTGTGGAGTTTTAAGGATGGATTTAAAAATGACATTAATATATAGGTCAACATAATCATATTTCATTAATTTTATGAATTAATTAACCAAGTGTTGATATTTGAGGTGAATCTAATGGTCCTTTAATATTCAATCCTCATCATGGATTCGGGTTATTTTAGTGGTGATGCATCAAGTAGCTCGAAGCGAGGATGAGAGTAATTCTAGAAAACTAATCATGCCTTGGATTTATAAGACCAATAAATAGTGGGGTATTAGTATTTTTGTTCTCATTGTAGGAATCCATGAGATTTCATACTCAGTGTAAGAGGTCTCCAATAGAGTACCAGATTTGGAGATAAATGGCTCATTTTGGGAGGTTCCACATGATGCCTTCCTACACATCTAGGATACAAGGATGGGTCATACTCTGGTGTCTGAGGTAAGACTAGGATCATTACCAATATATGGTCATTGAGAGATAACTACACATTGAGGCCCTGAAAGAGATAGTGGGACCCATTAGTGGGGTTATTTGATGGTGTCTAGAATATCTCCACAGGGAGGCCACAAATTGTGTAGTTGGCCTTAAATCCAAGTGCACACACTGGAGCTTCCAAGTGAAGATCAGACCAAGGAGCTAACTACATTTAGATGAACACCAAGGTCATGGATAATTTTCCTTTTAATCATTCATGGACCTTCTGGTATGGAATGATGATTTTTTGTGCACTATGTTCATGAGATATAATTTTTGACTAATTGTATGATGGTTAGTAGGTTTTCATCAGGTATGATATGTTACATATATATATATATATATATATGAGGTGTGATGAAACTTGATGGTTTATGGGAATATAAGAAGTGTAGGTTCTATTTGTGGTGTACTAGAATTTGAGCATCAAAGTGATGTGGTTTCAATATGAGGTGTGTGGAACCAAGATTATATTGGAATCAGATGAGAAGTGGGGTATTATTTGTTTTACATATGACACAGGCTAACTTTGAGCACCTAATGTGGTGTAGGAATGATGAATCATTGTGATAAGACTTTTGATTCTAGGGATGGTTGGTGGACTATCATGATGCTTTTTTTTGGGATAGAAAATGACCAGATAGGTAACTCCTAATACAGGGAGTTCCTTCAAGGAAGTTTTCCTATGACTTGATGACCGATGTAGACCAATTTAATTTAAATGATGTGGATATATTCAGTACCATTTTATAGGTAATGATTTATAGCTCCTGGATGAGATATGTTATGGTGGGAAGAATATAATGTATTGGGTTTTTTAGAAGGTAAAAATCCACATCCCCTACGAATTTTTAGGGCCAGTGATTATGCCAACTCAAGTCTTGATTTTTTGATCCCAATTCCAAGAGCTTCATTAACTGAATGACTTATTTATAGATATTTTTAAGGGTTGGCATGTTCTTTATAGTTCCAATTGAGTATAATGTGTGGTGGGGTCTAGATACTAATATTGGAGAATGCACTAACAATGGGGCATGGTTTGAAAAAACATACATATCCCTGGGAGTAAAAGTGTGGACCTATAGATGAAATGACCACAATTTTTCAAACCATGTTAGAGTGAGTTCATGACCATGATAAACCACTGTATTATTTGGAATAAGGGATTTTCCTGGTCTATACAAGGATTGAAAAACCATGCGCCTAACCATACAAGGGGAAATCCCTTTGGGAAATGGGTGTTAATGGTTGGCGTACGGTTATCCAGATCTTGCAAGCTAACCATAAGACTCATTTATAGGTGTGGAATTTAAATTCCTCTATTTACCCTATTAATTATTATTTTCTCGTTTCTCTTACTCATCATACAAAAAATTGGGGAGATCCTCCCATTCTTATCCTCCCTATTCATTGATGGAAACACATCATCCAAACTTTGATCTTCAATCCATTAGTGGCTATAGGTTCATCTAAATAAGACTGCAAATATGCTCGCTTATTTTTCTCATTACTCTTTCCATAAAGAATATATTCAGGTAATTTTTCTAAATTTATGATTTATTTAGATTTTACTCGACATAGAAGTTGATTTCAGATGAGAGATATCATACCATAATGAGGTTGGAGGTTATCATCTTTCTCCTAGATTTTGAGAGTTCATTCATGGTGTGATCCATACAAACTATGTGGGTAGGAAAATAGAGGCCTCTAATATTTAGATAATAATTATTAATCTAATTAATTATGTATTACGGATGTCATTGATATTCCATAACCTATTTATAATTGTTATTCAGAAAGAGGGGGAATGAGACTTCTTGGGTAGTCTATGTCTGGTGGGTTATTTAAATTAAATTGATGAATTTATATTTAATTTCATATTTCAATGAGAACATGACATAGGTTTTCTAACAATTTGGGTGATGTTGATCACCTGGACAGAGGGGATGTGATTCATCAGGTTGGGGGAATTCCCCATTTGATATGAGATAATTATGACCATCAAGATGAGAGATATCATCGAAGCGTCATGAGCTACCAGGATGATGTGTATTATGTTTTTTTGGGTGATTTCTTCTCACCGTATGATGATCAATGTGTTTTTGGAGTCATGTGCACATATATATGACTCTTATAGATTTGGTTTTGACCACTCATGTATGTAGAGGACTCTGTTATTTTACATCATATTATGGTTTTGATCATCTTAAAGGATGGAGGTGGTTTTCATAGAAATCCACATAGATGTTGATGGACTATCGATTGATAGTGTTGATAACATAGATTGGGGGATGAGGCTCATTGTATTTTTTATGTTCATCATGTCATGATTTTGGGAATACATATATCATTTTACCTCAGACATTGGTTGTTTAGATGATGGTTATTATATATTGAAATACACACAACATTGTGCCTCAGAACATCAAGCATTGTGCTGATGGTCAATTTCAGGGATGTGTTGTGAAGGACTAGGTACTATATATTTGGGCTTTCTACTTAAACATTGGGTGATACTATTGATGGAATGAGGTTCCGGTGTCTTGATTATAGGTGGAAACCTTGGGTTCACATATGATGCATTTTTTGTAAGAAGACAGCTTAGGATTTATCCCATGTATCCTTAGATAGTAATTATACATATAGAGACATGTGTTCTATACAATATGTATAGTCGGGGGAATGTGGTATATTGAAATTGGATGAAGAAGTTTATCGCTTACTTGTAGCTCATGAGAACAAGGGATGCGTGGATTTTATTAAAAGTTCATGTGCTCCCCTTTTTATTTATATTTAGTGTTCCTACATATTTCTGAATGTAATATTGGCACATGTTGGTGGTTTTCTACTGAGAGTAATCCTCACACCCTACACGAGCCCTTTAGGATGTGTGTAGACATTAATATTTTTTGATCACATAAGTGAGAGATATTATGAGATAGAACTTTGTGGTTAATCTGGGCCTTTAGAATGGAATGGATGGAAAGGGACCTTGGAGGTTCTTAAATTAGCTGGATTTTACTTTTTTCCATTTTTTATCATCTTTCTTATTATATGTATATACAGAGGTCATCCATGGGAGACCCTTAATAATTATTTTTTCAACAAAATGACTTGTTTGAATGATTCTATAAATGGTATCATATTGTGTTTTTGTGTCTGTGAATGGTGTGTTTGGGAATGTTACCTAATACTACAATTTTTTGTAATATTATGTTATTTTATTATATTTCATCTTTTATTTTATAGTATTCTACCACAATTTTATATATATATATATATATACCACTATTATTATCACTGTATGAGGGTATAGACTCCCCTCTATTACCTAATTACACAATCCCAACTAGTAGATATCCTTTTCTAATGATAAGGTTCTCCTAAGGCCCTGTGGTCAACTATCAGATAGAATAATTTAAATTGGAATCACGGTTGGGGTGATACGAAGTATTACTAAGTAGAGGAACCCATCAGACACTCTTTAAAATATCATATTCACCAATAAATATAAATAGATAAGAAATATTAGGATCTTAAAAAATAATAATGATCATGATATTGAACCTCTATGAACATTCAAGGGTGTAAAATAGCTACCACTACCAGCTATGGAATACATATAAGAGAACAATTGAATACAAATATAATGAAATAGGAGGGGAGAATAAATTAACAATAAATTAATAGTTACCATTAAGGGAATCACCAAAATTGATGGAGAATCATAAAGAGAGATTGGGAGGATGTGAAACTAAATAATTGAGATGTTAAGGCTCATGAAATGGAAATATATAGGGAGAAATGGGTTAAAACACAATATAGTTAAGGTAGTAATTTCATAATTTTAAAACCTTAATATGGAACAATATTTGGTTATATTTTTTTGAAAATAATTTACGAATTATGTGGTATTCATGGGTATAAACCCACATATAAGGGTTAAATGCATGGATTGCTTGTATGATTTTATGAACCATGTTACAACAACACTAATATCATTGTAAAATCATTTCATGTCATCATCATTTCTCACACGAACGATAAATATATCAGGGACTGACTAGACATCAGGTGTATCTCCTCATATGCAAAAGGATATCAAATTATAGTAGGGTCCAAGGGTGGTACCATGAGGAGACAATACCCTATATATCATGTTATAAATAATAAAATAAATAACCTAATATTGAGCACATAAATCACATAAAAGTTTTTAAAATAATAAAATTCAAATGTATGAAATAAATGGTGATATATAGTCATTCAGTATATACTATCCACTAGTCCCATCATATGTATAAATGGATATTTGAAAAATGAAATAAAATCATGAGCATATAATAAATAATAAATCCTTTCCACATATTGATCTATATATCCCACTTAATTATTTTTCAACTTGATCAAGTAACACCGGGCATAATATTTTTCTACACTAATAACCATGTGAATGGTTTCTCAAGTAATAGTGTTTTATAGACAAATGAGAAAGGTGTGCATACCTAAAATTGTTTGTAATAACCAATGTGGTCTTATAAATGGAAAATAAATCTAGTTATATTTTTATGTCACATGCCTAGGCTAATATAAATTAATGTTGAATGAAATATTTTCAACACATATGTCCCTCAGGTTCAATGGTGACACTTGAAGACTGGTATATCATCATCGTTCGAGGGAGGAATATCTATGATCACATCATGGTATCATGTCATACCGTAGTGATCCAAAATTAATTAGGGGTTTGAGACCTACATTTAGACCCAATGTACATGCTCAAGGCATCCCAATATAATAAAGTCATTGTGTGTGGGTGGGAGTCTGTGTCCTAACTATGGACCCAATATATGCATCCATGGTATCCCAACATCCTTTATCAATGTGTGAGTTGGGGGGGGAATGTTCTATACCCAAAGAACTAAAGACCATGTACATGGTGTCCCAATATCATATATCACGTTAGGGGATTATGTACCCTACCAAAGGAACTATAGAGTATGTTCATAGAATCCTAGTATCTATTATCAATTTTTGGGGGTACATTCCATACCCATGGATCCAAGAATAAAGTCCAAGGAATCCCAATATCATATGAATGTGTAGGGGGTTTTCCTATAGACATAATCAATCATCACCTCAATGGAATCATAGTGTCATCATGTGTCATGCCTCGATGGACAAGTGATCCTTAATCACATAAGCACTTGACCACCACATTAATATCAAATGGATACATAGGAGTATATAATAACATCAGTAAACTACTCCATCACATGTACCAAATCATCTTTCAAACTAAACCATGGTCATCCAAATATAATATATGTATGTATCTCTCTCTCTCTATGTGTATATATATATAAATATATTATGATTGTCACTCAAGGTTATTTACATTAATTTATTAACATCTCCCTGAATGGTGTTTCCATATCACATGCATTAATTAATTCATCAATTTTTATATTTATTTAATTTAATTACTAGTTAAGGTCAAACATACCATGAGGAACCATACATGGGTCATGTGGACACATTAAAGAAAAATAACTCTATGTAGGTCTTGTTTCTCATGGTCATGTATGAAGTTTAACTACTACTATGGTACATTATAGGGTCCCTACACTCACTAAATAAGAGATGAATAGACATATGGGGTCCCGTTTCTCAATTTCAACTCCCATGTCAACGCTTGTCACTCATATAACACAACATTCCTCAATTTAATCATGATCATCATATGGCCTATCAATCCTCCATTGAAAAGCATCATAGGTGTCACACCATAGAGATAGTTATAGGCCCGTCACATATCTCAAACTAACTTATCAGGACTAAAGAATTTATGGTAAGCTCATGAGTTACTATAGGCCCATGTTCTCCAACCGATATTAACTCATTTCCCTCTTCTATTTTGAAGGTCCTATAAGGCTCTCTAGGACCAAAACTTATATTTTATCTCACTATATTAGCTATATTATGTCCATCAAGTTCATTCAAACACATTTAAGGATCACCCACCAGATCTAACCTATAAAAAATGAAAAAAAAATTGCATCACAAACCTGTCCATGAGCTGATTAGGAAACGACGCCTATTCCAAATGTTCCATCATAGCCCATATAACCATGTGAAATTTTCTTAGTCATTTAATTAATATTTTTCATTCAATTTGAACCATTAATTTAACTAATAGACATTTATTTTAATTAATCTATTGACTTATTTTTGTAAACATTTTAAAACCATTTTTTATATTTTAAATTATTTTAAACAACTTGGTCACGTAAAATTTTTAAATTTCAGTTCTCATCTAAGATCTTTTATGGCCTCAAAACTCTATCTCATGCCAAGGAACTCGATAAATAATTATAATAATATTAATTAACATAAATAAATCAATAAAAATAAGAATAATTCCTAAATATTTGTTTGGAATCTATCGATCATTGATTATATGAGTGACTTGGTGTTATCCACCACTAGAACGCCCCTAAACCTATATTGAGATAAATAAAAAACTCCCCCCATTTACATCATGAAACTCATTTAACATTTTATCATAGATATGAAATATTTCGATATTGAAGTACCTTCACTAAAATGATGAGTCTTTATTTGATGACAGTGTTACTCGACATCCTATTTATAGGAAGGGAAAATGAGACGTCATACATAGCTATTTCAACCAATATTTATCGAAATCTATAGGAATACTTTATATGTTAGAAATTAAATTATAAGATATGTAATGAGGAATACCAGAATGAGAAATAGAACTATAAATCACCTCACATCACCACCAACACACCATTGAATCCCTTCCCCCATACCCCTCTTTGGGGGGGGGAAAGAGTTCTAAGAGGGGGTGTTATAACCCAATGTGTCCGTAATGGAGATAGTGGAAGTTTTCCATTATAAAACACAAGGTACGATAAGGGTATGATTATACCATTAAAAATACCCATCATCTACCAATTCCATGCTCAATGTCTGACTAATGGAGGATCAATAGATGGGTGGTGACCCTAGAAAGGGTTATAAGCTACAACCTAGACCAATAAGTAGCTAGTTTCCTATCATCAGCTATATGGAGGAAAAAGGTATACTAAAAACTAGTATCCCAAACACCCGACCTTATTATACTGTTCATTCAAGCCTCCAGGAAATAATTTTAACTTCATTCCATTCCATAAATTCACTTTTGAGATTTTCAAAATTTCTTATCTGAAATATAAATCTCAATTTTGTTTTTGACACTAAAATGGGTATAAATTCAAATTACCATACAAAATTTGACCTATATTGATAATATGTTTTTACAAAATACCCCTATAAATTTTATAAACCCTAATTAGTCTTATTGTTTATCCAACCATAATTCCTTACCAGATTGGGTAAATAATTCATTATCTATAGTTTGTGATATGTCCCAAAATTCCAAATGTGTTCCCAATACACACCTTCAAAAGTAAGATTCTATATATTTAAAACACGATCTTCCAATTGAAATTAAACCTAAAAATAATTATATAGATCCTCAACAACACTTATCTCTATTGAGACATTAAAATGTAATTAACTTATTAATTAATAATATAATGGGAATACCTTGTATACGAATAATATAAAAAAGCCAATATTGAATGAATGTGGAATCCTTCATTTTAATTGAAAATATAAAACATCACCCATTTTATGAATAACACTCTTGACATGGTTTCCATCCATATACATCCAATAACATAAATAAACACTACTCAGACCATAACCAAATAACTCTAACAAAATCTTCTTGTCTCTAGCTACCATAGTATAATAAAACATACGATTCAAATCAATTTTTCCCGAAGGCAACCTGAGATGATCCTAATAATATCACCATTTTATGTGAGTGTCCTTAAGTAGAATCCTACTATTTAATCCTAATCAGATCAAAAATTTCCACCAAACCATAAAGAAACATTTTAACAAACACACCAAAAACATACTAACATTTAGATAATCCCATTCTATTTTTAGAAAGCTCATGAACCAATGCTCCCAAGGTAGTTCTACTATCAACCAATTTGATACTCATACCTGAAAGGTATACCCATAATATCTTACTTAGAAAAATATAAATTACCATGACCCTTGATCCATCTATCCTAAGACATGTTGATTACATATTTTTATTTCACCCAAACCCAAGTGATAAGAAAAAATGT
The DNA here is from genome assembly GCA_963277665.1 of Viscum album. Lineage (NCBI taxonomy): Eukaryota > Viridiplantae > Streptophyta > Magnoliopsida > Santalales > Viscaceae > Viscum > Viscum album. The sequence goes on from OY728126.1 coordinate 1,190,198,425, forward strand.
TAATTTATATCCCATTCCTAGATTACTAGAATGACATCCCCAAAAATAGGAGAAATTTCTTCAACATAGAACTCATTCCATCAACATTATATGGTGTACTCTCCACCCTGTGGTTTTTTTATTCTCATCAAACCCCAATCCCAATAGTTGTCATCATAATTAAATTCATGTTTTTCCTCCTGATCCATGCTCACACATCTGTTATATCAACCCATGATTCCACTATCGAGGTTTTAGAGATATTTTTCATGTCACAGAACTTGGTCCTTCCATGATATCATCAAATTCCTAAAGAACATTTCAAAATAACATCTATAATACTTATACAAATCATATTGTGTGAAATTACTTAATTTCAATTATTATGTAGCTTGCACATGTCATCTCACTAATCTAAACTCATCATATATTTTTATGACTAGTATGGACTAACCGATTAAATCTAGAAAAAAATGATTACTCTCTCATGTCACCCAATCCTTATGAAAAATGAAATCAAACCCTTGTTAATCACACGATCTCTACCTAATAGGGTTGTTCCAATACCATATCACATTCCAATGGCCCCACTATTCTTGTAATGGTTCATTTAAAACCATCATTGTCAAGGAATTTCCTCAACACTATATATTCCCCAAGTCTCAAGAAATAATGAATCCATCTCATTCCTTTTCTAAAATACCCCTAAGGGTATACATATACGTAGCTAATTTCTATAACAACCTAGTATCAAATTATTGTATAAAATATCATGGGTGAGTATTAAACATGATAATATGAGCATGCTATCAACATATAAGGCTCAAACATCACTAGGAAAACCTTGATCGTGGGTTTACTCAAATTAAAAAAGTCACTCACTCACTAATATCCTTAGTTGAATATAAAATTCACAATTATATACAACCTATAACCATTCATATATGATATAGATCACAGTAATTCATCCATTATCCCATGTCATAAACTATATGAAATAATCATTCCATATACCCACTCTTGGTTATCGCATGTAAATAGTTGGCATCATGTGGAAAAATTATTTCCCACTTCAATGGAACCAAACAACATTAACTATCTATACTTCAGACAACTCATGAGAGATTAGGTCATATATGCATGAATTTATGTCTAATAGTTTCACCCCAACACAACCCTTACTAGGAAAATTAGCATCATTAAATTTTATTAAGAATAATTTCATTCGAAGATAAATTTAAACCATAATATTGGTTGAAAATAGACATTAAATAATTGAACCTAAATAATAATAGTCATATGGTTAATCAATTGAAAATTTAATACCCATAATCACAATCTGAGGTTCACTGCACATTATATCTCTTTGGTACCTCGTCATAAACACCATCAACATGAAACACATTATAGATCCATTTGAATTTATATCAGGATAAGAGGTCTATATAGGGTGGTCCAACTGAGTAGAATGATTCCATGAATATATTATAGGAAATAATTTAATAACTATTTTATACACATTAAATAGTTGAACATATAATTTGTAATATGACCACAAATACGTAGGGTCAGGTTATGTGAATCCTTCATGGAATTTAGGATACATAATATGGCTCTTGCCTCCAGGGTAAATGGTCCAAATACTTAAAAAATATTAAATTAAATAATTACATAAATCACTCAAGGTGAAATCATATAATGATAAATACTCAATCCATGAATATCAATCCAATACCACCACTACCAATCCATTTTTTCATTATATTAAAAATACACTTTTGAGGGAAAGTGGTAACCTACAGAACCATTCCACCAGCAAAAGACACCCTCATGAAACCAAACATTACAGAGTTGAAATTTAAAAAATTAAAACAGAACCATCGTCGCGCCATGACCGACAAAACCATCCTGTATCAGAAATCAAAAGGAACCAACATCACTGCTCCGTAACCAATCTTAATCCAGAATGCCTCCAGTGAGATAACCATTTCAAAAGTTGAAAATCAAAACGCAGTCAGACCATCATCACTTCTCTGTCACTGTCGTCTCGAGACACGCACACTTACACCGAATATGCATCCATCAGATCGTTGTCTCCACCGAGACCCCTATTGTCGCCGAGATCACCGTCGTCATCACTGAAGAAGACCACTAAAATCCATCGCCGTTGCTGGGAAGAAAAACCACCTTGTAGAGGGAGGTACCAACATAGATCGTCATCACTGCAGAAGAAGACGACATCATCGCCTCTGAGAATAGAAACCCTTCATCGACGTCGTATAAAATGTTGTCGAGCCACTGAATACGTCGGAAGTAGAATCACGGAGGAGACACCACGGGAAGAGCACCCTAAAGCACCAGACGCCTCAGCACCAAAACAACCCAGCGATCTGCCCGAGGATCTTATCACTAATCTTCAACCTTGCACCACTGAAAACCACCGAGAAACACCGACACAACGCCTAAGAAAGAGAGGGATAACTAGGGGATGAAACCCTAAAAACGTACAAACAGGGAAATATATCGGGGGACTGAAACCCTAAATGAAGAAGAGAAGTGACGCCGAGAGAACTCTCCATCGCCAAACCGCTATCCCAAAGCCTCGGTGTGCCCATCACTCTAGATCAGACCTGGAGAGGAGTAATGTAATCGTGAAGCCAGAGCGCAGAAAGGCAGCCAAAGATAGGCCTTCACAAAGCCATCGAATGAAAGAGAAGACCAGAGCCATCGAGAGGGAGAGATAGAATCAAGGACCAGGAGAGAGAAAGGTAAAGCAGAGGGAAATATAAGACCAGAGCGGGAAAGCGTAGCGGAAGTTCACACACAGCCGGGGAGAAATCCTAGGAGGTAGAGGAAGAAGGCGAGCCAAGCCGAGAGCCTGAGAGCATCCCCAGAGAGTGAGGCACCATTCAATCCAATTCATAGTAACTTGTTCCTTTCGCAATTAAGGTGTTTGTGATGCATCCAGACGTGTTTTATTAAAAGCTAAAACACATTTATATATCTCTTTTCCACCATGGAAAATAATTTTAATACATAAAAATTAATTTTATTATAAAACTTTTTCACATACTTGAGCCAGTAAACTTGAATATTGAATAGATCAGTGTATAAATGGACCTGAAGAACACCTCTATATACATTAGATCCTGTAAAATACCAAGGAGTATCTAGGGCGGTACTGTGAGTAGACTATAAACCCTATATTATAGTGGCAATAAAATTGTTTAATAATGATATATTTAGCACATACATACTATTATAGTGTGAATGTTAATAAAACAATGACATTTCATAATAATAAATTTATGATATTCAGGCATATAAAACGTACCTTACACTAGGCTGATCAAATATATTGATGGATATAATAAGAATAAAATATAAACAATAATATCCACTAAAACATTTTCCCACACCCCATCTCAATCTACATATCCCACTCAATATTCTTTAAATTAACCAAACAATACCTTTCCTCAATCTGACCTGTAACTATAACCAAGTGAAAGAATGCTAAGTTAACATAATTCTAGGGTCACCTGAGCAGGTTTTGAGTTCAGAAAATAGTTTTGAACCACCAAAATTGTCCCATAAATGGATGGTGAACTTATTTATATATTCATACGTCAATATTAAATGAATATAAATAAATAATCTTGAATCTCTAGTTCCATGGTGTCACCTGTGTCTAGCTATTACTAATTCATCTAGTATTCAAATATCTCTTAGCACGTCAGGGTATCATGCTAACCTATAGTGATCCAAATCAATGTAGGGGGTGTTATCCTTACCTAAAGACCCAAGGTACATATCCATTTAGTCATCGTATGAAATTTTACCATTTCTTGGTGGGTATATCTCAACCAATTGACCCATGGTATGAAATCAAGGCATCCAAACATGTCATATTGACATGTGTGTGTGTGTGTTCATGGGGAGGGGGGGGGGGTTGTTCTGTACAAAATCTATTTTTCTCTAAATATATCTTTTTTAATAAACTTATTTTATTTGATAGCATTTATTAAAAGAAACAGTTTGTTTTAATGATCTATAGTATACTATTAATATGATAATTTAATCATGGTCATTATAACCTATACAGTAAAAATGGAGGTATAAAAATGAATAAAACATTTTAAATATTAATTATCATGGTTTATTATTATGACCTGTGATTATAAAAAAGTACATTGTTTTTAGTGAAGTATGTATATGTTTCCAAATTACTGCTTTCTCAAAAGAGGTCTTCATTTTTTTCTTTGAAAAAATAATAAAATTAGTTTTTCCAAATATATAAAAATTATTTGATAAAATAAAATTAATTTTATAAATATACATTTAAAAGTTATAGTTTATTACATTTTTTATTTTATAAAACATTTAATTTTTTGATGAATAGAAAAGAAATACTGATTTTTATTGAAAACTTCCTTTTTTTAATCATTTACAAGATCTATTTCTTTTTAGATTATTTACAAGTAAAATTAGTTATAAAATAAATTTATTAATCAAATTTAGGTCCTTAGAGTCATTTTCTTATTTATATATAATATTATAACTTCCTATTTCTTTGAAAATTTTCTCTTAAAAAAATTCATTTTTTTAGCGTGCCTGATGGTTTAATTTTATATTGATTTTTTTCAATTTAGTGAATGGAATTTTGAAAAACAAACATTGTATATGAAATATGAAAAAATATTATTGTTAAATTTTTAACATTAATTTTGGTCAATATAAATTATAAAAATATGAAAAATTACTTACCATGGTTAGGTTTAAAAATATTTTACCAAGGGGTTAAACTAAAATGATAAGCATATGTTTCCCAATCAAAAGCGATAAAATACTATTAGATAGAAATATTTTGACCATATAATTTATAAAAAATGAATATATTGATATTTTAAATCATTATTATTTTTAATTACTTTAACATTTTTTATTGTTTTGGGATTTTTTGATCTAGTTTCCATGTGGGTTGCTTTCACTAATTATAAAAGGGCACCCACTCTCCGCTCCACATCACAGTTCTAAAACAATTTAAATATAACTATACCATTATGTATATATTCTTTAATTATATACTAGAATCCTATTTGACTTATATTTCTTATGAAGCTATCCTAGTAAGGCTTTTGGTGTCAACCTAAGGAGGTTGTCCGAAGAAGAGGTATACTTTTTGACCAAGTGTTTTTAGATTTTTTTTTTATTTTTCACTACCTTATATATTCTCTTAAAATATGATGAAATAAAGAAAAGTTAAACAACACATACATATCTGTTTTTCGGTAAATGTAATAACCTACATCTTTCCCCTCTTCCATCAAAGGATAAATTAAAATATGAATTATACGTACAACAATATGCCACCTAAGGAACCAATATAACTTGTTTTCCATTACTACCTCTCATAAAAAGATTTAATTATAAATTAAAATTATATACATGATAATAAAAAAATAATTATACTTATTTAATTATAATATCACATATACCTTCTTATTTTCCATTTTCTGTGAATATAATAACATTGCTCATGTTTACAGTGGACTATCGCCTTGTGAAGCAATGTGTTTAATTTTTCACTTATTATTTACATGGAATATAACAAGGATTCATTTAAGGAATATATGTAATATATATGAAATAATAAATATTATATAATGTTTAATTTTTATATACCTTTATTTCTTTCCATCCATAAAAACATGGAAATAATGTTCATATGTATATACAACCTACCATCTCTATGAACAATGTATTTCATCATATTTCCTCTGGATTTTATAAAAGATTATATATATATAATGAAAGTATGTTATAATAATATCAATTTTAAAATTAGGGATATAATGGAATGATGATCAAATTATATGGTCCAAAACAAGTAAATGATAAAAAATGAGAAAACAAAGTAGTTATTACCTGAAATAATGATTTTAACTAAGAATTGTTTACAAAACAGTAGATAAAATGTTATAGGAAAATAATATATGGAATTATATAATTTAATAAAATTATATAATAAATTAATAATATATATATATATAATAAAGTATTTTATATAGTGTATAAAGAGTTTCGAGGCTTGATTTAAGGGATTTCTAGTCACTCATTTAATTTCAGTGGACATATGCCATATTCAGCACTTATTACATTTTTTTGGTGTATGTGATAACCATTTAAAATTTTATATCATTAAAATATTTATTTTCATGATATTTAATGTTTTGTTACTTTTTATTATTTTATAGGGCTTATGACTCAATTGTTTCCAAAGTGTTAAGTAATTTTTCTCAAGTTTCTATCTTTTGGGAGTAAGTAATGTTATAAACCAATCTTATTTTATGAGGTATATAAACATCCCCATTCAAATTTTATTAAATTAAATTAAATTTTTTTAGGATGTCATTTTTTTAATGTTATTATTTTATGGGGATTATGATTTAAATTTTACCAATCTTGTAGTGGTTCTATGTTATAATATCATTATTTATCAGGATCGTTTATGATTAATTTCTAATGACGGTATCATTTCCTCTATCTATCTAGATACACATTGATTTTATCCATAAATTTTTATATCTTAGAAATACATTTTCCCTTAGTTTTTAACTCATTATGCACTTAAGAGATCAAAATTATTTTTAAGGAAATATTGACTTTATTTCTCTCTTTTATCGAAAATTCATTTTCTTCTATATCTAAGATTTCAAAAAATGTTTTAAAGAAATATTTTTATACTATCAAATTATTTTTTAAATAAATATTTAATCCTATTTTACTTTCTAAAAACAATTCAACAGAATATTCTTTTAATATTTATAATGAGGTACTTAAAACTTTAACCATGAAAAATGAAATGATTTATACACCTATTTTTGTTCCACACTTTTATGAAATGAGATTATAGTTCATAAATTATGATTATTTCACACTCTTATAAATCGTGTATTTTTTAATAGTAATTATTAATACCATGACTTGTGTTTTTGATCTAGGACATGTTGGTTATGAGAATTTTGTGGTATATTCATGATCTAATACCCTTATTATTGTCTTATTCTTTGATATGACCGTAGAATGATATATACCATTTTTACCCTTAATAAGCATATGAGGTCATACTTTCATATATTTAACTTCCCCATGTTAGGAAGAAAATTTATATGCAGGGTATGTTTGTGAAGTGTATGAATTTTAAGAGATTCTTATGGAAGATGATAATGACCTTTCATTAAATATTAATATTGTTTACCTAGTATCTAAAGTAATTAAAACATTATTTTATTTGAGTTTTTATTTATGATATATATTCAAAAATGTTATAAACAGATGTGATATTTAGGTATAGGATTCTTGGGTATTATATTTGGTATCAAAATAATGTTTAGTTAACCATTGGAAACTAAGATTCAAAATCATTAATGAGTACCCATGCAATAATCCTATGTATAAGATAGAATCCTAATGTTTTGGTATAAAAATGATTTCATTTTATATCTAAAAATAAATCCATATATTGATACAATAATAGGAAATGGTTCAAGAAAATATGTACCCAGTGGTAGTAACCCAGGTAATGATGTGTTGGGATTGGATTGAGAATTATCTAGTACCTGGTAATTGGGAATACTATGCACCTAGTTATAAACTCCTAGAATATATGATTTGGTAAATTCAAAAATCATGATGTAATTGAATATTAAATGACCATGAATGACTTATTTTAAACCTAAGGTTTCATATATTTAAAATAAGGTGTCTTAATTTAGATAATATATAAAAATATCGTCACAAAAATTTGTTTTCCAACATTAATTATTTTTTCTCACAATATGATTTTTCTGTCTAGCCAATGGATGGAACTATAATGAACCATTACAATGAATATTCTTATGGGAAATGAAATAATTTTTGACATGATAAACCAAATTTTTGGGTAGTGGGAATTAAAAATATAATTTATATGCTCACTTAACATTATCAAGCTATGAATCATACCAAACATCCAAATGAGAAAAGGATTGAACAATGATCTATTGGTTCTTTCATGGGGAAACACCCTACTTATTTTAGTGTTTATTCTGATCCAATAACTACTATCTAATGGATATGTACCACTGAAAACATAATTTCCATTTTCTAGTCATTACAAAATTATTTTTTTCTATTTTTCATTTATAAGGTCAAGCATATCAATGGTAGAATTTTATCAAGAACATAATGTAACATGAAGAAATTGAGTCTTTATAGTGGGATTAGTATAATAGATTATATTTTAAATGTAATTTCATTATTTTCCTCATATAAAGATGGTTAATAAATTTTTTTAGTAGAAGAAAAATGACGATTATTCCATTGGTACCTATGATGGAAATATTACATAGCTTGTTAGGTGAATTTATTGTATTATAATTCAATATGAAATTATGGATAATCTATTTGTTGGTAAAATAAAACTAATTATCTCGAATGAATTAGATATAATATAGTTTAGTATATATGGATGAAATGTTAGATATTCACTCATGGTGAAAATGGTAATTAAGGATTCCCACCATTCTCATAGTTTTATATGAAAAGGTAGATTGAGTCTCATGAAAACTCAAATAAATCGAATTGTTTAATGAAATTTCAATAATCAACATTATAGAAATGTGGGATGATAATCGAGGTAACTGATTGAATGGAAATGGTAGGTGACTTAAATTTTGAAGGAAATTTCATAATTCCCATGAATAATGAAATCAAATAAACGGCCTGGTTAATGAAATTGTAGAGAAAAAGACAATAGATATTTCAAAATGCACACTCCAATAATTCTAATGCAAGGTGTTGTGGAATTACATGAATTAATTCCATAATCCAAGGTATAATGAGGATATTAAACCATAATAATAACTAAGGGTAAAGGAAAAAGGGAATAAATATTCTATAATAATAGCTAAAGTGGATCATGAAAATTAGGTCACACTTATCCTCCACTATATATTTGGTAATTCCATGTGTGATTTTTTTATTAAAAATCCCTATTGGAATCATATTGTTTACCTTTTATTAAAATTTTAGGAGATTCTAAGAATTTAATATCTCTCACTACATCGATTCTAGAATAATGAAAATTAAATTTGATGTTCTATCCTCGAAATGATGAAACCAAGCTTCAAATATAATTATTTTTTCTAATATAATATCTTATTTAATAAATAAAGTGTGAATTATCTTTTTGAAACATATATGAGCCTACGTTAGATTTACTTATGTGTTATAGATACCAAAATTCATTTATGATTTTATGTTTAATCATAACATAAATTTATTATACATTCCTTTTAAGGTATTATTATATGGTTGTTTAACATGATTAAGGATATTTTGGGATACATTTATTGAAATACAACTATTTTTTATATGTTTTAGTGGGATATAATTTTTTTTTCATGAATTCCTTTACATTTTGTGGAATTATTATTAAACATATTTTTAACCCATTGGGTTTATCTTATCTTTTATATTGGGGTAAATAAGGGTTATTACAATTTTAGAATCTGTTAGTAATTATATCAATATTGTTTTGAATAAAGTATAACTCACATTCCAGGTGACAACCTATCACATCTAGAAAGTCTATGGTGCTTGAACCAATAACTAACTAGAAATAAGGCTATATTGTCTACCATTATCCTGTGTGAAAATAGTATTTCTATTGTGAAAAAAAGAACATATGTATATATAAGTTTGTATCTCCGTTTTGAGTTTGTATTCTTGTTATGTATAAATGAAAATGGTCTAAAAAAGGAAAGAGACATTATCTATACATAAAATGATATGGAAAAAAATCATGCTGGATTTTGTCATTAGAGACATTAAAAAATATACACGCCACATATTTTTTGGTTTATAAATGACCTCTTTATAATGTATGAACACTTCGTTTTTTCTTAGATAATACTTCCCTAATAATTTGTTTTCTAGAATATATAAAATTGATATGGTATGGTCACATGGGTACCAAATTTCATTTTATCTGGTTGAGATATATTGTCTTCTTTGATGTTCTAGTGAAGTGTTCAATGTGATCTTGATATAGAGTTGAGTTTCAACACTTGGTACGATCCTTAGATATATATTATGTTTTAGATAACCATTCTAACCCTAGATTATATGTTAAGTACTTATTATAAATATTTAAATTGTGATTAGGATCAATACATTCCTCTGGATGAGTTCTCATTCAACAATTTCATTCACTCAAGAATTCAGATGGATCCATATGAAGTCCTCTATGATAATAAGTTAAGAACACTAACATGACATGATTAATTTTGAGAAATAATGATATTGGGACTTAATATTGTTGATTAAATGGAGGAAAGGTTTATACCAATTCAGTAGTAAATATGGGGCACAAAAATATGCATGAAACATTATGCTGAAAATAATTAGTGTAAACTGTTATTTGGAGTTGTAGAAAAGGAATTCTTATGAATTAATTCATGAAAAAAGTTAATTATATTTGGAAATAAGGTAAAAAAATTTCCTAGGTATATTCTTACCTTTAAAATTCATGATTGAATCAGGATGGTATCTTATTGATTATTGCATCCACCGAACCTCTCTCATGCCCATGATATAGTCCATGTATCTCTCTTAAGAAAGCACATACATGATCTATCACATGTTCTGAACTCAAATGTAATACCACTAAGTAGGATATATCTTCTGATGAAAAATAAGTGGAGATTATAGATCATATATAGAATGTTATATGTAATAAGATCATAACATGGTAAATGTATTGTGGAAAACCCATAAATTTTAGGATGCTATATGGGAACCTGATAATATAATGGAAATGAAGTATCCAATTTTTTCTATAAAAAGTAATGTAATTTTATGGTAAAAAATATTTTTAAGTATGGGTAGAATTTAACACCAATATAATTTATGAAATATATTTTTTAACATAATTTTATTTTTTTCATGGATTATGTTACACACAACACATAGTTTAAAAAAACAATAACATAATATTAATATTATATATAAAAATATGTATTATAACATATCCATTTAACATAGAATAATAAATTGGAATTAATTTTAGTATTATGGGTAATGGATTCCTAAAAAAATACATGATTTTTAGTAAAGTCTATATATGTTTTGAAAAAACTAATTTCTTAAGAAAAACATTATTTCTTTCTTTAAAAAATAATAAATGTAATTTTATCAACATTTTGAAAATATATTTGAGAAAAATAGCTTAATTTTTTAAATGTTCATCTAAAAACTATATTTGAGTGAATTATTGATAATTTTCATAAAATATTACTTTTTCTTTGAATAATAAAAATTTAATATTTTTTAATGAAAACCGCATTTTAATTTTAATCATTTTAAATATTTATTTTTTGGTGGTTTTAAAAGTAAAATTAGTCCAATTATATATTTATTAATCTAATTAAGTTCATTGGAATTAATTTCACGTTGAAATTTTATCTAAAAACATTAAATCCTTTGGAAAATTTTGTTTTATTTAAACCTGTTTTCTCCTCATGTCTGCAGGTTTAATTTTAAATAAAGTTTTTCTAAATATTTTAATGGAATTCTGAAAAATTTATTCCAAATTTTAACTGAAAAAAATCAATATTAGATTATAATATTAACTATTTTTTTTTTAAAAAATGACTTGTAGTAACAATAAATGTTTATTTCCATGGTTAAGGTTAAAACAATTTTACTGAGGGGTTAATGTAAAAAGATAAGGGTATATTTTTCAATGACAGTTCTATAAATCTTATTTTATGGACCTATTTAAACATTATAATTTATTAATTTATAATATATAGTTATTTTAAATCATTTTAATTGGGATTCACTTTACAATTTTTATTATTTTTTTGAATTTCTATATAGATTCTATGGGGGTTCCTTTCCCTGTGTTAAAAAGGGCACCCCCATCCTGTCCTCTCCACACATCCAAAAACCTTTGGTTCTTCCAAGAACTCCAAAAATAAAATTATTCATTATCTTAAAATATATTTTAGTACTAATTTTAATTAGGAGACCGACCTAAGAATTCTTTTACTGATTACCTAAGAAGGTTACTGAAGAAAAGGTATCGTTCTTAACCGAGATTTTTTATTTTATTTAATATCCCACCTCCATAAAATACTCTTAATCTATGTACATATAATAAAATAATTATCTAACATATAATTATATTTGGTTAATTTAATTTCATAACCTACATATATCCCATATTGAATAATATTAGAAATGAAACCTTCAATCACGTGTTCGGTTGTCTAATACCTCGCGAACCTATTTAATTTGTCTTCCAAAACATCCTATACTAAAAGGAAATAATGATGGATTTAAAATATATATATAGTATTAATTTTATAATTATACATCTATAATTATAAAATCACATATACCTTCTAATTTTATATTATGTAGAAATATGATAACATCACTCATGTGTATGGAGGACTACCGTCTCACGGAGCGATGTGATTCTATTTCCACATAGACATTATATAAAAGATAATAAGTATAAATTTAATGAATATATATTTTATAAATTAAAACATAATTATTCTTTAATGATAATTATTATATACTTTTATTTATTTTGATCCATTATAAAATAGAAATATTGTTAATGTGTACATGTGGCCTACCATCTATATGAATAGTGTATTTCATCATTATAACTCTGAATTTTATGAATTTTTTCAAATATGTATATAATTAACATATATAATATTACTATCCATGTAAGAATTATGTATAAAATTGAATGTTGAAAAAATTGTAGTGACAAAAACTATTTAATGATAACATAAATTTGAAAATACAGAAATTATTACACAAAATAATTATTTTAACAAACAATTGTTATTAAACTAGTCGAAAAAGGTTATTAGTAAATCATATGTGTTATGATATATTTTTTTTATTCTATAATATTGTTTAATAAAACTAAATTTATTAGATAATAAATCTTAACTTGTATGATGATAGAGGAGACTTGAGGTAATACATTTTCTAGACACTTTTTAATTTTAGGGATACATATGCCATATTCAGCACTCATATATTCTATATGTTTTATATATTTTCCCTTTTCAATTTTATATCATGAATCTACATATATTTATGTAGATTAATTTTATATTAAATATTATTCTTAAAATGATCTTAAAATTCAACAGGTTCCAAAGCGGTATTGGAATTTTGTCTCAATTTGACTTCTTTGAGACATAAGTTATACAATTCCCCAACTTATGTTATGAGGATCATATACTTCCCCTTTGATAATATATATCATTAATTTATCTTAATTCAAGTTTTATAATTTTTTATAGAGTTATTTCATGATTATTATGATTTAAATGTTACCAAATTGGTAGTGATTTCATGTCAAAATCTCTTTGTTCATCTGGATTTTTTTTATTAAGTTTTTATTTTTAAAAATTATGATCTATCTATCAATAAACACATTAATTTTAATACTCTATACTTAATTCATAAAAATACAGGTTTTATATTTATTATCTTCTCATTAATCACTCATGATATCAAAAATATTCTTTTATGTAAAAAATTTCATTATCTCTCTCTTCAGATGAAAGTGTTTTTTCATCCATTTCCATATATTATTCAAATGGGTTTAGAAAGGAATTTAATATTATAAAATGATAGTTTAAATTCCTTTTTATCTATGTTTTAATTTTTTTTAAAATGTTTTACAGTAATCATGTTGTCCATTTCTAAATTAGGCGATTTTTATTTTTTAATGAAAATATTAGTAGAATATTTTTTTAATGTTTCAAAAATGAACAGAACTATCCACCATCCTGAATCATTAATGAATAAAAGGTTCCATTATAACATTATAAGTTTATTTTCAAAGAATATTATTTTTAATTTGTTTTATAAACTATTATTTTTAATATGTGATTCTCAAAGTAAAAAGGAAATTTTCCTCAAAAACAATTCAATGTGATCTCTCAAAATAATTTTCCATCTAGCATGACATTATTTGGTTTTAAAATATCTTAACTAGTTATGTGATCCATAGATACCATTATTACTATTTATTTTAATTTATTATGGCTATGATGGTGATATTTTACCAAACCAATTTCTTTTCCACATGTTATGATATGACAAAATGTTTCTGACACCCATTTCTTTTCACGGTTTATGATATGATAAATGTTTTATGATCTTGTGGAACACATATGTGTTATTTTAATTATGTTATAGGTTTTACCTATATATACCTCCAATTGAAGGGGTAATTTTATATATTTCATGACATAAAAATTTTAAACATCTCAAAAGGCTTCATCCAAAATGGGAAACATGCTAATGGGAATGATCTACAATGGGAAATAGGTGATGATGCCTAATATAGTATGATTTATTTCATTGGTAGTTAACCATGAAAAATTATTTGTTTTATATACCTAGATTTTTTCAACACATTTATGAAATGAGATTATGGTTCAAGAATTATGATGATATCACACTCTTATGAATCATGTATTTTGGAATAATAATTCTTTATAACATGACAATGATTATGATCTAAGTTAGGTTGGTTGAGAACTTTTTACTTTATGTTCATTATCTTATACCCTTATTATTATACTATTATATCATAAGAGTATATAATTATATCTCCTTTTTATTATCCCTATTGATAATTCAACCTCACTCTTTGTTATATTTCCTTTCCCCAGATTATAGAAAAAGGTTTTAATTAAGGTATGCTTATATAGAGAACAAAAGGGGATAATAATTATAGGATATGTTTATGATAATTAATTAAATAAGAATATTTTTTTATTTGTGTCCATGAAACTAAACCATTATGGTCCTCATGTGTGTATTTATGAAATATATTGAATAATAATCTGAATAATTTGATATGTATATATGAAAATATCGGGTCATTACATGTTCTATTCTCTACCCATATACCCAAGGAAAATGGTCATGACATCCCAATATCATATATTATTTTAAGGGGGTAACAAACATGATCCCAAGGAGAATGTATAAGTAATCCATAAATATATTTGAAATAATTAAGGTGGGTATATTCCCTACCCATGAACCCAGGTATCATGTATGGTGCGTCATAATATCATATCCATAAGGGGGGTCTCTTAACATCCTGAAAACCCAAGGATCATGTCCATGGAGTCCTAGTATCATTATGTGTCAAGACATGATTATATGGTGTTCCCTAATCACCAAAGTATCCGGATGAAACTCATCCACACAAAACATGAGGGTGATAAGGTTGTAGACATCCTTTAATCCTATGCTTATCCTGATAACTCTTATATTACCTTTACTAGCATTGGATGCATCCCCTTGTGTGTGTCTGTATCTTTAGATTCAATGCCCCGGGGATCCATTTTGTCATACATCCTTGATATGTCGGGCCTATTTCCCCATTTTTTTAAATTAAAAAATACTAACTTTGGATGGAATTTTTACTCTATAATATGTCAAACCAATCCATGATAAATTACAAGAACATCTATCAAACTACTAAAAGAGTGTCTGATTGTAATATATGTCTATCTATGAGAATATGTATATATATATATATATATATTAGGACCCCAAATAAATTTTTCAAAATATATTTTCAATACCACCACTTAAGGAAGTTACATATAAAATACATTAAAAATTTCATCACATTGAACATTTATTTAATGTCACATATTCTTTAAGTCTATATTACCCTAGGGAACCTATCCTAGGTACCTTATATCACATAAAATCATAAAAATTATATGTGGATCATATTCCTCATGTTAATTTTCTTGGGATGAATTATACATACAGTATATGTTAAGGTCCCTATGGTCCCTAAATAAGACAGAAACCCCCATAAGGGTCATATTGCTCGGTCTAATCTCCCATGATAGATCAAGAAATTTAGAGGACATTACATTCCTCAACATCATCACTATTATAACACAACCTCACTATCAATGTGGATTAATACTTATAGGAATCAATATATGGAGATTTCCATAATCCTATCTTGTTTCCTAGAATAACACATCAACTATAAAGGCTTTACGGGAAGCTCAAGAATTAACAGGGTCCCAGGAGGGATGAACCTTTATTTCTAATCACCCATTTCTATGATGAAGTTCTAATAAGTCCTACTAGGTCCATGAATTTAACTCTATCTCGGTACCACACTTAGGGATCACTATGTCACATACCATATGGGTCAATTAGTTCAATAAAAAACATTAAAGGTTCCACCTCTTAGTGTTTAACTGAAATTTTTTTACAGAATTATATCATGGCCTCATCCATGAGAGGCTGAGGGAACTAAATCTATTTTCAATTGTCTTTCAAGGCCATTAGTACCGTGTACTATTCTTTTAGTCATTTTATTAATCTATTCGATATAATTTGAAACATATATTTTATTGACCACCTATAATAGTCTGACTCCCGTAAACAAAACCTGGTTTTAATTTTTATAATTATCAAAAGAATCAAAATTGCATCTGATAAGATCAAATAGTTTAATAGTCTTGGGATACTAGATACATACATTATTCTCACAATACTTTTTAAAAAATGAAATAAAGCATAAATCTAAAATGGTAAATTTATTATATATTCAATTATATCATTGGGATAATTTATAGATCTAAGCATAGTATTATGGGGAATGGAAAATATTTTAATGGGTGAGATAATATTCTTAGTAAGGTAAATAATGTAATGGAATCAATCATTGAAAAAATAAATCCTAAATAATATATAAGAGATAACAAATAATAAAATATTCTTTATTAAAACTATTATAAAAGGGTAATATATCAATGGATGATGGGAAAACATAAATAATCACATGTATAATGATAATTTAGTTTATAAAAATCCAATGAGTATTTATGGAAATCGTAAATATACTATTATGTCCATGTTACAATATATCATCAAAATATCTTCAAGGCCTTATTGTTATAATTCATAAATAAATGTTTCAGAATATGCTAAATAAATATGAAAATTTATCTTATGAGATATACCAATGCATTAAGAGGCTATAATATCCCTCACACATAATTTACTAAGTAAAATTAATTTAGAAACTAATAATAAATAACCATTACTATACATAATATATAACAAACCAAAATTTTCATACAAAGAAATTTTATCTTATTAAATTAATATTCATTACATTACATAGTGATCCATGTTATAAGTGTATAGGTCTATAGTGTTTAAAAACATGGATACATAAACAACTGGTTCACATGTGAACTAAAATATCTCCCACTATGTTCTTTATAACTAGCACCATTATCATGCATATCATATATAATCTCATTCATTATAACATAGGGAATTTAAATCTAAGATAGGGTGAGCATACATTATCTATAAGGCTCAAAAAGGGATATATCAACATAACATAAACATAAGGGTGTGATAATGTGATCATAAATTTTGAAAACATGCCCTACATATCATAGATCATTATCCTGACTCATTTCATAAATCATTGTTTTTCATAAGACATTAATCATAAATTTAATCTATGATCATGAACCATGAAAAAATGACATAGAAATATGTATATTGAAAAATAGAAGGTTATAACATTGTGAACATGTATATATTGAAACATGTTCACTCATTATATTATGAATATGAAATAATTATATCATATAAACATATATAGATGAAAACTAAGTCCACACATAATATTATGTACAATAATTCTAGGTCCCCATATATTCTTATGGACATGAAACCTGGTCCACACATAGCATTGTGAACATGTAATCTAGTTCAAAAATAACATAAATAACTCATGAGTATTATATATTTAACTAATTCATTGAAGGTGGTTATAGGTCCCACATTTTATAAAATCCATACATGTGTTTCAATCATTATTATAAAACATTAATCATATCAAAACCTATTAAATAGAAATTGTTTTCATAAACATTTCATAATAGAAAAACACATGGGAAGGAAATTGGTTTCATAAAAAAAATTTAACACTAATCATAAACCATCTATAGAAGTAATATGGATTATATTATCGAATCATTTCCCCAGTAAATATTATAAAACATCATTAGATTTCATTTTAGAGGGAAAATTATTTCAAAATATCACATGGAACATTTCTTGATGGAAATAGCATTCTTTAATTAAAATAAAATTATTTAAAATCCATAAATATCCCAAATAATAAATACGATACCTTCATTGAAAATAATCATGAAAAAATGAAATTTCTTCATAAAATAATATAGTGGTCATGATGGAGGAATTTTTTTTCCTTTTCATGTACATTAAAACATTAATACCTATCATAATTTTGGTAAAATGTCAAAATTTTCTGTCGTTAAATAACTAGAATGTAAAGACTCGTATCTTGACGTACATGGACATTACATTACATTTGCGGAATACTTAGTACATAACAAAAACACACACTAAAGGATCGTAATAGTTTAGTGTCTTTGGAAACTCGGAACGTAATCTTCTAATCGTGGTGAAAGTTCTTCAATATCTCCCATAAAGGTCATCCCTTTTTTCTACCTAAAACCTTTCTTTATATCCTGGGGAAAAGAAAACATAAAAGGGTGAGCTCAAATGCTCAGTAAGGGTAAACAAAGGAAATATCAATCACATAATTTTCATAAGAACATAACATTTTTGGAAATCTTAACCTGCAAAAGAGAGCATAATTTCATAACATGGGATAAATCATAGTAGTGAAATGAAATCATAACTTAAAACATTACTCATTGTGGCATACACACATAATCATAGAGAATCATTTCTTGTTAGTCAAGACTCATTGCCAAGACTATCTTAGTGGACAAAGTCCCTTTCTGAATCGAGTAATCCTCGTTTCAGTCCTGTTTCACTGAACCGGTATAACCTACCATTCCAGCCATGTCTATCTCATGAGATATAAAATCTTTACCCAATGCATTGGAGGGAGATATAGGTCCCACCCATCTCTTAATGAATCCTTTCTTATGTGTGCCACATAATCATAAAACATACATCATCGCATAACACATATAACAAAAATGGGATTCTTGAAACATCATGACATCATAAATCAATTCATATATGATAAAGGAATTCATAAACATAATTCCATCACAACATAGTCAAACCAATGTAAAAATATGGATAGAAACAGAACCCTTTATTATCTTAGATGGAAAATAATTTTGATAAAACACTTGAATTGAATTCTTGAGGAAAATATCCTTTCTTCTTCAAAAACATTTTTTCCTTTCATAACATGTCATACAACTTTAAAATAAAAGAAGTTGATTAAAAATAAACTTGAAAACTTGTAAAGGAAGCTTCTTTGAAGTAATGTTTTAAAAATCCATTCATGCCGTATAAGTTAAAAAAAACATTCTTCGTACTTTTGTCGGAAAAGTCAAAAAGTACCTCGTACGGAAAAACGACAAAAGATTCCTTTCATATTCTTTACTAAAAACTCACCTAAGGGTAAAATTGGATTTAAACTATTTCAAGTGGATGGAAACAATATTACATATTGAGGGAACATGGATGTGGATGATAAAATACACCCCAGTAAATACTTACGAATAAACAATCTCGGATAAAAATGAGATTGTGATATTTCCCTTACCTTAGGTCCAATTTGCTTCGTATGTGTCCGAACCTCCTGTATAATGATTTAAATAATGTCATTGACTTATTACAGAATCATATTCATTGTTATGATATCATATATGGTTCACTTATGACATTATATTACCCGTTCTTTTGTAAATTCCATGTTAAAGAAGCGTTTTGGGTAAAATCGTTTCATTTATCGTAGGTGTTTTGACTTGTTGTTCTTGACATCATTATTACTTATATCATGATTTACTTACTTCCAGAATATAAAATATGATTTATATATCATATATATTCAGTATATATATATATATATATAATAGATAGATAAATAAAATGAAAAACACCGTTCATGGAGACGGTAGTCCGTACGTACGCATGAACGCTGTTTTTCTTTCCTTATTGTCTTGAAATGGAAGTAAGTAGATGACATACATATGTATATATATATATATACATAAATCCAGTAGCTTTATAATGTCATGTATTTCATTATTATTTCTTATATATACATTATAATCATTCTTAAATGGTTAACATGGAGAATGAATCTCATCGCGTCGTGGAGACGGTATTCCGTACGTACGCACGAGCGATGATATCATTTCTATAAATATTGAATTGAATTGGAGTGGATTATAAAATATATCAGAATCATTATGATGTTGTAATAACTATGTATAGTTATTCTTTACACCATTATACCCATCCATGTAAGGTGGTGGTGGAAAATAGATTACACCACGGCGTGGAGACGGTATTCCGTACGTACGCATGCGCGGTGATTTCTTTTTCCGTAGGATGGATAGATGGTGAAATAGGGTTGTTTCATACTTATAATAACATATCAGTATATGAGTGATACTGATGTTATTACTTCATAATGAAACAACCTAAGAAGAAGAAGTGGAAGAAGAAATAAAGATGAAAGAATTGGTAACGGTAATTACCTCTTCTTTGAAGTGCCTCTTTGAGACCTCCTCTTAGGGCACTAGAATTGGTCTTTGAGGAAGACCAGAACCTCTAGGATGTTGCTAGGGAAGTGGAGAAGGGATTTTGGCAGGGTTTGGCCGAGCTTGAGTGCTCAAATTGGTGTGAGGAGGAGGGGGAGGAGGTGTCCTTTTATAAGGGAGGAGAGGGGCACCTTAGGAATTCTTAAACATATTAATTTATAATAAATATAACCCCACTTAAAAACCTCCAAAAATGACTCATATTCGAAGCTTAGATGAGATAGGGTTGTAATATCATCAACCAATCAAATTTATACATGTTTGAATCTTATTTTAAACCTTATCAATTAGATTTAACTCTAAGTTAAATAATTTAACTTTTACCGTGTCTTTTTGTTTTCTTTCACTATATGGTTAATACACTTACTATAACATGCCAAACGAACCCCAAATTGTATATTATTAATACATATATCCTTATCTAAGTCA
The DNA here is from genome assembly GCA_963277665.1 of Viscum album. NCBI lineage: Eukaryota > Viridiplantae > Streptophyta > Magnoliopsida > Santalales > Viscaceae > Viscum > Viscum album. Next base: position 1,190,219,553 of record OY728126.1, read on the forward strand.
TTTGGCCTAACCTTAGATTTTTTAGGAATAAAATAACAATTAATAATATAATATTTGATTTAAAAACTATTTTGTGTCAATTTTGACACTATTTGATATATGATTTTTTTGAAAGTCATAACAGAATTATATATTCGAACCAAGTTGATTAAATCAACACTAATATATCATAGTAACCTAGAAAATTAGTGGAATTCATAAAAAGTCTTAAATTACATTTATTTTGGTATTTATATTATCAATTATGTCAATATTTCATTAATAAGATAATTACTGCATCATCTTTGTGTCATAAATAAATTATATTATATGCTGTCTAAAAATTACAAATAAAATACCATCATGTAGGAAATCTTTTTAGCTTTCTAATGAATATTTATAGTCGAATTTAGCTTTTGTATAACCCCATATTAAAAATGATTTAGTTATTAAACTTTGATTTTAACTATTTTAACCCTTCTTTAAATAAATTAATAATAAATGTCCTAATCTAATCCAAGTGGGCCTAAATGGTCATATTTTATTCCTAAGTTTGTTTTTGGTCGAATTACACTTGTCCAATAGAATTAGGACATGTGTTAGGGTAATATTAATATCATATTTACCCTTAGTTACCCTATTTACTATTAACCGTGGTAAAAAAAGTAAAAAGTTACTATTCACCAAAAAATTATTTTCATCTTATTGAACCACATTTTAGTCCTTGATATTAACCGTGTCTCTCGGATTTTCGAAATTCCATTCACAGAAGCGGTAAAATTAAGTTTTATGCAAAATTCCGTTTTTAACCTACCACTTAGTGGTTTCACTATTCATCAAAAATTGAAAGTTTTCAGAAAAATGCCAAAATTTCATCCTAAGCTATATTTCATATTCCGAATTCAAAAATGAAGTCTATTTTACCAAATTCATAACATAGAAGTTGCATTAATTAATTTTATAATTAAATCCCGCTGTTAAAACAAATAGCGTGTTTTTTAAGAAACAAAATCTATCAAAAGATTGACACTTGATTATGTCTGGTTTAAATGTGAAATTACAAACAATGACCAACATTGTATTAAATTGTAAAAATATATTCTAAATATACTTTAAAACCACTAAAATTAATAATTTATCACTATTAATTATTTCGATTAAAAAAGTTGTTTTTAATTATAATTTAGTAATTTTCACTATTCATTAGAATATGAAAGTTATCCGAAAAGTACCAAAATTTCACCTTAGGCTAAATTCGATACTCCGAATCCAAAAATGAATTCCATTTTGAAAAATAAAATTTACAAAATTTCCAAAAAGTGGTTATTACTATTCATAACGGCTAGTTTTAATAATATTTTAATAGCATATCGTTGTTTCGTGAAACTCAGTATTGCGTACTACACACGCTATCGAGGAAGGTCGCGATTGCGTGTAACGGAAGGAAAGTCAAGGATGCGTATTGTGAAAGCTTCTTTTGTTGTAGCGTACAACACAAGACATTAATGAAATTAAAAAGAATATTTTTCATAAAATCTTGGGGGGTTACATTCTACCCCCCTTAAAATGAATTTCGCCCTCGAAATTCGTCGGGGTTATAAATGGTTTACTATTCAAAATTTTCTTTGATAGAAACCCACATCGTAAAAAGGAATACCAAAACATGGCTTTAAAAACTAAAGTATGAAATGTAACGATTACCCAAATATACTAATCACTGGGTTTCCACATAGGTGAAAATATGGATATGGAAGAAAAATCTAACCATCATGTTCTGATGGAGAGTGGTAGAGAACATGGCTATGGAAAAGCCAGTAATCACAAATCCATAGATTTGTGATGATATAAGGTACCATCTGATTCATCAGGTATAAGATCACTAGGACAACATTTTTGGTTTTCAAGATCATTTCCCTAAAGTTGAAAATTTGCTTAGAATAAATACTTACTTTATTTTGGTAAAATCTCACTTTTGTTCGTGCCTTGAACAATTTCTACTTCATCTCTTAAATAAATGAAGTTGAATTTGTTATTCGTGATGTGTTAGCAGATCATGTGATAGAATGACAGGTCATTCCATCTGTCTCAAACAAAAGGTTAGTAAAACTTATATACATAAGTCGATCTATAGTGAGATTAATCATATATGGTTCCTAAAATGGACTTATACTTCATATATCATACTGCTTAATATAATAAAACTAGTTTCTACTAAACAGGGACTTCCTGTAGGTCAGTGGTAGGCGATAAAGGCCAGTCGCACTTCGGTTGTGGGTTCGATTCCCTCAGCCTTGTCCGAAGCGATGGGCTGTCGCCCGTCCTGCAGGTTGTCCTTTTTCCAAAACTACTATAACATCCCATCAATAATATCGTCCAACACAATCCATTCCAATCTTTAGGCTTATCCATAATACTGCAGTCCACTCTCATAACATAGTGAAAACAATTACCAGAGATTTAATATCATCGTTGATCCCCATATATCATAAGATATGTTTTTTTTTTGGTCACATTCCAAACATTCAAAGTCCTTAATCATGTATACTCTTGAATACCCATTGAACCTTAGTGAAAACTTGAATGCAGTTAAAAGTTAACACTTTACACATTCCAAAATCCTCAAAATTATTTATACTCAAACCATGATATCACTTAGTCCTTATATCAATCATGAGCTCATGAATACTATTAAACATTTCATTTTCTCGTCTTCATTATGCGCATATCATCTTATTTCCAAAAAAAATATCTCAATCACTTTGAATACCACATCAATAAATATTGCAATACTCAATGATACAACATTATTTTGGAATCCCATTACATAAACACTTAATCATTCCACCACATCGTTGTCATATTCAACATTGCCAATAGTGATCGCATGTGATTTCCCTTTGTCCTTTGCCTTCAGTGGTTGCTCATGTTGATCATCACTAACCCTTGGATTAGGGAAATTATTAGCATAATGCCCCATTTCCTTGCACTTGAAGCATTGAAGTGTTGGCGGTGCATTCTCTGCAGTGTTTGCTTTATCATTAGAAACCCTTTTTCCATTACTTCGACACTCAGCTGCTCGATGACCTTCTTTTCCACACTTAAAACATTTTCTAGTCCCTTTTAGACAATCTCCACCATGCTTCTTTCCACACTTTGTGCATAAGGAAACATTCATCTTCTTTTCACCATTATTCTGAGATTTCTCCTTGAACTCCATCTTTCGTTTCTTGTCAAAACCATGAGATGGATATGTAACACCAACTTCCATTTCTACCTTGATAGCACAACGCACAATTTCTTCATAGCTACTGAAGTCTCTTATAGCTAATGCCTTTCGAAGACTTGGTTTTAAGCCACTGAAAAATCGATCAATTTTACTTTCAGGTTGGATGATAATTCCAGAAGCATACCTTGCAAGTCTTGTAAAATTTGCTTCATAGGTACCAACAGATTCATCGTCCCTTTGCTTCAGTTCAAGAAACTCTTTCTCCATCTTTGTTCGAAGAATACGAGGGAAGTACTTATTGAAAAATAAGTTCTTGAACTCGTCCCATTCCATAGACTCAATTTCATCCCTTTGCCTTGTATTCTTAATAAGATTCCACCATTGATCAGCTTCTCCTTCCAAACGATACACTGCTAGGATGACTTTATCATGTTCAGAACATTGAAGAACTGAAAATATCTTTTCAGTAGTACTAATCCATTGTTCAGCAACTAATGGATCAGTAGACCCACTGAAAGAAGGTGGACGCTGCCTCATGAAGGATTCAACAGAATGTTGCTCCTTCATTTGCTCGTTTGGAAGTCCTGCATGATTCATAGCTTGAGAAAGTTATGTGAGCATGGCTACAAGATTTTGCATTCCAGCTCCTATATCGTTTGGTTGCTCAGGGGTACAATCATTGCATTGTCCATCACATTCCGCATTAACACGGTTCCTTCGGGTTCCAGCCATCGTCTAAAACCCCAAAAGAATTGTGTGAGAGGCAAAAATCATGCTAGGGAAAACAACATAATAAAGGGTTAGTACCCTCAATATCTAACATCTTAGGTTAAATTCGAAGATCGTTAGCGTAATTCTAGGACTATAACCTATACGTATACTTAACCTTAGAGACATCCCTAGACATACCTTAGAAATATCTCTAGGGATCTCACTAAAGTTCTCGCATCCTAGTTTCCAAAGGTTGACTAAACCTTTGCTCTGATACCAACTGTAAAGACCCGTATCTTGACGTACATGGACATTACATTACATTTGCGGAATACTTAGTACATAACAAAAACACACACTAAAGGATCGTAATAGTTTAGTGTCTTTGAAAACTCGGAACGTAATCTTCTAATCGTGGTGAAAGTTCTTCAATATCTCCCATAATGGTCATCCCTTTTTTCTACCTAAAACCTTTCTTTATATCCTGGGGAAAAGAAAACATAAAAGGGTGAGCTCAAATGCTCAGTAAGGGTAAACAAAGGAAATATCAATCACATAATTTTCATAAGAACATAACATTTTTGGAAATCTTAACCTGCAAAAGAGAGCATAATTTCATAACATGGGATAAATCATAGTAGTGAAATGAAATCATAACTTAAAACATTACTCATTGTGGCATACACACATAATCATAGAGAATCATTTCTTGTTAGTCAAGACTCATTGCCAAGACTATCTTAGTGGACAAAGTCCCTTTCTGAATCGAGTAATCCTCGTTTCAGTCCTGTTTCACTGAACCGGTATAACCTACCATTCCAGCCATGTCTATCTCATGAGATATAAAATCTTTACCCAATGCATTGGAGGGAGATATAGGTCCCACCCATCTCTTAATGAATCCTTTCTTATGTGTGCCACATAATCATAAAACATACATCATCGCATAACACATATAACAAAAATGGGATTCTTGAAACATCATGACATCATAAATCAATTCATATATGATAAAGGAATTCATAAACATAATTCCATCACAACATAGTCAAACCAATGTAAAAATATGGATAGAAACAGAACCCTTTATTATCTTAGATGGAAAATAATTTTGATAAAACACTTGAATTGAATTCTTGAGGAAAATATCCTTTCTTCTTCAAAAACATTTTTTCCTTTCATAACATGTCATACAACTTTAAAATAAAATAAGTTGATTAAAAATAAACTTGAAAACTTGTAAAGGAAGATTCTTTGAAGTAATGTTTTAAAAATCCATTCATGCCGTATAAGTTAAAAAAAACATTCTTCGTACTTTTGTCGGAAAAGTCAAAAAGTACCTCGTACGGAAAAACGACAAAAGATTCCTTTCATATTCTTTGCTAAAAACTCACCTAAGGGTAAAATTGGATTTAAACTATTTCAAGTGGATGGAAACAATATTACATATTGAGGGAACATGGATGTGGATGATAAAATACACCCCAGTAAATACTTACGAATAAACAATCTCGGATAAAAATGAGATTGTGATATTTCCCTTACCTTAGGTCCAATTTGCTTCGTATGTGTCCGAACCTCCTGTATAATGATTTAAATAATGTCATTGACTTATTACAGAATCATATTCATTGTTATGATATCATATATGGTTCACTTATGACATTATATTACCCGTTCTTTTGTAAATTCCATGTTAAAGAAGCGTTTTGGGTAAAATCGTTTCATTTATCGTAGGTGTTTTGACTTGTTGTTCTTGACATCATTATTACTTATATCATGATTTACTTACTTCCAGAATATAAAATATGATTTATATATCATATATATTCAGTATATATATATATATAATAGATAGATAAATAAAATGAAAAACACCGTTCATGGAGACGGTAGTCCGTACGTACGCATGAACGCTGTTTTTCTTTCCTTATTGTCTTGAAATGGAAGTAAGTAGATGACATACATATGTATATATATATATATACATAAATCCAGTAGCTTTATAATGTCATGTATTTCATTATTATTTCTTATATATACATTATAATCATTCTTAAATGGTTAACATGGAGAATGAATCTCATCGCGTCGTGGAGACGGTATTCCGTACGTACGCACGAGCGATGATATCATTTCTATAAATATTGAATTGAATTGGAGTGGATTATAAAATATATCAGAATCATTATGATGTTGTAATAACTATGTATAGTTATTCTTTACACCATTATACCCATCCATGTAAGGTGGTGGTGGAAAATAGATTACACCACGGCATGGAGACGGTATTCCGTACGTACGCATGCGCGGTGATTTCTTTTTCCGTAGGATGGATAGATGGTGAAATAGGGTTGTTTCATACTTATAATAACATATCAGTATATGAGTGATACTGATGTTATTACTTCATAATGAAACAACCTAAGAAGAAGAAGTGGAAGAAGAAATAAAGATGAAAGAATTGGTAACGGTAATTACCTCTTCTTTGAAGTGCCTCTTTGAGACCTCCTCTTAGGGCACTAGAATTGGTCTTTGAGGAAGACCAGAACCTCTAGGATGTTGCTAGGGAAGTGGAGAAGGGATTTTGGCAGGGGTTGGCCGAGCTTGAGTGCTCAAATTGGTGTGAGGAGGAGGGGGAGGAGGTGTCCTTTTATAAGGGAGGAGAGGGGCACCTTAGGAATTCTTAAAAATATTAATTTATAATAAATATAACCCCACTTAAAAACCTCCAAAAATGACTCATATTCGAAGCTTAGATGAGATAGGGTTGTAATCTCATCAACCAATCAAATTTATACATGTTTGGATCTTATTTTAAACCTTATCAATTAGATTTAACTCTAAGTTAAATAATTTAACTTTTACCGTGTCTTTTTGTTTTCTTTCACTATATGGTTAATACACTTACTATAACATGCCAAACGAACCCCAAATTGTATATTATTAATACATATATCCTTATCTAAGTCATTTGGCCGAACCTTAGATTTTTTAGGAATAAAATAACAATTAATAATATAATATTTGATTTAAAAACTATTTTGTGTCAATTTTGACACTATTTGATATATGATTTTTTTTAAAGTCATAACAGAATTATATATTCGAACCAAGTTGATTAAATCAACACTAATATATCATAATAACCTAGAAAATTAGTGGAATTCATAAAAAGTCTTAAATTACATTTATTTTGGTATTTATATTATCAATTATGTCAATATTTCATTAATATGATAATTACTGCATCATCTTTGTGTCATAAATAAATTATATTATATGCTGTCTAAAAATTACAAATAAAATACCATCATGTAGGAAATCTTTTTAGCTTTCTAATGAATATTTATAGTCGAATTTAGCTTATGTATAACCCCATATTAAAAATGATTTACTTATTAAACTTTGATTTTAACTATTTTAACCCTTCTTTAAATAAATTAATAATAAATGTCCTAATCTAATCCAAGTGGGCCTAAATGGTCATATTTTATTCCTAAGTTTGTTTTTGGTCGAATTACACTTGTCCAATAGAATTAGGACATGTGTTAGGGTAATATTAATATCATATTTACCCTTAGTTACCCTATTTACTATTAACCGTGGTAAAAAAAGTAAAAAGTTACTATTCACCAAAAAATTATTTTCATCTTATTGAACCACATTTTAGTCCTTGATATTAACCGTGTCTCTCGGATTTTCGAAATTCCATTCACAGAAGCGGTAAAATTAAGTTTTATGCAAAATTCCGTTTTTAACCTACCACTTAGTGGTTTCACTATTCATCAAAAATTGAAAGTTTTCAGAAAAATGCCAAAATTTCATCCTAAGCTATATTTCATATTCCGAATTCAAAAATGAAGTCTATTTTACCAAATTCATAACATAGAAGTTGCATTAATTAATTTATAATTAAATCCCGCTGTTAAAACAAATAGCGTGTTTTTTAAGAAACAAAATCTATCAAAAGATTGACACTTGATTATGTCTGGTTTAAATGTGAAATTACAAACAATGACCAACATTGTATTAAATTGTAAAAACATATTCTAAATATACTTTAAAACCACTCAAATTAATAATTTATCACTATTAATTATTTCGATTAAAAAAGTTGTTTTTAATTATAATTTAGTAATTTTCACTATTCATTAGAATATGAAAGTTATCCGAAAAGTACCAAAATTTCACCTTAGGCTAAATTCGATACTCCGAATCCAAAAATGAATTCCATTTTGAAAAATAAAATTTACAAAATTTCCAAAAAGTGGTTATTACTATTCATAACGGCTAGTTTTAATAATATTTTAATAGCATATCGTTGTTTCGTGAAACTCAGTATTGCGTACTACACACGCTATCGAGGAAGGTCGCGATTGCGTGTAACGGAAGGAAAGACAAGGATGCGTATTGTGAAAGCTTCTTTTGTTGTAGCGTACAACACAAGACATTAATGAAATTAAAAAGAATATTTTTCATAAAATCTTGGGGCGTTACATAGAATATTCATATTAAAAATTTATCTAAAAATTTAACCAAGGGTAAAAATGATAGAAATTAGATATAAATTATCATTAAATAAATTCTTCAAATCATTTTTATAAAACATTTATATTTGAGAAAAACGATTATCATTCAAAGAGAAAAATATAGTTAATTTTCCATAAAAACAATATTTTATATTAACAAGTCCATAAAGGGAGTTTAATTAAAGTAAAGCATAAAATTTCTAGAAATAAATATATTATAAGAATATTTAGTAATTTATTTAGAGTTATATCATATTATTTCATTTTGATAAACTTAATCACAAATAATCCTGATAAATAAGGAGATTGCGATGTGAAAAAATAATACATTGATAAGTTTTGAATATTAATACAAATGGAAGAAATAACCTTATATGTATATTTAAATAACATTAATTTCAAAAGTAAATATAATAAAATATATTAATGGGATGAATATACACATCACAGAAGAAAAAAGTGATGAATATGGAATTTGGCACAAAGAAATAAAACTGAGATGTAACTCCCTTACCTCGATCCTAAACAGTCATTTTACATATTCAAAAAACCGATATAATAAATAAATATTTATTATAAAAATATTAAAAACAGTAATCATATTTATTATACCATATATTATTTAATTATAACCATTTATCATCCATTTATAAATAATTATTTGTTAAAATCATGTTTTGGTTAATAACTTCTTCATTTTTCATGTATATTTTGGTTTTTTAGTTTGGAATCTATTAAATTTATCATAGTTCCACCATCTCCAAAATTATAAACTTGATATAAATATCATATATATTAAATATATATTTATTTTTAATCATCCATGAGAATTAATGATATAAAGATGAATAACATTGTTTATGGAGACGAGAGGTTATATATACGCATTTACATTGTGTCCATTATTTCGACATACAAAACTAAATAAAGATAAATAATAAATTTCCTTAAATAAATCATTATTATATCATATATATATATATATCATTTATTTTAATAAAATATATCCTTATTACAATCCGATACATAAAAAAATGAAAACCAAATGACCTCACTTTTTGGAAGCGGTGGTCCACTCGTACGCCCGAGTAATGATATCACCTTAAAACAACAATAAAGGTAAGATAGTTGATTATATATTTTGATTATAGGTTTATATAAATTTCATAAATTTTGTACATAATCATTAATTATATGATTATCTCCATCTGTTATAAGTGTAGATGAAAAATAAAATGTATCAGTTTGTGAAGTGGTAGACCTCCGTTGACATGATCGACAGTCTCATTTCCCATTTTATGGGACAGGAGATAGATATATTTCAATAAATTAATATAATAAAATATAAAAGTATTTTTATTATGATTTTGTTATATTATAATGTTTTAATATTATTTTAATTTTATATAAGAAGAAATAAAATTAAAATTCATTATCAAGGACTATACATCTTCTTTAGTGAACCTATTTTAGTTTACACCTAAATAATTTTAAAGAAATTTTCATAATCCAAATAATTATTCATGGGTGTGGTGAGGGATGTAGGGATTGGATTTTTTTTGGGATTGTCTGAAACAAAATGCATTTTAAGAGTTAAGAAGAGAATAAATGTGGTGTCCTTTTATAAGTGGCAGAGATGACACACATTGAATTTTTGAGAATAAATATTTATACCAATGTTTTACACATAAAAAAGGCTCCTAAATAGCACATTACAAAACTTTATAAGAGATAAGGTATAAATAATTAAATATAATAGGATTTGGAAATATTTTTACTGTATTTTAACCCTTATATTTTTATTTTAACCCACAGTAAGAGTATTTTAACCTTTAATATAGTAATTAATTTTAAAATGTTTTTATATTTGTTATAAAAAAAATTAGGTTGAATTTTTTAGATAATACTATTTATTCTAATTCAAAATATAGAATCAATTTTTTAAAATTCAATTCACAGAAGTAGTAGAATAGAAGTTATAATTAAACTTGTAGATGAGGTGAAAATGTTGTCTTCGAAAGCAACATTTTACAAATTTTACTTTTAATAATAATTTTTACAAATTTTAACATAAAAAATATTAATAAAATGGAATATAATGACATATATTATATAAATAAAAATAATAATTTTAAAAATGTTACTTTTAATTATTTTTTAAAATGGAACTTCTTAAATTGTTCGAATTAATTGGTAGTTATCAATTAAAATCATTATTTTTTAGTATTCATGAAAATATTAATCTTTTTAGAAAATTCTCAAAAATATACTCTGATATAATCTAAACATTTTGATTTCAAAAATTAAGTTCACATTTAGAATTAAATTGTCCAAAATATTCAAAAATTAATTTTAAATAAGTGAATGAAAAAGAAAATTTTTAGAAAAATATATTATTTAATAATAAACATGATTTATTCTTATCCCTTGCATTGAAAAAATATTACATTAATTCTAAAACATTTTATTGTATATTTAATAAAGAATAATAATAAATTAATCGAATAATACTTATTAATTATGATAAAAATAAATTAAACAGATAAAAATAGTTTTTAGTAAAAATATGTCTTTTATATTTAGAGGATTTATATTAATATTTATAGTCAATATAAAATCAATGAATTTATTTATACATGTGTAAACCATATAATTTTTATAATTTACGAAATATAATTTATTCCAAAAAAATAACTACTGGATTTATCCATTACATTAAATAATAATAATTAAATATTATATCATTGTTCAATTATACTCAATGTTTCATTTAATTTAAGCTACCAATGAAATTAAATTTATACAAGAATTATATAATATAAAATATTCAATTTTTACATAATCACCATAAATATATATATATTTAAAAACTACCATATGGATTATTTATATTTATTCACATTAAATAAATAGAAAACATGATCACAATCCATCTAATGATATTAGGTGGATTGTATCATAATAGTATATCCATAGTAAATCATAAGATTTATCATAATACATAAAAATAAATTAAAATAGGTTTAAAAGATCCCTTGAACACTTTATGAGTAAAATACCGTTTTTTTAATAAATCAATAATTTAAAATATTAAAAAATATTATATATCTAGGAAATAATACTTTTAAATTAACCATGAAAATTTATAATTGAATATCCATGTTAAATAATATTATTTAAAGTGGGAGACATCATTATTTTCATAAATGATAAAATAATGGTCTTTTTCATAATAATTTTACAAGTACCACATTTGAAAAATGACAAGATGGTTCATTTTAAACAACTTTAATGAATGTAAAACATAGTAAAAATAACATTAATCAATCACTAAACAATAGTAAAAACATTTTTTATATAATTTTATTGAAAATATGGAATTAGAAGAAAAACAATCCCAAAAAAATAAAAAAACCAAATCGGTTTTCCTTAAAATATTAATTGGGTATTTTAGTACCAAAGAATATAAAAAAATAAATGATAATTGAAAAATAGACATAAATAAAATAGAAGAAAATAGAATGTATTTTAAAAATATTACGTAATAATTCCTCCAACATAAACATGAAAAAAATATCAAATAAATATGATATTGTTTAATATACCCTTACCACTTTGGTAACTATTGAATCATATTCCCCTAAAAATAAATAACATAATATTAAACATTAAATACTATAAATATAAGTATAATAGGGATATAAAAAATGAATGGTGTATTATAAACATTTTATAAATGAAAAAAGTGGTGAATATTTCATATGTCTCAAAAAAAGTGACATGATAAACCCTTATAAAGATAATAACATTTAATATAGAATTAATCAATTAAATTTATATATAAAACAATATTAAATTCATATAAATACAATGGGAATACAATATTAAATAATCATATGTAATTACATACATATTCATCACATAACATAGTAAGTGAAGATATAATATAACCCAATGAAAATAAATTGAGTTAACATATACCTTAAATAGTTTCCAACCTACCACAAACTTCATTTATTTGAGGTATAGTAAGTTAATATTAATTTTATAATATATTAATAATTTTTTTATGTTTTATTAACATATTATTATCCATTTTATTTAATTTATTACTATTTCATATATATTTATAAAACTAGTTAAGTTCATGTCAAATGTTTTGAGGATATTCGGTTTATAATAGCATATTAGTTTTAGTAAAAGCATCATGTTTGAAGGGGTCCTAATTTTTCCTTCTCTCAAATTTTACTCATTATTTAATTAAAATTTTTATTTATTAATTACACTTTTATAATATTCCAAGAATGGATGACAAGAAAGAAATAATCGCATCAGCTCATGTAGGTGGTTTTCCACATGTACAAATAAGCGAAGTTATCATTTTTGTAACTGGTGGATGGAAAAAAGGAAAATTCATATATTGTATTTAAATATTCAAAAAAAATATAATGAATATATTTAATATCCCTTAAATTCATTATATTAAAATACTGTGTATGATGGTGATGGAAAATGAAACATATAGCTTTCTGGATGTTGTATCCCACACGTACACATGAGCGATACATTCATTTACATTTTGTTTAAAATTGGGTGGGAAATGATTAAAACTAAATCATAATAACAATTCATTATATTTGAGATGATCTTACAATTATATCATCTTGTTCTAAGAATAATTTAATGGGGTATAGTATGAAATAAAATAAAAATGACTAATTAACTATTATATAGCTTCTTTAGAAAACATTATCTGGATTTCACCTTAATGCTTCTAGAATGGTATTTTGACTCTAATAGAGCTTATAGGTCATTGGGATAATGGTTTGGATGGTATTTGGGTAAATATTTTTGGATATAGAGTTCACAGAAGGATTAATGAGTAGAGTGGAGGAGGATTCTTTTTATAAGTTAGAAAAAGACATATTTGGAGTACCATAAAAGATGAAACTAAAATTAATGTATTTTGAAAGAAATATTCTTCCAAATAGAGATTGATTTTATGAAAATGAGGATAAGTTATAAATATAATCATTAAGTAAGATTTATAATGGGTATGATGTAATATTAAACCATATCTTTTGGATTAACTCCTTAATTTAAAGTTTTTTAAATTTAGCCATTGTAACAAATACTTTATCATTTTAGGGTTATAAATTTAATTCTAAGAAGGAAAAAAATCTAAAAAAATTTCTATTGGTGATATTTTTGGTAATTTTACCATACACCTATATTCTTGAAATATTATTAATATTTTTAAATAATTTAACAAAATTTTATTTAACATATAATAACATTGAAGTAAATTTTGGGATTATTCATTTAATTTTAAATTAAATTAATTAATATAACAATGGATTTAGGTTATAAAAATATTTAACACTATTAATATATTAATATTTACTATAAAATTCATGAAATTTATTAATTCATCCAAAATATATTTCAACTATTGTTTTTAGAATCATTTATTATAAATTTCCTACAGTCAGCAAACCATTGAGTTAGTTTTGTGTACGAGTTTGAGGTAATCATAAAATAAATAAAATTATAGATAAATTATCCCCTCTAAATTATTTTATTTTTTAAAATAAATTTTTTTGATTCATTAATAACTCTGTTTGATTAATATGATGACATATAAACGAAATTGTAATCAGGAGAGAAACATTTTTATTTATCCTTTACAGAATGTAATATAATTATAATTATAAATTGAAAATGAAATTAAAATTCCATATATTCATTGTTATGGTTGATATGGAAGAAAAAAAATCATCCAATGAAATAAGGTATGTTTTGGGATGATTTTGAGATATTATCACCTAGTTTTAACCTGGTTTTACCTGTTTTAATCTTATCACGGTGAAAATTTTATATCATGTTTACTATTAATAATGATGAAAAATAAAACATACATATTTAACAGATACGAAAATCCTAATTAAAAATCTGGAATAAATTTTTTATTATTATATTTTGAAAAGATTCATAAATTAATTTTAATATTAATGTGTAAAACACAATGAAAAAAGTACATAGAAATTTAGTTTTTAAAGATAAAAATGAACATATAACAAAATCAAATATAAAATTAATATTTATGGAATTATATAGATTATTTTAACTAAAATGGATATAATTTTATATTAAAAAAAATTTAGAATAGGAAATTTACATTACATCATTTAATGTAAAAAATAACAGTTTTAAAAAAATTATTATTTTCACTATTCAATGAAAAATATATCTTTTTTGAAAAATATCAAAACATCATCCAAATATTATTTATGATTTTTTTAAATATTATATTAATTATTTTAAAAACTTCTTGCAAATGTTTCATAAATTAATTATTATATACACGGACAAAATGAATTAAAACTCATTTATTAATAAATGTAACTTAAAATCATTCTATGAATTTTTTCTTATTATTTTTCTAGAAAAAAATAATTATATGTATGTAAAATTTCATTATTGTATTAATTTTTTTATTATGTAAAAAATTTCTATATATATAAATCATATTTTATTTATTCATATTTATAATGGATAGCCCAAATACTGTGTTATAACATTTATATTTATATAATGATATTTCATGGTTCATTTAAGCTTGTGGTTTAATATACAACATAATATATGATTTATTACATATTTAGAATAAATTATAAAATATTAGGTTGCTACACTGTACGCCCATACCAAAAATGTGTCGTCATAATTTTATCTCCTCTCCTAATTTCTTTTTTTTAAATTGAAATCATTTAAATGGAGTATAATATTAAACATTCAATTATGAATGGAAAAAAGATTTTAAATATTTTACAGTACTTTTATAAAAAAAAATTCATCGAATAACTCGATAATAAAAATTCATTTTGAAATAAATGATAATATGATGGTCACATGGAATGACACATAATATGGATCCCAAATAAAGAGAACAACTATATGAAGTAAAAAAAAATACATGTAGGAGAAAAATAAATCTAAATTAATAATAGAGAGTCTTAGAAAACATGATCATGATATATTTAATGACCAAAAATCATGAATTGGCAAGGAATAAATAATACCATCAATTTATCAGAAATGAAGGATATAAGATTAATTGTTTTTCAATATCCATTTCCACGAATTGAGGGATTATTTTACAATCAAGATAGTGAATATTAGAAATTACAATATAATTATTAAATTAACTTTCATAAGAAAAATTTAATTGCATAGTTTTCTATCAATCAAATTATTAGACTATCTCATCTGTTACTCAAAAAAATGAATTATCAAGCTGATTTTTTCATTCACAAAGATCTGAAATTAACATTCATTGAAGAAAATATCCAATAATAGATAACTAGTTTCTCCTTGAATAACATAAAAAACCCCAAAATGGTTATCACATGTCGAGAAAATATCCAATATTAATAAACCACCATATGATGAAATATAATATTAAATTATAAATACTCAATAGTAACACTTGAATTATATCCTAAATTATTACAGATGTAATTATTTATAAAATACTAAAAATATATTTAACCATGTTAGAAAACCATATATTCAAATGATTAAACCAATATATTATTAAATTATTAATTTAATATTTATCTCAAAACATAATTAATAATTTATAAACTCTCATAGACAAAATATATATTCCCTTACCATATAATCTCTAAACTA
This sequence comes from Viscum album, assembly GCA_963277665.1. Lineage (NCBI taxonomy): Eukaryota > Viridiplantae > Streptophyta > Magnoliopsida > Santalales > Viscaceae > Viscum > Viscum album. The sequence goes on from OY728126.1 coordinate 1,190,235,696, forward strand.
TGATTGTATATTCAATAAATAACATGAATCTCTATAACGCCAAAATAAATTCATATATTCTTATGTAAATTAACTCACATAATTATTCATCAATTAAAATAATATATTATTTAGTATTATTCCATTTCATTAATCATATAATTTTCAGAATATAGTTATTTTTTTAAAATGAAATTATTTAGTTAGTCTTCAAATCACATATCAACCCCACGGTTATTTATATGATATAAATATGATCCAAAATGAAATAAATAGTTTATCTAAATTAACCATAATTAACACATCATAATATATCATATTAAAAATAAATTATTTTAATGAAATTCATCATATTTCATAAAATGATAACTATTTATTCCTAAAATAAAATTTTCACTATAAAAATTATAATCCAACATGATGTATTCTCATAAAAATATATGAAAATTTCCATAATCATCCTAAACTCTAATTGGATAAGGTATTTATTCATTTAACCTTATCACTAACCATATATAGTTTAATCCATGACATTTTAATTTTATCCCACATCACTATGTCAAATCTTAGGTTTCCATTTGTTTTATCCTCTCATCCATCATAATGGTTCAAAACATAATTTTAATTAACTTAGTCATACCCCCTGTAAGTTTCTAGATATATATCTAGTATTAGTCCCACTCATCATGAACTGATGATGATCAATTTGATACCTAATAGAACCCTTTGAATAGTTTTTAACCATATTTGAATATATCCCACATCTACATCAACATTTCTAGTATCTTGATCAAGACATATTTTCTTGGAATACCAAAAAGTTATTAATTTACAAAAATTCATTATATTATCCTATACATAAAATTATCTTCGTAGTGTTTCATATAGTTATGTACTATGATCTATGTTCTCCTAAATATATTTCCCAAGTGTCCTGCTAAACATTCATTAGTACCAACTATAACACCTAAACTAAAGAAAACTAGAGCAAGTAGTAATTTTATTACATTGGAAAAAGATACTAGAGAACGCATCAGATAGGATCAAATTTTTTAGTACTCTTGGGATACTATATTTGTACATAATTTTCATATGTAAATAAATACAATAACATGATCATAATCTATCTAGTGAAATAATTTAGACGGTGTCATTAGATTAAATCCCCAATAAATCATAATATTTATCAAATGATGTTAACTTAGATGAAAATATATTTAAAATATCACTAGATAATGACTTAATAAATATATATTTTTCATTTTGAAATAATTTATTACAAAATTAACAAATTCCAAAAAAAATTATCAAAAAAATTTTCTTTTAAATTAACAATGGAATATTGTAAATAATGATTCATGGGAAAGAATATATGTGATTGTGGGAAAATCCATTCATGTGTTAAATGTTAAAATTAATATTTTATTCACACTACTTTCAAATGTACCTTATTCAAAAAACAACAAACAGATTCCCTTTAAAAAATTTAATATAAAGTCAAATGTTGGAAAAAGCGAATTTAATAAATCATTAGATAATTCTAAAAACATGTTCCAATATTTTTTAAAGAAAATATATATATGCATTAAAAATATTCTCAAAATAATCGAAATTTTTTTCCCATAAGAATATTCATTTATTATTTTCAGTTCTAATAATGGAAAAAATGAAAATAATACTCGAAAATCCTCGTAAATAACTATGGTAGAATAAAATAGTTTGTTTTTTAAAATTAATTTTCATATATTTCTTTAAATGGTAATATAATCATAAATAATCCTGAATTGTGTTGATATTATGAAATAAACCCTACCAAATTTGGTAACATTCGAACAATAAACCCCCATAAAATAAATAACATGAAACAAAAAAATAAATACCATTTATATAATCATAATCAAGATTTAAAATATCCATGTGTTGGTATAAACACCTCAAAAAATAATCATGTTGTGATCATGGGATATCTCTCACAAAAACAATAGTAATATGTGTAACCCTTATGGATATCATAAAAATTATGAAATAAATAACCAGTGAATTGATTATGTGTTGAAAAATTAAATCCATATAAAAATGAATGTAATACATAAAATAATCATAGTTCATTACAAACATAATCATTATAAAACATAGAAAATAAATAGTTAATATGAACCAAATAAAAGTAAATGTGTTAATAAACCCCATACATCAATTCTAGATCACCATTTAAGTATTTTATCACATTTATAATAATATTATAATAATTTTATAGTTTCCTATGAATTTCTTTCATGTGTATTACCTTATTTTTACTAATTTCACATTTATTATCCTAATTTTTATATTTATTAAAATAGGTATTTTTCATGTATGATGCTTTGAGGAAGTTTGGTTCATAATCATAGAAAAACATTAGTAGGTTAACCTAGGCCTATTGGTCATAGTTAAATAATCTATAAAATATGTTTCATGAAGAAATTATCATTTTAACACATTAAAATCAATTTTAGTATCATCCATCGACGACGGATATCACATCACCTTGTAGAGGTGGTAGTTCACACATACACAAGAGAGACGTTGTCATTTTTAAATGGGGGGAGGGTAAGAAAGTATGTAATGTATTGTATTTATAAAACCATAATTATTTTATTAATTTCAATTGTGTTAATTAAAATAATCATAACAAAGAAACAAAATTCATGGTGATGGAAAATGAATCAAATCGCTATGTGGAGAAGGGAGTCCACACATACGCGCCACCAATACTTTCATTTCTTATTTATTAGGAATGATGTAGAAAAGAGTTATATCATAAGAATAATATAATTTTTATTATAGTTGAGATATTGATGTTTTTATATCATCATGGTTTATGATTAATTGAAGGATGTTGAAGAAATAATAAAACGAAATTACTAAGATAGGATTTATACCTCTTCTTTAGAAACCAAGTTTGAAATACACATTTTGCCTCCTCGATTTCTATTTATATTAGAACAGGTCCACTAGTTCATGGGGAGAAATTTTTGGAAATCATTTTGGTATGGCATTGTAAAAATGGAGTTCTTAAATGGTTTTAGGGAGAGTGGATAGGAAGATCCCTTTTATAAGAGAGGGATGGAAAAATTTTAATTACTCATAAGTTTTAAATATAATTAATGTATTCATCAATTAAAATTATTCCAAATGGATATAGATTTTATGAAAAATAGGATAATGTTGATATATAATCATAAAATAGAATTTCGATAGGTTTTTTAGTCATTTTAAACCTTATTGTTTGGTTTAACACCTTTTTAATCATTTCTATCTTTAACCTTGGTAACACATATTTTAGCAATTAAGGGTCATAAATTTAATTATAATGTTATAAGTGCCTATAATTAGTCTATAAATAATATTTTTGGTAGTTTCAAATTACACCTATCATCTATGATGATTTTATTGTTTTTAAAAAATTTAGTTGAATATTATTTAATATATAATATCAATAATATCATTTTTGGGAATATTCCTTTAATTTTACTTTATATTCATCATAATTACAATGAACTTAAAATTTAAACACTTTTGATATCAATTATACATTTATAATTTCCATAAAATTTGTATAGTATCATAATTCATTCAAAATATATTTCATCTAAGGTTTTTTAATCATTAAGTAGTTCATTCCAACTGTCTTCACATGCACTAAGTCGATATTTCATAAGAACGTAAGATAATTATTCCATCATAATATTTTATAAATAAATTTCATTAAAAAAATACTTCATTTAGGTTCATAAAACACATTTTATTTATTATTAACTATATTTTAAACCTATGGGTTCTATTAATTTATATTAAAATAATGAGAGTGAATTTTTTTATTTATCATTTACTTATCGTAATATAAATATAACTATCAAAGGAATATAGAACGCAGAATCATTATATTAAATGTTAGGATTTATATGTTCAAATTAATCTTGTCTGATGAATAAATGGAATGTTTTTGGTTGATTTTGAGACCATATCTCATAGTTTTATCCCAGTTTTACTTGTTTTACAATTATTGTTGTGAAAATTCATTACAATTGTTACTATTCATCATTCCAAAAAATTAAAACGGAACAATTTACCAAATTTGAACATAATGATTCAAAATACTAAAGTAATTTGTCATTAATAAATTCTTACAAGTAGAATATATAAATTTTAATTAAAATGAATAAAATGCAATGCATAATAATTTTTATATTTTTTTTTAAAAAAAAATGAAACCAACTTATTACAAAATAAATTATAATGGTGATCCCTAGCAAATTATTTAGACATTTTTAAATAAAATTTTAATTCATTTGAATTAAATCCAAATAAATGATTAAATGGAACTTTTAGAACTATTCATTTAATGAAACCAAATGATATTTTTACAAAAATCAATAAGTTTAAAAATTTAATAAAAAATAAACCAACTCAGTAAAACCAAAAAATTAACCATAATAATAAAATTGAATGATAATATAAAAAATGAAAATCACTTTTCAAATATCATTTATAAAAGTGGTAGAAATTAATTATAACATTTACATAAAAAATTCAACAAAAATAATTTTTGAAGAGAAGATACAATATGGAAAAAAATAATTCATTCTTATAATTTTACTATTAAAGATAATTAGATTAATTTTAAATTTATTGAATGAATTCAATATTTTTTTATGTAAATATTTTATATATAGATTTTATATTTTTTATTTGTATTCTGACCTCATAACCCAATGAATAGGTTATACCATTTATTTTTAAATAATAATATTTAATGGTTTGGTTAGACATGGGGTTTCATATAACACTACCTATCAAATATATTACTAAAATAAATTAAATACTAAAATATTGGGGTGTTAATCAACCATTAAATTTAATTTATCTATATAATAAATTATAGAAATCATTTTAAACCATTTTTTAACATGCCAACATGTATTTAGGTGAGAATGGCTATCACATGTATCATAAAAATTTTCATAAATACTATAGGTCTTATACCAAGTCTAGTTTTTTTTAAATCCATTTCTATTTATCCTATTAGAATTGTATATTCTCTCAAGCCACACTAGGAATATTCAGGTCTCATCTAAGCTCAAATATCTATCCATGGAACTATCTCATTCCGTGTCACCTAAAAAACAATTACAAGAAATATAGCAATATTATATCACATGATTAAAATAGTAATAATGCATATATTATCACTTGGAATCCATCAATTTTCTATTCTATGAGCAGTGGGGTGATGACCACCACTCAAATTCCCTCAAATTTACATCATGACAAATACCATACACATATTGTTATTTACATCATTAAACCAAATAATTTTTATTAAAAAGAATGAAAATTTAATTTAAGTATGAAACTTCAACAAAATAATGAGCCTCTATATGAATATGATAATATATTATGTTCTCTTCGAGAATTATTAGAATCCATATCATACTCAGATAATTCCACCAAGATCTAAGTTAATTAGTAAAAAAACCCTATATAGAAGAAAAAAATTATAGGATAAGGAAGAAGGAATCCTACAATGAGAATAGATAGAATGAACTCACCTTCGATAAATAAAAAACATCACAGACGCCACCCAATTCATAGAGATACCAAGAGATCCAATAAGGGGGGTGATCATCCCCCTACATTCCCACACAAGAGAGGTATTAGTGTTTCCCCCTTTAAAACAATGAGGGGGAATTAGGGTAATATTACCCCTTCAAAACACTAAATGGATTGCGGGTTTGTGCTCACTGTATTGGTGGTGGAACACCAGCTGACCAGTTTACCTATTAGAGGTGTTATTATACTAACAAGCCCACTCGTTAGAAAGTGGCCACCAACTGATGCAGAATAGTAACATAGACACACAACTCATTACCTAATCTTTACCTGATCCCCAACGACACAATTGGAATCTAATTACTTCTCCAAAACACCTCTATTGAGATGTTCCAACTCTAAAAATTAAAATTCTAACTGTAAATTTTATTTTCAACTATCCAATCATAATATATTCAAATTCCCATTAAAAACATTACCCTTAAAAAGGTGGGTTTTTATTACTCCACTCCCTTATGAAAAGTTTTGGTGCAAGGCTGGCCCTAATCATGATCTACCTATTCTCCACATCCATCATCCCGACTTTTTGTACATTAAAACTTTTAACAAATTAAAACTCTTAAATTTTAACACTTCATTATAGAAATAATTATTAAATATATACTAGTGAATTAAATGTGTGACATGTATGATTATAGACATACATGCACTCAAAAAATGGATTATCTTACCCATTATTTTGAATTTGATGCTATTTTACATGTATAAAAGTGTTAATGGATTTATTTTTTTGGTGAACACCTCATGGTATTCACCAATTAGGGAAAACTAAAATAAAATATTTTCTTCAGTATATCTTAATCCAAATCAACATTAATAGGTGGTGCATCCTCAAAAAAATTCATTTGATATTCAATATGCTCATTGAATAAAGAATTAATCTTTTTATACCCATAATTGGATGATACACCTTTAGACATTTCTCATGGAAAAAGGGAGAGGTGATTTATGTATCTCATTAGTGAAGTCCATATTGATATTAGTAACAATAATATTTGGATACACTTATAACACATCAACCTTATATAATATATAGATGAGTGAACCAAGGTGTCACTTATCTCAAACTGTAATTATATCATTATTCAAGAGAAACTAGATATTATGGTGATCATTAATGGCTAGTCCCATGATTTAGGATTTTAGTTATATATTCATAGAAAAATTATAGTTAAAACTATTATTAGATAAGAAATAATTATTGAATACGATGATTATATATGGGTTTTACATCAAATTATCAAAATGATGTGTCATGATTTTCATTTCTAAATATGGAGTCCTAATATGAAAAAAGTCATTACAAGGTTTGATTCTGGATTCTTCCCCTATCAATACATGAAAGAAAACCATAAAAACCAATGTATGCTCTTAATTAAATTATATTAATTGTATATAAATGTTATAAGATCATGGTGGAATTCATAACCAATCAACCTAGATATTCCATGGGTTAAGATACAGTGATGGTGATCATGGATCATCAAACATAGACCATTAATCTCTAACCATAAAAGAAGAATATCATACTAATGATTTTGGTAATTTATATTACCATGATATTTTATGGATTCTTGGTGTACCATATAATATCATCATAGATAATGAATATATGTTCACATCCCTATTTGTAAAGGTTTTGAGTGAATACTTATTTCTCAAGAGAAATCCACATTTCTTCCTATAACTGATTTTCAGTCTGAGTGAAATATTATTGATTAAGGGGATATGTTATAAGACTGGATCCAAGATTTATGTTGTTTTTTTAATAACACCTTTATTTGATAAAATCTCTTTTATAAATATCTCACATATGTGGATTCAAATTGAAATATTTGATTATATTTGGGGATGACCATGTTGTTTTCTCCTTTGTCTGATGGAAATAGTAAAATCATCTATGATTGTTCCTTCTAAAATGTAATATTCAATAAAGAATGTAAAATTTATTTTTAAATTTATCTTAATTTCTAAAATTTGGTAAAATTTTTATATTGATCACTATCATTTCAATTTGAATTCATCGTTTTTGAACACGTGTTTATTTAAATTTTATTGATATTAGTTCATCGATAAATGTGAATGGAAGGTAATATGAAATTTAAATTTTATGAATTTTTTAAATATTTAATGATATCATAAAGAATTATTATCATTTAACCTCACATTTTATGTTAATTATCATGCATAGAACCATTAATATTTATTAACATTGAAAATATATATCACATCCCGCACATGTAATCTAATATATTGATATTAACCATATACAATTTTTTTATGGAAATCCTATATATATCCTTGTATATAGATAGATGTAATTTTAGAGAAAAATTTCCTCAATTTTCTATAATGTGGAAGCATGGAGTGCTCTAGGTTTAAACATGGGAGAGTAAAGCTATGAAAATTCTTCCAAGGCTATACATGGTTCCTCAAGGATATTGTTAAATCATCATTATTATGAAAATTATGATGGTGGGGACATTGTAAAAAATATATCACTTTACTTTTGGGTAATCCAGTTAAATTATTGTATTTTAATCTCTCTTGGGTGTAATTTTTAGTTGATAATGTGTTAGAGAGTTCGGGAGGATAAGGAATGAAGGTTGAGAAGGGTTCATAAAGCTGGGACATCACATAATGTACTACGATGGATGTCACGAGGTACCTAGTTTAATACCAGTAGCTGTAGGGTAATTATTAGAACCCCAAGAACATAATAGACCTGGGTTGGGTACTCAATAGAACTACAATTTATATTTTCACATATATATAGAGAATAAAATTTTCATCATAAACACCTACCCATAAATTTTTTTCACTCATAATTTTATCCCCATTTTTACCATTATTACTCCCCTTCATGATTCCCTTCTCATCTCCTATATCCCAAGTAGATCCAATTTATTAACCCTGAAACTAATAACCCTATTCCTATTTTTATTTCATGATAATGGTATTAAATACATTGGTCATAATAAATAGGGTAAAATAATTTATTAGTCTCAGAAAACTATATAAAAATCTAATCGACACAGTATATTGAAAATTCAATATTCATTATAAAGATGCATAAAATCATACTAATTCCTCTTTTATATATCACATGTAGTATTTTAATGGTTTCTTAAAGAAATAGAAAAAATGTAAAGGTTTTACCTCATGCACATTATAAGGGGTAATGCACATCATAAAATATAATGAAATAAACATGAAATATGTAATATGTCCGAGATAAATAATCACATAAGTATATATAGTAATTAGAATGGTCATATTTTATCCATGAATAACATAAAAATTGGAATAAAAATGCATGGGTAAAAATAATTAATCTCATAGTAATTGTATGTATAATTATTGATATCATAATTATACAATTGTGGCTTAAAAAAATACATCATACATTAATGGGAATTCAAACATCTAATTCAAAATATATTTTATGTCATAAGACCTACCTAAGTATAAATAGTAAAAATAATTTTGGTCCCCATCCATCACATAATAAGAAAAATGCATGCATCATATGAATTAAATGGATAACAATATATATCATAATGTTCTCTAAGGAACCACATACATAGTTCTAACTATATAATTAATAATTATCCATATCAAAAAAATGGATACACGTATTTTCAATTTTTTGTTTTCAAATGCAATAAATTGAATATTTAGGAGAATTTATCACAATAAAATAAGAAAATATAGGATATTAAAAATATATTAGAAAGTATCCTTATTTAAGGGATGATAATAGAGTAGTAGAATAGGATACTTTCATCATAAAATGACATAAAAAAGAAATAGGTATTTAAAAAAATATTTTTTATTTTTTAGAAACCAAAAACTAATAAAAAATACCAAAATAGAATTGGGAGTATTTTTCACACATATTTGATATACATATGGGATATAAAATTCCCTTATAAGAAACATATTAGTTAGTATATTTTTATAGAAAATGTTAACCTATATAAAAATTTAGTTCAATCATCTAGGTACCTACTAGAGGTTCCACTAACTATAACACCATAATACTTACATGGAAAAAATACCCCAAATAGAAATTATCCATACATAATACCCTAAATACATTTCATTCATAGAGATTTTAATAATTGAGTTTTAGTTTTTTTGAATAATTTTTCATTATAATTTCTTATGAATGTGGTATAATGAGAGGGGTTATTGAAAATCTACATAACATTATAATGAAGAATTCATAAATGTTAATAATAATAAAAAAAATATGTCAAAATATAAAATAATTTGAAATAATTATATTACATTAATAAGGATAATATATTACATTTCATAGAAGCATCATAAAACCCGGGAATGAACTCTTTATATTCCTATGATCTTACTGGATGGGCAATAGGGAGGGAATTATAGAGAAGAATAAATCAAAATGGGTTTTTTGTTAAGATTAATTGATAGATTGGTGGGTATTTAATGAAAATATAATATAATTATTTTTTATGACATAGAATTTGGAAATCTAGGTTTTGTAAAATACAATAACGTGGTTTTACTCGTGGTCCTAAACAATGTTTTTTAAAAATTATAACATCGCGGTTGATATTTAATAATTTTGGAACCTAAATCCTTTTTTATATTACTTTTCCAATTGTGAAATAATTTTATTCACAAGGATTTTTTTTAAATCTCAATTTCCATTTTATTCATTGGAAAATCTATTATACTTTTGGAATTTTATTTTAACACTATAAATTACATTATTCTAAAAAATTAATTATTTTGAGGATTAAATTATATATATTTGTAGATACATTTTTATCTTAATGATGTAAAAATAAATACCATATGTTAATAATTTATTTACATATTCACTCAAAAAATATTTATATCAATTTTTTTAGAAAATCACCGGTTGATACTTTTTTCATGATAATTCAAAATTTCAAATTTGATGCCTTTTTCAGAAAATAAATTATGATATATTTGAAAAACAATTATTTATTACACTTTTTTAATTTAAAATTATATTTTTCATTCCAAAAATTTAAAAAATACATTATAAATATATCAGAATTTTATTTTAAAATATACGTATGTAACTGTACGATTATTAATTGATCAACATACACTATTTTTATTTTTTTACAATGTTTTATTTTATTTTCTGAAAAATTTAATGTTATAGATAAATTACTCATTATTATTACAATGGTAATATAAATAATCCAACTCTATGATTCTCAATGGTCATATTCCCACAATCATATTTTTTATCCTATAAATTCAGTTCATTCGTACCTATAAAATCATTCACCTCATTCTACTATTTTGTAAAATGCCTATTATTTTTTATTGTTTTATTGATAATAATATTTTATCTTTATTTATAATTGTTCATTCTATATTTTGATACTCTAGAGTAAATGGTTATATTATTCCTTTATATTGTTATCTTATCAATAACATTAGTTATAATTATTATAATAAATATAATTTTATACAATTTTGTTGTAATATTATGATGAAATAAAATTATATTTATTGAGAATTAGTTATTATAATTAAGACATAATTTAATATAGTATATTTCCAGGTTTAACATTGTCTACATTAAGTAATTTTCTCCTTAAAATATTTCACATGAATCATTCTAGGAACAAATGTGGGAAATTATTCATTATATCCACTTAGGATTCCAAGTTAATTTCCCTAACATGTGATTCCTCCAATGTACCATCAAAAACTATGTTATAAAACTATATTATAGTTTCTCTCCATTATCATTAATTTGAAAAGGTTTTTCATTATTTAATTTTTCAGTGAATATATTTACTATTTCTAGCATGTACTTCACTAAATATGATACATGAAAGATATTTTCACTTTAGAGAGTTTTGCTAGCATCACCGAACAACCACCCATATCTATAATTATATAAAAAATATAAAAACATGTTAAATTTACCATTAATATAGATTCCCCTTCTTAACAATTTTTATAACTCCATTTTATAGAGAAACCATCATGAATAGTTGATCCCATAATTCAAATTCAATTATTTTATATTGATTATAAATATAGTTTTACTTTTTTAAATTTTATTTTTCTTGATAAAATTAAGAATACCTTGAAAAAAAAATTATTCTAAATGAGTTTTAAACAATGTAGGCTATTTTATATATCTTTATACTATTCGATTAATTTATGACATTTTTTCTCATACAATACTATATATTATACTATTTTTATGCTCAAATGAAAGTTATTTTTGTAAGAAAATTCCATGATATGTCGGTTCTAGTATCATATTCTATTAAAGATGGTAATAATTTCCTAAACATATCCTATATTTATTGAATCATAATTTTTGACTATGAATTAGTCTGAGTATGTTATATAGTGAGAAAATATATCTATGTGTATAATTCCTTTTGAAAATTCTAAAAAGAATTGGTAAAATAAGGTTCATGATTAGATAAAATTTATATAGGGGCCCCATGAAACCTAAAAAAATCACTAATATAAAGATTTATAAGATGATCAAGGGATAGTTCTTTACTTATCAATAAGAAATGTTTATACATTATAAATTGATCCACAATAACCCATGTTACATCTTTCTTATATGATATCCTTTGAATCTTAGTAACAAAATCCACTATTATATTATCACATTTCCTAATTTGTATTTGGTGTGTTATCATGATACCTAATAAATGTTATTTCATAAAATTTAGTTTTTTGAACACCTATAATATATACACATAGTTATCAATATCCCAATTTATATTTTCCCAATAGAAATATTCTCTTAAATCCTTATACATCATGGTAATACTAAAGTACATAATGAAATGTATGCTAAAAATTATATAAATAAATCCCCACTTTAAGTAAGGTTTTAATTGTACATGTTACCTATTTAAAAAGGTAAAAAAAATATCAAAGTTAATTACCTTAAATATCCCATATTTTTTTATGTTTGATCTCATTTTATACCCTTTCAATATTTTTGAGACTTCTTTATCTTCCCTAATAATGTTGGTTGAGAAATTTAATGAAATTTTAATGATGCATCCCTATCCCTAAAAATTTAATTTTCTAGTTTTTATATATATGATTCTCTTATGAATGAAGTTATGTATCACGGAGAAGTGTTTTAGAGGATGAATTAGAGGTAGTTTTATAGCTACTTAGTTGAATTTATCCATGGTGACAGTATAAATTCATTTTCCAATATATTTTAATCTCATGGTCACTCATATAAAACTAAAAAAATGAAAGAAATTAAAATGGATTTTTTTAAGGTTTGCCCCTATTGTGGGTGAGTAATAAATTCTAGGTTTTGGGTTAAATATGAGACACAAATTAAATCAAAAATAACAATAGTGATTCCTATAGGTAACTCCCGATAGCTCAATCTCCAAAATATTTAACAATCTCCAAATTGTTTTATTATACTAGATCTACTTTGATTACAAACATTACTCATAACATAACAAATAATATTACTAATAATATATAGTATACTATGATATCAGAATAATATCTCATTCACACCATCAATGTATTAAAAAATATACAAACATTCTCTTCACCAAGATCATTTCATTTCAAATATATAATATGATATATTAGTTTTCCTGTAGTGAAATCACTAGAAATATCATCATATTTTAAATAATCATCATGTATAATTCCTAATATTTTATATGACATAAATAACCTCATATTTATTATTTTACATTTTATATTTATTTCATGAATTAGAAAAAAATTCAAAATTCTAAAATTTAAAAATGACGACTCTTGAAAAAATTACAGAAACATTTCGTAACTATTTTAATGTCTCAACTAATGATGGAGAATTTATATCTCATGATCCTCATTAATTTTTAATTCAAAATTAATTATTTGTGTAATCTATAAAAAATCCTTATAAAAATATTCCAAACATATCACGCTTCTTCGTTATCCAAAATAAATACCATCAACACCAATATACATGATCCATTATAGGAATATCATTTTAGAATGATACATTTCATCATAGTTTAATTCTACCATATTATTTTCTATATCATTCATGGTTATTCGATAAAAAAATCTTATGTTATATCATCATTATTCGCAAACTATTCTAAATTATAACATTTATTGATTATAATTATGAAAAAATACAGTCCTGTTATAATTATTTCATCAAATAATATATCATTTATTTTTTTATAGGATGGCTATATGTTAATTTACAGAACCATCAATTTTCTATTTTCATCCATATATTTCATTTAAATGTGATGTTATTTTATATTTTTTTGAAATCATCTCTTCATATCTCATTTAGAATCATTTTCATTCTATAAATCAACATGTTATTTATATTTTTAATGCTATCAACTTACCACCTAATTTGAACATTTTATTAGTATTGTAGAATATAATAAACATATCAAAATTTATAAAACTAAGACACCTAACATAACTTAGATAATATTAATTTTTGAGAACCATAGGTATGTAAATATATAAATTCTGAACACTTTTATGGATTTTCATTCTAAGAGGAAATCATATGTATCACATTAAATAATACCTTATGTGTTGATGACATTATAAACATATTAATACAATATAAAATCTTATGTGTCATAGTGTGAAAAAAACATAAATTCTAGTACATTAAAAATATTCTCATTAGATATAAAGCCTCTTGTATTAGACACTAGAAACACCATAACTCTTATGAATTTGAATAATTTTCAAACTGCAAGATTTCAATAACCCTTATATATGAACAGTAAATTTGAAATTATTCTTATGTATTCTAATGATAATTAAAATAAATCTGACATACAATCCCCAATAAAAAATTTAATAACATGAATCACTAATTTTCTTGATAACTCTTCCCCATAAAATTGAAATTAAAATTGGACACTGTTAAATATCTCAAATCAAAATAAAAAATTTCTCCTCAACACAAATACACCCTAAAAAGAATCCAATTATTTTCACATATGGTTGAATAGAAATAACACACCTTCCAAAACTCCTTTGGTTTTTTTGACTCCTCAATAGTATTCAATTTAATCCCAAAAAAATCATAATAAAAATCATTAAATTATTGAATTTCCCAAAGAATAATTTCAAGAAACCAAAAAGAGGGATAGAGATTAATTTTAAATATATTTATAACCCTCCATGATATAAAATGTGTTTCTATGATATTTTTATGATCCCAACATAATAAACACACTCATTTATTATATTTTATGATGGAATAACTTCTTTGGATTAAAAAGATTAATACACTATGGTTTTTTTCATTAATATCTCATTTATAATATAATCTGAATGAATTTAAAAAAATATATAATTCCTCTATTTACATGGAATATTTGAACTAGCATATTCTACCTTAACTCTTCCAATTTTTCATTTTTCATGAATTTTATGATGATATCAACAATTTTATCACTTATTAGATTGAATTTCAGCCTCACGTATCTATATTCTAAATTCCATTTGTTAAAATGATATGTGATAATAATGTGTTTGGATATATAATGCTACAATGGATTCATAGAATGTTCGATTTCACGTTGATTATATCATGAAATTCTAAATGTATTATCAATCCTCACCTCCATATTTTCTAATTTCCTACTCATCCATATCATTTTGTGTACTTGATTTCGTAATAAAAACATACTCTACTATTATAGTACTTAATGTCTCAAAATTAATTTTATTTCAACTAAATATTATATAAATTTATCCCCAAATTTATTTACCTCCTTATTTTTATTTTTTGTTTTCATAATCTCTTTGTAAATTATCAACAGTGCACCCATAAAGATAAATATTCTCACCTTTTTTAAACAACAATATAATTTTCACATTTACTTTTTTATATACATGGAATACGTTGGTATTCAATATATTTGAATTGTTTAGATAAATTTTATACCAATCAAATGATTTCACTGAATAAAAAATTTTAGGCTATAATACAATGATATAAATTATAATTTATATAGAATCTATTATGTGTAGTATGTCATGATAATTTATATTCAAAAATTAACACTCATAATAATGTTTCTTTATTTTAATTTGATAGATCCCTATCAATTACATTATTCAATTTCCCTATATAAATGACATTATCTTCCTGAAAACAATAAAAAAATTGTCTAAATACTCTACAATAATAACAGTTACCATTAAAAACTAATATCCCATAAGTGTGATGCGTCTATCTTTGAAAATAATCTTACTATCTACGTGATTATAAATCATAATTTTTCCTTTTTCATTGTAAAATATCTCTCCCAATCCCACTCCCAACTCCCCTTGATATATTATTGATGTTTTGATAACTCCCCTCCATAAAAGTATATTATTGGTTTTTTTACCTATAATGTTCAATGAAATTGATTTGGGAACATTTGAATAGTAATGAACTATTTAAACCTTCTTTACTAGGATGGATTTACTTATATTTTGGGATAATTAATCCAAAACATTCATAAAATTTTTAAAATTTTATTTATTCATTTTTATGAATTTTGAGAATTAATATGTTTTTATTGTCTCTTACACAACTATTATTCCATTAAAATACATTTTTAGTGAAATTATTTAATATGTTATATTATTATGAAATTATCACCACAATATTATTAATTTGTTCAATATGGCCAATATTTTTGTTAAATAATTTATATACATCATCTTGGTTATTTTTATGAAATTTGAAACTTTTATTATATTTTATATTTTTCTAACAACATTTTAATAGCTTATTTTCTATAATATTTTAAGTGTAGATATCTCCATCCTTCTTATCACTAAATTATGTAAAATAAATATTTTTTAACATAAGGAATAATGGTTTTATATATTATAATGGTTTATTAATCCTTTGAATCATTTTTTGTGTTGAATAATTATCTTTCTCGTCTTAACTCATCAAATTCCTCCTCAACGTTCTCATAAACATATTCTTTATATTACGATCATTTTTAAATTTTTCTAATTTATTTTTGGGAAAGTAATATTGTCACGACCCGACCCTACCCGGGCTCGAGCTGCAACTACCCCAAGCCCGCCTCCATAGGCCAGGGGTTGGCGACCAGCGCCGAAGGCACAAAAACTTGGGGAGGACTTTGCCTAAGTACCTTTACACAGGCACGCAGCACGCTCAATGCAACAGTGCAGAAAGAAAGAACAAGTAGAGTAAAACGAACAACTGCTATATATAACCACACGAGTGCATCGACCTCTAAACAGTACAAGTAAAGTGCTGAAAATGAAATAGGGGCAAAACATAAGCCCAACCAGAAAAGGTTCCACAACTCGGCAACAGGTAAACAAGAAGAAACTGTTGACGGGTCTCCCACTTGGAACCCGGCCACGACCACCACATGCGGTCCAAGCTCCCAAGCTCCTACGCTTCACTGAAGTCACGCTCCACCTGTCCATCGTCTGCAAGGGCACACCAAGTGCGGGCAAAGCCCAAGCAGGGGTGAGTATAAAAATACTCAGTAGGATACCCTCAAGGCTCGAGGGAGCCACAAAAGAGGTACCGAAGGGTGACCAGTAGAGTGAAAAGAAAAGTAGAGGAGTACAACCGAGGGTGTAGTAAAGAGTCCAGCTCAACCCAACAAAAGGAAGGAAGTAGACTCATCCAGGCACAAGGAGCTGGAAATGGTGAGAAGATGAACATCCCGTCGAGTCTTCGCTGCCTATAGCAGGAGAGTAGACTTGTCCAACCACGAGAAGCTAGACACAGAAAGAATGTGGCATACCCCATGTGTCTTCGCCTCACCTGGAAGGAGAGTAACCAAACCCAAGAAGTGGGTACCGGAAACAAGGTATATACATATCTCTTTGCTCAATCAAGAAGCCTGAACATCGTCGTAAGGGGATCTCCGTCCTGTAGCTCAGCCCAAGAAAATAGTCGCCAACAGTCCCAGAAGAAACCCCCATCGATGCCCAGCATCCCGCACATCTACCCCAAACCGCAATCCAAGGGGCTCAATCACCGCACTTAGACACTATCCACTTTGGGCGGCACTGACTCACCCGCACGGTTTTAGGTCACGTCGCAAGAACGCGTCTCGGTGGGGAAGGTGCCCCTCGAACTTGAGAGTTCTAGGGAAAGTCAAACCACACCTCGTCACTACTCTGCAGTCGAGAGGTATTCTCAAGCCAAAGTCATTCCATCACCGACCCGTACAACCAAGGGTCCCGCTCCGGTAATCATGGAGGTAATCCACAGACAATCCTAGTCGACAGGACTGAGTCTGGAATGCTAACAAGTGTCCCACTGCCCAGCCCCGCTGGAGGGTAATTCATAACCAAATATCAGGTGACCCACTGCCCAGCCCTGTTGGAGGGTAAACACTAATACATCTACCGGTGACCCACTGCCCAGACCTGCTGGAGGGTAGACCATAACACATCATCAGACGACCCACTGCCTAGCCCCACTGGTGGGTAGACCATAACACATCATCAGGCGACCCACTGCCCAGCCCCGCTGGAGGGTAGACCTAGAATAAGTCGACAGGTGACCCACTGCCCATCCGTGCTGGAGGGTAGACCTGGAACTAGATGACGGGCGACCCACTGCCCAGCCCCACTGGAGGGTAGACCCTAACAGGTCGTCGGGTGACCCACTGCCTAGTCTCGGCTGGAGGGTAGACCCTAATAGCGTCGGATGACCCACAATCCATTCTCTGCGGGAGGGTAGACCCTAATAGTGTCGGGTGATCCACATCCCAGTCTCTTTTAGAGGGTAAACCCTAGAAGTCAGTGAGAAACCCACTGCCCATCCCTGCTGGAGGGTAAGCCCGAGGAAGTCGATGAGTAACCCACTGCCCAGCCCCACTGGAGGGTAAAACTCAGAACTGCCCTGGCCACATCCACTGAAGGGTACAACAGTAGCCAACCAAATGCGGAGTGGGTATCGTGCAACCACCCAACTCTAGAACAACTCACCCAAAGGGGTTCAGCGCCTGTTCCATCACGGGGTGCCACTAGCACCGCTACTGGCCGTTCCATCGAGAACGAAACCAGGGGGAGACCACTCAACCCTGCTGGTCAAACACACACACAGAGGGACCCTCTACGCCGCGAGAGGTCCAAGTACGCAAAGCAGAACCCGACACGCACGTGGGGCCCACACAACGTGTGGCCCCATCTCAAACCCAAATGAACGCACCAACGTTCTCATGTACGAACAACCACACGTACCTCCAAGATCTCTCGTATACTCCGAGAGTATACCATGTCTCCATCCCAAGGGCTATCGTGCACACGACACCAAACATCAATGCGAAGGTGTGACGTAACAACTCCACCTCAAAGGCCCAGGCACAGCCAACCACATCTCGTGAACCATTTACGTCACTCTCCCAAGAGTGCACGATCGCACGCCAAGGTTCTGCGACAAACATGGTAGGACGAACAACCACTGGAGCACCTTCCATGCTTCCACATTTAACAAGATCGTGCAAGAGGCTCCGTACAGCCAAACGGATCACACCGTTGAAATCCTTGCGCAAAAACACGCGAGTTATACTACTCACTCGCCTGAAACGGTCAACAAGTGAAAAAGGTACTATTCACCATGACCAAACCCATGTAGGACCCACCCCAAGATCCTGAAACTGAACCAACATATCATGCCACTGTGATCCCCTCGGATAAACACATGGGATTGAGTAGTCAATCGCCCAAAATGAACACCCGGTGAAAAAGGTATCATTCACCGTAGCCAGGTCGGGTGGGTCGCACACCACGTCCCCGAAAAAGGTCGGGCGGACTGCGCCATCACAAAGCTCTCGGAAAAGAACGTCAAATTGACTGCTTACTTGCGTGGAATGGGTACCCGGAGAAAAAGATGCATTCCTACACATCGCACACGAGCGGCGCCACGTGGGACCCGCATCCCAGTCCCGAAACTCAACGAACGGATCACACAGTTGCGATCCTCTCGAAAAAGCACACAAGATGGACTACTCACTTGTCCAAAACAGTCGTCCGGTGATAAAGATGGAAAATCACCGTCGACGCCCAAACGACCCTCGTGGGTCCCGCACCATTGTGGTGAATTACAGCGGGAAGACTGCGGCAACGCGATGCCCTCGGAAAAACACCCAACATCGACTGCTCACATGCCCCGAACGGATGACCGAGGAAAAAGTCGCTAAAAGCTGCGCGCAGCTCAAAAGATGGGCAGTGGGGCCCGTGCCTCAACTTCGGTCTCAATGTCCAAAACTGCCCTGGAATCCTTCACCCTTGCGCCATGGTCCCAACGTAACTGACGGCACTCAAAGAGGACGTCGCATGCGTCCGCGCCGCTCAAAACAAGATTCTCGGAAAACGCCAACTCACATAATGCACGAGTCATACTACCGAAAACCCTTGTTTTGGGAATTACAAATTCCTGAAACCATCTCCAAAAGACCGCCTCATCGATACGGATCTACTACCGCAGACAGCGTGTCAAACGGACACTTCGTTTGGAAGTTACGGCCTCCCGAATACAAGGGGGCCAACTGGGCCGGTCCACCCCGGCCGGCCCGGTCCGAACCGCCGCGGCCGGCTGGCCGCGGTCCACTCCAACTGAACCGGACCCACCTCGGGTCCCGTTTTATTCTCAGAAGGCCGGCCAGATCCGGTCTCCACGTCGCGCCAACAGGACCCACAACATGCGGGTCCTTGCTCCCCCGAGTCGCCGCCAGTGGCCGACGACCCCCTGGCGCCCCGCTCGCCGTCTGCGCGCCCCAGCCAACCGCCGCTCACCCAGGGAGCCCCGCCGCCCCCGGATTACCATCCGCAGCTGCCTGCTTCTGCATGTCGTCGTCGCCAGCACCACCGCCTGAAACCCGCAGTCGACCACCGTTCGCCCCGCCGACCTCCGCTCGGCTCTGCTTGCCCAGCCTCCGCCTGAAACCCGCCAACCCGGCCGGAAGAACTCCAAAAACCCGCAAATTTCGGCGGCCGATTGCGAGCTCCTCCATAGTCAGAATTAAATTCTGGAAAAATGCGATGGGAAGATAAAAACCCCTACTACTCATTCATGGGATTTTCTCGATAATTAAGAGGAGGTTTGATACAAGAATTTGGGCTCAAATTAGGTACGGGAATAGAAAATGAAAACGATAAATCCAACCTGCTGGGCGCTTCCTGGAGCATCACCGGCGATCCGCACCTCGCCGGAACTTCCTCCCCGGAGGGGAGGAGGAGAAGAGGAGCTCCTCCTTATCGGTTGAGCTCTTCTGCCAGGGGGAAGAGGAAGGAGAGGGGTGGGGTTGGGGTTTAAAAAGAAATTAATTAAATTTTTAATTAATTTAACCCCCAATTTATCACGCGCCCGAAACACTCGATGGGGCCGAGGTTAGGCCTCCCCTAGGGTGAACACCACATCCCGAGCACAAAGGTGGTCTCAGATTTTTAATCTGAGGCCCCGTTCAAAAGTTATTAAACTTAGCTCCCGAGGCCGCCAAATTACAAAAATGCCCCTAGGGCCATTTTTCACAAACGGCCCGCGCCCACAAAACTTATTCTCTTCCTAAGGTAAACGCACGCTCTGAACTCAACGGTGCCCTCAGATTTCCTATACAAGCCACCTATTAAGAGATACCTGCGTTTCAACATTAAACGAATTAATTAATTAATTAATTAATCAGTTTAACGTTCCAAAAGCGGATGAGGGGTCCAAACATCCTACACCGACAAGTTTTATGTCGTTACTAGGGTAAAAACTCGATTTCAGACTCATCCGTACACTCGGATCCCTGATTCGGAACTCCGTTTAGGAGTTATCTCATTTATTTAGCATTTCTAGTGTGAAGACACTGAAAATTTAATTCCGGCCACTCCGGGGCTCGGAATCGCATGCCGTCTGAAGGTGCTACTATAGAATATCATCAAGAATATTCCAAAGTCTTTATCAGAAAAAACCGGGTTCTTACATCATTCCCTCCTTCAAGATTTTCGTCCCTAAAAAGAAAAACTAGGGAGCAACACAGGGTACTAATCCCACACCTGGCTTTCTAGTACCCAAAAGAACCCACACATAGCTCTGTGTCACCGTACATAGACCAAAAGATTGATCTGTTCATGCGAGGTCAGCCCTTGCCGATGTCGTGCACCCACTCCGGACTTTGGGATTAGGGCAAGGTGGTAGGGAACCACGCCATCCCTTTGCATGGTCTCAAACGACCCGAAGGCGCTCGCAGGTAGCTCACCTCCCCGGCCAAACCTCTACGTCGCACGCCGCGACTGGAATCACCACCCACACCTAAAACAAGGCCCGGTGATTCCCTCCTTCAGAATATCCATATGGTGAAACACCCAAGGATATCTGGTCAAGCAAGGTTCCACAGTCGATGATCTCTTACACGCTCAAAAGGCGAAGTAGTCAACACTATAGACTAATGGAAAAGGTCTCACGCCTTTTTCCTTACCAACACATGGTTACACCCGACGCCCCGCGTCACCCTGGTAACACCTCAAACAAGGAGCAGGGAGAAAATCCTTTCACACGCAGAGCCTAACAATTCTACTGTAAAAAGGTAGAAGAGCTGTAGAGCATACCTCTTATCACCTCATTCTCTGCAGGATAATAGACATCCAAAGCTCGCGGCTATCCGTGGTCTCAACCGTCAGCTCCCGAAGCCTGACGTGGACCGCCTAGTAGTGATAGGGAGATCTTGTAACGCCGTCCCCCTCTACCAGCTCCTCCCGCTCCTCTGCTAGCACCACCTCCCTGGGTACTACTCCGATCACGGCGCTGCCTCTGCCATGGTGGTGCGCCTGCTGCCTGCCCGAAGCTCCCAGCAACTCGGGTCGGGCAGTCTCATGCCAAGTGACCTCTCCCATCACAAGCATAGCAACATCGCTCTCTGGGCTTCCCTAGTGCCCTCCGGCGCCACTGTGGTGTACGAACACGGCCCAGGATCCACTCACGGAAGGGCATCCTCGGCTGAGGCCCTGCGCCTTTTCACCACAGTGGTATACAACCACATCTCCAAAACCGGCAGTGGGAAGGCCACCTACATCAAGGTCTTGTTCCCCAGTGCCTGCTAGCTACGACAGACGCCCCGGCTCTGACGTGCCTACTGCCACCACCAACACTAGAACGCGACATGAAGCCCTCTGTCACCAGCGCTTGCTCTAGCACCCCGGCATACGTGGAAATGCCCAAGGGTACTATGACAGGACGAATCTCTCGACGGAGACCCTGCTCCAACTTCCATGCTCGGATGTCGTCATCACGGACCAAGTCCGGGTAAAACCGTGCACGGTCTGCAAAACTAGCCGCATACTCGGCCACCGTCATCCCTCCCGGCTGAAACTGCAGGAGCTCTTGAATCTGGACGGAGCGCAAGTAGGAGGGGAAAAACTCCTCACGGAGCAACAACTGAAAGTTGTCCAACGAAAACGACGACTCATCAAGAAACTAAGTCACCAGACTCCACCAACGCCGAGCTGCTCCACGAAAAAAGGGTGGCTGCCAAAGCCACTCTCTGATCTGTCGGCGTCTGCACAAGCCTGAAAAGTCGAACCACTGCCTCGAGCCAAACCTCTGCTGCCTGAGGGTCTGGTTCACCACTGAACCTAAGCGGTCTCTGCCGCTGGGACTCACGGAGTGTGCTCAACCTGCGCTCAAGCTCAGCCAGCTTTTCTGAAACTGCCTGCTGCTCAACAGGTGGGGGGTGCTGCTACCAGCCCACCTGGAGAGGGGCTCGCATGATAGGTCCTGGACTATTGCCTCGTAGCTCACAAGGTCGTCGCCACGAACAAAAGCTGGTATCCTGGCTGGCTGTCCTCGCGGAGACATTCTGAAAATTATCAAGGAGTGCCGCGGTCAGATGAGCATATATGTATATACCACAACCACAACGATGGGGAGCTAACGCAAGAAGGAAAGTCAAAGACTCGGTCCTATGTGATGCACAAACAAATTTCCCCGCAACGAGTGTCTTAGCATGCCGAGTCGACAAGCGGGTTATCAGGGTCATGGTGAATGGATATGTCGGCCGCCGCACCATCACTGGACTCCCTGGCCTGAGAGCCGCTGTTGAGACACATTAACACTGTTTCCCTATATCCCAACCAATTCCTTTTTTAGGGACGTCCGCACAACATCCCATGGAACGAACCACCTTTGATACCACTTTTTCACGACCCGACCCTACCCGGGCTCGAGCCGCAACTACCCCAAGCCCACCTCCATAGGCCAGGGGCTGGCGACCAGCGCCGAAGGCACAACATCTCGGGGAGGCCTTTGCCTAAGTACCTGTACACACACACGCAACACGCTCAATGCAACAGTGCAGAAAAAAAGAAAAAGAAGAGTAAAATGAACATATTCTATATATAACCACAAGAGTGCATCGACCTCTAAATAGTACAAGTAAAGTGCTGAAAAGGAAAAAGGGGAAAAACACACACCCAACCAGAAAAGGTGCCACAACCCGGCAATAGGTAAACAAGAAGAAACTGCTGACAGGTCTCCCACCTGAAACCCGGCCACGACCACCGCATGCGGTCCAAGCTCCTATGCTCCACTAAAGTCACGCTCCACCTGTCCGTCGTCTACCAGGGCACACCATGTGCGGTAAAAGCTCAAGCAGGGGTGAGTATAAATGTACTCAGTAGGATACCCTGAAGGCTCGAGGGAGCAACAAAAGAGGTGCCGAAGAGTGAGAAGTAGAGAGAACAGAAAAGTAGAGGAGTCCAACCGAGGGTGCAGTAAAGAGTCCAGCTCAACCCAACAAAAGGAAGGAAGTAGACTAGTCCAGGAACAAGGAGATGGAAACGGTGAGAAGATGAACTTCCCATCGAGTCTTCGCTGCCTATAGCAGGAGATTAGACTTGTCCAACCACGAGAATCTAGACACGGAAAGCACGTGGCATACCCCGCGCGTCTTCGCCTCACCTGGAAGGAGAGTAACCAAACCCAAGAAGTGGGTATCGGAAACAAGGTATATACATATCCCTTTGCTCAATCAAGAAGCTTGAACATCGTCGTAAGGGGATATCCGTCCCGTAGCTCAGCCCAAGAAAAGAGTCGCCAACAGTCCCAGAAGAAACCTCTATCGATGCCCAGCACCCCACACGTCTACCCCGAACCGCAAGCCAAGGGGATCAATCACCGCACTTCGACACTATCCGCTTTGGGCGGCACTGACTCGCCCGCACAATTTTAGGTCGCGTCACAAGAACACGTCTCGGTGGGGAAGGTGCCCCTCAAACTTGAGAGTTCTAGGGAAAGTCAAACCACACCTCATCACTGCTCTACAGTGGAGAGGTCTCCTCAAGCCAAAGTCGTTCCATCACCGACCCGTATACCCAAGGGTCCCGCTCCGGTAATCACAGAGGTATGCCAAAGACTAGCCTAGTCGAGAGGACTGGGTCTGGAATGCTAACAGGTGTCCCACTGCCCAGCCCTGCTGGAGGGTAATTCATAACCAAATATCAGGTGACCCACTGCCCAGCCCTGGTAGAGGGTAAACCCTAATACATCAACCGGCGACCCACTGCCCAGCCCCGCTGGAGGGGTGACCATAACACATCATCACGCGACCCACTGCCCAACCCAGCTGTAGGGTAGACCATAACACATCATTAGGCGACCCACTGCTCAGCCCCGCTGGAGGGTAGACCTGGAATAAGTCAACAGGCGACCCACTGCCCAGCCGTGTTGGAGGGTAGACCTAGAACTAGATGACGGGCGACCCACTGCCCAGCCCCGCTGGAGGGTAGACCCTAAGAGGTCGTCGGGTGACCCACTGCCCAGTCTCTGCTGGAGTGTAGAACCTAGTAGCGTCGGGTGACCCACTGCCCAGTATCTGCTAGAGGGTACACCCTAATAGCATCGGGTGACCCACTCCCCAGTCTCTACTGGAGGTTAAACCCTAGAAGTCAGTGAGCAACCCACTGTCCAGCCCTGCTGGTGGGTAAGCCCGACGAAGTCGATGAGTAACCCACTGCCCAGCCCTGTTGGAGGGTAAAACTCAGAAATGCCCTGGCCACATCCACTTAAGGGTACAACACTGGCCAACCAAACGCGGAGTGGGTATCGTGAAACCACCCAACTCCAGAACAACTCACCCAAAGGGGTTCATCGCCTGTTCCATCATGGGGTGCCACTAGAACCGCTACTGGCCGATCTATCGAGAACGAAACCAGGGGGAGACCACTCAACCCTGCTGGTCAAACAAACACACAGAGGGACCCTCTACGCCGCGAGAGGTCCAAGTACGCAAAGCAGAACCCGGCACGCACGTGGGGCCCACACAACATGTGGCCACATCTCAACCCCAACTGAATGCACCAACGTTCTCAGGTACGAACAACCACATGTACCTCCAAGCGCTCTCGTATACTCCCAGAGTATACCACGTCTCCAGCCCAAGGGCTATCGTGCACATGGCACTCAACGTCAACACGAAGGCGTGACATAACAACTCCACCTCAAAGGCCCTGGGACAGCCAACCACATCTCGTGAACCATTTACGTCACTCTCCCAAGAGTGCGCGATCGCACGCCAAGGGTCCGCTACAAACAAGGTAGGGCGAACCACCACTGGAGCACCTTCCATGCTTCCACATTTAACAAGATCGCGCAAGAGGCTCCGTACAGCCAAACGGATCACACCGTTGCAATCCTAGCACAAAAACACTCGAGTTAGACTACTCACTCGCCCGAAACGGTCAACAGGTGAAAAGGGTACTATTCACTGTGACCAAACCCGTGTAGGGCCCACCCCATGATCCCGAAACTGAACCAACAGATTACGCCACTGCAATCCCCTCGGATAAACACACGGTATTGAGTAATCAATCGCCCAAAATGAACACCTGGTGAAAAAGGTACCATTCACCGTAGCCAGGTCGCATGGGTCCCACACCACATCCCCGAAAAAGGTCGGGTGGACTGCGCCATCGCAATGCTCTCGGAAAAGCACGTAAAATTGACTGCTTACTTGCGTGGAACGGGTACCCGGAGAAAAAAGATGCGTTCCGGCACACAGCACACGAGCGGCGCCACGTGGGACCCGCATCCCGGTCCCAAAACTCAACGAACAGATCGCACTGTTGCGATCCTCTCGAAAAAGCACACAAGATGGACTACTCACTTGTCCAAAACGGTCGCCCGGTGATAAAGATGGAAAATCACCGTCGACGCCCAGACGACCCTCGTGGGTCCTGCAACATCGTGTCGAATTACAGCGGGCAGACTGCGCCAACGTGATGCCCTCCGAAAAACACCCAATATAGACTGCTCACACGCCCCGAACGGACGACCGAGGAAAAAGTCACTAAAAGCTGCACGCAGCTCAAAAGACGGGCCGTGGGGCCCGCACCTCAACTTCGGTCTCAGCACCCAAAACCACCCTGGAAACCTTCGCCCTTGCGCCAGGGTCCCAACGCAACTGACGGCACTCAAAGCCGACGTCGCATGCGTCCGCGCCGCTGAAAACAAGATTCTCCGAAAACGCCAACTAACTTAATGCACGAGCCGTGCTACCGAAACCCCTCATTTCGGGAATTAAAAATTCCTGAAACCATATCCAAAAGTCCACCTCTTCGATACGGATCTACTTCCGTAGACGGCGCATCAAATGGACACGCCGTTTGGATGTTACGGCCTCCCGAATACAAGGGGGCCAACCGGGCCGGTCCACCCTGGTCAGCCCGGTCCGAACTGCCGTGGCCGGCTGGCCGTAGTCCACTCCAACTAAACCAGACCCGCCTCGGGTCCGGTTTTATTCTCAAAAGACAGACAACATCTGTACTCTGCGTCGTTCCAACAGGACCCGCAACATGCGGGTCCTTGCTCCCCCGAGTCGCCGCCAGTGGCCGACAACCCCCTGGCACCCCGCTCGCCGTCCATGCACCCTGACCAACCGCCGCTCACCCAGGGAGCCCCGTCGGCCCCGGCCTGCCGTCCGTAGCCGCCTGCTGCCGCACGCCGTCATCGCCGGAGCCATCGCCTGAAACCCGCTATAACGCCCCGACCCCAGCTACCCAGAGTCGGTGCATTAGTTCGTAACATTGGCATGATCACAAAAGATCAACCTTCGAAAGACCGATTAGTTTAGTAGCTTTGGAAACACTAGATACATTCATAAGTCTTTCATTACATCAAAAAGTAAACAAACTACAATAACATGGTCTTCATAGTCCACAATCATATCCCTTTCTGACTACCCCTGCAGGTCATTCATAAAATACTTCTTCACATCCTGGAAAAATATTAAAACATTGAAAGGGGTGAGCTCAGATGCTCAGTAAGGTTAACAATATAGCGGAAACTTTCATAAGAAAACATAAGAATTTAAGGCAATGTAAAACTAAAACAAAAGCCTTATTGAACTTGAACTTCAGCATAATATGGCAAAAGTAGAATAAAATAATGCCATTACTTACTCACATGGATATTCTACTAGACGAATAATCACATGAAATATCAATAACCACTTTCATAATGAGGGAATGTAT
Source organism: Viscum album (assembly GCA_963277665.1). Classification (NCBI taxonomy): domain Eukaryota; kingdom Viridiplantae; phylum Streptophyta; class Magnoliopsida; order Santalales; family Viscaceae; genus Viscum; species Viscum album. The sequence goes on from OY728126.1 coordinate 1,190,263,848, forward strand.
AATGCCAGACATTCTGAAACATTTTTTCAAGGCCTCGGCCAAGACGTCTAAAATGATTAAGGCCTCGGCCAAAACCATAAATCAAATTGGGAAAGGGCCTCAGCCAATTCCACGTCTAGTTGTCTCATGAGACCTACCGATGCATCGAGGAGCTATAGCGGGCTCCACCCGTCACATATTAAGTCCAATACATTCCTCATATGAATAGGTATAAACATAACATAAATATTCGTATTAAAACTAGCATACGAAATGTCAACAATTTCTCCATAAACTTTGGATGGTATAAAAATAACACATCCACAGTCAAATATTTCACAAAATGTTCAATGGAAGTTTTGTATCATAAATCAATTTCAATTAAACATAAAACCCATCAAAGGATGTTGACATAGATGAAATCAAAGCTATTTAAGAGAAATATATCTCCTTTTTGAAATCATTTAAAAGTCCCATAATTATAAAATAATACATTTACTTTGAAAATATTCTTATAATCTTGTTAGGGAAGCTTCGACGAAGTTATAATGGTGGAAAATAGCCGCACCCTCCATATAAGTTAAAAAAACATTCTTACCTTAAATTTGTCAAAAAGGTCAAAAAGTACATTGTTTGGAAAACGACGGTGAGATTCCTTTCAAAAACGTATAAGGGTATAAATGACTTTAACCCATTTTCCATTTAATATTAAAAATGTTTTGAAAGAAATTTTTAAGAAACATGGATGTGGATGATAACGAGGTCCCAGTAGATAATTATGTATAAACAACCTTGGATAATGAAGAGGTTGTGAAGTAAACCCTTACCTTGTTCTTTTCCTTGGTTGGGGTAGGTTAACCTCCTGTATAATGGTGAAATAATTTTTATTAAATTATACAAGAATCATATACATTCATATGATATCATATATGATCGTTTAACATTGCTTTGTTAACAATATCTTAGATTTATCGTTGTTTCGGGTGTTAACTTACTCGTTTTCTTTTATATGTTTTGTTACGTAAGTCATGTTTTTCATGGATAGTTTGTATCTTATTCATATCCTTAATGATATCATGTCCTTAAACATTATTTTTAAATCATCAAATGATAATTATACTTGAATGGATACGACGGAGAATGAATCTCATCGCGTTCGTGGAGACGGCAGTCCTTACGTACGCACGAGCGACAATATCATTATTTTGATATTAAAATAATATATAATTGGATAGTATATCATATATACAGAATAATTATCATGTTATATTTATTATTTACATGAATTAAATATCATTATTATACCCATCTAAATAATAATATATTGAATAACAATTACACCACGACGTGTAGACGGTAATCCATACGTACGCACGTATGGTGACATGTCATTCAAATGATGGGTAGAATACTGAATATGGTTGTTCCATATTTATAATAACATCACAGTATATAGAAGATACTGGAGTTATAATTTTAGTATTGAAATAATAAACAAAGAGGGAGTGGAAGAAGAAAGAAACTTGAAAGAGGGTGATGAAAACGTTACCTCTTCTTCGGGTTCTTCCTTTTGATTTGATCAAAATGACTCCTTGGGATGGATTTCTGACTAAAGTAAAGCTTCTAGGATGAAGGGAGAGAAGTTGGGAGAGTATTTGGGCAGAGGTTTTCCAAACCAAAAGGCTTGAAAGTGTGAATAAAGTGGTAGAGGTGGGGGCCTTTTATAAGAGGAGAGGAGAGGATCTTTTCGAAAGATTGAAATGTTACATTATTATACAATGCTTCTCGGATTTTAAAGGTCCCACACTTATATAATTCGTGGCTAAGGTGATAAGGGTTCGAAATATACCCATACAATAGTCTTTGGACAAGTGTAAGCCTTGTATTTTACATTATCTTTTCATTTTATTAAAATCGTTAAATAATGAGGTCATCGCTGCATCATAATGATGTCATAAATAATATAATTTATTTAATGTCTAAAAATTATAAAAAAAATACTACGATGAAGGAAATTTTTTTAGCTTTCCAATTACTATTTATAGTCAAAAACATGACTTGTATAACCCCATGTAAAAATTGTTTTAGTAAAACATTTCATGTTTGTGTCAATTTTTACTTTAACATTAAACAAAAGGTATTTATGTCATTTTCCAACTAAAGTGGCTCCATGGGGTCCCCAAGTTGACCCATGGATTGTCTTGGTCGGCCATGACTCATCAAATAGGAGTAGGACAAGTGTCAAGCCCATCTCATATTATTAAAACATTATTTTTACCTTAAACTACACTAATTACCTCTAATCGCGATTAAGAACTTAAAAGTTACTATTCACCAAAAACTTATTTTGATCTCATTGAACCACATTTTACTTCTTAATGACAACCATGTATGTTGGATTTTTGAAAATCAAATCACAGAAGTGGTAATATTTCATTTTAACGAAAAATCAGTTTTTAACAACCACTTAGTGGTTTCACTATTCATCAAAATTTGAAGTTTTTCAGAATAAGGCCAAAATTTCACCCTAAGCTATAATTGATATTCTGAATTCAAAAATGATGTATATTTTACAAAATTCCAAACATATAAGTTGCATTAATTAATTTTATAATTAATTCCCGCTGTTACAACAAATAGCGTGTTTTTTAGAAACAATTTATATCAAAAGATTGGCAATTGTTTATGTCCAATTTCAATGTTAAATTAATTCTAATGACCACCATTGGACAAAATAGTAAAAATATATTCTAATTATACTTTAAAACCACTAAATAGTATAATTTATCACTATAAATTATTTTGTTTAAAAAAGTTGTTTTTAAGTATTTTTCACTATTCATAAAAAATTGGAAGTTCTCAGAAAATTACAAAAAATTCAAATTTGGATAATTTCGATATTATGAATACAAAATGAAGTCCATTTTGAAATATAAAATTTATATAATTTTAAAAAGTGGTTATTACTATTCATAACGGCTACTTTGATTAGTCGCGGTGTTTTAGAGCTCGAAGTTGCGTACAATGCAAGCTATTGCATTATTGAATGAGAAGCGTATCGTGGAAGTTCGGGGTGTTACATTCTCCCCTCCTTCAATAAATTGCGTCCTCGCAATTTGAAATTTTTCTTTGAAAATAAAAGGTTGAAAAGAGAAAATACCTTTGAGGAAAACCCACATCGGAAATATGATTAATAAAATTTAGCCTTAATAAGAGGGAAGAGGAAATGAAAAAGTCACCACCCAATTAGGATTTCGATTAGGAGAACATTGGTGGAAATTAACGACATATAATTGGAGGAAAAACGTAAATATTTGTAGGGAGTGATTGAGGTCATCAATCACAATCAACTGTCAAATTGAAGGCCTCAAAGCCTTCAATCTATGTTGATTTAAAATATCATCAGTTCAACAAGACATAAGGTATTAGGATAACACATTTTTTTGTTTTAATATCCCTTTACTAAAGTTTAAGAATTAATTTATTCATTGAATAAGAGATAGGTATATATATATTTATGCTTGACAATTAGAGTTTCAACCTTCAACTCATCTTTCACTCAAAAAGATAATAGAACTCAAAAATATTATACTTAAACTAATTGTATAAGGTTCCAAATGTTAACACATACCATTTAGATTAGTAAAATTATTTTGTATTAACCAGGGACTTCCTGTAGGATAGTGGTAGGAAATAAAGGCCTGTCGCACTTTGATTGTGGGTTCGATTCCTGCAGCTTTGTCCGACGCGACGGGTTATTCCCCACCCTGCAGGTTGTCATTTTCCTAAAACTATAGTATTATAATATTCTAAAATAATCTTCATAAATTTTTAACCTTAAACAATACTATCCAAAGATCAACTTAATCCACTCCAACCTTTATAGTTATCCAAAATACCTCTGTCCAGACTTTCTCTAAAAGGTCTCTTAATTCCAAAATCAATTTATCAGATTCCCCAAACAAAGTAAAGTTTCTCTTATTTTCACATACTAAAAATATAAAAACCTTACTGAAATCAACAAGTACTGCAGTACAATCCTTATATATATATATATATCTCATTTTTCTAATAACCAGAATATAATCCATGGGTCCAAAAGCACCATTACATTAGTTATTCTGCTTCAACTGTAGTAACAACATAATATTGTCCTTGATCCCTTGGCCTTTTCCGAGGTAAGTTTCCTTGACGCTTAGGACATTCATTTGCATAATGCCCCATTTCCCTACAATTGTAGCATTCAACTTTGATAGCCTCTTTCTTTCCCTTGCAATCACGAGCCTGGTGACCCTTTTCTCCACATTTATAACAAACTCCCCTTCCTTTTAGGCAAGTACCAGGGTGATTCTTCCCACAATTATCACATAATGGAAAATCCTTCTTTCCCTTTTTCCCTTTATCTGTCTCTTGTTCCACCATTCTATTCTTCTCTTGCTTTACTTTGTTGTCATAAGACTTAGAGAATTCTTTTTCCGTCTTGATAGCACATGAGACAATATATTCGTATGATGAGAAGGATTGTGATACTAAAGCTCTACGGAGAAATGGTTTTAACCCATCAAAGAAACGATCAATCTTACTTCCTGGGTTACGTATATAATCTCCAGCATACCTTGCTAACCTTGTAAAGTTAGCCTTATACTTTGTGACATTCTCATCCTCCTTTTGTCTCAGACTCAGAAATTGCCTTTCCATATCTGCTCGATGGTCGCGAGGAAGGTATTTTTCTAAGAAAAGCTCTTTGAACTCCCTCCATTCCATATTCGATATGTCATCATCTTCCTTTGTGTTTTGAATCAGAGACCACCACTGATTGGCATCTCCAGTGAGGCGGTAAACTGCCATGAAAACCTTCTCCCTTTCACTACTCCCCAAGGCATGGAATATTTTCTCAAAGGAATTTATCAATTGCTCAGCTACTATAGGATTTGTACTCCCATTGAAGGTTGGTGGTTGTTTCCTCATGAAGCGGTCTAACATTGATCCTCCACGTTGCGGATCAGGGTGCTCCATATGAGTAAGGTTGTTATTCATAACCTGAGTGAGTTGTCCCAGTATGGTAATAAGTTGATCAGCACCAGTTGTATCTCCAGCTCCACAATAATTATCTTGAGCAGGAGGGCAATCCCTACACGGAGTGCGTGCATTGATACAGTTTCCATTCCTTCCACTAGGCGCCATTTCTAAACAATGGCATAAACTATATTAGTTTATAAATCAAAATACATAATTCCATACTTGTAAGATACCTAACATAAATTGAACTATTTATGGATATAATCCATAAAAATGTTTTCTTTGAGGAAGTATATACTCATAACACTTCATAGTAGTTTATAAAGAAAATGAGAATTATCCAAAGCATATCCCTCGGGAGTGTCGTAACCAAGAGTGCAGCAAGGCCCGTTGTCGTGCACCAGTTCCCGTTCGAGTCTAGCTCAAAACGGTGTTTTCAGGTTTTACCCCTAGGTACATCTGTGCCAGAGGTACCTCTACTTGCTCGTATCCAGACAGGGATGTATTGCTCGGAAAACTCAGAAAATCTCTACAATAACAAAATTTTAGGAAGTTCTTCTATACTAATCCTCAAAGTCTATCTTTGGGCTATGTGCTCTAATCAGAGTTTATCTAAATCTAGCTTCCAAGGTTAGTACTAAACTGCCTCTGATACCGACTGTAATGCCCCGACCCCAGCTACCCAGAGTCAGTGCATTAGTTTGTAACATTGGCATGATCACAAAAGATCATGTCTTGAAAGACCGATTAGTTTAGTAGCCTTGGAAACACTAGATAAATTCATAAGTCTTTCCTTACATCAAAAAGTAAACAAACTACAATAACATGTTCTTCATAGTCCACAATCATATCCCTTTTTGACTACCCCTGCAGGTCATTCATAAAATACTTTTTCACATCCTTGAAAAATATTAAAACATTGAAACGGGTGAGCTCAGATGCTCAGTAAGGTTAACAATATAGCGGAAACTTTCATAAGAAAACATAAGCATTTAAGGAAATGTAAAACTAAAACAAAAGCCTTATTGAACTTGAACTTCAGCATAATATGGAAAAAGTATAATAAAATAATGCCATTACTTACTCACATGGATATTCTACTAGACCAATAATCACATGAAATATCAATAACCACTTTCATAATGAGGGAATGTATAATGCCAGACATTCTGAAACATTTTTTCAAGGCCTCGGCCAAGACGTCTAAAATGATTAAGGCCTCGGCCAAAACCATAAATCAAATTGGGAAAGGGCCTCGGCCAATTCCACATCTAGTTGTCTCATGAGACCTACCGATGCATCGAGGAGCTATAACGGGCTCCACCCGTCACATACTAAGTCCAATACATTTCTCATATGAATAGGTTTAAACATAACATAAATATTCGTATTAAAACTAGCATACGAAATGTCAAAAATTTCTCTATAAACTATGGATGGTATAAAAATAACACATCCACAGTCAAATATTTCACAAAATGTTCAATGGAAGTTTTGTATCATAAATCAATTTCAATTAAACTTAAAACCCATCAAAGGATGTTGACATAGATGAAATCAAAGCTATTTGAGAGAAATATATCTCCTTTTTGAAATCATTTAAAAGTCCCATAATTATAAAATAATACATTTACTTTGAAAATATTCTTATAAGATTGTTTGGGAAGCTTCGACGATGTTATAATGGCGGAAAATAGTCGCACCCGCCGTATAAGTTAAAAAAACATTCTTACCTTAAATTTGTCAAAAAGGTCAAAAAGTACATTGTTTGGAAAACGACGGCGAGATTCCTTTAAAAAACGTATAAGGGTATAAATGACTTTAAACCATTTTCCATTTAATATTAAAAATGTTTTGAAAGACATTTTTAAGAAACATGGATGTGGATGATAACGAGGTCCCAGTAGATAATTATGTATAAACAACCTTGGATAATGAAGAGGTTGTGAAGTAAACCCTTACCTTGTACTTTTCCTTGGTTGGGGTAGGTTAAAATCCTGTATAATGGTGAAATAATTGTTATTAAATTATACAAGAATCATATACATTCATATGATATCATATATGATCTTTTAGCATTTCTTTGTTAACAATATCTTAGATTTATTGTTGTTTCGGGTGTTAACTTACTCGTTTTCTTTTATATGTTTTGTTACGTAAGTCGTGTTTATCATGGATAGTTTGTATCTTATTCATATCCAGAATGATATAATGTCCTTAAACATTATTTTTAAATCATCAAATGATAATTATACTTGAATGGATACGACGGAGAATGAATCTCATCGCGTTCGTGGAGACGGTAGTCCGTACGTACGCACGAGCGACAATGTCATTATTTTGATATTAAAATAATATATAATTGGATAGTATATCATATATACAAAATCATTATCATGTTATATTTATTATTTACATGAATTAAATATCATTATTATACCCATCTAAATAATAATATATTGAATAACAATTACACCACGACGTGGAGACGGTAAGCCGTACGTACGCACGTATGGTGACATGTCATTCAAATGATGGGTAGAATACTGAATATGGTTGTTCCATATTTATAATAACATCATAGTATATAGAAGATACTGGAGTTATAATTTTAGAATTGAAATAATAAACAAAGAGGGAGTGGAAGAAGAAAGAAACATGAAAGAGGGTGATGAAACCGTTATCTCTTCTTCGGGTTCTTCCTTTTGATTTGATCAAAAGGACTCCTTAGGATGGCTTTCTGACTAAAGTAAAGATTATAGGATGAAGGGAGAGAAGTTGGGAGAGTATTTTGGCAGAGGTTGGCCGAAAAAAAAGGCTTGAAAGTGTGAATAAGGTGGTAGATGTGGAGGCCTTTTATAAGAGGAGAGGAGGGGCTCTTTTGGAAAGATTGAAATGTTACATTATTATACAATTCTTTTCGGATTATAAAGGTCCCAAACTTATATAATTCGTGGATAAGGTGATAAGGGTTCGAAATATACCCATAAAATAGTCTTTTTACAAGTGTATTCCTTGGATTTTACATTATATTTTCATTTTATTAAAATCGTTAAATAACGAGGTCATCGCTGCATCATAATGATGTCATAAATAATATAATTTATTTAATGTCTAAAAATTATAAAAAAAATACTATGATGTATGAAATCTTTTTAGATTTCCAATGACTATTTATAGTAAAAAAATATGACTTGTATAACCCCATGTAAAAATTGTTTTAGTAAAACATTTCATGTTTGTGTCATTTTTTACTTTAACATTAAATAAAAGGTATTTATGTCATTTTCCAACTAAAGTGGCTCCATGGGGTCCCCAAGTTGACCCATGGATTGTCTTGGTCGGCCATGACTCATAAAATAGGAGTAGGACAAGTGTCAAGCCCATCTCATATTATTAAAACATTATTTTTACCTTAAACTACACTAATTACCTCTAATCGCGATTAAGAACTTAAAAGTTAGTATTCACCAAAAAATTATTTTGATCTCATTGAACCACATTTTACTTCTTAATGAAAACCATGTATGTCGGATTTTTGAAAATCAAATCACAGAAGTGGTAATATTTCATTTTAACGAAAAATCAGTTTTTAACAACCACATAGTGGTTTCACTATTCATCAAAAATTGAAGTTTTTCATAATAAGGCCAAAATTTCACCCTAAGCAATAATTGATATTCCGAATTCAAAAATGATGTCTATTTTACAAAATTCCAAACATATATGTTGCATTAATTAATTTTATAATTAATTCCCGCTGTTACAACAAATAGCGTGTTTTTAAGAAACAATTTATATCAAAAGATTGGCAATTATTTATGTCCAATTTCAATGTTAAATTAATTCTAATGACCACCATTGGACAAAATGGTAAAAATATATTCTAATTATAATTTAAAACCACTAAATAGTATAATTTATGACTATAAATTATTTTGATTTAAAAAGTTGTTTTTAAGTATTTTTCAATATTCATAAAAAATTAGAAGTTCTCAGAAAATTACAAAAAATTCAAATTTGGATAATTTCGATATTACGAATACAAAATGAAGTCCATTTTGAAATATAAAATTTCTATAATTTTAAAAAGTGGTTATTACTATTCATAACGGCTACTTTGATTAGTCGCGGTGTTTTAGAGCTCAAAGTTGCGTACAATGCAATCTATTACATTAATGAATGAGAAGCGTATCGTGGAAGCTCGGGGTGTTACACCCGCGGCCGACCACCGTTCGCCCCGCCGACCTCCGCTCGGCTCTGCTCGCCCAGCCACCGCCGGAAACCTGCCAACCCGGCCGGAAGAACTCCAAAAACCCACAAATTTCGGTTGCCGATTGCGAGCTCCTCCGTAGTCAGAATTAAATTTTTGAAAAATGCGATGGGAAGAGAAAAACCCCTACTACGAATTCATGTGATTGTCTTGATAATTAGGCAGAGGTTTGATACAAGAATTTGGGCTCAAAGTAGGTACGAGAATAGAAAATGCAAACGATAAATCCTACATATTGAGCACTTCTTGGAGCATCGCCGACGATCCACACCTCATCGGAACTTCCTCGCCGGAGGGGAGGAGGAGAGGAGGAGCTCCTCCTTCTCGGTTGATCTCTTCTGCCAGGGGGAAGAGGAAGGAGAGGGGTGGTGTTGGGGTTTAAAAAGAAATTAATTAAATTTTTAATTAATTTGACCCCCAATTTATCCCACGCATGAAACACTCGACGGGGTCGAGGTTAAGCCTCCCCTAGGGTGAAAACCACCTCCCGAGCACAATGGTGGTCTCAGATTTTTAATTTTAGGCCCCGTTAAAAAGTTATTAAACTTAGTGCCTGAGGCTGCCAAATTACGAAAACGCACTTGTGGCCATTTTTCACAAACAGCCCGTGCCCGCAAAACTTATACTCCTCCTAGGGTAAATGGCATGCTCTGAACTCAACGATGCCCTCATTTTTCCAATCCGAGCCACCGTTTAAGAGATACCTGTGTTTCAACATTAAACGAATTAATTAATTAATTAATTAATCCATTTAACGTTCCAGAAGCGGGCGAGGGGTCCAAACATCCCTCGCCGACGAGTTTTATGTCGTTCCTAGGGTAAACACCACATTTTTTACCCATCTGTACACTCGGATCCCTGATCCGGAACTCCCTTTAAGAGTTTTGTCATTTATTTAGCGTTTCCAGTGTGAATGCACTGAAAATTTAATTCTGGCCACTCCGAGGCTCGGAATCGCATGCCGTCTGAAGGTACTACTCTAGAATATCATCAAAAATATTACAAAGTCTTTCTCAGCAAAAAACCGGGTTCTTAAAAATATTATTTAATGTCATTATTAATGGTTAAATTTTTATTCCTTTTATAATCAACTATAAAGTACCCAGTTTCACTATAATTAAATTACTTTAAAATAATATTACATTTGTATTTACCTTTTCTAAATTGATGGTTTTTTGAAATTTGTGACAAGATTATTCCATTATCTTTACCACTTTCCTCATCATCTATAAAATATCAAAATGGATTGTCCTTATTTCCATTACGATTGATATCATTAATGAGTTTATATATATTCAGATTTTGTTATTTTATATTCCACCAATGAATTTAATCATTAAAAATTTTATAAAGAAATGCTAATTACTTAATTCTCCAATAGATAAATCATTTATGTCCTCCTTATATGAATCCTTCGCATGGAATCTACCAGATATTTTTCTCAAAAAAATCATGAAAATTGTTGAGTCTCACATAGGGTAACCAAACCATATAAAATTATTAAAAATTTCATTCGTGATTCTGAATTGATCATGTAACACCACCATGATTTTATGGCATGTCTCTTCTTAAATTCAATATTTTGGATAACTTAAATTACACAAAACAAAAAGCTTAAAAAACTATTAAAATATTATTTAATATGATAGTTATCACCAAGTCGTTGTAATAGAGGGAATAAATGAGATTAGGTAAATTATTAAAATATATTTTTAATATTTTAATCAAATTAATACATTTATTATCAATTAATTATAAATGAAAATAAAATCCAGTTGAACTTAAAGGAATTGTTTTTATTAAAAACAATTTTTATTCATATGATAGAATTTTGTATTAACAAGTTAAATTAATCAATATTAGTGATAGATATTAATTTAATTTACATGTTATATATTCATTCAATTTTTTAGATTTATTAAATATGTTTTATAGGATTAATATGATAAATAAATCTTAATTTGAGCATAAATAGTATATGTTTTTTTAAAAATAAATTTTTTCACCTTTTCGTGGCACAACCATGTTAAATGTAAATTTTTATAATTTTTTAAATTTTATTTTATAATGTAATATGAATTTCTGAAATAGTAATATAAAAATTATATTAGGGTTAAATTATATTATTTTTTGGATAAGTTTTATTTTTTAATGAATAGTGAAAAATATTAAATTTTAATTGAAAACTTCTTTTGTGTTTAATTTATTTGTATAGATAAATTAAATTTTAATTTTTTCTAAAAATAATTAGATTAATTATACATCAATAATACCAATTTAGGTCATTTAAATCAATTTAACACTGAAATTGGATATAAAAAAATTTCAAAAATTCCATTTAAAACCTCGCTTTTTGTTGTGTTTGTGGGATTAAATTTAACTATCAACATTCCACTTATTTGAATTGAATTTCATATAATGGTTTGAATATGTGGAATAAAAAGGTAAAAAATATTTTTTATGTTCAATTTCATTTATTAGGTATAAACAAGTTACCATGGTAAAAATATTATTTACCACAGTATAGGTAAAATAGTGACAACTGTTAAAGTTAAAAGCTAAAAGATTAACAAAACAAAAAATTGAAAAGTTTAATGGTTGTATAAGTTATTTATTAACCCTAAATATACTCAAAAACATTGTTTAACAATATAATTCATTTAAATTATTTTCACATCAATGTGATTTTCTTTGATTATAAAATAATCATCAATTTAGTCACTCAATACCACCTTTCTTCAAGTATAAATAACACCCCATGACCCCATTTGATAAAAAATCTATTAATATTGTCAAATATTTTCCCAAACCACTAATACTAACACATACATGGTCCAATTTCTACTAGATTCTAGAAATTACCAAATCAAACATCCTCATGTTTTCTTCCAAGGCTGTGATATTCAAGAGGTAATTATTTCAAAACACCCCTCTTAGTTTCTTTTATTTATTTACATTCTAATAACCTCCTTAATCCATAAAGAATTAATAATTATAAAATAATGTAAATAATTTAATCATATATTTATAATTTAATATATCATATTCATTTGTTTTATTACCCCTCTTATTCAATAAAATGAAACTATTGTCCTAATTATGTCGGTTAATCATCTCTCTGAATGAAGATTTTGTTCATTATACATTTCTTCTATCATGGATAGTAATGAAACAATTATTATATTTAAAGAATATTTTAATACATATATTATAACCTATTTTATACTATGGTTCTAATATATTCTGATAATATAAAATAAAACAAAACTAGTCACTTGTGTTCGGAAAAACAACCAAAATTAACTAAACAATTATAACTAAAATTATATCAAGTGAATCATCCTAATACGAGAAAATAAAATGATATATGGGGAAATTAATACTGATATAATTTAATTAGTACTATTCCATTCCACTTATAGAGATATAATCTATTTTTAAAAGAACAACCACAATTTTACAAAAATGAACCGATCAGGAATCATTGAAATGAATGCACCTAAAACCATGAAAATAATAAAATATTATTAATTAATATGTCATAATATGTTATGAAATTATCACATAAGGTAAAATAAATATAAATATAGTGCCATAATTACTTAATAACATTTTTAATCCATCATAAAATAGGTTAAAGAATGTTACACTAAAGGGGAACATGAGCTAAGGGTTTTCTCATGTCACTTTTATTTATATCAGATATATGTCTTACAAAAAATTTATTTTTGTAGTGTGTTTTATATACATATGATTAATTTATTTTAATTTTATTATCATGTTATTTATATTCATTTAAATATCCCTTTTTGTATCTCTCTTTCATGGGTTTTACGGTTTGAAAAATACAATGTGGTAAGAGATTTTTTATAGAATTTTCCATCTTTGAGACATTTGTTATGTTATAAAGTTATATTAATTTATAAAATTTATGTAATATTTCATTGAAATTTTATATCATGAATATTTATTTTATCTTGATAATATATATTTAATTTAAGTTAATTCAATAATAGGTATTATGATTGAAATTTTTTAAAGTGGTATGAGGAACTTCAGAATGTTTAAAGATTACTTTACTCAATAATTTTTAAATAAATCATATTTAAAGTATTTTCGTCTATTTAAAAATTAATTTTAGGTTATGTACATATTTTAGGATTATATCATATGATAACATACTGTGTGACCATTGTATATAAATATTTATTGTATCATGGATATGATTTTAATTTAAACTATATTCCATTTTTACATATACTGTTAACTTTGAAAGTTATTTGATTAATTTGGGAATAATAATAAATTAATATCATTTATTTAATAAGAATATTTGATAATAAGGCACACTATTTACTAATTAAATAAATTATTCAATATATGAGTAATTATCTGGAAAATAAGACTTGGGTGGTGCCCAGTTATTGATAGTCGCTCAATGCATCGGTAGTCTCGTGGGATGAATCAATTAAGAAAGTAGTAAACAGGTTATTACCTATAGATTAAACAATATTTTAATGGTATTTATTTAAATAGTTCATGTTATGAATACATGAAATCCAATAATTCATTATTTTAGGCATTCATAATACAATCATTTTTATCCGGTGGATTTTCACTATGAAAAAAATCTACGGATGCTTTTCATTCTATTTTTATTGATTAAATGACAGGTTTTTTTTAGTTATTTACATTTTCATATTGATAATAATTATTGATTAGAATTATTTTCCATTTCACATCACCCTTAATAATAATTTTTTCTCACCCTTATTTTATTCCTTCACTTAGGTTATGAATAATAGATTATTGAATGAGTTTTTGAGGATATTGTTTATTAACTTTTTCTATTACTATGTTTTACATACTTTTTAAAATGGATATCATGTATATATATAGTTTACCAATAATAGTAAACTATTCATTCTTTTGGGATGTGATTCCTTGTAATCATTCAAATGTAATAAAGTAAGGCACCAGCCCCAGGATACTACAGTCTACTACTAGAATTTATATATATAGCCATGGTTTTCCCAAAAAATGATGGATATAGAGGAGAACTATTGCCATTAATTTCCCCAAATAGTGGATCTAGGTATTTATTCAATGGTTATAGACATGGTTCATGGAACCATTAATATAAACTATTTGTATAACTACGGTGTTGAAAAAACCATGTCTATAAAGTTATCCTATAGCAGCGATTTTAAGAAAACATGGTTAGAAGTATCATGTGCTTGCGGGGGAGAATTTTTCCTGCCAAAAAAGTTTATAAAAGATCTATTTTCATAGTTTACATCCTATATCCACTATTTTTACTAATATGCATAATAATATATATACTCAATGATATCCATGGTGTAGTGGTTAGGCATCCAAATCCCTAAGGTGAGTTACACATATCGAATCCTACTAGGAATATACTATTTTTGGGCTATATCCACAGTTTACCGGTGTTATAGACACGGTTTTCCAACATGTAAACAACACCTTTATCCATGTTTCAAAACATTTATATAGCTCTACTACCATGGTGGAAAACTATAGGCGCTATTTTTAGGATTTGGGAAACCATGGAAATAGATTTTTTTTCCACGGTGGACAAGTGTGGCAACAAATCACACCAAAAATGGCTAGATATTTTAGTTATAGCCAAGTCAATACGATCCATGTTGCATATTACTCAAGGATATATCTTAAAGCCATGTTTATTTGGATATATCCATGGTTCTTAACGATGGATATAGGTAAATTTTGTACGTGTGTTTGGGGTCGTTATAATTGGTATAGAGGTTGGTTTAGAAGAAACATAGAGAACATGATTTAGGAAAACATAGATTAGGGAACATACCCTTAAAAATGGCTTTGATTATTATTCTAGTTATAGTATAAAATTCTATAAATTTTGATAATAACCACATATAACTAATATTAAATACAATGATTCATTGATTGAAGAAATTTCATGATTTGGACAACCTATAAATGTTTCATCATGACTGTATTACTCTGATTAGTATTCCTCACACTGTGCTTTCAATTTAGCCAATGGATGTAACTAGAATGAAATGTTTTAATGATGAATGTGATAAATAATGTATTTATGAGGAGCAAAATAGAATAATTACTAGAGTGAATAATATTTAGATTATGAAATATGATTAACAACATTCACCTTAAAAAACACTCAAACTCACCAAAGAAGAGAGGGATAAAGTTTGTTGAGAACTAAGGCGGTGGAAACTGTAGAAGAATATATGATTCATCTTCTTGTATGATGATACTGTGCTAATAAAACACATTAGTTAATGTCTTAGAGGAATGAGAAGATTTTTTGTTAATACAAAAGAATGATATAAATAAAAAAATAATAGGAAAAAAAGTTTGGAATAATGTTCTCCTTGCGGTATTTCTAATGTATGATTGTTTTAGATGTAGAAAATATTCAAATTATAGAAGTATATTTCCTAGGGGGAAAACACATGAAGATAATCAGAAAATTTATACAAGTATTTTTTATACTTCTGATGATGAAGTGACTAAAAAATTCAAGAAGTGGGTATTAAGGAATAAGATGATCAAGAATAGAATGGATTAAAATGATTAAATTATATGCATATTTGGACTCATGATTTATTTTATAAATAATGAACTGATAATTATAATCATGATATATATAGGGAATTTACTACAATACTTTCCCTTTATATATTTTGATGTTTGTGATGAATAGTACATGAACCTAAGAGAAGGGATTATGTGTTTAATTAATATTTTGGGAAACACATGATTTTGGGAATATGACCTTAATATATGACTAATATTTAGATAATAGGGACAAATACATCTTTATGGGATATTATTGGTGACCATGAAAGTGTTTAGTTATTTGATGGTTATCATTATTGGGTATACTACATGATTGTATTTAAGTAGTATATTCAACAACTTGAGATATTATTTTGGATTAATTGTTGTCTTCGTTAAGATTTAAAGGTGATCAAGGTAATCATCTATTTCATATGTGAGAATTAGAGTTACATTATATTGTTTGAGGAATATAATGTTGATTTTTGAAATCTTGAAACCTTCCCTCTAAATTTTTTCACTGCGGATTTTGATTGATTTATTTTGGATGAGTCTAAAAATAAACTACATATGGAATAGATTATGTTGAAAATTGGATATTATTATTTGTGGATAAAGTATAATTTATCATATAATATAACATGTGCTATTTTTTCTAAATAATTAAAGGACAAAAGAATTATTTGTGGATCATATGATTCATAAAATTTCTTTAATCATGAATAATTTATATTGAATATTTGCCTCCTTAGATAACAAATAATATGCGGATATATTAAATCACAACCAATGGATGAAATTATGATTATAAAATGAAATTAAATCATGTATGTATAATTTCTTCAGTGTTTATCTAGATTTTAAAATAATCCCTCAACTCTTGGAAAAGTATTTTGGAACAAAAAAGTTTTTCATTTAATTGTTATACTGAGTAATCAATGGCCTATTTAAACCATCCTATATTTATGGTTTTGTTATTGTATAAATTATGTTGAAAATTTTCACTATCACTCTATATCAAATAATGATTGATTTATTTATCTTCTATGTCCCAGTTTTAAATTTACACTATCATTATCCAATTTAAAAGATTATTTTTTTGATGTTTTGTAACAGAATGTGTCCTCCAGGTCCATTACATTGATATTTTTGTTGTTGAAATTGTTCAGAGGATATTATAAAGGATTTTGGGGAGTTTTAGTTGCAAAAGGCTGGAAGAAGATGGGTTTCATGCCATGGCACTATATTACCGGATGTGAAACCCTACTTCATGGATTGTCTTAGAGATTTCATGATTTTTAGATATATTACATAGACTGAAGAAGAGTTTCATAGTGTGCAATATTTCGGGGTTTGAAAAATAAGATAAAGTAAAAAGGAAATGGGTTTTTAGTGGAAGTTGGCCTTGAGAGATTACACTGTGTGAAAGGGTATTAGACGTCACTTAATACCCCCCCTGTTGTAACATCTTAAACATTTTTCCAACCACTCGGGTTATCAAAACCTACAACTGTAGCACTTTTCTCTCCAACCTTGGTGACCCGATGAACCCTCTACAATGTTTTTAATGTTCCTTCACCTCTGATTAAATACTAATTTCTCTCCTTCGATCTTTAGTGATATGACATCAATATAAGGTGAGTTTATCCTCCGATCTGTCATTTTATATGGGTTGGACTCTATTTTAATCTCTTTCATCCTTCCATGTAATGTTGAATATTCTTCCTCACTTCAAATGTGTTATTCATCATTTTTTATTAGTGCAATGGTGTCTCTACATCCTCTACTAGATGTTGATCTTATGGGAGGGTTAATTAGAGGACTTTTATTTGATATGTTTTTTGTGAAAATAACATTGACACCTTCGGGATATGAATTTTTCCTTCTTTTCTATTTTATTTTGTGTCGTGTGGGAGGGATCTACTTTTGTTTTCTTACAGATCATTATTGTGAAACACTAATCAATGATAAGAATCAGGTAAATTAATTGAAAGGGGTATAGGGACACGATGGCCATGTTTTTCTAGCTTTGATATTATTGTGATGTTGTGAATTATATGGGATAAACGTTCCACTGAAAATTGTGGTTATTGGTGGTCCTTTCAAGTTCACTTAACAAGTTGTGTGATGTTGGTTTCAATTGAACATTTTTATTTAGAAATTGTAAATTGCATATAGTTGGATAATAAACGGATTCCCCATGATTTATAATTTTCTATAAAAACCACTAAATTAAAAGGTGGAATTAAATTAGGGATGCCTCCTTAAATCTATAATTGTGGTATGCATTGGTATGCGGGGTGATGTGTTGTCTTGGATATATGTGTTTGTGTGCACGGGACCAAAGATAGGTGACATGGCTATATTATGATGTGTGGGTTTTCTCTCGTTTATGTTGTGGTCTAGTTGTGAAGCACGGGTATGTGATGTGGGTTAGTTTGGGTGTTGTTGTGGATGAACATGTATTTGATACATCAATATAGCTATTTAATAGAATCTTAGGTTGATATATTGTTTGACTATGGAATGGATGAGCAGGGTTGTGCAGTGAGCCTAGATTCTGGTTGTGTGGTGATATGTTGTTGGATGTGGTTCTGTGTGGTTTTTTATAGGTGGTTCATTTAGTTTTTTTCAAGATATTTTCCTAGATAGAAATGGAATTGATCGAGAAATATTTGATTTAAAAAGTTTGGGATTGGCTAGGGTTGGATATGTTGACAGAGTGAATAAGTGAATTATGAATGAATAATGGTAATTGTTAAATTAAATTGGATGGGAATATGGTTTGGGTTTGTGGATTATTTTGTGGTGTTGTGCATTTAGTGGTAGCAAAAAAATTGGTAGTGTTTTTAGATAGTTGTGTGTTTGAGAACCCATAGGTTGGGATGATTGTTTGGAATCTATATATATGTTCTTTTATTTTCCTTATAATTTTAATACACACCCCACCCTAATGGTGCACTATGTTCTGAACACCCCCATTTCATGGGGGAGGGTGCCCATCCCAAACATCTCAGTGGGAGGATGTATGGATGGATACCCTCTCTTAATTCATCCATTTTCTATGTAGTGATAGCCCAAAATTCCTTGGGAAGTTTTTGGTTTGTGAGGAATAGGTGTGTGTGGGCGACTGATGTTTCCCTGATGTCTTTGGGATTAGATATGTTGTGCATTTCAAGGATTCTTTAAGATGATTTGTGGTTTGTGGACCAAGTTTCCACAGGTGGGATGTATGGTGACGTGGGGCTAAGGTGATGGGATGAGATGTGGTTGGTGGTCGAGGTGTTTGTGGGCGGGATGTGATGTGAATCGAGGATCAGGTGATGGGATAAGATTTGGTTTATATACCAGGTTTTTGTGGGTGGAATTTGATGTGGGTTGTAGACCAGGTGTGTGTGGGTTGGTTGTGAAATGGTTCTTTCAGAATAGGTGGGGGCATGAAGATTTGTTTCATTATCAAAGAGTGGATAAATTAGTGGGAAGAGGTGCGGGGTACCCAAATCATTGATGTGATTAAGATATTACTTTGTATGAATTTCATTATTTGGTTAGAGTTCTTTGGTGACGTTAGGATGGCTATTATACCTTTTTAGGTGTTTTTGAGTTCTATTTTTTTCTAATGGGAGAATTAGTATGCTTCTCTTAGTTGTTCATGAGATACATTTTATTTTCTACTATGTATACTTGTGTTCTCACCCTACATATATAAAACTATTTTCTAGTCTCTAGGAGGATTACATGGACAATTATGGGCCTACTAGCTCAGACATTGGGACAGTTGTCATGTTGTTTCTTAGACTTAATTTTGCTAATTACTTTGGTGTTTCATTGAATTCAGAACAATTGTATTTTAAACATTCATGTGGGATGGATTTTAGATTTATTTTACATATTTAGTACTTGGATTTGTTTTGTGATGGACCACGTTACCTCCTGGTCTTATTTCTTTAAACAATGAAATACCCCCCCCCCTTTGATATTGTATACCCTTGGTTATTTTCATCACCTCGGGGCCTACTAGAGGCGTGTCTTAGGGGTCATTATCTCACTTTATTCATTTCTATACAAGGAGGGGAATCTTTAGAGGGAGGGTGTCATGAAAGAATTTTATTAGAAGTGATGGTTACAAGATAATATGGAGTTTTGAGTTATGCATAGTGTATATTTTATGGGTTGGTAGGGAAAGTGTGTTAAGTGATCTTAGTTCATGAAATAGGCTTTGGAATATCAGTTACAACATGGGATTTAAGGTCCCCTTGTGATCTAATGCAAGGACTCTGAGCCTTCTAGATGAACATGTGAGGCTACACTGTTTCCAGGGTAGAGACCTAAGAGTGGTACATGCATCATAATGACTTGTGTTATTATTTGGATTCGGTAGTTTTGGGAGGGTAAAAATATAAAAAATTAATATATTGAATTAAAAATAAAATTTAATAGAATTAAATATTATTCAGGCTTATAAATTTCATGTTTACCTTTCACCTATGTATCTCGGTCGTTGTTCGCATGTGGGTTGGGAATTTGAGGCTCATTAGGCCGATCTGGTTGATCTTTGAAGGGTAGATCCAATGGAGTGGGATGACCAATGGTAGAGAATTTTTTGTTCTTTCCTACAACAAACCTTGGGAAATTACGAGGATAGTGTTTCGGTTATGGAGATAGAAAGATGGATCGATGTGCTCGAGATCATTTTCATTTTGATTTGGGCCCTGAATGAATATATGGTTCCTTTGATGGTTAGAAAGATGTGAGGGGATGTGTGCAGTTGTGGATTATTTATTTGGGGTAGATGATGGAGACATTTGTGTTGTGTTTCTACTTTCTGAATGAGTTCCAGGTGGTATTCCTTTTGTTGAATATGAAAGCCAAGAAGAGGGAGGACCTACTCTCCCTTCAGCAAGGGAGTATGTCAGTGCAGGAAATTTGAATCTAGTTTAAGGATATCCTTTTTTTCAATCACTTTGTGGATAATGATTCTCATGTGATTCTCCTTGAGGATAAACTTATACCCTCTATCAAGTATATGGTTACTCCCTTTACCTTACCTATGTACTTGGAGGATCAGAAAAAGGTGGAGGTGATTGGACATATGCACTATTGAGGAGGTATACCACAAGATGGGAATCAGTAGAGTTGTTTATAGAGAAATGCTGCTAGCAATAGGTCTCAGTCATTAGGGCCTTCGAGGTATCGACCAATAGGGAGTTGACCCCAGCAATTTCCATTTTGACATTCTGGTCCCCGTGCCTTTCACATTAATTTGGTACCATGGTGTTTTATCTATGGAGTACGTGTACATAAATATAATCAATTCCTAGTGGCCATTGAAGTTATTATGGTGGATCTAGGTAGGTTCATCACCCTCCCTAGTGGTAGTTTCTATTCTTGTTGGTTCAGCAGCAGGGACAACATGATCATGCTCCATTGAGGGGAGATGAAGTAGGTAGAGGCTGATCTTAGGATGTTCCTTATGGACATTGACCCATGAGTGTTCATAGAGGAGGTTATTAGAAGATGGGAAAATTAGTTGGGCATGATCAGTTACACACAGTAGAGGCAGTAGTTCCATCATAGCTAGATATCCTTAGAGGTAATCTAAGTTTTTTCAGTACCCTTTCTTGCACTATGATTGATTCAGTAGCTTCATAATATTTTGTTTATCCCAATCTAACCCATGCTTTTGGACTATACATATAGAGACTTCATATTCCCCTAGTGTTGAGTATTCCAGGTAGAGGTCAGACCAGCATGTTTGTTGTGTGCCGGAGATATAGACTGATGATGGAACTGCATAAATTCCCTGGGGATATTTTCTTTCTACAAATATAGTCATAAGATATCATTCTCTACATAGAATAGTTTTATTACATGCATGACATTATCGATTGATTCTTGATGGGGATTCTTCTATTCATATATGGATGGTTGGCGTGTGGTTTTAATTGGTCAACGGAGTTGTCAGGTGGTCAGTCACCTTGTAGAATCTCTTCCTTCCATGTTGACTAAGATGTCAGTGGAATTGATAGATGTTGAGATGGTGGGGGTTCCCATAGTTTTTTAGGAGTTCCTATATTTTTTCCCAAAGGATTTTGTGACACTACCCCCTCGACATGATGTTGGTTTCAGGATAGACATGTATCCTGGTGCTTCTTCGATGTCGATGGATCCTATTGGATGGAACATTCGTATTTGTGGATTATAAAGATTCAGATTGATGACCTAATGAAAAAGGGATTTATCTGGACTAGTGTGTTGTCATGTGGTGCTCTAGTGTTGTTCTCAAAGGAGTATAGTAGTCTGAGGTTGTGCATAGACTATCATAGGATGAATCAGGTGTTTATCAAGATCCATTACCCACTTTTAATGATAGAAGGACTTTTCTACAGGCTAAGAAGATCAATTTGGTTTTCTAAGATCGATCTATAGTCTGGAAATCACCATTTTAGGGAAAAAGAGTGTGATATACAAAATACATTGTTCAAATATAGGTATGGTCACTTTGAGTTCTTATTCATTCCATTCGGTGTTATGAACACACCAACAATGTTCATGGGGCTTACGAACAATTCCTTTTATGAGTTTCCGGACCGGTTATTCATTGTATTCATTGATGATATCCTAGTCTACATGAATTCAATAGAGGAGCACATCCAGAATCTCAGAACTATCTTAGAGGTTCTTCGATGCCAGAAGGTCTCCAAAAAGTTGTCCAAGTGTATGTTATGTACATGAGAGGTTTATTTACTTGATAATGTGGTGTCTTAACAGTGTGTGGCAGTTGACCCATCCCAGGTTGTCACCCATGAATGTGGATGAAGATCACAGTTTTCTTGGTATCGCATGATATTATCTAAGGTTTGTAACTGGTTTCTCTTGATTTTTAGTGCCATTGAAATCTCTAACTATAAAGAACAATGATTTTATGTGGAGTGGGTAGTTCCAAACAATGTTCGTTTATCTGATATGGAGGTTGGCTAGTGATCCAGTGCTTTGGTTTCCTAAGGAAGGAGTAATGTTTTAGGTGTTCTATGATGCTTCTCATATGAGTTTTGGATGCATCTTAATGAAGTATCGGGATGTGATCTCTTATGGGTCTAGGCAGTTACTCTCCCATGAGCATAACTATTCCACCATGATTTGGATTTAGCTACAGTCATTTTTGCGCTAATGATTTGGCGACATTACCTCATTGGGTAATATTTTGTAGACATCGTTTACCATAAGAGTTTGAGGTATATATTTTCCCATAATGATCTAAATATTTGGAAATTGAGGTGGATTGAGTTTTATTAGGATAACGATTTTTTGATTTTATATACCTTAGGTAATGGGAATGTCTTATTTTATTCTTTGAGAAGGAATTCATAGAAGGATGTTGTTCAGGAATTTGAGGATGCTTGGAAAGAAATGGAGGAGTTGGAAGCCTTGTACATGGATGCAAGGGTGGATAGTGGCAGAGGATATTTGATCTAGTTGATAGTGTAGTATTCTTAGATGTATAAGGTGTAAGAGTCTCAGTGGGGAGACTCAGAGGAAAAAGTGGTTCGTGATTTCATTGACCATGGTGATGCTTTGGAGGGATGGTCGGAGGATTGTCAAAACTAGATGATATTCTAGGGAAGGTTGTTTGTTCGACAAGAAATTAATTAGGGAGTTCTTTATGAGATAATATCTCACCTTTATCGGTACCCCAAGAAATTTATAAGATGTACCATTGCTTGAGGATTTAGTTCTGGTGGCTCAAGATGAAGTAATAATTATAAAAGTTGGTGGCGAGGTGTTTAGTCTGCTGGCAGGTGAAGGCCAAGAACCATGTCCCCGATGGTTTTTTTCAACCCTTGTATCTCCCTAAGTGGATGTGGGATGAAATATCCATGGATTTCATCACATGGTTACCTAGGGATCAGGGAGGATACAATGTTATCTGGGTGGAGGTGGATTGATTGATGAAATCATCTCACTTCTTAGTGATCAAATATTCAGGCATATTGGACGCATTGACTATGAGGTATGTGGATGTGGTTGTGTAGTTTCATGGAGTTATGAGGACCATTTTCTTAGATCATGACACATGTTTTACATTGCGAGTCTGTAGAGGGATTTCACCATGATTTTAGAATCTAGTTATGCCTTATCACTGCCTTCCACCCTCAGACAGATGGGAATATGGAAAGAACTGTACAAATACAAGATTATATGTTTTGAGAATTCTTCTTGGACTTTGGCGGATTTTGTGCAAGACACTTTCTCTTGGTAGAGTTCTCTTACAATAATTTTTATCATTCTTCTATGGGCATGGATTCATCTATTGATTTTTATGGAAAATATTGTTTTTCACTTTTTTAATGGAAAGAGGTTGGGGAGACACCTATTCTTTGCCCCAAGGTAGTGTAGAGAACAAAATATAAGGTTTAACTTGTTTGTGGGAGGATGAAATAGGTTCAGGACTAGCAGAATTTGTATGTTGGCTACAGGAGGATTCCTTTGGAGTTTGAACACCTGTTCTTAAAGGTTTCCCCTCAATTTCGACAGTAGAGGTTTGGTAGAAGGATCAAGAATTCCTCCAAGTTTTTTGGACCCTTATAGGTTTTGGGATGAGTTGGAGAAGTGGCGTACAAATTGGAATTTCTACCATAATTGGAGAGGATAAACAATGTCTTCGATGTCTCTTAACTTCATCGGTATCTTTAGGATGACTCTCATGTCCATGAATGGTGAGAGTGGGATATTGAGGATGATGCGACCTATGTGGAGTGAACAACATAAATTCAGGATCATCGAGAGAATTTACTGTGTGGACAGACAATTCCTTTGGATTGTGTATTATGGAGGCATGGTTGGCTAGAGGAGAGTACTTGGGAGCAAGAAATGTAGATGTGTTCCCCATACCAAGATTTGTTTTGACTGTTGTATTTTTTTGTTTAGTTTTAAAATGTAATTTTTCAACCTTGTTGTTTATAAGATGAGTTGTTCTTTTGATATTTAATTTTTGAGAAAGTGATAATATAAGGAAAAGGGAATACGTGATTTCTAATCAATATACATTAATTGAGATTTGATTAAACCCATGCATGTGGGTTAGTTCCACCCAAAGCAGATGGTGTTGTGGCATGGAGGATGGAATTCTCTAGTTTTCATGTTCATATAGTGTGGTTGTTTCACCTGTGTGGTGTGTATTTTTGTCATTTTGGGTTAATGTGATAAGGCCTGGTTATATGTGTCAGAGGATGTGTTCTTGTATATGGGGGTTTCCACTCCATCTATCGAACAACATAGTGTGGTTTATCATTGAACATTAATGTGTTTGTTTGTTAGAGGCATTTCAAGCATATACAGATCCTTGAGAGGTATCTAGAGGGGTGGTTGTTCATACCCCTCTTTCTTATGGGCAAGGTTTTGGATTTTCAATGGAGAGAATCATTTGATAGGGGTCAGATATAATGGACCATGTCCTCCTGGCCTATTACATTGGGAGTTTTGGTGGTTGGAAGTGTTTGGAGGATATTTGGAAGGGTTTGGAGAGGTTTGGTCTCTAAAGGATGGAAAAGGAGGGATTTTATGTCATGTAAGTTTATTACATGATGTGAAACCATGTTTGCTACTTTTCTTGGAGCTTTCACAATGTGAAGATATTTTTCACATATTAAAGAAGAGTTTCAGAGTGTATAATATTTCATGGTTTGAAAAATAAAATAAAACCAAAATGTGATGGGTTTTTCAAATGAAGTTGACCTCAAGGGATTACATGGCATGAAACGGTATTACACGTCAGGTAATACCCTATTGTTATAACAGTTTAATATTTTTTCCAACTGTCTAGGTTATCAAACCCTATGACTGTAGAAATTTTCTCTCCACCCTAAGTGACTCGGTGACACTGCTAATGTATTTTGAAGGTTCCTTCACCTATGATTAAATCATCACTTCACTCCTTTGATCTACAGTGATTCGTCATCAATCTAGTGTGTGTTATTCCTCCATTATTGTGGTTTATACCTTCTCGTACTATCTTTTCCTCCTGTTATTCTTTTTATGTAATGGAATATGTTCTTCCTGACTCCTAATGTGTTATTATTTAGTTTTTTTTGGTACGGTGGTGACTATGCATCCGCATTTGGATACACATCTTATTGAAAGGATAATCAGAGGAATTTTATGTAATATATTTCCACAAAAATAACATTGTAACATTCAAGGTAGGTATTTTCGCTTCATTTATAATTTATTTTGTTTCATGTATGAGGGAATTACCCTTTTTTACCTACATATTAGAGTTTCGAAACCCTAATAATAGATAAGAACCACGTAAATAAATTAAAAGGGGTAGAGTGTTATGATTCACATGTTTTCTTGGAATTGATATTATTATGATGTTGTATATTATATGGGCTTTATTCCCAGTTGTAATTCATGATTTTTTGTGGTCCTTTATTCAACACCAAACAAATACATGATG
The DNA here is from genome assembly GCA_963277665.1 of Viscum album. Lineage (NCBI taxonomy): Eukaryota > Viridiplantae > Streptophyta > Magnoliopsida > Santalales > Viscaceae > Viscum > Viscum album. The sequence goes on from OY728126.1 coordinate 1,190,290,166, forward strand.
GTAGGTTCCATTTTAATAGTTTTATATGGAATTGGAAAATCACGTACACTTGTATAATAAACAGATGCCCCAAGATTTCCTAGATTCAATGAAAACCCTTGAATTAATATGTGGAATTAAATAATATATGCCTCGTTAAATCTGAAATTCTTTTATGAATTGGTATGTATGGTGATTTGTTGTGTGGGATAGTTTTGGTTTTGTGTATGGGACATAGGGAATTTGAAGTGTATATGTTGTGATGTGTGTGATTGCTCTGGTTTTTGTTGTGGTTTGGTTATGAAGCATGGGTATGTGATGTGGGTTGGATTGGGTAGTGTTTTAGATGAACATGTATACATAAACTTAACTATGTAATGGAATATAATGATGAGAGATTGTTTGACTGTGGAATGGATGATATGTGTTGTGCAGTGGGGATGCAATCAAGTTGTTTGATGTTGTGTTGTTGGATGTGGTTTTGTGTGGTTTTTTCTGTGTGATTCGCTGTGTGTTGTGATTCATAGATTTCTGGAGATAAATGGAATTTATATATAAAAATTTGATTAATAATGTTTGGTATTGGCTTGGGTTGGTTTGAATAATGGAATGAATATATTTATTTTGAATAAAGAATGGTACTTGTCAAATTAAATTGTTTAGGAATATGGTTTGGGTTTATGGACTATTGTGTGGTGTTTTTCATTATGAGGTATAAGCAATGTTGGAAGTGTTGTGATATGGTTGTTTGTTTGAGAACCCATAGTATGGGATGAGTGTTTGGTGTCTATATATATGTATATATACTTTTATTTTCCTTTTTATTTTTATACGCACCCCACACTAGTTGAGAACTAAGTGCCAAACACCCCCATCATCATTGGAGAGGTTGTCTTTTTGAAATATCCTGGTGGGAGGATAGATGGATGTCTACCCGCTCTTCCATACTCCCTCTTCCAGGTAGGGATATCCTAAGATTCCTTAGGCTATTTATGGGTTTTTCGGCTGATGTATGTGCAGGAGAGTGGTGTTTCCCTGGTGTATTTGGGAGGAAATGTGTTTTTCTTTCCCATGTGTCTTTGGGATGAAGTTTGGTTCGTTTCCCAGGTGTCTTTGGGGCGGGATGTGGTGTGACTCGAGCCACAAGTGATGGGATGAGATATGTCTTGTGTCCTAGGTGTTTTTGGGTGGCATGTGATGTGATTCGAGGCTCGAGTGATGGTATGAGATTTGGATTGTGGGACTAGTTTCTGTGGGAGGGATGTGATGTGACTCAGGGCCCAAGTGATAGTATGATATGTGGTTTGTGGCCCAAGTGTTTGTGGGTGGGCTACGAAGTGGCTCATGGACCAGGTGTGTGCATGAGGGTTGTGGCGCGGTTCTTTCAAAAGTATTGGGAGCACAAAGATGTTTAATGTAATGAATGAGTAGATAAATCCGTGGGAAGTTGTACGGGGTACCCAAATCATCTACATGATCACTATATTACTTTACATGACTTGTGCTACTTGGTGAGTGTTCCTTTGTGAGGTTCAGCTGACTAGTATACCTTATTAGGTACTATTGGGTTCTGATATTTTATCATGGGATAATTATTATGCTTCTCTCACTTGTGTACAAGGGACTTTGGTTCTTCCAACTGATTATACTTCTGTGATCACCCTACGTATGTAAAATCATTTTCAGGCTTTCAGATCGATTACATGGACTATGTTGGACCTTACTCTCTCGGACATTAGGACACCTTTAATGTCACTACTTAGACTTGCTTTTGGTATTTACTTTGGAGGTTCACTGTATTCGTAATATTTTTATTTTTATCATACATGTGGGATGGATTTGGATTTCTTTTATATATTCAGTACTTTGAATTGTTTTGGGATGGACTATCTTATCTCCTGATCTTTTTTTTATTTTAAAAAGGAAAACACCTCCCATATTGTGAGATTTTATACCCTTAGTGTTGGTCTCCACCCTGGGGATTACTGGAGGAGTGACTCGGCGGGTCATTATCTCAATTTCATCATTTCCAGCCCAAGAGGGGACTATTTGGAGGGAGGAGGTCATGACACATTTTCATTTCCTTTTCTCTCTTTTTAAAAATATGTTTTTATACCCTATGTATGATGTGGGTTTCCAACAAAATAATTTTCAAATATCAACAGTTAATTTTCAATGTGAAATTTCAAATTGAGATTTTGAAATTTATTATGGGAGGAGAGAATTTTACATAGAAATATTTTATGGTATCTATTCTTAAATTCAATATTATTGATAACTTATGTTACACAAAACACTGACATCAAACAATCTTTTAAAATATTATTTAATATGATAGTTATCACCTAGCTGTTGGAATGGTGTGAATAAATGTGATTAACTAAATTATGAAAATATAGTATACATAATATTATAAAATTAATTCATTGAATTATAGTTAATTATAAATTAAAATAAAACCCATTTGATCATAATGTATTTATTTTAATAAAAAAATATTTTTATGCCCACAATGACATTTCATATTGATAAATTAAATTAATCAATATTAGTGAGATATATTAATAAAATTTATATGTTATATATTCAAAAAAAAATTAAATTTATTTAATATGTTTGATATGCTTAATATAATAAATAAATCCAATTTTGATCATGAATGCTATATTTTTTTTAAAATGAACGTTTTCTACCTTTTGGTTATGCACCCATTAAAAACCCACTTTTTAATTGTGTTTGTGGGATTAATTTTAAATATAATTTATCCAATAATCTAAATTAAAATTTAAAAAATGGATTAAATATTTGGAATTAAAAGTTCTAAATGAGTTTTTAACATCAATTTCATTTTTTAGTTATAAAAATGTTACTGTGGCAATAAAATTATTTACTGTAGTATAGGTAAAATGGTGACAAGGGTTAAAGTTAAACAGTAAAAGCATACCATACCTAAAAATTACAAATATTTATAGTATCATGAGGTATTTATATAACTTAAATAGCCTCCAAAACATTAATTAACAATATAATTTTCTGAAATTAATTCCACCTCAATGTGGTTGTATTTAATTATAAAATAATCAGTATTTTAATTACGTAAACCCACCTCTCATAAGGTATAAATAACTCCCCATTTCGACTCAAAAGACTTTAACATCCTAAAATATATACCAAAAACTATACTACTATCTCTCCCAACATCAATGTTATTTAGGTATCCCCAAAATACCAATTCCAATCTCCTCAAGTGGTATTCATAGGAGGTGATATTCAAGAGGTAATTGTCTCAAAACAAATCTCTTAATTTATTTTCTTGTTTTAAATTATTCCTAACTCCTTAATATATAAAGGAATAATAAATATAGAATCATGTGAATACATTAATTTTATGTATAAAATATAATATATTATATCCATCCCTTTTATTATCTCATATTATTCAAGTAAACAAAACTATTATCGAAATTATGTTGGTTCATTGTCTCTAGGAATAATGATTTTGTTCATTTTCGATTAATACCTTAATGTATATTATTCAAAATGTTGGTCTAGTTAAATATGATTTTAATTGGTATATTATAATATATTTCATGTTCTATAACTAATATATACTCATAATCGTAAATAAAATGAAACTAGTATGTGGAGCATAGAAAAACTGTTATAATTTAAAAAATAATTATCATTAACATTTTCAAAAATGAATCACCCTTGTAGAAGAAATAAAAATGAGATATGAAACCATTAATAATTTTTTATTTTCATTAATACTATTCAATTTCACATCATATTTTATAATCTCATTTTACAAGAACATCCCTAATTTACCACAAATGAACCAATCATGAAACCAAGAAATGATTGCACCTAGAACCATGAAAATAATGAAATATTATTAATAAATGGGTCATAATATATTATAAAATCATAAAATAAGGTATTTTATATATTAATATAGTTATTTAATTAGTTAATAACACTATTTAAACCATCATACACGATTTTAAAAAATTATACACTAAATTGGAGCATGAGGTTAGAGGTTTATCATCTCACTTTTATTCCTTTGAGATAAATGAATAATTCACAACATATTTTTGTTATATTATTTATTTAATAACCATTAATGTATTTTAATTTTATTATCCTTATATATATAGGTATTTACATATCCAATTTAGTATCTCTCTTTCATGGGGTTTATAGATTCAAAATTACAAAATCAGTAATGGATTTTTATCACAATTTTCGATATTTGAGGCGTTTGATATGTTATGCACCAATATTATTTTATGAGGAGTATATAATGGTTTTTAACATGTTATATCATGAAAATATTTATTTTAATGATAATATATGTTTCATTTAACCTTATTTCTTCATTTGGATTATGATTCAAATGTTTCAATGTGGTATGAAACACTTTTAAATGTTTTAATATTGCATTCCTATAGAATTTATAATTAATCTAATTTAATGTATTTTAATCAATGTAAACATACATTTTTGAATATTTTAAATAATTGAGGATTATGTATTATGGTACCATCCTTTATGAAAATTTCATATCTATATTTCTTATATAATGGATGTGAATATTACTTCAATCATATTTAATGTTTTTTTGCATACAGTTTTCACTTAGAAAGTTATTTGATTAATTATGAAAAAATTGATAAATATGTATCTCCTATAAAAAAATATGTGATGATTATAAAAAAAATTAATAATTTAATCAGAAATTATTTATATGAGAAATTCTTTTGACATGAAAACATGGGAGGGGCCTAATTATAGATAGACCCTCAATTCATCAGTAATCTCATGGGAGGAATCAGTTAAGCTAGTAGTTAATGGGTTATTACCTATATATTAAATCATTATGTGAAAGGTCTTGAAGAAAATGGTTCATATCCTATATATATTAAATCTAATAATTGACCATTTCTACATTTATAATTCACTCATTATTATCCTCGGTATTTTCACTATGAAAGAATGTATGGATTCTTTTCATTGTCAGTTTATTGATTAAATGGACTGTGTTTTTAGTTATTTACCTTGATATATTGATTATTATTATTGAATAAAATTATTTCCATTATACATAACCCTTACTAAGAATTTGATCTCACTATTATTTTGTGTTTATTTCTCATATTATAAAGAAGATTTCTTTGAATGAGTTTTTGAGGATGCAATTTATTAGCCTTTGTTATGTATTATTCCTTATTTTCTATCTAAAATAGGTATCATGTATATATCTAGTTTACCAATAATACTAAACCATTCAGTCCTTCAATATGTGATTCCATTAAATCATGACCATGTAATAAAGTAAGGTACCATCCCTAGGCTACTGGATGAAGTTTGTTACAAATAATAAATGTACTCATCATCATATGTTTTGGTTTATTCAATAATTTCCATCCAAATCTATTTTTTAGCTTCATTCAAATTGATATTTTCCTCAAAAAATATCTCAACAAAATATCACAATTCATTGGAATTATTTATTACTATCACTTTTTTATAACTGTTGTTAGATAAGGATATAATAATTTAATTCATTTCTATTTCATCAACCACTAAATTTGATTTTCTATAATGTTCATAGAATCATCATTAAAAAGTGGTGTAAAAACGATTCCAATTTTTTTTTAACTTCTTGGATATTGTAAATAATTTCAAATATTCTACATATAACCAAGATAATTCCTTCCATTGAATATCGGAATGCCTCATATTTTGAAGGAATTTTTATATTCTATAATCAAATTAAAAAATAGAATCACTTCTAGGGAAATATGATTTTTTCTCCAAAAAATTTAATTTCCTAGGAATTTGATGATGGATCTCAGATAATTGAGAATGTATTAATGATACTTGATATATAATTTATTCAATGAAATTAATTTATAATTTCTTCAATGAAATTAATATGTGTATCCTTTTAAAGTGTCAATAATCTATCATTTTATATCACTCTCACCAATAAGAAACTGATATAAATAAATGCAGGTTATAGATTTATTTTTTATTGGTTTTTTCCAATGGGGGTGACTAGTATTTTTGGGTTCACATCATGTCAAAGATCCAAATTTATACCGTAAAAACAAGATTCATTATAAAATATATCTCTTGATAGGGTAGTCTTAAGAATATTTTACAATCTCTTTATTGTTTCATTTTACTTGCTACAACAATTTTGAAATAAGATCCTATGAAAGGACCACAAAGATAGAGAAACAATTCATTGATTCTCTAGATTCTAAAAAAATATCCTTTAATACATCCATGTATTCAATAACAAACAATATTACCCCTCCTTAAATCATGACATCATGAATATACAATAGTATAAAATAGATTACCATCCTTGAAATCAATCTCAAACTCTTATTTTTATCATCAATCCACCAAAATAACTCTCAATGTATTATAACTCTATAATAATCTCATATGTTAACATATATTTTTAGTATATTTCATGAATTCATCAATAATTTGTAATTTTGGAATTTTTAGAAATACATGGTTTTCAAAAGAATTATATAGACTTCCCTCAACTATTATTTTTTCTCAAACAATCACAGTGAATCAACCTCCTACAATCCTAAATTATTTTTTTTAATTCATAACATATCACAATAGCATTCTACTCAAGATCCTCAAAATAATCGGTAAATATTATCACACTAATTAATTACTCATCTAACATATTTTAAATGGTGACACGAAATGACACTTTCAAGAATATCATGATTAATGTTTTAAAATAATATCAACCTAATTATTTTCCAGTTGTTACATTGTTAGAGTATGAAAATCGTTTTTTGGTGTGATTTCATCATTCATAATAATATTCCATGAATGAAAACCATTAGATAATATCATCATGACACAATACTTCCATACGATCATTAATTTGTCATATATTATAATATATATTAGATCATACTTCATGACTGTAACTAAATTTGGACAACCATATTCAAGCTATGTTGAATCTATATATTGCATTTTAGTGATCTTCTTGTCCATTTTACACAATTCATCTCCTCGTATCTCAACTAGTATCACAATAATTATCACATTTTTTGTTATATTTATCCATTGAATAACTATAATGAATAAATTTATAAAATATTTGGATTTAATATCTATAATATTGTTAACTCCTCAAAACATTAAAAAAATAACTATCATAAATAAATTCATACAAATGAAAATTATATGTATGGAAAAAAAATTTATTATGACTTTACAAATATCTTTATTATAAAGAAGAAAGAGGTATAAAATATATAAAACCTTATGTTATCATTACTTTTATAATTTTCCAAGTAGAGAAAAATAATTACATATAAACTTATTGAAAAACCTTATGTTATGAGGATATATCAAATATTCCATTTGGTGAGAAAAAATTATGTTTCGATTTATTGAAAATCCATAGGTTCTAGGTACATTAATAGTTTCTAGAATACATGTTCTAGAAGACCATTAACTATCCAATGTAGTTTCAATGGTATTATAACGTATTCTACAAAACATTAAAATGGAAACTATATAAAATTTTCAAATTCTTCAATAAGCCACAATTTTTTTTATATAAATAGTCTCTAGCCATCTAAAACCCACATCAAACAACTTGAGTAATCTAAAATAAAATCATAAACATTTTCAATGCTCAAAAAATTCCATAACAAATTCAATTGTTTCTCGACTATTATTAAAAAAATAACACACTCCCTTAAAATTCCATTGGGTCTACAAGAACCATGAACATTAGAACATTTTCTATCCTAATAATGTATTTAAATCCATACTTTTTTATACTAACTAAATCTTTTACATTTTCTACATTCATAAGGTGTTACTGTATAACATATTCATAATCCTTGAGTAGTTCAATCTATCAAATATGTATCATGTGGATCTCTTTATAGGTAAATATATAATTTACATTAATATGATCCATATATATTTCAAATCATTCTCCACTATTATAATGTCTCAATATCATTAAGAAAAAAATTATAGATGTTATCTCAAGATAATAATATGGACAATTTTGTACTTGGGTCATTAATTTTCATGATTCATATGAGAAAAATCAATATTTTTTATTGAGGATACTATAATCTAAATTGATATACAATTTTTGGGTACATTTAATTAATAATTAATCATGAATTATTCAATAATACATTGGGTTATAATGTGTTATATCAAGGAATAAAAACTCAATTCTTAAAACAGGAAATGATGAAAAATAACATATTTGGACCTTACATACCGTTAATCCAAATTTCATGATGTTTATTCCTCAAGAAGGCCACCTTCTAGCTAAATTTCAATGCATGAATTGAATTTATTGGACATTAACCATGTAAACATTATAAATCCTAGTTACACATCATGAAAGACTCAAATATGAAACTAGATACAGATACATGAAATGAAGATCATACACATCTTGAAATTTTTCGAACCTAACTCTTACTAAAGATAAATCCCTAAAATACACATGCTTCAAGGTCATCGAATGATGTGGAAAACATTTACATTCCATGTTTCAGTCGAAGCATATGCCACTTAAAGAATTAAACGATGTGAAACATATACACATCATATAACATTATTTTCTATTAATATGAACTCACCCTCTGATAGACTAGACAAGCATGGATGCTACCAAAACTCTTTTCCTTTCTTCTTTGTTTCTTTATTATTTTCCTTACAACTTTTTTATTTTTCTTTATTATTACATTTAAATCAGATTTTTTTGCTTTCTATTTCAATACACTTATATCACATTATTTTTGTTCTGAAATTTGAATCTAATTATAATGATCATTCAACTCTATTTGTTTCCACATTCTTTATTATTATTTCATTAAAGTTAGTATTTGATAGATTTATATGGTTTCAATTTGGGATTTCCATAAATTGAATTATTTAATTATTATGTCTATCTTTGTATATATTTTCCTACTTTTTTAATGCATTCATGTGTGGATAATCCTTTTAGGGTTAGGAGTCGTGAGTAATGGTATATTTAAACATAATGAACCATTGAATCCAAACATGGTAAACATTTGGCTAGTAATTAAGTTAAAAACAATTGTTTATCACATTATTCTATATAACCCAGATTATGGGATATGTAACTAAAGGATATTGACCTGGTCAGATTAGAGTATTATAGGACCATAGGTTTTGATACTTTATTCCACAAATCTTGGATTACTTCGAATAGGTTATTGACTATATTTAAACCAAATAATAGTTTCATCTTAGTAGATATAATTTCTTAGTCAAAAACCAATTTGAGACCTTTTCACCACTTCACATAATAAACCATAGTTCTATCCCAAGTTTTATTTGGAATTATATTTTCCCTAAACCTAGATATTGATTTTGATGCCTTCTTATTAATATGAAATAAATTACAAGCTACGTTGATTTAATAAAACTAAAACAATGTGAGATCATGAGAAATCCCTCCATAATTTTATTATAAATAAGTTTTCTTCCTACCAGGTTTCCATATGGGTTCAACCCCACACTATGACTGTGATATGACATTGTAGATAAATGTAGTTTGTGAAATATAAATTATAATTTGATCAATGTTATCATGTAATAAACAATGTTGTGTGGGCCTGTCAAATTTTTGGATCGTTATTGGGGACAATTATGACTTAGCACATAAACCATTGATATGAATAACAAATTACCTCCCATTTCTTTTCAACCATTATTTTTACAATATTTTATAATTTACTAGTACCTTAATACTATTTTCTTCACACTTGATTATGTGTTTGGTCCCATTAACATTATCAAAGAGAATTAAATTAGAAGAACCAATTTGGATTAGTACCATGAGTATAAGATACATATTTTTACATAGATATATTTTTATTTCTAAATGCAATAATCATAGGCTTAATAACCCCTGAAACACCTAATATGCACAACCTGAACATAAAGGAGTGTGGCCGGTACTACAGGAGGGAAACATCAAGGATTAAGTATTTTCATTAATCATTGGTGTTGCACTTAGCATTGTATTCCCTCTTCTCAAAGAAGATACATTGGAAATTAACCCTAGACGCATCCACATGGTCCATATCATGGAGAATTTTAATGGACTTCAATGAAAATATCCTTATAAAAATATATAAAATTTAATAGAAGTCCAAGATAGATTTCACAATAAAGAATTATCCTATGATTTATTCATGATTACATTCATTCCCTTCTCTCTCCATGATAGATCAAAGGATTGGCTTAAAATCCAAGTACCCAAGTCAATCAGGACTTGGAATGATATTTTTATTAAATTAATTGATAAATAATTCCCCTTCATCCAAACATCGATTATAAAGAATTAAATAAAAAATCCATCTAGGAAGATGGATAATAATGTTTGAATTCATGAGATTCTTATAAAGAGATTAGCTATAAGTGCCCATATCACAAAATAAATGTGATTCTACATCTAAAAATGTTATTCCAAGGTCTCCATTCAGTCGAAAACATTATTTTAGATGCCTCCACTGATCAAAGGAATATGATCAAAATTCCTAAAGTCAAACGAGCATTGTAAGATGATAAATCTCACAACTCTAGTTTATAGTATTGTGATAGAGGAATATCCTGAAGTAAATTCCATCAGGTGGAAGAAAATACTAGCCGAGCAACCTAGGTTGAATCCCACATGAAAAATATTGATTATTTATAGTAGCCTACTACACCATATTGACCTCTTACCACTTTCATGGATTTCCAAGATTATGAAATTTTGTGAGGCTAACAACCATATAAGGAATTCATGTCAATAATAAAGGAATATAAAAATCCAAGATTGAAATTATATAATTTACAATCACCAAAATCATCAATTTTTTCAACCCTAGAAATATTTGCAATAAAACTATTTGTAAATGTCGTCTCAGTATCCACAAAACCCAAATAAAGGTTGTTATCAATATAGTAGTGGTCAAGAACCACCATATAATTAGGGAACTCATCGTAATGAACCAAAAAATCTATCTCCTCGAACACAAAAAAAACTAAACAAGAAAATTATCCCCATAGATCATAGAAATAATTGTTTTGGCATGCTCATCTAGATAATAAACCACAACCCACACCTTTTCAATCAAATATTTAGAACATTATTTCCTCTTTCATGTAGAAAGAAGATTAGAGGATGAATAAACAACATACTAAAATGAAAACCCAAAAGGTTTCCTTAAGAAACCATGAGATCCAAATGGGGAAAATCCCCCAAACATTATCAGATTCATTACCTGGTATAATTAAATGTAATATTGAGACTCATACAAAATATGAGTAAACGTATATGGTTATTAGGAGTGAAAAAATGATGGAATTCCAGTATCCATTCTTAGGAGAATAAAATAAACAATATGAATTTTAAAATTAAGTTTAAATCAAAAGAAAGGGTAGTGATCATAGAAAAAATAAATCTACTCAAGAAAAATGTTTGAAATCATGGAAAAATAAAAAATCTCTAGCTAAGAAGAATATTTAAATAAATAATTTTCTTTGTCACCACCCCCATACAGACCCCCTATACACTATCCATAGAGGATGAGAAAAGGTAATCTAGACAAGAAATATAAAAAGTTTCTCAAGATACATAATAAATTACACATCAACATCTCCTTTGTAGAGGGTATAACTTAAATTCACATATATTCCATTTTTATAAAAGGGTTTCTCTCCAAAAAGAGTTAAATTGGATACCATAGAGTCATATAATTCAATGAATAATTCATCAAAGTTGTTCAGTGGAATATCCGACCACGTTTTCATGACACGTCAAATTGATTATATTTTTAAGGTTGCTTTATACTCTAGGGAAGATCCAAGGTCGTCTCTCAAGGAGCGTTGGTAGGTTTAGAGTGTGTATTTTTAATAAAAATGACTAAAAGAGGGGGTGATTTTGAAAACAGTTTAAAACAATGACTTAGATGAAATAGTGTAAAAGATGAGTGACAAAGTGGATTTTGAGAAATATGAGATAAAAGGGTCGATGGGATTTCACTACAAACATATCAAGTTCATTGTTCATAGAGATTCTTCTTAGGTTTAGAGTAATTCGTTGGTTGGAATTAATTGGAATCTCGATTAATTCCTAAGCTTTTATTTCAATGCTTTAAGGGACAAACCTTAACGTAACAATCATATTTTCAAGGTCCAGTAATTATGCATGGAATAAGAGATTCCAAATAATATTGAAATATCAATAAGTTGGGTATGAAAAGGATTCTTGTGATGTCCAATCGGAACAACACAAGTCACACACTCAAAACCTCACACCGATTGGTTAGAAATTAAGAGCATAACACTCACATGTATCAAATCAAGCTTTCAAATCTGAAATAAAATAAGATACATAGAATGAAATGTTTAAAAATCCAAATTACTCCAAACCAGTATCTAGTTTATGAATCAGAACTCCCTTGACATGTTTGTATCTCCCTCACAACGAACACCCAACTTTTAGCTCGACATCGGGAGGAGGGTGAAGCTCGGTTTGAACTCCTTCTTCATTGTTGATCCCCCTATGAGGATAGGGGCCTCCAAAACCTCCAAGGTGATTAGGAGACTCCTCCAGGACTCCAAATTGTCAGCACTTCACTCCTTGGCCGAACTTGCAAATGAGGTTCCCTTGGTGCCCTTTTACAGGAAATTTGGAAGGTGGTTTTAGGCACACAGATTTCATCAATCCACTTGCACAACATGTTTCGGCCTTCAAACAGTCTTATCTCGCTTTGGAGAAAATATAAAAGTTTTATCCATACTTCTTGAATATCTCCAACAAACGTTTGGCACCGTTTTGACAACTAAAGCTCAAGATATTGATAAAATACAGAACACCGCATTTGACATGGTCCAAATTCGGTGGCTTGGACAGAGTAGTTCGTATGGGCCCCATAAAAGCTGAATCAGGATTGGGTTGCTTAATATGAAATGTAGAATATTAAAATTTGGACAGGTCCAAAAACTTTCAGCCCATTTAGATGAACGGATTTCATGTACTATGCAAAAAAGTAGATAGATGTCCATGGATCCATGCAATTTTGGCCCATTTTTCTGTCACTTCATCAAGGGCCCTCTAAATCACCTCCACCTACATTGAAACAATATAAACAAGTAAAATTGACCATTATAATATTGATTAAAATTAATTTATTGATTCAAACATAATGTTCAATTTATTATTATATTTGTAATATTCATTACAAAACTAGTTTAAAACTGCGTTGTAAGGGTGGAATAAAACAGTGAATTGTGGTACGATCACACCCCCACACCTAAACATTTCCACTCCTGGGAAAATTCACATATTCGAATACAATGATGCATATATATATATATATATATATATATATATATTTCTAACATCCTGAAGATTTATCATTTGAGGAAATTTTATTTAAAGTAAAGTGATCAATGCACGAACCACACCAAGGAGTTCTTCCCAGTGGAAATGGAAAAAGATGTCTCAAGAAACATATCACAAAAAAATTCATAGAGATTTATGACACCAATATGAGCAAGGAATTCAAAGTTCAACCATAACACTAACTCTCCATGGGTGTGTGTGAAAACCATTCCATGCTATTCTTTCAACTTTCTATCAAATAAATATAGGTTATTTTAACATTATTCAGCTTTAAATGATTTTCACCGAACCAGTCCTACATCCTTTGCAATCATATTTCAAGACCCACTCATTTAAGCATTCCCAGAAGTCAAACCATAAGATCCCGACCTAGATATCCCCATATGTTTCACATTTTATCACTCCCCTCATTTATTATATATTTTTTTGAAGTTGCAATTGAAACAAATCTCACCCGAATCTCTCAACCCTTTGTTTGATCTCCTCACGACACTAATTGAAATAGTTATAACAAGATCAAAGGTTGAGGAGGAGTGGTTTTTGACCTTCCCAAGACAAAACATTTTTTTTGAGGGCGTACAAAAGTCGGACATTAGGTACACATGCATAGGTCAATCTGGTACATTAATGAAACAGATCGGATAAGGAACAAACGTATGGAAATATAATTTAAAGCTGAAAAATATTAACCCAACATATATTTAACTTATATTAAGTAAGAAATAATCACACTTTGTGGTTTGGTGCAAAAATTTGTGAGATATTAGTGACACAGTTTCCCCAAAAACTACTCACACAATGGGCATCAATCATCTCAAAGGTTTCACATAGATATGACCATTTATATCATTGACAGAAAACAAATTCACTAAAAATCACTCCCTGATGTTAAATTCATAAAAATACCCTTTTTATCCTTCATTATGGTATTTTTACTTTCCCCACATTATGGTCGCCAAATCATGGAACTTCGAAATTGTTGATGGGGAAAAATGAAAATACCATAAAGAAGGCCAAAAAGAGAAAAAAAAGGAGAAAATAATGAAAATTCCTAACTATCCCTGGAATGTATCCACCCCCCCACACCTAGAGTATGCAGTTTCCTCAATATAGTAAAATAGAATGTGGTAATGAAGGATAAAACCTGGTGGATGCCGTTCATAGTGTGCTTCTTGAACTAGGAGTTCCTCTATCGGGGACTCCAGAACAGGTTCATCAAATTCCTTCAGCTGCTGCCCATTGACAGTGAAGGTTTGCTTGGTTTCTTCATTTGGAACCTGAACAACACCAAATGGAGAGACATTAGTAATAATGTATGGTCCAAACTAGCGGGAACGAAGCATACCAGGATGCAACTTCAGCCTTGTATTATAAAGGAGGACCTTCTGCCCAATATGGAACTGACGATGAAGGATAAGACGGTCATGGGAAGCCTTGCTTCTCTCCTTATAAATCCTTTAGTTTTCATATGCATCTCTTCTCATTTCCTCTAGCTCCTGAATATGAAACTTCCTTTGAGCACCTCATCTTGACCATTGGTCTGTGGATGATATGCAGTAGAAACTCGATGACCGACCCCATACCGATGCAAAAGTGATTTCATTGTTCGGTTGCAGAAATAAGAACCCTGGTCACTGATAATGAACCTAGGTAATCCAAACCTACAAAAGATATGAGTTCTCAAAAATTCTACAACTGCTATGGAATCATATGTCCTTGTGGCCCGTGCCTCTACCCATTTTGATACATAATCAACGACCAAAATAATGTACATGTTTCCAAAAGATTTGGGAAATGGCCCCATAAAGTCAATGCCCCAAACATCAAAAATGTCATGAAACATCAAGGGTTTTTGTGGCATTTCATTACTTTTAGATACATTCCCCATTATTTGACAATGAGGACAAGATTTAAAAAATTCATGGGCATCCTGAAAAAGTGATGTCCAAAAGAGACCAGAATCAAGAACTTTCCGAGCAGTCCGTTGGGGACCAAAGTGGCCCCCACAAGCAAGATTGTAGCAGAATCTAAGGACAGATTGAAACTCGCTATCGGGAACACAACACCTAAGGACCTGATTGCTACATGTGCGCCAAAGGTAGGGGACATCCCAAATGTACCAACGAGACTCATGTTTTAGACGACTGGCTTGGTTTTTGTTGAAATCAGTAGGAATGCAAGATGCTACCAAATAATTTACAATTTCAGCATACCAAAGAATAACATCTTTCACTTTGTACAATTGCTCATCAGGAAACATGTAATTAATGGGAATACCAGGGGATGAGACAATTTCTGAGGATGGGGGGATCCTAATGATATGGTCTGCCACCACATTCTATGCTTCTTTTTTATCTCTAATTTCTAGATTCAATTCTTGAAGGAGGAGCATCCAACAAATGAGACGTGGTTTGGCTTCTGGTTTCTTTAGGAGATACCGGATGGCTACATAGTCTGATAACACAATGATTTTGGACCCTAAAAGGTATGACCTAAATTTATCCATGGCAAACACAATGGAAAGAAATTCTTTTTCAGTGGTGGTGCAGTTTTCTTGGGCAGGGTCCAAAGTACGTGAGGCATAGGCTATGACATGTGGAGCTCGGTCGACCCTTTGTGACAAGACTGCCCCAACTGCATAGTTAGAGGCGTCACAAAAGAGCTCAAATGGTAAATCCCACCGAGGTGGTTGGATTACCGGGGGTTATGTGAGACTCCATTTTAATTTATTAAAAGCATTTTCACATTCTTTATCAAAAACAAAATCTTTTTCTTTTTTAGAGTAAGCGGGATAGGGGAAGTGAAATCTTACTAAAATCACGAATGAAACGATGGTAAAATCCAGCATGACCTAGGAAAGACCGCACATCACGTACATTTTTTGGGAATGGTAGGGAAGAAATTACATCCACTTTAGATTTATCTACTTGGATACCATCCCCAGAAATGACATGTCCCAAAACTATACCTTGTCACACCATGAAATGACATTTTTCATAATTTAATACAAGATTCTTTTCAATACAGCGACGTCGGACTGAACCAAGACTACTTAAATATTCGTCAAAAGAGGATCCATAAACAGTAAAATCATCCATGAAAACTTCCATGCAATCCTCCAGGTAATCCGAAAAAATACTAACCATACATCGCTGGAAAGTACCTGGAGCATTGCACAGGCCAAATGGCATCCTTCTATAGGAAAATGTACCAAAGGGGCAAGTGAAGGTTGGCTTTTCCTGATCCTTGGGGGAAATATGAATCTGAAAGTATCTAGAATACCCATCAAGAAAACAGTAATGGGACTTCCCCGCTAGCCTCTCTAGCATTTGTTCAATGAATGTCAAGGGGAAATGGTCCTTCCTTGTGTGTTAGTTAAGTCAATGATAATCTATACAGACACGCCAACTATTCTTCACACGAGTTGGAACCAATTCATTGTTTTCATTTTGAATTACCATTTGGACAGTTTTTTAGGAACTACTTGAACGGGACTGACCCATTGGATGTCAGAGATGGGGTAAATGATTCCAGTAGCCAATAATTTTTTTACTTCCTTTTAAAATACTTCTAAGAGGTTTGGGTTCAGTCTATGTTGTGCCCGCCACACTGGTTTAGCCTCATCAGTTAATAAAATATGATGTGTACAAATTGATGGGCTAATACCAGGAATTTCTAAAAGTTTCCATCCCAATGCTTGTTTATGCTCCCTCAAAAGTTCATGCATTCGCAATTCATGCTTAGGAGGGAGTGAACTAGAAATGATAACTGGAAACTTGTTTCAATTATCAAGATATGAATATTTTAAATCTTTTGGCAGTTTCTTTGGTTCCAATTCAGGTGGATTTTAGATTGATGGGAGATTGTGTGAAAGTGAGAGGCCACTAATATCATCTAACTGCTCAATGGTATCATCCTCATATGAGGAATTAGCTTTTACATGCGTAGCATTATCATCTATGGTCATGTGATCCTCCATGTTCAAGAAATTATCAATTAATAAACATGCATGACACTTTTATAGACCACTACAACAATCAACACATGATTCATTTCCAAGAATTTCTATCAAAGAAGAAAATTCAGAAAGGGGATTAGTGGAAACAGATGAAGTGATTTTAGGGGAAGGGAGTATATCAATTGAATTTACCAAGAGAGAGGAATGTTCTTCTGAGGGGTGATTCATGGCATCAAGGATGTTGAAATGGACTATGTCGCCACCAAATTCCATAGATAATGTACCATTATGGACATTAATTTTGGATTTGGCGGTTTTCAAGAAAGGTCTCCCCAATATAATTGGGGCATGTCCATTCATCCTATCATCTCCCATTTTTATCACATAAAAATAAGCACGAAATATTAAATTTTAAACCCTCACAAGAACATCCTCCAACACACCGGAAGGGTGTGCCGTACTCCTATTTGCTAGCTGAACAACTATTCGTGTGGCCTTTAGTTCACTGAACTGCAAAGAAGAGTATATGGAGTGATTCATCACATTAATAGAAGCACCCATATCAAGCATGGCATTGGAGAAAGAATACTCCCCTATGGTGCATGGAATCGAGAATGTTCCAGGATCGTTGCACTTGTTGGGAAGTGATGGTTGTATCAATGCTGAGACGTTCCTCCCCAAGCCCACCTTCTCATCACCTCCAAGTCTCCCTCGGTGGGTACACATCTCCTTCAGAAACTTTGCATATCTCAGAATTTGCTTGACAGCATCAATCAATGGAATGTTAACCTGTACATTTTTGAAAGTCTCCATGATTTATTTATAAAGATCAGTTTCATTTTGTTTACTTGGTTGGGTGGCTCTTTCAGGAAATGGAAGAGGAATGCTTGGGCTTGGTAACTCATAAATAGACACACTCTTTCCTTGGGTAGGACTTCTCTCAAGACAAGGTTCCATCTCATTTGAACCTTTTTCATTGGTTGGGATGGTGGTTCCCTTAGTAGAGGATGACTCTAATGGAGGGTTCATTTGGCTTTTAAGTTTACTTCCACTCCTAAGGGTGATGACACTAACATTTCCCTTATCCATAGGGTTGACAAGTGGTTGATATGGTAGTTTACCAGACCCATGGATTTGGATTTCACCCACTGAGTTAGCTAGTTGGCCTAATTGGGTTTTGAGGTCTTGTATGGATGCTTGGGTGGTTTGTTGG
Organism: Viscum album; assembly: GCA_963277665.1. Taxonomy (NCBI): domain Eukaryota; kingdom Viridiplantae; phylum Streptophyta; class Magnoliopsida; order Santalales; family Viscaceae; genus Viscum; species Viscum album. The sequence goes on from OY728126.1 coordinate 1,190,308,769, forward strand.
AATTGGAGATTATTGGAATCCATTCGTTTCATCATATCTTCTAGGCTAGGTTCGGTTTTGGAGGGGGTTGTTGGATAGGCCTTTGGGGTGGTTGAAAATTTCTGGGTGGTGGTGGTTGATGACTACTTTGCCCTGGTTGGTTCCATGGTGGATGAGGCTGGCTTGAATACCCCCTTTCCTATAGGCTTGGTTTTATTTCCACCCAGGGTTGGATGGATAGTAGGGTTCTTTCCTAATGGGTTGGTTATAGGGGCGTCCTGGGAATATTTCCTCACAACTCTCAGAAGTTTCTCTCAATTGGGGGCATTGGTTAGAATAGTGGGTATCAGAAGAGCATATACCACAATGTATGGGAGGAGGAGATTGGAATTTCCCTTTGAAAAAATCAATTTTTCGTAGAAGGGTACTCACCTCTTCAAACTTTGTATCCACCTTCTTCTTGAATTCAGTACTTTGCACCTCATGGACACCTCGAATGGGTACACTGGACCTTGAACTGAATTGTTCAGTGTTCTGTTCCATGGTGTCAATTAGGGACCTTGTAGTGATTGGTGTTTTATCCACTAGTGCACCACCTGCAGTAGCATCAATCATGTTACGATCTAATGGAATTAAACCTTCATAAAAATATTGTATTAAAAGTTGATCACATATTTGGTGTTGTGGAAAACTTGAACATAATATTTTAAAGAGTTCCCAATATTCATGAAGGTTTTCTCCTTGATATTGTCTTATCCCACATATTTCTTTCCTTATTGTTGCAGTTCGAGAGGCTGGGAAGTATTTTTCAAGAAAAAGTCATTTCATGTAAGCCCAACCTCTAATAGGTGAATTAACATAATACAACCAATCTTTAGCCGTGTCTTCTAATGAAAATAGAAATTCCCTAAGTTTTACTTGTTCTTCATCCACATTAGCAGGTTTCAATGATGAACACACAGTATGAAATTATTTTAAATGCTTATGTGGATCTTCTCCATGCAGTCCATGAAATCTTGGTAATAAATGAATTAAACCAGATTTTAGTTCAAAATTGGTTGCCTCGCCTTGTAATTGAATGTATGTGGGTCGGATATCAACATTAGGTGAGGTTAGTTCTTTTAGTGTTCTATTATTTTCAGCCATGATATACAAGTTATGTTCAGTTTTAACTTTGGTTTCAGATGAAGAAGAAGTATCAAGAATAATTTTAAGATTTGATGTCTCCTCCTTCAAAGTGTGGTCTTGTATGTCTCAGTTTCGTTGATGTACCATCCTCTCTAGTTCGATTTTAAAAGTTTATAGGTCTCTTGGAGCAGAACGCGTCATACAAAGAACCTACACAATAAATAAATTATAACAAAAAAACAAATGAAAAGGTAGAAGATAAAACAAACAAATATTCATATAAATTACAAAAGGTTTATAAAAAACACGCACAAAAAACCAAAGCTCTCCCCGGCAACGACGCCAAAATTTGACCGGGTTGTCATGACACATCAAATTGATTATATTTTTAAGGTTGATTTATAGTCTAGGGAAGACCCTAGGTCGTCCCTCAAGGAGCGTTGGTAGGTTTAGAGTGTGTATTTTTAATAAAAATGACTAAGAGAGGGGGTGATTTTGAAAACAGTTTAAAACAATGACTTAGTTGAAATAGCTTAAAAGATGAGTGACCAAGTGGATTTTGGTAAATATGAGATAAAAGGGTCGATGTGATTTCAATACACACATTTCAAGTTCATTGTTCATAGTGATTCATCTTAGGTTTAGAGTAATTATTTGGTTGGAATTAATTGGAATCTTGATTAATTCCTAAGCTTTTATTTCAATGCTTTAAGGGCCAAACCTTGACGTAACAATCGTATTATCAAGGTCCAGTACTTATGCATGGAATAAGAGCTTCCAAAGCAAATTGAAATCTCAATATGTTGGGTATGAAAAGGATTCTTCTGATGTCCAATCGGAACAACACAAGTCACGCACTGAAAACATCACACCGATCGGTTAGAAATTAAGAGCATACCACTCGCATGTATCAAATCAAGCATTCAAATCTGAAATAAAATAAGATACATGGAATGAAATGTTTTAACACCCAAATTATTCCAAACCAGTAGCTAGTTTATGCATCAAAACTCTCTTTACATGTGTGTAGATCCCTCACAACGAACACCCAACTTTTAGCTCGACATTAGGAGGAGGAGGAAGCTCGGGTTGAACTCATTCTTCATTGTTGATCCCCCTATGAAAATAGGGGCCTCAAGAACCTCCAAGGTTATTAGGAGACTCTTCTAGGACTCCAAATTGGCAGCACATCACTTTTTTACGAACTTTCAAATGAGGTTCCCTTGGTTCCCTTTTATAGGAAAATTGGAAGGTGGTTTTAGGCACACAGATTTCATCAATCCACTTGCACAATGCGTTTTGACCTTCAGATAGTCTTATCTCGCTTTATAGAAAATAGAAAAGTTTTATCCCTACTTCTTGACTGTCTCCACCGAATGATTGGCACCTTTTTGACAAATAAATCTCTAGATATTGATAAAATACAGAACATTGCATTTGACTTGGTTCAAATTCGGTGTCTTGTACAGATCAGTTTGGATGGGCCCCATAAAAGCCGAATCAGGATTGGGTTCCTTAATATGAAATGCCGAATATTAAAATTTTGATAGGCACACAAAATTTAATCCCATTTAGATGCACGTATTTCATGTAATATGGAAAACAGTGGACAGATGTCCATGGATCCATGCAATTTTGGCCCATTTTTCTTTCACTTTATCAAGGGCCCTCCAAATCACCTCCACCTACATTGAAACAATATAAAAAAGTTACAATTACCATTATAATATTGATTAAAATTAATTTATTGATTTAAAAATAAAGTTCAATTTATTATTATATTTGGAATATTCATTACAAAACTAGTTTAAAACTGCGGTGTAAGGTTGGAATAAAACAGTGAATCGTGGTACTATCAATATCCCACACAAACTTTAAAACCAAATAAGATTCTAAATTCATTTCTCAATAGGGTCATGCAATTTAAATAGATCATTGTGTGATCATGTTTCAAAAATGAATCATTTGATTATGAATATCTTATTAATTCATGGGCTAAATGAATTGAAACTAATGAGGGTTTCACTTCAATTGGATGGTGACTCATTCATTTACCCTCGTGGACTACTGGAGTACATTTTCTTTAAGGTTGGTGTGTTAATATTTCCATCCCATTAACTTGTACTATATATAGATTAGTAAAGGGATGATATCATAATTCAAGAAGAAATGTTTCTCCTATGGTAAGTAATTAATTGATGAAAACCATGAAATGAAGATATTCAGAGTCTAAAAAGAATATGTTTTTTTTCAACATAGTGAATTCTAAAAAACAAAGGTATGATCTATTGGATTGTCACGAAATATTTATTACAAATTTCAATGATGAATATATGAATTTTGAAGATGAAATAAAGACCCTTTATCCTAGTAAATATTATTATAGTGATATTAAGGATGTGTATTACATAGACCCTCTCCCGAGGGATACCGTTGAACCAATTGTAATCTCTATCATCAATCCACTAACACTGGAACTAAAATATCTACCGAACACACTAATGTATTCATTCCTACAAACAAAAGATTTTTTTCTAATCATTATTAGTTCATAACTAAGTAAAATACTAGAAGAAAAACTCATTTATTTCCTTATAGGGAAAAAATTCAATTTCCCGAGGAATGGGTGATATTAAAAGGATATGCCCTAAGATTTTCACTAACAAGATTTTATTGGATAAATGTGTTAAAACCAAACCTCAACCCCAAATTCAACTCAACAAAAATATAAAAGATGTATTCAAAAACTATTTTCTAAAGATTCTTGATTATGGTATAATATTCTCAATCTCAAAAAGAGAATGGGTGAGCTCACTGAACATCATCTTGAAGAAAGGTGGCCCGACCGTTGTCAAAAATGATAAAGATGAGTTAATATAAACTCAAACCATCACTGGGTGGAGAGTATGTATTGATTATCAAAATCTAAACAACATGACTAGAAAGTATCCTTTTCATATTTCTTTCTGGGATTAAATGCAGAATGAACTAGATGGACATAAATTATATTGTTCTTTTGATGGATATATGGGATACAAAAAAATTGTAGTCAACCAAGAATATTTATCCAAAACCATGTTCACAATTCCTTTTGGGAACTTCACCTTTATAAAGATTTCATTTTTAAATTTCAACTCCCATATAAAATTTCAACGATGCATAAAACATGAAATTCATGATATAGAAGAGGAATTATTACATATTTTCATGGATGATTTCTCAATTTATGGTAAATCCATTGATGTTTTCCAACATAATACGGAGCATGTTTGGAAGTGCTAAAAATTGATGTTCCTAGTTATAAACTAAGAAAAGTATCATTTTATTTTCCAGGGGTTAATAGTCCTTGGATATAGGATATCAAATCATGGAATGGATGTTGATCTTATAAGGATAACGGTTATTAAATACTTACCTGAACCCATGACTATGAATGGTAATAGGAGTTTATTTGTGCCATGTGTAGTTTTATCACCACTTTATCCATTAGAGTTCAAAAATAGATCACCCACTTTCACACCTTTCATAAAAGTAAATTCCATTATAATTCACTAAACTATTTTTAGGTGATCAAAACTCTAAAGAATATCCATTTATCCCCTCTTATTGTAATATCACCTAAAAGGATAATGGTTTCTATGTAATGTGTGATGCTAGTAATTTTATTGTATGTGTGGATCTAGGAATGTGTGTTGGTAATATCTTCCAGTCACACACTAAATTAAGAGCAGGTAAATTTTATGATCAAATAGATAGAGTTTTTGGTAGTCATTAATGCTTTTCACAAGTTTCATTTGTACATTATTCTTTCTAAATTAGTGGTAAGTAAAAAAACCATGTATCATTGAAATACCTATAGATTAAAGAGGATACCAAATTAGGATTAAAATGGTTGATCATACTGCTTTAGTAATTTGACATCCACTTTAAGGCACAAAATGGACTGAAAATGTCATCAATGAAAACTTATCTAGACCTCCACCAAAACAAATTGGGGATGACAAAAATATAAGCATTATAGAGGAAATTTTTGATGAAGATATTTTGTAAATAACTACACAATCCCAACTAGGGTTTTATGATATTGAAATATATCTTCCCATGGGAACACATTTCCTTCACTTCTCATACACATAAAAGAATAATTTTTTTGTAAAAATCTTCACATTATTGTTGGCATGAGAAGCGAAGTGTTGTAATGACGACCTACTATGACGTTTCATACTAGAATATAAATTTTAATGCATATTCAATATGTGTCAAACATCACCAGTTGGAGGATGTCATGTTTATGAACTCAATATTGATGTGATCCTAAAAAGTGGACTATTCTATCCTATACCACATCTAAATGTGAGGAGTTTTTTTTCAAATATATGATTAATTCTAGTGAACATGAAACATTAGAAAAGTAAACAAAATGATCCATAAACAAATTATAGAATTTTATATTTTAAACAGACGGGGAATCAATTTTATGGGTTCATTCCCTAATTAACATGGGTAATTTTAAATCATGGTCATAATTGACTATGTTTCTAGGTGGGTATGATTTAAGGAAACTAACCACAACACAAATATAGTGTTCATGAAATTTTTAAGAGAAAGAATTTTTTAAAATTTAGATATCCATGATTTGTCATTAGTGATGGGGGAAAACATTTAAAAAAAATGGCGTGAGAGGATTTCATAAAAAATATGGAATCTGTTATAATAATGGAATTATTAACCACTCGTAGGAAATTTATCATGTTAAATTGTCTAATAGAGATATAAAACAAATTCTTGAAAAGATAGTGGATACAAGTAGAATGGTCTAGAGATTCAAATTGGATGATGTGCTTTACGAATATCATACAGTATGTAAAACACCAATCAACACTAAATTGTTCCATATTGTTTGTGGAAGCCATGTACTTTCCTATTGAACTAAAACATATCCTTTATTGTGAAATTAAGAAACTATAACTTGATTTTAAAAAAATATGGGGAAGTTAGTATGATAAAAATCGATAATATAGAAGATATCGGAAGAGATTCTTTTGAAAATTCCTTTATTTATAGAATAAATGAAATGAAAAAATTGCATGACTAATGTATTATATGATGAATATTAACACAAATGGATAAATTTATACATTTAATTTTTTTATTGAAACTATTCTCTGGGGTGAGGAAATACCAATGGTTAGGTCCATTTAATGATATTAGAGTGTTCCCCTATGGGGAAATTAAAAGTCAATGAGGGAAAAAACCTCCCTTTAAGGTCAATTGAAATAGTCAAAAAAATTAACAATATCAATTTCATGAAGTATGTAACCTTTATTTAAAATTTATATATTCTTTCATCTATAAATTGAGACTATGATGGATTTTTTATATATTTTTGGGAGTAAGTCGAAATTTTTTTTTCTATATTTTTATTTTATGATTATGACCATTGTTTTTTTCTTTTATAGCACTTTTTTCATCAAAAATATAAAAAATCATTGTATACTAATAGTTTATGGAGTAAAAGTATCATTGGTTTCTAAAAATTATTGCAAGAAGAAAAATTTCATATCACTATACAACAATCCCCCCATGGAATGAATATAATTACAAAGACCTCATGATTATATATTTTATATTTATAATTTTCATTCATATTCCAAATATTCTTATAATGATATATCCCCCTCATTTATTTTTTAGAACAGTGTGGAAACTATGTCATTTTATGTGTCGGGTAGTCCTTATTGATATTTATTTTTTAAACAGTTGGTATTTTTTATTTTTTTTCATTTTTATAAGAGACATTTTTCATTGAAAACATAATTTGACTTGATATTTCATTACCTACATTTAAATTAAATTCATTGTTTTTTTTATATTGCTAAAATCAATTTTTTATTCATTTTCATAATTTTATCATGATTTCTGAGTTGAGTAACTTAATCATAATTCTATATTCTTGCAATTTATTTTGATTGACTTATTACTAGATACTATGTCCTAGGAAACTTCCCTATATTATATTCCCATTCACCAGAGGTTTCCAGACCTACATTACCATATTATATTTAGAGAATATTTATTAAAAGAGTCTTGGGGTGTATAAACCTATCATAACATGCATTGGAATATTATTAAGGATAAGAATAAAAAATATACTACTAAATGTTTGATGGAATCATTTTTGATCCATTTTTATTAAGAACCACTAATAGATCTATCCTTATTTGGCCAATATTATCCATGAATAACCTTTATTGGATCGAACCACTTTAAGATTATTATCCCTTCCTACCCTAATATGGAAACTATGTATGATTTTCTTTTGAACAAGTTTTGGGGATTTTTCATCTCTTCTATACATGGGATTTCAAAACTGATTAGATGTAAATTTTCATTTTCTATATATTTATATGACATGGTTCTTGATTAATTTTAGAATTTTCTAATCATAACAAACTATTTTGGATAAATATTTACATAAAAATGTGGATTGTGTTTTGAGAGGGTCACAAATCACCATTTCCGAACTGATGTATCTTATTAATAAATATATGTGGTTAGGAGGTGTATGTGAGATAAATAATGATCGTGGTTTTCAAAAAAATAAATAAAATGAAGTATATATAGAAACATGGAACATTATTTATGATTTCATGAAAAATTCATAGACCCTCTTTGAGCTATGAGGATCGTAGGGACATAATTTTATTAATGATGAGTTTATATAACACAATGTTCGTGATTATCAAGAATTATAATTGATATATTACCCTATTTTTGATCATTATTTTTAATATCTACCATCCTACCCCATATCCAGAGTCATTTGACCAATATCCCTTATATGATCATGATTAATTTTGTATTTTCCTTTATAGAGTGGATATTTTAGAACCATTACACACCTATGATTAGGAACATGTTTTCGAGGTATGATCATAACTCCAATTACATTTCACCTTGAGTGATGTGGGAAAATTTATTATATGGTAAATTGAAAAATGAGTATTACTTCTGAGGAATGGTTGAGAAATTTTAATTAGCGTAATAAAGAATATAATTAATGAACATAACTATGTGGTAATAAAAATATTATTTGGATGATTTATTCTATAGAAACAATTTTTTCATAAAGAAGTTAGTTTTATTTTCTATAATGTAGTGCACATTTCTTGTTTACAAATTTTTTGCCATAAAATCCCTATTGAGATGATTTTTTTTGGGAAATAAATTTTTCAAGTGTGGGGTGAATTTGAAAATTTTGATTAATATATATATATATATATCTTCTTTTGATATATTTCATTATGAAATAATATTTTGTTATTTGGTAATAAACTATGTTTTAATGTTTTTTCAAGGAATAATAACTCATGACTCAAAAGATGAAATGCTAGAAGACATCATATTTAGAAATTACAATTTTTTAACCTAATGTACATGATTTGTATTTCTCAAGAAGTCCACCTTATAAAAAAATTGTATAGCAGGAATCAAATTTACAAGACATGAAAAAAGTGCATGACATGAATCCTAGTAACACATCTTGAAAACAAAAATATAAAACATGATGAAGATACATGACATGAACCTAATACACAATGTGAAATGTTTAGAACCCAAATGATGTCAAAGATAAAAGACATATAACCTGTGAGATTCAAGATCATTGTAGACCTTCTATGATATGATGTAAACAATTTTAAAACCATTTACAAGTCATTTATTTTTAGAAGAAAAATCCAGTCAAATAATTACACAATGTGAAACATATACACATCATGTAATGTTCAACTATGTAAATATGAAGTCACCATCCGACAGACATGAAATTCATGGATGTATCCAAAAAAATATTTTATTATTTGTTTCATTCTATTTTTCATACAAACTTATTTAAATTCTATTATTTTATATTTTAAAACATTTTTTATGGTTAATTTTTCAAGAATCATTCATCGCTTATTTTATATTCCAACAATTGAATCCAATTTTTATTTCCATTTAAATTCATATTTTTCCTCATTCATCATTATGCATTCATTAATTTCATTATTTTATCAATTTTATATAGTATCATTTATGTATGTCCTTGATTTTAGTTTATTAATTATTATTTCAAGCACACTACTTCTTTCTATGCTTTTATTTAATACTACCATATGGGGCTGATCAGATTAGGGTTATGGTTCTAGGGTAAGGGTGTATTTCAATGTGATGAATATTTCAATAAAAATTTGTTAACCCTTTGGTTAGTAATTAGGTTAAAAAAATTAATCTTATTATGTGGTATAACCCAAAAAACGGGAGATATAAACGATGTAACCTAACATAGTTGATGTTGAGAAAGTTGTAATCAATAAAATGTCATAGTTTATACCTTGAATCCAAGATTAATGTACCAAGGATTTTTACTATCTCTGGATGAAATAATATTTACATCTTAGGTGGATCCAATTAGTTTGAACAAAACCAATTTTTGACCATTACACTGGTAGGCATCCTCTTCCATTGGTCCATCTGAAGCTATATTTTGGATTATCATTTAGATAAACATAGAAATTGACCCTGATCTATTCTTGTTAATAAAAATAAAATCCCAAACTCTATAGTTTTAATAAATCCAAACTAATGAGAGGTAATGATGAATCCCTCAGTATGTTTCTTATTTGTAAGTTTCATGCCTATTAGTTGTCCCTATGGGTTTGACCTCACACATAAAATTCTCTAAACCTTTATGGATAATAGTACATTGGAAATATAAATTATAGTTTGGTTAATTCCTAGGAAAAATAAATGACCCAATGTAGTCTAGTTATAATACACCCATATACTTTCATCCATGAATTACTGTATATAACAAGTTATTTTTTTACTATAGTTAATGTTCATAGTAGGGAATCTATAAGTTTCTTCTTTAGTTCCATGATACTTTATTCATATTCCATTGTCCTTTTGAATATGATCCCCTTACATGTCATCTTTATTAACATGATAGTTAATTTGGAAATGATTTCAACATATTACTGAATGTAGCTATATAAGTCCATGAAACAAAAAATTTCATTCACATCTATAGGTTTATGCCATTATTTTAACACCTTTTTATTTGAAAGATGAATATATATTCAATATATATAGATAATATTTCCATTATAAGAAACATATTATTAATATAATGCACACTTATAGAATTAATACTTCAACCCTTTCTCTATAATATTCTAAAGAAAAATCATTGAACAGTTCACATGCTCTTTATACATTTGATAAAATATTAATATATCATCAATTAATACCTCTAAGAATTTATCAAGATAGTAATTTAATACTCTATTAATCCTATCAATAATCATAGAGGGATAATTTTGTTAACCAAAATGAATTACTATGAACTATTCATTAATATAACTCATATATAATGTAAGATTTTGTATATCACACATTTTTATTTTAGATTTTGATAATAAAAATGAAGATTCATATTCTATGGCTATTGAGACACTTAAATATGATTGTAATATATCATAAATACATGTTAAAGGGTATCGTATCATAATATTAAATAAATTTATTTCCCAATAATTGATTCACATCACCATAGATCAGTCATTCTTATTCACAAATAATATAGGTTTCCCAATGGTGAAACAATAAAAAACTTGAATCCCTTATCAAATAACACTTGTTGTTTCTTCATTATTTCCTCAAATTATAATGTATTCATTATATATAATTTCTAATATTTTTTTTAATATTACATACAATATCAATTATTATTTCTACTTAATAACTTGTTTGATGTCCAGATATCTACTTAGGTAATACAATAATATATTAGTTGGAAACATATTGATCCTATATTAATTGTTTTTAAATATCATTAACTAACTTCATTGGATATTTTTATTATCTAAAAAAATCATTATGATAAACCAATGGAGGTGGTCTTGTAAAAGGATAAGGAAATGAAATGTCTCATCTAAAAATAAAGAATTATACACTAGATTTAAGGATTGTGATATTCTTATCTCGATAATAAATTCATATATTATAAATTAGTAGGAAATAAATATGAGAAAATATTTCAATGTCACCAATTTGTTTAATAAGTATGTGTTATTCTAGATAACTGTCATATATTTAAATAGATACAACCAAATATATATTTTTTAAAATATTATTTCCACTTGGTGTATTAACAGAAAAATCATTCCTTATTGTATCAAGGATGATTAAATGTTCTTATAAAAAATTCAAGATCTAAAATATTTTACAGTTCAAGAGTCCAAATATGAATTAGATATCATTGAGTTTATGATCAAGGTGGCAACAATCACATCATTTGGAACCATAAATTATCAAATAGAAATTATAAAAACACATATTTTCTCTCTTGGAGGCTTTTGAGGTATATTTTGTAACTCATTGGGAATTGATTAGATTAGTTTTACATCTCATTGTAATTGAAATATTTATTATTGATATCTTAAATATTGACTTATGAGTTTGAGTTCCTTAATCTCTTCACTTGTAACACACTCTCAACCCCTTGAATAAAGATGACTCATTTGAATAATTCATTATATATATATATATATTATATTATTTATATTTATTAATAAATGGTAGAATCGAGAATTCAATGATGTGATTAGTATATTTCATTATTTAATTGTATTTTATAAATATTGATTAAATTGAAAAAATTGTTAAATTTAATGATCAATCATGTTTTCATAATAAAATAAATTGTTGATTCAAAATAATAATTTTAATTATTTATGTTTAGGATGTGGTTAGATTGTGGCATGTGTTTTAAGAATAAGGGATATAACGAAGTAATGTTGAATAATTAATTTGAAATGGTCATCTTATCATATGTTTCCAGGACAATACTGTCCATGATAAGTTCTAGGAGTATACCATAAGGATAATGTAGTCTCATTATTCCCCCTTTAAGACCATTCATTATACTAAAGGATTCCCACATTTTCTCCCAAGAAAATTCTAGAGATGAAATTGATGTTGTATTAAATTCAGAAGTCTACATATTGCATCAATATTGTCTAACATAAGAACTTGAAGATACCCAAGGTCCAACTAATTACCAAGTTATAGAATGATAGTACATTAGAACTCTAAAATAGTCCTACATTCTCCATAATGATACTACATCTTCTCCTAAATGGATGTTTTTTGACTAATTAAAAAAATTCTATTTTCAATACAACATGGCGAAACATGTGATATTTTATCATTTTAAACAATGTATCACACAATACAATATGACCAGAATTAATTACCCAACATATTTTAAATACATAACCCACATTAGGAAATCAATTTAAAGATCACCATGATGTGTAACTCTTATTAGGAGAATAAAAAATCTCAGGAAAATAAAATCATGTACACAAGTCAACAGGACTTGTGTCACATGTTGGGGATACATTTGAGACCACATACAGTATTTCACTATCTAATGATATGTTCACCATCTAATAAAATATTAAAATGTAAATAATTTATATATCTATGTTTCAATGTAACCCATAAGACATCATAGTACGATTACTTTTCTTCTCTAACAATATCTTAAGGGAAAATGAATGATATTTCAATTACAATGAAATATTAGGGATAAAAATTTATTATATGAATAATATCAATAATAAACCATCATATCTAATTCTTAAGAGTTCATGAAACCCTAAAAAAACTCGTAAAATATCATTATAATGAATTTGGTTGAAAATTTAACATATAATGTTATTGTATATTGGAGATACCAGGTGAAAAACACGAAAAACCTATGGGGCTCAAAGGAATATTATCATCATTAATTATAACTAATTTGGTACATGAAGATATTAGTTAGACGATCCTTTAAAAAGAGAGAAAATCTGTTGTGATCATGAGACTATTTTATTCACTCAATATTTCATGGAAGCATCACACATGTCACATGGATCTAATTTGGAGTATCTCGATGACATGGGGAAAGAACCATGATGGAGGATGAGTTTCTAAATTAGGTATGGGAATCACTATTTGGAGAATTTTTTTGTTTAATTTTATTACTGTAAATTCATTTCAATAAATTAGATTAATGTTCATCGATATAATAACTCATATAGTGGGATAAAACCCTCATAAGTTATTGATCCATTAAGGAAGGTACTTATAATTTATAAAGTCCCAATACATCTGTAATTAATATTTTTCTATTAATATTAGTTTTAATTATGTTATTCCTAGTATTTTGATATTATAATCAATAAGTATTTCAATTTTTGTTTTTTTAATTCACCCTCTCTCTTCACTCAATCAAACCTGTATAAGATGAAACTGGAGTGGTTGAGGGTGAATTGATAGTGATTTCTAGATCATTCATAGAATTGACACTCTTAATGTATTTAGACCAATATCTAAGTTTCATAGGTTCTTTAACAAATGATCTTTATTTCCTTATTAGAGGATTGGGTGATTTAACTTTTCACCCCAATTACAAATAAGAAAGATTTATTGAGGACACATCGTGTGTCTGGGATTTTTTATAAATGGTTGTTAATAAATAACAAGAATTAATTAATGAATGATTTCAATATATAACCAAGATTTTTTTTTAAAATTTAACGAGAAATTAAATAAACTCAAGAACCAATGAATTTTGAGAAAAAGAGTTCCCCGTACTCATATTCAATTATATTAATTAAATGAGTTTTAGAGTCAAATATTGAATTTTTTATTGTGATTTACTTTTCATTACTCATATGAAAAGGTAAGTAATTTCCTTTGGATTTATAAGGATTCATTCATTTGAAGAATTTTTTTTTCATATTTTTAATGATTGAAAGTTTCATGGAGTGTATATAATAATGAATTTTATATCTCTATATTGATAGTAGTTCTTGGGTTCCATAAATAGATTTACTATATTAGAATGCACAAAAGTATTTTGGAAATATTTTGGGTGAGTATGAAGTTATTAGGAGAAAATGAATAATAGTAGAGTAATGACGAAATATTTTTCTTATAATTTTCATGAAAGATTGCTAGAATATTTGAAAATGAAATTTAATACGATTTAAGTAGATATGGTTGATGTTATTTTTTGTAATTTCAATACATATATCTTATTCAAAAATACATTAAATTATGTTAGTTATGTGAGGTGAATGTTTTTTCAAATGATTCAATGTGAATTAAATGGTTCTGGAGGTGTTCATAAATGAGTTGGAGGAATTCAAGAATGTATTGTTTTTTAGGTGAAATGGTTAGGTTTTAGTACCTATGAATGTGTCATTTTTTACTAAATGTCTGATTAATTCTACAACCTAAATTATAGTGAAATATACTATAAATATAAGAGACAACTAAAAAATATGGATATGTCTTGACTGTGAATAATTCATCTAAACTATCATATAATTCATCTGGATCTATATATTAGTTATTTTAATTTGGGTAGAAGTCATTTTTTATTTTGTATCATTATTTCATTAGAACCGTAATATTCAAATATGTATGAGTCGTTATACCCTATGTGTTCATCCTACTAAAAAATATATAATTTATATATATATATATATGAGTCATGAAAATAAGCATACGAGTCTTTCCAAATATAAAATATCAAAATTATATGAATTGATAATCACATATTGTAAAAATTAAATATTTATAACAAATATTTGAATACGAAAATTTCATCCAAGATGAACTAAAAAATTTAATATACCATGACTAGATTATTTATGATCATTTTTATTCAATTTATCTATTAAATTAATCCTTTAAAAAATCAGAATACACTTCATGTAAATTTAATTTGGCTTGATTTTTTTGATAATTATTTTTTGTTTGTAAAAATAAAATATGGTATCATTAAATATAGAGTGTTTTTATTAAGGATGAACAATGTGAAATTGTAGGGATATGATTATTAATTATATAATACTTTCATATTCTATTAATGAATTATAGCTGAACTAGAATATCTTCATCAGTGTATTCGGGGTAATTTTATGTGCAAAAACAGATAATGGTGATACTTTTAAAATAGTTACCACTAAATAAAAATAATATAGAATTCAAATATCAGAGTTAGTTTTGACTTCATCTATAAAAGGATCATAACCATTAAGATCAAAATAACATTAATGAACATATTGTGAGCATAAAATCTATTATTTTATACAATATCATGTTTACCAGAGATATTTTCTATTTTTATTTTCTTTCTATGTGTTTTTAAGATATCTGAATGGAGGGTAATTAATTATAAATAACATAGTATTTTATTATTGTAATAATATTGTTTCTAATCATTCTAGATAGAGGGATTCAATGGGGAAGATAAAACAATTTTTAATCATTTAGATTTTATGATTATAGGTTGTGGAAGAAGAGTTGTTATCGATATGCCTAATCATGGTATTCCATGTGTATAAGAAGGAAAATCATTAAACTAGTTTATATTCAGGGCCTTCATTGGATATAAAGATCGATATTCCTACCAATGTGATAATAATACCATGTGTTATAATGTTTAGGATGAGGATAACATGAATCAAGTTTAAATATTCTCATTACACTTCATGTAAAAGTGAGATTTTATAAAATACATTTAGTATGACTCTATTAGTTACATATACTCATTTTTATTACCTCTCTGTATAATTGTTTTATCTAAATTTTTTATTTTTTGGGATATCTTAGTTTCCAATGTATGTATATATTTTTCACTAATATTTTTATGGATGATAAAAATATCATTTCTTCTGGTGAATTTATACTTATGAAAGATAAACAATTGAAGTTATATTTTCTTAAAATAATTACCCACTCTTGTTGTATAATTGCATGTGCATATCTGGGTAACATTTGGTATCTGAGAATGTCTCTATATTTGAGATTATATTTCATCATATTCTTTTCAAAACTATTTAATCAAACAACATATTTTGGTTTCCACATGCATAACTATGTGGTAAAAAAATATTTTTTATATGATATCAATAGAACATATTAAGTCTATAGATAATATAAACATTAATATTCCTTTTATTTTTTATGAAAATGAATATTAATAATAGATAGAGTTGGTGTAAGCCAGATTTTATAAATACTTGTGCAGATAATTTTCATATTCATATTTAATTTTATATAAATTTAGAGGATAATGATAAAAAATTACATATAAAATAGAAAAACAATTAGTGGAATTTTTATTTTAATAATTTTTTTATCAATATTAAGTAATTTATACACTAAAGTATTATCTTATAGAATAAATCGTAGAATATGGGAGAATTTGTATGTTGTAGACTCCATAAAATAAAAAAATAAAAACATAAAAGAGCAATTCATAGGGATAATTATCATGATTTTGATTTTATTCTTATAGAATTTAATGAATCAACATATTATTACCACTTGGAAAATATTACAATTTCTTTTATATAAAGAGAAATCTAATGATTAGTTGTCTGAGAGTTTTATTGATATTTTATCTTAAGACTGTGAATCCAAAAGAATAGTTATATATGATATGAAAAATATTAAAATTTTGATAATAGCATATATTAGTAACATATGAGATTTTATGAAATATTTTTTCTAAAATAAATTTATTTTTTCAATATCATGCATTATATGCAACACCAAGTATTAAAATTCCATAATATGATATTAATATTATTATTTATAAATGACTATTATAAACATGCCATTAAAATTGATAGTTCGAATAAGAATATGAATGCTTTTTAAAAAAAAATTTAATGGTTTTAGATATTTATAATGTATTTATAAATATTTACTATATTTTTAGTAGAGTGTTTATATTATTACAAAATAAATTTCCAAAAAAAAACCATTTCTATTACATTTTGTGAAAAAATAAAAAATTTAATTTTTACCCTATATGAAAATTAATGTGAAAAAATAACTCCATTATTAATATAAATATCTCAAAATTATGTTAGGGTAAATTATTTATATTTTCTGACAATTTTACATCTTCATTTAGTATGGAAAATATTAATTTTTTTAAAAACCCATGTTTTCTCATAAATCATATAATTAGATTCATATATTATGAAAAAAGTAGATGTTAAATTAAATCAATTGTATTATTATTTATCCAATTTAATAAATTGTAATCTAATTCATATTTAATTTTGATATGAAAATTTTTTATAGTTATAAAATGTTTCTCTTTAGAAATCTATTTTTCATCATGTCTTTTGTTTTAATTTTAAAATTAATTTTTCAACATAGGTGAATGGAATTTAGAAAAATGGATTCCATATCTGGAATCAAAATAATTAATGTTATATAATATGGTCAGTAAAATTTTTGGTAAAAATAAATAGTAAATATAGTAAGAATTAATTGATATAGTTATGGTTAAAACAAATCTATAGGTGGTTAGAAAATAAAAGATAAGGGTCAAAATAACCAAAAAACATGTTCAATTACTATTGGATCAATATATATTGACCATCAATCATATACTATTTTTTAATGATCTATTATAGAGCCTTTTCCTTATTTCAAATATGAGTACACATTTTTTATTTCAAAAATTCTATGTGTTTCTTCTCTCGACTTATAATAGGGCACCCCCTCTCCTCACTTATCTACACTTCTAAACACTTTGGTTCTACCATGACCTACTACAATCCATTCCTTACAACCATATCTACATCATATAATGATTAGTTTATTATTGAACCCTCATATGAAAGATTTAGGTATAAAAATAAAGATGTCTGCTGAAGAGGAGTAGGTCTGAACATATACAAATGATATCATGACTTGAGGGAAAGGATTTCTAGTTGGTATATTATTTTAGATAGTCATACTTCATATTCAACACTCAATTAATTTTTTGGTTTATATACTTCTATAGTGAATATTTTTTCCATGAATCTTTTTATTTTCATGTTTTTAATATTTTACTTAGTGATATTATTTAATGGGTCTTACGATTCGAAAGATTCCAAAGTGGTAATGGTTTTATGATACAATATCATTATATATTGTGAATTTTTATGATTTTTATTTTACTGAATTTATATTATGAACTATATCCCAATAAAATCATTTATTTTCTTCTCATATGGTTATTTTATGAATATAAATGTTTTCCTTTTGTTTTCCTTAAGTTATGTATTCATGAGTCCAAAAGAATATTTTTAAAAATAACAACCATTATTTCTCTCTTTAGGTGAATATAAATTTTATTCCATGAACATTTTCTCTATAAAAATTCAATGATTATTTAAATATAATCCCCATATTATTTAACAACATTTTTACCAATGTTTTTCTTTTTAAAAAAATTCTTATGGGAATATTCTTAAAATTTTCCAAACAAGGTACCGCTGTCTTTTATAGAAAATGTGAAAGGAATCATTATTTTAACATTTAAAAATGTACATTTTTCACCATTATTATCAATAATTGATTTAAATATTCCTGTACATTTTTACATGTATTTTATCAAAAAAATGGATTTCCACAATGCTATGTGAAATTCTAGTTTTTAAATTGTTATTTTCATCAATAAATAATGTAAGTTATCTTTCAATATATTTTTACATTTAAAATTACATCCATTAATTTCACTTAATAATTAGTGGGGAAATAATCCAATGATACAATCCAAATTATTTAACTGAATATATTTTTTATGATAGGATGATTATGAGACTTGTTTCTTTTCCACGGGTTATGATATGATGAAATTTTTTTGAAACTCAATATTTTTTTCATGGGTTCTAATATGATGAATGTACTATAATATTTTTTAACACATATTTCTGGTTTCCATTATGAGATGGTGTTTATGTTATAACCATGGTTGGTGGTAACATTATATCTAAGTATGGTGGTTAAAATGTACTAAAAGATAGTTGTTACATTATAACTAATGACAGTTAACAAGTTATAACTAGGAATGGGTGGGACCAATATCACCCACTAAAGTATATGTAAATTATTGATAACACATAATATAATTTTTTTTATATGTGAACAAAATTTCATATTCATATTTATATGTGTTAAACTAGATTTTGATCCTTAAGTTTATATGAGTACTGGATTCCAGGTCCATAATTTAATGAGATGACCTATTTATTTTTATATGTGCCCATGATGTAATTATATTATGTGAATGGAAAAAATATATGTCTTTTTATATTTTTATGGTCTTATAGATCATTTTCATTGATTCATTTGTGATTCAACTCTTATAAACTATACTATTTCATTCCATGACTCATATTTATGATTTATCATATGAAGGGTATGGTTTTAAAATGATATTCTATGTTCACTTAACCATATGCTGATGTTATTTTAATGTCGCTATTGTTTACCCTTACAGGTCATCTGAGATCCCCGTTTCTTATATAATTCATTCCCAAGGTTATGAATAAAGGTCATATATACAGTATTTATATGAAGTGTACTATGGGGGAAGATCTTTATGGTATATTTGAATATCATTCATGATATAAGATGATTGAGAAGATATTTTCCAAAGATAATAAAACATTATGTTTCTCAAGAATGTATTTTTCAAATGTATTGAATTTTAATATAAGAATATGTAACATTATTATATGAAATTCCTTGGTCATTATAATTTCTTCTAATAATTAATTCTTTCTGAATGTCATCTAGGGAGATATGTTGGGAAAGAACACAATAGTTGTTTATTTTTATTCAACTTATGAAGTATTATATTCTGTTGATTTGATCTCTATGATGAGAAAATCTAATATAAGAACAGGAAAATTATATGGTAGCTCTGATCAGGTATTAAAATATGGGAAAAATTATAATATATAAAGGATAATATTTAAGAATTATAATTTTTAAAAATATTATGGGAAAAAAAGTGAGTGAATAAAGACAATAAATCATCATGAGATGTTGTATGTTTTGAGTGTAGAAATCATTGAAACATAAGACCAAAATATCATGGCTATAAGAAAGGGGGTAGAAAATATTAAAATAATTTTTTAAATGGAATGATAAGAAAATATTGATGGCATTAGACACATGGAGTAAGTATGGTGGTTGTAGTTCTTTTTTAGTTCATTTGATGAAAGTGATGATAATAGGAAGATAAATGTTTTTTATGAAACTATAAGAAAATAAAAAAATATTAGTGTTTATAAGTAATATTAGAATTTATGAATATCCATTAATAAATTCTTGAATAAATGATTGGTATTTTTATCTGTTCAAGATAGAGAAGATTAAATTTCATATAATTCAGATGATAAATAATGTCTTCCTCAAAAATACAATGAAATTAAATAGTATTTTGTCTAATATTAATATATATATATATTATGAACTATTCAAAAAATTATTCAGCCTCACAAATGATTTTTTCAAAATTAAGAAATACTTTTCTATGTTTTATAATAAATTATTTATTGAAAGGAATGAAAATGTTATACTAATATAATATTTTGAAAATATTATATGTCAGCTGAATAATATAACAATTGGTATGAAAGGAAAAAGGAAAAGTTAATTCAATGGATGATACATTGAATAAAGCATAAATTATTTCATTTTTCGATCAATATATGAATGTGAAGAATATATGATTTTCTAATGGTGATAACAATGATATAAAGTTGATATTTAAAATTGATGGTTTGAAGGAGCCTCAATCAAGTTTTATTACTTGATGAAAATAATTCTAGAATAGGTGTGGTCATATGAGAATAAAAATTTATACTTTTTGGCATTGTTATAAATCAATATAAAGATCAAAATAGAATTCAAATTATTTTATTCAATCTAATATCCTTTCAACTCAATATTTCAGATGTGAGTCCATTATAGAAAAATTTATTCACTATATAGAGTTAAATCATTTAGAATGTCTTGTGATTTCATCCCAATGGAGGAAAGTGTATATGAGAAATATAAGGAATGAAAAATATTGGTTCTAAAAGTATTATTCAAAAATAATTTTGAAAAAAATGAAGGTTTATATTTAAAAGAAGTGATCTTTGAATTCTTAATGTTGTTTTGTAGACACTGCTGAAATTATATATTTGGATGATCGTAACTGTTCATTTTTTTCATTCAAAAAATATAACCTTTATGAATTTTATTTTTTCTGAATTCTTATTTTTTTATAATAAATAGATTTAACACTATTTAGAAAGAGAGATTTTTTGTTTCAGTTTTAACAAACCATTCAATAAATAAGACTTTAAATTATGAATGATTTTGTTTCATAAATCGAATTTTCATTTAACAGTCTTCCATAGAAAAATATCATGTTGTTACATTGAAAGATAACATCTAGAATATTTTATTTTATTGTTTTATAAATATATATTTTTGAGAAAATTGATATTAAATATTCTAATAATGATTTTATATTATTTTATTGAAGAATTTTTTATTTAATTCCATGATAAATAATATTGTTAGAAAATTTAGAATTAAAGATATTTGGACAATAAAAGAAGATAAAAAAGATAAAACATGTGATTAAAAAACTATAAATAATGACTAAATTATTTTATTTTTTTACTTTTTAATTTATATTTATTATAAAACAAAACATTTATTTGATAGTTTTAATGGTATTTTTTATGAAATGATCTCTATTTAGTGCTTTAATTTCTATTGTATAGTTTTTTTTTATTTTAATATGCATAAATGAATGATTTTCTATTAAATTTATTTCTATAACATATGCTTAATGGATATTTGATCTTTAATTGCATAGATTCTTGATTTCCCATTACACATATATATTTTAATTTTTATGAATTATTTCATGAATTATTTTTTAAATAATAACAAATCCAAATATCTCTTTTTCATTTTCAGAATAAAAAACCACTTTTATAGATAAATGGGAAGCTAAAACCTTTCACAATTCCAGAAACACATAACACCATCCAAAATAATCATTACACCATACAAGAAAAAATAGGCTATAACAAAAGTGCAGAACGGGAAAAGAAAAATTCAAAAAAATTCAAACCAGCACACGTTAGGATAATCATGGATTGAGAGAGTCTCGAGTTGCGCACCCTAAATACCAGCCACCACTATCATCATACCAACCCTATCACCATTGAAGAAAATCAACATTATCAGTGAAAGGATTCACAAACATATAGAAAATAGTTGAGGGAAAAAATATTCAATGGAACACCGCTTCCATCTTGGATCACCAACAGCAAGAAACAAGCAAGAATCAGAGCCCAAAATTCATACACACAACAAGCATCAAGCTAGGACCATTGGAGCACAGATGAAAACAAGATTTGGACACACCACTTTGATCACCAATGACTGAAAAACCCGCACATCCCAAAGCATCCAGAAATGATGAGTTGAAGTGAAGAAGAGGGGTAGACAAAAGTGAGTGAGGAGAACTAAGGGAAGGGAGGAAGAGTGGGGAGATGAAGCCGAAGGCGGCGTGCTAGACTCCCCCGTTGAGGATCTTTGAGAAACCCTAGTGGAGCGTAATGTGGGAGAGTATATAAAAACATAAATATTAATAATCATCCTTAACCAAATTTAATGAATGATGTTTGTCTTTTCAGGAAAGAATGTAAAAATTTTAATAGGGATAAGTTATATAAAGACTATTCATTTCTAAAATGGAGTTCTCAAATAAAATTAATACAATTTACTATAAATAGGGGAGTATATTTTTTGTGGTTTAAAATCTCACTATTTATTAATCATTTACATTTTCCCCTATAAGTATTTATTTTTCAAAATCAAAAGATGTGAAATATTCAAAAGAATTATATTAAATAGTATAATCATCTTTATAAAGGGGAGATATTTTAAAAAAATATAATCAATCAAAAATATAATATGGGGAATTAATTTCTTACATTACATCAAAAATGGTGTTATTTTATTAATAAATAATAAAGGGTAATTATTTCTACATTTTTTAATGTTTTAGGTTTTTTTAAGTGGGGAAAATTTTTGAGTCAACGATTCCTTTGTCCTTAGTTTTTTGAAAATCATGATACACATTACATAAATTTATTTTTACCTAATTTTTATGTAATATATATTCTTTTTTCATGATAAATGTCAGTGAACTTAATTTAGAAGTATTATTTCTCGATGTTGAACATCACTACTATATGGAGAAATGATTTTTTGTTTTAGAAAAATTTAATCTGATGATTGTTCACCATAGTGGTCAAATATTGAATTCAAAATAATTTGTTAAATAATGCTAAATTAATTGTAAGGTTAAATTATTCTTCTAATGTCATTACATCTTAATTAAATGACTGCATAATTTTATTTTTATATAATGTTAAAACAATTCCTACAAAAGGGATAAAATGTCAATTATTAAAAGAACCTAAAATTACACATTGTGATCTTATAATTGCTTGAAGTCTATTATAGAATATTTTCCTAAGAGGTATTGATATTATATATTATTTCTGGGTATTTTTTTCTAAGATCTAAAACTCAAGAGGCTTCTATAGTAAACCATATAGAAATTTTCTATTGTAATCATTGTTTCTATAATCATTTTCGATAGAGGGATTTAATATAGAAGAAATATAAACCTCTTATCATTGAAATTCTGATCTTATATGTTTTAGAATTTAATTTTCTGTTGTAAATCATGAATAAGGAGATCCAGGTGTGGATAAAAGAATTCATTCTAATGGGGTTGTAGTTAGGGGATTCTAGGGGATAGAATGATATAGATTCCAAAATACAAGTATATAGATGAGAAAATTCAAATTCATGGAACTCGGATACCATAAACTAGGGTTAATGATTTTCAACTAACATTGAAAAAATGTGTGATATTATTATATTTGTGAAGGGGTTCTTAGATTGTTAACTTGTACTCTAATTTTTTATAAAGACTCATCCTTAAACATTTAATAATATTCATATTGATGACAAAATTTCATTTTTATACATCCCAATGGTAATTTAGGTTGATAACATTATATAACTAAGCCATCACCCCAACATAATTAATTATTACATCTCAAAATGGACACTTCCACCTTCTATCCATTAATCTATCAAAACAAACAAAATATGATATAACATGACTTCTTTTACGAGATTATCTTCAAAATCTTCATCTTTACCTAACCCTTTTCCTTACTCATCCTTAAAACATTGTGAAACACATTTTAAAACAATGTATGAGAATGAAAATCTTATAAAGTGACCTAAAAAAGAAATAAATAAACTTTTTTGTCTATGAATAATTACAGAACCTTTTTTTTTCAAAATTAGCCTTTAGGATGAAAATAAGAATTTTATTACTAAAGAAATTGAATCTTCTACAAATTAATTTTTTCCAAATTTTTAATAAGAAATATTAAAGATAAAATATGACTCATAAATGTTCATTTTAAATCTTGAAAACCTTATGAAAAAATTTTCATAAAAATTATTCATTTCATCCTTACAAAGTAGATTAAACGTTACTTTAAACATAAACGTAGGAGTAATCACATAGGAGCATTAAATAAAGACCATCGTAATATAAAATAATGGAAACAATGGAAATGTGGAAGAAACAAGATACATGAAATAATCATAATTTATGGATAATAGAAAATAAATCATCACTTGGGGAAAAACTACCATTGTAGCTTATATGTAATCTATAATCCCATAAATAATGTCTCACGATAGAAAAGATTTAATCAATGGATTAGAGTTCTATCTTGGAACACCCATCATATCATGTTAATGATTATGTGTGATAAAAATGTAAGTCAATAATTATTCATAGACATATGAATCACCCTTGTAAAAAAATCGGTAGCATAATCTATCCTCATATCAAAATAAAATGTTATTTTTTAAATAAGGAAATAGAGAGGTATACATAATGAATTTATTACCCCACAAAAGGAAGGGTCCATAATCTATGAATATATTAGGGAGAAATATATAAAAGATTTAGAATCATTCCAAAACATTATATCTAGAGATAAATAATATTTGATAGAGAAATATTATAACCCAAAACAAAACAGTGGTTCAAAAAGATACATTACCATGAAAACACCAATTTTCCAAAATGAAATTTCTAGAAAAAATAAAATAGGGATTATTATTGAGGGAAAAAATAAATATTTTAGTTTAAAAAAATAATGGTTCTAGTGGTTTTAATTTATTTTTTCTCCATATTTATTAAAATATAACATTCATTTCAATATTTATAATTAAAGTTAAAATATTCCTTATAAAATTTGAATAAGGTTTCCTTTTAAAAAAACATTGAAATAATTTAAAAATGAAATATTAAATTTCCATTATATTTAATATATTTACATATAAATAAATTCCTAAAATAATTTTAACTATATGGATAGAGAAGATATATATTTATAAAATTAATCGCTAAAACATTTAAAAAATAAGTTTTAAAAGTATTTTTACCTTATGTAAAACAATAAAAATATTCATTTTTAAAAGAAATTTAAATGAAAGAAAAATTTCTTCAGAAATTTCCTTTATAATCCATTTATTCAAAAATAATAATTTCTATGAAACAATTAAAAAGACATGGACATAGAAGAAAATAATTTGGAAGGTATATATTAAAGGAGGATTTTTTTTAATTCTCATTCCTTGAGTCTGATTTATCACATATGTTATTTAACATCCTCAATAATTAACATATTTTAATTATGTAAAAAAAATATTAAACTATTTAAAAAAAATTATCCTGTTTTGTTGTATTTATTTATATGAAATTTACAATTACCAAATCATTTATGTTCGAGTTGGATGTTTTGATGATATTTTTCTCAAAAGTCCAAATTGAAATTAGTAGGTTGACTATAGTCATTGAGTACATTATATCATCATATAAAGAATAATAATCATAAAGTAATTTTTATTTTAATAGATCAATTAAACTTATAAAACCAATCATGAGATATGTTGTAAAAAATGATATATGTTACAATTATGGAGACGGTAGGTCGTACGTACACATGAGTAATATTTCAATTTTCCAATTATCATGATTGAAAGAAGTGAAGAGTTTTTTCATTAAAAATGATAAGTATATCCTAAATATAAAATAATTTCGTGAAATAAACTTTTATATATAGTCTATGTGATGCAGTAATGAAAAGTGAATCACATCACTTCATGGAGGTGGTAACCACCAAGTACACATGAACTACATTATCATCATTCACTAAATGTAAAAGTTTGAAAATATGTTATATATTATTTTATATAGAGATAAATAGACATTAATATATTATATATAAACTGTATCTATAAGCCTAAACTTTCATGATTTTTGATTATGTAAAATTAATTATATCAATTCACGAGGTGGTAGTCTAATATACACAAGAATGATTGTTTCATTTCCTATTTTATGGAATAATGTATAGATGTAGGTGAATCCATTTACATAATAAAATATAATAATGTGGAATATAATTATGTAATTATATCATCATGGGTGAATAATATTTTATAGATGTGGAAGAAGAAATAAAACAAAAAATCATTGTTAAGAAGGATACCTCTTCATTAGACAACCTATTTAGGTATACACCAAAATCCATCCTAGGAGGATTTCGCAATCCAACCAATGCCTCAAGGAGGTATGAGTTAAAGTACATCATGGATTTGAGAAAATATTTTCTCACCATAAATCATTTTATGTGTCCAAAAAATGTGTAGAAGGGGTACCGTTTTATATGTCTGGGGAGGGGTAATTTTTTAGTTTCATAAAATATTAATTTTTTATAATTTAATATTCTAGAAAAAAATGCTCCAAATTGATATTATTCAATGATATTATTATGAAGGGATGAAATATTACCCTCCAATAACATTTTTACATGTTTATATTTTGTTTTTATCTGTATCTCTTTATCTTGACCCGTGTTAACCAATTTTGAAAATTACTGCGATACAAATGTTCTAAAACTTTAAGGGACAAGATAATTACTATAAAAAATTGTCCAATAAATGGATCATGGAATGAATTTTAATACATTCCCAAATCACTTGTAAAATTATATGATTTTTATTAAATTAAAATCATTTATTTAAATATAAAATACTATAAAATATCATTAATTTTATTTTTTAAACTATATATTTAATTTTACATTGATAAAAACATGATACCAATGCAATTAGAATATAATAAATTCAGGTAAAAATAACATGTTACATTGATCTAAAAATTCATGAAACAAAATTATTTTTCAATTTATATTAATTTTATGATTTTTAAAATCAATTATGTTTTTCTATTAATTAAATAAATATTGTGCCAGCGTTTCATTAGCATTTAAGGTGAATATTTCATTAATAAAAATTAAAAAAAATTACCAATATAAAAAATAATTTACCATTCAAATGGATATTATAACTAAATATATATTTTTTATATCTTTGTCACAACATATTATAGTAATTAGAAGAAAGAAAGTTATATTTTAGTCTTTATCTATTACTGATATATTATAAGGGTCAAATCAATTATATAATTCACCAAGTTTCTATATTTTCGAATCCTATATGATTATTTGTGAATTTAACTCATCATATTGAATAAAAGAATGTATTAGGGTGACTTTTTAGTCTTTTTCATATTATTATTAACCATAAATTATTGATATACCCTTACCTTGGTAAAAAATAATTACTAATGTTTCTATTAAGAATGAGTAAAAATAAAATGGAAATATTTAACCAATATAGACTTATTGATTCCAAATATTTTATTAATTTTTTTAATAATCAATTAACTGAAGTGAAAGAGTTTTTATTTAAAATTAAACCTAAATATTTTATTTAGCAGTTGTTTTTCAAAAAAATGCCTTTTAAGTATAAAATGGTTTTTATACAAAATTTAAGAATAAAATTCATTAAAAATAACTATAATTAGATTATATTTAATTAAGAATAACTAATAACAATTTTAAACTAATCCAAAATATAATATTAGATAGTAAAAAAACATAAATGAAATATTTTTTAAATATAAATCAATATTTTTTTACTACTCATTGAAAAATAAAACCTTTCATAAAAATATGAAAATATCACTATAAACTAATTTTCATATTCTAATTTGTAAGACAATATCTTTTTAATCAAATAAAATTTCTAAAATTGAAAAAAACTAATTATAATATTTTATCATGAAAAATAAAATATATTTTTTTTAAGAAAACATAGTTTTTAAAAGCTAAATGAATTTACTAAAAATGACTGATTATTTTCTAAGAATTTATGAATAAATATTTTTTGATTATCAGAAATTATAATAATTCCGTGAATAATTTGATAATAATCTGAGCCACTCAATTAATGGCTTGTTTATAATGGAACTATTTAAATAATAATATTTCATTGTTCATATAGGCTCAGTGTTTTGTGTCACATACTCTATCAAACATATATTTTTTTGAATCGTAGGGTGTTACATTCATCCACCTTTAATAAATTGCTTCCACACAATTTAATATCGGGATTGGTTAAAATGGTCACAAAATCTACAAATAGTTTTTTTTAAATACCATATCACAAAAGGGATAAAAAATGTCATCTTGAATGGAGGGGAAAAGAAATACGACGGTCATCCGATAACTATGTTTCAAAAAATGAGAACATTATTGGGATGTTAAAATATGGACATAAAGAATAAATTTAATGTTCATATAATTATATATATAAATAGATATCATTGATCATAAGAATGTGAATGATCAATATATTATTAATGATTAAAAATCATAAACCGATGACGTGTGAAAAAGACCATCAATTCAACAAAAATCAAGTTTATAAGATAGTATTTTTTTAAAGACCATTTCCCTAAAATTTTATGAATTCATTTACCATTTAGATAAAAAACACAAGGAAATATACATACATGATGATTAAAATATCATCCTGCAATCAACATTCAACACATATCATATTTTTATCCAAACAATGAGTATTCAAGAAAAATTTCTTTTCCTAAATCAAGAAAATAATCTTCTAATGGATCACATATAAAAAAAAAAGATAAATATATATTTCTACAATCTTTATATTTTAACTAAAACTAATATTTTTTAGCCTAAGGTATGAAAATTCCCTAAAAGAATAAATATTCATTGTAAGAAACATAACATGAATCATCTAATCATCAATAATAACACCCAATGTTTGACTTACATTATTTTCATAGTAAATAACTTTTATATTCTTGAAAAAGTACCCAACCATGTTTGAAACCCATTAATAAAAAATATTTGATCACATATTCTTCTAAGATTAATTTAACATTTATCTCAAATAAATAAAAGTTATTTATAAAGGCGTAGAACCAAAATGTATATACTCTAATAATATAATCTCAAAATAATGCTAACCATTTACATAAAAAACAGTTATCACCACAAACTATATTAAAATCATATTTACTTATTATATAAAATTGAAAATATATTCCACAGACAAATAACCTAAAAAAATAATGTTCTACAAAATTATAATGATCTTATTCAAAAATAATAATAATTTTGTAATAAAAAAATCATTTTTTAATCCCATGGAAATCTATTTGTTAAAAAATATATCCCCAAAATCAACATAATAATAATATTTAAATTTGATTGTGTACAAAAAATGTCATACAATGAATAAAATCATGTAGTCCATTTGTAGGTGTTTCACCCTTTAATACCGTTGGTTATGGGTTTAAAACCTACAACCTTTCCAAATGCAATGGATTTTCACCAGCCATGTGAGTTTTCCTTTTTACTAAAATGACATTTTTATAAATCGAATAATTTTAAAAAAAAATATGATGACCATTCTAAAAAAATTATTAATATTATTCTAAAATAATAATTCATGTTGACCCTAAGGTATACATATAAATAAACCTAATAAAAAATAACTTAGAAATCAAATTTTCACCTTTAAATCACTTCACCTAGAACATAAAAGTGGGTTTATAAGCTATTAAAATGAACTAGCCATAAACATTACATAATCATGTATTTTAAGAATGAAAAATACTTTTTTACCTCCCAATGATCAAATAGGTTTTGAGTTATAGAGAATTATTCCATCACTATAATAACCCTACATTTTAAAGAAAAGTAATAAAAATAACAGAATTTTTTATAGAGTATACAACATCCAACATATAACCTAATAAAACAACAAAATCTTATCATTGATATATTAAAATTATATCATAGATATTAAAATGGAGGGTATGATAAATGTTAAAAACAATAAGAAATATATAAAAATAAACGATGAAATTTAAACTTTTTGATAACTTTTTAGTAAATCACCATTCAATTTTTTGTAATGTCATTTTACTCTTAAAAAAATTATAAAAAAAATATTTTTATTGATTTTTGTGGGGGAATGTTATAATTATTTTCTCATAATTTTATAAATGTTAGGTTTTAAAAATTATATTAATATTTAATCCATGATATCAATATTAGCATCATGTAAACCATAGGTATTTTTCCAAAATTATTATTTATTAGTAAATAGTGAAAAATAAATTTTTTTGGAAAACAATCATTTTATTCCATTATATAATGTAATTTAAAAGATTCATAATGATTTGAATTTTATCTAAAATAATAATAAATATTAATTAGATATATATAATATAATTAACTTTTAACGAATCATATTTTCCCAGTTCTATTTTTTATAAAAAAAATTGGAAAATTAAGAGACCAGGCAAAGAGACGGCGTGCAATTATGAGACCCAAAGTGCCTGGAATGATTCGTTGAAAAATGTTATGTTTTTAAATAGTTTACATGTGTGATTTTCCTGAATAGTTGTATATGTCTTAAATGGATTCCCGGATCAGAAATTTGATGGTACTATTGTGTTCATAGAAGTGGTTTTACCTTTGGCACGACATAAGATTAATCAGTGCGAGTCTCCAGTGAAAAATCCCACAAACATAATAACCATAAATAAAATAATTAATTAAAATTATTTAATTTTTCAAATCCATATAAATCATAAATGTTAACTCGGATTGGAAATTAGTGAGTACCGTTGAGCTTGTGAGGATGTTCTTTCCTTAGGCAGAGCCTAACCTCGACCAACGCGGGTCGAGGGTAAAAGTTATTTTTATAACTTTTTAAAGGAGAATAAAATAAACATAAAGAAGTTTATTTTATTTCATTTCTTTTTAAAAAAATTTAGTGTGGAGACACAGTGACATTGTGACAGAGAAACTTGTTCTCCTTTCATAAATTAATCAATGTGGTGAGGTTGTTTCAAAGAAAAATAGTAATGCTGAAATGTGTAAACATGTTAACGTGTTTCCTCCTTTATTCGGGGGGTGGGGTCCAACGTAAGAATTCATAGTGCTGAATATTTCTCTATAACCTTGGAGTTTCCCTAAGAAAAGGATTAGGGGGATCTTTCACTGGTGATGATGGATCAAATGTCGAGATTCGATCAAGCATTAATGAATTGATGAACTCCAGCAGAACACAAATCGGAGTGGCAATGCAACATCAATCTATGTCTATATGTGATCCAACTTGAGGTGGGGTTTGTTATTCTTTGAATATGATCCTTTCCCCATTCATGATATTCCA
Source organism: Viscum album (assembly GCA_963277665.1). Lineage (NCBI taxonomy): Eukaryota > Viridiplantae > Streptophyta > Magnoliopsida > Santalales > Viscaceae > Viscum > Viscum album. Next base: position 1,190,340,527 of record OY728126.1, read on the forward strand.
CAACAAATGCAGACCAATTAATAAACAAATTGGCCCACGTATTGATCGTTGTTGCTAGATTAGATTACTCTTGTAGGGTTTTAATGGGAGATTTTCATTGTGATTCTTTGTTAACCATTCTAATATCAACAAACCCCGATTAGCACAAACATCGATGGAGGTCCATTCATCTTTGTTAATTTATGATTTTCTCCCTCTTCTCTTCCTTTATCACATTCATTCTTCATTCAGCCCATGACTTGACTTATGAAGATTGATTGATCATTTCCTAATCGATCATTGACACAACGATCTGGTATTGTAGATCCAGGATGGACATGGCACAAATGAGGTGTGACGATGGAGGAGGTGAACAGATTGAGACGGTATGGGAGATATCGTTGTTCAAGGGACATTTCACCAGGAGGTATCATAGCATGGATTCAAACCTATGTCGATGAAGAGTGCGACCCTAGATTTTCAGAACCACCTCGAGATCCAAAATCAGACCACCAGAGTGAGTCTGGTGGCCTATGGAAGATTCCACAGGCACACTGGCGCCGGTGGCACATGGTGACAATAGTGTGCTGGTGCGGAGGAGGTGTCGTGCTCTGTCCATGAAATGCGGCAGCAGTGTAAATCATATCAATGCGGATGACCGAGTGGGAGAAGGCCATGGCTTAAGCCACATGCGATGGGAGAAGTGGTCGGCCGAGCTGGCCACATGACACATTGTGGATGCGGAAAGTTTCCGCGTCTGGGGTGAATAGACCAGCCTTCTCGAGTGAGTCAGGTCAGATAGGTAGGTCGGCCTCAGGTTGGACCAATGTAGTGAACCAGATCGGGGCCAGCGGGTTGGGTCAAACCCAGTTTATTGGGTCAGACCTTGGTGGGTTCGTGGGACCCGGGTGGGGTTGGGGGACCTGGGCCCAACTAGACCCTTTTCAGAAAAATAGTCATAGTTTTCAAATCGTAAGTCTGATTGATGAGACGATTGCGGTTTTGGGACCATCACAACAAGTAATGAATTTTTATTTGGCTTGTTGGGTTGTTAGAAAAGACCAGTATAGGTACAGATTCCCCCCTTGGTTCTTTTCTTAAGGTCTATTTATGAAATTTTGTGGCAATCACCTCGAGCAACGAGTCCCAAATACCTTGAATGGCTTGAAGGCCTTATTTTTTTTTATTTTTTTATGGATAATCTACTTTTTAAGGGTTTAAGAGGAACCCGTACATGACCCGTAGGCCCAAAGAACAAGGCCCGACAAACCTGTAATACATGACCCGAAGGCCCAGAGGCATACCATGCCCAATACATGACCTGTAGGCCCATCCCACTTGAACTACCCCTTCCCATCTTTCTGCATTATTAATCACCTAGCTCCCCACCTTGCATTTTTGATAGGCTAGCATTGCCCTGTACAAAGTTGTACGGTGCCTGGTCCCGATGGCGTCTGTCATACCCTCTCATTCTTCCAATCCGGTTAGCTCTGCATTTGGTGGCTACTACTTCTGTTGCTCTGATCCTCTTTTGGGGCCTGATCTGTGTGAACTGGTCTACTCCATGGTCTACGTGACCCGAATTCCCTGTGGCCTAAAAGCCTTTGATGACCCGAAGGCCCTGGGGACCCGTAGGCCCAAACCGGTGGCCCGAAGGCCCAAATCGGGTGAATGGTTCCGGCTGCTATAGTAACGAACAGTAACTGCTACAGTGACTACTACAGTACCCTGAAGATTCACCTCCACCCAGTTTTGAACTCGGGTCTCTTGGATGCCAAGCAGGATCCCTTACCACTCGGGTAAGAGCTCATTGGTGAGTCCCAGATAGAGTTGTAAATTCTTTGTGGGATTGGAGTGATACTCTATCACCTCAGATGGAGTTTTTTGGGTATTGAAGTGAACTCCAAGTGCAGGGCATTAATCCTCCATATAGTGGGCCATATCATAGGGTTTATAGTATTCTTCAAAATCCCCTACATTATGATCCAAACTATATAGTTAGTGGTATTCTCTATGAATCCCCTACGGTGTAAGGTAATACGTATTGGGTTCACATTATTCTTCAAAATTCCATATCTGTATATCTTGCCCGTTGACTAGCATTTCCTATTTTAGTGGAGCCTGGGTTAGCATTGTTTTATGACTGATGTTTAGTTGTGGATTACCTTCTCTTTCCTTGTGGTAAATATGTGACCAATATTTACAAGGGAACCTTTACCCTATCTAGGATGATAATTCCAATAGGGAGAGGATGTCCCCTAGTGATCCCAGGGTTCAGGAACCCCTATATGTGTATTGAGATATTTCCTTCCTTCATGACTTGACCTAATCAGTTTACATCGGGTAGTTCTCAAAGTGTCTTTTTTGGGCAGGGACCAAAGAGGAGAGAGCTCTTTGAAAGGGTCTCTGATGACCTCATATCTCAAGGAATGAGTTCTATCATAATGAGTGTGCCTTGGGTAGAATCCTATGACCAAGGATTTGGCTATGATATTGAGGCTCCTTGTCTCAATGAGATCAGATGTCTCAGGGGAACTTCATGACGTATCAAGACTAGATGTTCTCATAGATACTTTTGGTAGACATGTTCTATGTGGTTACTATCAGTTAGCTTGAGGAGTGGGATCTCTTAGAATCAAGCATGCTACAGGCGGAACCATATGGATGGAAGTGGATGAGATGTTGTGTCTTGGAATCCCTTACAATTATACTGGGATGTTCTTGTTATATGTGTTGTTGACATATAACTGTGTTGAGATGATTGTACCTTCTTGGTGGTGTTTCCTTTGTGGTACTTTTATTTGTGTTTTAGGTTCCCCTACTGAGTATTGTTTTAATCACCCCTGCACAGGATTTTCCCACACGTGTCATATCTTGTGCAGTCGATCGACACTTTAGTGGAGTCCCAGGAGAAATAGGACCAAGACCAAGACCTGACTGTAAGGACCCAACCATAGTTTCCCGGAGCGAGTGCCTTATTTTATTACATTGGCATATAAATGAGGAATATGTATCTCGAATGACCAAGTAGTTTAGTAGATTTTTGAAACAATATACATATAAAATTTTAAGATTACATCATGAAGGGAAATACAACAATAATTTATTCCATTATAAACATCCAAGCCTCCTATATTTTTCTTGCAATTCACTCATAAATAACTTCTTCATATCCTGGGAAAATGAAACGTAAGAAAGGAGTGAGATCAAACACTCAGTAATAGTATGAAATACAGTTGAAGATAACATAAACATAAACATTATGCAAGGTGAATAATTGAAAACACACACATTTATAAATAATAAACATGAACACATTACTTTAGGAATATGAGCTAAGTAAATAATGTCATAATAAAACATAATCAGGAGTATTATACTAATAAAATAACCACATGAAAATAAAATTACTAGATTTATAATGAAGAAAGTGCATATACCAGACATTTTGAAATGTTTTTTCAAGGCCTCATCCAGGATTTCTAAAAATGATTAAGGCCTCAGCCAAACCCATATATCAAATTGGGAAAGGTCTCGACTAATTCCATATCTATTTGTCTCATGAGACCTACCGATGCATCAAGGGGATATAACGGTCCACACCTGTCACATAATAATTGTAATACATTCCTAATATTAGTGGGGATAAACATAAATAAAATATACATTCATATTTAATCTATCATATGAAATGTATCCAACTTTCCCAAATCATTAAATATAAAACACTACCATTCTGAGTAATATGATGAATGGTTTTGGAATAGATCATACACAATTAAATTAGTCATAAACCATTCAATAAAATATGGTAGATGACATCATAAATGATTAAACCCAATTAAACAGAAGAATCAACAAGAGTGTTGAATCAAACGAAAATACTCTTATAAAATCATTAAGCAATTATTGTGATAAATATTCTTTTATTTTGAAAAGAAGAGTTATTTTAGAAAAATAATTCTATAAAACCAGAAGTGAAGTAAGATAGTATTTTCATAAAAAAATTAGTGATTTTATAAAGATAATTGTTTCCAAAAAAAGATTATAGTGTTCCCTTTAAAATAGTTAAGAATTTTGGAAATTCTCTTGAATCGGGATTGTATTTTGGAAATAATATTGATAGTTTCTTTTAAAACGTGTATCTTTCTGTAAAATAAGGAAGGGTTAGGGTTGGTAAACATATATTTAACACTAAACTAATTTTATGAGGATTAAATAATGATATACAATAATTTCATTGAGGTAATTAGACAATAAAAGTAACTTGAATGAAAATGGAGGCTCGGGTTAGAAAACTCTGACATTAAGTCTAAATGTGTTCCCCTCTTGAAATTAAGGTCCTTGAATATGGAATTATACCCATTAATAAATTAATTAATAACCTATTAGAAATATATTTAGGTTATTATAATTCTGTTTAGTTAATTTATTTTCTTATTGATATGTTATAATATCGAATTCTGTCATTACGGAGTGTTCGTTTTCTTGATTTTCATAATCGGTTCACTTGTTTTTAAGCAATAAAGTTCATGTGGAATGTTTGTAAATATCCAGAATTGAAATTAAATATTATTTATGAGCATACATAATTTTAAATGTTCATTTATATCATTTGGTTACATGTAATGAGGATGAATCATTAGATGAAAACCACTTCGATTATTTGGCGGTATTTGGATTATTATGAACTAATTTTGTCATAAAAATTAATAATATGCACATATATTGGTTAATGAATATTAATGATGTTATGATACATAATTTATTGTCTGGTTCAACTATAAAATTGGTTTCATGACAAGTAATTAAGGATAAATTTATGAAGAAAACATCATCATCCATGAAGTTATAAATTGGAACCTCATGGACGTTGATTTCGTTTATAAAAATAAAAGGGAGGGAGTAAGAATATTGATGATGGTTCATCCATTAACATGATATAATTCTATTATATAGATGACACTGGAGTTATGAAGTTCATTTGTACATAGGAGGTTAGGAGAGGATTAAAAAAAATTGAAATGAAACTAAATGAAAAAAAAGGGTGCTTTACATCTTGAAATAACCTCCTTCAGAACCTCCCTAAGGCAAGGGGTTTTGGGCTTTTGGAAAGACAAAGAGCTTCTTGGATGTGGGGAGTGACTAGATAAGGTTAATTGGGTAGATATTTAGGGATATTCAAGGTTTTATATGAGTGGATATAAGAGGGAGTGTGAGAGTTTTTTATAGTGGAGGAGAGGGGTAATTTTTTAATATTTTATTCATTATTTTATTATTTCCATCATGAAAACCAAAATTGTTGTTTAATGTGACCCATAATAGTAATAAGTGCATTTGATTTAGAAAAAAGTGGCCTTAAAGCACTAATTATGTCATAAATGATGTATTTAACAGATAATTTGAATATACGGTATTTTACCGTATTTCACTATTCATCAAAAATACAATAATTTTAGAAAAATCACAAAAAATCACCCCTACAATTTTTTTACATGTATAATTCAAAAATGAACTCCATATTTTCAAAAATAATTTTTTAAATATTATTAATTTAATTTTTTAAAAAATCATAGTCAATTCGAAAAATAAAAATTTTAAAGGTATAATTTGTTTAATATCGCACAGAAAAATTAATTAAGATCTCATTATCTTATTACCTTAAGGAAATAAAACAAAATCATTATTTAATATTCTTAAGGTTCATATTACTATTAATATTACTATTCATAAGGGTATGTTGATATTCACCAAAAATCATGTTTGTTCTATCAGACTCCAAATAACTTACTGATCACAATTCTAGATGACGGTTTTTTAAAATTCAAATCCTTGTAGAAGAAAAGTTGTGTTTAATGGATAGAAAATAAATGCATTCAATATTTATTTTCAAAACCTTGGGGTGGTACATTCTCCCCTCATAAAAATTTCATCCTCAAAATTCACAAAATGTTACCTAAAAATTTTGAGTATGTCTTCAACATAAGTTCTTCATGCTCCCATGTTGCTTCCTCCATGATATGTTTCCTCCAAAGAAACATTACTAGAAGAGTCGTCCAATTTCTCAATACTTGTTCTATGGTATCAAAAATCATGATAGTCTCTTCACAATAAGAAAAATCAGGCTCAAATTCTATTTCTTCATATGTGAGTACATGTGTTGGGCATGGAATGTATTTCCTTAACATTGACATGTGGAACACATTGTGAACTTTGGAGAGTCTTGGAAGCATTTCCAAATGGAATGTTATGGCTCCAATTCAGTCCAGAATTTCAAATGGTCTGATGTACCTAGGACATAATTTTCCCTTCTTACTGAATCGTATAATACCCTTCCTTGGAGATACCTTTAAGAAAATTTGTTCTCCTTTTTGAAATTCCAAATCCATCATTTGCTTATCAACATAGCTCTTTTGCCGAATTTTAGCTATTTTGATATGGGGTTGGATAATCATCAGCTTTTCCATTGTTAAATCAACATGTTATATGCCTATGAGCTTTCTTTCACCAATATTATCCCAAGAAGTTGGTGTACGACATCTCTTTACATATAACACTTCATATGGTGCCATCTGAATGCTTGAATAAAAGATATTATAAGAGGGAAATTCTAAGAGAGGTAAATATTGATCCCATGTAACTTTAAGGTCATGTGAACAAGACCTAAATATGTCTTCCAAAGTTTGAATTGTCCGTTATAATTGTCTATCAGTTTGTGGGTGGTAGTAAGTGCTCAAGCGAAGATTAGAATCTAGGTCCTTCTATAGACTTTTCGAGAATTGTGATGTAAAATGGGAATCATGATCAGAAACAATTGATAAGGGTACACAATAAAGTCTTACAACTTCATTAATATATGGTATTACTAAAAGTTCAAGTGGTAAATCCTATCTTATAGCAAGAAAATGTGTCGATTTTGTAAGATGGTCAACAATAACCAATATCACATCATTCTTTCTTGGATTCTTTGGTATCCCCATGAAAAAAGTACAATTTAATATCATATCATTTCCAAATAGGAATAGGGATGTTATTAATATTTTCATGACTTATTATATAATCCCTTTACTTATTTTATATGAAATGTGCATAATTTGTGTGAAATATTAATGTTTTAATATTAAATATAATTTTTGAGCATTTTTAGAAGTAGTCCAATTGAGTCAGTTTACTGTTTTAATAATAAGTATCACTATAATGATCCAAATTGCGTGGTTTCTGTTTTTTAGTATTCTAATTTAAATATATAACATTTCATTAGAAGGTACCATGATCCAATTCTTCCATTTGAAGGGTCATATGGTCCTCACAAACAAGACCAAAGAATCTGTGAAGAAACTGGACTATTCATGAAGATTGATTTACTAGGCTACATGCAGAAGTAAAAATTCTATTATTCTCCACCATAGTTCGGGGGACAATTCAAGGAGTCTTTTATAAAAATTTCAGGTCCCAAATCTAAGAACAAGGGGCCCAAATGAAGCTTTGAAATTCAGCCCACTATTCTGGCTGAGAAATAAAATCAGTACAGTATTCATGACATATCTCATGATTTAAGCATCAAATCGAACTGATATTTTGAAGTTTGAAGGAGGCGATATAGACGGAAGACTTGTTTGAAGAAGTAATTCAGATTTGAATGCATATTCCTGTTCAAAAATCCATTCACATTTTGTCCATTGAAAAAGCATGGATAGAAATGGACAATTTACCTTTATTTAATAAAACCACCATAACATTGGCTCCACTTGTTAAAATGCCTCCAAATTTAGAAAGTAGTCGTAAAACTTTATTATCTACAACGTTTAAGGAGGATATATTTGGAGATTCGGATGTCTGAATAGCCAACTTGGCGATGCATGTGGAGGGACAGATTGGGAATGCAAACAGTCCACTCCTTGGGCTATAAATACTCTCCCCATCTCTCCTTGAAAGGAGTTGGCATTTCAGAACAAAGGAGGATTGATTAGCAGTACCAAGGCCCTTCCAAAGGCTTGGTAGGGTCTTCCAAACTCATGTTTTCACTTTATAATCCCTTCCTCCTCTCTTTTTTTTTCATTTACTTTTGCATTTTTCTTCGTTGTAATTTTGCAAGTGTTTTTCTTTGTAATTCTATTTTAATGCAAGTTACTTATTCAATATATCTTATTCTCATCCACCTTATATAGTTTAATATTTATATTCATAAAATAGTTTGAATTCATTTGAATCCCCTTCCCTTATTTTTCTTACTCATTCAATCGAAAATCCATTTTTAATTTTCTTTATCGTTTGTGTGCGTGTTCGGCGCACTACTCTTATCTTGTCCCTTTCTTTTTCTTATCTTAATAATTCATCACCTTAAACATATATTACCAGATTAATAACCATATTAATTGCTGAGTAAATCTCTCATTGGGGTGAGTTTTAATTTAGTTATGTTAAGAGATTGAGAGCTTTCGCTCGATGAATATTCGTTGAATTAACATTGTGTATGTTGGGCTTAGCATGTCATGGATTAATGACTTGTTTTGGTTAACGCATGGTTTCCATGGATTAATGGAAACATAAATACACTACCATAAACAAGATATGATCATGATTAGAACCCTAAGTTATGTTAAGGCTTGGATTAAATCCTTAACACTTGGGAATTCAAATCAACGTCAACTTGTGACATGGGTGTTAATTTAAATGCAATATAAAGCAAAGCTCAAGGATATCACAAGCTTAACTAACCTAATGATGAACTCAACCCAATAATTATAAATTTTTTAAATCAATAATAATCAATTAGTCATTTCAATTAATCTCTACAAACAAACCCCCCCAATTAGAATACAATCAACTAAAAACAACCGACTAGTTCAAAGTATCATCGCCGAGGATTCGACCCGAGTACTGCTATACACATTAGCAGAGCACCGGAATTTTGACCAGTCGATATGCGACAATCGATAGTGCCATTCAAATGGATCCATTACCGGGGATGGTTCTTTAAGTAGTCATTAGTTTCTGGTTATTGTAAAAAAACACAAAAAATCGAATTTAAAAAAAATTGAAAAAAAACACACAGAAAAACTCGTCTTCTCATAAAAATCATAAACGGAAAAAAAATAAAAAGAAAAACACGTCTTCCTCTTTATTCCAAAATCTCTATAAATGCCCCGTAGCCTTCCAAAAAATCCCTCAGATTTTATTTAACCTGAAATTGAGCGAACACTTCGCCAACTTAGGAGGAACATAAGAGATAATCAACCCATTCAAGAATCCGTCCTCATCCAACCAGTTGAATTTGAAATGGCCAATCCTATGGAACAAACCCTTAATGAACTTGTTTACCCTAATATGAATTACCAACCTCTTGGTATTCAATATCAAAACATAGAAGTTGACTTCGAACTCAAATCGGGTTTGATTCATCTTCTTCCTCATTTCCACGGGCTAGCCAGTGAGGATCCACATCTCCACCTTAAAGAGTTCCAAGTGGTGTACTCTACCATGAAGCCTCAAGGGGTTTCTATGGAACAAATCAAACTTCGAGAATTACCTTTCACCCTAGATGACACTGATAATTCATGGCTCAACTACCTACCTCCTGGTTCTATAACCACATGGAATGACATGAAGCGACTATTCTTAGAATAATTCTTTCCTGCTTCTCGTAAAGCTTCTATCCGAAAGGAAATAAGCGGTATCCGTCAATTCCCAAGTGAATCACTCTATGAGTACTGGGAGAGGTTCAAAAAGATTTTCACAACCTGTCCACATCACCAAATCCCTAACCAACTCTTGATCCAATACTTCTATGAGGGGTTATTGGCTATGGAGAGAACTCTCATAGATGTCGCAAGTGGTGGTGCTCTTGTTGATAAAACTCGTGCAGCTGCAAGAGATCTCATAAGTAAAATGGCTGCAAATACACAATAATTACATACTGGAGAACATTCTCAAGTTAAACAAGCCCAAGATAATAAATCAATTGAGCCGAACAAAATGACTGAGTGGATGAGTGAACTTACAGGTCTTGTGCGAAAACTAGTTGTGGCTACCAAATCCCCAACCTCATCTTCTCCACAATCAATGTTTCCTGGACCTGTCAAAAACTGTGGAATCTACAACTCTCCATCTCATCCAACTGACAAAAGTCTACAACTTCAAGAGGAACAATTCAATTCATCTGGACCAATAGAGCTTAATGCAGCATATGATCAGCGGAAAACTAATCCTCAACTATCAGGTCATTTTGTTAGAAACTTAAACCAACCTCACTCTGAGACCTTCTATTCTTCCTATAACCAAGGCATGAGGTATGGTAATCCCATCTCTCATCCCCTTCAATTCCCTCCTCAAAACTGAAACCAGTTTCAATATAGCCAAGGTGTTGGTAACTTCCAACAACCTTATCCTTTTGACTCTCAACCTCAAAGGATCAATCCTCCTATTCCTAATCCCAGATTCCACTATCCTAGTGAGCATTCCCAATTCCCAAACCAATTCAATCGATTTCCCAAGAACCAAAATCAAGTCAATCCCAATCCGTGACAAGCCTATTCTTCCAAGCAACCATGGGAAAGTGTTGTTGAAGATCTTTCCTCCTTCACCCGTTCTAGTCTTAAGAACATTGAAACCCAAATCGGTTAACTTGCATCCCACCTTAGTCAGCAGCAACCAACCAATTCTTCCAAACTCCCAGCTCAACCATTACCCAACCCCAAGGGTAATGTAAGTGCAATTTCACTTAGATCTGGAAAGAAAATTGCTATGTCTCAAGATAAATCCTCAAACCCTCCTTTGAATGTTGACCTAGAAAACAAAAATAAAAAGAAACTTGAAAAGGAACCTGAATCCATTCCCTCACCTCCTTCTATTCCACTTAGGAATCAAATTTCTTTTCCTCAAGCTGTTTCTAAACCAAGGAAGTCCTTTGAACCTGATCTTGAAAAGCTCAACATGTTTAGACATGTTGAAGTCAAAATTCCTCTCTTAGATGCCATAAAACAAATTCCTAATTATGCTAAGTTTCGTAAGGAATTGTGCACCCACAAGAGGCAACTTAGGACCTTTGAAAATGTTTCCACCCAGTATTCTATTCCCATAAATTGCAAAGATCCAGGGACCTTTACGGTTCCATGCCAAATTGGATGTTCGAACTTTGATGATGCACTCATAGACCTAGGAGCCTCAATTAATGTTATGACCAAATATATCTTATCCAACCTTGTTCTAGGACCCTTACGTCCAACGGGTGTTGTCATTCAATTAGTCAATCGAAGCACAACCAGTCCTGAGGGAATAATTGAGGATGTCCTTGTCTGAGTCAATGATATTATCTTCCCTGCTGATTTCTATGTCCTTGACATGGAAGGTGTGACAAACTCTTTTCAATATCCCCTAATTCTAGGAAGACCATTCCTCATGACTGCGAGAACCAAGATTGATGTCCATTCAGGAATCTTATCCATGGAATTTGGTGAACAACTGATCAAATTCAATATTTTTCAATCCATGTGATACCCATCAGAGAATGAATCTGCATTCTCTATCCATTCTTCTGAAAATCTCTATGAGAGTGTCTTGAATCTCAATCCATCATGTTCTTCTTGTTGTACTGATAGAGGAGTTTGTGAATATTGCATCCCCATTAACCAAGTGATTAATGGAGAAGTTGATGTTGACATTACAAATGAAAACTCCATTGATCTAAAGGATCTTAAAAACTCTTTGGAATTCCATCTCACCTCTAACCTCCAATGCTCCAACATGGATGGTAATAAAGAAAATGATCTAGAATGCTCATTTGTTGATTCAAATATGAGTATCAAACATTCATCATTTCCTATCCATGATTCTTAAAATTCTGTTATATGTGAGGTGAATCCTGAACCAATGTGTTTATATTTTCCCGATGGTAGTGATGTTTGTGATATTTGTTCCATAATTAATAAAGTGATCACTGGTGAGGTTGAAATTGACCATTCTTTGGCGAACAACATTGATATAAAGGATATTGAAAATTTTATTCAATCTTATGATGCCACTAATCCTCCTTACTCTACATCAGTATGTGATGAAATAAATGAGTCAAAAATAATTGGGATCTCATACTGTGGTTTTGTGTTATCTGAACCTTACATAAATGAACCATCAAAATTGAGACATATTCCTGAATTTCCAAGCATAGAAAACCATCGCTTTGTGGATAAAATAATTCCTCACATTGGAGACCAACAAGAGGATAGTCATATTCTCTCTCTAGCTCCATTTAATTGCAAGAACAAAATCATGGAAGGGGATAAATTATCCAATGAAAAATCTGGCATCCCAAAGGTGAAGATTTTCTAGAAGAACACTGGAGTTGAGAAAATACGATGGCCACCGTCAGACTATGGGTAGTCCACTGCAACTGTCTAGCTGTAGACAAATAAATGCAGTGCTTCTTGGGAGGAAACCCATGTTTTCTTTTGCTTTTGTGAAATTTCAATTTCTTTTTTTCATTAGATGAATAATGATTTTTCTTTTTCATGTAACATCCCACAATCCTGGATCATCATCGACTTCCATTGGATCCCCAACTTCTCCAGTCGACACACCACTTGATGGAGATGGAAACCTACCAAATCCAAACCAGGGGCACCTCTTTTCCTTTAACTCTCTATCTATCTCTTTCACTCTCTACATATTTCTTCTTCCTCTATCTTTAATTTTTTTTACCACTTTCTTTATCAAAAACTTTCTTTTTCACTTTATCTTTTTTCTGGGTGTATCTTTATAAAAAAACAAAAAAATATAAAAACCTAAAAAACTAAAAAAAACCAAGAAAACAGTCACTTAAGAAAAATACAAAAAATTAAAGAGTAATTATTACTCACCATCGAGTTTTTAGATTTTGTCCAACCATTTTGGGGAGTTAACAAGCATGTTTTCATCTCAATTTTTTTTTATTTTCATCATGACTTTGGATAAATAATTTTGTGTCAAAATTAACAAATTTTGAATGCTCAATTTTTTATTTGGAAAATGCTCTTCCCGAACCATGAAGAACAACATTTTCTTTCATGAAAAGGCCACCTATGGCCATCTTTTCAAAATGCGTGTTTTCAGCCCCATTTGTGAGTCTTGATTTTGTGGATCTTCGAGCTGAATTTCTTTCCTTAGTGTGCATTAATATGATAGAGGAATTTTCTGAACCACATGAGAATCACAATATCCAAATAGCCTCCCATTTCCCTTACATTAATCCTCCTCTTGAAAGCCCATTCGAGCCTATGAAAACATTTTCTTTGATAGACACATTACAAGCCCAATACCTTTTTTCCACCCAATATCAACATGGATTTTCATTACATTTTTTTTTAAATTTATGTGTGGGGGGAAGGGATTTCATTTTTTGGGTACCCTATTATTGATTTTCAACGAGTTATCATCTACTTGCGGGAAAGCATCCATTTCAGTGTGGGGGAGAGGTTTTCATTCAGTGTGTTTTGGAGAATGTAATGTACTTCCATTTATGTAATTTTGTAAATGTTTTTTTACATGTGTTCAAAAAAATCAAAAATGAGGGAAAGAAAATCAATTTTTTTTAGATAAATGGGTTGTGTCTTGGGTAGGTCAAAAATCACTCTTTCTCAACCTTTGATCTTGTTATAACTATTACAATTAGTTTCATGAGGAGATCAAACATGGCTTGGGATATGATTGTAAGATCTGTTTCAAGGTCAACTTTCGAAAAAACAAAGAAAAAAAAGAAAAAAAAGAACACTTGAATTATATTCTTATATCATTGGGAGAAGTTTTGTGGTTTGTAAATGTTTCATCTTCTCACCCCCTTTATATTTTCTTACTCTATTGTGTCTTTCTTCACACAAAAATTCCCTTGTAAATATGATTTTTCATTTCCTACCATGTTTTATTTCAATAAAATGTGCATTGCTTTTCCTATGTTGGTGTTTTACCCCTCTTTTTCTCTCTTGGACATTATATTCCTACCGTCCTATAGCCACAGAAAACCCCCTTAAAAAGAACTCTTTATTCCTTTGCACTTTGGATATGGATTGGAAGCTGAGATCTCTTTTCAAACTCTAAGATTTTCACTTTTGGTTGGGGAAAGAGTGAACCTCCACAAATGAATTTTATCATCATGAGAGGTGTGAGTTTTGAGTGTCCACATTTTCCATTTCTAAATTTGAGCATGCAAAAAATGAATTAGTTTTGGAACATTGCTTCTGTAATAACTTGTGGTGGAATTCAAAATGGATGAGTGAACTAGTCTCAACCTCCCCTGATTGGAGAAAACAAAATTTTAATATTTGTTGGTGAGTAAAAATGATTTTGTCATGTCTTTATATTTGTTGCAAATGAGGACATGCATAAGAATAAGTGTGGGGGAGTTGATGTTATTAATATTTTCATGACTTATTATATACTCCCTTTACTTATTTTATATGAAATGTGCATAATTTTTGTGAAATATTAATGTTTTAATATTAAGTATAATTTTTAAGCATTTTTAGAAGTAGTCCAATTGAGTCAATTTACTATTTTAATAATAACTATCACAATACTGATCCAAATTGTGTGGTTCTTGTTTTTTAGGATTATACTTTAAATATAATACATTTCATTAGAAGGTACCATGAGCCAATTCTTCCATTTTAAGGGTCATATGGTCCTCACAAACAAGACCAAAGAATCTGTGAAGAAACTGGACTATTCATGAAGATTGATTTACTGGGCTATATGCAGAAGTCCAAATTCTAATATTCTCCACCATAGTTTGGGTGAAAATTCAAGGAGTCTTTTATAAAAATTTTAGGGCCCAAATATAAGAACAATGGGCCCAAATTAAGCATTGAAGTTCATCCCACCATTCTAGATGAGAAATAAAATCAGTATAGTATTCATGACATATCTCATGATGTGAGCATCAAATAGAGCTAAGATTTTTCAGTGTGAAGGAAGCGATATAGGTGGCCGACTTTGTTGAATAAGTCATTCAGATTTGAAGGCATATTTCTATTCCAAAATTCATTACCATTTTGGCCATCAAAAAATCATGGATAGAAATGGACAGTTTACCTTTGTTTAATAGAACCGCCTTAACTTTGGCTCCACTTGTCCAAATGCCTCCAAATTTTGACAGTAGTCGGCCAACATTATTATTTACAACTCTGAAGAAGGAGATATTAAGATATTAGGATTTCTGGATAGCCAACTTGGCGTTGAAAGTGGAGGGACAGATCTGGAATGCAAACAGTCCACTCCTTGGGCTATAAATACTCTCCCCTTCTCTCCTTGAGAGGGTTTGGCATTTCAGAAAAAAGGAGGATTGATTGGAATTACAAAGGCCCTGAAAAAGGCTTGGGATTATCTTCCAAACTCAATTTTTCACTTGATAATCCTTTCCTCCTCTCTTTGTTTTCATTTACTTTTGCATTTTTCTTCATTGTAATTTTGCAAGTGTTTTTCTTTGTAATTCTATTTTAATGTAAGTTACTTATTCAATATCTCTTATTCTTATCCACATTATGTAGTATAATATTTATGTTCTTAAAATAGTTTAAATTCAGTGGAATCACCTTCCCTTCTTTTGCTTCCTCATTCAATCGAAAATCCATTTTTAATTTTCTTCATCATTTCTGTGTGTGTTCGGCGCACTACTCTTATCGTGTCCCTTTATTTTTCTTCTCTTTATAATTCATCACCTTAAACATATATTACCAGATTAATAACCATCTTAATGTCTGAGTAAATCTCTCATTAGGGTGAGTTTTAATTTAGTTATGTTAAGCGATTGAGAGCTTTCGCTTGATGAGTATTCGTTGAATTAACATTGTGTATTTTGAGCTTAACATGTCATGGATTAATGACTTGTTTTGATTAACGTGTGGTTTACATGGATTAATGGAACCATATATACACTACCATAAACAGTATATGATCAATATTATAACCCTAAGATATGTTAAGGCTTGGATTAAAGCCTTAACACTTGGGAATTCAAATCAACGTCAACTTGTGACATACGTGTTAATTTAAATGCAATATAAAGCAAAGCTCAAGGATATCACAAGCTTAACTAACCTAAAGATGAACTGACCCCAATAATTATAAATTTGTTAAATCAATCATAATCAATTAGTCATTTCAATTAATCGCTGCAATCAAACCCCCCCAATTAGAATACAAACAACTAAAAACAAACGACTATTTCAAAGTATCATCGTCGAGGATTCGACCCGAGTGCTGCTATACACATTAGAAGAGCACCAGAACTTTGGTCGGTCGATAGGCGACAATTGGACATGCGTTTCAAATGGCTCCATTGCCGGGGATGGTGCTTTAAGTAGTCATTAGTTTCTGTTTATTTAAAAAAACACTAAAAAATAAATTTAAAAAAAATTGAAAAAAACACAAAGAAAAACCCGTCTTTTCATAAAAATCATAAACGGAAAAAAAATAAAAAGAAAAACTCGTCTTCATATTTATTCCAAAATCTCTCTGAATTCCTCGTAGCCTTACAAAAAATCCCTCGGATTTTTCTGACCCTAAAATTGAGCGAACACTTCGCCAACTTAGGAGGAACATAAGAGATAATCAACTCATTCAAGAACCAGTCCCCATCCAACCAGTTGAATTTGAAATGTCCAATCCTCGAGAACAAACCCTTAAAGAACTTGTTGCCCCTGATATGAATTACCAAAATCTTGGTATTAAATATCCAAACATAGAATCTGACTTCAAACTCAAATTGGGTTTGATTAATCTTCTTCCTCATTTCCACGGGCTAGCCGGTGAGGATCCACATCTCCACCTAAGTGGTGTGCTCTACCATGAAGCCTCAAGGGGTTTCTGAGGAACAAATCAAACTTCAAGCATTCCCTTTCTCCCTAGCTGACACAGATAAGTCATGGATCCACTACCTACCTCCTGGTTCCATAACCACATAGAATGACCTGAAGCGACTTTTCTTATAAAAATTCTTTCCTGCTTCTCATACTGCTTCTATCTGAAAGGAAATAAGCGCTATCCATCAATTCCTAAGTGAATCACTCTATGAGTACTGGGAGAGGTTCAAAAATGTTGTCGCAAACTGTCCACATCACCAAATCCCTGACCAACTCTTGATCCAATACTTCTATGAGGGGTTATTGGATATGGATAGAACTCTAATAGATGCCGCAAGTGGCGGTGCTCTTATTGATAAAACTCATGCAGCTCCAAGAGATCTCATAAGTAACATGGCTGCAAACACACAATAATACCATACTCGAGCACATGCTCAAGTTAAACAAGCCCATGATAATCGATCAATTGAGCCGAACAAAATGGCCGAGTGGATGAGTGAACTTATAGGACTTGTGAGACTACTAGTTGTGGCTACCAAATCCCCAACCTCGTCTTCTCCACAACCTAGACCTATCAAAAACTGTGGAATCTGCAACTCTCCATCTCATCCAACTGACACATTTCCACAACTTCAAGAGAATCAATCTGATTCATCTGGACCAATGGATCTTAATGCAGCATATGCTCAGCGGAACACCAATCCTGAACTATCAAGTCAGTTTGTTAGAAACTTCAACCAACCCCACATTGATCCCTTCTCTTCTTCCTATAACCAAGGCCTGAGGTATGGTAATCCCATCTCTCATCCCCCTCAATTCCCTCCTCAAAACCCAAACCAGTTTCAATACAGTCAAGGTGTTGGTAACTTCCAACAACCTTATCCTTTTGTCTCTCAACCTCAAAAGATCAATCCTATTATTCCTCCTCATGGATTCCACTATCCTAGTGATCATTCCAAATTCCCAAAACCAATTAAATTGATTTCCCAAGAACCAAAATCAAGGCAGTCCCAATCCGGGACAAACTGCTTCTTCTAAGCAACCATGGGAAAGTGTTGTTGAAGATCTTGCCTCCTTCACCCATTCTAGTCTTAAGAAAATTGAAACCCAAATCGGTCAACCTGCATCCCACCTTAGTCGACAGGAACCATCCAATTCTTCCCAACTCCCAGCTCAACCAATACCCAACCCCAAGGGTAATGTAAGTGCAATTGCACTTAGATCGGGAAAAAAAAATTTCTATGTATCAAGATAAATCCTTAAACCCTCCTTTGAATGTTGACCTAGAAAATGAAAATAAAAATAAACTTGAAAAGGAACCTGAATCCATTCCCTCACCTCCTTCCATTACACTTAGGAATCCAATTCCTTTTCCTCAAGCTGTTTCTAAACCAAGGAATTCCTTTGAATCTGGTCCTGAAATGATCGACATGTTTATACGTGTTGAAGTCAACATTCCTCTCTTAGATGCCATAAAACAAATTCCTAGGTATGACATGTTTCTTAAGGAATTGTGCACCCACAAGAGGCAACTTAGGACCTTTGAAAATGTTTCCACATAGCAGTCTATTCCCATAATGTGCAAAGATCCACGGACCTTTACAGTTCCATGCCAAATTGGATGTTCGAACTTTGATGATGCACTCATAGACCTAGGAGCCTCAATTAATGTCATACCCAAATCTATATTCTCTAACCTTGGTCTAGGTACCTTACCTCCAACGGGTGTTTTCATTCAATTATCCAATCGAAGCACAGCCAGTCCTAATGGAATAATTGAGGATGTCCTTGTTCGAGTCGATGATCTTATCTTCCCTGTTGATTTCTATGTCCTTGACATGGAAGGTGAGACGAACTCTTCTCGATCTCCCCTGATTCTAGGAAGACCGTTCCTCATGACTGCGAGAACCAAGATTGATGTCCATTCAGGAATCTTATCCAGGGAATTTGGTGACCAACAGGTCAAATTCAATATTTTTCAATCCATGCGATACCCATCAGAGAATGAATCTACATTATCTATCCATTCTTCTGAAACTCTCTCTGAGAGTGTCTTGAATCTCAATCCACCATGTTCTTCCTATTCTACTGATATAGGAGTTTGTGAATATTGCATCCTCGTTAACCAAGTGATTAATGGAGAAGTTGATGTTGACATTAAAAATGCAAACTCCATTGATCTAAAGGATCTTAAAAACTCTTTGGAATTTCATCTCACCTCTAACCTCCAATGCTCCAACATGGATGGTAATAAAGAAAATGAACTAGAATGCTCATTTTTTTATTCAAATATGCTTATCCAACATTCATCATTTCCTATCCATGATTCTGAAAATTCTGTTATATGTGAGGTGAATCCTGAATCAATGTGTTTATATTTTCTCGATGGTAGTGATGTTTGTGATATTTGTTCCATAAATAATAAGGCGATCACTGGTGAGGTTGAAATTGACCATTCTTTGGTGAACAACATTGATATAAAGGATATTGAAAATTTTATTCAATCTTATGACACCACTAATCCTCATTACTCTACATCAGTAAGTGATGAAATAAATGAGTCATAAACAATTGGGATCTCATACTGTGGTTTTGTGTTATCTGAACCTTACATAAATGAACCATCAAAATTGAGACATATTCCTGAATTTAAAAGCATAGAAAACCATCACTTTGTGGATAAAATAATTCCACACATTAGAGACCAACAAGCGGATAGTCATATTCTCTCTCCAACTCCATTTAATTGCAAGAACAAAATCATGGAAGGGAATAAATTATCCAATGAACAATCAGGCATCCCAAAGGTGAAGATTTTCTGGAAGAACACTGGAGTTGAGAAAATACGATGGCCACCATCAGACTATGGGTAGTCCACTGCAACTGTCTAGCTGTAGACAAATAAATGCATGGATTCTTGGGAGGCAACCCATGTTTTCTTTTACTTTTGTGAAATTTCAATTTCTATTTTTTTCAATTGATAAATAATGATTTTTATTTTTCAGGTAACATCCCACAATCCTAGATCATCATTGACTTCCACTGGATCCCCAACTTCTCCAGTCGACCCACCACTGGATGGAGATGGAAACCCGCCAAATCCAAAACAGGGGGCACCTCTTTCCCTTTAACTCTCTCTCTATCTCTTTCTCTCTCTACCACTTTCTTCTTCCACCTATAACATTAATTTTTTTACCACTTTCTTTATCAAAACCTTTCTTTTTCACTTTATCTTTTGTGTGGGTGTATCTTTATAAAAAAACCAAAAAATATAAAAACCAAAAAAACAAAAAAAAAAAAAAACCAAGAAAAAAATCACTTAAAAAATAAAAAAAATTAAAGAGTCATTCTTACTCACCATTGAGTTTTGAGATTTTTTCCAACCATTTTGTGGAGTTAACCGGCATGTTTTCGTCTCAAAAATGTTGTATTTTCATCATGACTTTAGATAAAGAATTTTGTCTCAAAATTAACAAATTTTGCATGCTCAATTTTTGATTTGGAAAATGCTTTTCCCGAACCGTGAGGAACAACATTTTCTTTCATGCCACAACCACTTATGGCCATCTTTTCAAAATGCGTGTTTTCACCCCCATTTGTGAGTCTTGAGTTTGTGGTCCTTCGAGCTGAATTTTCTGCCTTAGTGTGCATTAATATGATAGAGGCATTTTCTGAACCACATGAGAATCACAATAGCCAAATAGACTCCCATTTTCCTTACATTAATACTCCTTTTTAAATCCCCTTAGAGCCTATGAAAACATTTTCTTTGATAGCCACATTACAAGCCCAATACCTTTTTCCACCCAAAATCAACATGGATTTTCATTGCATATTTTTTTGAAATTTAAGTGTGGGGGGAATGGATTTCATTGTTTGGGTACCCTATTATTTATTTTCAACGAGTTATTATCTACTTGAGGGAAAGCATCCATTTCAGTGTGGGGGAGAGGTTTTCATTCAGTGTGTTCTGGGGAATGTAATGTACTTATATTTATGTAATTTTGTAAATGTTTTTGACAAGTGTTCAAAAAAAAATCAAAAATGATGAAAAAAATCACAAAAAAAAACTTTAAAAATGGGTTGTGTCTTGGGTAGGTCAAAAATAAATCTTTTTTAACCTTTGATATTGTTATAACTATTACAATTAGTGTCATGAGGAGATCAAACATGGGTTGGTATATGAGTGTGAGATCTGTTTCAAGGTCAAATTTTGAAAAAACAAAAAAGAAAAAGAAAAAAAAGAACACTTGAATTATATTATTATATCATTCGAAGAAGTTTTGTGGTTTGTAAAATTTTCATCTTCTCATACCCTTCATATTTTCTTACTCTATTGTGTCTTTCTTCACACAATAATTCCCTTTTAAATATGTTTTTTCATTTCCTTCCATGTTTTATTTCAAAAAAAATGTGCATTGCTTTTTCTATGTTGGTGTTTTACCCCTCTTCTTCTTTGTTAGACATTATATTCCTATCGTCCCATAGCCACAAAAAAACCCCTTAAAATACATCTTGATTCTTTTGCACTTAGGATAGAGATTGGAAGCTGAGAGCTCTTTTTAAACTCTAAGATATTCACTTTTGGTTGGTGAAAGACTGAACCTCCACAAATGAATTTTATCATCTTGAGAGGTGTGAGTTTTGAGTGTCCACATTTTACATTTCTAAATTTGAGCATTAAAAAAATGAATTAGTTTTGGAACATTGATTCTGTAACAACTTGTGGTGGAATTCAAAATGGATGAGTGAAATAGTCTCAACCTCCCATGATTAGAGAAAACAAAATTTTAATATTTTTTGGTGAGTAAAAATGTTTTTGTCCTGTTTTTATATTTGTTGCACATGAGGAGATGCACAAGACTTAGTGTGGGGGATTTTATGTTATTAATATTTTCAGGACTTATTATATACTCCCTTTACTTATTTTATATGAAATGTGCATAATTTGTGTTAAATATTAATGTTTTAATATTAAGTATAATTTTTGATCATTTTTAGAAGTAGTCCAATTGAGTCAGTTTACTGTTTTAATAATAACTATCCCTATACTGATCCAAATTGTGTGTTTATTGTTTTTTAGGATTCTAAATTAAATATAAAACATTTAATTAGAAGGTACCATGTTCCAATTTGTCCATTTAAAGGGTCATATGGTCCTCACAAACAAGACCAAAGAATCTGTGAAGAAATTGAACTATTCATGAAGATTGATTTACTGGGCTCCATTCAGAAGTCCAAATTCTATTATTCTCCACCATAGTTCTGGGTACAATTCAAGGAGTCTTGTATAAAATTTCAGGGCCCAAATCTAAGAACAAGGGGCCCAAATGAAGCTTTAAAGTCCAGACCACCATTCTGGCCGAGAAATAAAATCAGTATAGTATTCATGACATATATCAGGATGTAAGCATCAAATCGATCTGAGATTTTTAAGTGTGAAGAAGGAGATATAGGCGGCCGAATTTTTTGAATAAGTAATTCGGATTTGAAGTCATATTCCTATTCCAAAATCCATTCACATTTTGGCCATCGAAAAATCATGGATAAAAATGGACAGTTTGCCTTTGTTTAATAAAACTGCCATAACTTTGGCTCCAATTGTCCAAATTCCTTCACATTTTAACATTAGTCGGAAAACTTTATTATCTAACACTTTTAAGAATAAGATATTTGGAGATTAGGATTTATGAATAGCCAACTTGGCGATTCATGTGGAGGGATAGATTGGGAATGTAAACAGTCCACTCCTTGGGATATAAATACTCTCCCCTTCTCTCATTGAGAGGGGTTGGAATTTCAGAACAAAGGAGGATTGATTGGAAGTACCAAGGCCCTGAAAAAGGCTTGAGAGGATCTTAAAAACTCAAGTTTTCACTTGACAATCCCTTCCTCCTCTCTTTGTTTTCATTTACTTTTTCAGTTTTCTTCGTTGTAATTTTGCAACTGTTATTCTTTGTAATTCTATTTTAATGCAAGTTACTTATTCAATATCTATTATTCTCATCCACCTTCTTTAGTTTAATATTTATGTTCTCCAAATAGTTTAAATTAAGCTGAATCCCCTTCCCTTCTTTGGCTTCCTCATTCAATCGAAAATCCATTTTTAATTTTCTTCATCGTTTTTGTGCGTGTTCAGCGCACTACTCTTATCTTGTTCCATTCTTTTTCTTATCATTATAATTCATCAACTTAAACATATATTACCAGATTAATAACCATCTTAATGGCTGAGTAAATCTCTCATTGGGGTGAGTTTTAATTAAGGTATGTTAAGTGACTGAGAGCTTTCGCTCAATGAGTATTCGTTAAATTAACATTGTGTATGTTGGGCTTAGCATGTCATGGATTAATGACTTGTTTTGTTTAACGTGTGGTTTCCATAGATTAATGGAACCATAAATACACTACCATAAAAACGATATGATCAATATTATAATCCTAAGTTATGTTAAGGCTTGGATTAAAGCCTTAACACTTGGGAATTCAAATCAACGTCAACTTGTGACATGGGTGTTAATTTAAATGAAATATAAAGCAAAGCTCAATGATATCACAAGCTTAACTAACCTAATGATGAACTCACCCCAATCATTATCAATTTGTTAAATCAATCATAATAAATTATTCATTTCAATTAATCTCTAAAAACAAACCCCCCCCCCCAATCAGAATACAATCAACTAAAAACAAACGACTATTTCAAAGTATCATCGTCGAGGATTCGACCCGAGTGTTGTTATACACATTAGCAGAGCACAAGAAATTTGACCGGTCGATATGCGACAATTGGACGTGCATTTCAAATAGGAAGGGGTTTCATCACTCCTCTAAGATTTTTTCATCCAGCCTTCAATTGTTGACAAACCAAATATCTCGACACATAATCAGAAATCTCTCTCTCCATGTTTTCCCACAAAAAATGTTCCTTTAGATATATATACATCATTATGATACCAGGGTTTATATAAAAATTATACCTATGAGCATCATCCAATAGTTATATATTTTTCTCAGGAATAACAAGAACACAAAGAATCTTTCTGAATTTCAAAATGTCACCTTCATATATGAAGTCAATCAACTTCCCATCATTTACAACCTTAATTTTCTTTTGAAAATACTCATCATCAACCTAATAAATTTTAGTCCTTTCTATCAAATAAGGTTTAGAAACAATTTGAAAAAGTAGTGATGTGTTACCTTCCTTGATAATTCTCATATCCATCTTTACTAGATCCATGATCAAAGTATCCCTTTCAACGCTCATCTTTTTCAGAATTTTATGATCCTTCCTACTCAAAGCGTCTGCCACCTTATTTTACTTACCTGGGTGGTAGTGTATTGTTTGATCATAATCCTTGAGTAGCTCAATCCACATATTTTGTCTCATGCTGAGTTCTTTCTGTGAAAAGATATATTTTAAACTCTTTTGCTCTATATATATCTCAAATTTTTATCCATGGAGGTAATGTCTCCCAATCTTTAGAGAAATTATTACTGCTACTAACTCAAGATCATGAGTTGGATTGTTTTGTTCATGAAATTTTATCTGCCTTGATGCATAGAAAATCACTATATCATTTTCCATAAGGACATAGCCAAGTCCATTCATTAATGCATCGCTAAAGATCACCAATCCATCATTCCCTGATGTTAGAGTTAATATTGGACCACTCACTAATCTTCTCTTCAATTACTTCAAATATTATTCACATTCCATTATCCATATGAACTTAACCGCTTTTTGTGTAAACTTGGTCATTGGGTTTTCTAAACGGGCGATGTTCTGAATGAAACGCCGATAATAACCCGCTAAACTAATAAAACTGTGTACCTCAGTTATGTTTGTTGGAGTAGTCCATTCTAGCACATCCTTTGTCTTTGCATGATCTATAGATATTCCTTCCATAGAGACAATGTGGCACATAATAGAAACTGATTAAATCCAAAAATAACACTTGTTAAACATCCCATATAATTCATTTCTTCTAAGAGTCTTTAGAATAGTGCGCAAGTGATTTTCATGATCTCTATTGCTTTTAGAGTATACCAGGATATCATCAATAAACACCACCACAATGTCATCAATATATTCATGGAAAAATCTATTCATTAGATCAATGAAAATTTATGGTGAATTAGTTAGTCCAAAATGCATTACTGTAAACTCTTAATGCTCGCACCTGGTTCGGAATGATGTTTTTAGAATGTCTTCCTTCCTCACAAGCTACTGATGATATCCGTATCGAATAACAATATTCTAAAAATATTAGTCTCTATGAATTTAATCAAATAAATCATCAATGTGAGGGAGGGGATACTTTTTCATTATTGTTATAGAATTGATCTTCCTGTAGTCAATGCATAACCTCATAGACCCATCTTTATTCTTAATGAAAAGAACAAGGGATCCCCATGGAGAACTGTTAGGGAGAATAAATCTTTTATCACTCAATTCCTCTAGTTGTTTCTTTAGTTACACTAACCCCAATGTGGAAATTTTATAAGGGGTATTTGATTTGGGCATTGATCCAAGAATTAAGTTAATGGAAAACTCAATTTTTCGCTCTGGAGGATGTCCAGGTAAATCCTCTAGAAAGAAGTCAATATATTCTTACACAACTGGTACATCTTCTATTTGAACATTCTTTTCCCCAACCGTATTTATTGGATTACCTTTCTACCAAATAATTGAATTCTATAGAGCTACTGGGGGTGGAACTAGATGAGAATCATATGGCAATGCTTCTGCTCTAAAAATAAGGAATTCTATGCCATTCTCAAAAATTGTAACTTCCTTCTTCCTGCAATAGATCTTCGGATCATAATTTGATGTCCAATTCATACAGAAAATTATATCAAAGTAAATAATTGGTATTATTATAATGTTAGCAACTAAAGAACATTTATGTGACATGAGGGGGACTGATCGACATGCATTTGTTGCAATGACGCATCCACTATGAGTTTTGACTGATAAATCCTTTATTAAATCAAATTAGATATATCTAATTTTCTTGGGAGACTGGGAAGATATAAATGAATGTGATGATCCAGAATCAAATAAAGAATTGGATATGTTTGATGAAACAATTAATGTACCTTCCACCACTTCATTAGGAACTTCAATATTGGCGGTTGTGATTGCATAAGCTTGTCCCGGCTCCCTTGGCCTTTTCTGTTTCATGTTTCCTTGACTGTTTGGATAATCATTTTCATAGTGTCCCATATCCCAACAATTATATCATTGAATATTAAAGGATTCTTTCTTCCCCTTAAAATCACCATAAATATGGCCTTTTTTCACATTTTAGCATACTTTTTTCCCTTTTAAGGAAGAACCAGGGTGTTTCTTTCCACAATTGTCACAGGGTGTAAATTCAACACTTCCCTTATTCCCTGATTCCTTATTTCCTTTTCCAAATTTTTTAGCAACCCTATTCTTCTCTTGTTTTCCCTTAAAGTCATAGGACTTGGAAAATTCTTTTTCACTCTTGATAGCACATGAAACTATATCATTATATCATAAGAAACTTTGGGAGACTAGAGGCTGCCAGAGGAATGACTTTATTTTATCAATGAATCGATCAATATTTCTCCTCGGATTTCATATGTAGTCCACATCATGAATTTCTAACCATGTGAAGTTAGATTCATACTTTTCAACATTATAATCTTCCTTTTGCTTCAAATTCAGAAACTGCCTTTCCATATATCCTCGCTATTCACAAGGAACATATTTATCTAGGAAGATTTCCTTAATGTACCTCCATTCCATATCTTCTATCTCTTCATCCCCCTTTGTGTTTTTGATTACGGACCACCACTGATCTGCATCTCCCGATATATGATAAGCTTCCGTGATGACATTCTATATTTCGTTACATCACAAAGTGAGAAATATCTTCTCTAGGGAACTTATCCACTATTCAGCAACAAATGGGTTTGTAGTACCATTAAAAGATGGATTTTTTATCACATAAAAAGATATAACAAATCTCCTCCACGTGGAGGATCCGGATGCTCAATATGGGTAAGGTTATTATTCATAACCTAGGTAAGTTGTCCCAGTATAGTTATAAGCTACTCTGCACCAGTCGCAGCACTAGATCCTACATCGTTATCTTGCGTCAGAGGGAAATCCCTACATGGGATATGCATCTTCATACAGTTTCCATTTCTTCCACTAGGAGCTATTTCTAGATGATGGAATATACTAGATTAGGTTATGAATCATAATTTATAATCTTAACATAACAAAATACCTAGCATAAATTGAGATCCTTTTCATGTCTAATCCCATAATCACAAAAATAGTTTTTTAGGAAACTTTTACATATAAATTCATCATAATGGCTTGTAAAGAAAATGTGAATTATCCTAAGCATATCCCCCAGCAGTGTCAATACCAAGAGTGAATCATGGCTCGTTTTCATGTACCAGGATACCCCGGTTCAAGCCTGAAATTCATTTTCCAAGCTTTCACTCCTAGGTACATTTGTTCCAGATCCACCTATACTTGTTTGTATCCAGACAAGGATGTATTTTATAGAAAGATCCACATAATCTATTCCTTAGCAAAATACTAGGATGTTATTATATGCTTATCCTCAAAGAATATCTTAGGTATTTGTTCCCTAATCAACCTTTTCTAAATCTAGTTTCCATGTTTTCTACTAAACTTCCTTTGATACCAACTGTAAGGACCCAACCCCAGTTGCCTGAATCTGGTGCCTTATTTTTTTACATTGGCATATAAACAAGGAATATGTATCCCAAAGGACCAAGTAGTTTAGTATATTTTAGAAACAAGATACATATATATGTTTAACATTACATCATGAAGGGAAATAAAAGACTAATTTATTCCATTAGAATCATCCAAGCCTCCTAGATTATGCCTGCAAGTCACACATAACTAACTTCTTCATATCTTGGGAAAATGAAACATAAGAAAGGGGTGAGATAGAATTCTTAGTAATGGTAATCAATATAGTGGAAGATAACATAAACAAAAACATTATTCAAGGTGAATAATTGA
Organism: Viscum album; assembly: GCA_963277665.1. Taxonomy (NCBI): domain Eukaryota; kingdom Viridiplantae; phylum Streptophyta; class Magnoliopsida; order Santalales; family Viscaceae; genus Viscum; species Viscum album. The sequence goes on from OY728126.1 coordinate 1,190,368,376, forward strand.
AAACAAATGCCTTTATAAATAATAAAGTTGAACATATTATGGTATTAATATGAGATGAGTAAATAATTACATAATAAAACATAATCATGGGTATTATACTTATCGAATAACCACATGAAATTTCAATTACTAGTGTCATAATGAGGGAATTTAATATTCTGGACATTCTAAAATATTTTTCAAGTCTTTGTCCAAGACGTCTAAAAATGATTAAGGCCTCGGCCAAAACAATATATCTAATTGGGAATGGCATCAGCCAATTCCACATATATTTGACTCATGGGATTTACCAATGCATCGAGGGAATATTATAGGCCCCACATATCACATAATAATTCCAATTCATTCCTCATATAAGTGGGTATAAACATAAACAAGATATATATTCATATTGAAACTATCATATGAAATGTAACTAACATTCCCCAATCATTAAACATAAACCACTAACCATTCTTAGTAATATGGTGAATGGTTTTGTTATAGATAATACAAGATAAAATTAGTCATAAACCATTCGATAAAATATGTTAGATGAAATCATAAATTATTAAACCCAATAATAAACAAGAATCATCAATAGTGTTGAATCAGAAGAAAATACTCTTATAAAATCATTAAGCAATTCTTGAGATAAATATTCTTTTATTTTTAAAAGAAGAGTTCTTTTGAAAAAATACTTTTATAAAATCATAAGTGAAGTAAGAGATTATTTTCATAATAAAATGAGTGATTTTATAAATATAATGGTTTCTAAAAAATTATTATAGAGTTCCCTTGAAAATAGGTAAGAATTTGAGAAATTCCCTTGAATCAGGCTTGTATATTGGAAATAATTTTGAAAGTTACTTTTAAAACATGTAAATATCCATAAAATAAGGAAGGTATATGGTTTTTAAACATATATAGAACACTAAATAAGATATTATGAGGATTAAAAAATAATATACAATAATTTCATTGATGTAATTAGACAATAAAAGTAACCCGAATGAAAATGGAGGTTCGAGTGAGAAAACCCTTACCTTAAGTATAAAAGTGTTCCCATATTGAAATTAAGGTCCTTGAATATAAAATTATACCCATTAATAACTTAATTAAGAACCTATTATACATGTATTTATTTTATTATAATTATTTTTAGTTCATTTATGTTCTTATTGATAAGTTATAATATCGAATTATGTCATTACAGAGTGTTTGTTTTCTGTATTTCCCTAATAGCTTCACTTTTTTTTAAGTAATGGAGTTCATGTGTAATGGATTTAAATCTTAAGAATTTAAATGAAATATTATTTATGAACATAAAGAACTATTAATGGTAATTTTTATTATTTTGTTACATGGAATGAGGATGAATCATTAGATGACAACCACTTCGATTATTTGGTGGTATTTGGATTATTATGAACTAGTTTTGTCATAAAAATTAATAATATGTACATATACTAGTTCTTGAACTTTAATTAGGTTATAATACATATATCATAGTATGGTTAAACAATAAAAATTCTTTCATTACCATTAATGAAGGATAAATTGAAGAATAAAACTTCTTCGTCCACAAAGGTTATAAATTTGAACCTCATAGAAGTTGATTTCATTTATAAAAATAAAAGGGAGGGAGTAAGAATATTGGTGATGGTTCATCCATTAACATGATATAATTATAGTATATATATTATTCCAGAGTTATCATGGTCATTTGTATAGATTAGGTGAGGAGAGGATAACAAAAGAGGATAAATGGAAATGAAACTAAATGAAAACAAAGGGTGATTTACCTCTTGAAATAACCTCCTTGAGAACCTCCTTAAGGGAATTGGTTTTAGTATTTTGAAAATAACAAGATCTTCTTGAAAGTGGGGAGTGACTAGGGACGGGTAATTGGGAATATCATTTAGGAGCTTCATCGCTTTGAGGAGTGAAGAGAAGATGGAGTGAGGGGTGGGGTTTTATAGTGGAGGAGAGGGGTAAATTTTGAATATTTTATTCATTCTTTTCTTATTTCCATCAAGACAACCAATAGTGTAGTTTTATGTGACCCCAAATAGTAATAAGTGCATGTTATTTCTAACAAAGTTTCCTTAAATCACTTATGATGTCATAAATAGTGTATTTAATTGATAATTTGAATATACAGAATTTTACCGTATTTCATTATTCATCAAAAATTCTATAATATTAGAAAAATCTCAAAAATTCACCCAAACCATTTCTCAATGTTTAGAATTTAAAAATGAACTCTATTTTTCAAAAAATAATTTTCTATATATTATTAATTTAATTTTTAAATAAAATCATATTTAAAAAGAAAAATGACAATTTTAATGGTATAATTAGTTTTATATCACATTGAAAAATTAATTAAGATATCATAATATTATTACCTTAAGTATATAAAATAATATCATTATTTACTATTCATAAGGGTCATATTACTATTCATATTATTATTCATAAGGTTATATTACTATTCACCAAAAATCAAATTTGTTCTATCAGACTCCAAATGACTTACTGATCACAACTCTAAATGACCATTTTATCGAAATTCAAAACATAGTAGAGGCAAAGCTGTGTATAATGGATAGATTATAAAATGAATTCAATATTTATTTTCAAAACCTTTTTCTATTACACTAATGATGCCTTGTGAGATTAGACGATCCAAGATGTTTCTGGTATCATCTTCTTGCAGCTTCAGTACTCGTGTTTATGGGTTAGACTTTGCACTTGTCTTTCTTTTTGTGAGATTGTATTCTAGCCCTATTGCACTTTATTGCTTTACTTTTTGTTTTACTTTTTTGTTGTGTTGTCGTGGTATTCATGCATCTTATTTACTTAGTGTTTTCCCTCTACAGCCACCGTGTCTTGGAGTTGGGTGCGTGTGTATAGGTTCTTAGACAAATGCCACCCATTAGTGGGATATGCCTACTCAGTGCTAGTCGCCAGCCCCTAGTCTATCTGAGGTGGGATTGAGGTAGTCACGACATGGGCCACGGGGGACAGGTCGTGAAATAATTACTTTTTAATGTTATTTATATTTTATTTTGGTACTATTACAATTTTTTGGTCTAAAACCACATTTTTCGGAAACCCCGTTTTCACCACATTTTTCCGGTTTATTTTTAAATTTAATTCTAAAAAATCTGGGAATTTAATTTGATAAAATAAATTTAATATTCCCAATCTGAATAATTAATATTAATAAATAGGTCCAATATTTATTTTGGCCATAATTACTATTAAAAATTGTAAAAATATGTTTCCACAGTTATGTTTAAAATAGGATTACTAGGAGTTTAAACTATATAGATAAGGGTAAAAATTTCATAAAACATCTATAATGTATATTATATATATATATATATATATATATATTTCATCCGAATATCACATAATTCTTTGTAATGGCTCATTTGGGAGTCATTTTATGTGAATAATTCATATCTATATTTTATTACTTCTGAAATTTTCAAATGTGTCCACTCCTGCATATATAAAAGGACACTCTCTCTTCTATCCTCTCCAAATTCAATTGTTTTTTTTGATTTTTTAGAATACCTGAAAAAAATACATTACTTACTCTCCTTCTCACATAAAATAGGTCTTTTTTATTTTAGATCCCACATAGGAAGCATTTTTATTTAAACTGAATGAAGTTTTCTAAAGAAGAAGTATCATTCGTAGCTCAGTGTTCATGTTTTATTTATTATTCCACATAGTTAATATTTTATTGAAAAACAATAATATAAAAAATCATTATCTACCATATAATAGGATTTTATTTTATTAATTTCATAACATATAACCATCTCCCCTTCAATCAAATGAGAATCAAATCCATCATTCATGTGTATGGTGGACTACCCTCACATGAACTGATGTAATACATTTTCCATCAAAACCACTAACTACTATTTATAGTGATGGATTTATTTTCTATATAATATTTTAATTAAATATTTATATTTTTGTTAAATTTAAGTATCATATATTTTCTTACATTCCATTAATTGATATTTCATAACATCATTCCAGAATACCTGTTAGTTACAACCTCTACGAAGAGATGTAATTATTTTTTCATTACAACATGAAATGGATGATATAAATAAATTAATTTTAAGAAATTATATGATATTAATTATATAATAATAATTATATAAATATAAAATAACACTTCCCTTATTTCCATCATGATCATTGATAAATCGAGACATTGTTGTTGCGTACGTACAACCTACCATCTCTATGATTGTAATGTTTTTCATTTTTCATAAAAAATTTAATGCTTGGTTTTAAAATTATGATTTATATATAAAATGATAATTAAATGATGATAATTAATCTAGGTATTATAAAATAATAATCAAATTGACATCAGTTAGCATACCAAAGTGATTTTGGACATTTGAGTTGAATATCATCAAAACATCTATCATAAACCTAAATGATTATGCAATTGAATGTAACATAAAAATAAATAAAGTAAAAGAATAATAAAATTTTAAAATTTTCATAATAAATTATATAACTAAAAAAATTATTATGTAGAATGATAGAAAAATATGTGATGATTTAGACTCAAGGTATGAGATATCTATAATCTACCCTTTTCTTCGGGTTAGGACCATTGTCTATAAAACTCACTTTATCTACCTATTTAATTTTATGGGATGATTCGTAATTAATTATATAATTATGTCAAAAATATACCAATATTATTACCCCTTAATTTTAAGGGGTAACACATTCTCTTTGATCATTTCTCAAATTCCACCATTATGAAATATATTTTATTATGATATGAGGGAAGATTATACAAGCCATATTATTTCCTTGGGTAATTATTCTGTTTATGTATTATGATTGATTTGTTTTTTTTGGAACGCATAATAATGAACATTTTATGATGGATGTACCCATATTTCACTCCAATACATTGATTATTTCTCTTGTCTCCTGATATGTTTTATATAGGGTTTGGGGATAAACCTAATCCACTATGGTACTATATACACCATTTGATGTTGTCTTTGAACTTTTCCTTGAATTATTCTTATTTTTGTATTATATTTCTACCTCGTTTACTATATTTACAATACCTTATGATACCATGTTTATTATGTTATTATCTCGTGTGATTTCTCATGAGACATATAAATTATGAAATCATGTTATAAATTTGAATCACATGTTTTTTGTCCTTGAAACATTAATTACCATATTGGGTTTTTAGCTCACTCTATTTGTCTATGTAATAGTTATGTTATCCAATAAAGTTTTATTATATTAGAGATATTATGATCTCATTATGAATATTAAAATTAATATGTTTTATATCTATTTTTATGTTTTATTTACCTAGTCATCCTGAGAAAATAGGACTTTTCAATCATTGTTTTTGAAGTCGATATTTCTATTAAAAATACATTATATTAAGGGTAAAGAAATTTTTTTCTCTATATATGGTAGTAGATCATGGTAAATTTTATTTTTGAATTATTAAATGAATACTTTAGTGATATCATAATGGATAATTCTATGTATATGATTTAATCTTTGAATTTTAGAGTAGTATATAGTGAGTATCTTATAAAAAATTACATCATTTTCTATAAACATCAATTCGAAGTGGTTATGTAATAGTTGTACCAAGGGGAAATAATCCAAAAAATGGATCATTTTTCATTATATTGATCATCACCTAATTCGTTAAAAGGAGGGCTTGCTGAAAACCTTGTTTGATAGACCCTGGGAATATGATTTGGAAATTCACATACACATTGCAAACTATTATAAAGAAATTGAAAACATTGTCTAGTAAAAATCCTAATCAGAAACATTACCATGGATAAATAATATTGAAACCTATAGAGTAGAAATATAGATTATATTTTTATTATATATAAGTTATTCCTTCTAGGTTTATATGTATGCCTTTTATATGTTTAATAGATAATGTATTCTCATTTTTTTGTTATAAAAGGAAATTGGAGAAAATGTGCTAACAACCAATGTGATAGGTAATGTGCTAATTTATCCAACGATATGACTAATATTAATAGAGTAAAATATTATAATTTCATGTAATTAATAACTTAATTGGAACATGATATGTATAATAACATGAATCATGTAGAAAACCCTCCTTTTCATATGAAATAAAATTGTGATTTGGAGTCATTTATTAAACAAAGGGCTCCAAACTGAAGTGAATCTTTTGATACCCTCATCATAAAATAGTCAATTAGCTCCATTGAAAATATATTATCTATCATACATTACTCAAAACAATATAATTTTGTTCAAAAATTTAATTTTATAGTGGGTGAAGATGATACATTTCACAATCTATTCAAGAACATGAAGACCAAATAAGAAATTGTTTCCATGTAGTCTGAATAATTGAAGTAAATATTTTCAATAACTATTTTACCTAGACTCTTAACATTTTAAAATATAATAAGTCTCTCAGAATAATGAAAATAGAAGAATATTATATCAGTGAATATGTGGAAATCATCAAAAGGATTTCACGATACACGTGTTAATTTATCATCAACACCAAAATTAAAGTGGAACGTTTTTGTAATTGGTTAAACCATAGTCAATGAAAAGATATTGGGATTTAAAACTCTAGTTAAAATGAAGATACATTCCATTGTTCCCTTGATGTTGGTATAGATACCAGTAAAACTTTTTAGTCTCATGGTACTATAGAAATAAGGATTAAAATAGAGTTTTATTTTAGAGGATCAAAAGATAAATCTCAGGGTAGAAAGAATTTCCAACATCCCACCCACTAATGGTGTGAGAAATAGCACCCTAGATAATATCTCAAGTGAACTTAATGATGAATCAAATTTATAAAAGTGGGAAATCGTGCTAATTATTTTTGAATGGATATAAATAAAACCCTAATTATAATGAGTAAAATAATATTCAAATCAAATTTCATCCTATATTATAATGTTTTAACTTCAAGGAACATGGGTACTATGGAAACCAATGGCCTAAGCTGAGGGATTCCAATGATAACCAATGATAACAAAATCTATGTCCAAGATTGCATGAAATGGAATATGAAATCACTGCTGATGAGGTGGATCCTGTCAATAATTTTGTGAAAGATATAATGGTTAATCATTTTATAATATAAAATAAACTTTATGATTCTGGTTCAATATATTGTATCATATATTGCAATTTTTGTATAACTATTCAAACACCTCCTCAAAACATGGGTGATGAATTATCTATGAGAAAACATTGGTGAAATTGTTGCATCTCATGTATATAAATCCTCTACAACGAGTGTGTGTGGATTAAATATTCTAATAAAAACCCATAATACGTCCTTTATTTTAGTTTGGTGAACTATTAGTCATGGATTGGATGTCTTTATAAAAGTACAACCTCCAATGTTGAGATATGCATATCGCTCTTCATGTCACAAGTCATCCTTAGATTCTATTCAAGTGTAAGGATGAGGATGAATCTCCCCGACAATATTTTTTCTCAAACATAGATATTATTTCCTTATGAAGAACCATATAATTTCTAAATAATTGATAAAATATAGAGATTTATGCTGGAATACATTCTCAATGTGATGAAATATACTGATGTATTCCCCCCACCAATGTTTTTTCAGGCCTTACTCTTGAATGAGAGGATGAGTTATCAATTAAACTTATTCCTAGATCATTTCCCATATCCTTTAATCCTTATAGAATAGTCATGTTTGAGTTAGAATAACTGAAAAATTGATTGCAATAAAATCTGGAAAAATGTTTTATACCCATGAATGCTACACCATGGGTTGAATAGGTCAATATTATCCTGAAAAATAATTGTTAAATTCATGTATATATTGATTATAATGAACTCAAAAAATCCTGATAATGAAACATTATATGTTCCCATGGATAAAGAACTTTTTTCGATCCACAACATAAGGCTCAACATTTCTCTATGGTGGACCTTCATTGGCTTGTCACCAATTAAAGGTAATGAAGGATGGTATTCCCAAAAATTCCATTCAAACTTATTAAGTACACTATGAGTTCATAGTATTTCCTATAAAAATCAATAATTCTCTAGAAATCATTATATTAATAATTAATAAATTATTTATAGATTAGCTCAACAAAATTATATAAGTCATTATAGATGATATTATGATATACTAAAAATCAAGGATGAATATGGGGCATATTTTAATATTATTATAAAGACACTAATTAATTAAATGGTATATTAAAATTAGAGAAAATGGGAGTTACATATGAATAATGTACTATTATTTGGGTATATTATCACAATAAAAGAGGTATATATGTACCCTTCTAGAAAAAAGTCAATTAAGGAGCATCTCAGACTTATATCTGTAACACATATCCAATGCTTTTTTGGAATATATGGATATTAATGAAGATTTTTGAGAAAATTATCATTATTTTTAAACTTGATAAACAATGATGACTCATAAGGGGTAAAAAAAATTCAAGTCCAATGAATGTGATGAAATATTTAACGTGTTGGGAAGTGGGTTTTCACTATAAAAATAATCATGATGTTGTCAATTGGATAACTTATTATGGTATATAACGATGATTCAAAGAAGGTTTATTTCTATATACTAATTATAAATAAAGAATTTATAACCTATTCCTCAAGAAAGTTGAATTTTCATGAGTAGAACTTCGAAACACTTGATCTAGAGTTAGTAGCATTGTCATTTTCATTTATAATCTAAAGGATTTATCTCTATGGGTAGAATTGTAAATTACATACAGATTATAAGGGTCTTATATATATTCGCAAATAAGTATCTTAATATGAATAAGAAAATTCAGTTAGAAGTGTTAAATGACTATGATTTCTCAATAAATTTTCATCATGGGATAGAAAATGAAAGGGTAGTTTATTTAAATATAAATTCTCTAATTACATTATCAATGATAATAATTGAGAATGATAAAATATTATTAGACTTTAAAGGAATTGATATGGAAATTAGAACATAATGAAGATCATCATTCCTTTGTCAAATTATTACTCAACCATCCCCAATATTGATGATAAAGGATTCAAAATGATATGATGTTGAAATTTAGAAAAAGGTGAAAGCTATAATAAAAGGTAAATCTATAGAGATAAAAATTTGTGAAGTAGGATTTGTAGTATTTAGGTCACAATAGTGTGTACCATTGAATCATGAGGCAAATAATGAGTTGTGAAATGATGCACATAGATCAACCTTTTTCATCTACCCTAGGAGCATGACGATATTTCAAGATATTTGGGAGCACTATAGGTGGGATATTATGAAAAATGAAATCATGTAATATTCACCAATGTTTCTAGAATTTCAATAAGTGATGGCTAAAAAGAAAAAGTCTATGGGAGTGATATAATCTTTACCCATAACGACATGGAAATAAAAATACATCCCCATGGAATTTTTCATTATTATTCCAAAGTAATAAAGAATAAATAATACCATATGGGTTGTGGGGGATCATCTTTAAAAGATTGCTCAATTCATTGAAATTTGAGATAACTTTTCCCTTGATCAATTTGAATAGATACACATTAGAGAGGTGGTAAGGATGTACGGAACACAACTATCGATCTTATCAGACTGAGATCTAATACATAACTTCACATTCTGGAAGTGTCTGCAATAATCTCTAGATATTATGTTGAACATTGATACGGATTATCACATCCAAATGAACTTCCAATTTGATGATACTATTCATACAGTGGAAGACATATTCAGTGAATACATGATGGACTTCAAAGCAGGATGGGATCAATATCTTCCTTTAGATGATATTCCATTCAATAATTTCTTTTATAGATGTTTTTAAATGAACTCATATGAAGACATTTAGGGGATAATATGTTGAAAACCTTTGATTTTGGTTGAAGTGGGCACACAAAAGCTACTGGGACATCAAATGGTTTGACGACATTATAGAAAAATTCAAGACCATTAAAAAACACGTCAGGTCTACATAGAGTCAATTGAAATGCTATATTGATAATCATTAACATTATTTGTAGTTTTTGGATAGGGAAAACATTTTTATCTACATATCCCAATGGAAGAGAGTTATAAGATTTTTAAATAATGGAAATCAAGTCCTCATATACATTTTCATCTACAAGATTCTCGATCATATCATAGTTCAATATTAATAACCAGCACTCCCACTAACCCTTTCAAAAGTACATGATGTTTTCTATGTATCGATTTTGATGAAGTGCTTACTAGGTCCCTCATATGTACTGAATTATTAGGTGGTAGATCATGGAAATTATCTATCTTATTATGTGAATTTGGACAAGGTATTGGAATTTAGAGATAATGTTATACACAACAGGGAAACAAACCAAGTAAAATTATAATGGTATAACCATAAATAAAAAGAGGAATCCTAGAAATAATAGTAAACCATGATTTATAAGTGCCCTCAACTATTATAAAAATAGTATATAACAAAAAAATGGAGGGTGGAATCTCTTAATAGGTAAAATATGCCACCCCACCTTTTAAAAAATAAAACTATGTTTGATACCATGTACATCACACAACACCAAGTATAAACAAAGCATGAAATATTTTTTTTTCAAAATAACCATTATAACCTTACTATTAAATTAGTGGGAATTAATAGGAGTAATAAGATTATGAAATATATATATAATGGTCCTATGGAATAAAATGTTATTTATAACTTCTTAGTAAATTGTAACATACCAACCCAAAAAATCATTAATATAGTAGCCAGACCGGTGGGTCACATAGCCACAACCGTGCCGCCCATTATGCCAGAAGCTACTGACTAATAGTGAGGGTGTGAGGAGGATATAGTGGGGATTCTATACCTTCATAATCAGAGTATCACAACATTGTATCTGAATAAAAATAGAAAACAACAGTGGAAGGAGTCATAAATGAACGATAAAGCAGTGAAAAATAATATAAATTTATTTAAAAATAATGGACAACTAAACTGAAGAAATAAAAAGAAAATCACCAAGGTTCCTAAGGGAAACTTGGTGGCTATACCTTCTTTATATTGCAACCAGAATTAAAGTCTAATTAGTTACCATGAATATATTTTAATAATATATATGCATATAATATCATTATATATCACATACACCTATTTGAACCAAGTATGTGAGATAGTATGTGTCCATATAACAGGAATACTAAGTGCTAGATGGACTACTACATAACTCTGTCATCCATAACTAATATAAATTAGCCTATAAGATCAAGTAATTGGGTAAATGATTTACATCCCAATAGGGTGAGATACCACATTCAATAACACTCGTGATTGTGAGTGAGCCCTCATGGAATCACTCTAATCATGGTACGTGATGTATAAAACCCAACACCCATAAAGTATCACTATTGTGAGACACCATTAACTCAACAAACGATGTAATGGATCGTGATACATCAATTCTCAACAGAACCCTTACCATCATTCATAGCCTCTATAAAGGTGTATTATAATTATAACCGGAATGTGACATTACCTCCCATCCATAACTTTTATCAAGACCATATATATAAGTAAGTCACAATCATTTTTATAAAATAAGACATGAGAAAACACTTATCATTCCCTACATTCATTAATTGATGATCAACAATACCTAACATATCAATTATTGAATGTATATAGAATGTAATAAACGATGTAGAATTTCCACCCTTTCTCAATTCATTTCAATTTAAACCATTTAATAAAATCAAAGGTTACAAGACATCATGTCAATCCGTCCCATTTATTTCAATCAAATTAAACTAAAAAATCATTCCAATTCATTTTAAAATTATCAAAGAGGAACTTACGAGGTATCAAGGTCAGCTAAGAAATTAACTACATGGGTAATCCCATTTACAGAGTAAGTCATGAACTTAGTAGGTGATTGGATTAATTTTTATTTAGATAGGATTTTTCTTTCCATGAACATAGAAGGTAACATGGTTAAATGAACATTTATATAGGATAGGGAGACTCCATATATATCAGTTAGTCAAAGAAAATCCCAAAACATGAATTATAGCTAACAATGAAAGAGAAGAAGAAAAACACCAATTCCAAATGGCCAACCATGCATTAATGGGAAACTACCCAACCTGAAATTTCAATAACCCCATATAAATTTATCATGAGTATGATTTTATACAAACAACCCAACATGGAAATTCAATTGATAAATGTTCAAATGGAAATAAGAAGGTTCCATTATCATTTAGGAAATTACATATAATTGTAAAATCCATTTATAGTCTAAGATGAATGCTTAGATGGCCTTATGGGTATATAAAACATTTAATTTAAAAAGGTCAAATAAAGATTTCACACCCATGGGGTGTCCATAACTAATAGAAACATCCTCTAATTTACTAAAAAAATGTTCATAAAGAATGCATCTTGTTGTAATTATCAAATTGATATAAAAAAATTAAATACATGGAATATATCCGCAATGTCTAGTGTGTGGCTCAATGAAACTACTCATAAAATTATATAAAAGTAATTAAAACATTATAGAACACCTACCTTATACTTAGAATGTATCACTCATCCAATATCAAGATTTCACTTGATCTGGTTTGGAAGAAATCTATGTAAAAGAAATATTCCTTGAAAATAGGGAAAATAAGTTTCCACCATGTCAAGTTTTTCAAGATATGATTAAATTAATAATGATAAATACAAATCAATAGATTGTCGATGTAGATTCATAGATACTGATGGAGATCAATTTGGATGGCAGACATAGGAGATACATGGAATCCTAGGTTAGGCTTGTTAGAGGAACCCATGCTTTCAAGTGAAGAGGATCACATTGGAGGAAGGAAAAAAGAAAATGGAAATAAAATAAATTATCCTTGTTAAGGTAAAATAGTAATTTTCCATAAAAAACAAGTCACACGAGTTCGCCACACGTTTTGGTCAAACAATGCGCCAACCATGTGTCACCCATTGCCTATGAAACCCACCTCACACTGTTTACCCACACGGTTTTACCTAAGAGTGCATAAACCATGTGATAAATAGTGCTTAGGTACTACATAAGAGGAACTAACCATATATGATAGATGGACAGTTTTGGTAAACCATGTGCAACCAATGCAGGGTGTTTCTACTCCTCTACTGTAGCAGCACAATTTTCTACAGGGGGCACATGGTTTTAGACAAACTATGCACCCTGTTTATACCTTCAATAGCTGATATCTTCAGAACCTATGCTCCTAAACTAAAAAATAAAACTAAAAAACCTCTCGTTCCTTCACCCATATCTATGAACAACCCATTTAAGTGTTTTTACTATCAGAATTATGTTTCAAAACTCGGTTTAAAAAAAGTCCCTTCTAGTTAATACCAAATGTTAAAATTCCCTTGGAACTCCAACATGGTTAAAAAAATAGTTTGTTACAACCTCCCCACATTATATCCTCTCATCACTAATAATCCCTTAGGAACAATGTAAACATCATCTAACCTATGAGGGTCATGAAGTCCCATTCAAATGGTAGTGTTACGTTACCCAACTCCCAACACACCTTCATGCAACCCTTAATCATAGGAAACTTAAGCCGTCAAAACATGATTCAATACTTATTTTAAAACTGAAATAATGAAATGAATTATAACTTAGACCATTTATCTAAAGGCAAAATCACGTCATTTTCTCATTAGACATCTAGAAAAAGGTTCTCCCCACCTTACACTTTAACATCAGAAGCGACCAATTCCAAAACACAACACCTCCACCATAGAAAAATCATATGAGGCATGTCATAAGAGTTATAAGGATTATATAATTTTTATTTCATTAACTGGGTGGCCTTGATTACACTGGATGTCATATCGGGTACCTTATCAGGAATAATGATCGAATTCTGATTAGCCTAATAAAAACGGGTTTGGAAATAATTCTTCGAAAGGCAATGTCAACCTTATAACCACATCCATGTTAACCTAAAGGCATGTTTTAAAATGGTTACATTAATAAATTTTCATTGAAAAATAGGGGTAACAAGTCGATCCACCTCCAACAGACCATTCCCACAATTCTATTCTTAGACAGCCGATGTAAAAAAATTGAACTATGATGCCTTCTTCTGAGCCACCTCGCACCGACCTCAAACATACCCACCACATTCCATACCTAAGTTTTCGTGAAATTACCTAGTCAAACCATCACATGTCCATTTAATCTTTCGTTCCTCATCATGAACAATTCTTTAATCCAAATTTGGGCCACTGGAATCATTACCCTTTTTAAACAACACCTCCGATCCCGATAACATGTTTGGGGTAACCTCAGATTCAAAGAAATGGAGTTTAATGAATGATCCCAATGTAGTCCATACTCCATGTTTAAAAAAGAGATATTGGTAAAAATCCAACAAATTCACTTTATATCGTTGTCTAAGCATATAGATGCATCATCTTGGTGGTCAAGTTGAATGAAACAGCTGGCATCCAAGAATCTGACCAAGTCATTCCTACTTAAGAACACAAGTCTACTCAAGACTAACCATGCATAATACGAACCACACATTGAGCATGAAACATAGAGAAAATCACCAAAAAATTCCCATAAACTTTTAAAACATTAGTATGACATATAATAGTTTCTCTCATAGTGAATCAAGGATCAAGTCAAGATAGGGGACATGCTCGTCTCTTTATGATGAGAAAACTTAGAGGGTTAGAAGAGTGAAAATAAGAATAGACAAACTGCCACTAGTCGACTTCCCTTTAAAGAAGGTCAACATCCCATGCTGACACACATCCATTAACTAAACCATTCATTATAAACCACTTGAGGCATTCCATGGTTCTCCAAGATTAACCACCAAAGTACATCCAAGACCAATGGTGTTCCTTACGATTTGCATAGAAATCCAACACCATCCACTTCATGCTTCTAATCATGAATTCAAATGATTAAAACCTATAATCCTAAATGGAAATCAAGATATATAGACCATTTCTAAATTTTATTTTAATGATTTTGTTCCTTTTACTAGGAAGGTAACATTCCAAATAACTGACACAACGCTCTCAGCTTTAATAGTGTCCTATTAGCTCAGAGAAAAAATAGACCATCTTCTCAAAAGGGAACTAGGTTAGATTCAACATAGACACATACATGATTATCCTATGAGACCCTCTCATGAACGTTATAGAATTTATCATAAAAGAAATAACTAAGTTGACCGACATGTCAAAACACCATAGTCTCGTAGAAGTCATCTCAATCATTAGGACAAACTTGATTGATTCTATTCCTAATCCACTCTATTATCGAGATGACCTAAGAAATCACTCAATAACCCAAGGATAAATGATTTCACCAAACTCAACTGGTTCGTTACATCATTTAGAAACTAGATGGTCACTAGATATCTGAACACATATTTTCAAAAAGTTTAGAAATAAGAAAATACATTGATACTATTTATATGTTATCTACTCGATGTATATGAGTATCAGGTGTTCATTAAAAGAGATTTAACCCAAATTTTTACTGCCTCATATGAACATTATTAGGGATAGAATCAAACCAAGTCGCTCATCGCTAAGTAATATGAAGGTTCACAAGACCTATAAAGTGACTGACCATGCCGTAAGAATTTATAACATTCTAAAATAAAGCATTACCTAATTCTCATGCTCATATCAATAGTCCCGAATACAATAGTCACCCATATGAACAAGGGTTTCATTTAGAAACCAAGTTTCCTACAAGGGATAATTTCCCTATTCATAAAAAAAACTCAAAAATTTTAGCAAGGGATTGAATCTCTAAGGTTACTATCTACCGCGGGATAGACCTAATGAAGAATAATCACCATCCCTATCACCAAGTCACACCAAACTGAAGACCATAGGCCTAAGATTTGATAATTTAATCCATTTTAAAAAGGAAAAGGCCAATGGGAAATGATCATGTTTCTCTTAAAATGCTACTCAAGAGAAGATAAAACCACACTTACACGAGGTTTTAAACAAAGGACTCCACTTTGGGTTCCATTTTATAGTAATTACATTAATTATATTTTAAAATTTAAACATTTAAAATATTTTAAAATAGAACATTATGTACAATTTATAGGAAAACCATATTAAATAATTCAACTAACACATCATGTAATAATAAGAATGTCTCAAAAAACATCATTTTTCTTAATTGATAAACATTTATTGACATCACATATTTATTCGGAAATTTATCATATAAATTTCTTTTAATAGATAAGGTGGCCTATAAGGGACCTATTAGGCCAAGCTGGGTTCATCAGAGTGCAACCCTATAGTAGTTTATCAACTATTAAAGTTTTAAAACACCCATATGGGTTATATTATAAGAAATATGCCCCAACTAACCTACATGGGTCAAGTTGTGTATTTAAGAAGGTAACCAACCCATTCTAAAAGAAAGCTAAACATATTTTACATTTATAAAAATTTAAAAATAAACATTGGTCATATAAAAAATGGTTCAATTACATGGGTTTCCACCAGCCCAATCTATAAATCTCCCAAATACTTTATTGAATGGAGTCTAGATCCAATTTAATCAAAACCAACTTAGGTCAGGTTATATCATGCTCATATATAATTCATCATACACATGGGAATTCATCTACCAATCCATAAAGGACCCATACACTTTATAGTTTGGAATTTGGCTCCCATTAATTGATATAATTCACTTTAAAATTACAACTTTTTTATATTTTATTATTAATAAATGTATATAAATATATATATTAAATTATTAAATGATAGTTTGAGTATACAGGTTACATTTCCTCAATCATAAGGTTCCCATACAACTTATAACTTAAATGTTGACCCAATTTACTCGCAACCAATTTCTTTATCCCCAGAAATAATTCACATATATCAAAAAAGTATCTATGAATGTTATCAAAATAGTAAACACAATGAAACAAGATATTTAATCTTAAAATCATGGTAGATATGGAGTATATTCTAAATTATCAGGAAGTATGTCTTATGTTCATAAAATCAAGAGATATAAATTGGAATGCTAATGAATCACCTAAGAAGGTACCAACTATGCATGTTTTAAAAACACGTAACATGTAATATAATAAAAATTATACTGAATACAAGGAATGAAAAAAACTCAAGGCACAAAATTACAATCAGTAAAAATTTCTATAAATAAAACTGTGTGGCATGGAATATGCAAGGAATGCAAATCTCTATGCGCCTATAATGATGCGTCTAATGCTTCATCTTTGTTATCAAAGGGAAAGGGTAAAATTCCATAAATTTTATAAATCAGTATGTATGGGAAAATAAATTAATCTCTCAATGTGAAATCATAATCAATTATACTAGTACATAACATGAACAAAAATCCCATCCTTGGACACTTGGATTTTTTCCCTTGGGTGGGGTGATCAGTCCAAGACATGGCCATTTTACAAGCCTTGACACATTCCTAGTATCCTATATATCAACATAAAAATATAAGACAAATGATAGGAAACTTCTTCTGATACCACTTTGTGACGTTCTGAATCAAATGTCCATTAATAAAGTAGCTATTCTGGTGGGTCACAAGGCCTCACGTGCACCTCCCCATATGCCAGAGGCTACTGACTAGAAGCGAGGGTGTAATGATGTTATGGTGGGGAGACTACATCCTCATAATCAGAGTAGTGTAGTGGTGTATCAGAATTAAAAATAGAAAATAGAGAAAGAAGTAATAAATTAATTACTGAGTTGTGGAAAAATAATATAAACTAAATACAAAAGAAAGGAAAATGAAATTATATACAGTGCATGCATGTCCGAATAATGATACATAACTATAATAGTACATATATAGTAGGAAACAATATAAAATACAATACATGAATAAGGAATGAAGTAAAAGGCCCATTAGATATCTATATGAGCATATTTAGATCTATCCCAATATTGTGCTCATAACTCCTAGGTACATGCTAAATAGCATAGTAAATCAACTATAGTTTTTGAACATATGTTCCACTCATGAATCCAAGTAAAATGGTGGCCTGAGTATGGTGTTAGATAATAATCCTAGTAGGTTCCAACCCATGGTGTCTACAACTGAATCCATTCATTGAATGTAAAGTAAAGCAGTGTGCAGGGGTAATAGAAAGTTAAACAAAATTAAAGAAATAAAAAAAACCACCCAGTTCTTATGGGACACCAGGTAGCAATACCTATTTCAAATCATGACTGGAATGAATATATGATCAGTTACCATACATATATATAAATAAAATATATGTATATAATATAGTTATATATCACATCCTCTTATATGACCCAATTACATGCTGATGTAAGTGGGCATATACCAGGAATACTAGGTGTTAGGTGGATTGGGGAATAACTCAGTCATTTATAACTAGTCTAAATGACCAAATATACCTAAGCAATAGGGTTCCTACCCTACATCCCAATAGAATGGGAGACGGCATGCAACAACACTTTGGATGGTGATTGATCCATCATGGTAAATGGCTCATGAATCCCAATTCCCATATAATATCACTGGTGTGAGATTCCATGAACACAACACATGATATAATGGAACATGATGCCTCCTTGATAAATAGAACCCTTACAGCATTCACAACATCTATAAAGGTGTATAATAAGTATAAATAGCATAGGAAATTACATACAATCCATCTCTTTTATCAAGACCATTTATATATGCCTGGAATGATAATTTTTAGAACATAATACATGAGGCAATACCTCTCATTCCCAATATTTAGTAATCCATTATAAATAAGGCATTGTATTTCAATTATGACATGTACATAGCATGCAATAAATGGTGTGGCGTTTCCACCCATTCACAATTCATTTAAATTTAAACCATTTAATAAAATCAACGTAAGAAAGACACCATGTCAATACATACCATTTATTTAAATCCAATTAAACTAATCAGTCAAGGAAATTATTTTTACAAGGTTTAAGGAGGCACTTAGGAGGTACTAAGGTCAACAGGGAAATTACCTACATGGTAATCACATCTAAAAGGAATTTCAAGAACATAATAGGTTCTTGCTTCCTAATTTACTTATATTAGATTTGTATTACCATAAAATTAGAAGGTTAAATGGTTAAATGAACATTTATATAGCATAGGGCCACAAAATTTATCCAGGTCATTCATAGAAAAGAAAGAAATATTCCTTATATATAACAAAGAAAAGATAGAATAAAACGCCAATGATAAGTGTACAAGTATGCATTAAGTCACTAATCAAAATTTTGTAATTTTGAACATAGTGCACCACATCTGAGGGGTTTTATTATAAAATCAAGACATTGATTAACCAAAAAAATAATTATAATTAGTTATAATTCACATTAAAGAACAACATCTCAATTTGTCATATGAATGATTTTATAGACACTACTCAACATGGAAATTCAATTCATAAAGTTTTAAATGGAAATAGTATAATTAAATTATCATTTATAAAATTAAATATAAGGGGAAAATCCATTTATATTCTATGTAGAACACTTAGATGGAATTTTGGGCATTTAAAACATTTAATCAAAAAATGGAAAACAAAGTCGACACACACAAGGGGATCCCTTAACCAACATCATCCTATTCTAATTTAGAAAAAAATGCTCATAAGTAGTGAATCAAGGTACGATGCTGAAATTAATATGAGTAACTCAAATAAAAGATGTTTTTTAGGAAAGGTTAGCTCACAACACAAAAAAACTATTCATTAAATGATATAATATTGTGGAAAATCTATAGACCAGCTACCTTATAGTTAGAATGCATCACTCATCCAATATCAAACATTTATTTGATCTAGTTTGTAATAAATCTATGAAATAGACCTTTTCCCTAAGAATAGGGAAAATTATCTTACACCTTGATAAAATTTTTGAGATAAGATTAAACAAATAATTGTAAAAAATGAATCGATAGATTACTGATATAGATTCATAGAGTCCAACGGTGATCGAATTGGGAAAGGGATGAAGGATATACATGGAATCATATGTTAGAAATGGAAGAGGAACCCACAACACAAAGGGATAAAGATCAAACTAAAAGATGATGAATGAAAAATGATGGAAAATAACATAACCTCATTAAGGGAAAAAGATTAATTTTTTTCCTAAAAGCCAAGTCCCCCTGTTTGGATGTATAGTTTAGACAAATCATGGAACAACAATTTAAAATACACTATCTATGAAACCCACCTTATATGTTTTACCCACATGGTTTGACCTAACCATGCGCAAACCATGCGATAATAGAGTTTAGGTACTACCTAATTTGTATTAACCATGAGGGATTATCACATGGGTTGGTTAAATCGTGCACAGGTAGTGTAGATAATTTATGCTCCTCTAATGAAACCATATGGTTTGATTCTGGAGGATTCATGGATTTTGAAAAAACCATGTGCCCTATTTTGACCTTTAAATCATAATACTTCTGGCCCCGGTGCTCATAAAACTCAAGGAGAAACCTAAGGAACCTATTGGGCCATCACTCCAGTCTAAAAACAATACATTGGAGTGTTCTAAAGCTCAGAATTACGCTCCGAGGCTTGGTTTAAAAAATATCTTGTCCAATAAATGAAAAAATTTAAAACTCCCTTGATATTCCACCTTTCATCAAACACATTGGTTATTACATAAATAATACTTCAATTTTTTGTATAGTCATTTTATTCTTTGAAAATACATTTTCTTCAAAAAATATTTCAATTTGTTTTTGTGAATGAATATTGTAATTAATTTCTGAAACATTTTGAAATATTTTTTTATAAAAATTATATCATTTTTTAAAATTATATTATCAATATTATATTAAGGTAAATTTCTTGGTTTTTTATGAAAAGATAGATTTTTTAGTGAATAATGAAAACACAATTTTTCGTAAAACTGCACTTTCATTTTATTAGATAAAGTAATTTAGATTTCATAATATGATTTGAAATTCATTTAAATTTTTTATAAATATTAATTATTTGGATATAGTTTGAATAATTAAATTCTAATCATATTTATATTTAATTTTGGTTATCTATATTTTGTTGGTTTAATTTTTTTTGAAAAATAGTTTTTCATCATTTTTTGATGGTTTAAATATAAATTAATTTTATGAATTATATGAATTGATAATTATAAAATGGTTTCAATTTTTCTAATCAGAATAATAAAAATAATGTAATGGGGTAAACTTAATTTTTGAACACAATAAATAGTATGAACATTAATACTTTATTACCACATTTAAGGATAAAACAGGTTTACCGAGAGTTAAAATAAATAGATAATGGTTATAATGACCAATTATTTTTAATTTACAAAGAATGATTATGTTGGGACCCTATATTACCATATTTTTATTAATTTCATTTTGTAGAGCCATATTTTTTTAATAAGGAATTTATATATTTTATTCTTTTCAAAAATTCAAAGTGTGTCCTCTCCCCTACTTATAAAATGAGACCCTCAATCCTCTCCTCTCTACACATAATGTTAATTATATCTCAGAAAATATCTACCAAAATAATTTCCTTAATTACCTTCCCACTTCATAGAGGTGTTATTTATATTATAAAACCCTCCTAGGATGGATTTTGGTGTAAACCTACTCAGGTTGTCTAAAAAATCGGAAACATTTTAAACTGAATTTTTTTGTTTAATTAGTTCTTACACCTCCATAAAATCATATTAAACCGTTATAATACAATAAAATAATTATATAACATATTATTATTTGTTCTAATTTTTAGTTAATAACCTATATCAATCTCTTCTTCCATCAAATGGTAAAAAAACATCGTTTGTGTTTACGGTGAACTACCGCCTCACTAATCGTTGTAATTCACATTCCATCACTACATATCATGGTTGTTTATAATGATGGATTAAATAAAAATATAATACATTAATTAAATTTTTATTCTTCATTAAAATTACATTATTATATATTTTCTTACCTTTCCATTCATTGAAAAATAACAAAATCATTAGTGCATATATGCGGGTAACCACCTCCATAGAGAAATGCGAATCATTTTTTCATTATAAAAAAAATAGATGGTATATATAACTTTATTTAGAGAATTAATATGATATTTTTCATATAATTTTATTTACTGAAATATAAATTAGTTCATACCTTATTTCCATCATGATCGTTGAAAAATGGAAACATTAATTATACATACATATAGCCTGCCATCTCTATGAATTTAATGTAGATTAGTTCCATAACATTATTTCATAGTTTGTTTTAATATTACAATTTATGTATAAAATGTTGATTATGTAATTATTATTATTCAGGATATGATGAGATAAAAATCTTTTTTAATTTAGTCTACTTACTAAATTGATTTTGGACATATGAGCAGAATAATATCAAAAAGTATTATATGAACATAAATGATTATGTAATAGAATGTAACAAGATAAATAATAAAATAAATAGGGAAAATTTCAAAATGTTTCATAATTAATTTATTAATTAACATAATTTAATTATTTATGAATATAAAGAACATATGGGATGAGTCAGAGTCAAGGTAAGGGATCTCTCAAAACCACCATTTTCTTTGGGATATGCCTATTATCTATCTAACTATTTTTATGTCTTAATTTAATGTTATGTAATGATAATAAATTCAATATATATGTCTCATAAATATATAAATAACTTATTTTACCATCCATTGATTAGGTAATACAATCCTTATGATCATTTTTAAAATTCCTTTAAAATAACTTTTCATTATGATATGATGAAATAATAGGCCACCCATTTTATTTCCATTGTTCATTAATTTTTTTATTACATTAGAATGATTTTATTTTTTTGGAAAAAATAATCATGAACATGTTGTTATTGGTTGACCAAATTATACTAAATTTCATTATAAAAATCGTTTGTCTCATGATATGTTGTGTATGGAATTAGTGAGTAAATCTAATCCATTATTCGACATTGTCAAATATGTGATGTTGTCTGGATATTTAGGCTTGACTTATTCATATGTCATGTTTATTGTTACTACCAAATTTACATATTTTAAACGATATTTTTAAAACCTGTTCATTATATTATTCCCCTTTGATATTTCTCATTAGCCATTTCTTTTATGATATCTTTTTAAACCTTTCACACATATGTTATGATTCTTTATCATTTTTATTCCATTTTTATGATTTTAGGGAACCTTTTTTCTATGTAATACCTAGGTCATATAATGATGTTTTATGAGATAAATGTGATTTAGTATCTCACTGTGGAGATTATATTAAATATTTTTTTTATTGATGCTTCACATACATATTCATCCAATGACATTAGGATTTTCAATCCTTGTCTTGAATTAATAGATATATATGTTAACAATAATATAATAATATTTTTAGAAAATATTAGGTATGTATAATCACCCCTACATAAATTAATAGTATATAAAAAAATGGACACTTCCAATTAGTATCCATTCATCCGAAAAAAATATTTATTATATAACATGTTTTATTTTTTAAAAAAATCATGTCGTTTTTTATATTTTCCCCATCCTTGTACATACTCATACATATAAACCTTTGAAAAAAATTAATATGTGATATAGGCACAAAATGATTCATAATGTACATATATAATGAAACAATAAAACTATTTAGTTCATGAATAATTACACTATATTTTATTTTTTAAAAATTAAACTTTATTATCAAAATAGATATTTTATTACCCAGAAATAAAATTTTCATCCCAAATTAGTTCATAAAAACATTTCTTAAGAAGTATTATAAGAAAAAATAAAACTCATAAATGTTTCTTTTAAATAGTGAAGAACATATCAATGCATTTTAAAAAAAAGTAATAAATTTCCCCTTTACGAAGTAGCTTCATCGTTTATTTAAATATAAGATCACGAGTACTCACAAGGAATGGAAACTTAATGAATATGTTATCATAAGATCATGGAGACATCTGAAATGTTGAATAAACCTAAAATATAAAAAAACCATAGGTCAAAGAAAACATCCAAGATAAAATCACATTGTGAAAATAGTCCCATAGTGGATTTTATTTATTCTATAATCCCATAAAAATATCTCATGAGAAAAAATATTTGAAGAATGAATTAGATAATGATCTAGGTATAGACACCATAACATGTCTATTATAATTTTTTACACAAGTTGGAAATCAATAATAATGTATAAACATATAAAATACCCAATTAAATAAATAGGTTTTATATTATTTCCTTATATCATAATTAATGATGCTTTCTTAAAGATGGAATTTGAGAAATGAAAATAAATCATTTGTTTACTCATCAATATATGTGACTATAATACTGAAATTTAAGTGAGAGAGAGAAAAATATAGAATTTAAAATCATTTCATTACAATAATTATGGAGAAAAGGTGATTTAGAGAGATATAGGGATATATGTATTAGCCTAAAGAAAAAGGGTGGTTCAATGAGATCCCTTACCTCTAGAACCCAATTTTCAAAACTAATGTTTCCAAAAAAAATTAAATGGAGTTGCTTTCATTGAATAATAAATAAATAAATATAAATTAGTCTGATCATAAAATAAGAGTTATAGCAATGTGAAAATCTATTATCAGCATATACATTGAAACAAAAAATTTATTTTATCTTTAATAAATATATTCAAAACATTCTGAATAAAATAATTAAATAGTTTCCTTTTTATAACCATCAAAGTAAAGTTCAAAGAGACATAAAATATACTTTAATATTCATATAATTCCATTTAAATTCATTAATAATACAATTTTATGAATGTGGACATAGAAGAATGAGATTTAGAATATAATTCCTTAAAACATTTAATAATGGTGATGTTAAAGTAATGTGTACCTTTCCTAAAACCATAAAAGATTCCTTTTTAAACACTATTGTAATCATAGTCACATGTCATAAAAATTTGTTGTTATCATCATTTCAACAATAAATAGTAATTTTTTGAATCATTTTTAAGAACATGTAAATAGAATAAAATGTGTTGTAAGGGAAACATTAAATGATGATTTATGAAAGAATGTATATTACTACAAGATACTGAAATTTTAAGGAGGGTTTTTTTTAAAATTCTTGGTTAAACTATATTTAAAATGGTTAAAGGATGAGAGTAAGGATGGTATCCAATGTGTCCTAGGGGTTCAAAAATGAAAAAATTGGGAAAATCCACACTGTATATAGATAAATGATGGCACATGGTTAGAATAAACTGTGTTCCATAACTGTGAAGCATGGAGGTGGGGAATACGTGATTTGTAAAAAATCAAACTGGTCCTCGAATCCATGAATTATAGGATATATCCAAGATAATTTTCTTTTCTATGTTTTTAAAACTATATAGGATCCCCAAGAAACTACGCGACTTTGTTTCCTCTTCAATAGAGGGAACTCCCCAATTGGCACAATGTTAGTAAAACCATCAGACTTAACAGTGCAACACTATAAAACCGTGAAAATAACAATTTTTCAATTCTAAACATAAATTTTTATTCCAATAATTAATATGCAATGATTCTCAGGCATTTGGAGTGCGCTTTTGAAAAAGTAATTTCATCAAGTAATTCTACGAGGCCTCTTATTTTATTTTCTGGAAGAAATATAGTTGTTTTATTTATCTTCTTTCATACCAACTAATAAATATTTTTTCAAAGGAATATATACCATTAGAGTTATTAGTTATTTTAGTTTTAATCTAGGGATAAGTTTGAGTGATTTCTCATCTTCAAACGTGAGGTAGTTGGTCTATAAGAATTATTCCATAATAATTATGTTACTATCTTGTATGTGGTTGTTCCAAAATTATTATTTGTTGGACTTTGGTGTCCTTGAAAAATAAAAGAAACATGATCCTTAAATTGATGCATGAGACCCAGATAGAACTCATAGTGTTAGTTGATGAGTATAAGACTGATCCTAAGGCCTCCCATGGTGTGTTTCAACACTTTTAAGTTGTGAAATGAATATTAATTTAATTAATTTCATGGTGTATGAAATTATACTAATTGTAAAAGATTCTTGGTATATTATCCTTATATATGGGTTTTTCCATATTAACATATAAAATGTAATGGGATTTGATATGATTAATATAAAATGTTATAATGATTAAAATGGGAGTACTTATTTTGATAAATAGGTTAATATAATGATTATGGGTTATTATTATCAATAAATGGATAGGAAAATTATTATTGAAATTGATGTAAATGTGTTTAATTTAATGATCCATGAATAATATGATAATTGAAAAGAGGTACCCTTATATTTATTTATGATTAAAAGGTAATATACGATGAAATTTTTAAATGTGAATTAATTGTTTGATTGGTTGTTATATTAAGGATCCTCATCCTTGGTGTGGGATATACTGATTTTCTATGAACCACAGATGAAATACATGGTCTGGGAAAAACTAAATCCTTATTCCCCATTGATGTAATTAATGGTTTGGATGTTTGATGATGCTCCAAACTCACATTTCTTCATATGGTATTGGTACTTGGACTAAGGTTATATGGTACAATTGATTAAATATTAAATAATTTTATTCACTACTTGCATATTATTCATTTAGATTTCTGTATATATTATTATTAGACTAGATATTTTTTAGAAACAATTTATGGTGTCCTACTGAGTTTTACTCACACCCTGCTCAGGCAGCCATGAGTACCCAAGAAGATTCCATGGTTACAGGTGAGGATAATAGAAATGGTTGAATGATATATGGATGAATTATGAGTTTGGGATAGAGCATGGATGATAGGATTGGTCTGATATGGATGTAGGATCGAAATATGAATGTGGATGCTCAATTATAGGAGGGGTGAATTGTAAGTTTAAAAACTTTCATTTTTAACCTTAAGGAAAACTATGTTTTACAATGTTAAACTAGGTAAATTCACAGGTCCTCTTTTAGTTCTACAAACTTACTAGGTTCTAGAAATATTGTTCTAGAAATGAAACTTAAGAAAAGATTACAAGGAAAATATTCTACCTTAAAGCATATAGAATCTTACTTATGAGATTATACAAAAGTAAAGGAATGTATAAGAAGGTTATACATTCTTCCTTTATCAAAATACATTGGAAAAAATATGAAACAAAATAAGTAACAAGTATGAAATATTTTAACCTAGAGATAAGGGTATCCAATAACCTTGGATAAAGGTCCCTTGATTTATACTTTCAAGAAATTATGTCTTATGCACACCTAGGTAAGCCCTCGATAGGAATATCGAAATATGTCTTGTTATCCCCGAAAGTCCTCAAACATTAAGGTAGTCGACACCTCTATCTTACTATCCACGGAATTCCTCGAACCTTAAGGTAGTCAGTACCTCTGTCTTCCTATCCCCAAAATTCCTCGATAGATCACCACAACAATCAGAGTTTCATAAATCAATCTGAACAAGGCTTTCAGTATGCACAAACCATGAGAGTCTCTCTCTCTATGAATCACTTTAGCAACATGAAATCTCAATAATGATAAATAGTATTTGTGCTCGTTCAAATGAGATCCTATTTATTGGCACTTTTCCAAAGGTCGGCTCCCTCCTCCAACGATCATATTTTTCCTTGAATATTGGAGGGACTTGTACACATTTCACTCAAACAACAGTTCGTTAGAAACAGATTGTACGAAATCTTTTCATAACTATAAAAAGTGTAGGAAAAATAGTGTTTCATAACCAAATCTATTTTTAAGAGTCAAAGAAAATAATCATTCAGAGACTATAAATCATGGATATTCAGATTCTATTTTTAAAATAATTTGGAATCGGAATTTTGAATAATTCAGAGTCTGAATTATGAGGAATTCGAAGTTGGAATTATGAGGAATTCGGAGTCAGAATTATAAGTAATTCATTGTCCAAATTCTAAGGAATTAAGTGTCCAAATTATGAGGAATTAGATGTCTGAATTTCATAGAATTATAATTTTGAATTTCAGAGAATTCAGATTCTGAATTTCACAGAATTCAGAGACTGAATTTTAGAGAATTTAGAGTCTGAATTTCAAAGAATTTGGAGTTGGAATTTCAGATAATTAGGAATCTGAATTTCAGATAATTCAGAATCAAAATATCAAAGAATTCAGAGTCTAAATTTCATAGAATTTGGAGTCTTAATTCTAGAGAATTTGGAGTCTGAATTTCAGAGAATTCAGAGTCTGAATTTCAGAGAATTCATAGTCTGAAAACAGAATACTTTACAATCAAGAATTTATTGGATTCTAAGGTTTTAGATGTGAAACTGAATTTTAGAATTAGGAATAAATGAATTATATTTATAGAAAATATAAATTGAACAACGAAAACGTTGGTAATGATAAAATTCCTTAGGGAAAGAAAATTTTCATTATTAAGATAATTCTTAAGGAAAATATATTTTCTTTAAGATAGAGTGATTGTGATTTTCAAAACATAGAGGAATGAAAAAATCATAAGGAAACTTTATTAACTCAATAATATCCCCCTTTTTGGAAAGCAAAGACATCCTTATAAAAAATAATATATGTTCTTAGAGTTTTTTATGGGATTGAAAATAAAAACATACCTCTCTTTACTTATGAATCATAGTGAATACAAAGAACTCCCCCTTAGGTTTTGAAATCCCTAAGGATCGTATTCTTGAATTCTTTAAAAAGATATTGCTTTTTCCACAATGAGAAAATCATCATTGATAGAACTCCCACTTATATAGACTCCCCCTTACATAGGGAATTCACTTCTTTACTTAGTATTCTTTTAATTATTCCTTTATCTCCCTTTGTTATTTTCAAAAAGGAGTAAAGAGAATGGGAAAAAATGGTACCTGAAATAATTAGTACTATACAAAAAAATGCATGATGAACAACCAAAATTTCATTATTATGGGAAAAAAATTACACAAAGAAGAAAACACAACAAAATATCGGATTGTGGAAAAAACATCCTTCTTTCTCCTTCGACATTAACTTCTTTACGATGGTTTTTAGCTTCTCTATCTCCTTGTGATCTTCTTCTACATGCTTGAGCAGGTGATCCTGATCTTTATTTTTCTTCTCTAAGGATTTGAACTTTTCTTCCTTAGGCTTAAGAATATATCACCGAGCCTTAAAAAGATCTTCTTTCTTAGCAAGATTTTCTTCAAACTCTATTCTGAGATCTATTTCCCTCATCCAATTCATTGCCACTGAATTAGGCTTCCCATTCATATCCTTAACTTCCTGGTTTCAAGTTGTTTATTATAGACATAGATTTTACTCAAAACTATTAGTAAGATCATTAAACTTTCCATCTTCGATGTCAAAATCATCCTTTACACATTCTTGAAAATCATCAAGGATTCCCATATCTTAGATTTTTTTTATTGACCATTTTGTGATTTCCTTGCATGATCTTTTGAAAGCTTTATATCCAATGAATAAAGTTTTGAAATAGGCCTCAAGCTTGAAAAACATCTTTATAATCATGGTGAAGGAATCTAATTTCTGAATAAATGATCTCTCAATCAATTGACACCTTGAGTCTATAATCGGAAATAAGGGAATAGAATCAGCCAACTTCTTCAAATATTGAACTACAAAATCATGTTAAAGATAGGACGATTCTGAATAAAACTTTTTGGTTGGTGAGGATTATTTTTCTATCTATTCATCTTTCCACTTGGACAAACCACCAATGTCTTTCTTTTTCACTACAGATTTCCTAGGTGTATCGACCAACACCTACATTCCCTTAGCATCTCTTGAAATGATCTCTTCTGATTTGGGTGATTCATGCTCACTATCTGATAATTGAAAAATCTTGTTTTCCTCTAGATTTTATTTCTTGGAACCTTCCACATGATCCTCTGGCTGAACAAAGTCATGGTTGCTTCTCTCTTAATCAGATAGTTTATTCACTTCTTATTGACCCTTTTCTTATTTTCCTAGGGTAGAAAGTTTTTAAGATTCTACTTCAGAAGTTCGGATTGAAAGTTTCTTAAAAGGACTCTCCTCATGATTTTCCTCCACTTGTCTAATAATGTCATCGGTATCACCACTTCTTTATTATTATTATTATTCTTATTCCACTTCTCCCTCTTTCTAAATTTCTTTTTCTTATTCTGGTTTTGGAATCACCATATTCTTTCCTGGAGTCACATGAAGTGATTCTTGAAAAAAGGATTCTAGTACCTGAATTTATTCAGAAGATTTCTCAGCATCCTTGAGAAGGGATTGAATAATTTCAGTCTCCAACATCTTCTTACTCTGCTTAGTTTCTTTCTCTTGTTTCTCTGGATTCTCAACAGCCTTTAACTTCAATGCATTTTCCTCAGTAGGGTCTGAGACAAAACTAGGCTCCACTTATTTCTTATTCTTCTTGTCTTCTCTCCACTTAGAAACCACTTCATCTAAATAAGTATTTTGATTCTTTGGTTTTGGAGGTGCAGATTGAGTTTTTTGAATAATACGAGTTTTTTTCTCTTCTAATTCCTTCACCTTCCTCTTCTTTCCACCATTCTTGGATGTTTCAGCGACTTCTGGTTTCTATAATAGAGCTTCGATTTTTTATTCATACAAATCATAGAAATTTCCTGATACACTAGAAAATCCAACATTAATTATCCTTAGAGTATCATTACTCAACAACATCACTTTGAAATTTCATGTCTTATAATGACAAGGGATTTTGAATGACTAAAGACAAAGAACTATAATCTTGGAGAGAATAGATAGATACATGATAATTTGAGATTTTAGAGTCCCATTCTTGATATTATCAATTGTGATCAAGACATACTTCACCAAATTTATCTTTTTGAGGTTCACCAGGAAATCTAGAATATAGATGTCACATTTCTTCAAGGTATCCTTATCCCCTTTTCTTGGAATAATAAAACCATGAAAAAATAACTCAAGAATCCATAGGTTTTTAGATAGATGGATAATCTTTGGATTCTTCACCACTGATAGACCGGGACATTTTATAGCTTTCTCCTTATCAGATGATATTACTACATCTGGTAGCTTGTGGGTACAAAATTCTGCTTCTCCCTCATACAAAATTCCAATCATTATTACAGCCTTGTTGTAGGAAAGGGAGTAGGTCTTTCCATATATCTTGAAGGAAAACTTATCTCTACCTCCTTTAACAATGAAACATATAGATTCATTGAATTCAACCAACAACTCCGGATAAACTGGATCATGTGCCTTTATTTTGGATATACATGGGCTCTCCCAGCCATTCAGCTTGATATTTTTTGAAATAATAGAATCATACTTAGAAAAGAATTTCGGATTGACTAACCTTTATCAATATATCTATCATTCATAGATTTACATTACTAAAGACATTTCTTTTTAAGGATAGGCTTTCATAGACATTTGTAATTGAGGAAAACTTGAGGATTCAGAACTACATTAAGTAGAGGAGCAGAATTTCCGCATGCCAAAGCTTTGAAGACTGATGTGGGACAACCATTAGGGGGTCCTTATATAGGTGTTTGAGGTGACGGTTCATCTTCTTTGATTGATCCAATGGTTGAAATACTCTTGATCAGATCTGATGGTTGATATGATAGCCGAAGAAAGAATTTGGTAGGTTCTGATCTTTTGAGGTTTTTAAGATAAAAATTTCAGATTTAAGTAAAAGTAAATCCAAATTTTTTTAAACAAATTTCTAATAAAAACTTGTAAAAAGATTATTATGAAAAATTATTAAAGGAAAACATACCTTCTGAATGGCTAGAAAAATTATCTGTAATTAGGAAAATTCTTCTTGAAGAACATTAGATTTCAAAAAATTGATTACGAAAATTTTGATTACAAAAATTTTAATTGTGAAAATTTTGATGACAGAAAAAAATGACTAATAAGAAAATGTACTCACCCAACGAAAAAGAGTTTCTTACTATAAGGAGATAGGTTTAAGAAAAAATCTAATATGAAATATTACCTTACAGTTATAATTTCTAACTTTTGTTTAATGTATTAAAATCAACAGTAGGATAATGATTTTGTGAAAATATCAGCAAGTTGATCTTGTGTTCTAATAAATTGAAGAATGATATCTCATTTTTTGTGTGTGATCCCTAATAAAGTGATGCCTAATATCTATGTGTTTTTCATGAGAGTTATGTGTAGGGTTTTTACTTAAGGAAATAACACTAGTATTGGCACATAATATCTTTGTTTTAGTAAAACTCATACAATAGTCTGTGAATGTTTGTTGCATCCACAACACTTGGGCACAAAAACTTTCAGCTGCTACATATTCATCTTCAGCAGTGGAAAGTGCGATTGATTGTTTGTAACATCCCAAGAGTCTGTGTTTTATGTAATGGTAAAATTTTGTCTTGATATGTCACCCATTAATCAAAAAAATTGGATTCTTATAAATAATAATAATAATAATAAATAACAATAAACGCACAAAATGAACGAAAGGCTCTTTATCCAAATAGGGAACACCATAGTAACTACAATACACTGTGATCAAACGGGAAACATAGCTAACCAAAGACACCAATTAAAAACCCTATTAAGATTACAGGAAGACCACTCAGAACAACGAGTACCCTGAGTAAATGATAGGGGTCTTTGAAATCCATCAGAACAAACATAAGAATGGCCGAAGCCACTACAGCTACACTAAGCGCTAAAGGGACGACTTGAACCATATTCTCCTTCTTCAATTACCTTGAGTTTAGGACTCCCCGAGACCAGGTTTTTTAGAGCACCTATCCAACCATTAGATACCAATGGCTAGAATTATAGTTGTTGGATCCCCGATGATCCAATATCTTTTAATGTTTTAGTTTCAAATAGAAACTTTGAAGCTAAGAGTTGAATACCCTAAAAGGTTCAAAATGGTTAATTATTCTTTAATGTTTAAATGATGACAACAATAATAATGATAATATAACTAATTTAGTGTTTTACTTCCAAAACATTATTTATATAACTGTGTATCAGATTTGATTATAAAATTATAATGCATGACATTGAGAATTAATATTATTATCCACTATTAAATATACACGCTTTAACTTGAGAAAATAAATATTTATTTAATCTAACACATGAATAACTATATCGAATCTAGTTGGGTTTTACTTTTGGTTTACGAAAATATGTGTGTAAACTCATGGATTATATCTATTACGTCAAAATTTATGTTAAATATATTATACATACCTTTAAATTAAATATATGTAATGATAGCACAATAATAATAATACACATGTTTTTTAATTTGATCTTATTAATAAATTTGAAATTATGTCAATTATGGGTTAAATAATCAATTATAATAAAAACTTTAAAAAGAAAAGAATATAAATCTTTATAGATTAAGATAATTGTTTTATATAAATAAATGAATAAAGAGAAATTATAAAATGATTTATGATATATAGGGATTTAATAGTTAACTTATAAGTGTATTTATGACTATTGACTTATCTTAAGATAATAATAGTTGATTAATAATAATTTTATGTTAATAATAATAACGATATTATAATAGGTGTAAAAAAATAATAAAACAATTTTTTTTAATATTATAAATCCGAGGGCCGAGTTTTATTTTCTACGCAGCATCACTCCCGGTCGTCTGATCCAGCGTGCCTCATCGCAGTCATCCAAGGTCATTTAACGCCGTATCATGTCAGGTCCTCAAATCAACCACAGTTCAATCATGGTAGTCTTTTATTTTTCTTTTCTAGATCTCTGTTTTCCCCCGCGTCTCATCTCCTTCTTCCTCGCGCACGCCAAACCAGTATCCTAGGCGGTGTTTTTCTTCACCTATGCTAGTGGTGGACCCGACTTCGCCACTTCTTTCCACAGGTTTGGCACCGGCTCAGCCTCGGATACCCTGTTGACATCTTTGCCCAAGGAGAGTGCCCTACCTTTATGTCTTGGGTTGCACCGAAGAGAAAGGAGTTGCTTCGTGTTCTCTAGGATCTTCGACCACCAACTCGGCGTCATCACTTGCACCTCCTTCTCCTCCTCTCCAAGCGAAGGTAAGGGAAACATGTTTGTCTTGTTTTCTTCAGTTTCGGTGAATATATATATATATATACACTTTTATATATGTGTGTATATATATATAAGACCATAAGAACTATTTCATACCTATTTTCCTCATCTTGCATGGAGGATCGAACCAGAGTAAGGGAACCCTACTTTGCCTCGTTAATTCTTTTTCAGTTTCACTGGAAATATATATGTATACATATATATATATATATATGTACATAACCCTTGTATATCACTTCCTGGAAAAAAAATTGAGGTTTTCGGGCTATTTATGAACTTATAAAACTGTACAAGTATATGTATCATATATATATATATATATATATATATATGTACATGTGATTACATAAATTTATATGTACATCTATTTAAGAATGTGCTAACATAATGGATGGGTATGATTATTAGGTTTTAAAATTCATCATGATATAACATGATGATTTAACCAAGTTATATCTTACCCTTAAAAATTATTATTTCAAGTACGATATAAAAACTATGTAAGTATATATAATGGGTGAGGTTTAAAATTCGTTTCGGATAACAAAATAGTTTCCCCAATGGGAAATTCTCATTTATCAGCATTTTTTCCAATTCATTTGTTTTTGTGAAAACTTGTAGCGTGAATCCCTTAAATATTTACATGTGTATAAACATATATACTCATACTTATGAATTGACTTTTTTGTAAGAAAAGGTGATTTTATGGTAGTAAGGGTATTTTGAAAACTATGTTTACATTCATATTTCATGTGTAAGAACTCCATTCGTCCTTACCAAACTTTAATTATGTTTAAAGTAAGTATAACTTGTGAAATATTGTTGAGTATAGCTTAATTTGGTAAAACCATACATATATGTATATACACCTAAATTTATATATAGGTGTATATAACCTTTTATCAATATATTTTCTTCGAATTCATGTTCTTTAAAAAATATGTCTTAAGAGGATTTCAAAGCTTTTCAAAGGAAAGATCTTAATATTTTGTTTGCAAATGAGTTTTACATAACTATATATATATTTATATAGTTTGTATACATATATATAACTTCCAAAGCTAAACTTATTTGCACACCAAGTATTCTAAACACTATAAATATACGTATATTCGCAAAGATTTAAATAAACATCCACAATGCCCATTTATCAGCATCTATTTTAAGTACGAGTGACCTCGTTTCTAACTTTGGATTGTGAAGTTTTAAGTTTTTAAGTGTTTATGTTCATTTTAAGGTTTCCATTAAGCCCATGGTTTCAATTGTTAAGTGAATATCAAATGTGTATGAATTTTTATTACTTATGAGTTAGTTTTATCATCGCACCAGTTAAAGGATAAAGGATTAATGACAATATTGTTCTTCCTTGGCAATGAAAATTCATGTAAAAAGGGATTATGAGTAATGAATGTAATAATGAGACCCTATGAATGTAAGACCACATCAAATATTTGAGGGATTTATTAGACTTAAATGTTTATGGATGGGTGCGCCCCGAATTTTACAGTGCTCCACTGCATTGTGTAAAAGATGATCTTCATGAGACGTTATGTGTGACGGTCTTGGCGGTTAGCCTTGGCTTGAGCTGCTATAGAAACGGGTTAGGCGGTTAGCCTTGACCCGTATTAAGTTATGTTTTACGGTCATGATGCAAGGTCATGAAAAATTCAGGCATTATACATTCCCTCCTTATGTGATGATAAATGGTCAACCAGGGGATAGTTCAATTAATAGGATATCCCTTAGTTGGAAATTCCCTTTGACTATGAGAATGAGATTATGAGGTATGAACATTAATATATGTGGTATGCTGTTATAGGAAATTTACATGCTGATAAATCATGATATGAATGTTTTCCCTGTTTACAAATAGTCTTTTGGAACTGAAGTAATTTAGTTGTAAAATATGCATCATCTATTCTTCACATTCTTGCGCTCTCAGATTTATGTCTTCGATGAGGTTTATTTTAAGAAAGTACCTATTTTCTGTGTAAGTGGTTTCAAGAATGTAGGATTTACATGTTTTAAGAAAAATATAATTCCTTGTTTTCAATGACGCGTTTTATCATTTAAAAATGATTGTCTTTAGAAATAAATTACTTTAAACATTTTAAAACCCCTTACTGGGCATACTTTTCTCATTCTATGTTTTAAATAAAAGTTTTCAGGTATATATCATGCCTTCAAAGATGTTTCAGATGCTGCCGGTTTCCCAGAACCTGAACTTCACGATCCTCTGTATTAAGGGGACATGATGTATTATTTGTGAATGTAATAAAATTTTAGTACATCATGTCTTATAAGGCACCCGGGGATCAGGGGTCCTTACAGTTGGTATCAGAGGATGGGTTCAGACAACTCTATAAAACCAAGTAGTATGAATATATAACTATGATTTACTAAGTAATTATGTTGAAATTTTCATATGGATCATGGAAACGTATCTACCAATCTACTATCACTTCCCACTAAGGCCCTAGAGACCATTGTGTCTCTAGTTAGCCGAGAGAACTTTCTTAATTATGCCCATATTCTCATGTCATGCAAGCACCTATATGATGTGTCAAACTCACCTAGGGTGCTTAGTCTACACTGGGGGTTGTGAATGGATTACCTCCCAATGATGATTACCTAGTTCCCCTCATATGCACGTCGGGGATGGTACTATGAGGGACTCTTCCGGGTATTCACGGCTGGTGAATAATTTGGAACTATGATCGTTAACCCTTTTCAAGAAGCTGTTCTGGCCGGAGACCTCTGAGCGGCCTACATTTTCCATATTTTTCACTACGGCTTCTAGGGCCAGTTGATGGACTTTGGGATGTTAGAAGATGAGACCACCCGATTGTCTTATAGGAAACAGGTGTATAATGATGTTTCCTAACTTCATACCCCTCATGCCAAACTCAGGAGATGTCATAGGTGTTCCCATGAGTTAAACCCCGTCTTCTCAGCCCGTGTTTGGTTTGAGTATTTAGGGAGTTTTTCTTCTCTATGTGGTGTTCATTTAGTAAATCATTAAGGAAACTCAAGCACTATTATTTAAACTTTTGTGTAATTGAAATATTACTTGTTTTTCTTTCCTGTCTCTACTTTATCTGTACTATTAGGTGAATTCTCATGAATTTATCTTTCAGATGGCTGGACAAACAAACATCTTGTCGCTACCTGATGAAATAGTAGAGGATATTTTGATCAGAACATGCACGATGGACTATCCATCTTTCCTCAATCTACGAGGAACTTGTCAACGCCTGCTTGACTTGTAAAATAGCCCTGAAATTCTTTGTTCATGTCAGGATAATAAACATGTTTTTCATCTCATTTCCACTTCCCCACTCTCCTGCTATAGGCGAAGGGGAAGATACTACGAAGGCCGTTTTCAGTGTTTTACTCTGGCGCAAAACTTCTCTGCCAGATCATGCTTCCTTATAGTTTCCGAAGATGGCCACCTCAGGGAAGCCTTTATGTTCCAGATCTTAAATCATAGTATTTTCAATCACATCATTCCCCTTGAATATCTCGAGCGTGATGTAATCTGGCGGGTCATCAGGGAATTTGTCAATTGGGACATTTCCGAGCTCTTTACCGCACGAGCCTCACTATGGAAGCCTGTGTGCAGAACACATGAGCAGGAGTTCAAGACATACTACTCAAGGTGCATCTGGGCTAGTGAACCAGAGGAACTATGTAACAACTTGGGTATTCCATTTAACGAGCCAAATATCCTGTTTTGGTAATGTTGTCCGACTGGGGGGTTTTTCTTTTAATGAATAGAATTGCGAGGATGCAATTCATTGAAGGGGGGGGATAATGTAACATCCCAAGAGTCCGTGTTTTATGTAACGGTAAAATTTTATCTTGCTATGTCACCCATTAATCGAACAAACTGGATTCTTATAAAAATAATAATAATAATAAATAACAATAAACGAACAAAATGAACGAAAGGCTCTTTATTCAAATAGGGAACACCATAGTAACTACAATACACTGTAATCAAATGGGAAATCTAGCTAACCAAAGATACCAAATAAAAACCCTATTAAGATTACAGGAAGACCGATCAGAACAACGAGTACCCCGAGTAAAGGATAGGGGTCTTTGGAATCCATCAGAACAAACATAAGAATGGCTGAAGCCACCCAACTGCACTAAGTGCTAAAGGGATGACTTTAACCATATTCTCCTTCTTCAATTAACTTGAGTTTAGGATACCCCAAGACCAGGTTTTATAGAGCACCTATCCGGCCGTTAGATACCAACAGCTCTAATTATAGCCGTTGGATCCCCGATGATCCAATATCATTTAATGTTTTAGTTTCAAACAGAAACGTTGAAGTTAAGAGTTGAATACCCCAAAAGGTTCAGAATGGTTAATTATGATTTAATGTTTAAATGATGAAAACAATAATAATGATAATATAACTAATTTAGTGTTTGTCTTCCAAAACGTGAATTATATAAGTGTGTATCGGATTTGATTATAAAATTATAATGCATGACATTGAGAATTAATATTATTATCCACTATTAAATATAAACGCTTTAACTTGAGCAAATAAATATTTATTTAATCTAACACATGAATGACTATATCGAATCTAGTTGGGTTTTACTTTTGGTTTACGAAAATATGTGTGTTAAATCATGGATTATATCTATTATGTCAAAATTTAAGTTAAATATATCATACATACCTTTAAAGTAAATATATGTAATGATAACACAATAATAATAATACAAATGTTTTATCATTTGATCTTATTAATAGATTTGAAATTATGTCAATTATGGGTTAAATAATAAATTATAATATAAACCTTCAAAATAAAAGAATATAAATCTTTATAGATTAAGATAATTGTTTTATATTAATAAATTAATAAAGATAAATGATAAAATGATTTATGATATATAAGGGTTTAATATTTTAACTTATATGTCTATTTATGACTATTGACTTATCTTAAGATATTAATAGTTTATTTATAATAATTTTATGTTAATAATAATAACGATATTATAATATGTGTAATAAAATAATAAAACAACAATTTTTTTTTAATATTATAAAATCGAGGGCCGCGTTTTTTTTCTACGCAGCATCAGTCCCGGTCGTCCGATCCAGCGCGCCTCATCGCAGCCGTCCAAGGTCGTTTAATGTCGTATCACGTTGGGCCGTCCGATCAACCCCAGTTCAATCTTGGCCGTCATTTTTTTTCTTTTCCGGATCTCTGTTTTCCACTGCATGTCGTCTCCTTCTTCCTCGTGCACGCCAAACCAGTAGCCTAGGTGGTGTTTTTCTTCACCTAGGCTAGCGGTGGACCCGACTTCGCCCCTTCTTTCCACAGGTTTGGCACCGCCTCAGCCTCGTATACCCTGTCGACATCTTCGCGCAAGGAGAGTGCCCTACCTTTAAGTCACGGGTTACACCGAAGAGACGGGAGTTGCTTCGTGTTCTCTAGGATATTCGACCACCAACTCGGCGTCGTCAATTGCACCTCCTTCTCCTCCTCTCCAAGCAAAGGTAAGGGTAACATGTTTGTCTTGTTTTATTCAGTTCCGGTGAATATATATATATATATACACTTTTATATATGTGTATATATATATAAGACCATAAGAACTGTTTCATACCTATTTTCATCATCTTGCATGGAGGACCGAACCAGAGTAAGGGAACCCTGCTTTGCCTCGTTGATTCTTTTTCAGTTCTGGTGGATATATGTATGTATACATATATATATATATATATATATATGTATATATGTACATAACCCTTGTATACCACTTCCTGGAAAAAAATTGAGGTTTTCGGGCTATTTATGAACTTATAAAACTATAAAAGTATATGTATCATATATATATATATATATATATGTACATGTGATTACATAAATGTATATGTACATCTATTTAAGAATGTGCAAACATAATGGACAGGTATGATTATTAGGTTTTAAAATTCATAATGATATAACATGATGATTTAACCAAGTTATATCTTACCCTTAAAAATTATTATTTCAGGTAAGATATCGAAACTATGTAAGTATATATAAGGGGTGAGGTTTAAAATTCGTTTCGGATAAAAAAAATAGTTTCCCTAATGGAAAATTCTCATTTATCCGCATTTTTGTCAATTCATTTGTTTTTGTGAAAACTTTTAGTGTGAATCCCTTAAATATTTACATGTGTAGAAACATATATACTCTTACTTATGAATCGAATTTGTTGTAAGAAAAGGTGATTTTATGCTAGTAAGGGTATTGTGAAAACCATGTTTACATTCATATTTCATGTGTAAGAACTCCATTCGGCCTTACCAAACTTTAATTATGTTTAAAGAAAGTATAACTTGTGAAATATTGTTGAGTATAGCTTAATTTGGAAAACCCATACATATATGTATATACACCTAAATTTATATATAGGTGTATATAACCTTTTATCAATATATTTTCTTCGAATTCATGTTCTTTAAAAAATATCTTAAGAGGATTTCAAATCTTTTCAAAGGAAAGATCTTAATATTTTGAGTGAAAATGAGTTTTACATAACTATATATATATTTATACATTTTGTATACATGTATATATGACTTCCAAAGATAAACCTATTTGCACACCAAGTATTCATAACTGTATAAATATATGTATATCCGCACAGATTTAAACAAACATCCACAAGGCCCATTTATCAGCATGAATTTTAAGTATGAGTTACCTCATTTTTAACTTTGGATTGTGATGTTTGAAGTTTTTAAGTGTTTATGTTCATTTTAAGGTTTCCATTATGCCCATGGTTTCCATTGTTGAGTTAATATCTGATGTGTACGGATTTTTATTACTTATGAGTTAGTTTTATTGTTGCACCAGTTAAAGGATAAAGGATTAATGACTGTACTATTATTCCTTGGCTATGAAAATGCATGTAAAAAGGGATTATGAGTAATTAATGTAAGAATGAGACCCTATGAATTTAAGACCATGTCAAATATGTCAGGAATGTATTGGACTTAAATGATTATGGACAGGTGCACCCAGAATTATACAGTGCTCCAATGCATTGGGTAAAAGATGAGTCTCATGAGACGTCATGTGTGACGGTCTTGGAGGTTATCCTTGGCTTGAGCTACTATGGAAACAGGGTAGGCGGTTAGCCTTGACACGTATTAAGTTTTGTTTTATGGTCATGACGTAAGGTCTTGACAAAGTCCGGCATTATACATTCCATCCTTATGTGATGATAAATGGTCAACCAAGGGATAGTTCAACTAACAAGATATCCCCTAGTTGGAAATTACCTTTGAATATGAGAATGAGATTATGGGGTATTAACTTTAATACATGTGCTATGCTATTATAGAAACATTACGTGCCGATAAATCATGATATGATTTTTCCCTTTTTACAAACAGTCTTTTGGAACTGAAGTAATTTAATTGTGAAATCTGAATCATCTATTCTTCAAATGCTTGTGCTCTCTGATTTATGTCTTCATTGAGGTTTATTTTATGAAATTACTTCTTTTCTGTGTAATTGGTTTCAAGAATGTAGGATTTACATGTTTTAAGAACAAGATAATGCCTTGTTTTCAATGAAGTGTTTTATTGTTTCAAAATGACTGTCTTGAGAATGAAATTACTTTAAATGCTTTAATACCCCTTACTGGGCATACTTTTCACACCCTATGTTTTAAATAAAAAATTTCAGGAATAGATCATGCCTTCAAAGATGTTTCAGATGCTGCCGGTTTCCCAGAACCTGAACCTCAAGAACCTCTTTATTAAGGGAACATGGTGTATTATTTGTGAATGTTTGTAATGAAATTTTAGTATATCATGTCTCATAAGGCACCCGAGGATTAGGGGTCCTTACAGTATTGATTTTTTCATGACTAAGAAAATATTTAATCTCTTATGAAATGACAAGTTCCGAATGTACTTTTCTGACCCATTCTATATCCACCTAAATCAGCATCAGAAAAAACTTTTTAAAACAAAATCATTTCTAGAAGTATAAAAGAGTTCTAAATACATGGTTTCCTTTAAATAGAAAAAAAATCTTTTCACTTCCTTTAAATTGGATTTTGTAGGATTGGATTGATATCTTGCACATAAGAATACTATAAACTTTAAGTCTAGATGACTAGCTGTCATGTATAGTAAAATTCCTATCATACCTCTAAATTATGTTTTATCTACTAGTTTCCTAGCTTCATCAAGATCAAGAGAATTTGAGGTACCAATGGGAGTACTAATACTCTTAGTGTTGTCATATTCATACTTTTTAAGAAGGTCTTTAATATACTTATGTTGATATATATATGTTCCTTCTGGTTTTAGAGAAATTTGAAAACCTAGGAAAATGTTAACTCACCCATCATACTCATTTCAAACTCATATTACTTTATATTTGGAAACGAATTGGTTAAATATTTCTGTGTTGAACCAAATATAATGTCTTCAACATAAATTTGAACAATCAAAATATTTTTCTTATCTTTCTTTATAAAGAGGGTTGGATCATCATTTCCCTTAACATAACTATTTTGTAAAAAAAATCTTGTAAGTCTATCATACCATGCTCTAGGTGCTTGTTTAAGTCTATATAAATCTATGGTATGTTTGAAAACATGTTCAGGATGTTTTGTGTCGTCAAAACTAGAAGGTTGTTCAACAAAATCATTCTCATGAACATATCCATTAAAGAAATAATATTTAACATCCATTTGAAAAAGTTTAATGTTGAAGAATGCTTCAAAGGCAAGTAGAATACTGATAGATTCAAGTCTAGCTACTGGAGTATAGATTTCATCATAGTTTATTCCTTCTTGTTGATTATAGCCTTTAGCAACTAATCTTCCATTATTCTTAATATGATTCCATTTTCATCACACTTATTTTTGAAGACCCATTTTACTCCAATAACAGAAGTTTCCCTAGGTCTTTCAACTATGGTCTAAACTTTTTTCCTTTCAAATTCATTTATCTCATCTTGCGTAGATTTTATCCAATCGTTATCACCTAAATATTCATCAGTGATGTTTGGTTCTAATTGGTAAAGAAATTATAGATGTTCTAAATCATTTCTTAAGGATCTTCTAGCCTTTACAGGTTGATGTACGTCTCTAATGATACTATCACTAGGATGATTCTTAAGAAACAACTGATTTAGGTTTTGTAAAACCGATTGATCAACATATGATACGAAATTTTCTATGGTAAATGCTTCAGAAATATTTTCATGAACATTTTCTTTATCAGAAGGATCTTCAATCAAGGGTTGATAATCAGTTTTTGAAAACACATCGGAGGATGTTGGTTGAGGTTGTTTAAAAACAAAGGATCAGTTTCATCAAATTTAACATGTACTCTTTCTTCAATATTACAAGTATTTTTATTAAAAACATTATAAGACTTAGAGGTTGTGGAGTAGCCTAGGAAAATTCATTCATCAGATATGGGTGTGAATTTATGTAAATTATCTTTAGTATTCAAAATGAATACTTTTCAACCAAATAAATTAATGTAGGAAAGTCTAGCCATTCCACAATTTATAAGGTGTTTAATTAAAAAAAGGTCCAATCAAAACTTGATTTATAGTATAACAAGCAGTACATAGAGATTAATCCCAAAAGTGTTTAGTTATAGAATATTCACTCATCATGGTTCTAGTTATCTCTTGAAGAATTTTATTTCTTCTTTCACCAACACCATTTTGTTGAGGAGTTATTAGTTATGAGAAGTTATGAGAAATGCCTTTTTTACTACCAAAAGTTTCAAATTTCATTGCTAGAAAATAGACCCACGTATATCTAGTGTAATCATAAACTATGAAAAATACATAATATTTTCCTTCTGTTCTTCCAGTTTTTGTTTGACCAAAAAGATCTATATGCACCAACTGTAATGCATCAGTACTTAAGACATCACCAATTGATTTAAAACATGATTTATGTTTCTTTCTATATTGATAAGAATAAAAAACTTTTGAATAATTATATCTAAGCTCTGGTAACGTGTCTTTTCTTATAGATTTTACATAGGTTCCTAAGGTTACAGTGTCCTAACATTTTATTCTATAACCAAGATTGATCTTCTATTGCAATAAGAAAATGTAGGTCTTGGCTCCTAAGGTATTTGATGTTTAGTGTGTATACATTCTCTTTCCTATGGACAGAAAGAATAAACTCTTCCTTGGAATTGTATACTATGAACATATCATTCCTAACATTCACAAGGTAACCTTCATCACATAATTGACTTAGGATAATGAGGTTGTGCTTAAGACCCTTAACAAATAAAAAATTGAAATCAAGGTTTTTCCAAGAAGAACAATGATACCTATACTAATAATTTCTCCCATAGCATTATCTTCAAAAGCTATTTTCCTCCTTTCATCATGATAATCTTTTCAAAGAAATTTTTATTACCAATCATGTGTCGAGGACATCCACTATCCATG
Source organism: Viscum album (assembly GCA_963277665.1). Classification (NCBI taxonomy): domain Eukaryota; kingdom Viridiplantae; phylum Streptophyta; class Magnoliopsida; order Santalales; family Viscaceae; genus Viscum; species Viscum album. The sequence continues at coordinate 1,190,413,016 of OY728126.1, forward strand.
TGCCATGTATTACTATTGGTATTATCTTTATTTTCCTGGAAATAAAATTATTAGACTTTCAGAATCCAAATTTTCATAGATCTAAAAATTTCAGAAAGAAATATTTTAGGAATCCAAATTTTCTTAGAAAAATAAGATTTATGAAAACCTAAAGACTGAGTTTTATTTAAAGAACAATTTTTCCCATTATCCACCACACTGACATTTAGTTCAGAATGTAGCACATTGAGGAACAAAATAGTTATTACTAAAAATTGGCTTAGAATGAGTATAACCAAATCCAGAACTATTACTTAAAGGTTGAATTTGAGAATACATCTGGTCAAAATTTTCCTAACAAGAGGTAAAGTTTGACAAACACATCCTCAAGGAAATTGTTTTCACTTTAGTTTAATAACCATTTTTTTATCCTCAAAAACATTCGTTTTAGAACTAGAATTAGTCTCTAAAATATTTTTCATAGAAATTACATTTTTAAGATCCTTAGAAAGTTTATTCTTCTCAGAATTATCTTCTTCAAGGTATTTGGGAATATTTTTAAAATCAAATTTTTTTATCAAGATCATTAGAAAGATCTGATACTTCTTTAGTTAAAATTGATATTCTAGAATTTTTATTATCAAGAGTTTTCTTGAGTTTAAAATTTTTATTCACAAAACGTTTATAAAACCTAAACACTTATTTATATGTAGGTAATATATTATCTTCATTATAAGAAGATTCTTCATCTAAAGACTTATAGTATTTATCATTAGAAAAATTTTAATTCAAGGATACATTTGTGATAGATTCAGAATTATGTACCTTGGCCATTGGACAATGATTTTTCAATGGGTAGCCTAGCTATTAGACCATGGTTCCTCTGACCAAAAGATTCATAATCTAATGATTCATCAGAAGAGTCACCACTACTGGCACTCCAGGTGTCATTAGATTTCAAAACTTTCATAGCTTTAGCCTTGTAATATTTCATTCCATTCCTCTTAGAAAGGATTTTCCTTTTATCCTTTTTCTTAAGCATAGGACAATCTGTGATGATATGCCCTTCTCTTTTTCATTCATATCAAGTGACTTCTGAGTTTTTCTTGTCTTTTCTTTCATTCTTCTTATATCTATAATGAAATTAATTATTTCCAACTATCTTGTTCATACTTCAAGAAAAATTTTCTGGTTCATTCTCACTATGTTCGCTTTCACTAGATTTAGATAAAATAGTAATTTTCTTGGACTTAGATCCTGTAACCCTTTTATAAGTCTTGGATTTAGTAGTAGAAAAAGCTACACTTTCATTACCATTTTTCTTCTTATACATATCTGCATCACTTTTCATTCTTGTCTCATGTTGAAGAAGAGTTCCAAAAATATCATCAAGAGTAATTTTAGATACTTTTTTATTCTCATCAATAGTTTTTCTCTTAGATTCCCACTCATTAGGCATGATATCAATAATATTTTCCACAAGTGCTTCATCGTCTAATCCTTTCTCACCCATAGGTTGTAGACTGTTAACAATAGTCCTAAACCATTGTTATACCATGCATACTAGTTCTCCATAAAGAAATATAAATCCATGATATTCTACTCTAAGCATAGCTTTTCAAGTTTCTATAACTTTGGATGTACCAAGATTAGTAACCTTTAATTTATTCTAAATATAGTTAGTAGCCTCACAAGAATAAATCTGACAATATATATTCCTAGTCATGGAACACAACAAAGTATCGCATACCTTTTAGTTTAGTTGATATTATGACTTTTCTTGATTGGTGAAATTTCTTACTTCCTTATCAATAATCTTGTAATCTCCAATAAGAATAAAAAAATTGTTCACTCAAGTATTAATAAAAAAAGTCTGCATACAATCTCTCCAAAATTCATAATCATTCCCATCAAAAATAGGTGGTTTGGTAGGATTTAGATTGTCAATCAAACCGAAATTCATTCCTGTTATCTAAAAGAAAATATCTTTCCACAGAAGCTTGGTAATAGAAAAAGTTTGTAAACAAGGATAAAAATCCATAGGCAAGGAAAATATTTAAAACAATAGAAACATGATCAAGAAAACTTATATGTGAATATAAGTATTTCAGAGACCTCTCTTTGAAACCAATTGTAGGATCGAAATAAGAATGTAGATGCTCAATTATAAGAGGGGGTGAATTGTAAGTTTAAAAACATTCATTTTTAACCTTAAGGAAAACTATTTTTAACAATGTTAAACAAGGTAAATTTACAAGACCTATTTTATTTCTACAAACTTACTAGGTTCCGAAAATATGGTTCCAGAAATAAAACTTAAGAAAATTTTAGAAGGAAAAGATTTTATCTTAAAGAATATAGAATATTACATATCATAGTACACAAAATTACAAGAAAGTATAAGAAGGTTATACTTTCATCCTTTATCAAAATACAACAGAAATAAATTTGAAACAAAATAAGTAACAATTATGAAATCTTATAACCCAAAGAGAAGGGAATCCAACAACCTTGGATAATGGTCCCTTGATATATACTTTCATGAAAGTATGTCTTACCCACACCCGGTTAAGACCTCGATAGGAATATTAGAATCTGTCTTGCTATCCCAACAAGCCCTCAAGATTTATGTTATTCGGCACCTCTGTCTTCATTTCTACGGAAGTCCTTGAACAATAGGGTAGTTGGTACCTCTATATTCCTATCCCCAGAAGTCCTTGATTGATCACAACTACAATATGAGTCACACGAAGCAATCTGAACAAGGTGTTTAGTATGCAGAAATCATGAGAGTATCTATCTCTAGATATCACTACAGCAGCATGAAATCTCTATAGTGATCAACAGACTTTGAGCTCGTTCAAATGAGCTCCTATTTATAGGCAGTTTTCCAATGGTCGACTCCCTCCTCCAATGGTCATATTTTTCCTTGAATTTCGGAGGGACCTGTACACGTGTCTCTCAAACAATGGTTAGTTAGAATCAGATTGTACGACGTTATTTCATAACTATAACAAGTGTAAGAAAAATAAGGTTAATTAACCAAATATATTTTTTAGAGTCTAAGGAAATAATCATTCATAGACTATATATCAGGGATACTTGGATTTCATTTTTCAAGGAATTCGGAAACTGAATTCTAAATAATTAAGAGTCTGAATTCTGAGGAATTCAAAATCAGATTCTCAAGAATTTAGAGTACAAATTCTAAGCAATTCAGAGTCTGAATTCTAAGGAATTCATAGTCGGAATTCTGAGGCATTCAGAGTCTGAATTCTGAGGAATTAAAAGTCTAAATTCCAGAGAATTTGGAGTCTAAGTTTCAGAGAAATTTGAGTCTGAATTTCAGGGCATTCAGATTCTAAATTTCAATGAATTGGGAGTCTGAATTTCATAGAATTCGGAGTCTTAATTTCAGAGAATTCGGAGTCTGAATTTCAGAGAATTTGGAGTTTGAATTTCAAAGAATTCAGATTCTGAATTTCTAAGAATTCGGAGTCTGAATATTAGAGAATTCAGAGTTTGGATTTCAGATAATTTAGAGTCTAAAAACATAATACATTACAACCATGGATTTTTAGTATTCTGAGGTTTTATATGTGAAACCGAATTTTAGACATAGGAATAAAATGATTTAGATTTAAAGAAACAATAAATTGAACAATGAAAACAAAGGTAAGAATAAATTTCCTTGGGGAAATAAAATTTTCATCATTAAGATAATTCTTATGGAAAATTTAATTTTCTTTAAGATATAGTGTTTGTGATTTTCAAAACATAGAGGTATGAAAAAATCATAAGGAAACCTTTTTAACTCAACAGCGAGACCCATTTTTTGGATTTCATCATGTCTTTATTTTGGATTTCCCTTTGAAACACGACACTATAAGAACATGATATGTTTACTATATTTTTTTTGGTATGTACCTTATTTTTGTAATTTATTAGATGATGTGTAGTTATTTATTTTAACCGCTATAATTAATATGTTTATTTATTTATGTTATGGTTTTACGCTTGTAAAAAGGGTATAATATCCCCAAGTGTCTCATTTTCCCTTTTTACTAGTTGGTTGCCTCTAGTGTATGGAGAGGTGCACCTGATGCCATGTAACAAACAAACTAAGGTCACTAGTTTTGTAGTTCCTAGGACAGAATGATTCTAAGTGGTATCAGAGTTGTGTTTCTATTATATATATTAACTATTTGGGAAAGGTAGATAGAATCCTAAGATGTTTTGGGTTTTATCTATGAAATCATGCTTGGGAGTACCTAACCCTTGTTCAGATGAAATCCTCTGTTCCAAGGGTGGGATTTTTGTTCATTATGTTCTCTTATTATAGTTAGATGTTATTACATCATGAGTGATAGACATGTTGTTTGAGGTTATTGATTTATGATATTTTACTCGTGGAACTATGTAGAATAAGTTTTTTGTATAAATTCAACCAAATATGAACTCAATGATTTATTTGACATGAATCATATTAGCAACATAAGGTAAATTATGTTCTTGTTAGGTTGTTGGAATTGAAAATTATTTTCTATTTCTATTGTAGTGTTAATAAAATATTTCTTAATAATGGTAATAGAATTTTTTAAATTGAAGAAGTCGAGATGAATGGATAACATGGTGTCAAATGATATTTTATTTGTTATAGAAGTTTGTTTTACCATTATATTTCCTTGGCTCAAGATATGGATGACAATGTGTAGTGATCGTTTCGTGGTTATGGTTGTACGGATAGTGTATGTATAGTATCTTGAGAATTTATAGTTGTAAGGACTCTATTGTGTATCAATTGAAACAATATGTTGTGTTACCAAAGTTTTTTGTTTGTAATTTTATAGGGATTACACTATGATGATGAATTATTATAGGGTGAAAAGTGGAAATTCCATAGAATGTGAATCTGGACGCAGGACAAGATCAACTATTAGTTCTAATGGATGAGGTGGAAGGGTAGTTCCATGAGAATTTCAATCATTTTTTCAAATTTATTGAATCAGGTCAAGATTTTCATTCATAGAGTATGATTAAACTTACAAGGTATTTCTAACTATAGAATCATATGATGTTCTCCAAATAAGGTGGTCATGAGGAAGTTCAGTTTTTAGTTGAATCAATCTAGAAGATTCTAGACTACATAGAGACTCCTCTGGAAAAGATGATCAAGTTGGTAGCTTATATGTTATGAGGTCTAGTGAAATATTGCTGGGATATTTTGGCACATGTTGAGCAGTTAGACAACATGAAATAGAGGGTTTTCTAGGTAATTTTATAGAACAATTTAACCTAGATACCCAAAGTTAATATAATGTTTCTATGTTTATAAGACTGGTCTTGGAGAGCATGTATGTGATGGGTTATACTAATCGCATCACTTTTCTATAGTTTTTTACTCTGAAATTTGTCAGTAATGAGATAGTTATGTTCATGAATTTTCTGAATGGATATATATGTTAGAACATGCCCCTAGTATGTACATTTTATTAGATAAATATGGTTATGGTAGTGAATTTAGAAATGATTTTTTAAGGTAACATGAAAGAGGGTTCTAATGGTTGGAATAAATCTTCAGTTGGGATATCAAGTGGTGTATATTCCAATAGTAGACAGATTCAATATGGATATTTTCTTAAGGTAAATGGTGGATATAATAGTTATGTGATAGGATCAACCTCCCATGGAAGTAACCATGTATTCTTCTATCTGTGCAGCGGGATGGGTCACATGTGTGGTTAACATCCTTGTCCACCAATGTTGTGTCGTGATTGTGGAAGAGTGGGACACATAAAATGGTTCTTTAGTAACCCTTGGAATAATAGTCGTGATTGAGGACTACTGATGATATATAGAACTGGTATGGGATCTTCTACCCCATAACATTGTTGTATTTAGAAATATACCGGTTGTACATGTCGGGGTGGAGAAAGAGTGGCTCTGAGACAAAATTTTTCATGTATATAAGGTAATATAGTATATGGGACTTAAAAAAGTGCACATAGCATATATACAGGTCGATTATATATAGTTTATCTAGAAACCAGTAGTATTCAGGCTAGAGCATCGATTATCTACGGTATTATTCATGTAGCTTACACTCTTTCTAGTTCCTTATTTGATAGAGAGTCCTCTATTTTTTTAACTTCTCAAATTATTAATGAGTTGGGTTTGGAATTGGTGTTTATATATGGTTTTATATTAATCATAATGTCATTTGGAGTGGAATTAGAATACATATATATTTCTATAGTGTGTGCCCAAGAGGGTGGTGAGTACCCTTTTTTTTGGAAGTTGTAAATTCTTGAGATTTCAGATTTTTTTCATGATATTCGGAATGCACTGGTCAGTATCACATCCATATCACATTGATTGTTACCATATTAGAGTAACCACCACATCTCTTGATGGTAAAATAAATACCTTTCATGAGGAATGTGATATCCATGCAAGATGTACTGGTCTAATTCATTACTAATTTTTGAAGATCACTTCTCAGGTTTTGAGTCACCTTTTAGATAAGGAGGGAGTGGATAGTTATATCTTCCCTTGATTATTGGATCACTTTCAAGAAATCATTCTTGAGCTATTCTTAGATTTTGAAGAAGAAATATAAATTGATATTACAATTCATATGATGCATAATGATGAGATAGTTTCTACTCCTCTGTATATAATAGAACCCAAAAAACATTAAGAGCATATAACTGAGTTAGAGGAGTTTTGGATAAAAGGATCATCCATTTGAGTAAATTTCCATATGAATCTTCTATTTTATTCACCAAGAAAGCTTATAGAGTATTTAGTTTTTATGCGACTTCAAATTAAGTTAAACTATATTATTTTTATGAACGGGTACCCTCTACCATGAATTTATGCCCTTTTAGACCAGTTAAGGGGTGCTTGTGTGTTCATAAAAATTTATTTGAGATTAGGGCATCATCAATTGATGTTGATTCTATCTAATATACCATGAATTAATTAAAAAATTAGGTATGCAAAGTATGAGGTTTTTTATGTCATTTGGGTTGTAAAATTCTCCTTTAATGTTTTTGTCTTTGATGAACCATATATTTCTTCTTTACTATGATCAGTTTATAGTTTCCATCATTGATAATATATTATTGTACTCATATACTCATGGTGATCATTCCAAAACATCATAACATCAATCACGAGTAAACAATGTGAGAACAAGCTATATGACAAGCTATCCATGTTTCACTTTTATACTGATATAACACACTTCATGTTCCATATAATCTTCATGGAATGTTTGTAAGTTGAACCCAATATGGTTTGAGTGATTTTTTCTTAGGAGTAGCCTTGGAATGTATTCAATATTAGTATTTTTTTCTTTTGTGGGTTATTACCAATGGTTTATTAAATACTTTTATATCTTATTGGATACACTATAAGGAAAACCCAAAAAGATAATCGTGATTAAATGGTTTAAAGAATGTGATAATTCTTTCTATAAATTGAATATGCCTGTAACTAGATCATCGATTTTGATCATACATGAACCAGATATGTACTATACCATGTACTATGATTCATCCCAGATTAGAGATGGGGTATTGTTACTATAGGGAGAATGAGTCTTAGTGTATGGATCAAGTATTTTGAGGCCACGTGAATGGAATTACCCTATGCATGATCTTGATCAAGCTGCAGTTATTAATTTTATAAAATGTTGGTGAGAATATATCCTCAGTGCGAAATTTACCATGTATATTGATCATAAAATCCTCAAATATATCTATTACCTTCATGATTTAATTACCCATCAATGGATATGGTTTAATTATATGAAATAAATTTATTTTAATCTAGAATATATATTATAGAGGGAAATAGTGTATTTTATTCATTGATATGGGGCATGCATACTCAGGTTGTAGAAGAGTCGAGTTCTGAGCAGATGATGATGGATTTGTTTAATGGGATTCATTTTTGTGTTCAAAAGGATATAGTTTAGATGAATCTCATGTACCTTGACAATCATATTATATATTGGTGGTAAATAATGAAGAATTATAACATGGGTTATGTGACACAAAGGTACACCTATCAGCAGGTGAAGGCCATGAATCTATGACCCGCTGTTTTTTTACAACCATTCTGATTCCATAATCGATGTTGGATGATGTTATGAAGGATTTGGTAGTAGGTAATATAATGAATACTTGATTAATATTTATTTATGGGTGACATTACATTTATTAAAAAGTTATAAAATTTCTTTCTGATTCGAGATGCTTTCATCATAGATTTGTTGGGTAAACTATATTTTACGAGAGATATGGTGTTCTCACAAAGTTCATTATAGTATTATTTCATATAGAGACCCACATCTTAAATCATGATTCTAATAAGGTATGTATAAGGGACTTGTTACCCTGGTGTTTCATAGTATAACTTTTCACATGCATTCAAATGGGAAATCAGAACATCTGAATCAGTTATTAGGGGAAATACATAGCGCATGCCTCCAAGTTTTTGGAGGATCTTTAGAAAGAGCATAGTTCTAGTTGATTTCTCTTAGTACAACAACTATCATTTGACTATATATATGGAACCATATGTGGAACTATATGGTAGGATATGTTGACCACATTTGTGTTGGATGGATGTGGGAGAATCATATTTTTTAAGACAAAGTCTTGTACTTGGGTCATCATAGAATGTTTTAGCTAATCCAAAAGTGTATGGATATGAAAAAAAAGTAGAAATAAATTAAACACTAACCAAAGTATCCATACCTTTGATATAATATTCTTTATAATGTGTTACATCATGTATCATCGAGATTAGGACATCATCATATTTGGAAATTGGTAATGTATATACCCAGGATTATGGGGTTTTTTGAGATTGTGGATATGATCATGCTAGAAGGGTACTAGTTGTATCTTCTATATTGGTATGGTTCCATGTGTAATTTTTTTCATTATTCAAAAACATTGGATATATCACCATATAACTTATCCTATTATTTATGTATTTTTTTATCTTACAGGTGATGTATCATTCATGAAACATCTAATTCGTATAGTGGTTCATAGTGATAAAACACTTCTAGGAAAGATGGTGTCACTGGTTAGAGTTTTTTGGTATCATGGTAAGGTTCATAAAGATACATGGGATGGGGATGATGATATTTCATTCAAGTATCACAAACAATTTACCTTAGAGGCGTAATGATTCTTGGGGTACCATGTAGAGGATGATCTATTATACGATGGTGAAATTGTAAGATCCAAAACATAAGATGAGAAGTTTTTTATTTAAAGTTTATTAACAACATTTAAATTTGTCAATGAAGTGGTTTGCATGATCAAGAAAGGTCATGATAGTGTCATAGGTTATCATTACTCAATAATGGAAGAAAATATACACACAGTACATGGAGCATTGTTGGAGTACAGTCATAAAAAAATGTGCTCCATAACCATGAGGCATATGGGAGGGGAATACATAGTTTTTAAACCAGGTAAGGGGTCCTATATACCCTATTTTATAACCAAAAAACTGTTAATCTTGATTTCATATTGTATGGAGGGAACCTAATGTTATCTCTTGGTTAAAAAAACTATTCGATCTAACCATGAACTGAATTAAAATTTGAAAATTGATGGTTTTTCCTCCCAAACATACAGGTTAATTCCCCAATGATTCTCCCCATTTCTTCTCTAGTATAAATGGGTGTGAAATAATAACTCCACTCTATTCCAAGTATCAGTTTTCTTCAACTCATAGGAGTGTTGAGATTCTTTTACTGTGAATCAATGCTCTATGTTAGTCTATAAGTACACATTCTTCAATTTTTTGGAATAAGAGAGGTGAGTTGTTTTTAATTCATCCAAATATCATAAACCATACATTAATTAGGTTTTCCTCATCATTGGTGTTAGTTTTAGTTTTAGTTTTATTCACAATTCGTGGTTGGGTGGTTCCATTTTGATGATCTTGAGGTAGGAGTAATATAATATTTTTTCCACATTAATGTTGTTACTCTCGTGTATGTGGTTGTCCCAATGCAATTCCTTTCCATGTTGTTGTTTCCTTTAATAATAAAAGAATATTGTGACTTAAATTTTCATCTATGACCCTTCACAGAACCCTTCAGAAACGTTAAAAATTATACGACTGAGCCTAATTCCCCCCATGGGTTTTGTTAACTCTTTTCAAATGGTGAAATGACTTTTCAATTGATGAATTTGAGGGATATTGAGATTACACTATTTTTACATGTTGTTTGGTATATTAACATGGTATAAGGAAATATTTTTTTAAACATTAAAAATGTAATGGGATATGAGATTATTAGTAGTAAAGGTGATAAATATTAATAGGATCATTCTTATATTGATAAATTGGTTAATATAATGTTGAATGGTTGTTATTGTGAATAAATGGATAAGATTATATTAATGGAAATTATAAAAAAGGTGTAGAATGTAATGAACCATTAAGATAATGGTAAATTAATAGTTTTACATTGGTTTTTATTATTAATAAAATTTTTATGGATGATAAACCTTAGAAATGTGAATTAATTTTATAGTTAGTTTTTGGACTGAGGCTCCCTATCCATGGTAAGGGTTGATTGATTTTTTAGGCACCACTAAAGCATTTCATGGTCGATTCAAAACTGGTTGTCTAGGATCCACCTTTTCTTTTCTCATTTTGGATGTTGGAATGATTCTTAAAGCTCCCATGGTTGGATATGGTACAGGTAACCGAACTAATGATCAACGGTATAATGATTTATATGGAATAAATTAATTAATCCCCTTTTGAATTATGTGTTTAACCTGTCATGTTCTATGGTTTAGAATTTTGGTGTGCGCTAAATAATGTTTGGTTATTTAAGAGTATTTTTGGATCTTGAAGGCCAATGAGACTTGTTAACAACATATTAAATATAAAAAAAATTATTCACTACTTGTCTACTATTAATTTACACCTTTTAATACAGTGTTACTAGATTGGATATTTATTTAGAAACTATAGGTGGTGGACCTATTGAGTTTTAATCATAGAAATCTTGGTCCTCTATGGGTAACTAAGAATATTTTATTATTGCTGCATAGGATAAGGAAAAGTACCCTATGATATATTGTTGAGTCAGGAGTTTGGGATGGAGCACGGATGAGGGGAACACGCTGATATAGGGACCATTTCTAGGGATTTCATCATGTATTAGTTACAGGTTTCCATTTAACAAATGACACTAGTATGGAATGATATATTTATTGTATCTGATTTTGTTTGTTAACATAAGTTCACAAATTAATTACATGATGAATAGTTATTGATTATTAATTCGCTAATAATTTTTTAATTTGAATTATTATATTCTTATACTATAGTAAATAGGTTATATTACCTTCATGTACCTCATTATTTATTATCATGTTATATTCAATTACATAATCCATTATGCCCACGTCAGAATTGATTATGATATTCTTTTAACAAGTCCAAAATGACTCTAGAAGGTTGAATATGGTCAATATGTACATTATTTAATCATTTATAGAATTATAATCATGAAATAATTTTTTTTGTAAATTATTATTCTTAAGAAAACCTTGAATTATGGTTATGAAAAAAAAACCATGACACAATCATGGAGATGGTAGACCATATATATTCATGTGTATCATTTTAATTTTTCATCGATCCTGATGGAAAAAGGTAAGTGTTATTTTATCTTTACTATATGATAATTATATCATTAATATCATGTTATTCCCTTACATTCACTTGTACATACCATCTACATAATTTGATAATGGAAAAAATAACATTACTTTTTAGAGGTCGTAATCCACACATACACAGGAACAACATTTTCATCATTAAATTAGTGGAATGATAAGAAAATATATGATATATAAATTTTAAAGAATGTTAAAAATGTCATAAATATAATATATATATATATACATTAAATCCATAAACAAAAACATACATGAGAGGAGATGATGGAAAATGAATTACATCGGTTCACGAGGGGGTAGTTTTTCATACACATGAATGATGGTTTCATTTCCCAGATGATTGAAAAGAATATATATGTTGGTTATATAATCATAATATTAATATCATAGTATATATGAGATACTGATATTATTATATCAACATGGATGGATAATATTTTAATTGTATGAAGAAATAAATAAAAAATGCTCGGTCAAGAAAAATACATATTCTTCATACTACCTCTTTGGGTTTGCACCAAAATACTTACATAGAAGGTTTTATAATCAAAACTAGAAATATAGGACATGATAGTGATATTAAAGAAGTATTTTGGAAAGATATTTCCCAATATAAATGAATTTTTATGTGTAAAAAATATGGACATGATGTTCTATTTTATAAGTGAGTCTAGGGTCACTTTAAGAATTTCATAAACAATTAAATAAATATAAAATAATTTTCATTCAACAAATGCTCCAAAGTGATATAATTAACATTTATGATGAGTATGGGTCTAAATAATGTCATAATTTTTTTTTTGTATAGATTATTTTTTACACATATCTCAATTTTTTAACATGAATTAACCCTTTTTGACATTTATGATCATAACAATGCTTTCACTCTATATGGGTCAATAAAATTATAATAAATGGGAAATTTTCAAACAAATGGACAATGGTTTATATTTTGAACCATATACAAATAAATTTCTCAAATATAATATTTTTTGAGTTTTAAATAATTTTATTTTTTTTATAAATTATCATTAGTGAAATTTTGGAACAATTCATTTAATATGACTTCTAAACAATATGACAATAATATAATTCAAATATAATCCAATAAAACATCAGTAACTTGTTATATTTATCTAAAATATTAATGTAAATAAATAATTCATTAAATTTATATTACTCTTAATATTTTTGGGATCATTTAATTTATTTAAATATTAATTGATTAAATATTGTGTTAGTGTTGCCTAAACATTTATGTTAGTTATATCATTACTAAAAATTCAAAATAAATAAACATTATATAAATTTATATACCTTTCAAATTTTTTCTTCATAATAGAATATATATTTTTTTATCCATAACAAAAAATATTATATTTTTTAAATTAAATGAAGTTACATTTATGCCTTTATGATTTACTTAAAAAAATGGGTACAACCGTGAAAGTGGCACACACGCAAGGAAGAAAATTACATGCAAATAGCAAGCCCGGGGACTTGACCCCGCGACCTGCCCCTCACCCCCCAAGTCCTTACCACCCCACCACCAACGGTGGGGCAATGATTTACTTAAATATTATAAAGGACCAAATGAAATATATATATGGTACCCTGTTTCCATATATTTGAGACCTGGATTGAAATTTCAGAATTCTAGATATTAAATAGGATAAAGAAAATTATTATAGTAAATTTTTAGTTCTTATGATATTATTTTTAACCTTAATTACTCAATTTACTCATACAATGGTGATACATATTTACTACAATTACAATTCATAATTAAAAAAATGAAAGAGGCATAGTTACAGAATTGGGACCTTTTGATTCCAAATATTTAATTCAATTTTAATCACCCAAATTAAATATTTCTTAGAATTTAATTTAAAATTAAATCCACAGAATATGCCGAAAAACGGGTTTTCATATAAATGATTTTTTTGAGTATTAAAAGGATTTTATACCATATTTTAGAATATAAATAATTCCTATGAATAGAAATTCATTATATTTAATAAAAATGAAGTAAATAATTTTTTTAAAAAATACAAAATATAATATGAATTTATAAAAACTTCAAAAGAAAATAAAATTTTCAATAACATTCATTGTTTTTTCACTACTCATTGAGTAATGAAACATTTTAGAAAAATTTTAAAACATCACAATTAGATAATATTGAAACAATGATATTAAAAATGATATCCTTTTCATAAAAAATTTCATATGTTTTCAAAAATTAATTATAATAATTTCTCATGGAAAGAAATAAAATCCATTTTTGAAGAAAACGTATTCTTGATGAAAAAATTAATTTTATAAAAAATGTGTGAATTTTTAAATATAATTTATTATTGAATTAATATTTTTTTGGACCATTATATATATTTCATAATATAGTTAATCCTATTCATACCCTTTAATTTAACAGATAGGTTATAATAATCATGTTTAAATAATAATATTGCACTTCCCATTTAGTCTCAATGTTGCGTGTTGTATACCCTATCTAACATAGTTTTATTTTTTAATATTCGAAACGGGTTTAAATTTTTATATATTTCCACTACATACATTTTTTTCATCTATTTTAAATGTTCCAAAATCCATAATTTTTCTATGTAAATAAATTTTACATAGATATTTTATCAGTTGATCTGAAGATCATATCTCCGGTGTTTTCAGGTTGAGGTGGATGAAAATTTGTATTTAGCTTTTTAAATTAAAATTCACACCCATATTTTTTTCAACATTTAGTGTATGTTAGTGAAAAAATGATCAGTCAATTTGATGGAAGGAGAAAAATATTCGTGTTTTTTTTCCAAAAAACAAGGATTTGTAATTTCAACTCAAATATTGATGATATTCAAGAATACATGGAATTGATTTACGAATAGGAATTTTTGGAGTTAAATGAGGAGAAGAGTTTTCATATTTTCATGCACAAAAAATGGAACCCACTATGTTTCAATATTCAATGAAAAATGTAAAAAAATACAAATTCTTTCATTTTAAAAGGAAACATTTCTGAATTTAATGATAATGAAATTGTGGGGTAGGAATGCCAAGGATAAAGGGATTTCCATAAACAATTTCACTTGATTAATATTCATTAAATATTATGTATAAAAATAATATGTTTCATATGAGTAAATTTTATAGAATTTATACTGCATAATATATATAAATATGTATTTTAGGTTAAAGCATAATGTGGAGGAAGAATAATATTGCACTGCTATTGAAAAAACTTATCGTATCGAAGTAGAGATATAACATAAATCCCACACAAGATACAAATCATTTTGGAAAATGGCTACGTTAAAGGGAAGGAATGAAGTCAACACACTTCTAGGATTTCAAATTCTTCTGACTGTTACCCTGTCTTCTCTCGTCAGGGATCCGGGGCCGTCGGGGGTGAAGACGATGGTGCCTCCTGATTCGTTGGTGGATTCTATTGTGTTTCCTTCTTCAGAGGTCTTTCTTCCTACTGATATTGGTATGATATCATCTCTCTACTTTAGGTATGCACTTTTTTGTCTGCAACCCACTAAGTAATTGGGGGTGGGGGTGGGGGGGGGGGTCTCCATTCCTATGGTTCCCACAAGGTCTTCTTCTTCCTCTTTGGAAGGCGGTTTCCCGGTACTTTCTGTGCTGGAGGATTCCTTCTTTGAAGCTTCTTTGTGCCTCAACTCAACCATGGTTTTCAGATTCGAGTTGAACAAGCCTCCGTTGCAGATGTTTTAGGGTTTTATTTATTCTTGGAATCATTCTTCCCCGGACATGGTCTCGTCGCTGGACTATAGGGATTTCTGTATCGTTCTCAGTTCCCAGGAGGACTTCCTCTATGCTTGGTTCCAACACAATAGGTTTTTCGGATGCTGGACGTTTCATCTTTTTCACTGGTCAAGGGATATTTACTGCTGTTGGGACTCCTTGTGGGCGGTGGTTTGGATCTCTCTTCTAGACTTGACACTCCCATTCATGAACCTCAGTCTTCTATGGGAGATCGACAAAACTCTTGGGTTCATCCTTTCTGCTAATGAACGGACTCTTCGTCTTGAGGAAATAATGACAACATGTATTTTTGTTGACATGGACCTAGATTTCCCCCTCCGGTTGAAGATATTATTCAGAGGGGAAGAGACAGAGGCATGGTCGTAGCCCTTGTTTTTTCTTAAAACACCAAATTCATGGACTGTTTGTCAACTTTAGGGGGATTAGAGGTCTTCGTGTTTTATGTGGCTCCATGTCCAGTTAGAAGTTCTAGATCCTAATTTATCTTACAATTCTCCAGCGAGTGATGGATGGCCGGTTAATGATGTTTTGTCGGTGTGTGTTGTTTCAGGCGTCAAAGTTCCTCCTCCTGTGGGATCGCTTTTATAAGGAAAATCGCTTTTATAAGGAAGATTTTTTTTGTAAGAAAAATTTTACTTATCAAATTTTCATTCATATATTTCTTAAGTATATGTTTCGGATTCATTTCTATATTTTAGGAGTCTAAATAAATTCGGATTGTATAAAACAAAGATGATCAAATTCTGTTTAATAGGTGAATTTGGAATGAGAATTTGGAATGAGAATTCGTCAACAGAATTCATAATGAGAATTTGTCATCAGAATTCATAATGAGAATTTGTCATCAGAATTCGTAATGAGATTTCATCATCAAAATTCGTAATGAGAATTTGTCATCAGAATTTGTAATGAGATTTTGTCATCAGAATTCGTAATGAGAATTTGTCATCAGAATTCGTAATGAGAATTCATCATCAGAATTCATAATGAGAATTCGTCATCAGAATTCATAATGAGAATTCATTATCAGAATTTGTAATGAGAATTTATTATCAGAATTCGTAATGAGAATTTATCATCCGAATTCGTAATGAAAATTCGTATTAAGAATTCTGAGTAGAACTTTATCAGAGTTTGTATCTGGAATTCGGAATGAAACTTCATTACAGTTCTCATCTGGAATTCGGTACATAAAACAGAATGTATCATATCAAAGTTTCAAATGACTCCGAGAATATAGAAATGAATCCGAAACTTATACTTAAGAAATATATGAATGAAAATTTGATAAGGAAAATTTTTCTTACAAAAACGATCTTCCTTATAAAAGCGATTTTCCTTATAAAAGCGATTTTCCTTATAAAAGCGATTTTCCTTATAAAAGTGATTTTCCTTCTAAAATTGATTTTCCTTAAATAAAGGTGTCTGTGATTTTCAAAACAAGAAGGAATGGAAAAGTTATAAGGAAAACCTTATTGACTCAACAATCTCCCCCTTTTTGGAAAGCACAAACATCCCTATGAAAAAGAAAGTCTAAGAAAAAAGAAAACATTAAGGCTTATTTCCCTTTGTTTATGGATTTTGATGAATACGACTAACTCCCCCTTAGGCTTTGAAACACTAAGGATCATATTCTAGATTTCCGGAATGATATTTCATTAAGAATAAGAAAGTCTTCTTTAATGAAAAACTCCCACTTAGATAAACTCTATTAGATTTTGATTCCTTTCCCATCCATTGTTAAGATTATTTTTCCCCTTTATTAGGGTTCTTTACCTTCTCCCCCTTTGTGATTTTGAAAAAGAATTCGAGGGAATGGAAAATATAACAAAGTACCTGAAAAATTAGTAGTGACAACAAAAGAAACGAGCAAGCACAATTTTCATTATGTTTGAAAGCTCAACAACAAAGAAGTTTAGATACAACAAAAGATCCAATCTATCTATTTTGGATATTTTTCCTTTTCCATGAGACCCTTAAGAATAGTCTTTATCTTGTTCAAGTCTTTATGATCTTCCTCGGCTTGCTTCTCTAACACAAAAATTCTTGAATTTTGAGATTCAATCTTTTCTTCCTGGGCTTGAAGCTTTTCTTCCTGAGCATGAAGCTTTTCTTCCAGAGCCATCAAGATCTGTTCTTGCTTTAAGAACTTTTATTCAAACTCAATCCAAGGATCCCTTTCACACTTCCAGTTCTGAGAAACAGAATTCAGCTTCCCATTCAGATCTCTGGCTTCTTGAATCCGAAAATTATTTTCATCTGTCAACTTTTTTTCAAAGGATGACGTAAGATCATTTATCTTCCTGTCTTCTGTCTCAAAGGCATCCTTCACATTATCTTGTAATTCATCAATGATCCTCATATCTTCTACAGTCTTCCTATACCAACTATTCATCCTCTTGGAAGATCTTTTATGGGATTCATAACCGACAAAT
This sequence comes from Viscum album, assembly GCA_963277665.1. Classification (NCBI taxonomy): domain Eukaryota; kingdom Viridiplantae; phylum Streptophyta; class Magnoliopsida; order Santalales; family Viscaceae; genus Viscum; species Viscum album. Next base: position 1,190,430,966 of record OY728126.1, read on the forward strand.
AATGTTTTGAACTGAGCCTCTATCTCAACACATTTTTCCATAACCATGGATACAGAGTCTGTTTTCTGATTCAAAGAATGTTGGAGCATCTGGCATCTTGAATCAATACATGAGAAAGTAGGAATAGAACCTACCAACTTCTTTAAAGACTGAACAACAAAGTCATGCCCCAATGAAGATGAATCTGAATCTGAGACTTTGCTTGGAGAATTTTATTCTTCAGAATTCTCAACCTTCTTCTTAGAAGAACTACCCACTTCCCTTCTCTTTACAACTACTGAGCTCGGGGTATCAAGAACAAGTTGCTTTCCCTTGTCCTTTTTCGGAATGGAGTCCTGTTCCGGAGTTCTCTTTTCACTGTCAGACACTTGAACAACATTGTCTTCATCATCAGCAACTTTCTGAGCACCACCTTCTACATTCTCCATTTGAGCAATATCATGTAGAAGTTGTTCTTCCTATGCATGATAGGATACTTCTTCTTCTCCTTTCTCCTCATCCATCCCTGGAGTGACTAACTTATATGACTCAGATTATGAAGTTCGGAGCGACAAATGTTTCGAAGGTGTCCCCTTATAATCATCAACTTGTTTCAAAACATCTCCGGTGTCACCACTACCTTCAGCAACTTCTTCTTCCTCTTCCATTTGCTCTATCTGCTCAACTTCCTCAATAGTCTTTGTTGCTGCCTCTTCCGGAGCGATAATGTTTCTTCCTAGAGTCTCTGGTAGAGATTCCAGAGAAAAATATCTCGGAAAAGGAATGTTTGCTGAAACCATCTCATTAAACATCAACAAAATCTGAGCTACCTCAGCTTCAGACATCTTCCTCTTAAGCTTCTTTTTTTTCACTTGTTTTTCTAGCTCATCCGCAGTTAATTCCTTCAAGGCCTTAGCCTCTGCAGGATCCAAGCCAAACTGAGGCTCCCCTTGGAATCTCTTCTCTTTGACTTCCCTCGAATTACCAACTACCTCATCTGGGTAAGCTTTCTTCTTCTTCGGTTTTAGAGGTGAGGAATGAACTTCCTTAGATTTGGGATTATCTTCTGCAACTTCAACTTCTTTCAATATTCTCTTCTTCGCTGGATTAGAGGATTCAGGTTTAGCATCTTTCAGAACCATTTCTTCTTGAGTAGGTAAATCAACAAACTGACCAGTCTTCTTTTCGAAGGCTACATCCATTCTTTTGAGAGTACCATCACTCACCAACATAATCTTGCAAACTCCTGGCTTAGACTTTCAAGCCTCCTTGAAGGACTCAAGACACTAAACTATCAACTTTGAGAGGATTTCTGGATATATTATGATTTGAGCTCTCAAATTTCCTTTCTTAACATTCTCAAGGGTAATAAGAATGTGTTTCATCAGATTAAAATTCCTCATATTTATCAGAAAATCTAGAATATAAATATCACTCTTCTTCAGAATATCTTTGTCACCTATTCTCGGTACGATAAGGCCTTGTACCCATAATTCTAGAATCCGGAAATTTGTAGACAGAGAAGCAATCTTCAGATCCTTGTCATCTTCCAGTCCGAGAGTCTCTAATGCCTTTTCCTTGTCGAAGCTTCCCTTTGAATCCGGTAAAACATGAGAAATGAACTCAACTTCTCCTTCATTATTCATCCCTACCAAGCTGGATACCTTGGTATAAGAAAAAATATAATTCATTCCATAATACTTAAATGACAATTTCTCCTTGTCATCTTCCATATAGAAGGAAACTCTCTCATATAACTCTATAAGAAAATCCGAATAAACTTCATCTTGATTTCCGGGCTTGGATACAGCAACATCTTCCCATCTGTTAAGCTTTATGTTCATTGATATAAGAGAATCATACTTTTTGAAGAAATCAGGATGAACCGAACTTTCTCTATATACTAACCAATTTGAAATCGGCTTAGAGGATGAAATGTCTTGAGAAGCTACTTCCACAGACATTCATATTTGAAGACCTCTGAGAAGTTTGGAACGGAGAAATCTGAAGTTCAGAATGGCTTTAAAACAGAGAGGCAGAGCATCGAGACGCTGGAGCTTGAAAACCGATGTGGGACAACCATTTGGGGTCCCCTTTATATAGGCAATGAGAAGACGGTTCAACTTCATCAATTGATCGAACGATTGCGACAAGCTGAGATCAGATCTGACGGTTGAAAACCAATTCTCAAGAAATACTTGAATCTGATCTTTTGAGGTTTTTATTAAAACAAAGAATTAAGAAACCTTTAATCCGAAAACAATGTATAAGAAAATGCCAGCAAGTAAAGTATGATTACGAAAACTTGAGTAAAGAAATCATACCTTTCGGATTGGCTTAGGAGCATTATTTGTAATGGGTAACATTCTTAAGAAAAATACTAAAAAAAACTTTACTACAAAAAGACATAATTCGCAAAACTCACTATGAAGAACAAACTCAGTACGGAAAACTCAGTATGAAAATTTCATTATAAAAAAATTGAAAAACGAAAAGCTCATTATAAAACCTCGGTACGAAAATCTCATTATGGAAATACCAGTACAAAATTTTCCATTCCGGAAGATTCCAATACGAAAATTTCCATTCCAAAAGTTTTCTATACGAAAATATCCATTCTGGAAAAATTTAGTTTCGGAAATTCCCATTCTGGAATTTTAGTTCCGAAAAGATTGAAAAACTAACTTTGAAAAATTTAGTTACCCTAACAATCAAATGTACTCCCCCTATGAAAAGGAGTTTATTACTATAAGGATACTTTTTCAATAGAAAGTTAATGAAGAAAGATTACCTTACGGTTATCATTCCGAACTTCTGTTTAATGTATTCAAATAAATCAGAAGGCAACGATTTTGTGAAAATATCAGCAAGTTGTTCTTGCGTTCCGAAAAAATATTTTTGTTTACACTCCGAACCTTCACTCTGAACTGTTGAGTTAGATTTTAAATGATGTCATACTCTCTGTTTCACTTGTTTTGTTATAAAACGAGTACATCTATTCTGTTATAAACTAACCGTTGGTTAAGTTACAAATGTACATGTCACTCCGATTTTTAAGGAAAATATGACCGTTGGAAAGGAGGCCGACCTTGCCTATAAGGAGGAGCTCATTTGAAAGAGCTCAATGCTGGAAGGCTGACTGATCTTCGACTCATCTGATTACATGCTTGAAGTAATTTCTATAAGGAGAGTCTCTTATTAACTCTCAAAGCTTCGTGAGACTCTGAATGTTTGTGATTACATTCGAGGACTTCCGGGGATAGAAAGACAGAGGTGCCGGCTACCTTGAATTTTGAGGGCTTCCTTACTGAGGAAGACAGAGGTTGCCAACTACCTTGAAGTTGAGGGCTTGCGGGGATAGCAAGACAGAGACTCCGATCTTCGTATCGAGGGCTTACCCTATTGTGGGTAAGACAGACTTTCTTGAAAGTATAAATCAAGGGACCTTTATCAAAGGTTGTTGGATACCCTTCTCTTTGGGTTAAAAGACTTATATCTTGTTACTTGTAGTTTTACTACTTGTTTGTTTCCGCTGCATTTTGTATCATAAGGAAAGTATAAATTTCTTATAATTCCTTACTTTTACTCTGTTTCATTTAGATTCTATACGCTTTAAGGTAGAATCTCATATTGTAATCTTTTGTTAAGTTTCAATTTATGGATCCATATTTCTGGAACCTACTTTCGGAATTGCTTTCCAAGTTTTCTTTTTGTGTTAGAGGTGTTGTGAATTTTCTTAAGTTTAACTTTGTTAAACTTAGCCCTTTCCTTTGCTTAAGGAAAACATAGTTAATCGTAACTAACTTTAAAGGTTCCAAAGGAATTGTTAAAGTGTACAATTCACCCCCCTCTTGTATATTGAGAATCTACATCATTATTTCGATCCTACAATTGGTATCAGAGGTTGGAAACCTCATACTCTATACCAATCCTACAAACTGTGGAATTTTTTATGGAGCATGTTCTTAGAGGAAAAAATGAGCAGCGTATACTATAAGTAGTAAACAATATAGTGTCGAAGAAACCATCCAATATTGATCTCAATTTTTGTATTATAAAAAGTAAGTATCAAAGAAGGTCATCATTGGTGAAGATTTGGAAGACATAAAATCAGTATATCCATCTAATGTAATTTATTTTTTCAATTCTCTACATATAACATATTTAAATTTATCCATGGAATAGATCCATCATGATGAAGAAAATTCAGAGTGTCTCCTTGAACGGTAGATTGGAGGAGAAGAACATGAGAATATTTTAGAACAAATACATTATTCAAATATAAATTTATAAAATCATTTTAAATTGATATCATTGTAAATTTATAAATTCATAATATCTTATACTTCAAAGAAACAAATAAAATAATAACATAATGGGGTAAAATTGATTTCTATCAAGGACATGATTGTGAAATATTAATGAAGACTCCATGATATTTTAAGTAGATTAAAACATTATTGATGAATATAATTTAGTTTTCATGACCTATCTGTTTATGTGAGTATGAGAATTTAGGAAGAAATAATCCATGTGAATCTTTATTACATTTTTTATAAATAAATTATATTCATAAGAAAATTGTTAAAATGATCATAAGAAAGGTGATGAGTAGTCACATTTCATTTGGTATAATATTATTTTATTTATGGATAGTATTGAAATATAAATTTACCTCTCTTCATTTCTACACTGATCATGGATCACATAGAGGGGAATGGTTGATGGTTCATTACATGAGTATGAATTTTTTTCCACTTTGTCAAATACATTATATTTCTTTCCAATAATGAGATCAGAGACATGAAATTGAATATTTTTTGGAGAGTGTGAGAGTTTTATATGAAATAACAGATTAATTATAGATGTATTTGTAAAAATATTGACATATCATTTTTTTGTTGGTAATCACATTAAATACAACTAGGAGACTGTTGAAAACACTTTGTGGAAATTATATTTTTCATCAATAGTTTTAAATGAGTATGGATATTTTATAGATTATTGATGTTAAAAAGGTAGTAATAATATTGTGATATAGGATGATGAGCATTGTATTTGGGTGAAGAAACCAATCTTGTTAAAAAAACAGTTTAAAGGCAAGGTGTAACATTACATTAACTCAATGAGTTTTAGAGACATAGATTTGAAGTTTTACTATGAATTAACTTCCATTAATAATAATAAAAGGTAATTCCAATCGACCTTATTTATAAATATTAATTTATTAATGGAAATATATATTTAGATATATTCGATTCTTTTATGGTCTATAGTGAATTTATATTTTTTAATTTTATATCTATATGGTCAAGGTATTTATAAATTTTTATCCTCATGTTTATAATTAAAAAAAACATAAAGACTACATGTGAAATATTTGGATGAGTATTAGGTGACTAAAATTCATTAATTAATATTAGAGGATATTCAGTAAATGGTTATTCATTTTGGATTTACAGATTTCAAGAATATTTAACAATGTAATTTAAAGGGAATGAAGTGAATGTGGAACAAGTGTTAGTTAATGTTTCCAATATATAAATCAATTTCAAACTAACCGTAAATTATGTTTATTTTGTGATGTGAAGGGTTTTTAGATGTTTGTAGGTAATTTAATTGGCTTGGAGGTGTTCATGAATGATTTGGAGAAATTCTAGATATCTTAATTGTTTTTGAAAATGGATAAGTGTTGGTATCTACATATTATTCAATCTGAAATCTAAGTATGAGTTACCTAGAATATAACTATGACTCAAATGTAAAATGTTCTTATATATATTATATGTTTGATCCACATGGAAAAGTTTATGAGTCATATTTCACTATCTATGAGTGATTTTAAGCTCTGTATGATTCCTTTAATGTAGAATATAAATCATCCCAGAGCAATGTAATAGTAAATTTTGTATGAGTCATTATATCATGTACAAGATTCATTTTAATATGCTTATAAGTTATTGATACCTATGTACAACTCAGGGAGAGATTCATATAATTCATATATTAGTGAAAATTCTAGAATTCTATAGAATGATAAAATGAGTACCCTATAATTAAATATTCAAAAACATAATTGAATTAGATGATGTCAAGAAAGACACACTATTAAATTTAAAATATTTTAATTTGTTTAATAGTGAACATTTCATGAGATACATGGATAATATTATATGTTATCTTTTTCACAATAAAGAAAGGGGATATGATTGTAACTAACATATATATGATATTTATCCATATATGGATGCATTTTGTGATATGGATTTCATGGTGTAAATTAGAGATAATGACTTTCTTAATTTTTTTGGAAGAAAAGATGAATCTATAATTTTTCATATTTCATGAAGAATTAATAAATAAACTCCAAGTTTACAATAGTTTAAATGATAAATATGATAGTTAAAAGAGTAAGAAATCAAGGCCTTTTAATGTTGACGATCATAGGATTTAAAGAAATTATTTTTTTTGGAAATAATATTCATAAAATAAGAAAAAGATAAAATGAAAAATGTATAGAAGATGAATGTGTAGAGAAATTATGATGGATGATAAGTTAACATATTTTATATCTCAAAGTATATAGTTGATAAAGACTAATACTACATCCCTATGGAAAATCCATAAATATTTATATATAGTGATTCCCAAACACTAAAACATGCTACATATTCTTGTGAGTCAAATTGAAGAATGGATCAAGTGCTGAACTATTTCACTGAATAATGATGGAGAATAATTTAATATGGAGTGGACGGGTATGTTTGAGTAATCTAGTTACATATTAGGATGAAGTGTCATGCATATATGAAGAAAATAAATTGAAGTGACTCTCAGGTTTTCTAATGTCAACATGATTAATCTTTAAACAATGATGTGAAAAGAATAAGAAGAGTGTTGTATATGTGAAAGGGAAGAAGAAGAAAAAATACTTTACACCTGAAAAATACTTCAACCATCCAAATTATAGAATGATTCATTGTTTGTTTACCCATTTTCCATATCATTAAAATGTTTGGGTTGAACTATATTATGGGATACACCAAAATATTTTGGTATATGTGTAAAAAATTATATGGATTTACACTACTTGTTTTTATCTTATAGGTTGGTTTCCTATTGGTATTGTGATCATGGTATTTTCCCATTATTGGTAAGGTTTAACCATTATTTTTAATTGAAAATTATTTAAACCTCCAAATCCTTTATGTTTTTGTGTTTTTTCATTCCAAGGATCAAATATACATTGAGAGAAATAGATATCCAATTTGTTAATCAAGAAGTTGTAAAATAAAGGGGTAAAATAAAAAATTCAATAAAAAGAACCCAACACTGATTCACCCCCCACTAGGGTTTGAGAATATTTTAAATTAACCATATATGATAATAATACTACATAAATGATTATAGTGTTGGATGTCACTAAAAATAAAAAACATGGATGAGAAGTGCATGACTATGGATGTATCATTATATATTATCAGTAGAGGAACTATTCATTACAGTAATTATTCTATCATTAAACTAGAACTCCTACAATGGGATCGGTTACTCATCATTATTTTAATTATTAATTAATTATTCTATCTTAATAGTTTCAAGAAATAAAATAAAAAACTCATATATTAACACTCTACATTATGAAAAAAATGATATTTCATGCCTAAAGAAAATCCTAGTTTCCACTATACCACATCACATTGATTTTAATTACATTCAACCAAAAATATAAAAAAAGAATAGTAATGTCAGGTTGAATAATCCATGCATTTATAAAATTTTGAAAAGTAACAACTTTTTGTGTTGAGTGGGAACTATTTTAACAATTTACCAAATATATCCACATAACTATATTACTCATATAATGAATACAAAAAAACAAAATGATATTCATAGTAAGAATATGAACCTAGTTGAGGAATACTACAACCATAAACACTATGACTAATTGAGGAATCAAAAAGAATAAAAGACATAATTAATATTTGAGGTTCTAGAATTGTATAATTATTCCAAGTCATGGATACATGATTCAATTATAGGATAATGTATTTGGTTTTCATAAATAGTTAATTTCATGATGTAATGGCCCTGACCCACCAGGTCCATTACTTTTCCAAAACACGACTCAACCAAAACGATGGAATTCGTCACAGTCGCACACCGGTCACGGTGGCACCGTGATGGTGTCACCGTGATGGTCGCACACCAGTCACGGTGGCACCACTGACGGTGGCACCGTAAGGGTGAAACCGTGATAGTGGCACCATGAGGGTGGCATCGTGAAGGTGGAACCGTGTCTTCACCTTCTAGTTCCCGACCTTTCCGCTCTTGCAACATATCTTTTAACGTAAAGATGATTTAATTCCCCCTTTTAAATCCATTTAATGCCCATTAATAATATCTAAAATCCCCCAAGAGTCGGTCAAACCTTAACTTACCAAAACATGTGGTTTTTACTCAGTGTCATGCCCTTCCCCGTACCTTCCAGTTCCACCCTTGTTACGCGTTTCCTTATGGTTAAAGAAAACTGTTTAACGCATAGCCATTATGACCACCCCTTCGATGGGAATTGTTAAATAACAATTAATTCCATCATGCGTAACTGCTCAACCGCGTGGGGAACCAAAATCTGAATTTAAAGACATTCAAATTTCCATATCCCGTAACAACGGGATCTTACCCTTATATCGCATAGGAATTCCTTATTCTTCTTCTTCCTCTTGGTTGTTCTCCTTTTCTTCCTGGTGCGTTTGGAGTTTCCCTTCCCGAGGCAAGTGGTGCGCCTATGCCGGCGCCTTTATTATCACCCTTGGAGTCCCCGACCTTCCTTCCCTACAAGTCACGCATCCCCAGTTCTTGGCGCGTGGAGAAAAACTTCGATCCTTGATCAACCAAGTAGGGATTTTACATTGTCTCTCCTTAATATGTATAATGCGGGGTGGGCATGCTACTATTTCTATGAGAATGGATGAAACCAAACCTTAATAAGATAATAAACAGACTGTTAAAGAATGATGGGGTGTTTTTGAGAATTCTGTTGTACTCTTTTATAATTACTATATGTTGTGAAATGTATGGGATTATGCTCCCTGAAAATCATGGTCATTGGTGGTCTTTCCTTGCGCACTAATGAACCCTTGTCTTCTGTGATGATTAAATGACTGTAACATGGAAATTGGTTAATCACCTAAACTCGATTGGTTAAATGGATGCCCAGTGAACAAAAATCCTTGTGTGGTCACCCCGTTTAACCAACATAAAGAAGAACCTAAATAATGATGTGCTTGAATCAGGATGTTTCCCTACTCTATTTTGGTAGTAGGTGTGTTGTTCTGTTTGATGCTTATGGGGTGAAGTGGATGGGGATGGGATCCTCTATTGTGGCACAGTTGTTGGTCATGAATCTGAAGCTATGTGGGGATGTATCTTGAGGCCTGGTTTGGTTCCAGTACTTTGAGGGATCTCACTGATCCCTTTGTTGTTGTGACTTTACAAGAGAACTGAGTGTGAATGCTTAAATTGGTGTTTGGGTGTTTCTCCTACTCTGGCTTGTGGTTATGCCTGTTAGTTTCCCAGTAGTATATAATTCACCTAAATGGGATCACTTGAACATGAAAATGAAAATGGTTTAAATGGGGAATTGGTTTTGGGAATGGGTTGTGACTTGGCTGTGAGTGTTGTGCCTTCATTTATGAATGAATAGTAACAAGTGTGTTGTGCTTAGGTTGGATTTGGAAACACTAGGTTTGGACGAGTTCTTTTTCTTATACATATATATGTAGTTTTTATGTTTCTTATTCACACCCCACCCAAGTTGATCACTTAGTGTCGAACACCCCCATTTCATGGGGGAGGGTGTCTTTCCCAACACTTCTATGAGTGGCTGGTTATTAGCTCCTATTTTGCTCCCTTTCCCGAATAGCCCAAGACTCTTCAGGCCGGCTGTGACAGCTTGAGGTCAATTATATCCCAATATTCTTTGGGCAGGGTAGTTGTGGTGGTTGGCCCAGGTGTGCGCGGGTAGGTTGTTTCCCAAGAGTCTTTGGGATGAGGCCCAGGTGTCTTCAGGCGTGGCAGTAGTTGTTCTGACCCTGGTGTTTTCGGGCGTGGTTACGTGTGGTGGTTGTAGCCCAGGTGTTTGCGGGTGGAATGGTGGTTGTGGCCCAGGTGTTTGTGTGCGAGAAGCGTGGTTGTGGCCCAGGTGTGTGCGGGTGGGGTATGGCAGTGGGACTGCGGTGAGAATGGTAGGAGAGTTTCGATGCGTAGGATGTCTTCAATAACCAGTGTGGAGGGTTTGAAAAGGCCACACAGGGGAATTCTCTTTTAGTAGAAAAAAAATTACTTGACTTGCATTATTTGGGGAGTGTGCCTTGGTGAGGCTTGGGTGGATAGTTTTCCTTGCTAGGTGCTTTGGTTGTCTCTTTTCTCACAGGGCATTAGAATTCCTCCCCACTTGTGCATGAGAGTCTTTGGTTTTCCCTACTGAGTACACTTGTAATGCCTTCCATCTTGTGTGTGATTCTATACCATTCGTGCTAGTCCCCACTATGAGACATATTGAAGGCGGGTCTCGGGGGTCATTATCTCTCCTTCAACTTGAAGAAGGAAGGGTCTGGCAAACTGTTGTCCCTTTCCTCATCTTGGTGAAGACGGGTCATGACACATGAAATCTTGAACATCCTATTTTTCATCAATAGTGAAAGGGATAGAGGAAAATCAAGAAAAATAACATCATGTGGTGAGTGAAACCATTATTAAATATATACATTGAGTATTTAGGGATATCAACCATTATTGACATTGTTTTTTTTCATTTGTTGTTATATCTATATCGATTTATTGTGTCTCATTTCCATCATTAATAGCAGTCCCTTAAAATTGATCATATGATATTTTTCCATTTATTTATTTTAGGGGATGGAAATAGAACTAAATGATCATATTTCATTCTATATCATCACCTTACATGTTCAATATTACTACATGATACTATATAATTGTTGAGATAATTTGAAATATAGGTATCTTAGATTATATAAGTGAATACTTTTTGAAATTTTGGTCCTAAAAGGCCTTTATAATCATTCTATCCCTCGTCTTATATTTAAGTGGAATTTCCAGTGGACATCAAAACAAGTTTTTCGGTTAGTATTAGATAATCCTTTTTGGACACTATTTCTTTACCGATATGGAAGTGAAGTATTACAAGTTTGGTAATATATTCATTCCATTCATTTAATTATAACAATATCATTCCTTTGAATTTATTTACTCTCTATTCTCATAATAACACAGTGGAATATCCCTCATCATGAAATCGCAATCACACATACTCCAAACTTATGTGAACACCATTCTAGGTATAACCTCTAAAAATGTAGAAAAATGATTATTTGTCCATATTTTTGACACTAATTTTTACCAAAACTCATTATAATCAATTTTTATTTCAATATTTAATAATTTCAAAAATTGGATTTTTTTTGTTATGAACCATAGGAAACCCCTTACTTGATTCCAGGTCAGTTTCACTTTAATTATCCAACTACAACTTCCACATCAATCACACGATGAATGGAATGTCCACAATCAACCTGAGAGGTACCCAATTTCATGTCTTGGTCCCCCAAAAAATCCTTTTTAGAAGATAAATATGATCCAATTATAGAGAAATTCCACTCAATAATTCAAACCCTCATATTGGACTTAGTGAATATTGTGCATTCAACTATTAGAGAATGAGAGATATAAATCACTATAATAGTATAAAAACATTGAATCAATTTAATTGATCCTTTACCATAATCATAACCAATTTTAAAATATTCAATCTATTTATTTTTTTATTCCATTTGATTGATCAATAATAAACAACTGAATTCTCCATTTATATCCCAGTTAAAACTAGTTATGGTCCTACCCTACACAAAAAAATAATCCAATCAAAATTTCTTTTTTCTCAGCCTCAATGACATCTAGGTAATCATTTAAAAGGAAAACCAATTGTTCTTCACTTCTCCTATGGATGAATCCCTAGGTAAGGTTACTGTTATTGTTGAAAAAGAAGAAAATATAAGACTATGATTCAAAGTAAATAACTAGGCTGAAATAAAAATAGTTCTCTACATATATATGAACTAAATAAAATAAAATATTATAAATTTAAAATTCATCATCAATATATGGTCTGATAGGATGATAGACCAAATTCATCATATTATCAAATAAAATGAATTAACTTACCAAATTACCAATCATATGAATAATTTAGGGACTCAGTAAAGGAATTAATAAACCAAGAGGAGGTATTAAAATAACTAAAAAAATAATCTCATAATTATTGGGTATCTCAAATGACCATATGATCATAAAGAAGTGTAATTTTTTGATAAATAGTGGAGTTTTTTATCTTTCATGATCTAGATCATATTTTAGGAGAAGTGAATATGAGTTTACAAATCATTACGAAATCCAACTAAATTGTGATTTTATAATAAAAATTCCACATTAAGAACAACCAAAGAAATTAACTAATGGTATTTGATGGATAATATAGATATCCACAGTAATTTAATTAATATATGATGGTTTTTGTTATTTCCATGGGTGAGAGAGGAAAAGGGGGATTTATGTTTAAATTAAGGGACCTTCAAAATCCATATAATTATTGGAAAGGGTTGAATAACATAAGGCCGAGATAATGGGATAAAACATTGAGAGGAAACACTAAGAGACAACTATGTTAGTTTAAGAAGACCATTTCCATCTAATTTGGGAGGGATCTTTGGTTTATAAAATAACTAGTGACATAAAATTTCATGGGAAAATATCACACAAAAAGTTATTCTCTATTATTCAAGTTATTGGGAGGAAGTTTCTATCTTGAGATAATTAACTAAGAAATAATGATAATAATTTTCCATATTACTAACAAAAAAAATAGTGACTTATGTGATCCACACAATGTGTATCAAAATAATCAGATTTTATACGTTACATTTCATGTTTACTTTTAATTGAAATAATGAATAATCCATGTTTTTATAATTTCTATTGTTTTATGTATGAGGAATCCATAAATCCCATCATGATTTATATAGTTATGCATGATATATTATTGGGGAGGTTTGTAACAAAAGATAAAGTGATGTGGTGAGAATTACCCTTCACACTAGAATGACTAACCAAAGAATTGTTATATAATCTATAACTAGGTTAATTATATTGTTAGGATGATATTATTTGGAATTTACTTTAAATATTATATATAACTTGAATGATAAATTCCCAAATGAGATATATATATGAAATTATAAAATCCATGATAGGGAAAATATTTTACTATTTGGATATATTCAGGAAAAATTGTGTAATATGTCCACACAAATCTGTATAGGAACATCACATCCTAGTTGCTGTATACCAATGATGACTTCACAATGATATAAACCTAATTTATGAATCATATCAGGTGAAACGTACTTAAAATAAAAAGTAGAAGCCAGAGGACCTGTATAAAATGTGAAAAAACTCCCTGTAATATAGAACAAGAGTTAATACTAATAGAGGAGTCTTTGATGTAATATCCATTGAATCACCTTAGTTGAATCTATGGTGGAAGAACATAAAATGATAGAAAGACAAATGGATATTAAATATCATAATTAACAATCTACCATTGTCGTGGTATATTGATTATGTTCATTAATAAATAATTATACTATCATCGTATTGATTTGAAATATACTGAGTGGTTTGTATCTTTTTATTAATAATGATACTTTTAATAGTTGACTACTGGATGTAGAGATGTCCCCCATCACCACTATTGATTTTTAAGTCAATATAAATAATATATAAAATCATTTCAAATTCATTTTCATAAACCTCCATCATTATAATAGAAATTCAGTCAAGGATACCATATACTCACAAACAAGAACAATATAAATAATGGAAACCCAATGACGAAACATCCTATAGTTCTGAACCAAAATTGCATAACCCACCAAAAAAAATTTGGATAACTGAAATAAAAAATGAATGAAATAAATATCACATGTGGGATCTAGTTTAATTTATAATAGATAAACCTAGAAATTTTACATCTCATCCATTTACATGTTGAAATTTTTTTATCCTGTTATATAGTAGGAGGGGAAAATTAATTCATCCAAACCCAAAAACAAAAGTGGAAAATCCCAAGGTATACAATGAATAATTAGAACCAAAATTTTGAATGAATTTGTAGGAAGCAAGAACAAAATCGGAGATACCATCATAATATATGGACATTGATCCATTACTTATTAAACCTTGGGTAACTGAATCTATGAAAAATCATGAGGAAGAAAATAAAATATATCCTGGAAACAGTCAAGATGTTTTAAATCTATATACAATATCTAGATTACCATAAAATGACTCCCAAATATTATATTTTCCATAAATACATATAAAAAAATTAAATGTAATAAATGAATGAATGAGTTTAATTAGTAATCAATGAATCAATATTGACAACACCAAAATTTCCTATAAAATTCCCTGATATAGGGACATTTTCAATTCCCTATACATTTGTATCTAATTCTATTATATATTCCTTATGTAATCATGGATTATAAATTAATTTTATGCCTCGTTAAATTTTTTGTTCATTCCATATTAGAGTGCTCAAGACTATATTTGTGTTATTGAAACTACAAAATGATGAAACACATTTCAATCATGCTTTTTAAAATATTCTCTAGTAAAATTTGAAAACATAATTATTATGAAATCATCTGTGTCCTCAACATCAGAAAGAGAGGCCACCTACCAACTCACCAATCATCCATGGTAGGAAATTTTTTATCTATTTATAGAAACATCATCGATATTCATAAAGATTCGTTGATAATTAAAGTAGTAGATAAAACAATTCACATTAACATTTCCTATTTAATGAAATTTTACCATGAGTAACAACAAAATTTAACACCTAAATATTAGGATGAACCATTTCTCTATGAGGAATTTAGTTTGTTAAATGATATTTAAATATAAAATATATGAAATTTAAATAATTAAAAAAAAGTTATTTTGAAAATTTAGGGATAAAAAATATGATTAACATTAAATTATATTAAAATATATAAATATTTTTAATCTAATTAATAATTTATTTTAAAATTTTATTAAAAATATAATTTAATATGATATTTTCAAAAATAATAGGTGAATAACTAGTTTAAATATACAATATGATAATACTAATGATTGATGAAAATTCACATTACTAAAAAAAATAAAATTATAGAAATATGATTCATCATAGCATATAAAAATTGTATGATTATGAAAAAGGCAATATTCCACTTTAGAAAATTTCATTGAATAAAAAATGTTAAGTTTAATATTGTTCTAGAAGTTATATTATCAATGTACTTTAATCAATGTAAATATCCTCATCTTTTTTAGGGTAAAACCATTTAAAAATAATTTGAAACCATTTATTTATACATTTAATGAAGTGTTAACGGTTGTTTAAGGGGTCTCAAGAGTGTTTAAGAGAAGGTTGGGGACTATAGCTTAGAGGCTATAGTGCAACAAACTAGCTAGTCTGGGACCACATGATAGCGAAAGGTCTACTAATAAGAGAACTATAATTCTTGGCTCACACTATCTAGTTAGTAAACCCATGGAATATCTAGTGAATCACATATAGTTCTTTATGAAGGGTTGTTTTTTTAATATCAACTAATTTTCACCCTTAAACTCAACCAAATTCTTCATCCCCTTATAGACATAGTCGCCCTATAACCGTCTGTCTTCAGTTCTTCTTCTACACAAACTGGAAATACCTTGATTCTCATATTCTTCTCCTTATAGTTGAAGTGATTAGAGGCACAAGGCATTTCTAGGGGTTTATTTCCATCATTTATTTAGGTTCTTTATAGAAATAATTATTTCTTGAAATTTATATGTATTATGAATTATTTTGAATAATTCTTTTTAATTCTTTAATTTATCTCATTTTTGAACTAACCAAAGTATGGTACATGATATATAGAAGTTTTTAACCAATATTATTTGGTTTTTGTTCTATCCTATAATGTTTTAGCAAAAAAAATTATATGTTGTGTGTATTTCCAATTTAGGTAATCTCATTCTTGACCTAAAAATAAAATTTCATTAGCATGCGCATCAAATTAATTTTTAAACCATATAGGTACAATGATTCAACTATAGAAGTCCATATATTGAATTTTTTCCCACCCCTTAGGTTGATAATGATTTATATATAAGTAAATATAAGGTAATAGGGACACCCATGGTGTAAAATGGGTTTATAATTTGACTATGATTAGAAGGTAATGACTTCCTATGTTTTTAATTTTTACTCATCCCTCTTAACATAACAAGTACATCACATTTAAATTACAAAAATTGTGATCTATTAATGTGACTCTTTTTTAAACAAATATTATTAGTAACATACATTATATCCCACCTTATTTTTAGATTTAATGAGATATACATGTAATGGAGAATATTTGGAAATTCCTTCAATATTTCCTTACTCATTGTGACTATTAAATGGAATAAATGACTATTTATTTAAATGATCAATTTAATTGAATGAAATTATTAACAGATACATTAAATTGGGGAATGTCACAATGATCTCCTTATATTGCTTCCTCAAAACCAGTTCATTTGAATTATAATATAAGATCCTTGGATTCTATATAAAACTCAGTTCATTATAATTACATAATGAGATCTATATATTCCATATGATACATTATGCCTGGGAATGCATGGATTAGCTCCTATAATATTATATAATGGTTTATGCTTGGAAATACTAGGTTGAGAGCCTAGATTTTATGTGAATCCTTTGGTTGGGGAATACTAGGATGTGATATTTTGATACATATGATACACAATTAATGGAAATAATATGATGAGTTCCAGGTTTACATAAGATTCTTGGTTCTTGGGAATGCGAGGAAAAGTTCATAGATTCCATATAATACATGGTAATGTGTAATTCCATTGTTTAACCATGTATTCATATCATTTTCACACTATAATCAGACACATTTTCAGTTGGATAAAATATGTATGTTTGATAGCTATTTAAACATGGATCTTAGAGGCTGAGGGTATTTTTTTAATCATTAAATTTAATGATTAATTATTTACTATATACATAGTGTGAAATTTAGTATATTAAACTAGATATAGTTTCAGACACCATTATGGGTGGAAAACTAGGTAAAACCCATAACATGGCAAGGTCATTATTTGGTACTTGAGAAGGGTGCATTGACACACATCCAGAAAATGGAAAATAGATAATGAAAGATGCATGATATGAACATGGATGATTTTTTTAATGGGGAATGTGAAGTACTCAAACCATTATGTGGTTTCCTATAGTATTTCATATTTTTTTTATTTAATAGATTATGTATATGATTTTTTGACATATATTATTCATCGAGGGGTGTATAATTCAATTTTTAATAGCATTGGTTATATGTTTTTATACATCATTCTATATTTATCAATTTATTTATTTATGTCTGGATATATGATATTTCCACTATTCACTGTTGTGTTTTGCACCCTGATAATGATGGAATAATATCTCTATAGTGTTATCACAAGACCTTCCTACTTTTTTGGAAGCCATTGACATATATGGAGTCATTCTAGAGACCATATAACTACCTTATTTGGATACTATTCATGGTGAACCGAGGCAGGGATTCAGTAAAGTGATATCATAGATTCTTTATCATTACCATACTATAAGATGTATACTAGATACAATAATAGAATGTTTTGTGGCTTGTTAATGAGGTCATTCTAGTGAGTATCTTAACCACTTGTGGGGAATATTTAAATCTCCATGAATTGGAATTTTTGGTCTCACTTTTCACTTTTAGAATTGATTAGTTTCAACCATGGGTGGGGTAATTTGGTGTAATGTTATCGATTTATAATATTTTTACTCTTGGGTCAATATGGAATGAGGTTTCTATTCATGAATTATTTTGGAACTTATTAATTCATGTCATTATCATACACCCATGATGGTATGCATTCTATAACATTTTATGGGTCTATTATTTAAAGTTTTTTTATCAATTAATATTGAGTTATTCATATATGTTTTTAAAGGAACTTATTGGGATGATTCTTTAAATGAATAAATGTTTTTTTGGATCATTTCTAGAATTATTTGGTTTCATTAAATGAAGATCTAATCATTATTTATAATATTTTTTCCTAAATAACTTTTATTCAACACTCCATATATCTACACCTTGGCTATAAAAAACAAATAAAATTGATCTATTTTTATAATTATGAAAATCATAAATGGATATAATGACACAAATGATATTTTGTTTTTAACTTAACACCAATGTGGTTATATAATGCTAGATGGAGAGCCCATTTTTAAAAATTTTTGATGATGTGGGGTCTATAAACTAAGGTTGATTATTTAAAATTATTTTATTCTTTGAATTATATTACTAATAAATATTTTTTGTTAGTTATCTTTGTTGCGTGTTTGGAATTAAAAATAAATACCTTAAAGTTGGCCCCTATTAAGGATATAAGAGGGTGTGGATGAGTACACCAATAATGGTGTCTACCCAGATCATCCTACAATGCAATGTGTATTTACAAATGAATAACTCTGAGTTTTTTTGTTACGTTAATAGAGGAGATATAGGTGGAGTCTCTCCATAGTTTTCCTTCTCCGTTGTAGTTCACTAAGGAGTTTCAACAACAAAATCAACAAAATATATGGGGGAAGGTGGCCCATAAAAAGTATAATTATGGATCAAGACCAATAATACTATTTTTTACAATCTTAGTACCCCTTGTGAGAGAAGGTTGAAGTTAGTGGTTTACATGATTTTGGGAATAGAGTAGATATGGTGGGACATTATAGTCTTAGATAAGAAATGTGGGGGAATTCTCTGAAGTGGAATTCAGAGTTGTGTCATTGGTTATTTTCTCCCAATGAAATAGGGGGAAAGAGTTTTTATAATTAATAAATGGTGTATGTTATTCATGGATCATGTTGAATGCTTCATAGAATTATAGTGGTTCACCCCATAAATTTCAAGAGATAAGGCATCATGGGTGATGTAGTTTGTAGATTGGTTGAGATATATGATTTGTATTTAGATGAATGTATTTCACCTTACCACCTTTTATAAACTGAAAAAATGGGAGTTTATTACCAAATGGATCCAATATTAGGGAATAGTCTTAGAGAAAGGGGATTCCATAGGGCCCTAGAGTGGATCAATTGGTAGTAGAATGATCTGATATGAAGTAATTATACATGGAAGAAGTGGTCAGATTGGTAGTTCAACATAGTCTCCCCAGTGTGGTAGGTGGGGACTTATTCAGAAATATTGGGATTGATTACTAGTGGAATTATGAGTTTTTGGAAATATGGGTAACCAATATTGGATTTTATTATTCTATAGTAGGTACACATTGATAATGGATCTAGACCACTTTATGATTCTTGGATCGGGTCAGCTATACCGTGATAGGCGGAAATCTAGAGCTCCAATGGCCTATCAATGTGAGGTGGATGTCATTGAGCACATTATTAGTAAAATAATAAACAGTAGGGGTTCTAGAATGTGGGATTAGAAAGGATCATAGGACCAAATTTCAGTCATATTACACATAGTAAAATGAACATCCATTGATATGGATATCATAACATCTACACTATATAGTACAATCATGGTGGCTTCTATACTATCCAATGATTTGTTTGATATATGAGCTTTATATTCCAATATATTATCATGGTTTGTGGAATTATCGGTCTTAAACCTAACATCCCTATGGGGATTTCTATCCATAAACACTCCATTTAGTGTTCTGTGATGGGGTATTCATTTTTTAAATGAGAGTTCCCTTGAGTAAATTATTATCATTTTCTATTATATATCATTATCTTATAGAAAAATGTAAGTTAATTGATTCTTTATAAATACTATAAGGTAACTTAATGAGGTTATATTGACCACTACGGTAGGAAAATTCCTTTAAAATCTCATTGTTCTCATCAATACATAAATGTTGTTGAATGGGATGTTCAGGCAAGTCAGGAAGGAATATATATCTAGTTGTTGGGTGTGGTGATTGAACAAGTCATTGATATGGTATTATATGATATAAGATTTTAGTGGGATATTTTTTATCTGATGGTGGATTAGTTTTGGTATTTTTTTCTCGAGGATTTTGTGGGTTTCCCATCTCAGAGAGAGAGAGATCGTGTTTATAATTATGCTTATATCAGACATGAAACCTATTTCTATTCCACTATATCAAAGAGATACAATATAAATGTGGAAACATAAGATCCAACAAGAGGTATTATATTCCAAGGTATTCATCTAATATAGTAATTATACAAGGTTTTCTCATGGCTTCTTTTAAAAAATTTTGTTGGTTTTTTTTTGATTATGTGTTGATTAAAGTATGACAAATTAAATGATGACTATGAACCAATGCCTCAGTCATTGGATGGATGACATATTCAAGCAGATGATAGGTGTATTTATTTTTTATAATTTAAATTTTAGATCGATATATCACTATTTTAGGGTAAAAGCATCAAACAAATGTCATAAGACTTTCATGAATATGAATGGTTTGTATGTGTACTTGGTTATGTATATCAACATTAAATACTCACCATAAATATTCATGGACCTAATAAATCATGTTATTCCTCATTATTTGGATTAATTAATGGGTTTTCAGAAGATCCTCATTTACTCCACATTAATGGAGGAATACACTCATCATTAGGAAGATCTATTAGTCACACTAAGGGTGAATCAACTTTATGCCAAGATTTTTACATGTCATATCTAGAATATCTAGGTTCATTTTCTAGGGAATGTTATCTTTAAGGATATTATATCCAATGAACCTATGAATTATGAGTTCTTTGTTTCAAGGGAATAACCCTTATAAAAAATTCTTATAAATAGATTTTTTGGCTTAGAAAGATATTATATATTATTCACCAAAGACTTATCCTATATGAAAGTGCCTTTTATTGGCTTTAACTAAAAGGGGTCAATGTTTGTTTGGTATAATTCATATGAGGATCCATTCAATTAATTATAGAAATTTATGACCACAACATGAATCATAACACTACATTAGCCTTGTGGGGAGGGTACAATGAATTATGGTGCATTGGGGGTCGATCTGGGAGTAGTTCTGATACAAGGGATTGTGTTGTCCCTTATGGGTATCAATAGTTGAGACCACATAAATGAAATTATCATAAACATGACCTTGATTAGTAAAAACTGGTCCATGATCTGAGATGTTGGAACAATTACCTATTTTGTGAGGGATTTTTAGTTTAAATAGGTAATAAAATCTTGAAATTTATATTCCTACAATGGGATATGATATTTCATTAATAAATGTTTTCTAAAAAATTGTAATCTTTTTATTCTGATATCAATTATACCATAGAATATGGAAACATAGTTCCAGATTCTTTATATAAAAATTCATATTCTTATGTTGTTCAAATGTATAACAGTGACTATATATTTATGGTCCTCTTTTCCAGGATGAATCTATGTTTTTTGGATCATCTTGGGAAATATTTTATCACATCATTATATATTGTGACTTCGGGTAATAATTTGACTTAGTAGATGCTATTATATGATGCAGAGTTATTTCCTCTGAGGGAGAATATTTAGGGTGAGATGTAGCCACCAAACTAGTTTAATGATATGTAAGAGATTATTTATATTCATTGGTGTTATTTAGTTTACATAGTTATATGGTAAGAGTTAATAATAGATTATTATTCTTCTTAGAGGGTGTTTTTCACAGGGCTAACAAATGTACCATGATTTATTAATATTGAAATAGTGTCCAGAAATGAAAATGGATATAGAAGGAATTTTCAATTGGTTCTCTAATTATTAGTAGGTGAATGCTATCCTCCAATGAACCACTGGATTCTTCCCATTCCCAAGAAGAAATGGGATGATGTTACTATAGACATTGATGTTGTTTCTCTATAGAAAAATCAGGGTAACAATGATGGGTGGGTGATCAAGGATCAATTTATTAAGGCCAGTCATATATTTTTTCACTGGACCGCTATATCAATAGAATATATGGGAATGAATTATGATAAGTAGAATGTGTGATAGAATTGGTTTCATTATAGAATTTTCTTTGAAACAGATTATCACATTATATCACACGTCAAACATATTTTAAAAAATATTGTAGGTACACATGTGTTTCTGATCACCCCCACCACCCTGATAGATAAGAATCCAAATAAGACTATATATATTCTCAAGGGATTATTGAGTGAACCCATCCTTTAATTTAGAGGCACCTATGAAAATAAATTGGCCTTTATGGAATTCACAATTAATAAAAGTTATCATTCAACCATTCAAATGTAACCTCATAAGGATTTATATTTGTTCCCACATTATAAACCCCTATACTATATAGAGGTTGGGGAATTGGAGATGATTGAGAAATTTATAATATAAAAGACAATAAAGGATGTACTGTTAATTAAACAGTGAATTGAGACTATAAAATGTAGGTAGAAATCATATGCAGATCCATGTCATAGAACTCATGTGTCTGAGATAGGTGACCATTTTTTCTTATGTTTTCTTCCTAGATTGGGAAACCCTTGATTTCATGGGAAGGGGAAGTTTGAATCATGGTTAATTTGGCTATTTTGGATTTTATAGTGCTCTATATCAATGGCTTATCATTTTTATCTACCACATTGATTCAATGACAAGAATGATGTATTATAAATATCCCATATTTAATGTTAAATTCCTAATATATCTCATTTTATTGATGTTAATGTCATTGATCTTGAGGCTAATGCATCCTTTGAAGAGTATCCATCTAATATTTTAGATTTCATTAAGATGAATGTATATAGAAATTCCATTCTTTTAGTGAATTTAAAGTGGAAATACTAACATGTTCATGTGAAAACATGGGAATGAGAGTCTGGAATATGGGCTTAGTGGTTGGAATTTCCCACCAAGGAAGGTTTTTTACTTCAATAGTTCAGGTTGAGGATGATTTGGTTTATAGTGTAGAGATTGTAAAACCATGAACATTCATTGATAGTCGGAAACATTAATATTTTTTGAAACCCTTTATTTATAAATTAATTTAATTTTACATGGGGATTTTTTTGGTATAAGGACCATTACAAAAGATATAGAGGGTGATTTTTCTAGAATCCTAGAGACTTCAGTGAAACTAGCTAGCCCATTAGGGACCATCAGCTAGCCAATGGATCCTGAACATCTTTTTATGGGGGTATGTTTTGTAATTTTAATAATTTTAAATAATAAATACAACCTTTTTTCATTCCCCTCATACAAATAAAATCTTTATAGTCATATTACATTCATTTTTATTCTCTTATTAGTCATGTCTCTTGTTTCTCATCCATTTCTCCTTTATTTTGAGGCAATTTAAGGCATAAGGTAATTCTATGGGATTGTGTCCTTCTGTTGTTTATGTTATTCACTATAACCACATGAACATCTCATATATAGATATTAAAACTTTTTTAATGAACATTCATAAAATTAGAAAAAGTCAAACTTGATGATCATAATGGTATAGTGCCATTTCAAACATGAGAACATAGACAACTAACATGTAAGATTTCCTCATCATCTCCCACTTAGTTCTTCATAACATGAACCCTTCTTAGACATATCACATTTAATTTATATCATCTTAACTAGGGGAAAAGAAATATTAGAATCAGTGACCTTATATGCTTAGTAAGGCTAAAAGGGGAAATATGTAAACATAACCTGAGAATAAGGGTATGAGAACTTGAGAAGAAATATGAAAACCCTACATGGAATATCATAGATAAAAAAATGATTCCTAAAATAAAGAATGGAAATTATAATAATGGAAATCAAATAACATGAACCACCAGAGCATAACATTTTCATAAGACATAGATTTTTGGAAAACATATAAGAATTGCAGACCTTCTTTTAGGGATACCCAGTAATACATTCATATCATGTTTTTATTAGGATAATCAACCATGTACCTTCTTTGGGCTTGGGATAACCTCATGTATACCCTTTTTTTGGATTGGGATAACCTATAATGTACCCTATTTCATGATTGGGATAACATCATATATACCATTTTAGCACATACAACATTAATCATTACCCAAAACATTTAAGAGATATATAGTTACTACCTATAACATAATGAAAATTATACATACATGTTCCAAAAGAACATAAAAAATTCATTATATCAATACTCATGAAAAGAAATGGTCTTTGTAAACATCATATAATTACCCATGTAGAATAATTAGGTTTTATAATCATTTCATAATGTTATCATATCCCTTGTAAAGGAAGTATGTTTCATAATCATTTTATCATGGAATAACTCATTGAATAGGAACATGTATTATAAAAAATATTATCATCATAAACATAGACAATCTATATAAAGAACAATGATGATATCATTGGATCATATCCCCATTAAATCTCATGTAACATAAAAGGATTTCATCATAGATTGAAAATAATTTTTAAAGTAGATTCAGTTGATATATTTCATAAGGAAAATAACCTTCCTTATAAAATCAAATTTTATAACTATAAATTTAAAATATATGGTTGAAATTATTATCATTGAAAATAACCTTGAAAATTTATAAAGGAATCCGTAAAATAATGTTTAAATCATTTCTTGAGAAAAATATCCTTTCCACATGAAAAATAATTTTTAAAACATTAAAAATTTAAAAAATACATTTCTTTAAAAATAACATTGAGAACATTTAAAATAATCTCTAAAAATCATTTAAATAATTTTTTTGATGAAAATAATGATTCATCGAAAATAAAGTTTTAAAAATAAACAATTCATGAACAAATTTGGAAATAAATTTTATTGGAAATAAAATTTAAACTTATAAATGAATATTTAAATCATTTAGTGGTACGAGCGGCATAAAATTCAATACACATTAAAAAAAGATTCTATTCATATTATCGGTAAAAGAAAAACAAGCCTTGTTTTTAAAAATAACATGAATATCATAGTTAAATAATTTTATAAATATAAAAAATTAGTAAAAAGACATTAAAAAATACAAAAGTAAAATTTTAATATTAATTAAAATATTTTTAGATAACATGGATATAGATGAAAAAATTGGAGTCGATTGAAGAGTGTAAAAAAGATGGTTTTAAAATCAAATATTTTCGACTAACAGGTGCATAAATATAGAAAAATGAATGGAAAAAAAGTATTAAAAACAAATTACAATATTAAAATAACTATATTGAATTTATTTAGATATATTTCATAATATTTATTTATTATAAGAATAATGGTAAACAATCTAGAAAAATGATGAGATTGTGTCATAAAAATTTACCACTTTGGTAACATTGAACTGTAAGACCCATGACCTAATACATTAAAATATATATAAAATACCATGATAAAAAATAAATTCATGATATTACATGTTAATGGGGATATATATACACCTCACAAAGGAATATAGGTGCATAATAAAATGTATGTTCCAAAGAAGAAAAATTGAGACAAAAATCTCTTACCTTAAGTCTCGTATGTTCGAACATCATGTATAATAAATATAATTTTACTATAGATCTATTATAGAACCACAAAAACACACACACAACTATATATATATATATATCATTCCATATTATATTATCTTATGAACTTTTATTACCATTTTATTATCAATTCCATGGTAAAATCACATTTCAGGCAATAACATCTTTTTCCATATATATATATATTGATTTGTTCCATTCAGTCCTCTAATTTTGATCATGGTACAATAATATTGATAATATTAAAACTGATTTAAATTTAATAAATATTAATTATAAATTTATTTATAGCAATGAATAATAGTTAGAGATAAAAAAGTATATACACTCTTCATGGAGACGGTTGGCATTACAAATATGTGAATGTTGTTTCAATTTTTTCAAAAAATGGGATGAAAGGATGGTAGATAACAAATAAAATTTGTTTTTTCATTATTATGTCATATATATTTTATATATATTCATTAAATATATCAATATTACATTACAAGAAATACTTTAGAGAAAAATGAATCATTTCACTTCACGAGGCAGTTGTCCACCAAACGCACGAACGACGTTATCATATCCCCCAAGGAATGAAAAGTAAGAAGGTATATGTAATAATATATTTAAAAATTTATATTTATCTTAAAATTATCATAAATATTCATTTAATATATTATCATTACTATCCATGTAAAATAGAAATAAATAATAAGTCACATCATTTTTTGAGATGGTAGTCTGTTGTACACATGAGCAACATTATTGTTTTCCAACAGGATGGGTGGAAAGAATTTAGATATGGTATTATAATTATATAGGTATAATAATATCCTTAAAAGAATAAATAATCATTTATTCTATCATTATATCCATCTATGATATGTGGTTAAGGAAAACGAATACCAATAGTTTACGAGGCGGTTTTATGTCATACACAGTACTAATGATTTTGTATCCCATTTGATGGAAGATGATATTTATTTTGTTTATTCCATTAAGATAATAAAATCTAAGTATGTGTAATATAATTGTGTTATTATATCAAATTAATTTAATAATATTCGATGGTTTTATAAGAACAAGTAAACATTACATAGTTTAAAACATTAACTCTCCTTCGGATAACCTCTTAAGGTTTAACCTAAATCAATCCATGATTGGATTTTGTATCTCATGAAGGTATCTAGGACATGTGGATCTATTTAAAGAATATATATAGATCGTTATTGCTTTAATAATATTTTTATTTATGTAAAAAGTGGAGATGAGAAGAGGTGGCCTTTTATAAT
Organism: Viscum album; assembly: GCA_963277665.1. Classification (NCBI taxonomy): domain Eukaryota; kingdom Viridiplantae; phylum Streptophyta; class Magnoliopsida; order Santalales; family Viscaceae; genus Viscum; species Viscum album. The sequence continues at coordinate 1,190,457,952 of OY728126.1, forward strand.
TATGGGAGAGGACACACATGATATTTTTGAAAAGAATAAAGTGTACACACTCTTTTTACATGCCAAAAGGATAAAAATAGGTTCATTACCTAAAATAATAGATTATAAGGTATAAATAGTTCCTTTAAATGGGTTTTTGACAAGTTTTCTATGTTATTTAACCCCTTTTAACTTTATTTTAACTCCTCAACAAACCCATTTTAACTTTTACCATGGTAATTAATTTTATACATTTTTACTATTCATTTTGATAAAAAAAATAAGTAGAACATATGATATAATATTAATTTTTTTATTAAAAATATTGATTCACTTTATCCAAATTATTATAATGTATGCAGGAACATTTATTTTAATATTCCACCTGAAGATGCGATGAGAAAGTTGTTTTCTAAAGTGAAAATGTTGAAAAGATTTAAACTTTTTAATGGCTTAATTCAATTTGAAATTTATTATAATGAAAAAATTTATATTATAAGATATATATTTGATGTAATTTTACTTTTAAAAACATTATAAACAAATTTTTATGTTTTTAAATTATTTTAAATAATTATAATACTTAATAAAAACAATATTTTTTACTATTCACTGAAAAAAAAAATTCTTTCTAGAAAATCATAAGAAATTCACCATAATAATTTCTATACATAATTATTTAAAAATTTAGTTTCATTTTTTGAAAAAAAGTATTAATGTAGATGAAAATTATTTTTAAAAATAATGCAAAAAATGTGATTAAATAACCTTTTAGAAAAAAACAATTTTAGGCATATAATTGGATTAATACTTATCTATTTTCTAGCAAATTCATATGATGAAAGTTAAATATTGGATTAAATATATAATATAAAAATTTAACTAATAATTTTTACTAAATTTAGTTTTTTTTTTACTTTTTTTTGTAAAACCTATTTATGCCTAGAAAAATATTATTTCAGAAAAAGATTTCCTTCTTTTTCAAATGGTTCTCATTTTTATTTGTAATTAATTGTTCGTCACAGATTTCATTTTATATGAATATGTAAACCATATATTTTGTTAAATTGGATATTCCAAATCATAAAAACAATTACAACAACTTAGAAATAACTATCATATTAAATAATAATATTTTAATAGTATCTTATGTTTTTAATTACCCGATGTTTCATGGAGAGAACATTTTTAAATAAATTAAAATTATTTGAAAAAAAAATATTTCATGAAATATTGGTGTGCCACATTATATCCCCTTAAAAAATTTCATCCTCACCTTTTTAATTGGTTCTCAAGAGACCTAAAAAATTAAAATTCCTTCATGGAAAACACACATCCTAAAAGGAGGAAATAAAACATCCTTATGAATAGAGAGAAAAGAAATTAAGAAGGTAATAATGAATGACTCCTAAATAGGTTTCCAAACAGCTGCACATTGGGGGGATACACAGATATGGACATTGAAAAAAGTATAAATAATTTTTTAGAGTTATAAAGATCATTGATCACAAGAAAGTGAATAAGATAAAAATAATTAATGACCATAAATCCACACATCTTTGATGAGTTAAAATTCAATCTATTAATTATAAATGAAGGTACCAGGGTAACATTTTTCAAGATTTTTTTCTTAATGTTGTGGAATTTTCCTGATAAGATATACTTACTTGATTTTATTAAATTTCATAAGTAGGGTATCGTATTTTTATTATTCTTCGATCTATTTTTTACTTTATCCCTTATTATATGATATGAATATTTCATCCATGATGAAATAACATATATTAAGATCAATTAATAAATTACATGTCATTCCATATATCCCTAGTCATTTTTTAAAACAAAATTTTTAGTAAAGATTATCCAATCTTCATAAATCATCATATTGTTAAATAATACACTAGTCTCTAAAACCATATCTAGATTTAAAAAAAACCATTCCATACATGGTTATCCTTAGGAACCTTAAAAATTTTAAAATTTATAAATAATATCACTAAATTTGTAAAGACCCGTGTTTTTCCATGTAATTTTTTATTTATATAGAAATAATACGTGCCCTCAAAAATTTATAGTGCGTGATTCCGAGGCCCGGTGTACCCACAATGAATTTCTGATCATTTTTTGGATACATTCAGTAAATGCACAAGCGGTATTTTATAACTTCTGAACTGGTGCTCATAATTGAAATCTGAGAACACCGTTGAACTCGCAACGCTGATATTCGCTTAAGGAGACCTTCATCTAGACTGCAGTAAGTCGAGGGTGAAACTTTTTTTTCGAAATTTTCATGGGATAGAATAAAATAATCATGCATTATTTTATTTTTGAAATTGAAACCTGCCATTTTTTATTTAGTGGTGGGGACCACCCAAACTCTCTTCTTTAATGGGAGGTGACTCTTTGTTTATTCCCCCTAGTTAATGTGCCAACTTTAATTTAATTAAAGTTCCGACATTGATTAATTAATAAACATAATTTATTATATTGTCTTCTCACATTGCTTGAGGTTGTAAAAATCATTTGTAAAAGAGGAGAGCCTTGGAGAGAGATTTTGGAATAACATCTTCCAATGAAGAACATCCCCGTATCAAGAATGAGGACAACGTGTGAGCTCAGATAGGAAATGTGTTGCAGGAGCGATGAACGTCAGCATCCCCTTCACCAACTTCATCCTCTTCCTCACGACACCTCCAAAAGACGAATGGGGTAGGGGTTTTAAATTGAATTATGATTAAATATATTTTTTTGATTCTTAATAGTCTGGATTCGCAAAGAGAATGGCCAAACAAAGATGGACATCATCCTTTAATGATACCTTGCACCTTTTTCTTTTTTTTCACCACACTTTCTTCATGAATTATTCAATTCCAAATAATTAATGATGGTGAAAACACAATGTCTCATTGAGAACGACATATGGATGTGGAGATCTCGATCCGAGGATCGTGAATATGCGAACATCATAATTTTTGGTCTTGGAACGAAGCTGCGATGACTTTCAGAAGAAGGAAGAGGTCGACACCTTGCCGACTGCATGGAAGGAGGGCAGTGCACGCCTGCATCGTTGGACGAAGAGGTTGCAGCCCATTGGCCATGGAGGAGCAGGGTGGTGGTCGGTACACTAGCCGACCACGTGGTGAAGTGGCGACACATTTCCCAACCACCGGAGTAGGAGACTGCGACCTCTTAGCCGTGACGAAGGCCGAACCCCGGATGACCGCAGGTGGAAAGCAGAGCAGTTGTGGCACTGGAGGGAGGACCGGCCAGGAACCCAGCCAACCATAACGCACCGAGTGGAACCACCGAGCAGTCCCGTGTGCCATCAGGGTAGCCAAATAGCCATAGGGCCGTTCGGAATACCGGGTGGGGGGGGAGCCTCCCCCCTGGGTTCTGGCTAGGGTGGACCCCCCCACAGTGAGCCACCTGATCATGGGCTACACCATAGGTGGCCCATCCAGCCATGCCCAATGGCCCGTTCCAGTAGGCTGGGCTAGGCCGCCCCACCTTTGTGGGCCGGTCCGGACCATGGCCTAGTAGGCTGGGCCCTCTGTGGCCCAGGACAACCAGGCCGGACCTCAATCAGGCCAGGATGACCCGAATCAGGCCGGGTTGGACCGGACCCGGGCCCAACCGGACCCAGTTTCGCCTTTGTGGCCATATCATGATAACCGAGAGTCCGTTTGATGAACCGTCTATGAAACCAGAATTCTTGGATCAAGAAATTAACTTTGGTATACTCCAATTTAGTTTTGCATAAAGTTAGAGTATGGATAGGTTGGATCTAACCCGAATCCAACCCGGCCCTCGGAGCGGAAACACTAATAACTTACAGATTGGGAGTTCGATTGACTCCCCGTCTGTTGTGTTGGGTCCATAATGATGTGATGGACCTTTGGGTTACTCATTTTTAGAACTAAGTGGTGGTTGAGGTATGGCCAATATCTCGAGGGACAGATTCTACGAAACTCGAGCGCACCGGGTGTGAGGAATCCAACATCTGACAGTGAGGCGAAATTTAGAGACGGATAATACGGAGGTTATTTACCTATCAACTCTAGGTGGGTCGGATACTATGCGTGTCATTGCGGGGTTTAATACCTATTGATTCAGTGTGGGTCAGCGCTCAACGATCCTGTGTGGGTCAGCGCATACTGATCCTATGTGGGCCAGATCCTGTGTGGGTCAACGCTCAGCGATCCTGTGAGGGTCAGCGCATACCGATCCTATGTGGGTCAGATACTATGTGGGTCGGCGCTCAGTGATCCTATGTAGGTCAGCGCATACCGATCCTGTGTGGGTCAGATCCTATGTGGGTCATTGTGGGGGCTAGTACATATCGATCATGTGTAGGTCAGACTCCGTATAATCAGCAGAAGTGCCTCTTTATAGAATAAGATGATATAGCTTTTTGAATAATCATATATACTTCAATACTTCACTTATACCTAGTGTGAGATGTGTCCTTACCTTTATGATATTCTTCTGTGTGGTGTACCTGTGTGGTACTTATATTTCTGTGGTGTACCTGTGTGTTACTTCTACGTTCGTGGTGTACATTTGTATATCTTGATAACTTAGGTATATGTATGGGAATATACCAAAGTAGTGTTGATGAATATTGCTTCATGATTTGTGGTTTTTCCTTTATGGAACTCTAGGAGACCTACGAGGGTCTCAGGGTCCCTACTGAGTATCGTTATACTCACCCTTGTACGGGCTATACCCGCACCTTGCTGTGTCTTGTGCAGACGACGGATAACGCTGATCGAGGTCATGGGTACTATACTAGAGGATGATCAGAGGTGGAAAATTGATGAGAATATCCATAGGGATGATCGTTCGAGAGCTGTACCTACCCTTTAGGTAGGGTCCTTGGTGGGTGTTCACAAGAGCTGTTCTTTTTCAGTTTTACTTGTACTTTGGAGTTGGGCTTGTATTCTGGCCCCCATTACTAACTGTACACACCATGTTTACTTTAAAGTTTACCATGTTCTTTTATAATGTTATGTGCTTGGTTTTGGTGAGTTTACAGGTTTAGAAGAAATTCTTTCCTGGTTTTAGGGATATGCTTTTCCGATGCTAGTCACCAGCCCCTGGCCTTTGGAAGCAGGCTTGGGGTAGTCATGACACGGGCCTCGGGGGATGGGTTGTGACAAATTGGTATCAGAGGAGTCGATTCTACCAAAGAACTTGGACTATAATATTTTAATCAGAAAAAGTGTTCTGTGTTATGAGTATGTTTATCAGTTTGGGGAATCCAGTGTTGGTGTGGCGGTCGACATATCTATACACCAGGACCCTGATCTCTGATTTCTGAATCATTTCATGAAAACACTGATTGCGTGTGTGTTTTGGAAGAGTTTTATTTGTGATCTATTTGAGTCACCTCACCTGGTGTAACTTATTGACCGTGGAACACCTGTTCTTTCAGGATGTCTCCACACAAATATCTAGCTAGGGTTCTAGGTAGAGTACGTGATGACAGCCCACTGAGTGACGAGGCTTCGGTACAGGGATCCCATATGGCAGTTGTACCATTAGGTGGAGTACCTACAGCACCACTACCCATTGGGAAATCGATGCCCCCAACCCCAATAGTAGATGGTGCACGCCGCTTGAGCATGTTTCACGAGTTTCGGCACCAGTGGCCACCATGGTTTCTGGGAGAGATGGATCTGAAGGCTTCTGAGGACTGGATGGAGGCCATGGTTAGAGTTTTTCGACTGGTAGAAACACCAGCTGATCTCATGGTGATCCTTGATGCCAATATTCTTCAAGCAACAGTGGGAAGATGGTGGAGCTTGATGCTCCAGGTTCACGATGAGTTGACTCTTGTATGGGCGTACTTCGAGATCCTTTTCAGGGAAGATTTCATCCCATAAACCATACGCTCAGTGTGTATAGTGGAGATTCTCCACTTTTAGTAGGGTAGCATGACTGTGGCTCAGTATTCAGCGAGGTTCACCGACCTCTCACGCTACTCCACTGACATTGTGCGAGACCCTTTATTTAGGGACCGAACCTTTGAGCAGGGGCTCAGTCAGGAGATTAGAGCTTTGATGGTTTCTCTCATCATCCCAACATAGGAAGGAGTGTTAGAGAGAGCACTCTTAGTAGAGAGATTCCCTACTGAACAGTCACCATGAGTGAGACCCATCACCGGATGACACATAACAGAGTCATCAACATCTGGTAGCAGATAGATGATGTAGAGGTCCAAGAGGACCAAACCTATCGGTGGATGACTGCAGAATATAAGGCCAGTGGTGCGGGGCTCTCATGACAGAGTAAGAAATGTGAGGAACAAGTAGTGTTATTCGTGTGGTGGGCAGGGTCACATGGATTGCGACTGCCCGACCCGCTATACAGACGACCAACAGATGGTTGAAGGACTGCCTGGGTAGAGGCGAAGATTCGATCGAGGAGGTCTGCAGTCAGGAGGCGGACGTGGAAGAGGAGAAGGCCGTGCATCAGGTGGTGGGTGGAGATTTGAGGTTCTTCCCCCACCACCTCCAGTTGGTCCACCCTGACCATAGGGAGCAGGTGGATAGGAATGAGCTCAGTTCTAGGTAATTGAGGCCTACGACCATGGATATCTAGAGATGATACAAGGTACGATATTTGTCTACTCCACCTTAACTTCTGTACTTATAGACACAGGTGCCAGTCACTCATTTATTGCCACGACCCTCGTTCAGAGCTCGGAGGTTTCAGTTGTGCCGTTGGCTCTATCCTTATGGATAGATACTTTTACAGAAGTAGATTTGACGATTACACAGTGGTGCCGACAGTGTGAGCTTACTCTAGGAGGCCAATGCTTCGGCTGGGATCTTCTAGTAGCGGCGTCAATGCCTTATGATTTTATATTGGGTATGGAATGGTTATCCATAGTATATGCTCAAATTGACTGTATTAGGTGCAAAGTGCGGTGTGTCCGCACAGATGGGACCATGTTTTCCTTCATCAATGAGAAGGGACCCTTTTCAACATAGGATGGACTTAACCGGAGGAGGGTGCAACCTATCACACATCAGTTGGCTAGCCTTACCCTTAGAGTGGTTGATGTTGAGATTCTGATCTATCATGTAGTGGTGGACCAGTACACTGATGTTTTTCCGGATGATGTTCTGGGTCTACCTCCTTGCATAGAGAGGGAATTTTTCATCGACTTGTACCCCAGGATGACATCGATATCTACACCAGCATATTGGATGGCTGCTGCGGAGCTTCGAGAGCTGCGAGTATAGCTGGAAGACTTGCAGAGCAAAGGATTTATTAGGCCCAATGTTTCTCCTTGGGAAGACCTAATTTTGTTCTCCAATAAGGCATATGGAAGTTTGAGACTCTGTGTAGGATATCAGCGCCTGAACGAGGTGACCGTGAAGAACAAGTACCCAATCCCAAGGATTGATTATCTCTTTGGCCAACTGAAGGGATCATAGTGGTTTTTGAAGATAGAGCTCAGATCAGGATATCACCAGCTCAGGGTACAAGACGAGGATGTGTAGAAGACGACCTTCAAATGTTAGTATGGCCATTATTAGTTCCTGGTTATGCCATTCGGTGTGACCAACACCCCAACAGTGTTCATGGGAATCATGAATCAGATATTAAAGTCATACCTCGATTGCTTTGTGGTAGTTTTCATCGAAGACATATTGATATACTCAATGATGGAGGAGGATCATTCCTATCATCTGCATATAGTTCTAGACACACTCTGAGAGCACCATCTTTATGGTAAGCTCTCGAAGTGCCAGTTCTAGATCTGAGAGGTTCACTTCTTGGGACACGTCATCTTGGAGGGTGGAGTTGCAGTGGATCCAGAAAATATTGAGTCTGTACTTGCTTGGGAGCCACCCAAGAGTGTGACGGGAGTGTGGAGTTTCTTGGGTTTGGACAGTTACTACCATAGGTCTCTGCCAATATTTTCCAGAGTTGCGGCACCCTTATCAGCGTTGACAAAGAAGTGGCAACCCGTCGTGTGGTTGGAGAGATGCCCGAGGTGTTTCCAGGAGCTGAGGCGGAGACTGATGAGTGCCCCCATATTGAGGTTACCAGAAGAGGGTGTTGGGTACGTCGTCTACTACGACGCATCAGGGACCAGACTTGGATATGTCCTGATGTAGGAGCGAGCAGTGATTTCACATGGTTCTCAATAGCTGAGACAAAATGAGCAGAACTATGCTACCCATGACCGAAAGTTATAAGAAATGGTCTTTTCTTTGAGGATGTGGCAACATTACATGATGTGCAAACGTTTTATAGTCTACTCTGATCATAAGAGTCTTAGATATATCTTCTCTCAGAAGGACTTGAACCTGAGATAGTGCCGCTAGCTTGAGTTCCTCTGGGACTATGACTTTGAGATAGTCTATACTCCTGGGAAGGGGAATGTAGTAGCAGATGCACTCACCAAGAGATATGGTATACAGTTGTTGAGTGAGGCGATGAAGCAGGTAGCCACTTTGAAAATTTCCTACGTGGATCGAGATGGAGCATCTTATCTTCTATCTCTTACAGTCACTCCCCCACAACTTCAGTGAGTTAGGGAGGTGTATCTTGGGGAAACTGGCTGTGAGGATCAACGTGCTTAGATATCCATAGGACATGCACTTGATGTATTTTCTAAATGTGGGGATCATGTCATCCTCTTCAGAGGGTGTACTATGGTTCTAGTGGTGCTATGAGAGAAAGGGATGATAGAGTTCCCTGTGTCCCCTCCATTGGTACATCTAGTAGTGGAAAAGATGTATCAGGACCTTCGGTGTCAGCACTAGTTTCCGAGAATAATGAAAGAAGTGGCAGAGTTTGTATCTCGGTGCCTCACTTGTTAGTAAGTGAAGACGGAGCCTCAGGTTCCAGTGGGATTAGTTCATCCACTAGAGGTGCCAGAGTAGACGTGGTATGGAATCTCTATTGACTTTGTGATCGGAATTCCACGCATGTTCAAGGGGCATGATTCCATTTGGGTGATCGTTGACCGACTCACCAAGTCTGCCCAATTCCTACCTATCAGAGAGCAGGGATCAGTAGAGATCTTGGTACACCTATATGTGTATAAGATTGTACGACTTCATGGAGTTCCATATACAATTGTCCCTGATCGTGATGAACTTTTCTTTTCCCGGCTATAGAAGGGGTTGTAGGAAGCATTTAGGACACAACTTAGGTTGAGAACTGCCTTCCATCCTCAGATGGATGGTCAGACAGAGTGGACCATTAAGAACCATAAGGATATGTTGCATGCTTGTATCCTAGATTTCAGTCATAGCTGGGAGGGTCACTTGCCTTTGGTGGAGTTTGCGTACAACAAAAACTATCACTCCAGTATCAGAATAACACCATTTGAAGCATTGTACGGATGACCATACAGATCACCTCTATACTGGATTGACCCAGGGGAGTCAGCACTTGTGGAACCAGAGATGGTATGGCCTACGACATATAAGGTGAAAATCATCCAGAAGCGGATGAATTCTATACCGAGCAGGCAGAAATTCTATGCTGATAGAAGATAGAGACCTCTAGAGTTCAAGTATGGGACCATGTATTTCTACGGGTCTCACCTCAACAAGGTTTATGGAGATTTGGATGAGGCAACATGTTATCTCTAAGATTCATTGGACCCTTTCAGGTCCTCTAGAGAGTTGGTGAGGTGGCTTACAACTTAGCTCTTCCACCTCAGTTGCACCGGGTGCACGACATTTTCCACGTATCCTAGATGAGGAGATATGTACATGATCCTTAGCACATAATTGACAGGGGCGATCTGGACATCGATAATAGGGTTACATTTTTGGAGGTTCTAGTGGATATTGAGGATCGACAAGAGCAGGTCCTTCATGGGTGGTCGATACCTCTGGTGTGCGTATGCTGGCTGCACGAGAATATCTAAGAGAGAACATGGGAGAAGGATGCATAGATTCGTGCTCAGTACCCACACTTGTTTCCTCAGTTTGTGTTGTGGATTTCAGGGATGAAAAGTCCTAAGGTGGGGAGAATGTAAAGACTAGGATTTTTCCTTGTAATTTTTTTAATTATATTAGAATATTACGAGTCTGTGAAAATTTATGGTGCTTGATTTCAAGGCCCGATGTGCCCAAAATAAATTTCTAAACTAATTTTTGGGTATGTTCAGTAAATGCGTGTGCACAAATTTTGTAACATTCGAACCGGTGCTCAGAATTGAAATCCAAGGACACTGTTGAACTTGCAGCACCGATATTCGCCTAAGGATTCCTTCATCTCGACCGTAGTAGGTCGAGGGTGAAAATTCGATTTTGTAATTTTCGTGGGAGAAAATAAAATAAACATGCTTTATTTTATTTTTGAAATTGAAACCTCACATTTTGAATTTATTGGTGGGGACCACCTGAACTATCTTCTTTAATGGTAGGTGACTCTTGGTTTATTCCCCCTAGTTAATGTGCCATCTTTAACCAAATTAAAGTGCCGACTTTGATAATTTAATAAAATTAATTTATTAAGTTGGATTCTCACATTACATGAGGTTGGAAAAATCATTGGAAAAATAGGAGAGCCTTGGAGGGATCTTTTGGAGGATCATCTTCCAACGAACAACGTACCCGAAACAAGAATGAGGACGATGCACGAGCTCGAATTGGAAACATGTTGCGGGAGGGACGAACGTCGGTGTCTCGTTCACCAACTTCATTATTTTTCTCATGACACCTCCAATGAACGAACGAGGTTGGGGTTTTAAATTTAATTATGATTAAATATATTTTATTGATTCTTCATATTCTAGATTCACAATGACGATGGCGAAACAAAGATGACCATTATCCCACACTTATACCTTGCCCCTTTTCTTTTGTTCTTCACGGGTTCTTTGTGCGTTATTCAATGCCAAATAATTAATGATGTTGAAAACACAATGTCTCATTGTGTGCGACATATGGATCAGAGATCTTGACTCAAGTATCGTGAATATGTGAACGTCATAATTGTTTGGCTTGGAATGAAGCTGCAACGACTTGCGGAAGAAGGCGGCGACCAACACCTAGCCGGTCGCGTGGAAGGAGGGCGGCACGCATTCATGCCGCCGGAAGAGGAGGTCGCGTGGAGAAGCGGTGGCATGTGTCCGCGCCACCGGAGCAGGATGATGCCGTGGAGGCCGGAGTGCGGTTGACACCCGGATGGTTGCAGTTGCACATCAGCATCATCGCGCTGCTGGAGGGAGGACCGGCCAGGAACCCGACTGACCGTGATGCACCGAGTGGGACTGTCAGGCGGTCCCATGTGCCAGTAGTGCAACCGAACGACCATTAGGCCATTTTGAATTCTGGGGGGGGTGTCTCCCCCTGGGTTGTGGCTAGGGCAGACCCCACCATGATGGGATACCCGACTACGGGTCGTGCCAGCGGGCCACACCAGTGGGCTGGGCCGGACCATGGCCCAGCGGGCTTGGCCCACCACAACCCAGGACAAATGGGATGGACCCAAATCGGGCCAGGTTGAACTGAACCAGGTCGGGTCGGCCCAAGCCAGGTTAGGCCGGGTTGGTCTGACCGGGTCGGACCAGACCAGGGCCCATCCAGACCTAGTTTCGCCTTTGTGGCCATATCTTGAGAACCGAGAGTCTGTTTGATGAACAGTCTATGAAACTAGAATTCATGGATCAAGATAGTCCTTCTGGTATACTCCACTTGTGTTTTGGATAAAGTTGTTCTATGACCAGGTTGGATTGAACCAGAATCCAACCGGGCCCTCGGAGCAGAAATGCTAATAACTTACAGACCAAGCATTCGATTGAAGTGCCTTCTATTGCATTGGGTCCCTTATGATGTGACATACCTTTGGGTTAATCCTATGTGGATCTTAGTGGTGGTTGAGGTACGAATGGTATCTCAAGAGACAAATTCTACAAAACTTGAGTGCATCAGGTGTGAGGAATCCAGTGGCTGGAAGTGAGGCGGAGGTTTGAGACGGATAATACGGAAGATAGTTACCTATCAACTCTAGGCGGGTCAGATTCAGTGTGGTTCATTGCGAGGGTTAGTATCTATCGATCCTATGTGGGTCAGCGCTCAATGATCTTTTGTGGGTCAATGCATACCGATCCTTTTTGGGTCAGATCCTTTGTGGGTTAGCGCTCAACGATCCTATGAGGGTCAGCACATACTGATCTTGTGTGGGTCAGATCCTATGTGGGTCAGCACTAAGCGATCCTGTATGGGTCAGTGCATACCGATCCTATGTGTGTCAGATTGTGTATGGATCATTGAGGGGGTTAGTACCTATCGATCCTATGTGGTTCTGACTCTGTATTGACAGAATAAAATGATCTAGTTTCGTGACTAATTATTTGTACTTCTATACTTCACTTATACCTGGTGTGAGCTGATTCCTTACCTTTATGGTATTCTTCTGCATGGTGTACCTGTGTGGTACTTATATCTTCGTGGTGTACCTGTGTTGTACTTCTACCTTCATGGTGTACCTTTGTATATCTTCATGACTTAGGTATATGTATGGGCATGTACCTAAGTTTTGTTGATTACTATTGCTTCTTGATTTTTTGTTTTTTACTTTGTGAAACTGTAGGAGACCTTCGAGGGTCACGGTGTCCCTACTGAGTATCGTTATACTCACCCCTGTATGGGATACGCCTGCACCTTGTTGTGTCTTGTGCAGACGATGGACAACGCTGATCGAGGTCGAGGGTACCAGACTAGAGTTTGATCGGAGGTGGAAAACTGAAAAGAGGATCCATAGGGATGACTGTTCGAGAGTTGTACCTACCCTTCAGGTAAGGTCCTTGGCGGGTCTTCATAGGACCTGTTCTTTTTCAGTTTTACTAGTCCTTTCCAGTTGGGCTTGAATTCTGGACCCCTTTACTTACTGTACACATCATGTTTACTTTATAGTTTACCTTGTGCTTGTATCTTGTTGTGTGCTTGGTTTGGGTGAGTTTACAGGTTTAGAGGAAATGCCTTCCTGATTTTAGGGATATTCCTTTCCGGTGCTAGTCACCAGCCTCTGGCATATGGATGGTGGGCTTGGGGTAGTCACGACACATGCCCTGGGGGACGGGTCGTGACAAAATTTCCTATAAAAAAAATCAAATTAATCACCAAAATATCCTAAAGTAGTTCTAAATTCTCACATACCAGATATATGAGTACCTTGGTCATATATTCTCTTAAAACATGGTATGGCCAAAAGTTTTGTAAAATGTCAATGAAAACATACAATCTTTTAAATCATTAAATAAAACCAAATATTATTGAACATATTTCATAAATCAAAAATGGTTCTAAACTCCATTAATGATAACATATATCACTTCTTCAATAAATCATTAATCAGTTTTGGGGTCATCAATAATATCATGTTTACTTTATCATTATGAGTCATATATTTATCTTATCAAAACACCATTTTCTTAACATGATGAAAATATTATGGTTCATCTTACCATAATTATGTTTTTTCCATAATATATCACCTTTCCATTAAATCCCTTTTATAGGTCATCAGTAACATTAAATTTATTCTTTCAAATCTATAACAAAAAACTTCTAAAAAATAATCCTTATATATTTCATGATTCATGTAATTCAATTCATCAATTCCCATATATAAACACTTCAATCATTACACATCATTATGAAACCATTACCTAGGATTTATAATATGATTTATTAATACCTATTTCATAAAATAATAAATATTAACCATGTATTAACATTCATGAACCTAAATTTAATCATAGTTATCATGTTTAACATAAAAATACAATTATAATATACCATACCATTCAAATTTCATTCAATATCTATTATTCATTAAAAGTGTAACAATTACTCATGCCACCTTGCTGATTCTCGTCACATTATTTACCCCTAGTACATTGATATTAATAATTCTAATACATTCTACATTTATTTCCTTCAACCATTAATGATGTATTAGGGTAACCATAATTCTTGTTCTATGTGTTAACCAATATTTTAATTTTTCCATCTCAATTACTTTATTTGTTTCCTTTTAGACACTCAAAACATACCTCGTCCCTTTGAGACATTCCCATGAGTGTTTCATTCCACATCATTGACATAAAAGAAACTGATTCATCATTCCACAACAGTTTCCACCACCCAAGATCATGGAAAACACTATCCTTCTCTTCTTTGGGGAGTATGAATGTTAGTTGAGGCACATGTTGTTAATAAAATATTGTGATAACTAATTAGGCATAATCATAACATCCTTCACTCCAATCATAACCTTATTTGGTTCCTCATTAAACAATTTTCTATCACATTTGACATTATCCTAGTTCCATATGGTTCTCTCTTATTAGTAAAACCTAACACATTGTGTGTGAAATAGTAATCATAGTAGGAAACCAAATAAGCATGAAAAATCTTTTATAGGATGTCTAAATAATGAAAAATTCTTTTGAATCAGTAATACCTTAGGCTAATCCTAAGTAATTATTCCAATCCTTTATGATGGTTCATAAATTTTCTTTTAATTCACAATGAATATACCCTAGGAGTGTCCATCCAGGTGTACAACAAGGCACATTGTTTTTCACCAAGTGATGATTAGGCCCAAAATAATGTTCGCTTTTCTAACTTATTTATCATGATTAAAGCTATTACAGAGTCACATATACCTGTATTATCTAGATAGGGGTGAATTTTTTTGGAAACCACTAACTCTATCCTTTACCAATATTCATGTTTATTTTCAATAAAAAAATTATCCATAGAATTATTATAACACATATCCCAAAGGATATCACTAATTTTTTACCATCCTTGTTTTAATGGATATATATTGTTATCCACTGATACAAACTATAACAACCTAAACATATCATACATATATATTGTTTTTTAGGAAAATTTCTTACATTACAGAAAAATATGCATGACAATTGTAAATATATATTGCCTTTGGAAACATAGATTCATAAAATAATTTATAATAGTTATAAATGGTATCTAGCTTAGTTAATCATTAATAGAACTCTTATTTGAAATATCACTTGTGATAAAAATAATCATAACCAATTGAAAAGACACATAAGAAAGGGTGATCTTAGATGCTTAGTAAGGATAAAAAAGTGGAATATGTAAACATAACATGAGCATATTTTTATGAGAGGATGAACCAAAAATATAAAAACCATAAAATTCATTTCAAATATCAAAATATAGTTCCATGGAATATGGATTCGGAGTTCAAATGACAATAATCATAAGGGGAAATCAATGAAAATGAACTATGTGATAATAACATTGGAATAAGAAATTGAGTTATAGAAAACACATAATCATAGAAAACATTATGCCAAGGATACCCAAAAAGACATTAAAAAATGATAGCCTTGGTATAACCACCCATGTACCTAGATTGGTTTTGGAATAACCCCTTATGTTCCCACTTCTGGGCTTGATATAACCTCTCATGTTCCCTCTTTTGGGCTTGAGATAACCTCATATGTTCCCTTTGAGTTCATAGAACATTAACCATTACCCAATTCATTGGAATGATATATTGGTCTAACCCATATCATGATGAAAATAATACATATTTTTCAACAAGATCATTAAACATTCGTCATATCAAAACCCATTCAAGTAAATGGGTATATTAAACAACATAGAATAACATGTGTCAATGAAATAGGTTTCATAATAATTTCATCATTTCATCGCAACTCATTGATATAAATCTAGTTTCATATGCATTTTTTACGGTATAATCATAGAAGATGAATATTTATCATAAATACACTCATAACTATAAAAATAATCCATCCTGAGATTGAATAAATATTTTATCATCAGAACATACCCCTATTAAATCTTATCTAACCTAAAAGGATGAAATCATAGATGAAAATTATTTTGAATGTAAAATCAATTTGAACATTTAATTTACAAATAACCATTCCTTTAAAATCACATTTTAGATCTAGAATTTCATAATGTATTTTGGAAATTATTATATTTTAAATTAAAATTGATATCTAAGATATGTATATTTTAAAAAAATAAATTAAAAAAATTCACGAGGGAAATATCCATTCTTCTAGAAAAATAATTTCTGAAATAGAAAACATTTTCCAATTCAATTTCATTAAAAATAACATTGAAATCATATAAATGATGTGTTAGAAATCCTCTAAAATATATATAGAGGAAAATAAAAGTTATTTGAAAATAAAATTTTAAAACTAATAAATTCATAAATCATTTGGAAATAATTTTCATTGAAAATAAAACTGAGAAATATTATATAATAATTAACAAATTTAGTAGTCCAGATGGTGGGGAATTTCATATATGTAAAGAAAAGACTTATTTCATAGTATCAATAAATGATAAATGGAACATATTTTGAAAAAAAGACCATTCCTTCTAAATTATTTTAGTAAAAAGATTAGAAAATGGTAAAAATTAATTTATAAAATCACAATGGATCATTAAAATATTTTCTAAAACATTATTTGAAAATACGCTTATGGAAGAAAAAATGGTTTCTGACCAAAGGGAGAAATAAAAAAGATTTCATTAAAACATTATTTTGTAATAATGTGTATATAAAGAGTGGAAAATATATAGAGATAATTAAATATTCATAAATAAACATATTAAAGTAAAATTTGTATCTTTATGGAGAGATAAATCATAATATTTCATCAGTAGAAGCCTAAAACATAAATAATCCCACTAAATGATGAGATTGTATCATAATATTCTTAGAAAATTGGAAACTTTGAATTGAAATAACCATGAAATAATAAAATTAAATAAAAAAAAGAATAAATAAATTAATTATATTAAATTTAAAATTGGAAGTATATACAACTCATAAATTAAGATGGTTGCATAATATAATGTATGTCCAAAGAAGATAAATTGATACAAAAATCCATTACCTTAAGTCATAAAATTTTTCTTACACATTAAAATATATTTTATTGTAAATATATGTTCACTATACATTTAATAAATAACCATAAATATAATTATCATTAAAATATGATTTAATTGTGACCTTTTATTACTCATTTATTAACAATTACACGTTGACGTCAAGTTTCGGGAAATAATTGCTTTTTTTTCATGTAGTTATTGAATTTTTATTTTTATTTCAAAAACAATGATAATGGTTGAGTCATATCCGTAATGTTAAAAAGTATATAAATATAATATATAATCATTAAATATGTATTTTTAAGTAATCTAAAAAATTTCAATATAGAAAATAAAATGAAACATTCATAGAGATGGTAGGTCGTACGTACGAATGAGAATTGATTTGATTTTCACAAAAAAATGGGATAAAATTATGGTAAATAGTAATTAAAATTTATAGATTCATTATTATTTCATATATATCACATATATTAACTAAATTTTTCCATATAACCTTCTATTAAAATCTGTAGTAAAAAATGAATCACAACACTTTGTGAGGCACACCCACACACAAACGTTGTTATCATACCCCAATGGAATGAAATTAAAGGGAATATATGTGATATAAAAATTATAAAAGAATATTTATTTTAAAAATATAATATAAATTAATTTAATATGTATTTATTTACATCAATGTAATATAGTAATTAAAAACACATTACATCAGTTCGTAATACGGTAGTATTTTATACAAAAGAGCAACGTTATTGTTTTCCAGTGGGATAATAGGTATGAGGGTATATTAGGTATTATACTTAAATAGCTATAAAAATATCATAAATTTAATATATAATCATTAAATATATCATAATATACATCTGTGAGTGGTGGTGAGGAAAAAATTATAACATCAATTTGTGAGGCTGAAGTCCATCGTACACATAAAAGATGATTTCATATACTGTTTGATAGAAGTGGATATGGATTTTGGTTATTATAAAAGTATAAAAAATAATTATATTGGAGAAAATTGAGATTTTATATTAGAAAATTTGATGAAAATTTGAAGTATTTAGATGAAGTTGTAAAACAAAAATGAATAGTTTAAAATGTTACTTATTCTTCAAAAATCCTCATATGTTTAACATAATGCATTATGAGACTAGATTTATGAAACTAAAATAGTATCTTGGATTTATAAAGGTATTTAAGGAAGATATTTGGGAATGTAATTTTCAATCCAAATGATTATTTAAGTGTAAATAGAAGAGGAGAGGGGGTGGCCTTTTATAAGTGGGGGAGATGACACACATGGAATTTTTGAAAAGAATAAAGTGTACCCACATATTTGACATGCCCTGAGGCTCAATAATTTTCCAATATAGAACATTATAGGTTATAAGGTAAAAATATGTCCATATAATGGGGTTATACTTTCTTCTATGTCACTTTATCTTTTATATTTTTAGTTTTTCCCTCAGTAATCTCATTTTAACCTTAACAAAGAAAATTAATTTTTTTAACATTTTCCCTATTAATTTTGATGAAAAATTAAGCTGAAATTATTATATAATAAAAGTTATTATAATTATAAATATTAAATCCTGTTTTCCACATTCCATTCATATAAGTGGAGAATTTTAATTTTAAATTAATCACACAGACGCGATGATAAAGGTGTTTACTAAAGGGAAAAATGTTCAAAGATTTAAACATATTTTATATAAATATTAAATATTAAAGAGAATAAAATAAACAAAATTAGATTAAAAAATATATAATTTAACCAATTTACTTTTCAAAATATATAAAATCAATTTTTATGTTATAAAATTATTTAAAAGAAATGACAATTCTTAATAAAAACCAATGTTTTACCATATTCATCGAAAAATTTATCTTCCCATGAAAATATAAAATATCCATCATAATATAATTTTTATATGATAATTTATAAAAATAATTTCATATTTTAAAATAAAATTTCTAAAAGTTCAAAATTGAAATTTTAATAAAATTCCATAAAATGCGATAACACTTTTTTTGGAACAATATAAATTTTACGAGTATAATTGGATATATTTTTATCACTTTTTTAAAAAATGTATAAGATAATTTTTAAACATTGTATTGAATATATGATAATTAAATTTCATTAAAATAATTCACTAAATGATATTTTTTAAAATTATTAAGATAAAATTAATTATTGTACTGAAAAATAATCTTCTATAAAAATATTTATTTTATATTCAAATCGTTCAAATTTTAATTTATAATTAATTTATGCACAAATATTTCATTTTATATACATGTTTAAATCATATATTTTCAATAATTATTTAATCCTCTTTATAATAATTATTCTAATGTCTAGACGATAACTATCATATTAAATAATTATATTTTAATTTCATTTAGTGTTTCATTAAAAATGATATTTATTTTAGTGTAAGCTACCAAATAAATTTATATTTCTGGAGAAAATATTTCATAAATTATGGGGTGTTACATTAATATCTTTATGATCTCTTTGAATTTAAATATAATATTCCCAATTTTCATTTATTTTTTATGGTTCATCAATTCCCTTCAGTTATTCTGAAACAGAATGGTGATACGTGACATGTAGAATTTTGTTAACCTGAGTTAGGAAGACTTTTTTCTATCCTGTAATATTTATCAATATTTTAGTGTATTTTATGTATATTAAGACAAGGAATTATAATTAATTCGACATAGATATCTATTTTTTTCTTCTTCCAAAACATCATGTCTGATCCCCTTAATGGAACTAATTTGACTATGTAGTATTATATATTGAATCTTTGGTCAACCCTTAATGTGTGATTGATTTCAATAATAATGAAAAATAGGTAATGGGTGATACCATGTTGTTTCATAGGTACATTATTGGCCTATTGTTATAGGTTAATGGTTATATAGGTTTCTCATTAGGACTCCTCCCTCTTAATGAAACAAGTTCATCCCATAGAAATGCCATTAATTTTGTTAAGTGTACGTCACCCCTATTAAAAATTTTATTTTAAAAAATGAGAACCCTCCTTGTTTTATGTATCAATGAGTTATATAATAATTTTAAAATATTAGGTAGTGCATTTATTTTTCATTAATCCTCATTATCATTAAATTTAATAAATTACTATGTTATTAGATTATCAATTGAATTAAATGAAATGATGAAGTGATGTGTGATTCTTTGTAATATCATGGTGATCTCCTAGGATTCCATCTTGACACTAAGTTCCTGGGAATGTAGGGATCTAATAATTGGATTCCATATGATACTTATTACATGGTAATTCCAAGATCTTCTCTTTTGATTATATATTGTATATAATGCATGGGTATTTTAGGATGAACTCCTTGGATTCCATATGATTCTTGGTGCTTTAAAATGTTAGGATTACTAACTAGATTCCTTGTGACACATAAGGATTGGGAATACTGGTATGAGATCCATTAATTCCTCATAATACATGATTCTTGTGAATTCTAGAATGAGCGACTATATTCTATATGATTTATATTGTTTGGGAATTTTTGGATGAGTTCCTTTATTTATTATGATACTTCATAATGGGGGATTCCACATGTTTTCTATGTATTCAGGGAATTATCTATCACACCCAAGGATTTATTAATTGGAATTTTTTTAACATTTTTTATTGAATGGGTGATTAAGTGGAGAATATATTTTTTGACATGTTTCAAGGTTTTATCGAAGAGAACAATTAAGTGATGGCTTGTTTCTGATTGGAAACTTTAAAAATAGAATACATATATGAGTAAGCGCTGCATTTTAGTTTTTTTAGAAGATGTAAGACAGTTTGAAGATGTAATATATTTTTAATCATAGATAATTGAAATATAAATCTCATATTTTGGTTTTTTAATACTTATTTAAAGTAGGAAGTTAATTACTTGTATGAGGATCAAATAAGAAGAAAATTGGAGAAGGATTGAACTGGATGATAAATCAAGTAGGTTTTGCATGAACTTGAGTAAATTATCTTAGTATTTGAAAAATAACTAGTCACTAAATGTTCATATGTGGTTAATTATTGTTATCTCTTAATATATATATTTTTTATTCCATGGAATGGTTTTTTAAGATCTAGAAATTTCTTAATGGTTTCCCATGTTGCAAAGGATGTTTGATTTGATGACTATGAAACGGAAAAGTGTAATCACACCCTGATTTTAATGAATATTTATTAATATGATTTTTTGAGTTTTAACAATGATTTTATCATGTGGATATTCACTAAATATTACATGAAAATAGTTCTTCAATGATATTTTGGTATTCTAAATTAAAATTTGGAATTAATTAAATTAGGCTATGATATTATGATGTTAAATGAATATTTCAAAATAATTGAATTACAGTGCAGTGATACTTAATGGTTATAAATAATTATACATAGGTATATTTAGAATCCAATGTTGAAAATATAATAAATAAAGAAACATTAAATTTGGATTCATCCATATTCAAATATAAGAAAAAATATCTCACATTTTTTAGTGAATTTATTTTTAATTGATAAAGGCTAGTTGTAATGCATAACTAAAAGGATAGTGAGTCATGGGTGTAGAATAGATTAAAATTAACCCTAATTTAAATTATATTTAGTCATGAAATACTTCTTAATTAATTATTTATTTAAATATATGGAATAATCTTCATGATATGTAATACTTTTGAAAAATGATGATTCAAAGAGTTATCTCAGTAACACTAGACCAATAGTTCTTCATGAAAATATAATATACAAGGAAGGATGTGGAGTGTAACATATTTTTATTATAGGATTGAATAAAAAGTTTTATATATTTCATATTGATATATTTTTTCATAAATAATAAAGGAAGATCATTGTATCATAACACATAACATTTTGAAAATGGTATCCTTGGGTGTTGGTCCCTCAACCAACACATTTGGAAGGATGAAAGAAGAAAAGGGAAAATCTATTATCTCTTCATAAAAAATTCCATTTTTTTATATATAATAATGTACCTTATTAGTATATCATTTCTTAATTGAAGAGGGATTGATGATAATTTCCATTATTTACTTTTCATAAAGGAGAGAGAGAGATACTGGTCGATGCTACACAATGATATATTATTATATATGAAATTAGATATCATGAATGTAGTAAAGTTTTTGTTTCTGAACAAATAGAAGAAGAATAAGATATTTTTCTTTTTATAACACCATGATAATTTATGATATATATCTCTTCAGATAAATGTACTTTTTTTGATATCATAATATACATGCAACCCCATGTCTAAATGAACCATAATATATTATATTGTTATAACCTAACAATTAAATTAGATGAATGAATTGTAATAATATTTTTTTTTATTTTTTTATAAAGGTTTTACATAAATGAAATATATTGATATATAAGTATTCAATATTTAGTGAAGTCATCATATAATTTTAAAATATATTTTTCTTCAAAAATGATTTTTTCTTTTCTTTGTGAGAAAATAATATGATTAATTTTTACTATATTCCTAAAAAGTAATTTAAATATTAAAATTCAATTTTCAAATAATCATTTAAAAATTATCTTATAGATATTTTTTGATAAAAATTTTAAAATATTTAATTATTGATGAATAATGAAAAATAATGATTTTTATTTAAAATTTATTTTCAGTTGAAGCTTGTAAAAAGCTAAATTTTGATTTAAAATTATTTTAAAATTATAATTAGTTAAGTTATATTGTTAATAATCTAATTTAGAACATTGGAATCAATTTGATTCTGAATATTTATATATAAATATTTAATACATAAGAATAATTTTTTAGAAAACTATTTTTCATCATGATTAGTGGGTTTATATTTAAATTAAAATTCTCCAATTATATGAGTTGAATTTGGAAAAATGGGTTTTGTATATGAAATCAAAATAATTAATAGTATATAATAATGTGAATGTAATTTTTGGTCATAATGATTTGTAAAAATACTAAAAATTTAATATCGTATTTAAGGTTAAAACTAGACTAATTGGGGGTTAAACTAAGATATAATAGTTTTTTTGTAAATGAATGTGTCTAAATATTTTTTTATGGAAATATTTTTATTTTACCCTACATCGCCCTGTAATATCATTCCATTTGAAAAAAAATTAATTACAGATTTCTTTATTATCTTTTATTATTTAATGAAATTCCATGTGATACCTCTCCCCAACCTGTAAAAGGGAACCCCTCTTTTATATTATTTACACCATATTTTGGAATAAAACATGAAAAATAGGGAAAAAATATCTTTTTAGATTCCCATTCACTGGAATATAGTTTATGGTATTCAAAAAAAACCATTCAGAGTTTCCTTATGAAAGGATCTAATTGAGAGATACTAAAGAAGATGAAATTGTCTTACCCGATCTTTTTCAATTTGTTACATCATAAAGATACTCAAAATATTTGGTATTCATCATAAAATGATAACTTACTTGTTGGGAATATTTTTTTTATTATCAATCAAAATATATCCACCCCCAATTCCATCAAATGGGATGTAAATGTGTCACTTGTGCATACATGTGGACTACCACCGCCCATTACAGAAAAAATTAATTTTCCTCACCATCATTCTTGTATGATTATTATGATGGGTTAAAATTTTATATATAATATTTATTAAATAAATCCTTTTGTAATAATAATATCATTTCTTTCATCTTACCTTCCAATCAATTGGAAAATTATAACATCGCTCAGGGTTATGTATCAAATAACACCTCTATGAAGTGATGTGAATTTTTACAATTTCCAGTTTACTTGGATGGTAATTAATATTTATCATTCTATCATTCCATTCATTTAAATATAAAATACAATCCTGGCATTTATATGACCAACCATCTTCATGAATGGTGTAATTCATTTTCTGATCTCTACCATTTATAGATGAATATATATATATATATATAATGAATTTATATTATATGTTTATAATGATTAAAATAATGGATATTATTTAACCATGACGAATGTACAAGGACATAAAATAAAAAACAAAAATTATCAAGAAAAATAAAATATTTTACACCTAGAAACAATGATTTCAATAAGCAATTATTAAAAAATCAGAGTTGCAATATTTATAAGTGGAAAATATATGATAGTTATATGTATATATAATACGCTAGTGTACATGTATAATTTATTTAAATTTAAAATAAATAAGGTTATTGTACTTTTCAAGAAATTAACACATGAGTTATTGCAATCTCATTTTTATCACTATTCTTTATGATGAAGTTTCCAATGATGAAATTTTACGACCAATTTATCTATAATCCCATACTTTTTATAATATAGTGGTTATTTATATATATTAATTTTTTTATTTCATTTTAAAATTTTTATGAACTTATGAGACTAAACTAAATTTATAAGGAAAAAATCATTTATTTCTCTCCTCATTCGGATATCCATTTTCTTTAATATACATGTTTTCTAATATGTTTTCAACAATTTATTTAATTGTATCTAATTATTTTTTAATTTAATCATTACCCAAGTTTCACTTTTTTAAAAATGGTTTCAATAGAATCTTCTTTTCATTTTCTAAATGAAGTATTTTTGACCTTTTCAATAAAAATATGAAAAAATCATTATTTTTACATACCCAGCATGAACAAAATTTAATCCCATCATAACTTATCAATGATTTAGAGATTTATTTTAAATAATCCAAGGATAATTTTAATAAAAAAAATCCTCAATATTTTGGAAATTTTTATATTTTAAATAAGGGGTTTCAAAGTGAAAAGGGTATTTTCTTCAAGAAATGATCCAATATTCATTAAAAGGAATCTTACATCTGTAAAAACATTTTATGAAGTTACTTATTCCTCAATAGGGTTATGATCTACATATAACATAATTATTACTTGTATGGGTGGTTTATTATTAAGAGAATGATATTTTTTATGAAAATTATTTATTTTCCATAGCTTATACAATGAAAAAATATTAAATTGTGTCGGAAACCAGTTTCTTTTCTACAGGTTATGATAAATGATTAATGTATTATAATATATTGGAACATATATGAAAGGGTTATGGTTTTGTGACATTTGGGACTAAAATTATATATTCATTCAATGTGTTGGGAATTGATGAATATCTTATGAGAGAAAATTAATTAAAATGGTTAGTGAACCTGTTTCAGTAAGGGACATTATCCAATATGATAGGCTTGGAAGTGAACCATAACAAATTATATTATAGAATGGTTTGTGAACTCAATCCACTATGATATTATTATTTTTCATACTTGAATAAATAAATAAATTTATATTATTCTGTGTATCCCACTGACATATTGTTTATGCTAATGTCATTCTCTCATGGATCATGTCCTTTAATTCAGGTATGATTTATATCCTATGAACTACTAAGATTTAGTTAATGATTTTAAATTATGATATATGTTTTGTTGGGTACATTTTTCAAATTTTATTCTCATGTTTTTATACACCCGTCCTCATGTTATTATTTAGTGATAATTGATATCTCCCTTGATTACCCTTACTAAGAATCTAAGATCACCATTTATTATGAATCCTTTCCCTATGTTATAGTGAATGATTTTAGGTATGATATGTCTAAAAGGGGTAATTTTATGAATAAATATGTTGGGTATGGAGTATATCTATTATGAATTATTTTTTTATTTACCAATGTTTTCAATGAAACTAAAACTATATGATTCTTACATGGATCATAATTTTAATTATTGAATATTCATATAATAAGATGTAATATTTGTGTATGAAATGTAAGGGTTGATATAGCCAGTATCTCTAAATATATGTACCTTCTCTTCCTAATACATTCCCTATTTTTGAATTTGAGGTGTTTAGGGGAGACTTGAGAATTGTTCGGTGTGTTTTGAACTGCATAAGTTGGTTTACATTATGAAAACTGGATTCATGAGGTGGGTTGGTGTTTCATGTCATGTGATGATAGTGATTCACTTATTATCTATGAGAGTGGGGTTCTATGAAAAAAAATCACGACGTGAAAGTGGGATTCATGAAAAGAATTAATTTTAACCCTAGTTTCATAAAATTTAGAAGATGTATGAGATATAGGAATTGCATGCCTTGAATTTGGTTTAAAGTTAGTAAAGTAATGTCATCAAAAAATAGACGATGTGAATTTGTAATAAATGATATGAATGTTGGTTTTTCAAGATTTCATATAATTTTTAGGTTTAAAAAACATTATTTTACTCCACACTTCCTTCTCTTGATTATTAGATAGACCACATGATCCTTTATATGATCATACACTCCCTTTCCCCATTATTTAATCAATGGTGTAACATCCCAGGTAAATAAAGAATATGAAATTTTCATATTTATTAATATTTGTGAATTAATTATTATTTTTAATTTAAATGGGATGATATGTCTGATATCTTACTCAACCCACAACAATGAGTTTCTTTGAAATCGTACGTTACACTTAACTTTGAGTTATACCGAAATATAATATAATAATATTATTATTTTAAATGGTAGTTAATGCCTAGAAATTTTATTGGCCGAAATGAATAGAAATAACTAAAATATGATTACACATTTTTTTAAATGTTTTTACATTTATACAATAAATTTTAGAGGCTTAAAATAAGAATGAATCCCATTTTATGTATGAAATACATTAGTATTATTTAAAAGGATGATTTACCGTATTTTGATTGATAATACTTTTTAAATATATATTTTATCACTTTAATATGTTCCATTTTAAAAAATAAACTTATTCATTAGAAGTGGGACATCAAAATTCACTTTTGGTAAAATTTGGGTATTTTTCTGATAAAGTTCATTTTTTGATGAATAGTGAAAAATACTCTATTTTAATTCAAAACTGCCTTTTAATCTAATTTATTTAAATGATTATACCATTATTTTAATTATTTTTAAAGTGTAATTATATTATATTTTTATCATTTAATCAAATTTTAGTCATTTAAAGTAATTTCACTTTTTAATTGTACCTAAACACATATCAATCTTTTAGTAGTTTTTACTTCAAAAAACACTTTTTTTGAAAACGAGAATTAATTTTAAATTAATTTTTGAAAATTATTTCTTTTGAATTTGAAAAAATATATTCCATATTTAGAGTTAGGAGGCCCAAATTTTGTAAATATTTAACTTCGATTTTTAGACATTATGAATAGTAACTTTAGTAAATATTTTATTTACCATGGTAAAAGGGTAAATCTGGTAAATAAGGGTAAAAAATAATATTATAATCATAATAAATTATTCTAATACATGTTCTAATCCTATTAAAAATACATTTCCAACCATGGTAATCCTTTTGTTAATTTTAGGACCCCATGGAGCCACTTGTAAGTGAAAATGATATTTTATAAAAATTGATTTAAAGATAAGGAAAATGTAACATAAACATATATCTTTTTGGAAAAAAAAATTATATGGGGATATATAAGTGATATTTTAGACTATAAATAGTCATTATAAATATAAAAATATTTCCTAAATCATGGAATTTTATTTATAATTTTCATAGATAAAATAAATAAATTTAATTATGACACAATGATGATGCAGTGATTGCTTCAATAATAATGAATTCAAATAAATGATATTATAAATGTTAAAATAAATATAATTTGGTTATTTTTATGTCATAGAAGAATTTTTTGGAAGATAGATATATGTTATCATGGTATTAATGAATGTTTTTAAAATCAATCAAGTTGTTATGGAATTTTATAAAATCCATGATATGAATAGTGTAAAAATTTAACAGAATTCTTATTTTAAAATATAAAATATATTATTAAATATTATAAAATTCCAAAAAATCAAATACTCGTCCAAATAGTTATCATAAGACAAAAATTATATTTTTGACTCTTTAATTGGTTATTTTTAAAGTTTTGGTAACTATTTTATTTCTAAAATTGTTAAATGCTTTATAAAATGGTAAGAGTTAAAAAGGGTTAAATAAAAAAGATAAAGATTAAAAAATATCCAAAACCTATCTAATTATTATTATATTATTTTATTTATACTTATATTCATATTTTATTATAAATAGATTAATTTTTACTCATTAATAATATAAATATAATTTATAATAAAATAATAATTCAAGATATTCCATAAGTGCCCCTCAACCCCCTTATAAAAGGGAACCACCTCTAACCCATTAATAACACCTCTAAAGCCCCTTGTGTCATCCAAAATATGCCCAAATAAGCTCCCAAAATCTATATATAACTCCTAGATTCCTTCCCCTAGGAATAAGGAAATTAAAGAATACCTTTTTTCTTAAATCAAAAGGAGTTACCCGATTTGATGTAACGTCTTTTCTCAGGATTATTTCATTTATTTTCCACCTATAACCCATTAAACTATCTTTATTAAATTATTTTATAACAAAAAAAGTATCATAAATATAATAGGTTGTTTTTATGATAATTATTTGAACTAAACTTACACACACCTCTGTCTAATGGGTATAGAACATACTGTTTATGAAGAAGGAAAACTACTACCTCCTGAAACAATGACTGTTCAATATTCTCCTACCCCTAATTATGGTGGTAATTATGATGAAAATATAATTATATATGATATTTATGATATTTATTTTATCTATATTATTCTTTAATTCTCATTTAGAATATACCTTTATTCTTTTCATTTTTATAAATACGATAATTTCATTTGAGGAAGTACGAACTACCGCCCCCTCAAAGTGATATGACTCGTTCATGCCATACATTGAATGTATAAAATATGGAGTTAATGAATATATATATATATATAATATTATAATATAATTATAATATACCTATGTATCATTTAGTTTCCATTCCTTTAAATACGAAAAAATGAAAGTAGCGTTCATGCGTACGTACGACTTACCGTCTCCATGAACAGTGCATTTAATTTATTATATTAAAATGTTGTGGACTATTATAGATACATATAAACTGTATATTTATGATACATATGATATCTAAATCATGAATATCATTCTTTATATAATGTACTTTTGACCACATGGGAAATTTGTAATTATAACATGTTCATTTTGGACTCAAGTTCTGAACATCGAAAAAATGTTCTATATGAACTCAAATAATTAACTATTTGCAATATAAAGGTAATAAGTTATATAAAAGATATAATAAACTTTAAAAAGGTTATAAATCGAGTATAAATTAACTTAATTATATTATTTAGTATAAACAAGGAACATACGGTACAATTCGGACTCAATGTAAGGGACTATATCTCAATCTCCTTTCATTGAGGCATATTTTGATAATATATACATCCTTATTTTATACAGTGTATAACAAAAATCTTTTACTTTTACTTTCATTAAAAGGTAATATTTTTTCTACGTAGTTTTTCACTAAATGTCAAAATTGATGTTTTTAACGTAAACAGTGATAATGACCTCTCTGCCACCGTAATCATTATTTGGATTCCTCTATAAGCCTTAATGTTTTTAATTGGAAAAAAGAAACCGATTATTATATTTTGGTTGTTTTAGTATTGATAATGGTTTTTGAAATGTATTGAGTATTTCAATATCTTGAAAATATTTCTTCTGATTAAAAATGAAATGTTATTATTGAAATGTTGATATTTAAAATATTTTATGTGTTATGATTTCGTAATGGTACTTGGAAATTTGAAAATTGGTAACATGATAAACCAAATTATGGGTGGTTCCATTATAAACGAAGGACATGTTCTTGCATTATAACCTCCAATGCATTCGGTATTAAAGTAGGTCGTATGGTTATTCCATTTAGTGATATGTGTGGAAGTCGACCATATGGTTATTCCATTTAAGTATGTTTTTAACTAAATTTACCTTTATATGTTATATTTTTCATTATATAGGATTGTGGTAATCTTTTGGTTACAAAAAAGGGTAAGAAATGAGCTTATATTCATTGAAGTGTTTTTACTGCTTCTTAAAGGTGAAAAGTATTACTTTATAATGGAGTATTCATGGTTTTCATGTTATTTAAAGACTAACAGTTTTCTTTATTTATTTATACCTTACTGAGATTTTTATGCTCATCCCATGTTTTGAAATGTTTTTTACATGACATAAAAAAGAATAGAGTCAAGGATGGGATAAAGGAAAAGTTATTCTCTTAAAACATGAAACGATGTCATGTTTTTTTAAAGATTTTCTGTTTTATAAAAAAATGGACAGTGAGTTGAAGAGTCTACTTGTAATATTCAAGATGTTATGTATAAGTTATGACATATTTTTCTAAATCTATAAACCTTAAAAGATCCTCAATGTGAATTAATAACATAATTTAAGATTATGTAATTTTTAAGGTCGAGTCCTTATATTTGGTATCAGTGGTAGGTTTAGATAAAATTAGAGGTTGGGTGTTATTTAAGAATAAGTAACATAACCATAATGGTTAGAATATTAGAAACAATAATAATTATTTCAGATAAATTAAATGGGTTTAAGATAACATGAATAAGTATATCTTAGTGTCTACCCTCCTCATAAGATATTGTATGCCGATTTTACGGATATACTAACACTTACCTTTTTGGTTTTAGTAAATGGATAGATCTAGTAGGCACCAAAGTGACAATGTATTTGACGAAAACTTTGACAATTTTTGGAATAAGAAACCGAATGAAATGGGAGATGCAATGAGAACTCTTGTGGCTATTCTCAAACTATCTAGAGTCATGATTGACCACCTGAACTTTGTTGATTTTCATAAGGCATTATATATGCGGGAAACAAACCCCAATGGGAGTTCAGGTATTAACCTTAAAGGTATGTATATTAAAAAACCTATGTGTTAAGGATGTGGAAAGAAATACCAAGGAAAATGATTCAAAAGGACAAGAAGATGCTTCAGATGTGGTAATCATGGTTATAAAGCAATAACCTATCATGGAGAAAGGAATCATCCAGTTGACTCCAGGAACGGTAATGAATTTCTTTTCGAAGGATAAATTGAATGTTTTAAATTTGATGTGCATGGTAATTATTAAAATAGATGTCCTATGGAGAAGGGTTGAGAATGGTATCAGTAGGATCGTACATATATATGTTTACCAATTCCCAATGCAATTTCAATTGAATATGAGGAAACTGAAAATGAAATATGAAAGGTATAGATTATTTCTTAGCTCATGTTTAGAAATTACTAATATATTAGGACATTATGAATGATTTTGTTTTATGAAATAAGTATAAAAGAAAAATATGAAAAATCATGGATAAAGGATCAGGAATAATGTATTATGATTAAGATGTCTACGTGTTAGTAATTGACGAGTTATGTTGGATCTATGGATGATGGTATGTTTAGATGTATTAATGATAAGATTTCTTTGGAATAATTTATCTAATATTTTTAACTCTGAAGTCTGATATATGAAAATTTTATTCAAGGAAGAATTATTTTTTGTTTTGGGGATATATTTATAATGAACCATTTGTCTTTATATGATCCTTGAATTTGAGGTAATTACAGGTTATTACTTTTTGGGATGAAAATGCAAGGTATGAGATAAAATTTGTGGTTAAAATATGTTATAGTTATTTTTGAGAAATTTACCTCATTTTTTGGAATGTTATAAAATTATATAGTTTTTGAAAAAGGATAACACATAGAACATGTGAAAAACCATCGTGTCGGAAAAAGCTGCGGGAATCAAACCCACAACCAAATTTCGGTTGGGATTTATCGCCGACCATGGTACTACGTGACATCCCTGGTTAGTATGAATAATTCTTATTAGTTTAATAATTTTATAGATCAATAATAAGTTTATTTTGGGAACTTATGATTTATCAAAGGGATATACTTAGTATGGGAAAATGATTTGGTGATTAAGTGATAAATGTTATTTTGGAGGACGTTCTCTCTTTCGGGGAAATAGTACATGCCTAAGGAAAATATAATACTATGGTATTTCATTTGTGGAGTAATGGTTGAAATTTTATTTTGGAAGAATCTATGTTTCTATTGTAGAAATATGGATATTTGAGTTATTTATGGAAATTATTAACCTATCATAGAGAATATGTGATTTGGTTAATTACACTTCATTATGAGACTTTAAGAGTAGTTGATGTTATTTGGAGATAAATGTTAATATTTACTATGGAAGACTATGTGATTAAATTTTTCTATGTTTTGGGATTCATTATTAGTTTAGATTATATTGAAGGATTTTATGGACAATTGTTTATTGAATGGTATTTGTTGAACATTGGGTATTATTTGTTCAATTTTGGAGATTAAGAGTAGTATTTATTTTTATAAAATATTATCCTTTTTTGGGGATTATCTGATCTTGTAGTAACCACTTTGGTTTTGGCTAATTTCTAGAGACAGGGGAAAAATATAGTTAATCTGTTGTTATTTATGTGATTCTCTAGAAGTTTATTCTACTGCTTCAGGTGTGACCAAGACATCTTGAATACTCATCGTTTGGATAAAATATGAGTTTTGGTAGAAACTTATTAATGGATTAAACTCTACTTGAAAAGTAAGTATATTTCCTTATGTTCTTAGTAAATCTCATAAATAAATTCTCCAACATTATGAAAGGGAACATAAATAAAAAACATTGTCCGATTACTTTTCCTACATGGGAATCAAATACCATTTAACCTATCACAAGTTTGTGGTTTTTTAGTAGTTAAATATATCTTGATCATGTTTTATATCACTATCCATCATAACTTGATAGTTAGTTTCTCTTCCATATCCATGTTTTTCTACATGGAATACTTGTATGATTTATCTTGGGTGAGCTTTTTAATTCTCTTTATTTCTTTTAAAGTAATAGTTTTATTGACTTTTTTTCATATGTGGGACTTTTAATGAAGTTTTTGAGCCCAATTTTAAAATTGCGAGGACACAATTCCCAAAAGGGGGAAGGATGTAACATCCCAGGTAAATAAATAATATGACATTTTCATATTTATTAATATTTTTGAATTAAATATTAATTTTAATTTAAAGTGGATTATTTATATGATAGCATACTCAACATGCAACAATGGGTTACATTGAAGTCTAACATTGCACAAAACATTGTGTTACACAGAAAAATAATATAATATTATTATTATTTTAAATAAAAGTTAACGCCTATCCATTGTACTGGTGGTAATGAAAATAACTTACTAAAATATGATTACACATGTTTTTTTAAATGTTTTTAATTTTATCCCATAAATTTTAGTGGATTTAAATAATAATGAATTTGATTTTATGCACGAAATACTCTAATATTATTTAATAGGTCTATTTACCTCATTTTGATGGTGAAAACTTTTAAATGTAGTTTTTTTTCACTTTTATATGTTCTATTTTAAAAAATAATCTTCTTCTTTATAATCAGGACAACAAAATTTACTTTGGGTAAAATTTTGGTATTTTTATGATAAAGTTCATTTTTTGATTAACATTGAAAAGTACTGCATTTTAATTCAAAAATGCCTTTTAATATAATTTATTTATATGATTATGCTATCCTATGAAATTTTTTTAAAGTTTAATTAGATTATATTTTTATCATTTTATACAATTTTGGTCATTGAAAGTAATTTCACCTTGAAGTTGGACATAAATACATGTCAATCTTCGGGTAGTTTTTAATTCTTTAAAACACACTTTCTGGTTTTGACAATGAGAATTAATTATAAATTAATTTCTGTAACTTATTTGTTTTGAATTTGGAAAAATTGGATCCATATTTGGAATCAATAGGTTTAAATTATTTAAATATATAACCTTTATTTTTAGACATTATGAATAGTAACTTCAGAAAATATTTTATTTTCCATGGTTAAAGTGTAAATCTGGTAAATATAGGTAATAAAATATTATTATAATATTATTAAATTACCCTAAAACATGTCATATCCATATTGGATGATATATTTCCAATATTGGGCATTCTGGGGTTGATTTTGGGACCCCATAGAGCGACTTTTAAGTGAAAATAACTTTTGATAAAATTTAATTTAAAAATAAGGGAAATGTAACATAAACATATATCTTTTAGTAAAAAAATGTTATATGGGGTTATATAAGTGATATATTGGAATATAAATATTTATTAGAAATATAGAAATATTTCATAAATCCAGATATTTTATTTTTAATTTTTATAATTAAAATAAATAAATTTAATTATGACACAATGATGATGCAATGATTGCTTCATTAATAATGGATTCAAATAAATTATATTATAAATGTTAAAATAAATATAATTTTATTATTTTCATGTCATAAATTAATTTTATGGATTATATATACATGATATATTTGTATTAATAAAGTTTTTTTGAATCAATCAAGTTTTTATGAATTTTAAAAAATATCATTATATGGATAGTGTCAAAATTGACATAGTTCATATTTTAAAATATAAAATATGTTATTAAATATTATAAAATTTAAAAAATTATAATATTCAGAAAAATATTTATAATAAGTCTAAAATTTATTATTGACTCTTTAATTGGATATTTGTCATGTTTTGGTAACTATTTTGTTCTCAAAATGATAAATGCTTGATAAAACAGTAAGAGTAAAAATGGGTTAAATAAAAATGAGAAGGATTATAAAATATCCAAAACCTATCTAACTATTATTGGATGATTCTATTCAGACTTATACTCATATTATATTCTATCTAGATGAATTTTGACTCATTTATAATCTAAATATAATTTATAATAAAATAATAATTCGAGATATTCCTTAAGTGCCCCTCCTCCCTCTTATAAAAGGAATCTGCCTCTAACACATTAATAACACCTTTGAAAACCCATATCTCATCCAAAATATTCCCAAATAATATCCCAACATCCCTTTTTCCTCCCAAAATCCTTACCCTAGGCATAAGGCAATTCAAGAAGGCCTTTTAGCTTTAATAAAAACGAGTTACCCAATTTGAGGTAATGTCTTCTCTCATGCTTCTGTCATTTATTTTCCTCTTCAAAAACCCTAAAATATCATTATTCAATTATTTTATAACAAAACCAGTATCTTAGATATACTAGGTTTTTTTATGATACGGATTTTAACTACACTTTCACACATCTTCATCTAATGGGTATAGAACATACTGTTTCTGTGGATGACGAACTACTGTCTCAAGAAATGATGATTGTTCAATATTCTCCTACCACCTATTATGGTGGAAATTATGATGGAAAAATAATTATATATGATATTTATGATATTTATTTTATCTACATGCTTATGTAATTCTCATTTAGAACACATCTTTATTCTTTTCATTATGTATAAATACGATAATTTCATTTGAGAGAGTGTGAACTACCGGCCCCTCAAAGTGATATAAATCATTCATGACACACATGGAATGTATAAACGATAGATTTAATGAACTTATATATAATATTATACTGTAATTATAATATTCCAATGTATCATTTAGTTTTTATTCCTTTAAATATTAAAAATAAATGAATGTAGCGTTCATATGTACGTACAACTTACTGTCTCCATGAATGGTGCATTTCATTTCTTATATCCAAATTCTATGGAATATTATAAATAAATATATAATATATATATATATGATATATATGATATCTAAATAAATAATATAATTTTGTAGATAACGTACTTTTGACCACATGGACAATTGGTAATTATAAAATGTTCATTTTTGACACAAGTTCCGAACATCGGCAAAATGTCTGATATGAACTGAAATAATTAACTAATTGTCATATAAAGGTAATAAGTGATATAAAAGGAATAATAAACATTTAAAATATTCTGAAGCAAATATAAATTAACTTATGTCTACTATTCAATAAGAATAAGTAACATACAAGACAAGTCGGACTCGAGGTAAGGGACCTTGCCTCAATCTCCATTCATTGAGGAATATTTCGATAATATATACCTCCTTCTTTTATACAGTGTATAATAAAACCATTTGAATTTTACTTTGATTCATAGGGAATATTGTTTTTATGTAGCATTTTACTAAATTAAAAAGGGATTTTTTAATGTATGTGGTGACAATGACCTCTCCGCCATCGTAATCGTTATATGGCTTTCTCTATAAGGCTTACTGATTTTAAAAGGATAAAAGAAACCCCTTATTCTGTTTTTGGTTGTTTTGGTATTAAAAATGGTTGTTGATGTGAATTATGTATTCCAATATCATGAAATTATTTATTGTGATTGAAAATGAAATTTTATTAGTGAAATTTTGATATTTTCAATATTTTACGTGTTATAATTATATAACAGTACTTGGAAATTTTATGGGTGGTTATGTGATTAACCAAATGATGGGTGGTTCTGTGATGAACCATGGATGAGTGGTTACGTTATAACCTCCAATTAATTTGGTATGGAAGTCATCTATATGTCTATTCATTTAGTGATATGTGTGGAAGTTGACCGTATGGTTATTCCATTTAAGTATGTTTATGTCCCAAGTTACCTTTATATGTTATATGTTTCATTATATGGGATTCCTGAAATATTTTGGTTACAAAAAGGGTAACAAATGAGCTTATATTAAGTTTAGTGTTTTAGTACATCTTAAAGGGGAAAAGTGTTAATTTATAATAAAGTATTCATAGTTTTCATGTTATTTAAAGACATACAGTTTTCTTTAATTATGTATCCCTTACTGAGATTTTTATGTTCATCCCATGTTTTGAAATGTTTTTCACTGGACATAAAGAAAAATAGAGTCATTTATGGGATCAAGGAAAAGTTATGCTATTAAAATTTGAAATAATGTCATGTTTTTTTAAAGACTTTTTGTTTTATAAAAAATGGATAGTGAGTTGAAGAGTCTTCTTGTAATATTAAATATGTTATGTATAAGTTATGACCTAATTCTCTAAATCTGAAAACCTGAAAATAAACTCAATGTGAATTATTAACTTAATTCAAGATAATGTAATGTTTAAGGTCGGGTCCTTATACATGGGTTCTGGAGGTTTTATGGTGGAAATATGATGTGATTTATTCCATTATTCCACCATGTTAATTTCATTATTCATCTATTGATTCAAAAAAGTAACGTTGTTTTGATTATGGCTGTGTTTGGGAAACATTATGATGATCTACTGTTGTGTTATAGGTTGGTTCGAGTTTTTTCCTAGTTTAA
Organism: Viscum album; assembly: GCA_963277665.1. Lineage (NCBI taxonomy): Eukaryota > Viridiplantae > Streptophyta > Magnoliopsida > Santalales > Viscaceae > Viscum > Viscum album. Next base: position 1,190,495,105 of record OY728126.1, read on the forward strand.
TTGTGGTTTCTAGATCATCTCTCATTCTCCCTATTGTGTGTAGTGAATGAAAAATATTTTATGTGGTAGGGGATCCTTTTTCTCTTTATATTTTTTTTCGTGTGAATGGATTTTATTATTTTTCCCTCAGTTTGGTAGATAGTAAGGGTCACCTTGATAATGATAATGAATTTACAAATCTAAAATTGATGGGGATGGAGGGAAATCACATGATTTTATATTATTTATATTATTATTGATGGAATTTCATATTATTATGGATAATAATAAAAATCATGGATTTTGGGATCCATGAATGAGTTATAGAGGATACATATATATGACCTTGTTGTGTTTCTTATTGATATCATCCCAAACAAAAAGGATAAGAACACATATATAGAACATAATTGCTTTACCATGAAAATAAATTTTGTGTGATAATATTAAATCTATATAATGATGTGAAGTAATTAAATCCATTGGAAATAATTTATGGATGTCAGAATGTGACGTTATGTGTGGGTGTACAAATTTTGTTTCATTATGTGATGTGGGTTGTTATATAGTCAAGGAGGTGACCAAATCAGTTTTCAAATATGTAGTGATACAATTTGATGGTTTTTTATCATGGCATATGATGGAAAGTGGTGTTGTGGTGGTTTTTTGCACTGAACATGATGTGTTGTGGTTTTTATTTATCATGGCCATATTGAGTGGTGGTTGAAATATGTTGAGATTGTGTTGTCTAATGGTTTTTTTGTGGGGTTATTGTAAAGTGCGGTGGATGATAAGGGTGGTTTTTTTATGGGGTTTTTTTGGATGAGGAGGTTTTGTTGTGATGGTTAATATGAGATGGGTGAGATATTGTGTGATGTGTTTGTGTTTGATGCCTGGGTATCTATGGAATAATCTATATTGATGAAATGAAATATCATTGGGTGATAAATGAGTAAGATGGTTTGAAATTGATATTTGGTAATTAAATTAATTAATCTGAATGATAAATAACTAGGATTTTTAAATTTGAAATTAAGTTTATTTTTAAATGGAAGTTAGTGGAAATAGATTATATATGGAAAATATTGAAATCTACAATTGAATGTGGCTTTATGTGTCTATTTGTGGTGGTTGTGTGGTCTGATCCATTTAGTGGTGGCATTGGATCTAGTGGATGTTCTGTGGTGAAGTGGTGATGTGGTGGAGTATTATAGTGTAGTTTTTATGTACCCATAGGTTGGGTATTACGTTAAAAATATATATCATGAATTTTGTGTCACTTCTGCACTGAAGAAAAAGAAAATGAAATGAAAAGAAGAGTATTTTCTATCTAATAGATCTTGGTCGATTCCTATTACCTCTTGATCTATCTTCCTATGCTCCGTATTCTCCATTTTGTGTGTACCAAATTCCCAGTATTTTTAATTCAATAATTCTTAACTATTCATATTTTGTATATCATTCACTTTCAGTTCTTTTCACAGCTCCGAAATGTTATCTCTTGCCTCCATGTGGAAAATTTACTAAGAAATTTTCTCCTTGAAGGTGGCCAGAGCGCAGAACCTTCTAATAGAATGTATAATTCCAGGAAGCTCTCCTCCATAAAATTGCAATGACCCCACCCAGATGCTCTCCACATGGAATTATCCTTGGCTATTATTTCTGTGTGAGGATACTCTAGTTTCCATGATCTCCGTTGCTTACCATCTATTTTACCTAGACCAAACTTGAAAAGAGAAAAAATTTCATGAAACATCAGATGTGAGTAGCTTCAACCATGGTTGAGCGTTTAAGACTTTACAAAGAATAATCTTTAATACAAAGCGATCTATATACACAAATTATTTAGAAGGCACCTTATTAAAACAATTATTCTATATAAAATTAACGAAGAAGGGGATTTCTCCAACATTTCTTTCCCTTCTATAAAAATGAAATAATTTTAATATAATAATTAAAATATTAGTATTATTATTAAATAGAAATAAAACATTTTCTTTTTATTTATTAAAATAATTAATTTTTTATTTTTATATTCAAATAAATAATAATAATAATATTTAAATAATAACTATATGCAAAAATTAATTTTGATTGATTGATTATTTATAATTAATTACATTATTAACTTTATTATTATTAACAATTATTAAATATGTAAATAATTAGATTATATAAACCATTTATAATAATAATTTATTACATTAATAACAACATAATAATTATATTATTATCCCGATTATTATAAACAATTATTATTTCTATAATGAAATTATAATAAGGAAATTATTATTAATAACTATATTTTTATATTAATGATTTAATTATTATTTATTTTATAATTATATTATCAACTACTTCATTACTTATATTAACAATTACACTGATTAGATCATTATTCATAATTATTATTGTAATTATTTAAAATAGTTAATAATAAAATTAATATTTATAAATAAGGTAATTCAAAATATTTAATAATCATAAAACAGTTAATAACACTTAATAATAATTTAACTAATAATATAATACTTAATAAGAATTATGCTGATAAATTTTTAAAACTATAAATGTTTTGTTTTTAAGAAATAAATTTTACGTCAGGAATGTTAATTTTGAATTTTTATATCAAAAAAATTCCTTTGCATTATAGTTATTTTTTATATGTTTAATCAATTTCTTAAGGCTCATTTAAACTGTACTAATTGTTTATATTTTATAGCCATCCAATATCACCTACTTGAAATATGAAAATGTTTCATGTAGCTGATCTTTAAAGCCTATATCTTATAAAGTATAAATACAAACAAAATGAAATTTGAAATATTTACTAAACATATAAAAAATAATGAAAAGTTAAAATAACTTCTTAAAAAGAATTAATGGAAAATGACATCAATCACCCAAAATATTATTGTTTCAAAACATAAAATATGCACATATAAATTTTTTATAGAGCCTTTTTTTAAATAAATTTATTTATTTTAATTATTTTTTCATCATTCTATTTATTTTTAATTTATTTTTAATTTATTTTTATTTCCAAATTCAATGTTTCAAATTTCATTTGTATTGAATTTATAGTGTATGTTACATGAAGAATTTTTTGGAATTATTATTATGCTTTTAATAAAAAAAATTCGTGTCATCTAAATAAATTTTTATTTATTATATTAATGAAATTATTTTCCCTATTAGTTATTTTTTATATATTTAATTCATGTTTCAAGTTTCATTTATATTGCACTTATAGTTTATATTTTATAGGCATCCAAAATTACTTACTTGAAACATAATAATGTTTCAAGTATGTGACATTGAAATACTATAAATTATACAATATAAATACATCTAATTGAAATTTGAAACATTGACTATTCATATAAAAAACAATAGTTAAGGAAAATAATTTCTTAAAAATAATTGATTAAAAATAATTTCAATAACATAAAATATTATTGTTTCAAAACATAATATTTTAACATATAATTTTTTAAAAAATTTCTTTTTTTTGTGAAAATATATTTTTATAATTATTTTTATTCATTAATTTTATTTTTAACTATTTTTTATATGTTTAGTCAATGTTTAAACTTTCATTTATATTGTACTTATTGTTTATAATTTAGAGGCTTTCAAAGTCACCTAATTGAAACATTATTATGATTTCATAAATATAATAAATAAATAATAATTTATAGGCATTCGAACTCATCTCCATAAAACATTAGTATGTTTCATGTTAGTGAATTTGGACGCCTATAAAATATAAACTATACGTACACTACGGGAAAAAGGACCTTTTGCGACGGGAATAAATCCCGTCGCAAAAAGTCCGTCCAAGTGGTTATTTGCGACGGAGGTAACAACCCGTCGCAAATAACCGATTATTTGCGACGGGATTTCGTGTCCCGTCGCAAAAGGTTTGGCGCGGGTAGCGCTTCAAACCGCACGAAGGTTATTTGCGATGGGGGGATCCCCCCGTCGCAAAAAGTGAAGTATTTGCAACGGGGCCCGTCGCAAATACCCGGCGGCGGTTAATAGCCTTTTGCGACGGGATGTCCTCCTGTCGCAAAAGGTGTGTCGGCAGAGACTATTTGCGACGGGTCCCGTCACAAATAATTTTTTAACTGCCGACAGTAATTAATGCGAAAGTATGTATTTGCGACGGGTCCCGTCGCAAATAATCTAACCTATATATACCCCAATCAGTTTTTCTTCTCATTCCACTCAATTCCTAGAACTTGTTTCTCTCTGAACTCTGATTTCAGAGAGAAAATTTTTCTAAGTTAATATTTTTGGACACAAAGAAGTTGTGAAGCAGTCTGCATCAATAGCAAATCAAGTATAAAGGTATTTCAGTTTTATTTAATATCTTATTTATTTCAATTTTTATGTTATTTTTTATTATTGTTGATTAGTTGTAATTAAATTGAATTTAAATTGTTTTGTCATGACTATTTATTTGTACTAATAAATTGAAAATTTTTGTATTAAATTTTAATAATTAGTAGTAATGAGTAATTATTAACGATAATTAATAATGTATATAATTAATTTGTAGTAATTAATAATAATTGGTAACAAATAATAATAAATACTAATAATTAGTAATAATTATTAATAAATATTAATAAATAATAATAAATAGTAATAATTATTAATAAATAGTAATAAATAGTAATAATGAGTAAAAAATTATAATAAATTATACTAATTAGAAATAAATTGTAATAATTAGAAATAAATTGTAATAATTAGTAATAAATTGTCATAATTAGTAATAAATTGTAATAATTAGTAATAAATTGTTATAAATTGTAATAAATTGTAATAATTAGTAATAAATTGTAATAAATTTTATTAATTAGTAATAGATTGTAATAATTCGTAATAAATTGAAATAATTAGTAATAAATTGTAATAATTTGTAATAAATTGTAATAATTAGTAATAAATTGTAATAATTAGTAATAAATTGTAATAATTAGTAATAAATTGTAATAATTAATAATAAATTGTAATAATTAGCAATAAATTGTAATAATTAGTAATAAATTGTAATAATTAGTAATAAACTGTAATAAATTGTAATAATCAGTGATAAATTGTAAAAATTATTAATAAATTGTAATAATTAGTAATAAATTTTAATAAATTGTAGTAAATTGTAATAATTAGTAATAAATTGTAATAAATTGTAATAAATTGTAATAAATTGTAATAATTAGTTATAAATTGGAATAATTAGTACTAAATTGTTATAATTAGTAATAAATTGTAATAATTAGTAATAATTAGTAATAATTAGTAATTAATTGTAATAATTAGTAATAAATTGCAATAATTATTAATAAATTATAATAATTAGTAATAAATTGTAATAAATTGTAATAATTAATAATAAATTGTAATAATTAATAATAAATTGTAATGATTAGTAATAAATTGTAATAATTAGTAATAAATTGTATTAATTAGTAATAAATTGTAATAAATTGTAATAATTAGTAATAAATTGTAATAATTAATAATAAATTGTAATAATTAGTAATAAATCGTAATAATTATTAATAAATTGTAATAATTAGTATTAAATAGTAATAATTTGTAATAAGTTGTAATAATTAGTAATTAATTGTAATAATTAGTATTAAATAGTAATAAGATGTATTAATTATTAATAAATTTTATTAATTATTAATAAATTGTATTAATTAGTAATAAATTGTATTAATTAGTAATAAATTGTAATAATCAGTAATAAATTGTAATAATTAGTAATAAATTGTAATAAATTGTAATAATTAGTAATAAATTATAATAAATTGTAATTAATTGTAATAATTTGTAATAAATTGTAATAATTTGTAATAAATTGTAATAATTAGTAATAATTTGTAATAATTAGTAATAAATTGTAATAATTAGTAATAAATTGTAATAATTAGCAACAAATTGTAATAATTAGCAAGAAATTGTAATAAATTGTAATAATTAATAATAAATTGTAATAATTAATAATAAATTGTAATGATTAGTAATAAATTGTAATAATTAGTAATAAATTGTATTAATTAGTAATAAATTGTAATAAATTGTAATAATTAGTAATAAATTGTATTAATTAGTAATAAATTGTAATAATTAGTAATAAATCGTATAAATTAGTAATAAATTTTAATAATTAGTAATAAATTGTAATAATTAGTAATAAATTGTAATAATTAGTAATAAATTGTAATAATCAGTAATAAATTGTAATAATTAGTATTAATTAGTAATAAGCTATATTAATTAGTAATAAATTGTATTAATTAGTAATAAATTGTATTAATTAGTAATAAATTGTATTAATTAGTAATAAATTGTATTAATTAGTAATAAATTATAATAATTAGTAATAAATTCTAATAATTAGTAATAAATTGTAATACTTTGTAATAAAGTGTAATAATTAGTAATAAACTATAATAATTAGTAATAAACATTAATAATTTGTAATAAACATTAATAATTAGTAATAAATTGTAATTATTAGTAATAATTAGTAATTATTAGTAATATTTATTAATAAAAACTAAATAATTAGTACTAATTAGTAATAATTAGTAATAAATACTAATAATTAGTAATAATTCGTAATAATTAGTAATAATTAGTAATAATTAGTAATAATTAGTAATAAATTGTAATAATTAGGAATAAATAGAAATAATTAGGAATAATTAGGAATAATTAGTAATAATTAGGTATAATTAGGAATAATTAGGAATAAATACTAATAATTAGCAATAATTAGGATTAAATAGCAATAAATAGTAATAAATTGGAATAATTAGTAATAATTAGAAATAAATACTAATAATTAGGAATAAATAATAATAATTAAAAATACTTAACAATAAATAGGAATAAATAGTAATAATTAGCCATAATTAGCAATAAATAGCAATAATTATCAATAAATAGAAATAATTAGAAATAAATAGTAGTAATTAGCAATAATTTGCAATAATTAGCAATAATTAGCAATAATTATTAATATTTAGCAATAATTAGCAATAATTAACAATAATTAGAAATAATTAGTAATAAAGAGCAATAATTAGTAATAAACAGGAATAATTAGGAATATTTAGTAATAATTAAGTATATTTAGGAATAATTAGTAATAAATAGGAATAATTGAGAATAATTAGGAATAATTGATAATAATTAGTAGTAAATTGTAATAATTAGTAATAAATTGTAATAATTAGTAATAAATACTAATAATTAGTAATAAATACTAATAATTAGTAATAAATACTAATAATAACTAATAATTATTAATAAATACTAATAATTAGGAATACTTAGCAATAATAAGAAATAAAAAGGAAAAAATAGTAATAAATAGGAATAATTAGTAATAAATAGGAATAATTAGTAATAATTAGTAATAATTAGTAATAATTAGTAATAATTAGTAATAGTTAGTAATAAATAGTAATAGTTAGTAATAAATAGTAATAGTCAGTAATAAATTGTAATAGTCAGTAATAAATTGTAATAGTTAGTAATAAATAGGAATACTTAGTAATAAATAGGAATAATTAGTAATAAATAGGAATAATTAGTTAGGAATATTTAGGAAGAAATTTTAATAAATTTTAATAAATTTTAAGAACATGGCACAATTTCTAGTGGATTGATGACACTCCTTTTTCTCAATGACTTTTCACCTTTTAACTCTCACCGACTCAAAACATTATGAAAAATGTGCCGGTATATAGGCATATTAAATCACATATGCACGAGATTGGATATGCATTCATAGCGTCACATTTTTTATAATGTTTTCAAGCAGTGACAGTTGGAAGAAGACGATTCATCGACGGAAAGGGGGCGCTTTTATCCGACGGTTCATTTACTTGCATCTTTGTCACACTGAAATCACAACGAAGAATCTGGTCAGAGATACACATATTCATTCTTGTGCATACAAGAATGAATATGCGTACCTTCGACCAGATTTTTCGTTGTGATTTCAGTGTGAGAAAGATGCAAGTAAATGAGACATCGGACAAAAGAGGAGCTTTGAATCCACGAGAAATTGTGTCACCCTTAATTAATGGTAATTATTAAGAAGTAGTAGTAATTAGTTTTTTTTTCATATAGTGTTTTTATAATTTCAAATTATTCAAAAACAGTGATCATTTTATATTTTTTAGAAAAATATGGAATCAGGAAGTCGACATCAGTCATTATTAGATGATTGCGCTTGGATAAATCAGCGCAAAAATCCAAATGGTTCTAGTTTAATTCATGTATATATTGACAGTGTTGAAGCTTTCTTAGAATTTACATCATCAAAACCAGAATATGTTTCAGAATGCACAATTAAGTTTTCTAGTAAAAAATGTGCTCTGAGAACTTTTGGCACATTTGACAAGGTTGGGGGACATATCTTGTGGTTTGGTTTTCAACCAGATTATGTTTTCTGGTATCAAAACGGGGAAAAATTTCCAGAGAATATACTAATAACATGACTCTGGATCCATCACGGTTCCAACATTTAGTACATGATGTTGCAAGTCCATCTCTTCAACAAACTTAAACTCATGATGATATCGATTTAACTTCTGAGTTGGCGCCATCTGGATTTTATGAGTTGTTGAGGTCTGCTGAGGATGCATTATATCCTGGTTGTAAGATAAGAAAATTAGAAGCAGTTGCAAAATTTATGGCTATTAAATCAGATAATGCAATGTCAAAAAACTATTATGATTAGATATTTTCTTTGGTTAAAACATTGTTACCTGAAGAAAATGTGTTGCCAACAAATTACTATGAGAGCAAGAGGCTGGTTTGTAATCTGGACCTTAGTTATCGGAAGATTCATGCATGTGAAAATGATTGCATCTTATATTCTGGTGAAAATGAGTCATTGGATAGTTGTCCCATATGTGGACAGTCGAGGTATAAAGAAGCTCAACCAGGGAAGTCTGGATCGATTCCTGTAAAACAGTTGATATATTTCCTCATTACACCTAGGATGGAACATCTATTTATGTGTCATAACACAACGTCAATGATGTCATGGAACAAAACTAATATTTCAACTGGTAAAACCTTGATTCGTCTATCTGATGGTTATTCATGGAAACATTTTTATTGTTTTTATCCGTCTTTTGCTTTAGAAGCCCAAAACATGCGATTGGGTCCTTCTACTGACGGTTTTTGTCTGTTTGATTCTTATAGTAGTCAGTATTCATGTTGGCCTGACTTTATAACTCTGTACAATCTACCTCAATGGATGTTGATGAAGGATCCCTATATATTTTTGACCTTATTAATCCTAGGACATCTGAAAATGAAAATTGATGTTTATTTGAAACAATTGATTGATGAGTTAAATGCATTGTGGAGTAATGGCGTTAGTACATATGATGTTGATGCGAAAAAAATTCACATTAAAAGCTGCATTGATGTGGACGATTAGTGAATTTCCAGAATATGGCATGTTATCTAGCTGGAGTACACATGGTTCAAAATCATTTCCATACTGTATAAAAGACAACAAAGCTTTTACGCTCGTCAATGGAAAAAAACCATGCTATTTTGACTTTCATCGTATATTTCTTCCAACCGATCATCCTTTTCGAAGGAAAAAATCTCATTTCAGAAAAGGTACAATTGAAAGGGATGAACCTCCAAAAATGATCTCAGTTACAGAGTTAAAACCTGTTGTATTTTCATTACCTCCCATCACATTTGGGCCAACAATAAACCAACAGAAAATTCATGGTTTTGGGAAAGAACATAATTGGATAAAACAAAGCATTTTTTGGGATCTCCAACATTTGTCTGATTTGTTGGTCCTCCACATGTTGGATTTCATGCATATTAAGAAGAACTATTTTGATAATTTATTTCATACAATTTTGGATACACCAAGTAAGACCAAAGATACTATAAAAGCACGATTAGATCTTGCCCAAATTTGCAGGCAACCAAATATTTAACTATTTGAAAATTTCAGATCATAGAGGTTAATGAAGCCAAAAGTAGCTTATACACTGTCTAAAGAGAGTCGCTTATTATTTTGTTAGTGGATTGCAGATTTGAGACTTTCCGATGGTTATGCTTCTAATTTGGGAAGATGTGTTAATAATGGTCATATTACCAGATTAGAAAGTCATGATTTTCATGTTATAATGGAAAGATTTATTCGGATTGGATTCAGAGGTTTGTTAAATTCTATGATTTCAGATTCAATAACATACATATCATATTTTTTTTGAGAAATTTGTGCAGCGACAACAGACTACGATGCTCTAAGAAAACTGGATGAAGATGTTCCTGTAATTATATGTAAACTAGAAAAAATCATTCTGCCTGCTTTCTTTAACTCAATGGAACATCTGATATTACATTTTCCACATGAAGTTAAATGTGGAGGTCCAGTATAGTTTCAATGGATGTACCTATTCGAGATATTCATGTAGAAATTGAAGAAAAAAGTATGTAAGAAAGCATTTGTTGAAGGCTCAATTTCTGAAGCTTATTTGCAAGAGGAAATTTCTTTTTTCTGCTCTCACTATTTTGAATCTGAATATCCCTCAAAACAAAACCGCATGTTAAAAAATGATGAAAATTTTAATGATGAAATGGACAATCAATTATCAGTTTTTAATCAGCCAAATCTTGGCTTCTGTGGAGTTCAAGAACGATGGATTTTAGATGATGAAGATCACAGAGCTCATACATATGTTCTGATCAACTATGAAGAAATGACAACATTTGTACTGTGAGTGCTTCTATCAATTATTTTATAATTTCTGTTATAGTATGTAAACTTATTTTATTTGTAGGTTATATGATAATCATATCAAGAAAATACTTCCAAAAATTAGAGCAGTTTATCTTGAAGAACGCAGACAAATTTTTTTTCTCAATGGTTTAAAAAACTGGTAATATAAATTATTGATGGTTTAATATCAATTCAGTTTACTATTTATTATATTGATATTTGTTTTAAAAATTATCAGGTGTCTCAACATGCTGATAAAATTGATAAGCGACTGTGTATATTGAGTAACCCACCATCCAAAATGGTTAAATCATATAATTCATATGTGGTGAATGGTTTTAGATTTCATACACATGCATATGGAGAATAAAAAAACAATGAATAGTGGAGTTTGTTTGTGAGGATCGCATCATAGAGAAACTGATGTTGACTTTAATGGCATTCTGGATGAAATTATTGAGCTATGTTATCTTGGACAGAATTACATAATGATGTTTAAATGTCGGTGGTGGGATACTGATAGGGGCTTGCATGTTCATCCAACTCATGGAATCGTCGATATTAAATATAAAAGTCTTCTTGCAGTAAATGTACCATTTTTACTAGCTCAACAGGAACATCAAATTTATTACGCAAAGTAATGTGCTACTTCAAGAGACCTGAGTGATTTGTGGAGCATAATAAAAATGAAATCTCGGGAAAATCAATTTACTCATACTGAATGTGGTTCTGCTGAAGTAAAATGAATTGAAATTTTTCAAGAGACTACCCAAAATCTATCTTTTTCACAAAGAAACGTGAATATCGATGATGCCACCCCACAATTAAGGGTCGATGGTGATGAATATGTTAATGATGTTAAAAATGAATTTGAAATGATAAGGGATGGTGAAAGTGAAACTCATATGGATATTGATGATTTCGAAGAGGGATATGAAGACATTGATATCGTCAGATATGAAGATGATGATGAAGGTGAACATTGACATAGTTAAATGTTGGTTATGATCATAACTAATATATATCTATATATGATAGTTATTTTCAACTATATACTAACAACAATCACTTTCTGTTTCAGATGGATCATGATCTATTTCACGAGTTGCTGGAGGCTGATATACCTTTGGATGAGGGGGATGTGGGATCATTTGACCCTCATCCTACTGGTGGTTTAGGAGGTACGCGGAGGGGGTGCAGTCTTGCACGACTGATGATTCCTGACCCTATCCCCGAGCGACGTCCACGTATTGGCTTCGATCCACGCACACAGAGGTATGATAAACTATATATTTTATTTAGCCTTTTCATTAATTTATTTATATATATAGTAATTGTTTGATTATTTATTCTTTTTTCATAGTTTTTTACATGTAGCTGTTGGACAGGGGAGCGCTATCTTGCGCAATTATTTTTCTCAGCCATGGATCACATGAAAACAGATTCCTGTTGATGTGCAGCTCACCATGTACAATCATTGGATGTTACGTAACTAAATAATATTTATTTTGAACTTTATTTTATTAATAACTTGATATTATAAATTATTTTTAGGGTTTATGGTATCCCATCGAGGATATCATGCGTGACTCTATCCATGCAACATGGGAGGTGGCAATGCGTGAGAGTTTGCGTCAGTTTTTTCACAATTTGAGAAAGAAATCCATTAAGAAAGCAGGAGTGACAGTTTTTGTTGAGTCATGTAGAGCCCACCGGCCAGAGTACATTCCATCTTAGTTTTGGGATAGATTATGTGCACACTGGTTGGGTGGTGGATTTCAGAGGAGTTCTTCATTGGGTCGGCAGAACCGAGGGAGATAGGAGGTGACACATTGCGCTGGTAGCCGTACATTCAGTACGCATAGAGTGCATCTAGTAAGTATATTTTTTAAAAATTTATATAACTTTAAATATAAACATTTTATTTTATATTTTGGTAGGAAGTCGAGCATCCCGATATTACGAAGTACGACGTTTATCAGAGGATGTATAGTGATCCAGCCACTGAAGAGATTAAAGGTGATCGCTAGTGTCAGATTGTGGTTAATATTATTTTTTCAGTTTTACAATTAACTACATATAATATTTTCACAATTTTAATTTCATATTGGAATTGAAGGAGTAATATGAGGTTGTGACCTCTCAGACATAGGCTGAGGGTCAGAACGAGGTGACTGATCAGACCAGTGCACACCATTTCGACGAGGTGGCATGGATGCAGGTGACTCAGTATGGCTTTGAGAAGGGACAAGTAGTTGGTATCAGCTCTTATGTGACTCCTGGTACTTATTATGGTACTGCTACGATGTCGGCGTCCATCTTGAGAGGATCTCATGGAGAGCCACTATATTTTTCCTCACAGTATCAGAAGCAGTTATGAGCTCAAAATGACATTACAAAGAGTTTGCAGAAGCAGCAAGAAGAGATGCGTCAGCAGCAATAGCAGCAGAAGCAGTAGCATGAGGAGGAGATGTGTCAATGGCAGCAGTAGCATCCGGAGCAGATGGAGTACATGCGTCATCTGACTTGTAGTTTGGGGATGGAGTTTCCTCCACCATCTCCTTCACCTCCTCTATATCCACTAGAAGATGACCCCCCAATGATTTTTTTATGTTAAAAACATTTGAATTTAACATTTGTTGTAATATGAACTATTTACAGTTTCTGTCTTTCATATTGGTGCGAATATTAGATAATTTAATTTTTAATATTTTATGATTTTTTTTGTGAATATTGAGAATTTTAATAATTTTAATAGTTTTTTTTATTATTTTAATAATATTAATATTATTATTTCATAAATCATAATTTTATTAAATTTATTTTTTCAGTATTATATTTTTTAATATTTGTTTATTTTACTAATAATAATAATAATAATAATAATAATAATAATTTATGATTTTTTTAATAATATTTAGTGAATATTGAGAATTTTAATTTATTTCTATTTTAATTATTTTAATAATATTAAAATTAATTTTTCAATAATCATAATTTTATTAAATTTATTTTTTCAAAAAAATTTATTTATTATTTGCGACGGGATCTATTGCGATGGGTTACTGTCGCAAATAGTCTAAATAATTTTTTTTTAAAAAGTATTTGCGATGAGATTAGGGACCTGTCGCAAAAATTATTTGTGACGGACCCATCGCAAATAGTCTAAATATTTTTTTTTATAAAAGTATTTGTGACGGGACTATGGGCCCGTCGCACATACTTGTTGCAATGGGCCCGTCACAAAAAAGTTTATATATATATAAAGTATATAATCAAAGACTTATTTACGATGGGCCCCTCGCAAATAATATTTTTTGTGACGCTGTTTTCTGTCACAGGCTATTTGCGACAGGACCCCGTCGAAAAAACTTATTTGCGACGAGATCCCGTCGCAAATAACCCATCGAAAATATATTTTTATAATTATTTTTGTTCATTAATTTTATTTTTAAATATTTTTTATATGTTTATTCAGTGTTTAAACATTCATTCATATTGTATTTATTGTTTATAATTTAGAGGCTTTCAAAGTCATATAACTGAAACATTATTATGTTTTCATAAATATAATAAATAAATAATAATTTATAGGCATTCAATCTCATCTCTATAAAACATTAGTATGTTTCATGTTAGTGAATTTGGACACCTATAAAATATAAAATATACGTACAATATAAAAGAAACTTAAAACATCGATTAAAAATATAAAAAATTGTTGAAAATAAAAACATTTAATAAATATAACAATATAAAAATAATTTTCAGGACACAAAATTTATTAATTAAAAAATAATATTTACCCTTCAAAAAATTATGCACATAAAATATAGTATAAATATAATATAAATGGAATTTAAAACATTGAATATACAAATAAAAAATAATTGAAAATAAATTGAATGTCAAAAAAATAACAAGTACTAAATATTTATTTTCTTTATTGTTAAATATTATGAATTCAATTTTTAATAATAAAAAATAATATTTTATAATATTTATAACTATTATAATAATTATTATGAACAATGATTTAAATAATATTTTTCTTATTTCAGTTAATGAATTAGTTCATAATATCATTTAAAATAAATAGAAATTAAAATTTTAATACATGAAATATTATTATTATTAATAATGTTATTTTTAACAATTTTAATAAAATTATTAATCATTTATAATAATGATAATTGTAATATAAATAATTTTTTAATAATAAACAGATTAATAAATAATTATTTTACATGTTATAAGCAATCTAATTATTTATATATTTAATAATACTAAATAGTAATATATTAATAATGTTATTAATTTTAAATAATCAATAAGTCAAAATGAATATATTCACATATTTATTGTTTAATAATAATTACATATTTAATAATAATATGATTTTATTTATTTGGATTTAAAAATAAAATACTAAATATTTTAATAAAAAATATATTTTTGTATTTAATAATAATTTTTAATTTTTAATTTTTATTACGATTAATAATAATAATAATAATATTTTATTTATATTTTTTTAATTATATACATAATTATTATTATTTATTGAAAATTTGTAATATATATGCATATAAACAAAACATAGCAAAAAAATTAAAATTAAAATTCAAAAAATGGAGGGATAGTGATGTGTGAAAGAGCGCATTATTCATAATTTTTTTAAAAAGGTTCTTTCAATGGTTGTTCCATCTACAAAAATATTCTGATGAATTAGTTCTTTGAGAGGGCATCTTTCATTTAGTATTTTTAAAATGGGATCTTTTTTAAATAGTGTCCACCTCCTACCTCCATCCCCCTTGATTTAATAGTAGATTTAGAAATAGTTTCCCAATCTACCAATTTCTAGTAATAATTTTTAATTTCCATTATATGGGGAAATTTTCCATGTGGTACAAGAATGAAAATGTGAATTGGGTGGAGAGGAACGATAATAAAATTCCACATGGTTAGTATACTAACCCTGAGTAATGGGGTGCCGTAGCGGAACGATAAGGTTTATTGTGGCATAAGGGCTTCCTGTTAAACGTGATATGGGGTTGACATAGTGGATGAGGCACAATCTGTTTACTAAGCATACATTTTATTATATGCAGTCAATTGGTATTCCACTTGAAAAAAAATAATAGTAAATTATTTACATAAAACTAAAATAAATAAAAACTACAGTTATATAAATTAAATTAGAGACAAATAAATAAATAAAATAAGAAAAAATATAAATTAATTATTTACATAGAAAATAATGAATTAAAAAATATAAATTTTGTGTATATACATTAAATTATGAAAAAATAAAAAGAAAATTAATAAATTCAAATAATTAAATATTTTAAAAAATAGATAAAATTGAATATCTTAAATTATTATTTTGAAATTAAATTTAAATAAAATTAAATTAATAGAAAATATATTCAATAGTTTTTATATTGAAAATCATAAATCTAAAAACAAAAAATGAATAAAAATATTTGATGAAATGAGAAACTATAATTAAAATAAATAAATAAGAAAAAATAGCGATTAAAATAATTTATTTATTTTACATAAAAATTTACAACATAAATATAATTAAAATAAATTGCAATTTAACAAGAAAATGTGATTTTTAATAATTAAAAAAAATAAATAAATTGAAATTTATTCAATAAAATGCATTTTTTAAAAATAAATAACATATTTAGTTACATTAAATTATTTTTGAAAATGAAATAAAAGTATTGCTACATCAAAATCTATTTCAATTAAATGACTATTTTCCCTAAAAAAATCATGCATTTTGTCTTTTTGAAAAAAAAATTATATAGTCATGAATTTATTTTTCAAAGGAATGAAATTTAATGTGAGTCATGATTTTCATAGAATAACCACAGGAGGTCCTTCCCATGTCAATATTTAAAAATGGAAATAAATGGAATGCATGTCCCTTCACAACTAACGATGTCTGACCTCCTATATAGAGTGACTCACTGTAATAATTTAATTCAAATTCAAGTTCGAATTCCAAGAGTCATTAATGGTTAGAGTTAAGTGGAAATTAAATCAATACTGGAAGAACATTTAAATATCAATAGTTCCTAGGATCTAAAAAAATTATTGATTCATTTTTTCATCACTTCATTGATAAAAGACAAATTAATTTAATATAATTCAGTTTTCCTCATATTCATTTGGGTTATATATTCCCCTCACCTTGGTGAGATATTTTTGAAAAGGCCCTTTATTTTTAATTTTTCCTTGTAAATGGTTGTAGAATAAAAATATGAAAAGATCTTATTGACTTTAATATTTATTTATTTACAGAAAATTTTGAGTGTATATGTCTTTGAGACTCAGAATGGGATCTCAATTTCCAATTTTATTCTAGTTCTGAAGTATATATATGATTATCATTTGAGTTGGACCCCTATGGTAATTGGGTTTTAAAGGTGATTCTTATAGGTTCAAGTTTAAATATTTATTCTTCTAATGTTATGATAATAATTCCAAAAACAAATATCATATCTCATTCAATTTCTTAGTTCTTAAATAAAACATAAATAAAAAAATTACGTAACAGCACTCTATAATCATACACCCCCAACAGTTTTATAATAAATAAAAAACTTAATAACTAATGTGTCGTTATCCTCTAGTTAGGAAAAAATTTATAGCAATTTGAATCATAAATCCCTCAGTTAGTGAAATAATTTTAGAAAATAAATGATTTTTACATGAAATTAAGGGAATTTTGATGTGGATATAATTTAATAACATCATTGCAGAGATAAAGACCCCAATAATACGCAAATATAAAACCCAATATTTTTCCCAATTCTAAATCTGATGGTGGGAGGTAGTTTTATTCAAATCGATTATTCATTTTAGTAGTAAAAAATGTGAAATGGGTTACATGAAAATTTGAAAATCACATTTTACAAGAAACCAATCAAAACCCTTTTTCAAAAAGAACATTTTTTTATTATGTTCATGATTTCGATTGTTATACATAGGAAAAAATTATTTGTATATCAAATAGTATCATTGTAAACAAGGGGATATTGGTTTAGTTAAAAGAAAGTTTTTTTATTGGGTGAAAGAAAATTCTTCTATTCAACTCAACTTAATTTTCAACTCTATAGAAATTAACAAGATAACACCCAATAATGAAACGAACTTCACAATTTTCACAATATCTATAGGAATTACCCCACACATAGTTTAGTAGGGAGTCAATGATATGCATAGAATTAAAATGGAAAATAAAAATACATCCATGAATGTGAGATCTCTGATCATTTAGTTTTATATAAAAGTTCCTCCTCTACATCCTTAAGAAAATTCCTCTAGTTGGTACTTCCAATTTCTTGAATGTTTTTGATAATATATAGAATAATATATAATTTAACTTTCATGAAAAAATCATCAAATTATTGAGTTTAGGAGGTTTCAT
Organism: Viscum album; assembly: GCA_963277665.1. Taxonomy (NCBI): domain Eukaryota; kingdom Viridiplantae; phylum Streptophyta; class Magnoliopsida; order Santalales; family Viscaceae; genus Viscum; species Viscum album. The sequence continues at coordinate 1,190,513,329 of OY728126.1, forward strand.
CCAGATGATATAGTCTGTTTCACCCTTCGGCCTTGAAAATCTATTGAAATTCCACAATGTGTAGTACGAAGAATATCAAGTAGAGTATGATTATATGGTATCACAAAATATAAAATCAAAAGTATGGGTTATCACTATTAAAAAATATAACTAAAATGAAAACAGAATAAGAACCATGGTTTAGTTCACATAAAACACTGAGTTCATATTAAAAATTTATCCTTGAGAGAGAGTCATCTTTTATGTAAAGTGATGGAAGAAACGCTAATTGGATTACCTTTAATGATGTTTTTGATTAACTAGACATATACCACAAATGGTCAGTTTCCTCTATAACTACCAACATTAATCCATTAAAATTTATACTCAGAATGGTGAAGGGTCCTGACCAATTTTATTTCATTTTCCATGGAATGTTTTCAGCCTTCAATTGAATAACAAGAACAATAGAACAACCTTGAAATCCCGATTTTGAATTTTTGTTTCATGGAATATTTTTTTTCATTGTAAATTTCAGAATTTTCAAATGATTACCTCCAAATTTACACCATTTTACTCAACTCTAGCAACATTCTCTCACTAGAAAACTTGAAGTCAATGTTGAGGGAATTCACTTTCTACAAATTTCTATTAATAGAGCTTCATATGAAGGTGGAATGTATTTATTATGAGAAATATATCATAGAACATCCCTATTGGGATATTTTAAGATGTTATATAAGCCCATAATTCCTCATCCAACACCATAGACCAATCCATTATAGATCTAGAATTATTATTCTTCAGAATTAGTTTCAATTGTCTTATAAAAACATTAACGTTCCCAAAGGATTGTGAGTGGTAGTATGTACCTGTTCTATAAGAACATCCATACTGATCAATTAAATTAATAAACTTATAATCCTTGAAATGAGTTCCATTTTCTATGACCAATGATCGTTGAACTCCAATCCTCTAAAAATTATTAATGAATTTCACCACATTAGGTGCATGATTGTTGGGTTGATCCACTAGCTCATCCTACATAGACATATAGTTCACATTTACAATAATATATTCCTTCCCATATGTGTATTGGAAATTCAACATGTTATTAAATCCCTAAACATCTAAACATGAATCCTCTCTTATTTCTTCTTTGGGTATGGTCCATCATTCAACCTATGGTTTCAGTAATTTTTCATTTTTCAAAATGAATATCCATACTACTAGATTATCAGAATAGTTTTGGTGAGTATAAAATTTATTTTGTAACATTATAGGGTGTTATCTTACCTCTATGGTGTCCACCCAATATGATGAATGAATACTTTTTAGAATGTTTTATATTTCCTCCTCAGCTACACACCTCTTTAAATACCATCTACGCATCATCTAAAAAGATGAGGGCTATCCCAATAGTACTATTTCAACATAGATATAAACATATTCCTTTGGTTCTATGAATTTTGTTTTGGAATAAAAATAAAAAATAAGAAATTAAAATAATATTTAAACATGAATATTTATTCAAAGAAGAAGTAATAAAATCATCTAGAAAAAATGTGTTCAAATCCTTTGGTTCCTCAATTTGTGTGTTTAAAAGCCTAGGAAAATGGAATGAAACCACATTATCATCCCAAAATTTATCATTTATTACAAAATTATATTTTTCTAACTGAATAACCCACCTCATGAACCTTGGATTTGATTTTTTATTATCCAGTAGGAACATGAAATAATAATTTCCAGTTAAAATGGCCACCTTGGACCCTGTCATGTACTATCAAATTTTTTCATAGGAAAACATAACAACAACAAAATCATTTTAAGTGGTGTAATATTTCTTCTAAGTGACTTCTATTATCTTTATATCATAATAAACTACATAAATCCTCTTACAATACCTTTTCCACAAAATAGAAACTACAACTATATCCCTAAAACCACACATCACATAAAATGAGAACTTCTAGGTTAGGGAATTGATTAGTAGAAAAGTAGTGAGTTTTTTATTAATAAATCTAATGGAATATATAAATTTATCATAAACCAGTAAAGGTATTTTTTTAATAATTATGGAGAAAAGTGACTTAGTGATCTTGGAAAAATATTTAATGAACCTATTATAAAATACAACATGGCCTAAAAAATATATATTACTCATGAAACTCGTAGGTTGTGATATATTTTGGATTACCTAATGTATGTAATTATCATCCTCTACTACCTTTCTATATTCCTCATGGCCCAACTGAAATCATTATGTATCCATAAATTTACACTTTAACTAAATTATAATAATGATTTTTTCATCGAATCAATACAAATCAGTATCTAGATATTCAAGGTTGTTTTCAAAATTACATCCTACAACTGAAAAATAATCCATGAAAAATTCAATAATTCCCTCAATCATGTCTAAGAAAATTTCCATCATACATCTTTAAAAATTGGTTAGAGATACACCCAAGTAAAAGGGAATTATTCAGTAGAAAACTTTACTAAATCGACCAGTGAAAGTGCCCTTCCCTTGATCCTCATGATAAATTAGAATCTAGTTATAACCATAGTATCCAATAATAAATTAGAAATACTCATTTCCAACCAATAAGTCAATAATTTGGTCTAAAAATGGCATGGTGAAGTGTTTGTTCCTTGGGGAAGCATTTAGTTTTCTATAGTCTATACAAAACCTCCATTTTTTGATAGTTCCTTTTTTAATTTTCTATTTCCATTAATTTTTTATCGTAGTCACTCCACTCTTATTAGGAAGTACCTTTAAAGGAAATTCCCAAGGTGTATCCCAAAATGGAAACATAATCCCATCAGAAAGAAACCTGATCAGATCCCGATAGACCACTTTATTCATGTTCAGGTTAACCCATCACTGGGATTCCACTCTTTGTTAACACTCATGATGTAAATGGATCTTGTGCATGAAAAATGATTAATGTATACCCATGAAATATGCAATTTAAAAACTAATAATATACTTGTATATCCTCAAGGAACTAATTGGGGTTTCCTATAATTAATCATCTTATTTGGATGAGTTGATGACCAGTAATGTATACAATTAACCTAAAAATAATATTTCAAATGGGGTGGTAAGGCATTGTGCTCTAGATTTGGAGATTCAATGCTTGTGGGAAGACACATGGGAATGGGTGGGACAAGGTCCTCATACTTCCAATTAAAAAATGTAGTGAAGAAATCATCCTCTACATCACTAATAATTCAAGAAAACTACTCCTCACATCTGGAGTAATATTTGTGGCAAAAAATGTTCTCTATAGGAAATTCATCTATATATTCTATGAATTTCCATTAAAATGCATCTAAATTATACATCTCTTTACTTAAACTATCTCCCATGCAGTTTTTAGCACATATCTTAGTTCTGCTATTAATTTCATCCAACATAATAAAAACTGATCTTCCTCCTAATTAATAAATTCTTCAAATCATAACATTGCATCTCTTAGAAGTATTGGTTCTTTGGTGGGTTCATTATTTAAAAAAAATCCAATTTTTGTCTACTGAGGATAAAAATGAATTTTCCCTTTGATAAGTTGATGAAATCTCCCACTGTGGGTACAAAGATCATACCATAGATGGTAGGTACCATAGGGTCACACTATATATTCTGTATCAAAAAATCCCCAAGAAAAAATAACCATCCTACTCCCACTAGAAAGTCATCTATCCAAACAACTCAGCGAGTAATAGATTAATTTGAATGTTTCTTGAAAAAAGTGGTGGTTTTTTTGGAACACTTCATATCATGTGTTGAAATAAATATAGTTCAATACGATTGATTCTTTATCAAATATCACATAGATAATTGAACTGTCCAACTCTGTGTACAATGTTTCATAGGACAAAAAAGATCCCCCGGTCTTGATATTAGGGGTGTATCCTATTCTATGACACACCACAACACTCTTATATGGTATTTTACATGGAAAAGAATTCTATATTTTTCTGTTTTTAACATATTTTTTGAGTTACTCTAGATAAGATGGGAATTAAATTTATTCTTGAAGGAAGGGGATTTCATTTTTTAGTTTTTAAAAAACATTACAAAATTTTCAATAGTTCAGAATCAAAATTTTATTTTTTAATTATTTTTTGAAAAGTAATTATTTTAATAAGGTTTCTCACAATTTTAGGCATCCATTTATATTAATCTAAAATATTTTTATTCCTTTTTCTTTAATTTTTTCCAATCCATTTTTTTTGTTTTTTATCAGTTGCTACTGCAAGATTTATAGTGTTTCCAATACTTTTAGACAAATTTATAGATTTAGTATTTTCTGTATTTTAGTTTCTATATTCATCCAGTTTTTATTTTTCAATGGTTTGGGAATTATTTCTAGATTATTGGTGGTTTAGAGACTATATATAGTTTCCATATACATGGAATTATATCTAGGTTTCACTTTATTAGTTCATGGAATCTTACCATTGTCTATTCCACCATCACATCTATCCAATTTCCACATTTGAAATTCTATTTCTTTCATCCTAGAATCCACATTCACTTTATCAAAATATTTTTTAAATTTCCCCCCCAAACCAACCAATAATCTATTGGAATACACATCTTACTCCATGTTTCAATTTAGATGATTCATATTTGGTTTGGGTATATAACTCTTACCATAGTGGTCACTGAAAAGAAAAGAGAGAATCATATCTTAGAACTCACTTCTCCCTCTAGGAAATATTTGGGTGGTTTTATATACCCCTTATTATATGTTTTCTAAAATGGGTCATCCATAATATTCTTATTATGACTATATCCTGATAAATATATAATTACATGATCTTGGGAAGGAATATGAAAATTAGGAAAGCATGAATATAAATTCCAAAACATCACAAAGTGGTGGAATTTCTCCCAAAGAGTATTATAAATAGTTTCAAAGAATATTCCACTATCTATTACCCCATCATGTGGATAGATATTAGTATAATTATATAATTGTTTTTTATAGAGATTTTTTGTTCTTATTTTTGAGCTAATGTGTTAAAAAATTTAGTTTATTGGAGGTTTTATAATCAAAATCCCCACCAATAGACCGGTACACCATACTTTGGTGGTAAGGGTTAACACTATTGTATAATTTTTCCATGAATATTTAGGGAGTTATTTGGTGTTTTAGAAACTATCTATGTAATTTTCTATGATAGTACCAAGCATCCTGAAATATTTATCCCTGATATTTCAAGAAACTTGTGAATTTGGGTATGATTTCAGATGCCATTCTCCTATGGTAAAACATTATGGTGAAAGAATTGAAAACATAATACTAAGTGGAAAATATTTCCTCTTCATACAATTAAAATCATTTTTTCTATTTAACTTTAGGAAACAAGTGATTATTATCAGTTTAATCTATTCCTCACTCAATCATCCCTATGGAAGCTGATGAACACTACATTAGAAGCACATAATGAAGTTAAGAGTGTATTAATTGGGCATTCCAAAAAAGATAAGCAGTTGGGACAATATAGATTGTTTTATTTCATAATTCCTTGAACATAGTGAGATCCTAATGTATGAAAAATTACTAGATACATCATGAAACATGAATTATCTCAAAATATTCCACTTTATAAACTTATTTTCAGGTGGATTCACATTTCTAGGAGGTTGGATATTAATGTTTTCATCTTCTCTATTGTAATACTTTTTAATTTAATATTTTTTATTTTTTTTCAAGTCTAATAAGTTTCACTTAATTTCTGTTATGATAGGCTCTATGGTCTTAGATTTATAATTATTTATCATACACATAGTTTCTTAAAAAAATTATTTGAATTTTATGGAATATTTTTTGACAATTTTTTTATATTTAATTTTTTTATTTTGTATTTTTTTTTGTTTTTTGATAAGTATTTTTTTTCTTCTTGGTTTCATGTACCCTCCCAAAAAATGTCATGATAATTTATCTTGGGAACATTTCACTAATGAAAATTAAATATTTATAATGTCACATAAAACTAGACTATTAATGATAAGATGTAAATCTATAAAAAACGATTAACATTCTGTGAATGAAGCATGTGTCCAAGTAAAAAAAAGAAAATAAGTAAAATAAAATAGAATAAAAAGAAAATAAAAATAGGAATATTGATGATGTTTTGATGATAATTAATATTTTTGTGAGTTTGTTAAAGAAAAATTATGGAAAAAAGAAAATAGGAATGATAAAAGCACACAACTAGAGAGAACAATCTATTATCGAAAAATTGAGAAATTATTTAGTTCATCAAAATAATTATTTTCCTTTGTTCATGAATTTCATTGAAATAAATATAAATTATTCATTGAAGATAAGTAGAATTCTCATTAGGTCATCCTTTGTCTGAATGGATGATATAACTTCTCAACTCCCGAAGTCACATGATCACTGATTGAGACCAAATCAGTTTATATTGAGTTGAATTGTTAAGTTTAACTCGGTTTTATTCTATTTATTTATATTGATTTACTTTAAAGTAAAATCCTTGAATTTAAGAAATTTTGAATTTAATAACTATTAAGAGCAATTATCACAGATAATTAATGTGTTATAATGAATGATTATTATAAGTTAAATATAGATAATCACCCATTTAAGAAAATCCAAGATCAGAGTAAAATAGTTCAAATAGCACAACCTATTCCCCCATAAGTGATTATCTGAAATTCATAATCTCATTAAACATGATCAAATATCTTGAAATAATACATTCTATTGAGTAAGTAGTAATGAATCAAATGAAATGGGCTAAGATCCTTCTCTATCATGTAGCTCCTGATCTATTCCTCATTTTCTCTCTCCATATGCTTAAAATTCTCCCGGCTATATTCATCTAATATAGGGTCATTATAATTACTCAATTATTGAATTTTCTTCTTCTATCCATATTCTATAGCCATTCCCTATCTCACCTCCCAACTGATCTCTCTTGCCTCCATCTATAATATTCATTTTGAATTTTTCTCCTCGTTGTTGACCAGACACTAACCCTTCCAACCGAATGCTCAACTCCATGAATCTTCATTCCATGTGGAAAGATGGTTCTGAAACCCAAGTAATATCCACTTGGAAAGATCAATAGTTTTAATTTTTTAAGTGAGGATGCCCCAGTTCCCATTATTTGCATTTATTTCTATCAATTTTACATGATCCAACAAAGTAAATAGGTAAAAAAATAAAGAAATCTCACATGTGAGAAGCTTCGAATTGGGAAATAATCTCATTAATCCGAACATTAGGTTTTGGTTTAATTTTGAATTTCGTGGGTCTCAATACACATTTGGCCCTTGGAACGCCAAGACCATACACCCAGAAGTAATTTTTTTGGCTCATGCATCACTATTTGACATCTAATGATTTTTTATATTATTATTATTATATATATTGTAGTTAATTTTATTATTAGTAATAAATAAATAAATAAATACTTATTTATATACTTATAAGTACAAATATATGTATATATTATACTTATTATTATTATATATATATATATATATATTAAAATTATATTACAAAAATATATATATTTTATTATATTATAAATAAATAAATATATATATATATAAATAGTGGTCCGTCGATTGTTCTTCCCTTTCTTGTTGTGGCACAACGACATTTGGGGATCTTCAAATGGTGGCATCTCACAGGTTTATGCTTTATCCTTAGTGGATCTTTTGGAATGTGGTGACTAGATTTTATTTCTTCAATGGAATATAGTAGATCACTGTTCTAGTGGAGATGATCATGGAATCTTCGATAAAAATTCACTTACCATTGTATGATTTATTCGATTATAGTTATAACAATTAGTGAGGGTTGGGATGTTGGTTGATCTGACAATGTAGTGACTCTTATTTAGAAATTTTCAATTAGGCTGGGTTTCATTAGATGTGGTTGGATTCTATAGAAATGATGGTTCATCATTGGCTACATAGGTTGAAAAAATGGCTCAGTCGTTGAATCAATGTTGTTATCAAGTTTATAGATCATTGTTTAGTTTCTTCTCAGGAAATCATTAGATTAAATTTCAATACATGTGAGTTCATCATATCTAGTACTTTTGGATGTCCAATATTATTCCTCACAAAAGTGGTGATGATTTATATTCTTCAAAACATTAATGGTCAGTTTTCCCGATAATCCATGGTTGGTTAATCATTGTAGGGTGGTGGTAGTGGTGCTACAAGGTGGATTGGGTGGAGAGGTTTCTTCAAATTACTTCCCAATGTCAGTATATTTAAAATGAGGAATGGCGTTCTGGAATAAAATGGTATGTTTCAACATGCCTCATACTTTGTTTGTTGACTGTGATATTGGGGTTCAAATGGGAGAGCATATATATGGTGACCCCCATCTGTTTAAAAATATTATTACATGATTTTGTGCATAATTATCCATGAAATTCAAACTATTGATTTAAATATATTGTGTATTTGGAAGAAAAGATACCTAATTAGAAAGCATGAAACTAGAAGAAAAATTATTTCTTTAATATTTATAATGAGATCATAACATCATTTTATATCTTATAACTAAATAGTGTAACCTAAGGAATACATAGACAAATGGGATGATCTAAAAATCCCTTTAAGGAAATAAACATGGGAATGAATAATAGAACCCGAGTTAGATGGAATAAAATAATAACATAAAAGTAATGGATAATAATTAAACATAAAAAGGAATAGTATAATTAAGATGGAATTATATGATGATGGATACATAGTAGTTTGGTTATAACAAATAACATGTCATCAGAACGATTCAAATCTAATTTCTAAGACTATATCAGATGGTGGAATAAGTCCCATAGTGTATTTGGTTTACCCCATTATCCCATACATAACATCTCAAGAGACAAAAAATCACCCAATTCAATAGATCTCTATCAATATGAACCCATCATTACATGTAAATTAATATGCGTTCCACATAAATAAATCAAACATACTGAATAATCATAAGGGTTTTTGATGGAAAAAAATGTGTTTCATAATCATGTGAGATGGAAAAACCAAATGCTCTATCATAATATATCAATGAAAGAAGGCATTAAATAATTTATAGAAAATAAAAAAAATGTATATCATGAATAATTATTTCCAATTTAATTGAATACCTGAAAAATAGTGTTTAGGAATGTTTATAAATGAGCCACTTTAGTGTGGTCTTAGGGAAAATATTAATGAGTTTTTATAGAGTAAAAAGAAATAATTGTTTGTATGAAACCATAAATGAACTAATTTTTTTCATGATAAAATGATATATTTTAGAAAAATATTGGTGGAGAAAAGTAGTTTATAGAGTGTACTTAAAAAGTTGTAAGAAACAAAGAACATCCATTTAATCGGGTTTTCTTATCGATAGGAATTGAGAATGGAATATTTTAGAAAATTATTTTCCTAATAAAATAATGATTAATTGAACTAGATAAATATATTTTAAACATATAAATATAATTTAGTTTAATTATATAATAATATTGATTGAAAAAATTGTGTTAAAGAGAAATAAATCATAACCCCAAAGAAAAAATTTTGGTTCGAAGATATCATTTTCCTTATGTATGAATGTGTTCAGAACATGCACTTAATATTTGGGATAATCAAATTAGATTCATCAGTAATTTAATACATAAACTATTCCACATATATTTAATTTATTATAATTTTTAATGTTCATTTTTATGAGTTGTAAGTATTAATTTCATCATTCTGAGAGCGTTCATTTCATAGTTTCATGATCGATTCACTTATGTGTAATTATGGAAGTTTTTGTCAAATTAGAATAATTATATAGAATTGAAATTATCTATTACTAAAAAACTTATTGAAAATTAAATGCTTCCATATATCATTATTTTGTGAAATGCAAAATATTCATTTGATAAAATTTTAATGAAAAATGTTTAGTTTATTTTGAAAGTTTTTACGGTCATCATGAACTAGTATAATTTTATATAATATTTTATCTATAAATTAGTTTCAGAATATGAAATAAGTTATAATATGCATGTTAAAATAATATTTAACCATAATAATTGTTTTATGATCATCCTTGATGGTGGTAATGGAAATCAAAAACTCATTTTCCATGAAGGTGGCGAACAGACATATTACGGATGCAGTTTTAATTTTAACAACAAAAGGAGGAGAGAAGATATTTAATAATAGATATTTAATTTTTACAATAAAATTTTAGTATATATATTACATTGTATTTATCTTGTCACTTTTTATTGGGTGTTAGGATAAGGTAAAATAAAATAATAATTTAAAATAGAAAGAAGAATGATTTTACCATGATTATCGTCTCCTTGGGAATGCCTCGTGGAATATGGAATTCATATTTTGGTGAGTCTAGAAACACAAGGGTGTGGAAAAAATTATTGGTATGGGAATTGTATAGAATAGTTGTAAGATCCTAGGATTATATGGTTAAAGTAGAAGGGGTGTTTAGGGGTTGTATTTATAAGGGTAGGATATTATTGTATTTGATTATTATATTCAATTATTTATTATTTTTCCCGAATACTACATATAGTGTTGATTATTGTGAATATATACAAAAACTAGTGATCGTTATTTCTAACTATTGGATTATTATATCATCCATGACTAAAAAATTCTTTTATATGGTTATAATGGTAAATACTGTAAATTATCGTATTTCTGTATTCACCAAAAATTCAACTATTTTAGAAAATTTAAAAAAAATCACCCCAACCATTTTAAAATGTGTATATTTCATAAATGGAATCAATTTTAATAAAATTATTTTCTAAATATGACAAATATAAATTTAAATAAAATTTTCATTTATTCAAAAAATACTAATTTTAAAATTATAATTTATTTTATAACCCTTTATAAAATTACTTATAGTCATATAAAACTATATTATCATTTTAATAAATAAAATGTAAATTTTTGAAAGAATTTTAACGAAATAAAATTTATTTTTAATTCATTATATTTAATATAAAATTATGATAAAAAAATTTCTATTCTATAAAAATAGAGACACATTATTTATTATTTTTTATATAGTTATTTACTTATACCATCATATAAATATATCATATTTTAATTTTATAAGATACCTAAATATTATTTTAAATTTCCATAGGTGAGGTTAATATTCTAATGGTCATATTTTTATTCTTAATGACACGATCACTATTCTAAGTGTTTGGTTACTATTGCAATGGTCTATTTACTATTCCAACGATCAAATTTATAACAGTCATATGGGTATACTGTGTACTATAAATACATCACATCAAATTAATTATACATTATCTCATATATTATCTCAATGTTATTTATACTTTAATATTAAGAATAAATTTTTATTATTAACATTATGTTTTATTTATATAACTCTATTCATGAGAGGAAACATTCTAGTGGATTGAGCATATCCAAATTATCCCATTCTTTTTCTCATATTTTCTATTTATTATCCCACTATAATATTTGGAACTCTTCTTAGTTTATTTTTTGACCACCATATCATTATTCAATTTTGATAATAATTTTTTTTTGTATCTATTTTATGTTTGTGATATTATGTAATTATAAGAAGCGAAATTCTCTTGATAATATCTCGAGTCATTACATTCCCCCTCCTTATGAAATTTCAACATCAAAATTTAATTTTACATACTAATGTGAAACCCGGTGATAGTTATTATCCTTCATCATTTCCTATGGTTTCTATTTCAGCTCTTCATTTTTTTGGTTCTTCCATAACATTTTTCAGGTGAGTAGTCTTATTGCATATAACCTAATCTCTATGTTCCAATATCTTAAATGGATACTTCTTATAAGAGAGATAATTATTTAGTTGTATCATACCTGAATTAATTACATGTGATGGGTCTATTATATTCTTATTCAATAAGGATATGAATAATACATCATATACGTGATATATGGTTAGTTGAATTTCTAGTATATAGGTCACAACCATGACATGATATGAAATATAAATGGGGTTGATGTACATGGGACTTAGATTTACCTTTTTACCTAATTTAATGAGTCTCTTCCATGAAGATATGTGGATGATTACCATTTTTACAACCTAAACTATATATCCCATCAATGATTAGCTACGTAGATCTTCTATCAACATTTGGAAGCAATGATGTGTTGCTGAGTGGTTTTCACCATTTTTATGGTTTCATCTCCATTTAACTTCATAGAAACACATGTTCTCTAATATAATCCCCTCATGAAGGTGTTCTATATCTATTTCCATAAATGGGTTCATATAGATCAATTTGTATGGTTGATTGGAAAATATTATTGTAAGAGAACTCTACTAGAGTTATATGTCGGTCCCATCCTCCTTTTATGTCTATTGAGAATGATCTTAGCATGTTTTCTATTGTCTAAATTGTTTACTCAGGCTAACCATCAATTTGAGGGTGATAAGTTGTAGTGAGGTTTAGCTCAATGTTTAGAGAATGATTGATATTCTTCTAAAACATTGAGTTGAATATTGGATATTAGTTATATATAATTGATAATTGTACCCCATGAAGTATCACCAATTATCTGAAGTATATCCATACATGTTAATGGAGTGAGAAGTCCTCTCTAATTATGATAAAGTGAACAATTTTTATAAGACGATCCCCAACAACTCATATTAGATTATTTACTCTAGATTTCAATAGAAGTCTAGTAAAAAATTATATGGTGATGTTTTCCCATTTCCACATAGGTATCCATAATGTTTTCATCATCCCATTAGACTTTTCCCTTTCAACCTTCCCATCATAAAATACCAGGCACTCTGATGTATATTCATCAATCTATTTCTTCATATTGTCCCAATAAAAGTTATCTAGATGATCTAGACTATATAGATACCTATATTCACACCGTGGATGGTTAGAGATGACATATCTATGTGAGTCATTCAAAATATCAATATTTATGTCTAGATTTTATGGTATATATAGTAGTAAAAAAAATCTTCCAACACTTTCCTTATACATTTTTAACTCCAAGTATTTCCCATTTCTGATAGTTTCAACCATCTTTTGAATTTCAACATAAATTCATTGAGAATCCTTTTTATTCTATAAGGGAAAGTAGAATAATAATTTTAGAAAAGAAATATTATGTTTCTTACTATATGACTCCCCTACCCATCCTTTGTATGCCTAAAAAATTTGATCTTTTTCAGTTATCATCATTATTAATGTTACAAGATCCTTTATACTTACATAATTATCCATATTATTCACTTCACCATGAAAGTAGCGAATTGATAAGTCATAATACCTTATGAGCTCTATCCGTATTCATTGGTGAATATAAACTCATTCGGTATGAATAAATATTTGATACTCTTTTGTTAAATATATATCTCACACATCTCCCCATAGAGATAATGCCTTCAAAATTTTCAATGAAAAGATCACAACCAATAACATCAAATCATGGGTGTGATAGTTTTTATCACAAACTTTCATCTTCCTTTCCATTTATTCTATCTATATATCAATATACACCAATAAAAAACTGAATCCATTATCTGATACATCACTACACACCATAAAGAGTTCCCCACATATTGGTATAGAATGTAATTGTTTAGTAATAAGAATATATTTCCAAAATTTGAATGAGTATTCCCATTCACTTTTCTAGTAAAACATCAATCCATTCTATGTTTGGTAGGTCAGTGGGTTTCACAATCATTATATGTTCCAAAAAAATTTCTGTAATACCCAAATAAGCTAAGTAAACTATGGATCTCCATTACATATGTTGTCCTAGGCCATTCTAAAATTAACTTTATCATAGAAGGGTCCACATATATTACTTTTTTGGTGATAACATTATCCAATAATTATACTTCCTAAATTCATAAAATTAAGTTTAATATACATTTCATATAGTTTCTATAAACAAAAAGTATTTTGTAGATTATTCAATTTCTCTTCATGCACCTTCATTCACTTAGAGTATATCAAAATATTATCTATAAAGAGTGCCACATATTTTCAAGATGTTATCTAAAGACTCTATTGATTAAGTACATGAAAATTTATGGAGCATTAATAAGTCCTAAGGGAATTACTATGAACTCATAGTGTCCATACCTAATTTGAAAGTATGTCTTCTGAATATATTCCTTCTTTAACTTTAATTAGTGATTTCATGACCAAAGGTCCATCTTAGAGAAATACATGGGGTCCACATAATTGATTAGAAAATTCATATATCCATGTAATGGGATTCTTGTTCTTTATCGTTATTTTTTTGAGCTCATGATAATCCATGTAGAGGTTTGTTGATCCATCCCTTTTCTTGATGAAGAGGACTATTGCTTCCCTTGGTGAATCACTCAAGCATATGAAACCCTTATTAAGGTTCCCTTCTAACTGATTCTTCTATTATTACAACTCAATAGTAGATATCCTTTATATAGTCATTTATATAGGTAGATATCACGGTATAAGTTCAATTCAAAACCCAACCTCTCAGTCAGGAGAAAAATTTAGCAATTCCTCACATAACATATCAATGTGTTCCCTTACAATGGGTATGTCTTCACGCTTGATCCTCTCACTTATATCAATCATTCATGCTAGATATTATTGATTATAAAGAAAAATATAAACAATTGAGATGATGATTCTGAAGAATATTCACACCCCTCCTTACACTTTTATATAATTAGAGGATTCTTAGGTATGGGAAGATTGATATCCATTTCTCTATAGTTGGTGCTTAATTTATATAAATTCAGCCAATACATTCCTAATATGGCATCAAATCCACTAAAAAAAGTATGACACAATTTTATTAGGGGTTTATTCCACAAATATTAGTAATGGAGAAGTTATAAACTTTTGATGAAATAATTTCCCAATTCAATATTCTCACAGGTAACTCAACATCCATATTTTAGGTTTGTTTTGAGTAGATATATCAAACAAGAAAAATATGAAATAATTCATATAATCAAAATAAAATAGTATGTTCAATATTAATGAATGATTAACCATTATATAAATCACCACATCATTGTCGGGATCAACCTCAGTAGTAGAGATAACATATTATCTTCCTTACTATCCTGGAGGTTATTATCATTGATTTTCTCTAACAACCCTTTGATTTGTGAATTGTCTCACATAATTATTGTGTTTCCAATAGTTAAAACTCTATATTTTTTGTCTTGTATTGATA
This sequence comes from Viscum album, assembly GCA_963277665.1. NCBI lineage: Eukaryota > Viridiplantae > Streptophyta > Magnoliopsida > Santalales > Viscaceae > Viscum > Viscum album. Next base: position 1,190,528,561 of record OY728126.1, read on the forward strand.
TGGACCTCCCTTTTTTTATTCCACATATTTGGGCTTCATCATATCCCTTTGAAAATAATTATCATGGTGTCCCTCTTTTCTGTATTTGAAACATATCCTGGTCCCCTAAGAAAATTCTCAAGTTGCATCTTCCCACAAATTGTACAAATGGGATGTTGGGATTTCATTACTCTATGGGATTTATCTATTGATCCTCCCATATTAAGCTCCATTTATTGATTTTTACCTTATATCCAAAGACAATACTAAGAGTCTCCCATATCCATCTCCACATTAAGTTCACAAATGAAAATATACTCATAGTTTTCAGTGTATTTACTTTCCAAATAATTTCTTAAACTAAACTTTAATCATTGAAATAAGTTATCCAAATTGATTTTAGTTTTAGTGATAAAGATATAGGGTTATTGAGAAAGTAGTTTAATGTTTTCATCATATTCCCTAATAGACTAATATTCCTTTTTCTTCAGTATGAGAAAATCCCTCTCTATCTTAAGACGAAGTGTTCAAGAAAAATATTTATAAAGAATAATTTTTATGATTCCTTCCCATTAAATGGAATTAATTTCCACATAAAACATTGTGTTTTTCATTAGTTTCCACCACTAATCATCTTCCACATCAAAAAAAAAAATAAACAACCAGTATAAATTTATCTTTTTATAATCATTGGAGGATAGAAAATATCTTCCCAATGGATTTGATAAATTATTCCATGATGAGGGAATTAAAATATCCACTCATGTTTTGAGTCATTTTAATATAAAATATTCTACTGAATTTTTCTATTTATTAGGAGATCATTCCACATGATTCATGTTATTATACATAACATGATCTAGTTGATCTAATAATATCATGATGTTTTAAGATAATTTCACCATCCTGTTTGGAATCTCGTTATGGGAATTATCAATTTACCTATAACATTGGTTTTTTGGAGGGGTTCTCCTATTTCCATCCATTAACTAAAAAATAAAAGAAATGATTCTGTTTTGAATACTTATCAATTTATAATATAAAATAGAAATTAAGAAAAAATAATGATAAACTTATAAATTAAAAGGATATCCTAAAATGTGATTCTCTGTGATTAAATATAAGTTATACAAGGTGATATAATTATCCATAGTATTTTTATTAACGTTTTTTATTCCAAATCCCCAAAAATAACTAGATCGTGCTATGATACCAACTATAATGACCATATACTTTTACACATATTATTTCATTATTTTGATCATAACTACCACTGAAATATAATCCAAGGATCAAAATGTATAGTGTCTTTAAAATAATAGGTATATTATTGGGAATAATGAATCTAGAATAAAATAACATTCCAATAATATCTATAGTGGTCTCTAATAATCCATTGATATCATACAACTGAATTGGATAACCTGGGGAATACATAGACAAAACATATGAGAGAAACAGACTAGTAGGGGAATGAAAATGTGAATGGACCATAGAACATGAGTTAGAAGGCATAACATGATAACATAAAAGGAATGGATCATGAATAAACATGATAATTCATAACATAAATGAAATGGAATCATATGATCATGGAAACATAAGAATTTGGAAGAAAAAAAAACATGACATAATCACGAGTCAAGGATAACTTCTAAATCTATATCACATGGTGGACAGAGTTTAATAATGGATTATGTTTAAAACCTAATCCCATAAATAAAATAACATGAGAAAAAAAATTACCCAATGAATTAGATCATTAACTGGGTTCACCCATCATAACATGTACATGAATATGTGTTCTATATAATGAAATCAAACATAAGTAATAATTTTAAGGGATACCCATAAAAAGAAATGTTTTTCATAATCATGTCATAAGGCATAACAATAGGGTGTCTCATAGTTGTATACATGTAAGAAGGTATTGAATCATTTATGGGAAATAATAAATTTAAAATAAGAATAGATCATTAATACTGATGTACAACTTATGTTAAAACATGGAATAGAGTTTATATGAATCTTTAGAAATGAGACACTTTAGTGAAATTTAAGGGAAAATATTAAAGATCCATTAAAGAGGAAAAGTGAATAAATGTTTGTAGAAAAAATGGAAATAAAATAGTTCTTTATCATAAAATGATATATTGTAGAAAAAATGGTGTATTAAAATTTTTTATAGAGTGTAACTAAAAAATGGTATGAAAGTGAGAAGTTACCTTTAATTTGAGTATCATATTGAGAATAATTAAGAAGTGAACATTTTAGAACATGTATTTCTCCATAAAATAAGGATAAATTGAAATATATAAATATTTTTGAAACATATTATCTAAATTTAGAATATTTATATCATAATAATGAAAAAATAAATTAGGTTAATGGGAGAGAAATCGTAACACAAAAATGAAAAAATAGAGGTTTGGATAGAAGAATGACCTTTTGTATGAATGTGTTCTACACATTCACTAAATTTCCTAGTGAATAAAATTACATTAATTAATAATTTAATTAAGATCCCCTTACATGTATATTAAATTTATTATAATTTAATTAAGATCATTTATTTCTATTTCGGATGAGTTATAATTATTAATTTTGTCATTCTAATAGTGTTTGTTTCCTGGTTTCAGGATTAGATTACTCGTGTATAATTATGTATGTTATTTTAAAATTGGAAAAATTATATAGAAGTGAAAATATATGGTATTCATGCACTCTCAATATATTTAATATTCCCATATATCATTTTTTTCCAAAATGAGGATGAATCATTTGAAAAAATGACAACCAAAATGATTAGTTTATTTTGAATGTTTTTACAACCATCACAAACTAGTATCATTTTATTTAATATTATGTCTATTTATTAGTTCTATAACATGAAATAAGTTATAAAATTCATATTAAAATCTTATTTAACCATATTAATGGTTTTATTAATATCCTTGAATGATGTAATAGAAAAAAATCATCATTGATGAAGGCGGTGAACCGATATATTATAAACAATGCTTTCATTGTTACAATAAAAGGAGGATAGAATGGATTTTATGAGTTATATTACATTAATAAAAATATCTATTATGAGAAGGATATTGGAGTTATCTTGTAACATTGGATATGTTTTGAGGACAAGGTATAAGAAAGAAATAATTTTACAGAGAAAGAAGGAGGATTTTAACTCTTGAATATCATCTCCTTGAGAACATTCTTAATGAACAAGGAATTGATATATTTTTGAGACCAAAATGGGTGGTTAGGGCTGGTATTTTTAAAGGGGGAGAGGGGTATTTTTGATTATTACATTTAGTAATTTATTATTTTGGCTCAAGAATATCAATAGTGTTGATTCTTATAAAAATATAAAGTAACTAGTGTATGTGAGTTCAAAATATTGGGTTCCCACATCATCCATGGATCAAAAATTCATATATTTGGCCATAATGTCAAATACCATAAATTATTGTATTTCACTATTCACAAAAAATTCAACTAATTTAGAAACATACCAAAAATTGACCCCAACAATATTAAAAAATTTTAATTTTAAAAATGGAATCCATTTGGTGAGACAACGATCATGTACCCAAGTGGTAAAGGCTCCTTGTTGACATCCGAAAGACCCAGGATTGAATCCAGACATCGATACATTGATGGGTTATTATAGTATCACTATATAAGCTCACTTTACCAGTGGTGGAGGCACTTCAGTAGCCTAGGTACTGTAGCATTACTATTCACCAATGGGCCATTTAGGCAAAAAAATGGGTATTTGGGCCTTGCAGTTGGGATTTCATGCCCTTGGGCCTACGAGATTTGTAATGGGTCCACATCGACCCAATCATAAAAATAGTTCTTTTCTTTAGTAATAAAAATGAGGCTTCGTCCCTAACCTTTAAAAAATGGAATCCATTTGGTTAAAATAATATTCTAAATATGATGAATTTAATTTTTAAATAAATATTAATTTATTCAGAATATTTATATTTAAATATTATAATCGACTTTAATAACCTTTAGAAAAATAATTATAGTCTCCATAAATTATATTATCATGATAATAAAATATAATATTATTTTAGAAATCCATTTTTTTAAACAAAATTTATTTCAAATAATTATAATTAATATAGAAGTTTGCATAAAAAATTTATGTTATATAAAAATAAAGAAACTTAATTTAATATTTTTAAAAATTTTATTTACTTATAATATGATATATATATATCATATATTTATATTATATGTTACCTAAATATTAATTTACATTTCCATAGGTGAGGTTACTATTCTAAAAATCAGATTATTATTCCTAATAGACTTATTCATATTCCAACAATTATGATACTATTCCAACAGTGAGTTTACAATTTTAACCGTCATGTTTATAACTAGTATATGAGTGTAGTACTTCCTATTAATACCTCTTATTCTATTAATTATTCACTCACTTCTATATTTTGTCATATTTATTTATACGTTAATCTTTAAAATGAATTTTCTATTACAAATGTTATGTTTTATTTCTATATCATTGCTTTTGAGTGTATTCATTCATGTGGATCAAGCAGTTAAAAATTAGGTCATTCTTATTCTATTATTTTTTATTTATTGTCTAACTGTAATATTTGGCATTCTTATTGGTTTTTTCTGATTAATGTATCATTATTCATTTATGAGAATATTGTTTTCTTGGTTTCTTGATGGGATATTTGTGCTACAACATAATTATAAGAAGGGAAATTCCATTGATACAATTCTTGGGCGTTACATGAATAATCTGTTAATTGACTGTGTGTTTTCTTACACAAGGTCAGTTGGCCCTTCACATAGAAAAATATATAATATTAAATTATTTAAATTAAACTAAAATAAATAAGAAATATAAATATTTAAATTTAATTAGAAATAAATAAATAAATAATATAATAAAAAATATTTATTTACTATTTATTTTCAACAAATGAAAGAAAGAAAAAACATAAATTATCAGTACGCACTTTAACATAATAAAAAATTTCAATAAATTTAATAAACTACCAGAATAATTAAATATGTTAAATCAAAATAGATAAATTAAAATATTCAAAATTATTATTTTGAAATAATATTGAAATCAAGATAAATAACATTAAATAATTTTTAGTTTTAAAATATTAAAATTAAAATTGAATAAATGAATAAATAGAATTAATATATGAAAAACTATAATTTAATCAAATAGACACGAATAGTAAATATTGATTAAAAATAGTTTATTTATTTAACTAAAATTTTACAACCTGACTAAAATTCAAAAATGAAATGGTATTTTGACATTATATTTTTAGTCTTTATAATTAAACAAAAATTAATAAATAATTTTATTTTATTCAATACCAGCATTACTTTGACTATAAAAATATTGTTAATCACAATAAATGATATTGACAAAGTAATGAAATAAGAGAAAAATTAGCTATAAAATTCATAATGGTTTTTAAAAATGGCTTCATTAAAAATCAAACATGATTAAGGGAAAATTTTATATCCTCTAATCCTTATTTATAACACACTTTTATCATCTTTATTCCCATTCAATATTTTTCCCAATAAAGACATATCTTTGGGATACCCATTCTATTTAATATTTTTTCTTCAGTGAAAAGTATATGTTAATTCATTCTACAAAATTCATTAGTTGATTACATACTACTTGGTATAGAAAGTTGGTTTTAAACCCAATTTTCTATAATTTCCCATAATGTTTTTTAAATGAAAAAAACTTGAGGTATATTCCTATTTATATATAATTGAATTTAAAAAAATATTTAATTCCTTCAACTATTTGGAATCATTATGAAATATGATTTTTTATTATATGATTCATGATTATGAATTCCATTTACTTCTATGTTTAATTCCTATGTTTATGCCTTATTTTTTATTTGCATTTGTGGTATGCATAAGAATTTAAATGATCTAAAGGGTGTTTATAGATATTTATCTAATGTATTTGGTAATTTGTTTTCATGAGTTTATATGCATGATATAAGGAATTAAACCTAATCCATAATAACACTTTGTCGACTATGTGATGTTTTCATAGAAGTTAGAATTGAGTTATGATTATGTCATCCTATTTATTGATTCTAATTTCCATTGATTTCATGATCTTATAATTCTATTTAATTTATGTTGTGTTACTATAGGATTATTTATGATCCTTTTTCATTATTATGTCATGATATTTCTTTCGACTCATATATTATGCTTTATTATCATGTTTATTCCTTTTCTAGTCTTTTTAGATCACCCGTTTTGTTTATGTATTCCACAGGTTATATTTTTCTATTTTATGATATTGACTGGATATATGACCTCATTATGGAGAATAAAATAATGATTCATTGTTTTACATTCAAATTGATATACTAGGAACTTGATCATACCAATACACTTGGCCTCTCACTATTTGGTTTTTGTTTGTTGTTTATTTATGTTGTGAATTTTGAAAAAATATGTTTAAAGGGATTGGATCCTTAAGGTTGGTAACAGAGATAGGTCTAGTTTATTGTGGATTTGTACCAGATTAAATTAGCGATAACCCTATGTATAAGCCTAATTATTAGAAAATACCTTGAAGTTTTATTGAAATATAGAGTGAGTGGTTTACAATAAATTACTCCCATTTTTGGATACAACAAGTCGATGTGTCTTTAGCATAGTGGTATCAATGAGTAATAACATAAAAATAGAGTATTAAGTATTATCTCGATTGCCACCATGTGAATGAAAAATAGGCATTGGTGCACACCGGGTTTGACACACCTTGGTGATGTAAAATAAAAAATTTAATAACTAATTACAAACCATTATAAAGTACATGAACATATTTTAAGTTAGGAAAACTAATTTCAAATTTAAAATGGATAGCCTATATATAAACCTATAGACTCATAAGTTAGGATATATTACCCATTTATACATTATTCATTTTATGTTCATATTTACCCCTTTATATGATTTTTATTTTGAGTATTTTCATCATTATTATTTATATTTCATTTATATTCGTTAATGGTGGTAAAAAGGATGAACTATTCCAACTACCAATGGGAAAGGAAATGTGATGATTTTTCTAATTATATGCATAACCAAATTGGATAAAGAGTTGAAATCATCATGGAAGTACTATTTCAACAAAATCAAGTTATAAATGATAAAAAGAATCATGTGAACACCATATTTATCCTAAAGAAGATAAATATATAGTTGAGTAATTTATATGTAAAATTCAACCTATCGTAATTGGATCTTTTCTTCACCTAAAAATGGATTAACTCCATTTAGAAGATAATATTTATCCTCTAGTGATATAAACAAGATAATTTCATACTAGAGGTTTTTCATCTTGATATAGAAGTTAATCTGTGATGGAAATATATTAATAATATATATCCCAAAGTGGAAATTGAATCCATAGAATGAGAAGAATTTAATAATTCTTTTTTTGAAATTAAATTTTCCTAACAACTAATCTTAGAATGGAGTAGTGGTTCTTTGGACTCAAAAAAATGAATATTTAATTATTTGGAAATTTGATGCATAATTCACATGGATCTCAATTTATACATCCAGTTTTTCATTAATATCAAAAGTAAAGTGGTCATATTGTTTATAAAGTTAAATAAAATTTAATGAATGTATTTTGTTATTCAAGACTTTTAAAACTATGTATATTTTTTTATGATCTTAATGTTTATATGATTATTGGTGACTCTTATGGATCTCTTGAAATTGTATATAAAATGTATAAAATAGATTTTAATTTGGTCGGATTAATGGATAAATCTCATAGATGAATGAAAAATAAACTTCTCATGTGTCTAAATATTGAAATAATTCACCCTGAGAACTGTCTCATTGAACATAGAGATGATTCAATTGTTTGAAAGAATAAAATAATGCTAATCATGGATGATGGGAGATCAAGATTTACACTAATGGGATAGAATAAAAAATGGTTCTGATCAACACTCATCATGAAATACAATGTTTCACCTCCTTGAAACATGACCATTTTCAGGAAAATTCCCTATTCTAAGGGTTTTAGATACAATAATTGAAAAAAAAATCTATTTCATAGATATTAGGGAAAGTCATATTCTATCAATACTGTTGAGGTGGATCTTTAAAATTATGTGGTGACATGTACACTGATTATTCATTCAACAATAGAGAACATACTTTTTTATTCATGTCATACACATTCATTTATATCTTGAACATTTAGCAGAACAATTCAGTCCCCACCTAAAAAAAGGTGGATGATAAATCATTGTGGGAAAAAAATGTTGAATTTCTTACATCTCAAATATATAACTCCTTCCATGTCAATTTTTTTAGGACTAAACCTACATGTAATTTCTTTCTTACATCCTTGAGTGGGATTTAATGTTATATAGGTCAATGACTGTATATTGATATATAAAATAAATCATCAATGTTCTAGAGGGAGAGATTATACTTCGCATCCAATTCCATCCTCTAATCCTATAATATTTTTAAAGGGGGTGAATCTCCTTTGGAATATTCTTCCCAAGTGTCGATATTATTAACTTATGATAAAGCATATATGTCTCAAATTATTGAGATAATGGAAAAATTCAACCTTGAAGACATTTCCATTATGATGGATTGTAAAGATTTATTCCCAAAAGTGTTGCATGGGATTCCTCCTAAATGAGAGTATTTTTTATGAATTCAACTTATAATTAGATTTCCTCGCATAAAAAATCCTCACCACATTATTTCCCCCATCTTGTTAGAGGAACTGATGAACAAGTTGCAAGGGAATCATAAAAAGGGGATTATACACATGAGTTATTTACCATGGGGTGACTCAATCCTCCTTTTCAAAATTACGGATTGGTTAATGTTCCTCTATATTGATTATCATGAACTAAGAAAAGTCACAATAAAGAATAAGTATCCCCTTCCACAGATAGATGACTTATATGAAAAAAAATTATTGGTTTTATTATTTCTCTATGGTGGTCCTTGGGCTGGGATATAACCAATTAATGGTGATGGAGGAGGATATTCCCAAGAATAACATTAGAATAAGGAATGAATAGTATAAATTCATTATGAATCACTTCAGACTCAATAATGCTACATCAATCTTCATGGACATCCTGAATATAGTTTTATAGATTACCTCAAAAATTTTATCATAGTTTTTTATGTGATATTATAATATACTCTCAAAGAAAGAAGGATTATGAGAAGAATTTTAAAACTGTGATAATTGTTTTTTTGAAAGGATAATCTATATTCAAATAAAAATAAATTTGTGTTCTAGATTGAGGAAATATCATTCTCATGGAAAGGTATCACTAGTAAATGGATATTTATAGACCCTTTTAAGACAAATACAATTGCAGTGTCTCCTAGAACATAATTTATTATTATAATCTGTAGTATCCTTGGAAAGATAAGTAATAACAAAATAAATTATAAAATTATTATAAATGAAAAACCCTACCAAACAAGGTAACTCAATAGTGAGTGAAATATTTCTTGAACAATTAATTTTATTATACATTCAAGAAACTCAAATGAAGGTTTATCAATACACTCATATTCAAACTAACATCATGTGTGAAACATTTTTTGGTGTACATATAAGCTTCAATGAAGGGATTGGGTTGTGTGTTGATGTAAAATTACAATTTGATACCCTACACCTAAATGCACTTGATTTTCCATGAGTAGAATAATCAAATGCATAATATAGAATTATCTATACTGATATTATAATTGAATATCTGACTGCTTTATCTCTATGTAGAGATGTGTGAAATATATAAAGGTTCTAAGATACTTAAGAATATATTTATATAAAAGCATAATAATATATTCTAATGATTATGGTCAGATATAAATAAGAAATATTACTAATAAATCCACTATCGCTATGGTAATGAAAGAAAGTGTAAGATGATCCAATTAGAAAAGTTCTTGAAATATTATCAGTGGTGAGAATTTAGAGGGGTCGAATTATCAAGAACATACAATATATGGGCATTCAAATCATAAAGGAAGAAACATCATAATTCCCTTCTCAAATTATTTCTCAACCATTCCTTATGGAGAGGATAATGGATGGTCAAAGGGATGAAATGGAAATGCAAAAGATGGTGGAGTCTATAAGAAATGAGAAATCCTCAGAGTTAATTATTGGTGAAGAATGATTTTTAGGGTTTGTCCATGGATATGTTCCAGGAAATCTTGAGATAAAAAAGAGATATTGAGTGATTAAAATTGATAAAACTTCTCCATAAACCCAAAGATCAGGATGTTGTATCAAGAACTCAAAGAGAACTATTTTTGAGAAAATATGAAGAAGGATATCCTGGAATATACATCAATGTGATTTGTTTTTTATAAATCTAATTATGAATATAAATGGTCCAAGTGGATAATGCAATCATGAACCATACCTACTATGAAATGGGAAAAAATAACTATCTACATTATCACCTATCATTTAAGAAATCAAGAAGAAATAGTTCTATATGGTTTGTGATGGATCATCTTATAAAAAATCCCATTTTATTGTAATTTGATAAAAATTATCACTATATAATCATTTAATGATATATATCAGATAAGTGATAGGGATGAATAGAACACAAAAATTCATTATTAATGGTGATAATTACCATAATTTTGGTATGATGTTAGTGAACGAATACTGCTAGGACTTGAATTTTCAACAAAGTTGTAAAAATGATTAAGACTATTCAACAATACATGATAGATGATCAATGTCAATAGAATAGATATGATGACAATTTTCAATGAGACCAGAAGATTGAGTTTGTAGATAAAGGGTACTTTTATATATTTCCATGGAATATATTCATGAGATTTTTTATTAATAGAAATATATGTCCTAGGAATTTCATCCCCTTTGATATTCTTTTTCAATCAGAGTTTGAGATTATAGACTAGCACTCCTACTAAACCTCTCTCCACTAAATTATGTGTTCCACATATCCCACTTGATTAGGTATACCATATCCCTAACATATATGTAATTCAGAGGTGGTATAGATGGAAAATGGTCTCTCTTATGAGGAAAATATGATGATGATCTTGGGCCATAGATACAAAATTATATGCAGCAAGACAACTCAATTAGTCAAAGTAATATGATGAAACCATATATTCGTGAAGGAAACCTAGGAACTAGTGGAAGAGATGAAGTAAAAGTACCCACATATATTATCATAAATAAGGGATAAATGAGATTTATAGGGTGATATTTTATAATGGGGAAGAATGTAATAACACTTAATTTTATCAATGAAATTTTCCATTCTTATATAAGTTTATCATAATTAGTAATATAGTATAGTATAATGCTAGCACATCACCTGATAGAAAAAACAAAATTTTATAATATGAATTTTAATGTCAATTTATAGAATAAAAATATACAGAAAAGTGGTAAAAATTTCAATGGGATAAGAAATAGAATATAAGACACCCAAAGTATGAAAACATTGATATGGTCTATCTACTAGAATAACAAAACCCACAAACAATACTTTAGAAATGAAACAAAATATTTGTCATACAATATTCATCTTCAAAATGAAAATATATATAACCTTGATAGAAAATACATGTGAATCAATAATGAATTAAATATGAAGTATTTATAGAATTAGGGGAACCCATATTCATGTTACAAATATGACTATTAGAATAATAATCTGACAATTAGAATAGTAATATGATAGTTGGACAAGTAATATTACAGTTTTAATAGTAACCTTACCATTAAAATAGTATACTCACGTATGGATGTATAAAAAAATATTTATGTATCTTATAAAAAGAAAATATTATAGATTTATGTCACCATACATGTTAATAAATGCTTTAAAAATGAAAATATACATGTTATTTTGTTTAAAACCTAAATGATTTATTTCAATTTTTATTAAAAAAATATCCATTTAAAACAAATATTATTTTAAAAAATTTGATTTATAAATTATTATTATTTATTATTCTAATAGTAATTCAATTTTATGACCCCACAAAAAATTATTAATCGGTTCGTAAAATTGATTAGAATATTAAAATTGGTATTCAAAAAAATAAATAGGTATTTTATTAAAAAATAATTTATAATATTTATAAAATTGATTTCATAAAATTAAATTAATTATTGGAATATAAAAAACAGAAAATGGTCATGTTTAATTTAATTTTTTTCTAAAATAGTTTATTTATTTAATATTAAAATACGTAAAAATAGAATAATTTAGAAAATAAAAAAATACATGTTAAAACGAGTCATGGATGATGTAAATTAGGATTGGATCAGCCTCAAATTTATGATTTTCTATATATGGTTATAAGATTAATCAGTAGTAATCGTCATGATCCCAATTAATAAACTAATGAATATAATATTTAGAAACACTCATCTCATCCCCTTATAAAAGCCACCCATCACCAACCCTTATCCTCAAAACTTATAGAAAATTAAACATGATAAATTTCTACCCAAATCTATTCCCAAAAATATAACCCATATCCTATTACTTTTTCTCTCACAACCTAAAATTTCAAGTATCCTTAATTGGTATAATATGATGATATAGTCATTGGAAGAGGTAAAATGTACAACTACCCATCATTCTAATTTATTCTTCTTCTAATACAACCATATGACCTCCATCCTCATGAACATAGTAACATAGATATTATTAATGTTAGTATATGTTATTATTATGGTGTAATATCCATCTTCTACCCTCACATATATTGATTATTAAATGAAAATGTAGTTAATAATATAGTTAGTTCACCACCTCTATAATAAACACACATCAATTTTTCTACCACTTTCAATGCTGGTCAAATAAGTATTTTTTTTGTAAAATATGATGGTAATAAGTAAAATAAATATTATTTACATTTATCCAATTTTTCATTAATAATTTAATTTAATAAAATGAATCTAGTTCATGGGAGTCCATAAACCAAATAAAAAAACTAACTATTTAAAATTAATGTATTTAAAAAATGAATAATCCATATGTAAGAAAAAATATGGGTATTTAGAACCATTTAAAATTTATTTAGGATATTAATATCCATTATCTACACTTCATGTGTTTTAGTACCATTTCACATGAATGTAAATATTTATACACAAGTGATGTGACCCTCCAAACATGAAATGAATGCCCTCAGAGTAGTAAAATTAGACATAAAATCTCATTGAAATATTTGAAAATGAATATTAAATAAACATATAAAATAAAAAAATAGATGTGATTCTGAATCATGTAATTAATGAATCTAATTTAATTATTATGGAAATTATGTTTAGTATAGAAATATTCTACGGATAAGGTAAAGGATCTCCCCAAACCAGTATTCTTTTAGTGGGATATGACTTTTTCTATCAAGATCATATTGTCACTCTATTTTATGTAATGTAATGTAACGCCCCGACCTAAGTTACCCAGATTCAGTGCATTATTACATAACATTGGCATGATCACAAGAAATATCAAGTCTCGAAAGACCGAATAGTTTAGTAGCCTTGGAAACACTAGATATATTCATAAGTCTTACATTACATCATAAAAATGAAAACTACAACAACATATTTTCTTCATAGCCCACACTCATATCCCCACATACTATCCCTACAGGTCATTCACAAATTACATCTTCATATCATGGAAAAAATAAAACATTTAAAGGGGTGAGATCAAATACCCAATAAGGATAACAATATAGCGGAAAATTTCATAAATAAGAATAAACATTTAAGGCAATGTATAACTAAAACAGAAGCCTTTTAAAATTGATCTTAAACATAGTATGGAAAAAATAAAATAAAATAATTCCATTTACTCATTCACATGGATATTCCACTAATCGAATAATCACATGCAATATCAATAACCACTTTCATAATGATGGAATGCATAATTCCAGACTATCATAACCACATAGCCAAGGCCTCGTGCCAAGACTACAAATAAGATTTTGCCAAGGCCTTGTGCCAAGACACTAGTTTGTCTCATGAGACCTACCGATGCATCAAGGAGCTATAGCGGTATCCACCCATCACATATTAAGTCCAATGAATTCCTCATATGAACATGTTTAAACATAACATAAACATTCGTATTAAAACTAGCATACAAATGTCAATACTTCCTCCATAAACCATGAATGGTATAAAAATAACACATCCATAGTAAAACATATTACAAAACCTTCAATACAATACAAAAGTTTTTTATCATAATAAATCAACTTCAAATAAGCTTAAAATCCATCAAAGGATTTTGAAATAGATGAAATAAAAACAATTTGAGAGAAATATCTCTTTTCTCTAAATCATTGAAAAGTCACACATTTATAAAGGAAGTAATTTAAAAGAGATTTTTGAATCAAAGTGTCCCGTAAAAATTTGAAACTTTTGAAAATAAATATCATTTCAAAACATTCATGTCCATATAAATAAATCCTTAAAATCATTTTGAAAACATGGACATTAATTAAAAATATTTACAAAGATAAATCTCTAAAACATTTAAAATTATGATCTTGATAAAGAGTACCTTTCAAAAATTCTTAAAATATTCATTTTGAAATAATTTAAAAGTCACATAATTATAAAATAAAACATTTATTTTGAAAATATTCTTATAATCTTGTAAAGGATGCTATTACGATTTATAACGGCAGTAAATAGCCACACCCGCCGTATAAGTTAAAAAAAGTCATTCTTACCTTAAATTTGTCGAAAAGGTTAAAAGTACCATGTTTAGAAAACGACAGAAATATTCCTTTCAAAACACATAAGGGTATATATGACTTTAACCCATTGTCTAGAAAATATTAAAAATGTTTTTAAATACATTTTTAAGAAACATGGATGTGGATGATAAAGAGATCCCAGTAGATAATTACGTATAAACAACCTCAGATAATGAAGAGATTGCGAAATAAACCCTTACCTTGTACTTTTCCTTGATTGGGGGTATGTTAAACTCTTGTATAATGGTGAAATAATTGTTATTAAATTATACAAGAATCATATACATTAATATGATATCATATATGATATTTTAACATTGATTTGTTAATAATATCTTAGTATTATCGTTGTTTCGGGTGTTAACTTACTCGTTTTCTTTTATATGTTTTGTTATGTAGGTCGTTTTTTTCCCTGGATAGGTTGTATCTTAATAATATCCAGAATTATATCAAGTCCTTAGATACTATAATTAATCATCAAATGAGAATTATACTTGAATGGATACGATAGAGATTGAATCTCATCACGTTCGTGGAGACGGTAGTCCGTACGTACGCACGAGCGACAATATCATTCTTTTGATATTAAAATAATATATAATAGGATGGTATATCATATATACAGAATAATTATCATGTTATATTTATTATTTACATTAATTACACATCATTATTATACCCATCCAAATAATAATTTATTGAATAACAATTACACCACGACGTGGAGACGGTAAGCCGTACGTACGCACGTATGGTGACATGTTATTCAAAGGAAGGATAGAATACTGAAATATGGTTGTAAAATGTTTATAATAACATAAAATTATATATAATATACTGGAGTTATTATTTTATAATGGTAATAAAAAATAAAGAAGAAGTGGAAGAAGAAAGGAACTTCAAAAAGGGTGGTGAAATCATTACCTCTTCTCCGGGTTCTTGCTTTTGATTTGATCAAAAGGGCTCCTTAAGTTGAATTTATGACTAAAGGAAGGTCTCTAAGATTAATTGAAGGAAGTTGAGAGATTATTTGGGAAGATTTTGACCGAACAAAAAGGCTTCGAAGGTGTGAGTTAATGATAAGGGAAGTGCCCTTTTATAGGAGGGGTGAGGGGCACCTTTGGAAAAGCTAGAAATATTAATTTATAATAAATTCATATTCGGTTTATAATGGATCCAAAGTGGATTATTTAAAGTTTAAGGTGGGGATGGTTCGAAAACCACTCAACCGATAGAATTTGGACAGGTTTGGGTTACTATAGTAACCTTATCTTTAAGTATTAACTCTTAGTTACTTAGTTTCACTTTTACAATGTCTCTTTGTATTTTTATATTATATGGTTAATAAAATTACTATATATATCCAAGAGACCCGAAAGTGGTCCATTAATGATACACCTACCATGATATAAGTCTCCTTTCCAATCCATAGATTTTTAGGAATTTAATATCAATTAATAATATAATATTTATTTTAAAAACTATTTTATGTCAATTTTGACACTATTCAATAGTTGATTTTTTATAAAATTGTAAAGAATTATTACTTCGAAAAAAGTAAATTAAATAAATTCTAATATGTCATATTATCCTATAAAAGTATTTTAATTCATTAAAAGTCTCACATTATATTTATTTGGGTATTTATAATATCAATTATTTTAATTTTTCACTATTATGGTAATTACTGCATCATCATTGTGTCATAAATAAATAAAATTATTTAATGTCTAAAAATTATAAATAAAATATCATTATGTAGGAAATAATTTTTTCTTTCTAATGAATATTCATAGTTGAAAATCCTACATATATAACCTTTTGTAAAAATTGTTTTTCTAAAAGATATATGCTTTTGTCATTTTTGTATTTATTTTAACTTAATTAAAATAATGCATCCTTATCACCTACAAGTGGCCCCATGGGGTCCCAAAATCGACCCAAATATTTCCATGGTCGGACATGTATCCACCAACAAGATTAGGACACGTTTTAGGGTAATTTAGTATTATTATAATATTATTTTTAACCCTTATTTACAGGATTTACCCTTTAACCATGGTAAATAAAATATTTACCGAAGTAATTATTCAAAATGTATAAAAATAAAAGTTACCTATTTACACAATTTTGACATCATGATTCCAAATATGGAATCCAGTTTTCTAAATTCAAAACACAGAAGTGGCAGAAATTAATTTAAAATTAATTCCCGCTGTCAAAACAAAAAGCATGTTTTTAAGATATAATAACTATCAAAAGATTGATACTTGTTTATGTATGGTTTAATAGTGAAATTATGTCCAATGACCAAAATTGTATTAAATGGTAAAAATATATTCTAAATATACTTTAAAACCATTCAAATTCATAATTTATCACTATTAATTATTTGGATTAAAAAAGTTGTTTTTAATTAAAATTTAGTAATTTTCACTATTCATCAAAATATTAAAGTTATCCGAAAAGTACCAAAATTTCACCTTAGGCTAAATTCAATACTTCATATCCAAAAATGAAGCCCATTTTGAGAGATAAAATATACAAAATTTCAAAAATTAGGTATTACTATTCATAACGGCTAGTTTGATTGGTTGTGGTGTGTTAGAACTCGATGATGTGTACAACACATGCTATCGCATTATTCAGAGAGAAGCGTATCATAGAAGATTGGGGTGTTACATTCTCCCCTCCTTCAAATAATTTCGTCCTCAATGTTTCTAGAATACTACTGCATGAAAAGACTCGGGTGGTTCTTCATCATTAGTTCCTCAGGTTCCCACCTTGCCTCTTCCATCTTATGGTTTCTCCATAGAACATTTACCAGACACATCGTCCGGTTTCTCAGCACTTGTTCTCTCGTATCAAGAATCTTGAAGGCCTTTTCGCAATAAGACAGATCGGGTTCCAGTTCTAATTCCCCGTAGGTGATTACATGCGTTCAGTCAGGCATGTATTTCCTCAATAGAGATACGTGGAACACATCGTGAACTTTGAAGAGACTTGGTGGCTTTGCCAATCGGCAAGCTACAACCCCAATTATTTTTAGAATTTTGAAAGGTTTGATGTACCTGGGACTCAATTTAAATTTCTTACCAAGACGTATGAATCCCTTCCATGGAGATACCTTTAGGAAAACATGATCACCGACTTGAAATTCCGAATCCTCCATTCGATTATCGGCATAGATTTTCTGCCTACTTTGAGCTGCTTTGATGTGATTTTGGATTACCTTCAACTTTTCCATCATTTCCTCCACCAGTTCTGGACCTACAAGTTTTCTTTCACCAACGTCATCCCAACAGGTTGGTGTGCGACATCTATTCCTGTATAACGCTTCATATGGTTCCATCTGAATACTTGAATGGAAGCTATTGTTATAGGAAAATTATACCATAGGTAAATATTGATCCCACATAGCCTGAAAGTCAAGTGAGTAAGATCTCAACATGTCTTCTAAGGTTTGAATAGTCCATTCTGATTGTCCGTCTGTCTGAGGGTGGTAGGCAGTGCTCAAATGAAGTTCAGTATCTAGGGATTTCTGAAGACTTTTCCAGAATCTTGAAGTAAAACGGGGATCACGATCAGAAATAATCGATAAGGGTACTCCATGAAGTCTCACAACTTCATTAATATATAGTCTTTCTAGATGTTCCAGTGGTAGATCTTCTCTTATAGAAAGAAAATGTGATGACTTCGTAAGATGATAAAAAATAACCCATATATCATCGTTCCTTCTAGGAGTCTTTGGTAGCCCCATGATAAAGTCCATCATAACATTGTCCCATTTCCACTCTGGTATGGGAAGAGGTTGCATGACTCCTCCAGGCTGTTGGCTTCTAGATTTCACTTGTTGACAAACCATACATCTTGACACAAAATCAGCAATCTCCATCTTCATGTTGTACCACCAAAAATGTTCCTTCAAATCTATAAAAATTTTGGTGCTCCTAGGGTGTATATAGAAATTGGAACTATGATCATCATCCAGCAATTCCCTTTTTAGATCAGGTATATTAGGAACACAAAGTATCTTCCCGAATTTCAAAATTCCATCTTCATACACAAAGTCTCTCAATATCCCATCATTCACAGCTTTAATATTCTTTTGAAATTATTCATCATCGGTATGAGAACTCTTAATCCTTTATAGTAAAGATGGTTTAGCAACCATTTGAAAAAGCATTGATGTTTCACCTTCCCTGGTTATTCCCATTTCCATCTTCACTAGATCCATGAAAATTGGATCCCTTTCAATTCTCATATTGTTCAAAACTCCATGATATTTTCTGCTCAATGCATCTGCCACCTTGTTTGCTTTCCCTGGGTGGTAGTGTATCGTAAAATCATAATACTTGAGTAATTCAAGCCATCTCCTTTGCCTCATGTTGAGTTATTTTTGTGAGAAAATATACTTCAAACTCTTGTGATCAGTATAAATCTCACATTTTCACCATAGAGGTAGTTCCTCCATATCATCAAAGAAAAGATCACAGCTCCTAACTCAATATCATGAGTAGGATAGTTTTGTTCATTAATTTTCAACTGTCGTGATGCATAGGAAATAACCCTATCATTCTGCATAAGGACATAACCAAGTCCTTTCTTTGATGCATCACTATAAATAATGAACCCATCATTCCCCGATGGCAGAGTCAGTATAGGAGAATTGACTAATATTCTCTTCAGTTATTCGAAACATTCTTCACACTCTTTTGTCCAAAAAAATTTAACCCCTTTACGTGTGAGCTTTGTTAATGGGATAGCCAACCGGGCAAAATTCTGGAAGAAACGTCGATAATAACCTGTCAAACCAATAAAACTGCGTACCTCAGTTATACTCATTGTTGCTGGCCATTCTTGGATTGCCTTTGTCTTAGAAGGATCAATAGAGATTCTATCTTTAGAGACAATATGGCCAAGAAAAGAAATCTCCTAAAGACTGAATTCACACTTGCTAAACTTCCCATATAATTCATGTCTTCTCAGAGTCTTCAGGATAATGCGCAAGTGATTTTCATGATCTTCGTAGATTTTGGAGTATATCATGATATCATCAATAAATACCACCACAAATTCATCGAGATATTCTGTGGAAACTCTATTCATCAGATCTATGAATACAGAGGGTGCATTAGTCAATCCAAAAGGCATTACTGTAAACTCGTAATGCCCGTACCTGGTTTGAAATGCTATCTTCGGAATGTCTTCCTTCGTCACACGCAACTAATGGTATCCAGATCGAAGGTCAATCTTTGAAAAGTATTGATCTCCATGCAGTTGGTCAAATAAATCATCAATGCGAGGTAGGGGATACTTTTTCTTTATTGTTATAGAATTGATCTCCCTGTAGTTGATACATAACCTCATAGATCCATCTTTATTTTTAACAAAGAGAACAGGGGCTCCCCATGGAGAAACACTAGGGCTAATAAATCCTTTATTACTCAATTACTCTAGTTGTTTCTTTAGTTCGACTAATTCTACAGGCCATTCTATAAGGGGTCTTCGATATAGGCCTTGATCTAAGAATTAAATCAATGGAAAACTCAACTTCTCATTCTGGAGGATGTCCAGGTAAATCTTCCGGAAACATATCTACATAATCTTTCACAATAGGTACATCCTCTATTTGAACATTCCTTCCTCACCCACTGTCATTTAATTCTCTTCCTCCCCAATAATTGAATTTATTTGAGCTACTGGGGGTGGATCTAGATAAGAATTGGGTGGTGACGATTATGCTCTAATGATAAGGTGTTCCTTATCATCATCATAAAAAATCGTAACCTCCTTCTTCTTACAATAAATCTTCGCATCATAGTCCGAAATCCAATTTATAATGAGGATTATATCAAACTCAATCATAGGTATGATGATGAGATCCGCAGATAAAGAACATTTATGTGCTCTAATGGGGACTGATTCACAAAACTTTCTTGCAATGATACTTCCCTTAGTAGTTTTAACTGACAACTCCCTTGTTAAATCAAATTGGAAATATCTAATTTTATTAGCAAACTGGGAAGATATGAAACAATGCGATGATCTAGAATCAAATAATGCATTTGCTAAACTTGAGGATACCATTAAATTACCTGCCACCACGTCTTTCAGATTTTCTACCTCAGCAGTAGTGATAGCATAAGATTGGCCTTGATCCCTTGGAATTTTCTAAGGTAAGTTCCCCGGACGCTTAGGGCATTCATTTTCATAATGTACCATCTCCCTGAAATTGTATCATTGAACATTGGTAGCTTCCTTCATCCCTTTGCAATCACGAGCTTCGTGGCCTTTTTCACTACACTTGTAACAGACACCCATTCCCTTCAAGTAAGTACTGGGGTGTTTCTTCCCACATTTACCATAGGATGGATATTCAACCATTCCCTTCTTCCCCTTATTTCCATTCCCAGATTGATCATCTGATCTATTCTTCTCTTTTTTTGCTTTAAAGTCATAAGAATTAGAGAATTATTTTTCAGTCTTGATAGCACATGAGACAATGTCTTCGTACGATGAAAAGGATTGTGAGACTAATGATAGATTGAGAAATGGTTTTATCCTATCAAAGAAACGACCAATCTTACTTCTTGGGTTACGTATATAATCTCCAGCATACATTGGTAACTTTGTAAAGTTAGCCTCATACTTTGCAACATTCTCATCTCCTCCTTTTGTCTCAATCTCTGAAATAGCCTTTCCATATCTGCTCGATGGTCGCGAGGAAAGTATTTTTCTAAAAACAGATCGTTGAACTACCTCCATTCAATATTTGATACTTCATCATTTTACTTCGTGTTTTGAATCAATGACCACCATTGATCAACATCTCTAGTGAGGCGGTAAACTGCCATGATAACCTTTTCCCCTTCACTACTCCCCAAAGCCTGAAATATTTTCTCTAGGAAATTTATCCATTGTTTAGCTACTAAGGTATTTGTAATCCCATTGAACATTGGTGGTTGTTGCCTCATGAATCGATCTAACATTGATCCACCACGCTGCAGATTAGGGTTCTCCATATGGGTAAGGTTATTATTCATAACCTAAGTGAGTTTTCCGAGTATGGTGATTAGCTAATCGGCACCAGTTGCATCACCAGCTCCACTATAATTATCTTGAGCAGGAGGGAAATCACTACATGGAGTGCGTGCATTGATATGTTTCCATTTCTTCCACTAGGCACCATTCTAAACAATGGCATAAACTAAATCATTTTATGAATCAAAATACATAATCCCATACTTATAAAATGCTAAACATAAATTAAACTATTTAAGGATATAATCCATTATCATAAAAAAGTTTTCTTTAAGAAAGTATATACCCATAAACCCTTCATAATGATTTGTAAAGAAAATGAGAGTTATCTTAAGCATATCCCCCAGGAGTGTTGTAACCAAGAGTGCAGCAAGGCCCGTTATCGTGCACCAGTTCCCGTTTGACTCTAGCTCAAAGAGGTGTTTTCGGGTTTTACCCCTAGGTACATCTGTTCCAGAGCCGCCTCTACCTGGTCGTATCCATACAGGGATGTATTGCTCGGAAAACTCACAAAATCTCTACAATACCAAAATTATAGGAAGTTCTTCTATACTAATCCTCAAAGTACATCATAAATCTATGTTCTCTAATAAGAGTTTATCTAAATATATCTTCCAAGGTTTGTAATAAACTTTCTCTGATACCAACTGTAATGCCCCGACCCCAGTTAGCCAGAGTTGGTGCATTATTACATAACATTGGCATGATCACAAGAAAGATCAAGTCTCGAAATACCAATTAGTTTAGTATCCTTGGAAACACTATATATATTCATAAGTCTTACATTACATTATAAAAATTAAAACTACAACAACATCATTTCTTCATAGTCCACACTCATATCCCCACATACTATCCCTGCAGGTCATTCATAAATTACTTCTTCATATCCTGGGAAAAATAAAACATTGAAAGGGGTGATCTCAAATGCCCATTAAGGATAACAATATAGCGGAAACTTTTATAAATAAGAATAATCATTTAAGGAATTGTATAACTAAAAAAAAGCCTTTTAAACTTGAACTTAAACATAGTCTGACAAAAATAAAATGAAATAATTCCATTTAATTATTCACATGGATATTCTACTAATAGAATAATAACATGAAATATCAATAACCACTTTCATAATGATGGAATGCATAATTCCAGACTATCATAACCACATATCCAAGGCCTCGTGCCAACACTACAAATAATATTTTGCCAAGGCCTTGTGCCAAGACACTAGTTTGTCTAATCAAACCTACCGATGCATAATGGAGCTATAGCGGGCTCCACCCATCACATATTAAGTCCAATGCATTCCTCATATGAGCAGTTTTAAACATAACATAAACATTCGTATTAAAACCAGCATACGAAATGTCAATACTTCCTCCATAAACCATGAATGGTATAAAAATAACACATCCACAGTAAAACATATCAAAAAACCTTCAATATAATAAAAAAGTTTTGTATCATAATAAATCAACTTCAAATAAGATTAAAATCCATCAATTTATGTTGACGTAGATGAAATCAAAACAATTTGAGAGAAATATCTCTTTTCTCGAAATCACTGAAAAGTCACGCATTTATAAAGGAAGTAATTTAAAAGAGATTTTTGAATCAAAGTGTCCCATACCACTTTGAAACATTTGAAAATAAATATCATTTCAAAACATTCATGTACCTATAAATAAATCCTTAAAATCATTTTGAAAACATGGACATTAATTAAAAAGATTTAGAAAGATAAATCTTTAAAACATTTAAAATTATTATCTTGATAATGAGTATCTTTCACAAATTCTTAAAATATTCATTTTGAAATCATTTAATAGTCAGCTAATTATAAAATAAAACATTTATTTTGAAAATATTCTTATAATATTGTAATGGAATCTTTGACGATTTATAACGGCGGTAAATAGCCGCACCCGCCGTATAAGTTAAAAAAAGTCATTCTTACCATAAATTTGTCAAAAAGGATAAAAGTTCCATGTTTGGAAAATGACGGAAAGATTCCATTCAAAACACATAAGGGTATAAATGACTTTAACAAATTTTCTATTAAATAGTAAAAATGTTTTTAAATACATTTTTAAGGAACATGGATGTGGATGATAAAGAGATCCCAGTAGATAATTACGTATAAACAACCCCGGATAATGAAGAGATTGCGAAATAAACCCTTACCTTGTACTTTTCCTTGGTTGGGGGTAGGTTAACCTCCTGTATAATGGTGAAGTAATTGTTATTAAATTATAAAATAATTATATACATTAATATGATATCATATATGATCTTTTAACATTGATTTTTTAATAATATCTTAGTATTATTGTTGTTTCGGGTGTTAACTTACTCATTTTCTTTTATATGTTTTGTTATGTAAGTCGTGTTTTTCAGGGACAGGTTGTATCTTAATCATATCCAGAATGATATCAAGTCTTTATATACTATTATTAATCATCAAATGATAATTAGACGTGAATGGATATGATGGAGAATGAATCTCATCGCGTTCGTGGAGATAGTAGTCTGTACGTACGCACGAGCGACAATATCATTATTTTGATATTAAAATAATATATAATTGGATGAGATATCATATATAAAAGATCATTATCATGTTATATTTATTATTTACATGAATTACACATCATTATTAAACCCATACAAATAATAATTTATTGAATAACAATTACACCACGACGTGGGGACGGTAAGCCATATGTACGCATGTATGGTGACATCTTATTCAAAGCATAGATAGAATACTGAAATATGGTTTTAAAATGTTTATAATAACATCAAAGTATATATAATATACTGGAGTTATTATTTTAGAATGGTAATTACAATGAAAGAAGAAGTGGAAGAAGAAAGGAAGTTGAAAAAGGGTGGTGAAATCATTACCTCTTCTTCGGGTTCTTCCTTTTGATTTGATCAAAAGGGCTCCTTAAGTTGGCATTATGAATAAATTAAGGCCTCTAGGATTACGTTAGGGAAGTTGAGAGAGTATTTGGGTAGATTTTGGCCGATCCAAAAGGCTTTTAAGGTGTGAGTTAATGAGAAGTGAGAGTACCCTTTTATAAGAGCGGTGAGGGGCACCTTTGCAAAAGCTAGAAATATTAATTTATAATAAATTCATATTAGGTTTATAATGGCTCCAAAGTGGATTATTTAAAGTTTAAGTTGGTTATGGGTCTAAAACCACTCAACCAATAGAATTTAGACAGGTTTGGGTTACTATATTAACATTATTTTTAAGTATTAACTCTTAGTTACTTAGTTTCACTTTTACAATGTCTCTTTGTATTTTTATATTATATGGTTAATAAACATACTATATACATCTAAGAGACCCCTAATTGGTCCATTAATGATACACATATCATGATATAAGTCTCTTGGCCAATCCTTAGATTTTTATGAATTTAATATCAATTAATAATATAATATTGTTTTTTAAAAACTCTTTTATGTCAATTTTGACACTATTCAATAGTTGATTTTTGTAAAAATCATAATAGAACGATTAATTCGAAAAAAGTAAATTAAATAAATAATAATATGTCATATTATCCTATAAAATTAGTGTAATTCATTAAAAGTCTCAAATTATATTTATTTGGGTATTTATAATATCAATTATTTTAATTTTTCACTATTATAGTAATTACTGCATCATCATTGTGTCATAAATGAATTAAATTATTTAATGTATAAAAATTATAAATAAAATATTATTATGTAGTAAATATTATTATATTTATAATGAATATTTATAGTTTAAAATAAAACATATATAACCCTTTGTAAAAATTGTTTTTCCAAAAGATATATGCTTTTGTCATTTTTGTATTTATATTTAGCTTAATTAAAATAATGTGTCCCTATCACCTACAAGTTGATCCATGGGGTCCCAAAATCTACCCAAAGTTGCCCATGGTCGGACATGTATCCACCAATAATATTAGGACACGTTTTATGGTGATATAGTTTTATTATAATATTATTTTTAACCCTTATTTACCGGATTTACCCTTTAACCATGGTAAATAAAATATTTACCGAAGTAATTATTCAAAATGTCTAAAAATAAATGTTACCTATTTAAAAAATTTGGAAATCATGATTCAAAACATGGAATACATTTTTTCCAAATTCAACACATAGAAGTGGCAGAAATTAATTTAAAAATAATTCCTGCTGTCAAAACAAAAAGCGTGTTTTTAAGATATAATAACTATCAAAAGATTGATACTTGTTTATGTATGGTTTAATTGTGAAATTATGTCCAATGATGAAAATTGTATCAAATGGTAAAAATATATTCTAAATATACTTTAAAACCACTCAAATTAATAATATATCACTATTAATTATTTTGATTAAAAAAGTTGTTTGTAATTAAAATTTAGTAATTTTCACTATTCATCAAAATATTAAAGTTATCCGAAAAGTACCAAAATTTCACCTTAGTCTAAATTCAATACTCTGAATCCAAAAATGAAGTCCATTTTGAGAGATAAAATTTATAAAATTTCAAAAATTAGGTATTACTATTCATAACGGCTAGTTTGATTGGTTGTGGTGTGTTAGAACTCGATGTTGCGTACAACACACGCTATAGCATTATTGAAAGAGAAGCGTACCATAGAAGCTTGGGGTGTTACATGTAATGTATTTAAATATGGTATATTTGTAACTTACATATATACCTATCCTATTATCCCATTATTTAATAGTCATATAAATTCTTTATGTTCATATATGAAATTAAATATTTAAAAATCATATGTGATTAAGTGTAACATTCATGTTCCTTAATCATTGCATGTACCAATATTTTGAAGTATATATTCACATTATTTATTCCAAAAAATAGAGGAATATTTTATGTTTAACCATTATGTTTTACTTCAAGTTTTCAATTAAAACACCTTGTTCATTATTTCTCGATAAGTTTCTAAGTGATTCCTTAGAACACTATTTTGATGTTTGGCTTTTAAACCCATTTCCATACACTTTATTTTTTGATTATTTTTAAAAATGAACAAAATATTTGATGAATATTTTGCTTCATATATAAATGAAAACACATAATATTTAATTCCTTATTATTTTTGGAATATATAGGAAATCTAACATGTTTTTGATATGAGGAAACATTTTGTAACGTATTTATTTCTGTTATAAATTTTTATTTTTATGTATTGTGTTTGATTTTCATTGTATAATTCAAAATAATATATGTGTTATGATTAATACACCAAGATATAGATCCAATAACTTTTTTAATATTTATGTCTCCTAAGAAAATATCTATTTTATTAGGGAGTATTCATAACCCAAATGGGAAACTTTCCACAATGTGATGTTGTCAGGGAAGTTAGCATAGATATATTATTACTTAATGTTCTATGTTGTTTCAATATTAAAACATTTATAAGATCTTATGATTCAATTTTTAGTATGTTATGATCTATAAAGATTATTCATGATCCCTTTCTTTAATGATATCATGATATTCCTTTTCCTAATATGTATGGCTTAATTATCATATTTATTCCCTTACTAGGTTTTTATCTCTCTATTTTGTTTATTTATTGCCCAGAATATCTTATGCAGGATTAGGATCTCAAAGTGATATTATTCCTCATTGTAGAAAATAAAATAAATATTCATTATTTTAGTTTAATTTTTATGTATTATATGCATACTCATCCAAATAAATTAGTCCAATCAATCATTGGGTTCTTTTTATTAGATATTTATGTCAAAAAATATGTAATAATATATGTAAAAGGATTGGGTCACTATATAATGAGTCATAGTCAGGCCCTATTTGGGGCTCCAAGTTCTACCTGAGTAGACACCATGGATATAGGTCTTGAAAAGGTAAACAATCTTATGGTAGATACATAACCTCAGATGGGATGAGCATGGGGAAAGTGATCTTGATAGTACTCATACATTTTCAGTGTGTCCTATAAATTTTAGTCCATTTTGATAATTTATTAATTTTATGGATTATTGATATGATCTATTGATTAGTATGACTAGTATAAGGATGTACAATTAATTATTTATATCATGGGTTAATGTTTTTTCTACTTCATTCTTTATGATCTATAATATTCATGTATGTCTCATTGGATGATATATACCTTATTAACATATGATTTTATCACTTAGATCATAATGGAATAGTAACCCCATGGTATTCTCATAGACTATATTGGCTTTTCAAAAACCTCTAGTATAGAGGGAGGTGATATTGAGTCCATGCAACTACCTGATCCAAAAAACTATTCATAGTAAACACCAGTAAGGGAATTACAATCAACATTGATAATGGTTCTAACTTTCATCATGGGGACCTTACTTGGATTATTAGAGATTTAAAAGGCACTCTCTCTTCCCCTATTTAGAATATATAATTCATCTAGAAAACTATAATTCTATATAATGAAATGATCTTTTATAATTAAAATTCCCTTTTTGAATGAATAAATCCCTTATAAATAAATGATTTTATATAAAAAAACATTCACTTAATTGGTTGTTTTGGATCATTTTTTATATCATGTTGAATTTAAAAGTCACTTAAGAATAATAACCATTGATAGTGTTGCTTTTATATATTGATATTATGATTATTATATATTAAGGGTAATGATAAAGCCTAATTGACACAAAAAAATGATGGATGACCTCATCTAGTAGGATCATACACTATTTATCCCATTTATCTGAGTTTTCTAGGGAGACAGAATCAAGGAAAATTTATATTAACCAATAAAAATTCAAGATTTAAAAAATAACGAATGAAAGAAAGTATTTATGGGATAAGGTCAAGATTTTTGACATTAGTTTCTAAATAATCTATTTTTCACCACCATAAGAAAATATCAATATCAAAAACCTCACCCTTAGGTTATTCATTGGTGCAATAAAGCGATATGTATATGGAACATAATTGTATGATTTTTTCTATTTTATTTCTTATATAAAAACTATTATATTTATTTATTTAGAAATATCACTATTTAAATGATTATATTATGAATCTGATAAAACTATATTTTGATATGATGAAACACAAATTGTATTTCTGTATAAATAAATAATATTAATAAAATACAAATTTTAATATTATATTATAAAGTCAGAAATATTTCTCACGACCAGTCCTCGGGACCCATGCCGTGACTACCCCAAGCCCGCCTCCCATATACCAGGGGCTGGAGAATAGCGCCAAAGGTGTAAATCCCTATAACTGGGAAGGCATTGCCTTTAAGAAACATAACCACACACACAACAAGAGAACAAGCGTAAGAAAAAACTAAGCAAAGAAATATAACAAGAGTGATGAAAGTACAAAGGGGACCGGAAATACAAGCCCAACAGTAAAGTACAAGAAAAAGACAAAACAGTAGGAAGGTGTCAAGCTGCTCCTGGATCATCCTCCGGAGTCCCTACCTGAAGGGTTGGTACAGATGACCACCTCATCTCTCTACGTTCGTCTGTCAGCTCCAAGTACCATCTCGTCGTGGAGTCCACCTCTGGGTACCCTCTCGTCATCACATCCACCTCCGGGTACCGTCTCATCGTGAAGTCCACCTCCGGGTACCGTCTCGTTGTCACGTCCACCTCCGGGTACTGTCTAGCTGTACAAGACTCAACCTCGATCAGTGTTTTCTGTCGTCTACATCCAACACAACGAAGTGCGGGCATAGCCCGTGCAGGGGTGAGTATACGCTACTCAGTAGGGACACCAAGACCCCCGAAGGTCTCCCAGAATGCACAAAGGATAATCCAAAAAGGAAAGATACAATCATGAATAACAACCAACACTACTTAGGTATATTCCCATACATATACCTAAGACATAAATTCCAGTTCAACTCCAACATCTGAGCCCAAGTTCGATCACGTCCACAGAGGATAGTACAACCCAATCCACACAGGATAATACAACCCAATCCACATAGGAAAGAATTCCAATCATATAGAAGATAATGATTGAAATTCAAGACTCATCTCACACAGGTATACTTCTTCGTAAGGTGATAGAGATGATCAGATATAGCCACTGATTCATCTAAGATAGGACCCACGTAGGATACTAGAACAATAGTCATTGTCGTCGAACCCACGGAGGATTTCAGTACGATCTTCATCGCTGTCGAACCTATATAGGATTTCAGTACGGTCTTCATCACTGCCAAACCCACATAGGATTTCAGTGCATTCTTCATCGCTATCGAACCCATGGAGGATTTCAGTGTAGTCTTTATCGCTGCTGAACCCACATAGGATTTCAGTGCAGTCTTCAACACTGGCGAACCCATAGTGGATATCAGTGCAATCGTCATCGAACCCACGGAGGATTCCAGTATGAAGGTCTTCACCATCGAACCCACAGAGGATTCCAGTACGGTTTTCTTCACTGTCGAACCCACAGAGGATTTCAGTGCAGTCATCGTCGTCGAACCCACTGAGGATTCCAGTACGAAGGTCTTCATCGTCGAACTCACGGAGGATTCCAGTACGAAAGTCTTCATCGGTGAACCCACTGAGGATTCCAGTACAAAATAAAATCATCGTCGAACCCATGGAGGATTCTAGTACTAATGTCTTCATCGTCGAACCCATGGAGGATTCCAGTACGAAAGTCTTCATCATCGTCGCAACCAGCTCTAGGGTTCCCGCACACAGCATGCTCGTTTCCGGGAGGGTCTACTGAATGAGCCAAGGGGGGGTCGATACATCAACTGACATGTAGTCCGGAGTTGATGTATCCCACAGTTCCATCTTGACAAGAGGAACCCAACGTGACAGACGACACGTCAATCAGATGCCCGGTCTGAGAGTTATTGGCTTTTTCGTTCCAGCGGCCCGTTTGTTTTTTAAGTCGAAACCGACCCGACCATAATCCAAATACATCCAAACCTTGAGCGGAGTAATCCAAAAGGTCTCTCTCACTAATAGGATTCCAAAAAAGTCAACGACACATCAATCGGACGTCCGGAGCTCAAGTTATAAGCGTTTCCGCTTCGAGGGCCCGGTTGGTTTCATGTTCGAACCAACCCGGTCATACCCAAAGTTCTCCGAAACCTTGTGTGTAATATACCAAAACGACCGTCTCGATCCAAGGATCGACACGCATCTGACGGTGCGTCGATCGGAGGCCCTTATCCTATGATATGGCCAAAGAACGAACTTGACCAGTTTTAGGGGGTTTTGGGCCCGGACCGACCCGGCCCGAGACCCCCCCAGGTCAACCCGAATTGGGTCCGGGTCCGGCCCATTAGGGTGTGGCCCGTCCTGGGTTGGTCGAGACGGTTGGCCTGGTGCGCGCGTGCGGCCCGTGTGCCTAGCTCAGCCAGCGCCGAGCTGAGCGGAAAGGGGCGGGGGGGGGGGGTGCCGCTACCCCCCTTGAAAGAAACCGCGACCCCACGTCGGGGCCGCTCCCTTACCAATGGACGCAGCGCGGGGCGCCGCGTCTCCCCCGGGTCCCGCGTGGCCGCCGGTCCCCGGTCGCCTTCCGCGGTGGCCTCAGCCGCGGCGGTCCCTCTTGGCGGCGCGCCGGGCGCCGCAGCCTCCTGGCGGCCGGCCGGTGCCGCCGTGCGGGCTTGGCGTGCCGGCAGGGTCTTCCGCGGACCACCGGACGCGCTCCGGTGGTCCACTTTGCCTGCCGTCTTAGCCAGCGGTCCTCCCGGGACCGACTCTTCACTGTGAAGTCTTCAAATCACCTCTGCGGCCCACTCCGACATCGCCCATCGATCCGCACGTCAAATAAACAAACCGTGGAGTCTTCGATTGGCCTTTGCGGCCTTGACTCCGACCACGGTTTCGTTCGGCCTCAACGGCGTGGCGCGACGGCACCGCATTCTTCTTGTTTCTACGTGGTGCCGTTGCACTACACGCCTTTATTCATGCCGCGAAAAACACAACATTGAAGGGGGAGGAGAGTCGGCTGTGTTCGTGCGGTCCTCCTCCTCCCGTTATAATGATAACAGGCGGCACAAGAATAAAACTGTGAACGAAAAGGAAAAATACTCACAAACAAGAAATTAACCCCTACCTCAAGGTGTCGTCGAACGAAGGTTCATCGTGGGAAAAGAACGTCGCGGAAGAAGGCATCGTGAAAGGAGGCTCTGTAAGCGTCGTCGGCATCGCGGAGAAGAGAATCGTCGGCGTCGCGGTACACAGTGTCGCGTCGTCAATCTCTGAGGATTCGGAATTCTTCACCATCCTTCATCGGAGGACGGCGTTCGTCGTCAGCGACGATGCATTCTTCGCGTTCTTCAAGGAGGAAGATGAAGTTCAAGACTTGAGAAAATCCTCTCCAATCCTTCTCGCACAACCCAAACACCCTTAATGAAATAAGACTTGTCTTATTTAATTAACTCACAAAATCCACCAATCTATTCGAAATCCAAAATTGAATTCTTTAATTAATTATATTGAACAACTTAAATAGATAATTAATAAGGGAGTTGACTTCTCATTTAAGGGGGGGGGGGGGTGCGGGTGTGTTACAAAATTAATGGGGGGGGGGGGTTTGTGGAAGTTGAAAGGGGTGGGGCTCGTGCGGGGCCCACCTCACATTTATCCACATGTGGGTAGTTAGGAACCAGTGGGTCCCACCCCAACTCCCATACAAAGGATATATCTACTTAGATATAAAAAGAAAATTGGTTGCACAAATTTTATTTTTATTCATTACTTAAACCATTATTTTAATAACCACACCCGAGCAAACGCAACTCTGGAATATGTGTTCCTAAGCAATTACCAGTGATGCGGTTTCATCGATTCCCTCAGATTTCGATTCCGAGCACCAGCTCAAAAGTTAGGAAAATCCCGCTCGTTCGTTAATTGAACCTACCTGAGCGAAACTTCAGAAATTGATTCCGGGCACACCGGGCATCAGAATCAGGTCCCGTCAGAAACTGCATTCTTTTAAAATTCCAAAGAAATTAAGAAAAAAAATTTCTTGAAGTTTCCGGGTCTTTACAGTATTTTTTATAGGGGTAAAAATATAACTATTGTACAAAATAACATGTTTTCAACAAATGGTGATTTTTTGATTAAGTAGTGATATTTAACATACATTAAGAGTTATTTTGATAAAAATAAATATTATTTTATAAATCAACATGTCAAAATTATCTAGTGATTATTTTTTCATTATTTTTAGATAAGGTCTAATTTTTGTGTCAAAATTAAATATGGTCTAAATATAATAGGTCTATAATAAAAACCCAAAAGTGATTTAATATATTCCATAAATAGTAATCATGAAAAAAATTCATATTTATAACTTTTAAATAATTTTTATTTTATTTTATTTGATTAATTTTATAAATCCTGGAAGAATCCTCCAAATCCATTTATTAAATATTATGGTTTTTAAATATTTTCATTGTGAACATGCTTCATATGCACTTCATTAGGGGAATGTTTTTAAGGATTTAGGTTCATGGACCTAAATAATAATGACAACCACCCCTCATTTTCTTATAATTTTCAAAATTGTGGTATGGTTTTTGGTATTCATTTCCTTACCATATAGAGCCCAAATCATCGTTTAGGTTATTAATAAATAATTCTCCCATATTTTTCTGTATAAACTCACCCCACACACAATTCCTCTTCACTAATAACTCATATATAATTAAATTACTCTAATCAGTCATCTATATAGCACTCCCAAGGTTCAACCATTATCTTAAAAATCACCTCCCAAGCTTTAAGAATTTCTATCTCAATGTAATATATCCTCTCATTATCCTCGTTATTTAAGAAGAATCATTGTATTATTCCTTGTATTTTCCAATTGATCAATATGGATTATATTCATAAATATCCAACTTACTATCCTTATGATTCACATGTGACGAGAGACCAATTTCACTCTCGTTAATCCCTTATATTAATCACTATATACAATTGTTATGCTACTCAAAGTATCCGGTGATTTTTCATGATAAACAATTTTGTAGTAAATACTCATCCCCATTTAAAATAAATGGTATTCACCTAGATGTATCTATCCATTATTTATTGGGGTTTTACAAATATTTATCTCACAATCTTTAATTATGTGTTTAAAATTGGTTAAATATATATTTATATTATATGATCAATTTGGCATAATTATAAAAGCATGTGATATGAATGTGATGGGTATTCCTAGAATTATATATCCATCCCATTTATTAGGAAATGTTTAATATATTAGGAGGGTCTATTTATGGTGCACACAAAAGGATAACCTAATAAAACTATTTTATGTTTTCTTGGTATCTATCATTGACATATGTTTATGATTCTATGTTTTATGTTGTTGTCACATTTTTATGTTTCATTTATTATATCATGTTATATTGACACATGACTGTTGTGTGGCAAGAAAAAGTGAAATCTCTAAATTATTTTCTAGTGTAGCATAGTGGTTCACCTGAGTCATTTGACTTGGGGTGCTTCTCAGTTGATTCACTTACGTAATCTAATTAACTTAAGAATGAATTATTTTCGTTGTTTTTAATATTTATGAAAACATTGATAAAATTGTGTTTTTTTGGTTCCTAAAATAATGAAAATAAATCAATAGTGAAAATTTAAACATATATTAACATTAAATTCTATGAATAATTATATTTATTAATTAATCACTTGTTTTTGAGTTTGGTTTTTTCATTTTATCATTTCTTTCACTAAATTAATTCTGATAATCCCATTATGATATATCACGCATTAATTACTATATTTTTTTAGTGTTTTGAAATCTAAAATTCCTTTATAAATCTACATTACAACTCCTCCTATAATCAAGGTTAATGGAATAACTCAGTTGAGAATGTGACATCTTCCCTAACCTAGATCAATCGTATGCAATTTCATCCACTGAATGGATCAACTCCATTTTATGAAGAGCATGTATCTAGTAGAAGGGATGAAAAATATTTTATAAATGTATACAAATATATTTTAGTTTCATTTCATGATGGGAATTGTCCACATTCATGCATGATAATTTCATCTATCAAAAATAGAAAATAAACCCTAAGTATGACTTCAATAACCTCTAACCTCCCCCGGGCCAAGCCTCGGGTCAACCCCTCTTGTTGATGGTAAGATATCACATGGTAAAAAGAGAGAAGGGAAGATTAAGAATAAAAATAATAATAGAAAATATAGAGAGAGAAAGAATATAATATAAAATAGTAAATTTTAAAAAAATTAAAAAAAGTAAATAAAAACAGAAGAAAAAATTAAGAAATTAAAGATAAACAAAATCAATGAATAAGAAAAAGAAGGAGAAGATAAAAATTGTTGGATAATATTTAAAAAAACCATGCATGAGTTATAATATATAATTTAAAATTAAAATAAAACTAAAATAATAAAATATATAATAAGAAAATAATGTAACGAAATATTTAAACATCAGAAGCCATCGGTGGATTCTTCTCAACGTGGATCAGTGTCAAACTTATATCCATGGAATTGGAGGCTATTATTTTATAGTATCTTCAGTTTCCTCCTCATCCAATGGCCAGGTATCATCATTATTTTATAATTATATAAATCTTTTTTTTTGGAATTTTTATTCTCAAATATCCCTCATAGATAATGGGGATTTTCTATTTTCTGTGCAGAGTAAAATAAGTACAACGAAGAAGCATTATTATCCTCCATCAGGTGTACATAGAATACACATGTATTCACGGATTATGAGGAATGTGGAATTGATGCTTGAGTAATTTAGTTGCAGTTAAGGATAAAAATTCATTTTTCCTTTAGTCTATGGATGATTCCTTGATGCACCCTTCGAGATCATCCTATGCACTAGAGGTGATCCATGGAAGTGGAAGACATTGAATGTGTTAATCAAGCTCGAGTTTGACCTCTATATCATATGAAATGGTTTTATAGTCCTATTTCAATGTTTATAGGTTAGTAAATATGTGGAGGTGTGGTGGTGGTGGTGTTGCGGGTGTTTCCAAGATGCATCACATGCGAGCGGCTAGATACAATGAATATTTTGATAAAATACATAGTGCATAGAAAGGTTGCATCCCACATCAGACTAGAGATGGTGAAAAAATCACATATATAATGAATTTCATGAGGATATCAGCTCAGAATCCTACTCAAGGATAGGATCTGGGATAAACATGCACACGAGTGGGCCTCCACAACCCATACAGGCCTTGGTGTAAGATATACAACAGGGGTTCTCACCACGGGCCTCATGCTACATGGGCCTGATCCCATGTATGGATCACATCCCTCTACTGGATTAACCAATCCTTCTTGGTAATATCTGGGCTAGCTAGAACACTTTTTGTTCTAGCTATAATGTAGGCCGACCTTGTTGAGGGCTATTCAGGGATGTTCCAATTTTTAACTCGAGTATAATTTTAGAACACTTATTAAAA
Source organism: Viscum album (assembly GCA_963277665.1). Taxonomy (NCBI): domain Eukaryota; kingdom Viridiplantae; phylum Streptophyta; class Magnoliopsida; order Santalales; family Viscaceae; genus Viscum; species Viscum album. Next base: position 1,190,564,896 of record OY728126.1, read on the forward strand.
TATAAAAATGTTTTATTCAGTAGAAAAATTAAAATATATAAATAAATAATCATTATATAATTAAAATTTAACATATTATGATAAAAAATTACGTTCAATGGGATTATTTATTTTAAAACATCAGAATATCATTAAAACTCATTAAATTAAGCATGAACTAAAAATATGTCAAATAACCAAACACTTAAACCAATATTTTTCTTAATAATAAAATATAAACATTAAATAAAATAGGTCTCCAATTATACCAATATTTAAATTTTCAATTTAATAATACCAAATTATTATCACTGTTTAGTCAAAATTTCAAATACTAATATAAAATATAAATGCAATTTATCTCTTTTAAATGAAATAATAAATTTAGGCATGTCACTTTATTACTTTTGAAATTTTTGGGAATTATCTTCTCATTAATTAAACATCCTTAATTCATTATAATTAAATATTCAAAATAATAATTTACCTCACCTTTGAATATATTCTCTCATCACTGATGATATAATCCAAGTAAAGTTATGCTTGAATCCTGAGAACATTCTCCTTATCTATAAAATTGTAAAGGAACTACATTATCCAATTTATAAAGAAAAAAGACACATAAAATCATATCCACATTAAATAATGGTTCTTATTATTCTGAGGAATATGGTTTTTATGAATTGATGTGGAAATTTAAGGCTCAAAGAAATGGTTTTTTTCTCTAATGTGTGGAGAATTATTTCAAAAGTAAAAGTCCAATGAAATTACCCCATTCAAATTAGAATCTAATACATTCCATAAAACTAAATCTGATGTTTATTATAAATTAATCATTATTAATTATATTTTCACCTTATTGAATTTTTTTCTATACGTTTATTTGCTTTTTTTCAAAAGTATTTTTTTCTAAAATTTTTAAAATTTTAAAATCCATACAAGGAAAAAACCTAAAATACATAACCTAATCACTTATGAAAAAAATTATCTATCCACTAATAGTGATTTATTATTCTTCTATTTTATAACCCATTCCTATTTTTTTATTTTTTAAGAGGGTGAACCAGTAATGTATAATGAATAAATGAAAAACCGTTCTCAATACCCACATTAACACCCCTAAATTTTTTCCTTATAATGTATTTCATCCATTACACCATGACTTTATTCAACCTCACACTTCAATATTAAAATATTAGAAAATATAAATATTAGGATAGTAATGGATATTAATTTCATGAAACATGGATCATTCCTAAAATGGTCATTCATGGATACTATTGTTTAATTAATGAATGATGAAATGGTGGTAAAGCGAATAAGAGATTTTTAAAATTTTTATCAATAATTATAAATGTGGATATGAATAGTTATTGTTTTTTCATGTTCAAATGCATGATATATAAATTTTCATGTCCCAATATCATTCATGAAATTTTCTCAATAATAAATAGGATGCACATTTTTTAGAAAACCACTCAGGAATAAAACATTTTATTTGGGATAATAACTCTTGGCATGAATAATATTACAAAATAAATTCAGATGAATTTCAGAAATTTAATTCATGAATATATTATTGGTAAATTTAATTTACATGAATCAAATAATTCCCTCAAAATGTTAGTCCTCATTTTAAAATCCCAGTTTTACTATGATCATTTATATCCCCATTATTCTCATTAAATCTCATTATCATTAAAATATAAAACATGTAATCATAATATTTATAAAAATCTCAAGTCTCCTAGATAGGTCTTGTAAATAAAAATTCAATCATGGGATTTAAATTTCCATTTTTAATCTCAAAATAGGTTTTCAGTCAAAAATATAAGGATTGTAAAACATAAAGAATTTATGAATGAACTCCCCATCCCCTAAATCTTAGTTATTTTTCTATAATGTTTTGTTGATTCCTTATTCAATTATTAACCTATATAATATAATTAATGAATTAAACACAATGATCATTTCATTAATTTTAAAAACAACAGAGGGAGTGGTGTTTTATGTTGGACTATTCATAAGAATGAAATTTAAATTTCAAAAACAAGTAAAGATAAATATTTGTATGAACCCCCAAGTGGGACTTGGATTTTTAATAACTCTATAGCAAAGTACCATCTATAATCCATAATCTGATAGTGGGTGGATCTTCTTGTATTTGAACCACCACATATTTATTTTCCCAGTTTTCATTTCTTCATTATTGGTGAGGAATGATCAATGAATATAGTATATCAAATCCCCCGTTCACAATTATGTACATCATGTAAAGTGGGGTTAGGATGAAGTTTGGATCATCCTCTAACATGTTTAATACATGTGAAACCACCTCCTTTTATTTTCTAGTTCTAGATAATTTTTTGGATTCATGGAATCAATGATAAAATGGGATGTAAGATGGTTTTTTATTTGAATAAAATTTAAATTTGAAGAATAAAAAATATCATCTCATTCATAATGTGTAGGATGTGTCTTTATTTTCTCATGTGAAACTACATGGGCTTCTTCATGGGATTCCTCAAATGAATTTTCATTAGAATTATGTATCTCCCGGTGTTTTTCAACAGTCTCATGTGTTTTTTTTCATATTCCTCTATAGCATAATAATTATTGACCAAATATGAAAATTAAAACAATTTGTAATTAAAATTGAATTCATATTTAATAAAATAAAAAAGAATAATAGTTTGAGTTAAGAAAATACCCCTTAGTTTGTTTAGTTTAAATATCTTCTCTAGTGGTGAGTGCCTCTTCATGTTACAACAAAATGGATGGATGGAGGTAGTTATATAACTCTATATATTCTTCAAATTCCACCACTTGTGTGGTGTATTCCTTCAATAGATAAAGGAATTTTCTTTTGTATGGAATGGGGAGATTATGTGTTTTTTCAAACTCTTTATTGATTTCACCAAAATCATGTTGATCTCCCACACGTATCTTAGGTTCTGGTTTATTTTTCTATGCTCGAACATATTCTAATGATATTTATATTTTTATTTCTATTTGTTCTCTGTATTTTCTAGGTTCATGCACTTGGAATTTTTTTATAACCAATCTCATCTTCTTGCTTCTCCCGCATATGTGAGTAGTCATTCAATGAACAATGATAAGTATTTTTTTGATACATCATGAAATATTATTTCTTATTTTTTTTAAATAAATAAAAACTATCTACTACATGTAAATATAAAAGTATGAAAAATATGATTAACTCTATGGAAAAAGTGAAAGTTTTGAAAAATCCCTTTCACAGGGCATAAAAAAAATTAAATTTTAAAATTGTTTCCTAGTGAAGAAAACTAGCTAACTAGGGTCATATCACTTGACTAGCTTCTTAGTTGATTCACTTGCATAATATAATTCACATAAGAATTTTTCTTACTATTCATGAAAACACTAATAATTTTGGATTTTTTATTTTCTAAAATAATGAAAAAACATGAAGAATGAAAATTTAATCTTATACTAACATGAAATAAAAAAACTGTGGTTTAAAAAGGATGAACTTTATATTAAGTTTGGTTTTTGTATTTTATTATTATTATCCTATATTTTTAATGGAATCTCATGCATGAATTACTATCCTTTTATTTAGTGTTTTGAAATCTTGAATGCCTTGGTCAATATAAATTCATCCGCCTCTTGTAATCATAGTTGAAAGAACACCTCAATATAATGTGGGATATATTCCATGAGCTCAATAAATTATATTCAATTTCATCAACTAAATATATCAAATCCATCATATAAAGAGATTGTATCAAGTAGAAGGTAGGTAAAGGATTTAATGAATGAATATAAATATATTTTGGTTTCATGAAATGGTGGTAAATCACTACAGTCATGGAGACTACTCACAACTACATAAATATTAAATATAAATTAAGAATTCATGGACACATAACCTCCCTTGAAAAAATTCTCGAGTCAGCCCCTCTTTATCACGTGTAAGAGATCACTTTGTGGAATAAGGGAAGAGAAGAAAGGGGGTAAAAGTAAAAATAATAATATAATATATAGATAGGGGTATAAGAAATTTAAATTAGAGAAAAAATATAATATAATAATGAAATTAAAAAATTATAAATAATCAAAGTGAATGAATAATTAGAAGAGAGAGAAGATGAGAAGAAGAAATTGGGTAGATGGAACTTATTTGTTAAATTACCCTGAATGAATTATATTTTATAATATAAAATTTAGGGAAAAATAAAATAATAAAATAAAAAATAAGAAAATAAATGAACTAAATATTTAAACTACAACGGCCGCTAACAAATTTTCCATAATGTAGATGGTTATCAAACTTCTCTCCTAGATAGTGGAGGATCTTCTTTTATAAGATCAGAATTGGCCTCCTCCACCAATGTCTAAGGATCATTATAGTTTAAAAATGGTATGGATCTTCTTTTTTAATGAATATTCTCATATATAACCCATATAATACATAGGTTTAATATTTTCAAAGCTACATGAAAAAAGTATAGTAGAGAAGCTCTCTTATTATCCTTAAGTTGTTCAAGGTTGGAACATGTTTTCAAGGTAGACGGGTAATATGAAATTGAATATTGAGTAATACAGTGGTAGTGTAGGATCCTCCTTCATCCAGCCTTCACAACATCAAGATGAATCCTTGAGATGGTCTTTATAGAGCTCATATGAGGCCCTAGAATTGATCCATGGTAGTTGTAGGCATCAATAGTGGTTATTGGGGTCAAGTTTGAGATCTCCCACATTGTAACTAGTGTTTCCACCATATTTTATTGTCCATATGATGGAAGGACATGATTACATATTTTGAGGTTGGGAAACATGTGTGTAAGACATGTGGGGTGCCCGAGCGGATGAAAATAGTGGTGTTTTTGTTAAAATGAGTAGTACCAAGGAAGACCGTGCGCCATATCAGACTACTAATGGTGAATAACTCTGGTATATAATGGTACTTTTTGTGATTCTTAGCTCATAATCATACACTAGGGTGGGATGCCAAATACCCACAGACACATGGGACCCCACATCCCACATGACCTCATCCCATGATAGACACCCATAAGCTCTCTTTGTGGGCCTTATGCCACATGAGACTTACCCCCATTTGGATATCATCCCTTTTCAATCTTAAAAACTTATTTCTGATGCTATATTTTCTAGATATACTAATTTTTGGTATTTCAATATGTAATTCTATATTGGTTGAGGTATATATTAAGCATGGAACAATTTTTTACTAACTAAAATATGAACCCACTTAATAAAATCTCCCAAAATATTGATCAATATAGTAAATCACTAAAAATACATTTAAATAAAAATGTTTTGATCAATAAAATTTCCAATATTCTCATAAAACAACACATTTCATGTGATTATATAGTTACAAACATAAAAAAATCATAAAAAACTATTTATATTATGCGTGAAATATCATTCTATCATATATCATGCCTCATTGTTTGTGATTTTGATTCTCACACCACTTATGATACCATGATGTGCCTCTTGGATAACATTAACATCATTACCTTATCCCATTTTTTATTTCCTTACAAGGATTTATATATCACTTCATTATTATTTACATCCCCTGGTTATCCCATGTAGTTAGAGAATTGTGACCAGATTTTTGGAGCATGTTAAGAATGTTTTCAATAATTTCAATATATTTTTATCTCTGGTTGTTATAATATGTTCCTAATTTTACAAATATGAATGGATTCATGATCTTTTGATATTTCATTATGTATACTTTTGTTTAATAAATCATGAATTAAGGTGTAATAAAATATGGGTTTTTCTAATTGGTATCAGGTTCAGGTTTAGTTATTTGTTATCCCAAGAATAGTGAAATATATTTAAATCCTTAGTTATAATAACAAACATAGGAAAACATCACTATTTTATAATGTAATTTGTAACGTCTCGAATCCAGAGCCCCTCCACTGGTGCCCCTTACCCAGTTCGCCACATGACCTCAAGCGCGTTTCCCCAAACGCCATAGGCTACTGACTAGCAGCGAGGGCCTTGGTGAGTCGGTGGGGAAACTATGCCCTCAATTGGTAAGGTATACAAGGTAAGAAAACAAAAATAAACAGTGGAAGCAGTAAACAACATGCATACCAACAGAAACCAACAGCGAAAGCAATGAAAATATATATAACTAGGATGACAAAGATGCAGCAGGTACAAGAATCTAAGGAAAATAGAAAAACAACAACGTGCTGAAATAAAACTGAAACCATGTGCAAAAGAAAAACAAAGTAAGCTCCTCAGCATCGCGATCCACGGCTCGGTCCCATGCTCCCTAGCTCCTATTGCAGTCAAGATCCTGAAGTAGAAGGGCGCTTGTCCTTATCTATACCTGCAACAACATAGTCTGCTTGGGCCAAAAAGCATGGCCCAAACAGGGTGTGAGATACAATCCCAGTAGGCAACCACCCAATGATTTGTGCCTAATAGTCAATGAATACATGGCAGTAAATAAACAAGAAGCAGTGAACAGGATAGCACAAGCAGCTACAATCCACAGTTCTAACAAGTAAAGCACATAAGTAAGCAGTCAGCAACAAGAAGAAAACAGGTAACCCTCTGGGTAGCCCTCACAGTCTAACCCCTATGTTTCAACCTCTAAGTACTATCAACCCTATGGGAGGCACACACAGTCTCACCCCTCTGGTTCAGCTACGTAATTAAGCACTCTCTGGGGAAGCGCCCAACGTCAATTCCCCATGTGGCCCGCGTCGTAGTTAAGGACACTCTGGAGAATCCCTTCCGTCAATTCTCCCCTTGGTCCTACATCGTGAGTAAAAGACACTCTGGAGAAGCTCTTCCATAAATTCTCCCAATGGTCTACTACTCTAGGTTTTCACAGTCCTGAGTATAACTAAACATGCTCAGCGCGTGTATATCGTCCAAGTAAACCTCAATAACTACTTGGCAATCAACTAAGTCTCAACAGCAATAATAAAAAAACAGTCCACAATCCAATAACTAGGCATGGCAAAGAAAACTGAGCACAATCAAAAAATACTCTAATCACAAGCAATAACCTCTACTAAAGAAATCAAGAAAATCAGGCAAGTAACAAGGGAAAAACAGGAATCACGCAATACCCCATTCAAGGGTATTGGTGGAAATTGCACAAAATATTCATCAACTTTCTACGGAAAGGCACAAACCACCTACCTCGATCTGAGGAGATCAATATACGTGAAACTCGATGACAGATTCCCCTTAGAACGACGTAGATCTGATAAAATGCACAACACGTTCATCCCACGATAACATGGAAACAAGGAGGAATCAAGAAACAAGACTCACGCAAAAGGAAGAACTGACCACTGTGATTCCAACGCAACTGACCGTGATCGAATAGGAGAACAGACGACGAGGCGGGAATCGGTCGAAGATTCGACCATAGGGTCACTCCCAGATGGTCGAAAACTGAAGAAGAAGACAGATATAGGGGTTAGACGCGACCCCAGTCCGTTTAATGAAAAAAATAAAGTACACAGCATGTACTTTTTGAGTAAATGGCGTGTACTTCAAATTTTCCGTACTCCAAAAAAAAACTGGCCTCCACCTCAGCCATACACACTGTGTGTGTGGCCCGGACACGGCCAACACACGTCTTCAAGCTGGGGAAAGAGTACACGGTGTGTACTAAGAAAGTACACAGCATGTTCTTCTGAAATATCTAGAAAATTCATTTTTCTCAAAAACACCAGAAAAAAGGAAAAACATACTTGAAAAGAGATCAGGGATCTTACAAACTTCCCCCCTTAAATAAATTCATCCATGAATTTCCCTAATGAGGTGGAGAAGGAGAAACCCCGAATAGCTCTGGCCACTACGGTCGTACATTAGTCTCCCTCTCCCAGGTCTCATCTTGTACTCACCCGTGCTTCCATATCACTCGTACCAGAGGAACAGACCGCCCGCAGAGAACCTTCGTACTACGATCGACAATCCAGATAGGATGCTCCTCAAACGGCGCATCCTCTTCGAGCTCGACATCCTCAGGCTGAAAGATGTGAGACGGGTCTGAAAAGTAACGTCAGAGCTGAGAGACATGGAAGACGTCATGCATGGCCTGATACCTCTGAGGTAGCTGAAAACGATAGGCGACCGGCCCCACTCTCTCCAAGATCTCAAATGGCCCTACATACCGCGGTGAAAGCTTACCCTGTCTCCGAATCCTATTGTGTCCCAACCTCGGTGTAACACGCAGGAAAACATGATCACCGACCTCGAACTCCAGAGGTTGTCTCCACTGATCAGCATAAGACTTCTGTCGAGACTGTGCTGTAACCATCCACTTCCGAATCAACTCTATTTGCTCTGAAGTCTACTGAACAAGACGAGGTCCCAGCAAAGCTGCCTCTCTTGCCTCCAACCAACATAAGGGTGATCGGTATGGCCTACCGTACAAAGCCTCGTATGGCGCCATTTGAATGGACTCCTGGAAACTGTTGTTGTAGGCGAACTCCACCAGAGGAATATGCTTCTCCCAAGAACCACCAAAGTTAAGGATGCAAGCTCGGAGAATATCCTCAAGCACCTAGATCATGCACTCGGACTGACCGTTAGTTTGGGGATGGTATTTTGTACTCAAAAGTACCTGTGTACTCAAGGCCTTCTAATGTCCCGGCTAGAACTGAGAGGTAAAGCGCACATCTTTGTCTGAAACAATAGACCACAGAACTCTATGCAGACGAAAAATATCTTTGATGTAAAGTCATCCCAGATCATCGACACTGAAGGTCTCCTTGATCGGCAGGAAGTGAGCAACCTTCGTAAGTCTATCGACGGTAACCCAAACAACGTCGTTTCCCCGAGGTGACCTCGGCATCCCGGTCACGAAGTCCATCGCAACATCGTTCCACTTCCACTCCAGAATGGGTAACTGCTGTAAAAGCCCCTCTGGTCGCTAATTCTCTGCTTTCACCTGCTGACAAGTAGAACATATCATGACAAAACAAACAACATTCTTCTTCATACTTGGCCACCAGTATTGGTGATGAAGGTCCCGATACATCTTGGTGACGCCAGGATGAACTGCCCAAACAGAGGAATGAAAATCCCACATCAGCTCCTCACGTATGTCTACTGGAACCCATACGTGTCCCTAGAAGCGCAAGATCTCATCCTCGCCCACTGTCCATCCAGGAAGAGGGTCTCCTCCTGACACACTCTCTTGCATGACTAAGCCTTCTGAGTCTGATAGCTACCTCATCCACACCAAATCAAGTATCATGGAGGTAATAGCTACAGAAGATAGAAAAATCTGTCCCCTCCTGTCGTGCCCCTCCAAATACATCTCAGAGAATAGATCAATTAGCTACCACTCACTACTGGACTCCTGAACTGCTTGAATCTGAGTTCTCCTGCTCAATGCGTCTGCCACGATGTTGCCCTTTCCCATCGTATAGCTGAGCTCGAAGTCAAAAGACTGAAGGTACTCGACCCACCTAAGATGCCTCAGATTCAAATCATGCTGAGTGAATATATACTTGAGACTATTGTGTTCAGTGAAGACCATAAAGTGCTCTCCCAGAAGATAGTGTCTCCAAAAGAGCAAGTCATGAACAACAACAGCTAACTCCAAATTGTGCATATGTTAGTTCCTCTCACGTGGCCTCAACTGCTGAGACCCGTACACCACGACTCCATCTCCCTTCATAAGCACCGCTCCCAGCCTGATGCCCGAAGCATCACAGTAAACAGTATATCTCTTGCCTGGATCTGGTAGGACTAGTATCGGTGCTGACGTCAACCTCCCTTTTATCTCCTGAAAGGTTGACTCACAAGAATCTGACCATAATAACTTTTCCCCCTTCTTGGTCAGACCTTTCAACGGTTCTGCTAGACGAGAAAAGACCTGAATGAAGCATCTATAGTATCCAGCCAACCCTAGGAAGCTCCGTACCTCAAAAACATTCTTCGGATGTTCCTAGGAAACTACAGCACTCACTTTCTCTGGGTCCATAGATACTCCTGCCTCTAAGATGACGTGACCCAAGAAGTGAATCTGATCCATCTAGAAGTGGCACTTCGAGAGTTTAGCATAAAGCTGATGCTCTCTCAGTGTACTCAGAACGATATCAAGATGTATGGCATGGTCGTGTAGAGTGTGAGTGTACAACAAGATATCATCCACGAAGACCACAAAGAAAGAGTCCAAGTAAGGATGGAACACTCGGTTCATCAGTTCCATAAAAACTGCAGGCACGTTCGTGAGACCGAACGACATGACTGTATAGTCGTATAGACCATACCTGCTCCTGAAGGCTGTCAGAGGTATATCTGATGGTCTAACGTGCAACTGATGATAACCGGACCTAAAATCGATCTTCGAGAACACCCGAGCTCCTCCAAGCTGATAAAAAAGGTCATCAATCCACAGCAAGGGATATCGGTTCTTAACCGTCAACTGGTTCAGAATCCGATAATCCACACAAAGCCGAAGGGTACCGTCTGCCTTCTTCGCAAACAGAATAGGAGAACCCCAAGGAGAAGTACTGGGTCGAATGAAACCCTTAGCCTATAGCTCCTCCAACTGATTCTTGAGCTCATGCAACTCAGGTGTGGCTATCCTATAGGGATTAATGGAAACTGGTGCCCCTCCTGGCATGAGTTCAATAGAGAAGTCTACCTCATGCTCCAGAGGAAAACACGAAAAGTCCTCTGGAAAGACATCCCTGAAGCGATCCACCACTGGAGGAAAGTCTAACTGTGGAGTCCCTTGGTCATCCAGATAAAGACTAGCAATTTGGGCTGTCACCCCTCCTAGCCCAAGATGCTTGAGTCCCGCCCGACTCGCCCGAACGTCCCATTCGCCTCTATGAAGGAAAGATTCACCTTTTTGTGAAATGAAACTCACTTTGCGACGATAGTAGTCGACGACTGCCCGGAAGGGAATCAACCATTCCATGCCAAGGATGACATCATAGCATGTCATATCTAGGACATATAGATACCATAAGAAGCGATACCCTGCAATCTCGAGAGGGGACTCTCTACACTGGCACACACTAGATGTCCTCGTTCCCAAAGGTGTGTCTAGTGTCAACGAGTCGACAGAAGAAAGGATACAGAGTACAAGGCTCTCCACAACAGCAACAGAGATAAATCTATGCATAGCACTAGTATCGAAAAGTTCTAAAGATAAAACTAAGGCTACTAAAATCATACCTCAAACGATAGAAGGGACGAGATCCTGCTCCTGATAAGTCTGCTCCACGGTGAAAGATCGGCCTGTACCGCAGCCCTGCGCCCCTGGTTGACCACTCTGAGCAGAACCGCCCCACTGGTGATGAGGAACTGGTGGCTGATCGCCATGGCCTCGACCTCCACCTCGGCCTGAATGGCTGGAAGACCTCCAGATCCCCGACTGGTGAGAAACTGGTATTGCTGCTCCTGAACGAGGAGTCATAGAGGAACCCAGGTCACCTATTGTTGGTGAGAAAACCTATTAGAAACGCTGAAGGTGACCCATCTTGCCGCATGATCGACACTCCACAGGGTCCCTCTGGCACTGCGGCCTCGTGTACCCTATCCGTCCACATTGATAACATGTCACCTGGCTGCCTGATGATGCATCTCGCTTCCTCGAATCACCGCTTGTAGGCTCCCAATGACGCTTATTGCTGTCATCTGAAGGAAAGCTATCTCTGGAAGCAGAACCGCCCTGGATCACAGCTCCATAGTCTCTCAGATTTTGTTCCGCAATCAATTCCTAGTTGACGATTGAAGTAATGGAAGTTAGCTGGAAGATGTTCACCTACGAGAGGATCTCCCGCCTGAGCCCATCCTCAAACTTCCTCGCCAATAACACCCCACTCTCATCCTGAAGGGATGTAAAACGCTGCAGCTCAGTGAAACGAGAGGAATACACCATGATAGATAGAGTACCCTACTCTAATCTCATGAACTCTCGGGCTCGATCATCCCTCATGGTCTCCCGGTAGAAGTAGTCGTAGAACATGTGCTGGAACTCATCCCAAGTCAAAGCCTGCAACTGACCCGCCTGTGAGATCATGTCCCACCACCTTTTGGTGGAGTTTCGGAGCATGTAGGTGGAGAGCATGACCCGCCTCTCTGGAGGCGTCTCTAGATGCTCGAAGATAGTAAACATGGATTTCAACCATGACTCTACAGCCTGAGGTCCTCCCTCCCCTGAGAACGTGGGAGGATGCTGCTGCTGGAAGACCCGCGTCAAGTCTTCCATAAACGAGACAGGAGGCGGTGCTCCCTGGAAGGCCTGCATCATCCTCATGAAACCTTCCCTGAACTGCGCATCAACACCTACAACTGGTACGAAAACTGGTGCCAAAGCTGGCTCAGCTGGGGGATCGACAGGAAGTCTTTGATCAGCCATATGCAGCGTCTGATCACTGCCTGGCGATAGACGTACGACCATAGGATGTCTCAGAGGCATAGCTCTGAAAGATCAAAAGCACACCTCAGATCAAGAAAACAAGGACAGAGAATACAAGATCACAAACAGGAACAGGGGAGTAAAAAACACATGTTTGCAAAACACAACTACACGGCGTGTATAGAACTACATGACGTGTCTTTTTAAACCACTGACATGGGCATGTACCCCTGCCCTAAAAGTCGTGTACACTTCAAACTACACGGCGTTTTGACCCCAACACACGGTGTGTGCTTGACAACTATTCCCCCCCGAGTCTCCTTACACAAATAATCCACATAGTCCGACTCAACCCAAGACTACACGGCGTGTTCGAAACAAACACGGAGTGCACTGGAAAAGGCTTCGACAACCCGTGTTGTTAAGAACATGACCGTATACACAGCTAGAACTTACATGGCCTGCTCCGAACAAGCACGGCGTGCATAGGTGAAGGCGACACTGTCCCGTGTTGTTTGCGACACTGCCGGGTACCTGGGAAAGACTACACGGCGTGTTCCGAACAAACATGGTGTGTGGAAAAGAAGGCAACACTGGCCTGTGTTGTTCGTGACACGGTTGGGTACCCTGACAAGACTGCATTGCGTTTTCCCTATGGGCTCGGCGTGTTCTTCCCGAGCTTCCCCGGCCCGTGTTGTTAGTGACACGGTCGGGTACATGGCTCTGAACTCACATGGCGTGTACCAATGGTACACGGCGTGTTGTCGAAGTTACTCCCATGACATCATTTCCTGCTCACACGGTCAGTGATACAGCCTGAAAACTACACGGCGTGTATCCAAAAAGTACACACCATGTATGTTGGGTTTTTCTAGGCAGTACCTCAAGAACTGCACAGAATTCCAGAACCACTAAAAACAAGGGAAAAGATGCCAATTTACAATCCACGTGGGCCCATAACCCACAAGTCGGTGGATCGAAACCTCCCTTTGATATCACTTTGTAATGTCCCGAATCCGGAGCCCCTCCACTGGTGCCCCTTACCCAGTTCACCACATGACCTCAAGCATGTTTCCCCGAAAGCCAGAGGCTGCCGACTAGCAGTGAGGGCCTTGGTGAGTCGGTGGGGAAACTATGCCCTCATTCGGTAAGGTATACAAGGTATGAAAACAACAATAAACAACGGAAGCAATAAACAACATGCATACCAACAGAAACCAACAGCAAAAGCAATGCAAATATATATATCTATGATGACAAAGATGCAGCAGGTATAAGTATATAAGGAAAATAGAAAACACAACAACGTACTGAAATACAACTGAAACCAAGTGCAAAAGAAAAACAGAGTAAGCTCCTCAGCATCGTGAGCCACGGCTCGGTCCCATGCTCCCCAGATCCTGGTGCAGTCAAGATCCTTAAGTAGAAGGGCGCTTTACCTTATCTATACCTGCAGCAACATAGTCTGCTTGGGCCCAAAATCATGGACCAAACAGGGTGTGAGATACAATCCCAGCAGGCAACCACCCAAATATTTGTGCCTAATAGTAAATGAATACATGGCAGTAAATAAACAAGAAGCAATGAAGAGGAAAGCACAAGCAGCTACACCCAAAGTTCTAACAAGTAAAGCACACAAGTAATCAGTCAACAACAAGAAGAAAATAGGTAACCCTCTGGGTAGACCTCACAGTCTAACCCCTATGGTTCAACCTCTAAGTACTAGCAACCCTCTGGGAGGCACACACAGTCTCACCCCTCTGGTTCAGCTACGTAATTAATCAGACTCTCTAGAGAAGCACTCATTGACAATTCCCCACATAGTCTCGTATTGTGCTAAAGGCTCTCTAGGGAATCACTCAACGTCAATTCCCCATATGGCCCGCGTAGTAGTTAAAGACACTATGGAGAATCCCTTCCATCAATTCTCCCCTTGGTCCCGCATCGTGATTAAATGACACTCTGGAGAAGCCCTTCCATCAATTCTCCCTTTGGTGTACTACTATAGGTTCTCACAGTCCTGAGTATAACTAAACATTCCCAGCGCGTGTATGTCGTCCAAGTAAACCTCAAGAACTACTTAGCTATCAACTAAGGCTCAACAAAAATAATAAAACAGTATTCCACAATCCTATAACTAGGCATGTCAAAGAAAACTAAGCACAAAAAATATTCTAATCACAAGAAACAACCTCTACTAATGAAATCAAGCAAAGTAGGCAAGTAACAAGGGAAAAATAGGAAACACGCAATACCCCGTTCAAGGGTATTGGTGTAAATTGCACAAAATATTCATCAACTTTCTATGGAAAGGCACAAACCACCTACCTTGATCCGAGGAGATCGATATACGTGAACCTCGACGATAGATTCCCCTTAGAACAATGTAGATCTGATAAAACGCACAAAACGTTCATCCCATGATTACTTGGAAATGTGGAGGAATCAAGAAACAAGACTAACTCAAAAGGAAAAACTCACCGTTATGATTCCAACGCAACTGACCATGCACGAATCGGAGAACGGACGACGAGGTAGGAATCCGTTGAAGATCCGGCCGTACGGTTGCTCCAGGACGGTCGAAAACTGAAGAAGAAGTAGGATATGGGGGTTAGACGCAACCCCAGTCCATTTAATGAAAAAATAAATAAAGTACACAGCGTGTAATTTTTGAGTACACGGCGTGTACTTCAAATTTTCTGTACTAAAAAAAAACGGCCTCCACCTCAGCCTTACACACCGTGTGTGTGGCCCGGAAATGGCCAACAGATGGCTTCGATCCAGGTTAAGAGTACACGGTGTGTACTTCTGAAATTTCCATAAAATTCATTTATCTCAAAAACTCCAGAAAAAAGGAAAAACATACCTAAAAAAGAGATCTGGGTTCTTACATAATTAGTATGTGTTTTCCACGAAAATAGATCCCTATCTGGATACATTAAGTGGATATGAATCTAGAAAATAATATCCTAAGGGTATTGACCCTAAAATGGAACATTGATCTAGATTTTATCAAATCTAGTGGAACACCAGTGAGATTTTCTTCATACCTTATTTTAAATTCGAAGAGGATATGATTTGGTAAATTCAAAAAATATTTATGAACCATTATTATGGGAACAAAAATGCCCATCATATTTTTTAGGAAAAAGATCATGTATAATATAGGCTAAAAACCTTGACATTTATTATTAATATTATATATGTCATTTATGTGTTATACTTTTACTGTTCATGTTTTCTTGTTTATATGATTTATAGTTTAAGAATATCCATCTCTAATTTTACCTTTATTTATTAAATTTCATTAAATTAGAAGAACCGATTCAACAATAAATGTTAGGGTATATATTATAAAATACAAAATGAGATTCTTATACTGATGGGTGTATCTTATTTTAAATAAACACCTCAATCCCAATAATTTATCCAATAATCACAATAAAAAGAAAATTTAAATTGAGGTATTTTTATAGAAAACTCATTCAAATTTCAGTGGATTTACTAATCAATTAATCATAGAGAAATAGATCAAATCCACTAAAAGGATATTCTATATCCATCAATGATCTGAGTAAGGGAAGGACATGATGGATGTTTATCATATGGATATAGAATTTGATTAATGGTGTATGCTGTAAGAAATATGTCATGCATAAGGAGGATATTGAATCAATGCATTGGAAGAAATTATAGATAATGTTCATTGAAAAATTAGTTCATTGCACTCTTTGGATATAAATGGTGAGAGACTTTTTTAACCACAAGAAAAAGGATGAAATATCCCTCTGGTTGGATGTGGAAAACTTCACAAGACACGAATGATATGAAGATTGATTTTCCACCCTTAATATATGGCTGAAAGATTTATTTGTGGGATAAGTCTAAATAAATCAAAACTATTGGATGTTAAATAAATTTGTAGTTATGTGTAAATTGACTCATATTCCCTCAATGTTGAACTTGATATTAGTGAATCTCAAGGGTCTCTTAGGAGTGGAGATAAGAAATAGTGATTGAATTGTAATTCATTGGGTGTAACGGTTAAATATCCTAGGTTTAAGGAAGCACATCATCCCAATGGTCAAAATTATGGTACAAATTATCCCATAAATTTCCTAAAATTGAAAAGGAAATGCTTTATGTGATCAAAGGATATAAACCTAGTCATATGTTTTTGACAAGATAATCCCACCGATGGGATGAAAGAAATGAGTGATATAGTCAAACTATAGACTTTTTTCTAAAAATTCAATTGAAAAAAATAAGGGAACTATGAAAATCAGTTCCCTAAGCCATGGTCTTTTAGTGATAAAATCCAACAACAACATTCACGACCTAAAGGGTAAAGAAGATAATATTCTGTCACAATTGTTCAAGTGGTTTTGGGAAATGTAATTTTCAATGGCATTATAGTCATTTATTCATTAATTTAAAATATAATTTTTTATTATAATTTTTTTGTTATTTCAAATCACAAAATTTTATTAAACCTATCTAAACACCACCTCAGAACCAAGATGTTGAATTATTAGTGAAGAGAGAAAATTTAACAATTATTTTCATACTTAGTATATAACTCCTTCAATATCTATATTTTTGTGATAAAATTCATATAGAACCTTGTGATACCAACTGTTGTGGAATTTGATGTTATTTTAGGCCAAGATTGGATTAACTTGTATATATATGACATAAACATCCAAGAGAATGAAATGACCCTTTATATTCCAAATTAACATTTGATTCTATGAAACTATATATAAGGGGATGAATATAAAATTGTGTCATCATATCTATAATAGATATTATTTCTTTAGGAGAAATCATATCTATATCAAATGATTTATTCTATGGAAAATATCATTGTTTCTAACATTTTCATTGTAAGGGAATATGTTGACATGTTTATTAAAGAATTATATAATCTTTCTAGAAGATATGAGGTTGAGTTTTTTATTGATCTTATTCCTTAATATATATAAGAATCCATATATATTGGTTTTTTTGAACTATAAAATATAAAGAAGAAACTATAGGATAATTTGAATAAAGGGATTATATGCTCGAGTTCTTCACTTTTGGGGGCATCTATCCTTTTCATTAATGAGAATAATTGGATAATGAGCCTCTTAATTTATTATAATATTCTAAAAAGATCACAATAAATAAAATGCACCATCTTTCACATATTGGTGACATTTTTGATCTGGAACTCAGATCCCAGTACTTATCTAAGGTGGATATTCAGTTGGGATATTATCAAGTAAAGGATAAAAAAAGGATATCATGAAGACCAAATTGCGTAAAAGGTATGAAAATTATGAGTTAATAGTTATTATATTGGAAATCAATAATGATTTATAAATATTCACAGACTTAATGAATTGTGTTATTAGGTCTTACCTCAATTTTTTTGTATTATTTATAGATGATAATCATATATACTCTAAAAATAATGGAGGAAAATTGGAAAAACATAAATATGATACTAAATAAATTTAAAAAGGAAACATTATATGAATATTAGATTAAATTTATTTCATTTTTGAGTAAGTGAATTTCATGGGTAATGTTATTACCAATAGAGGGATATCTATGGAACCATGAAAATAGATGCCATTGAAGGATAAAAAAGACTAACATCAGTGATAGAAATAGATAGTTTTCTGGGATTATATTTGTACACTAGTCTATTTTTGATAAAAAAATGTGATTATCAATCCCCAAAACAAATATTACTCATAAGGGAGTTACGATTTTCAGGGCTGAGTAATGTGAAGAAAATGTAAAGAGCTAAAAAATATCATAATCATTAAAATTTTCATCACATTACTCACAAGTGGGGAAGGATTTGGGATCTATATTTATGTCTCAAAAAGGTAATTTGGTGTGTACTCATGAATGATGAATAAGTTATATACTATTTATCCCTATAATTAATGACCTATAAGAATAAATATCCAACTAACTATCTTGAATTGTCTCTACTGATCAACACGTTGATGATTTAGTGACATTACCTCTATAGAGAAATGTGTTACTGACTTACAGATTGTAAAATCCTAAAGTATATAATTACATGGACGAAGATTAGTATATACCAACATATGTGGTTATATCTAAACAATGATTGTGATTGTTCTATCCATTATCATATTGGGGATGAAATCAATGTGCTAGAAGCTACGAGTACATAGGATCTCATAAAATCATCCACGATGTGGAATGAAAGGGATCAAATATTGACAGAAACAACAAGGATTGATATAGAAAATATAAAAGGATCCACATCCTACCATGATAAAATAAATTATCAACCCTTAATTATTTAGTAGATCACGGAGGCCTAGAAATATGATGAGTTGCTATAGAAGAGGGTAGAAAGTATTCTGGAGTTCCACTATATTGAAGAGGGAGTTCAAATGTTTGGAACCTTGATATGTGTTCCATCAAAACCAAAATTAAATAAAGATATTTTACATAATTTTAAGATCTTATCCTTCTATATTCATTCTTGAAGCACTAATATGTAAACATATTTTAAGAAAAAACATCTAGTGGGATAACATGAAGATGTATATTTTACATTTTCTATTAGGATGTTCAGTATGCCAACAACTAAAGGTAGAATGATAGAAGTATAAGGGTATGATGAAACCATTTCTCATAATGGTATGTAAATCGGATAAAAAATCCATGAATTTTCTTGTATGACTAACCATGTCCCCTAGTGTCAATAATTATATCCGGCTTGTAGTTGATCACCATACCTAGTTAGTGAACATCATTTTTATCAAGGAATACTTATCCCATGACCAATATTCTATGATATATATAAGGGAAAAATAAATACTTATTGAATTTCCACTCAATAATCTATTTGATAAATATGTGAGGATTACCTCATGGTTTTTGAGAAGCCTTCAGAAAGCATTAGATATAGAGTTAAGTTTCATTACCACTTATCTTCTATAGACAAATTCATATGATAAAAGAACCACTAAAACATTGAAGTATATAATGGGATAATGTTCAGTGCATTTTTAAGGATGATGGAATCTACACCTTCCAAAATTAGAGTTATAATATAATAACTGTTTCCAATATATAATTTAAATTAAACCTTATGAGGCAGTGTATGGGAAGAGGAGTCAGACTCCGACATGCTGGGATAATGTTGGACATAGAAAGCTGATGGGACATTATCTTATCTAATAGGTTATAGAGAAGTTTAAAACCATTAACAATCATATGAAATCCCAAATAAATTCTACCTAAAATGTATGTATACAATTGTTTAAGTGATCTAGAGACTTAGGTCAAATAGATTTTGTTACTTCATATATCATCATGGAATAAATTCATGATGTTTTGGAAAAAGGGAATCCTATTTCCTATATACATCGACCCCATTTAAAAACTTGGTCACATCTAAGTGGTGGATTATTTACTTTCACTCCCACTTAACCTATATTGTGTACATGAAGTGTTCCATGTATCACTCTTTCGGAAGTATATACTAGACCACTCACATGTACTGAATCTATAGTCGATATCATTCACGAATGATATTTCATACAGGGAGTATCCAAATAAGATCATCAATTAGAGAGATGATCAAGACAACTCACCTAGTAAATGTGTTATATCAGAACTACATGTTTATTGAATACAAAAGGGATTAAAAATAGGAAATGAAACCAAAGTAACATCATCTATTTTACTTTATGGAATATAAATATTGAGGGAGAAAATTATGAATGGGAGGATAATGTATCAACTGTAAAATTTTATAAATTAAATTCCCATTTTAATTAATGAATTATTTATTATGATATATAGTTATATAAAATACATGAACTATAGTAGTAATTTTTGTTTGATAAAATATATGTACCATCACATTTTAAATACCATTAAGAATCATAATCATTTATAGTATAGCCATTATATAGAAATCATATAATTAGTTTATATTAAGTGTTATGATACATTCCAATTGACACAAAAAATGATTTCATGGCCTCAACCTGTAGGATCATACACTATGAAATATATCAAAAATAAAACCATTTATGGTTGAATTTCAATCTCATATAGATCATGGAACAAACCATGTATATCGAACCGCCCTATAAAAATCTAACCATTACACACCTTACAGTTTGGATATTAGCTGGTTTAATATTGGGATATGTATATAGACCCTAATAGTGTAAATTTTTATATTTTATTTTTAATAAAACAATAATTTTTTTATTTTTAAAATTATTAAATAAATAATTTGAAAAATATTTTATTTTTATATGATGAAACATAAATTTTATTTATAGGAAATATATAGTTTCAATAAAAACACTATTCTGGATGAATTCATTATATTTATAAAAGAATTATATATCATTAAAATATTTTAATTAACTATTATATATTAAATATAAATAAAATTATATTTCTATAAAGTCAAAATTATTTTTTATACGGGTCAGAAAACAGATATTTTCAAAAAATGTATTTTTTTTAATTAGTGTGGATTTTTTATTTAAATGGTTACAGTCACATAATAAGATATTTATTTGAAAAAATAATTTTTTTTTGAAATCATAACATTGAAATAATCCAATTTTCATTTTGTCATAATTTTATGAGATAGTTTGATTTTTGGTTAAAAATTAAATAGAGTATAGATATATGGTGTGTATCATGACATCATAATCAACCAAAAGCATTAGAATATATTCCATAAATAGTATCCACGACGAAAAACTTATTTTACCTTTAATATATATTTTTTCTAATATTTTCTTATTTTTATAAATCCTTAATGAATTCTACCAAACCATTGTTATATTTTATGGTTGTAAAATCAAATTTTTATGAACATGAATCACATCCAAATAACCAAGGGTAATATTTTATGTATTTATCTTCCATAACATTTTTAATAATGAAAAAAATACACTAGTTGAAATAAACTATTGTCAAATTAATGGGATGTTTTGTGTTTTGATTAATTTATAAATTGGATTCCAAAACCTATTTTTAGAAGTTAAAAAAGTATTATCCTTTCTTTTACCATATAATACCACACCACCTATGATTCTTTTATACTAGGAAAACTTGGAGCATGAAATTATTCTTTCATTCCCTATCTTTATCTCTCCCACGGGTCTCTAATCCCATAGTAATATCCTCTCAATTATTAAGAAGAACACTCTCATGTTAAGGGATCCTCTACTCCTATTCGTTTATGAAAATTATTTGTCTTATTGATTTTAATTACCAATTTTTCATGGTTTGTTATTTTATTATATATTAGTCTTTTCTTATTTATTATTTCCATTTTATGGTAGACCATTTTAACTCTCATAAATCCATTATACAAGTACTTATAGACCTATTTTTGTTATAAAAATTATTATGTTATTTTTCATCACAAATAAATGGTGAAGTGAATACCCATATGCATCTCTATTAAATTCTATTTACATAGATATAACTATTCATTGATTATTTGGGAATTCCATAATTGTATCTCAGACACCAAAATCATGGTGTTCAAACTGATGAGAGGAATTAATTTTTTTTCTGATCTTTATAGAACACTTATTCATGTATATGATATAAAAGTGATGGGTGAGCTCAAAATTATTTATACCATTAATGCATTAGGTAATGTTTTTATCCCATGAGATTACATGTTTGTTGTATGAGAGGTTATCCTAAGAAAAATATGTTATATTTTTTTGGTGGTTAGCCTTGACTTATGATTATGATGTAATGTTTTATATTGTTTCCACATTCCTATGTTACATTTATGTTATCATGTTATATCATGACTCATTGTTCAAGATTATGATTCTCACCCCACTAACGTTACCTTAATATGATTCTTTTATCACATTTTTTTTGGTTCCTTATGATAATATTTTTTATTCCCTAACTATGTTTTATAGAACATGAAATTTTTATATACATCCCTATGTTATTTGGTGATGTTTTAGACGAATTATGGAATATTGGGAGCATGTTAAGAATGTTTTCAATAATTTTAATTTCTTTATATTACGATATTTTATTATATGGAAAAACATTCCCTTTGATTTTTTTAAATAAATTTTGGTATTGTTTTATATTTAACTTTATGTCATAAATCCTAAATTAAAGTATATAAAAATTTGGGTTATCATATTCTAGACATTTACAGGGATAAATTCAATTACTAGTAATAGTAAAAAAATCACACTATTTAATAGTTGGACTATCAATTTTTTGGGATTTTTTTTCCAATATTAAATGAAAACAACATATATAGAGAAAAAATATTAATGTAATACCCAAGATGATATAATTTATAAATGAATAAATAAAAACGAGAGTACATATAATTGATAATAACCGTATGTAATGGAATTGTGTAAGAAATTATAGTGTTTTCAGTGATTAAATTTTCCTAAATTTGATAAATATTCCATTCAATTTTGGTCTTCTCTTCTTGTTGTATATCCACTAAAAGAAATTATCATATTTGGGAATCTATATATGGTAATATAATAGAGGTATAATGATTAAAATATTTTAAAATGTGTATAGGATATACATTTTAATTTCTTTCCTATGATTTTTCATAGATTGTATAATGTATACTAAAAAGGTAATCAAATAAATTCATTATCCTTTTTATGTTTTTTGAAATTGCATATAAGGTTCTTTCCCATTCATATAAGAATCATATTCACCATTTAAATTGGGATAAAAAGGTAGCTCTAGTTTTTGTTTTGGTTTATAGGGAGTTTCTTTTGAACTCCTTTTAGTAACCAAATATAAATTAAAATTTCAATTTAGTAATGATTGAGGTATTATTTTTTTAGTGTTTTTAGTCATATTTTCAACTAGAATACCAATATGAATTTTTAATTATATTTTTTTATTCAATTCATCAACATGGGGGTCTAATAAGATTTGTTTTACAGGTTGATAACTAGATAAATTTTTATCATTGGTTTTCCTCTTTTGAAATGTGGGTTATTAGTATGTCTATTAGTATAAATACTTATAATTATATCATAATGTAAATGGTTGATGAAACTATTTTTGAATACATGGTTTGACATTTTTTGATGATTTCCAAATATATACTAGGCTTGAAGGGTTCATCTCCATTATTGAATTAGTTATTTAAATGGTCTCCATTGATAAAACATTATACAAAACATAGTGTGCTAAACATAATTAAATTGATTAGTGAAATTATTTTGTGAATAAAATAAGCCACAAACCTAAATATAATTTCACAAAATCATATTTAGAGTAGGGAAAGTTAATTTTAGATGAGTATAGTAGGAACTATGTTTCACTGTGAAATATTAATTTGTATTTATTTTGGATAAGAATGATATATATATCAATTTTTTACCACTTCTAGGGAGTCGAATATATTTCAAACTATTTCC
The DNA here is from genome assembly GCA_963277665.1 of Viscum album. NCBI lineage: Eukaryota > Viridiplantae > Streptophyta > Magnoliopsida > Santalales > Viscaceae > Viscum > Viscum album. The sequence goes on from OY728126.1 coordinate 1,190,588,716, forward strand.
TTATATGTTATAAATACATTCCATTTTTAAAAAAAAAACTAAAATGTATTATGATGGAATTTGTAAATAAAGACTACATACATTGAAAAATATTCAAATAATGGGTAAAAATATATCATTGATATTCTATAACAAAAATTTAATTCCATAAGTTTGGGAAGAAGGTATAAATATTTCATTATACATCTAAGAGAAATACACACAATAGATAAATGTTCTCTGCCTTAAATGTTCCATAATCTTGAGTTAATTCAAGAATTAATAATGATGATCTTTTTAGGTTTATATTTTTAGAGAATTTGTTCATAATTTTTATATAACAACATTAATATTACAACACTTTTACTTCTAGTCACTATCCATTTTCTCATAAGATAAAACTCTTTAAAAGATGGTTTCTTTTTTTTTTCTTAATAGAAATCTTAATAAAATTAATATAGACTTATTAATTTATATTACACATCATTATACGCTAGGGTAAACATTTCAAAAACCATGTATGATAATAAAAAGATCTGTAAGTTATATAAAATATGTAATGAAATCGTTATTCCATGAATATTTTAAACTAATGAAAACATTTTCACAAAATCGTACTTGTCACTCATAAAATAAAACTTCTTAAACATACCTCATGAAATAATAATATTCCTAAGAAACTTATTATCAATCAAGAATCATGAATGTAACTTATGGAATCGATATCATAGTTACATTGTACCTTTCAAAGATACATAGGGAGTAACCTTCATGGTTACATTAGAAATACCAATCGAAGTATATTCCCTAAATCTCTTAGGGGAAACCATAACATTTAAATCAATATCATTACCCAATTAATTGGATAGATATCATGGGATCACCCACCCTCAGTTAATCACTAAACCACCCATACACATATACAATTCCCAAGAATCATAACATAATCATAACACATAAATCATGCATAAACGAATAAAAACTTTCGTACATTGAAATAACTTTTCATTCTTACAAAGTCACACACTCAAAAAGGAAAACAATTTATTTTAAAATAAAAGTGTATACTTTTAATGTAAACATAAATACATTAAAATGACATGAAATCTAGAAATTACATTAATTATGTATATTTTAAAAAGCATTCTACGTTATCGAAATAATTAATCCATTTTTAAAACATAATTATGACATTTAGAAAGAATATTTTTGAATCATATTGTCCCATAAAAAATTGAAGCTTTTGAAATGAATTAAAAATTTAAAACATTCAATTCCATATAAATAAATACTTACAACCATTTTCAAAACATTTATAATAATTATAATGAATTATATGTTTAAATCTTTAAAACATTTTAAAAAATGTTTTAGATAAAGAGTACCTTACCACTTGAGAAATACATGAATAAAAATAATTAAAGAATAACTTTAACCGAAACATAAAATATAATTATAATATATTATTTCACGATATGATGTGTCAAAATGGTTTTATATACACATTGTTGGATAATAATGGTGTATAACATAAAGATATGCCTCAGTGAAAGGAGATTAAGATGAAGTCCCTTACCCCAAGTTCGACTTGTCTTATACGTTATTTATATTCATAAATAATAAATATAGGTAAAATATTTACATTATTTAGGAAATTTTTAATTTTTATTATTCAAAATATATCACTTATTTATAATTTTATAACAATTAATATATTATTTAAGTTCACATCATATGTTTTGTCAATATTTGGTAATTGAGGTCAAAAAATAACTTGGTATGATGTAAATTTTTTCATGTGGTCATAAGTACATCATCTTCAGAATAAAATTCATGAAATAATAATCAATTATAAACATCAATTATATATTTCAATACATTCATTAAATATGGTTATGAAAAATTAACAACGTTATAACCATGGAGACGGTAAGCCGTGCGTACGGATGAGTAACATTTCCATTTTTCTTTGGTCATTATGAAAATAAGGTAATTATTATTTTTTATTTCTATAATTATCATAATTTTATTAAAATCATATTAAAAATTTAAATATACTTATATATATCATAAAAGTGATGTGGTTAATAAAAACAACTCACATTGCTCTATAGAGGTGATAATACACATGTACGCATGAACGATGTTATCATTTTTATTTGAATTTAATGTAAGAACCTAATTGATATATAATTATCTGGTAATGATAAATATGACATTAATATAATGTATAAATATTAATTCCATCATTATTACTAGTATTTAGGTATGGAAATGAAAAACGAACTATATCGGTTCGCGTTGAAGTAGTTTGTCGTACGCACGAACGAAAATTTAATTTTCCATTTGATGAAATTAAAAATGGATTCCGGGGATGTTATTAACATAATTACATCTAAGTATATTGAGGATATTTTATTTATTATCTCATAATTTTTGGAGGATATTTTAAGGATGATGAATAAGAAACAAAATAGAAACAGTTAAATTAAAACATTACCTTTCTTTTAGATGATCACATTTCTTAACATGTTAACTTCTATAAAAAAGGTTTTTTGCCTAAAATAGGGCTTCATGAGCGTTTTGAGGGAATCATGGAAGGTTTTGGGGCAGATATTGGCTGAAAAAAGGTTTTTGACATGTATGGAATACATAAGAAGAGTTCCCTTTTATAGGCGAGGGGAGGGGCACTCTTAGAATTATCAAACATATTAAATTAATATAAATGTATTTTATATTCCTAATTGGTAAAAGTTGATTTATATATAATATAGAATAAATATGGGTCAAAATAAATTAATATACTAAAAATTAAAAAAAATTTGGATATTTTTTAATCCTTATAATTATGTTTTGACCCTTTTAACTCTTACTATTTTATTAAGCAATTAAAAATTTATGAGTTAAAATAATTTACATAACATTTTAAATGAACAATGAATTATTCATCAATGAAATTTTGAGACTTACAAAAACCATTTTTTTGAATATTGGATTTTTAGAAGTTTTAATTGATTTAATTAAATATTTTTTATTTTAGAATATGAATTATGTCAATTTTGACACTATTCATCACTTGATTTTTTAATACAATCATATTAACTTGATTCCTTAGAAAAAACAAGTTTTACTAATCAATATAATTTCTAATTAATCCATAAAATTATTTTATGAAATCAAATATTTCAATTTATATTTATTTTAATAATATTAGTATCATTTATTTGATTCTTCCTTTAATAAATCTGTTATCGCATCATCATTTTTTCATAATTAAATGGTTTTTTAATTTCTAAAAATGATAAATAAATTATATTGATATAGGTAATATTTTTTATATTTCGATTAAATGTTTATAGTCTAATATATCACTTATAGAACGTCATATAAAATTATTTAAGTAATAAGAGACATGTTTATGACGTCTTTGTTTTTACTTTAAATAAAATGTTGTTAATGTCATAATAAATACAAAATGGCTTCCAAAGGCCAAAATTTTTCCCCAAGAGATTTATTAATCTAAAATTAAACATCCAATAAAAATATAATAAGTTTTAGGGTAATTTTAAATTTTTAAAATATTATTTTTGGCTATAATTATTCGATTTTTCCTTAACCGTGGTAAATAAAATACTAAAGTTAATATTCAATAGAAATTATTTTGATCCCATTAGACAAGATTTTCAAACTAATAAAAAACATGTATTTCCATTTTTATAAATTTAATTCACATAAATTTAAAATTTAATTTAATGTTATTATTGTTGACGGATCGAGAAAACAATATTTTGATGTAAAAACATGAAAAATGTCATAATGTTTTTATATCCAATTTCAATGAAAAAATTGATTTCAATAACCTACATTGGATTAACTTATATAAATAGAACCAAACTAAAATTTAAACTCAATTTAAATGAAATAATAACTTTATAAATAAATTAGATGAAAAATTTGTTTTGAATTAAAATACAGTATTTTTCACTATTAATCAAAATATGAAATATATCAAAAAAATACCAAAAATTATCCAGGAGTAAATTTTTTATCCCACTTCTATAGATGATAATTATTTTTTCAAAAATAATTTATAAATGTGACAAAAACTATATTTAAAATGTGTCCTCCATCAAAAGGTGGTAAAAATTAATTTTTTGAAAAATAGTCTTTTTATGCAGAAAATTGAGTTTTCTCTTATATCATGTCTATAAAACATATAAGAAGAATTTTAAAAATCATATTAAATTTATATTTCCATAATATAATCCAATAATAGTGATTTTATTATTTTTTAAACATAATTATTCGCACTTAAATAGTTTTTTCATAAAAACACATCATTTGTATTCAGTTGGTTTAAAATTTTATTTCAAATTACATTTATAACCAACGAATAATCATGATAAAAACATGTTTAAAACCTATTTTCATTATATTTTTAATACTTTTCATTCCCTTCATTAAAATCGTTAGGTTATGATATTAACATTTAAATTAAAATAATTAGTTGTATGTATAAACACGAAATGCCCTATCATATACACTATCGAAAAATGTATCTGTTTTTAAAAACTCAAGATATTTCAATACAAAGTTCTATATTAAATATGTGAAGGAATCCAAGGATATAACTATGAAAACCCATTAACAATCTATCCACTAAAATAAAATAACTAAATTTACACATCATTGACAAAATATTAGATTAGAATCTTAAGTGATTAGATGTAAGAGATATAATAGATGATAAACTAGATAAAACTTGAACTCTAGATGTATAAAAGACAAGAGGAAATAGAGTAAGCATTTTTATTTCAAATATAATACGAGGATGATATCAAAAAAGTTCAAAAAAACGTGTATAATCCTCCATGGCCCATCAAATGTTATTTATAGGGGATATTCAAGCACTAGTCCTTTCAATATATAAAGATGTTGAGAGTCAAAAATATACATTTGATAAGTTGTGGGTATATTTTTTCATAAAACAACACATATATAGTTCTCCCATTATAACATTCATGTGTTTGATTATATCTTACATGAATATTGTGTTAATAAATAAATTAAATTTATGGTGGTTAACTTCATTGAGAAAATGGAGTATCCAAAAACTTCATCTTCAATTAGATTCTTATAGGTTGTTAATAGAGAATAATATATTCATACTGATATACATATGGTAAATATTCATTATTTAAACTTAATGTGTTATAATTTTATTAAATGTGATTTTTTAACTGATTTTCAATTATTTGGAATACTAGATTTAGAATCATGGAATCTTTCCCATTTAAAATATGATGATAAGGCCATTGATAAGTTGTAATATTATTTAAAACTAAGGAAGGAACCAATATGGACTCTTGATTAGATCAAATAAGGTTTTGTAGATGAATCCTTATGAATAACATCTTCCACAGTGTAAAAAAATATAAGCCACCACATGAAATTCACTATAAGGGGTCAGTGAAAATAATATTTTTTTAAAAATATGAGGAATATGATCTCTATTTTATCCTCTTACTCCCACATTACATTATATACATAAAAAACATGGGGTTTTTGTTAAAAAACATTTCATCGGGGGAATAAACTAAAATATAAGTTGAGATGTGCATTGAAACCATAATGATTTGGTGGTCCTTTCTAATGAAATCATATTCTGTATATGATTTTTTGCTGATAATTATTATTTCCTAGATTAAGGAAATATAAAAAAAATACTCATTTGGGGTTTCAAAATAAATATATCCCCATTTATTTATTTAGAAAACCAATTTTAATAAAACATTAATGTCATTTTGTTTCCCAATATAGATTTTTAAGAGGTTACATGTATGATTATAAGTCAATATTCCCCTAAAATAAGATGAAAATGTTTTGTCAATCCACCCCTTTATTTTTTTTAAATTTACATCTTTTTAAAAAAAATATGAACTTTAATTAATGGTTAGTAACATTTAAATATATGATATATGGTACAAAAATTTTAAAAATTTCATATTGCTTTATGGATTTGTTTTTTATCTATATTTGAGTTTAATTTTTATCTAAATAATATTTCATATATAAAAAAATACTTTGATAAAATTAAATAAATTTTAAGGAATTAGGGGATATAAATTGAATTGATAAGGCGTTAGATGGATTATATGTTGATGTGTTTTAACAAAAATTTTGAACTTGATATAGGGTGAACCATTTTATATAAATAAATAGTAACTCAGAAATCCATTTTAGACAATAATATAATAATTCTCATTAAATAGGGAATAATGAAGAATTTGATCTAAAACAAATTGTATAATTGAACATTCTATATGATATGTGTTTTTGAGAAAAACAAAATCTATTAATAAGATTCAAGGTAATTTGAGAGTTGTTTTTCCTATTCCAACTTCTATTCCACAACTATAAAAAATACACTTGGTGTTCCTACTATTTTGAGATCTCTTTGATATATTTATACACATTTCCTCCACATTATAAAATGAAGTACACAATGTAAATAATTTTTAATGACCTTGAACCTAATATCCTAGTCTCTCTAGTTACATTATTACATTGGAACTAGATACAATCAATCAAATCCAAAATGGAAAAAATAGATATTAGTGTTTTTATACTAAATATATACATGAAATTAGAATTAAATTTTATAACTATAAATACATAAATAATTTTATTTTACATCTATATTATTTCCCTTAATGTATCCCATTATATCAATCAAAAAACACTTCCCAGTATCTTATTGAAAATAAAACATAAGAAATGGGTGAGACTAAATTATTAGTATGGGTATACATATAGTGGAATATATGAATAAATAATTAATAATAAACATGGAATGTTAAATAACTGAAACACATTCCATTCAGTAAATATATTTAGAATAATGTGGTATGATTGAATAATGATGAAATAATACCATATAAATATCAAATGATCTTGAAACAAAACCACTGATTTTCTAACAAATAAAATAATAACATGGAATATGAATTAATGAATTCACAATTATGGAATTTATAATTCAATACATATGAAACACACCATCAAGGGGATAAGTAATTCTAGGACCCAAAATTAACTAAATAAGTCTTATTGATTCCCCATAGTAAATGGGTTAAAGAAAATCGACCTGAATATTCATATTGAAAAACTATCATATGAAATTCTATACTTACCTTAATCAATTAACATAATCATAAATTATCTAGAGTAATATTGTGAATGGTAGTTCTATTTTATAACATGAGATAAAAAGTTCATAAACTATAAATGGAAATAATAAAAGTGTAATAAATACCACATATCCCTAGAGTATCGTAATTACAATAAGGATTGATGTCAATGATGAATAAAAATAATATAAAAATTTAAATAAAACATTTTTTTATCAAAATAACATTCTCGCAATAATTTTTTTAGAAAAGTAAAAAATATATTTTTAAAATAATTTAATTTCGAAATAACATTTCAGAATATTTAATATAATCTTTAAAATAATTATTTATCCCGAAGTTTTAAATGTTTTTCATTTTATACACAAAAAAAATGATTCCTTTCACACGTTCATTAAAATCAAAATGAGGATTGTTTTGAAAGAGACATAAATATTCATTTCAAAAAAATTATAAATAGTAAAAATGTATAAAAATTTCATTAATAAATAATTTGAAAAAGGTTGAAAACATTTTTTTTGAATTTCCTTTTTTGAAAATATGTATTATGAGGAAAATTTATTCTCAACTAAAGAGATAAATAAAGTAATATTTCATAAACAATTATCAAAAAAATTAATTACTGAAGAGTATAAAAATTTTACTCTTACTTGAAAATATCATGAGTATGAATTTTATAAGAAAATTTATTGATTTTAATATAAAAATATCAAATAATTCCCCTAAGGGAGAGTTAAATAAAAACAATCCTGAATAATGATGAGATTGTGAAATAGACCCTTAAAACTTTTGTTAATTTGGAATTAAAATACCCATGAAAGAAATATCATAAAATGAAACATTAGATATTGTGAATAGAAATTGAGTCATGATGTAACATATCAAAATTAGAATAATATTCACAAAACAAAGGACTATGTGATGATTATGTCATATGTCTAAAAGAAGTAAAAGTGAGATGAGAAACCCTAACCAACTGTTCTACATCCTTCTTATGTGTTCAATAGTCCTATTTAATAAATATACTAATATTAAACATAAATAAAAAAACTATAATAATATATATCATATAATATATTATTTACATATTGTCTGTTATCATTCGTTTGCTAGTAATTCTTTGTTAAAATCACTATTTCAGGTTATAATTCCATCGTTTTTCATTTATTATTTGGTTATGTAATTTTGGACCATTTAATTTGATCATAATTATATTATCTCTAGAATTTTAATAATTATTATTTTTATGTATTAATTTATAGAAAACTTTAGATTTTAGATTTAAAAACTAGTTTGTACAATTAATGGAGAGGATAGGTCGCACGTACACACGAACGTTGTTTACATTTTTCTAAAATGATGAAATAAAATAAAAATAAATATTAATTAACCTTTATAGAATAATTAATATGTTATATATATCATTTATACAAAAGACATCTTATTAAATTCTATTTAAAAATATAATAAAAAACTTTTCACATTACTAAGTGGAGGTGGTAGTCCACACGTACAAATGAACAATGTTATTATTTTATAATGGATTGTAAGGAAAACTGTTAGATGTGATATTATATTTCCAAAATTATGGTCTGATCATAAATACCAAATATATTAAATATAATTTACCCTAACTTCCTTCTATGTAAATCCTGATCGAGAAATGAAACACATCGCATCATGAGACAATAGTCCACCATCTACACGAACGACGTTATCGTATCCATCATGGAATGAAAAGTAAGATTGTATATGTTATATGAAAAATAAAAAATAATAATAAAACAATAATTTTAATATAAATATGTTAAATATATCATTACATCTATCCTGGAAAGGTAGGGATAGAAAAAAAACTATGTTGGTTTGTGAGGCGGTAGTCCACCACAAACATGCTCGATGGTTTCATTTCAATTTGATTTTATTTGAGTTTAATACAGGTTATTCCATTTTATATAATAACATCTCATTATATAATATATAATTGTTTTATAATTTTGTAATAGTTATAATATATTAGGAGTTAAAATAAGTAAAATGAAATGACATAGTTAAAAACATTACCTCTTTTTAAATCTACCTTATTAGGTTTATTCTATATCATTCCTAAATTAGATTTATGATCTAAAAATGGCTATAGGATATGGGATGTTATTTAAGGAATATATTTTCATATATATTTTTCCAAAGAAATGGGTTTTGGATGGGTGAAGAGGGTATGATAAAGGTGTCCTTTTATAAGTGGGGTAGAGGACACACATGTTATTTTTGAAAAGAATCAATTACACCCCATGTATTTATCATCCCCAAAAAATAAAAAATAGCTTTTTTAAAGAACCATAGAGGTTATAGGGTTTAATTATTAATATGAAATTCCAATTTTACATGTTTTAGATTATTTTACCCCTTATCATTTTTGTCTAACCCCCTCGTAAATCCATTTTCAACTTAAACACAATAATTAATTTTTAATATATTTACTTTTTATAATGAGGAAAAAATATGTTTAAATTATTATAGAAAATAAATTATTGTGATTTAAAATATGGAATCATTTTTTAAAATATCAATTCATTTAATTGGAAGAATACAATTTAAAATTATTCCCACAGAAATGAGAAAAATAAGGTTTCCAAAGAGAAAATTTTCATAAGTATAGAATGTTTTAATATGAAAATAAAATATGAATTTGATTAAAATGGAAAAAACTATTTATATTGAAATATAATTAGAGTTATTTTAATTTATCCCAATTTAAAATATAATTCATCTTTATAAATATTTCAAATAAAAATTCTCTTTTCAATTAAAATTCAGTATTTTTTACTATTCATTAAAAATTATTTTTTTCCCAAAATTCTAATGAGGTCACACAAAAATTATTTTGAAATGTATACGTCATAAATGAAGTATATTTTTTTAAATAATTTTTTTTATATTGGTAAAATGTTATTTTTAGATCATGTGGGTAAAGTGTGACTAATATTCCATTTACAAAAATATTGTTTTTTCAAAAAATATTTCCTTCTATTTCAAATGGTTCTTATTTTATTTATAAATAGTATATAACCATTGAATTTATATTATAAATTTGCAGTACATATAATTTCTATAATTTATTTATTTCTATTCATACCTAACAACATAGAATCTTGAATATAATCATCATGTTTAACGAAATAATATTTTAATAGAGTGTCTCATTTCGTTTAGTCCCAATGTTGCGTTCATCTCATTCTATCAAAGAGATTTTATTTATTTAAAGAGAAATATTTGATAAAGTATCAGTGTGTAATATTTTCCTATATTCCAATTGTTTCATGTTATACATGTTATTGAACACGATGCTCCAATATTAATATCTTTAGGTGATACATTCTAACCCCTTTAAATAAATTGTGCCTTAATGATTTAATATTTATCTCAATAATAAATGGGTTGAAATTTGAAAATTACCTTATTAAAATATCAAATCATGATTAGGTATAGTAAAACATCTTCTTGATCAGAGATAATGGGAATTATGAAGGTCATTTGGAATAATCACATAATCAGGATTCCATGAAGGAGACTATAGGTGGGAAGTGAAAATGTGGATATAGAAGAAAAGAAAATTGAAAAAATAATGATATAGGCTGATAGGCCGTTGATAATAATAATATTAATGATGAATAGAATGAAAAAAAATAAAAATAAATAAATATTAAATGATTTTCGAGACCACATGATTCTTCAAAAATGAAGAAGTATGATAATTTTTTTCTCAATATCCTTTTTCTAATAGTGATAAATTTCATTATTATAATGAATGAGAATTTTAGGAAATATAAGAATCTAATATCATTCTATTTCATTGGAAAAATCTCATCATTTTTTTGTTACTTGATCAGCTTTTAAATCATTTCTCAATCCATGAAGTTAATACCGAGAAAGAATTATTATAATTTATGTTCATTTAACAGATCACTAGAATTCCATGTCACTCATCCTATATCAAGATAAATTCAAATTTTCAAATGTTTAGAAAAAAATATCCTATGTATCCAAATGTTCATCTAATCAATTCCATATATTTTTATCCTTAAGAATCATCTAACATTTTTCTTTCTAAATTAAAATCCAAAACATTGATGGAAGGTCACTAAATTAACAATATGTTCCCCAAAAAATATAATGTTCCACTCAATTTGACATTCTAAATATGTGAATAACTTTATCAGTATAAAATCCTAATGAAGACATGAATGATTCCCAAAAAAATTCATGTTATCTAACATATTACCTTGATCCATAAAAGTAGTAAAATCAAACAAAGAAAACATAATATAAAAAATCACTATCCAATTTAATAGTCACCTATATGATCCTACAAATATATCATTGTCATTATTATATTCGTTTAGAGAACATATGAATGGTTATATTCTATTAAAATTGTGATTTCTAAAAATATCAACTTTCCACTAAATGTTTTTTCTCAATACCATTCGACACATTCCTTCAAATCTAAAAAAAATTATTGTAGTAGAATATTTATTTATGTAATGATTTTTATAATGAGAATATCATGAATAAAATAATTTCACAATGTATTTATTAGATCCAAATGCAAAAAAATAACAATTCCTCTTTGATTATGTTAATTTAATAATACTTTCCTTGATCTATTAGCTTTTTATGGGTTATATTTTCTTATCATTTGGGGAAATGGTTAGAAAAGTGACCCATCTCCTTACAATTAATGAACTATATTTATAGGTATTCAAACTTACCCTTGAATTAATGATCATGATTTCATTTTTCTCCACACATGAAGAAAAATCCTTTTCCTTTTAATCATGAACCACTGTGCTTCTTTCCACGAGTATCACATGTGGTAAAATCTTTTATCCCATTCCTCTATTTTTTCATTTGTTATTCAGTTTTCCACTTATTTTCTTTCTTTCCTTAAAATCCCTAAAACTTTTTTAATACATACTATATATTTATAACACATGATATTATATGTTCTTATGATGAAAATTTTTTGGATACTAGTTACCTTGGATATATTGGTTTAACCATATTGAAGAAACACCCAAAAATTATCTTCTGATTAAATATGTAGTTTGTAACTTGCCTTGGCAACCATGTAAAATTAAATTCATACACAGTAAAATTTTCATTTTATTTCTGTCTTATACTCAACAAATAGATTTCTATATTTTCTCATTTATCATGAGGAAGATATGTTTTCAAAAAATATACCATGATATACTTTTATTAAATGTTTTATATTTATTCTTCACCCATTGTGTTTTGAATCAATGACCACCATTGATCTGCATCTCTTGAGAGATGGTAAAACTCTATAAAAACATGCTTCATTTCAATACATTCTAGAGAGATAAATATATTATCAATGGAACTTATCCATTAGTCTACTGAAAATTTATTCTTATTCCCATTTAATGATGGAGGTTAATAACTTATGAAGAGTTCTAAAACAATTACATTTTGTAGTGCATCAGCATGCCACTCCATATGGGAATTTATTTTACACGCTGCCTAAGTCCGATTCCCCAACATGTTTATAATTGGATCATTTATAGATACAAATCAATATTCATATTCATTTACTATCGCAATAGGGAAATCCCAACATGTAATAGGTACATGAATATAGTTTTCATTCCTTTTATTAAGCACCATTTTTAAACAATGGAATACGCTATATTATATCCAGACATTATTAATCATAATGTATAACCCTAAAATTTGTCAAACACCTAACATAAAATGAATTATTTATGAAAATATATTATGATAATCATAAAAATGGTTTTATTTGAGATATAATTATTTTTAAGTCATTCATAATGGTTATTAATGAAAATTTTAATTATCATAAACATATCTTCTGGGAGTGTCAAACTAGGTGTGCATAAAGGCTCATTTTTTAAGAAGGTGATGATTTGGTCAAGAATAATGCTCTATTTTCGAATTTATTACCCTAATGTATATATTCTCCAGATCCACATCCATTTTTAGTATTTATATGTGGATATATTTTAAGTAATAACCACATAATATATTGCTTATGAAAGAATTATAATTTTATTCTATAGATAACCTCATAGTCTATCATACAATTATGTTACATAATATATGTTTTCCTAAATCTAGTTATAAGTTTCATACTAAACATTATCTATTATAAAATATAGAAACCTAAACTCCAATATCCAAGTGTCCTTGGTTACATTTTTAGATTTTCACTGGATACAATAAATCACATCCCAAAGGACCGAATAAGTTAGTAGTTTTAATAAACTTGATACATACCTGATATTCAAGTTATATTAAAAAAAAGTGAAGTAATTTTATTTTACACAACCATTATCACCCTTAGTATATATATTCATATAAATCACAAAAAAAACATCATGGTATCCGAGAGAAAATAAAACATATGAAATGGGTGAGATTAAATGCTCAATAAGTGTACGAGTTCAATGAAATCCATGAATAAATATGGAATAATAAATATGAAAAGGAAAAAACTAAAGCCCATCCCATTTTATCAATATCATGAGCCAAATATGGCATGGAAAATGATTATAAAATAATGAATTATATATAATAACATGATTTTAAAACATAACAATGAATATTCTAAATAATCAAATAAAAAAATAGAATATCAATGAATGGATTCATAATGACGGAATTTATAATTCAAGAAATATTAATTATATCATCAAGACTCATTACAAGACATATTAGCATCATTGAATCATGTTAAGAAAACTTAAATAAATGGTTAAGGCCTCATCAAAATACAAAAGATAATCTATCTCCTGGGACATACCGATGCATGGAGGGGATATGCAATTTCGATCCCCATTGGTCAATTAAAAATTCCAATTAATTCTTCATATAAAGGGGGTGAGACATAATAAAATAAACATTTTTATTGAATTACTAACATAGAAAATGTTAATACATACCCCAATCAATAAACTAAATCATAAACTATCCGTAGCAATATAGTGAGTGGTAATAAAATTGTACATCCATAGTAAAACTGATCGTAACCATCTATAAAAATAATAATGATGGTATCAATACAACATATCGTCATTTTATCATACATATAAGAAATGTTTGATAAAATTTATAGATATAAAAACTATAAAAATATCATAAAAACATTAATAAAATAAATAAACCTTTCTCATTGTAAATAATTTTAAAACAACAATTTAGATAATATTTTGAAAATAATTAAATTTTATAAAATATTTTAATAATTACAAAAAATATATTTAAAAAAATTGAGTGGTCATGAGGATAAAAAATTATATTCATTTCGTACATTGTAAAAAAAGATTCTATTCACATTTTTAGTAAAATTCAAACTGGCCATATTTTGAAGAAAACATAAATAATCCTTTTAAAAGTATTTTATATATTAAAAATTAGTTAAAATTTCTTGAAAAAATCATTTGGTAAAGTATAAATTTTTTTTTCAAACTTTTTTATAAAACATGGATTTTGATGAAAAATGATTTTTGACCGAAGATAAAAATAAATTCATATTTTCTAAAAAATAATTGGCAATAATTTTATGTACAAAAGAGTTGAAAAATGGTATTATTAATTTAAAATTATCCTAATTTAATATATGGGAATAATATAGATGTATTTTAAAATATAAATATAAAATAATTCCCCTATGGGAGACTTAAATAATAACAATCTCAAATAATGAAGAGATTTTTAAATAAACCTATCCACTTTGGAAATTATGAATCATAAGATTAATGAAAAAAATAACATAAAATATAATAATAAATACCATAAATAGTAATATATTAATGATATAAAATTTCAAAATGTGCAATATATGTACCACACACATGAATAAGTTGTGATTATGGTATATGCCTCACAAAAGTAAAAGTGGGATGAGAAAACCATACCAATTGTTCAAATTCCTTAGTATGTGTTAAAAACACATATATAAAAAATATAGGTTTATTAAAAATACATCAAATAACTATAATCGTAACTGTAATACATTAAATGGTTTACTTATAGTCTTTTATCCATTATTTATTTGAAGTTAAATGTTTCAATCAATGTTTCGTGTGATAATTTCCTCATTTTTCATGTTTGTTAATTTTGAAACATTTATTTTTATCATTGTTAAATCATATACATAATTTTAAAATTTATAAATATTAATTATTTATTTATATTAACCGATAAATTTTATATATAGAAAAAGGAAAGCATCTTTCCTAGAGACAGAAAACCACATGTACGCATAATCATTGTTTCCATTTTTTCTCAATGGATGGAATGCCAGGAAAAAATATTAATTAACCTATATATAATAATTAATATTTTTTAAATATTATTTATATAAAAAAACAATCCATTTTACCATCCATGTAATAATAACATGAATAAAATTTCACATCGCTACGTGGAGGCGATAATCAACACGTATGCATGAGCGACATTACCATTCTTAAATGGATGGGAATGTAAGAATTTATATGTGATATTATATTTAAAAAAGTATGGTTACATCTTAAATTTCATATATATTCATCTTATTTTATCCTATCTTCCTTCCATGTAATGTGTAATGAAAGAAAGAAATCACATCGCTTCTCGAGGTAGTGGTCCACCATACACACATATAACGTTATTGTATCCCTCATGAAATGGAATGTAAGAAGGTATATGTGATATAATAATTCTAGAATTATAATAATATAATAATTATCATATAGATATTTTAAAACCATCATTAAATGGATCCTTGAAAGGTGTTGATGGAAAACAAACTACATTGGTTCACGAGGTTGTAGTCCACTGTACACACTACCAATTGTTTAATTTTCCATTAAATGGAAGTGGAGATAGATATTGGATAATACATTAACATAATAACATATAATTATATATTATATACTATTTCTATTATTTATAAATAGTTTGAAGAGTATAAAAGGTTTATAAAAGAAGTTAAATGAAAATGGATATTTAAACATTTTACCTCTTCTTCAAAAAACCTATTTATCATTAGCCGAAAATATTCCTAGGATAGAGTTATAATCTAAAAAATACCTCTAGGATGTGGTTGATGACATAAATATGATATGTTTCTAGGTATATTTTGATACAATTTGATTTTTAAGAGTCAAGTGTGGAGGACAGCGTGCATCCTTCAATTAGTGGGGGAGAAGACACACTTTTGTATTTTTGAAATGAATTAATCAATCATAGGTTCATATCATGCCTAAATCCTCCAAATTAAATAATTATAGAACCATATATGTGATAGAGTCTAATTATTACCATCCAATTAAAGATATATTACTTTTAAAATTTTTTAAACCTTATCTTTTTAGTTTAACACTTAATAAAAACATTTTCACCTAAAACGCGGTAACTAATTTTTACTGTTTTTACTATTCATAAAAGTAAAAAATTAATTTGAACACATTATATAATATTAATTAATATTAATCCAAATATGGAATAATTTATTTTTTAAATTAAATTCATATAATTGGCATAATCTCATTCAAAATTATACCCACATATGAGACGAAAAAGTGGGGTTCCAAAGAGAAAATTCACATAAGTATAAAATGTTTTAATATAAAAATTCAATATGAAAATTATTAAATATAAATAAATTATTTAAATTATGATATAGTTTAACTAATATATCATTAAATATTATTTAAAATATAATTCATCATTATAAATAATTTCAATGGAATATTAATTTTCAATTAAAATATACAATTTTTCACAATTCATCAAAAAATTATATTTTTTCATAAAATTCTCAATAATTGTCCAAAATATAAATTTTCCATGATTATTTCAAGAATTATTTTTATTTTTTCAAATTATTTTTTAAAAGTGATAAAAATTAATTTAAAATTATATTTTCAATGGGCGACTAATCTTCCATTCAGAGATATTTAGTTTTTCATAAAACAATTAATTCTCATTAAAAATGTTCTTATTTTATTTCTAATAAATATAAAACCATTATATATATTTTATAAATATTTAAAATAGGAAATTTGAATAATTTTTAGTCCTATTCATACCATCCAACTTAACATATAGATTATAATTTTTATGTTTAAAGAATAACATTTAAATAGAGTGTCACATTTCATTTAAACTCGGTGTTGGGTGCATCACATGCTATCAAAGAGATTGAATTTTTTTGATAAAAAATATATAATAAATTATAAAAGTTTTATATTTTTTTCTATTACTATTGTTTAATTTCATACCTTCTATAAAACATTATGTTCCTATTTTGAAATCATTAGTTGTTACTCAAGTCCATCAATTATCCTCTACCAAACATTATCATATATTCATCATGACTAAGATCCACTCATTCAATCATATTTGTGATGTTATATGAAATTGGAGGGATAATTATATATTGGAGGTTTGAATGAGAATGTAGTAATTCAAAAGAAGGTGGATAGTCCCCATATCAAACCAAAATAAGCTCATAGCCCAATAAAAAATGGAAAAATATCATTAGGAATCATTGAGAGGTAGAATAAGAGGAAATAAGACACATATAGAGAAGAAAAATAAATACGAGTGTCTGGAATTGAAATGATAAATAAATTAATAGAATTATATAAAATAGATTTTAGAATAATTAAATCATATAAAAATATATAGAGTGAGAGAGGAATGAGGTGATCAAAATAATTGGCATAGTCGTTATAAATTTTGACATACATCAACATAGAAGTTAATGAAATAATTAATTATAATTACTTTTCTATAAAAATTATTCATTTCAATAATAAAATTTTTAAAATATATTATTCATTTTAATTATTTATTTTAAATAAAAGTTTATTATCATTTTTTATTATATTCTATATTGTAATGTTTCATTACAATATGACATTCCCAGACATTGTGACATATAATGACACCATATATCCCTTAAATACATACAATGCAGTCTATAAGACATAAACATACAATGATATCATTTCTATATCATATTTTTCATAAAATTCATATACTGTTTGACTATATAACATTTTCTCAGGGAAGGTGTAACAACCCAAGTACATGAAATATTTTTTTTATCATTTTGTAATTATTTAGTAAAATTCATTATGAATGTATAATGAAATAAGTGTAATTTATATAAATTAAGGAATTTATATTGATGGAATAGTAACATGGCCTTAGGATTAGAAACATTACTATTAGGAATAATAATTTGGCCTTTAGAACAGTAATCTCAACTATGATAGTAAAAATAAAATTTATGTATGTTATAATTGTAATAATGATATATTTATATCATAGAATATGTAAATAAGTGTTTTTCAAATGATAAATTATGTGTTAATATTTTTCTAAGTCATATATATTTAATTACAATTTTATAATTAATTTAATATTATAAAAGAAAGAATATTTTAAAAAAATAGATTCATAAATTATTATTTTGTTGTATTGAAAATATAATATATTTTTTGAGGCTTTTATTAATTTCCCAAGCATTATAAAATATATTATAATATAAAAATTGTTATTTTTTGAATAAATAATTATTTTAATTAAAAATTATATTTTTATTTTTTAAAAATTATTTTCAAAAAATTTATTTCATTTTTGAATTCTACACATTGAAAAATGGTTACAAAGAATTTTTGGGATATTTACGAAATACTTGAGTTTTTGGTGAATAATAAAATACATCAATTTACGGTATATATACATTATAAGATAAATAAAATATTCCTTGGGCCATGAATGATAAAAGAGCCATAATTCTAAAAAACCATTCATTATTTTCATATAATTTATTATAATGTTTAAACCGTTCATTATCTTGAGAAAAATTAATAAACTAATGAATATAATAATGAGAAAACACCCCTCTCATCCACAATAATTTCCACCAATCACCACCTATTATACTCACACCTCAAAAAATTATTCCATTATTAATTCATGTTAAAATACCTTACTAGAGTCTATTCACCATGTCTATAATCTAATGGTCTCACCAAAAGGCTAGAACCAAGGGCCTTAAAGAGTTCTCAAGGAAGAGGATTCAAGATGTAATAATCCTCTCTCATTTTCTTATATTTTCATTTCATTTTTTTTCTTATACTATATTAACAAATATTTATCCAAGAGGCATTAAAAATATAGTGTCTTATATATACTAGAATTTTATCATGTTTATGGAATAATTCATCATCATAATTCTTCTCTTTTTTTTGAAAATAAAAACATCATTAATGATGTATCGATTTACCGACATCATGGATGATGTGTTTTTAATCTCTATTACCACAATAATGAATTTTCATAAAACCATTAATATGGTTAAAAATATTTTATTATACATATTATATGATATTTAGTTCTCTGGTATCATTATACAAACATGATATTAAATAAAATGATTTATGTTCTTAATGGTTGTAAAAACCAAAAAAAATAAACTAATTCATTTTCAATAATGTACTATCTAATGAGTAATCTTATTATAATAAAACAAAATGATATATGATTTTATTAAATTTTTTTGAATCATATTAACACCATTTAATTCAAATTTATGATTTATTATTCCTCTCAATAAGAAATTCCTTAGTGAACCAACGATGGAAACAATAAATAAATTCCCCCAAGCAATGAAAATAACAAAATATTCTTAATAAGAGGGTTGAAATATATTATGATAATATCAAATAATTAATTATAAATAATAATATTATTATTTAATATATTAATATCACTCTTTCAAAAATTATACAGGAAGTTTGAACATGTTTAAAGTAAGACAAACCCAAGGAAAGAGAACTATTATCCCAATTTCTATTCATTGGGTTAACCTTATACTTCATTATTTATGTGGTACTAAGATTATTTGTGTAAATAATTTACTTTATATAATGTTTTATTATGTTTATTTACATTGTATAACCATATTCCATTCTTTTTATCAATTCTCACTTCAAATATATTCTATTTTCAAGGAACCTTTTTAAAAAATAATCTTTTAAATTTCTGTTTTATGAAATGAAAAGGCAACGATTTTATGAAAATATATATGTTTTATGATTATGTTCTGGTTCTTTTTCATTGTTTATAATGAATATTAGGACAAATATCTACCTCCAATTCATTGGGTATGTTTTTTTTAGAGGTCGGATGTATGGTTACTCCATCTGTAACTACGATGGTTACACTATAAGGTAACCATGAGGGTTACATTGTTGGGTAGCCGTGAGGGTTGAAAATCATAAGGTATCTATGAGGGTTACAATATTAAGTAAGTAATTCCTCAAGTTACTTTTATGGTATTATTTGTTTTTTCTAGGTTTTAGGGAAATCTCACGTTTTCACAGAGTAACTATATGATACTTATAGGGTGAGAATTATGTCATTGTGAAAATGATTTAATATGATTATAAGTATTCATGTACTAACAGTTTCAATCTTTATTTTATATACCTTAATGCGGTTTTTAGATCATAATATGTTTTATAATATTTTTCATATGGATTAAGGATAATTAAGATAAAATTACAAGCGAATATGAATGTTGTGAAGACATCTCATGAATAGATTTCATGTTTTTTAATAAAAACTTTTATGTTATAAAAAATGGATATTGTATTACTAGTAACCACATTGTATGATTTCAGGGTGATATGTACAAATTTTTTCCTAACATTAAAAAAATGCTAATGTGAAATTATATTTGTGGATGTAAAGAAGTAAATTCTAAGGGAATTTATTGGATTCTTTCTTTTTTAAGGTCAAGTCCTTATAGTTGTTATCAGAGCATAGTTTGGATAACTTTAGGTGTTATAATGATGTTAATAGAATAACATAAATTATTTTTACCTTATCATTATGATGAAATGATATATAATTTTAGAATTACCAATTTTCATCATCTAAGATACATATATTCATAATGGATTTCTATAGAATAAATGGGGAATATTAACATGTAAGGCACTGATATGATGATATATTTCTGAATCCACAATTGGGAATGGTGGGAATTGGAACTGAAAATATTGTTACAGTAATGTATTAGTTGGAACATGCTATAAATGGAGGTTTAATCCAATCAAGTGAACAACCAGAGCTACTTCAAAGTAACACAAAGATATTTGAACATTTTATGAGGAAACACCCTCATGATTTTAGTGGATCTTATTACCTAGAGGAGGCTGAATGTTGGATTAAATCACTTGAAAATATATTTGATGTCATGGGGTGTTCGGATAATCAAAAGGTTAATATTTTCATTTACCGTTTTGAAGGGGAAGATGACTATTAGTGGTCAATGGTTAAGAATATCCGGGATTGTGAGGATATTAATTCTTTTGAATGGGATGAATTTTAAAATTTATTCCTTGAAAAATATTTTTATAAGGTGGTTTGATATATGATATTAAATTAATTCCATGAATTGAAACTAAAGGATGATGATTCAGTGGCCATGTATGAAGAAAACTTCATCTGATTGGGAAGTTACTCTCCAAATCATATTCATGATATTGATATAAAAATCAATAGTTTCGACACATGATTGAAACCAATATATCAAAGGGCATTGGTATCCTGTGAATTCAAATGTTATGAAAAACTTGTCCAATGTTCTAAGAGGGTTGAAATGGATTCTGTTGATGATCATGTGAAATTTTACAACAACTAGAAGAAGATATCCACATGGAAAGATATGGGTAAGAATAAATCAATGAAATTTGATGGTAATGAATTCCAGCTTACAGTTTATGAAATGTGTGGTAAAAAGGACCATGGGTAATGACTTAACAAAACTCGGATGTGATTTCGATGTGGTATGTGTGGATATATGGAATGATATTGTAATGAAAATTATCATTATATTATTTTTTATAATAAAAATATAGTGTGTTTTAAATGTCGTGAGATGGGTCATATGAATATAGTTTTCCAATGAAAGATCCGAAAGAAGGAAACAAGCCATATTTTATGTAGAAATGTAAAGTGATATCGTTTTTGATTACGTAAGTAGATGTTGGGCCATATAATTAAGTGGAATCATGTACTTTGTTTTTTTACACATATTTTTCAAATGTGATGTTTGATATGGGGAATATACATTCCTTTATTTATGAGAATTTTTCTTATCAATTGGAAATTTAACCTCAAAAAATGAGACCAAAACTTCTGGATAAAACATCAAGTGTAATTATTACATAAAAAGGATAATAATAATCATCATGTTGTTATCCATGGAAAGATATTACCTACAAAACTTTTTGTTTTTCCCCTATCAGAGTTTGATGTTATTCTGGGTATGGATTGGCTTTCTGTTTATCACGCTAAGACTGATTATAGATCTAGAGAAGTTCTTTTTAAAAAATTGTATTAGTTTGTTTACAAAAATGAACCCATATAATTGATAACATATCAGGATGTTGAGAAACTGTTAAAATATAGAAATGAAATTTTTCTTGCTCTTATTTTTGAAATCAAGTAAACTATTCAGATTAATGCTGTAAAAGTGATAAATAAATACCTAGATGATTTTCATAATGAGTTTCCTAGTGTTATACCTAATTGGTAAGTTCAATTTACTGTTTACTTGGTTCCTGATGCAAAGCCAATTTGAACCCCCCATTATAGAATGGATCAGGTGGAACTTTACGAGTTAAACAAATAGTTGCAAGAGATGATTGATAAAGTCTTAATTCATCATAGTACATCACCATGGGTTGATTATATATTGATCATTAAAAATAATAATGGTTCCAATAGACATTTCACTGATTATAGAGCATTGAAAAAAATTACTATTATGACTAAGTATCATTTTCATCAATCGATGAATTGTTTGATTAACTCTAGGGAGTTTATTATTTTTCTAAGATTGACTTGAGATATGGGTACCATTATCTGAATGTGATGGAGGATGAAATCCCAAAAAGAAAATTTAATGCTGGATATTGGTACTATGAGTTTTTTGTTATTCCCTTTGGTTTGGAAAATTCCACTACTGTATCCATAGATCTTATGAATAAAATATTTTATGTATATTTGGATAAGTTTTTTATTGATTTTATTGATGATATATTTGTATTTTGAAAATATTTTGAGGATTAGGAAAAACATAAAAAGATTTTAATTCAAACTCTCAAAGAAAAAACATTATATAGAAAATTAAGAAAATATTATTTTTGGTTGCAACAGTTTTATTTTCTTAGGAACAATATAAATAAGGATGGAATAGACATTAATCCTTTAAAAACCAAAGTTGTTGATGAATGGAGAAGACATACAATTTTTATAGTTATTCTTAGTTTTTTTGGTTTAGCAGGTCATTACTAACGGTTGTTAAAAACCTATAATAGTTAGATATGCTACTAAATAGGTTAACAAGATTGTAAGGTACCAGGACGGCGCAACAGAAGCCGGTGGGCCCAGAATTTAAAATTTTCAGCATCATCGGAGTTACATAACGCCATCAACTATGGTGATCTTGTCCAGATTTGGTCCAAGGATCTCGAAAGGTTTAAGAAGAGCACAAAAATAAACTGAACATGTACCTAGTTTAGATTTTACACGTACAAGTCCACCACAGGACACCAATGATCGTTGCTCAAAGAATCTAACAACGAAGCCCTCTAGATCATCCACACATGCCTCTCGAATTTTTCCATGCACCGTTCATCAAGATCTGGGTGCTAGCGCGGATATTCAACGCTCACTTCAGCACAGCGACGATCACTGTAAGGATAGATCCTTCAATCTGTGATTGATGAACTTTAAGATCTTCCTTCGCTTGAGATACTCTCTCTCTCCAGATTCCAAGAGGAGAGAGAAGCTCTCAATCCTAGCACATGAATAGTTAACATGGGAGAGCCTCTCTCTCACTTATAAAGGGAGTGTTTAAAACACACGTTATGGATTTTCGGCCCCAGTGTAATAAACATTTTCTATATAAGTGTTATAAATAATTATTTATGACAGATAAAATTATGCCATGAATAATATTTATAATTTATCACTTACTTGTAATATATAAATATATTATGTGATAAATTTGAGTCTTTAACTTGACTCACACCTCCTACTAATATTAAATGAACCTAGTATATTAAAATCCATTCAAATAATATTAATAGTTTTATTTACTATATAACTTGTAAATACATGTTATGAAAAAATTCAATGAATTATTCAAAACTTGAATAATTAATGAATTTATTTATTCTTTGGTGATCCATAGAACATGGATAGTACTCAGACTCTTTTACGGGGCCCACCATGTTCTATATTCCTATTCCCAGAATAGGTCATATTATCAAGGCAGTATTGTGTCTGACCCTCTAGGCCCTTACCTCAATAGTAGTGAATAATATCCACCGACCTAGAGCGAGGTCTAGCAACCCATCGAGGCCCTTACAGAGGTAAGGAAGAGTCAAAGAAACAACTGCCTTCCTACGAACACGGTCTGTGTAATATAATCTCTTCATCATCGATATCTCAATAAAGCAGAATGCACATTAGTGTCATAATTCTTTATTTTGATTTGTTTTATATTTGATTTGTCCGGATGGTCTTACCTTTCACTACCATGGACATGGATTTATTGAAGGTTCAACCATCCTAATCAACTGGGCCTGAGATATCTCTTCCGAAACTCATATGATACAAATCCTTTCTCGATCATTCAATCAATGCAATGCCATTAATGACATACCCGATACAAACTACCTCACCACGAATTTGTCGTAGTGATATTCGCCCTGCATCAAATGTATGTAATTAAATGACATCCATTGACAATGATCTCAAGTCTAAAGACCATTACACATGTCCATAGATAAGAATGACCAATGACACCCAAAACATATGGTGTTCCTATTGTGCGTGTATGTCCTAATGATCTCAAATACTAGTGATTATCAAGTGAAACTTCATGAGAAGAAGTATCAATGCTTATGAGCCCCCAACACCTGATGGTCACACATAGTTTGTGTCTATAACGACCCAATGTTTTCAATGGAAATTCCCTTCTTATAATTATGTTATAAAATCACATGAAAACAAAACATAACGAACTACTAAGTGTTAAGAGACCTCTAAACATAAGTTTGTCACTTATATGTTTTGAATTTCGAAAATCTGACATACATGGTTGTGTTCAAGATGATATTTGGAGTCTAATGAAAAAAATATATTTTTTGTGAATATTAACCTACCCTTATGAATAGTAACCTACCCTTATGAATAAAAATTTGACCCTTATGAATATTAAATCATTAAATATAATAGTAACCTTACCCATTAAAAATTAAATAAAATTTAGATATATTAGAAAGTGACAATTTGATCTTAGTAACCGTTTTGGTATTTTGTAAGTCATAAATAAATAATTATAATTAATTAATTAATTTAAAAGAAAATTTATTTTTCTTAAAATGTGTTCATTAATTATCAAATCAATGTCTTATATTTTTTAGATAATTTTATAATACCCTAAGTAATTTTCAAAAGCACTATAAAATCAGTTTTAATTTTAAAAACCATTTTTTAAGTAAATTATGATTTTAATTAAATATTAAATTAATAACAATTAGAAAATTATTTTAGAAAAATGGACTTCATTTTTGGATTCTACACATCGAGAAATGGTAGGGGTAAATTTTTGGGATTTTTCTGAAATACTTGAATTTTGGATGAATAGTGAAATACCGTAATTTACAAAAATAAGCTAAATAAGCTAATTATAGAGTCACGTGTGATGTTATGATGATGTAATCCCACTTTTTCCAGGATAACGTGATAAAATTACTATTCTTGGTCATTCAAGACTCACTATTCCTTGTCTTGTGAAGAAATAATAGACTAATGAATTTTATATTAAAGAAACCCCTCTCCCCTCCACTATAAAAGCCACCCTTCACTCCCTCATTTCCTCACACCTCTCAAGCTCCAAGCCTTATCTAAAATCTTACCAAAAACCTTCCCTAGCCCCTCCACCAAGTCCAAGATCTTCTGGTCTCATCAAAAGAACAGTCTTAGGCCCTTAAAGAGGATCTCAAGAGGAGGATTCAAGAGGTAATTTCTCTCCCTCCTCTCCTTTAATTTCCTTTCAAGTTCAAGTTCATTTCTTGATCTCTCCCCCTTATCTTCATCAAAAGGGTATTTTAACTCAATTATTATACATATAATGTAATTTTATGATTATAATGGGAAATTATATCATCCGACCCCCCCTTTCCCTCTTTATTTTATTTTATTAAAGAGAACGTTGTGCGTGAGGTGTTAATTTATCACCTTCAAGAACAACATTCTTTCTTCTTACATTTATACCATCAGATATGGTCATAAAACCATTTTAATGGTTTAACTATAACATTTTTCGTGTATTATATCTTATTTAAATATTTGGAACTAACTTATGATCATATTTCTATGTGATAAAATAAAACAAACTCATTATGATCGAAAATTCGCTCTAATTAACCCAAACAATCATCATTTAATTATTATCTAATGATTCATCCACATGAATCTAATATAAATCATTAAAATATCATAAAAACTCCTGTAATATCATTAATAACATGTAATATCAGTTCTGTATGTTTACCCATGTTCTACCCAAACTTCAATTTAAGAATACAAGTGAACCACTCAAGAAAACCATAAAAACAAACATTCCCAAATAATGTTTTTTAAACTCTATAACTCATCCAAAGGTGCATAAAATCACTTAATGAAACCATAATGAACCATATTAATGTACACAAGGTTATTGATTTCTAATTAATGAATATAATTTCATTATACAGGACATTAAAGAGAAGGAAGCATTCAGGTACAAGGTAAGGGGAAATTCTCAAACCCAACTTTCATCCTTCAGGTTCTCCCTCTTTCACTCCATTTTTGATATGGGTACTCCTTAAAGATCATTTTTTCATCATTGTAATTCCATTTCTGGGATATATACATTTTTTACTGGATTTTATGTCAGAAAAATTTTTTTTCAGAAGAACTCTTCTTTTAATAACACACCTTTTTTACTTCTCCCTCAAAGTGAACGATTCTTAAAACATGTATGTTATTTCCTCTTTATTTTGGGAACCCAAAGTTTATGAATGTGTTCATATGAGATGAAACCCATTCCATTACATGGGTTAGTTATGTTCATTTTTTATACATGTTTTCTGTTTCAAGCATGATAATGATAATGTTATGATGTGACAGGTGCACCCGAAATTATATAGCGCAATATGAATGTTTCAAAGGGACAGGTGCACCCAGAATTATACAGTGCTCCGATGCATTGGGTAATGTGATGAATCTAATGATTAAATGTTAAATGATGTGTGAACAAGATTTTAGCTTGGTTCACAAGTATGTGTGGTAGTTAACCACTAAGACATGATGTTTCATTTTTATGCACTTCCACATTTCAAGTCTTATATTTATGATTCCTCTCATGTTCATGATCTTTTTCCCCTGTTATGATTATACTCACCCCATGCTATATTGTTCTTATCTATCCTATTACTGGGATTCTACCTAACCCCTTTTTATGTATATCCTCAGGTGGATACATGTACTAAGGAGAGGACAAGTGCCAATAATAATCTAGAGAAGAAGAAATTAAATAAATGTTTATTCTTGATGTTGTAATTGTTATGTATGGTCCTAGTTTACACAAGACACTAAACCTCTGGATCCTATATGAGTAATAATATTATGTTTTTATCATTTAAATGATTTAATAGTAATGTAAGAAAAGGTTGGGTTGCTGTAGTTGGTATCAGAGGCAGGGTTTAGTTAATTTGGGAATTAGGATTAGTGAACCATAAAGAAAACCTCTAGCATGAGACTAAGCACAAAAATGCACACATGAATATTTCCATAGGGATCCCATATGTTATTCTTTTAGTATAAATTAATCAAATGAATAATTTATGTACTCATGAATTGTTTACTTATGTTTTGTTCTATCCTTTTCTATTTTAGAAATGGTGGGAACCAATAGAAATCAGGCCAATAACTCGTGCGAGGGCCAATGCAACGATTGCCCGAATGACATCCCCAATGATTTGGGAGGTGGAGTAAAAAACTTTATGGAGATTCTTACCCAATTATCTCAGGTTATGAACTATAAACATAATAATGGGGAATTCCCTCCTTCACCAAAGAGGGAGTAACTGGCTATCAAATGTTTTATGTGGCAACAACCACCGATGTTTAGTGGATCTTCCGATCCACTAGTTGTGGAACAGTGGGTCAATTCCATGGAGAAGATCTTTTCTGTTCTTCACTGTTCCGAGATGGAGAAGGTGACCCAATCTATTTATCATATAGATGGAGAAGCCTATCAATGGTGGGATTTGATTAAGAATACCAAGCCAAGGGAGTAAATTGAAGATATGGAATGAGATGACATTAAGATAATTTTTCTTGACAAGTATTTCCCAAGAACTCTTCGCACAAAGATGGAGAGAGAATTAATAGAGCTCAAGAAAAAAGAAGGAGAATCTGTCACAACCTATGAAGAAAATTTCACAAGTCGTGAAATGTATGCTTTGGGTTTTGTTATCAACAATGATAGAAAAATTGTTAGATTCTTTAGTGGATTAAAAACCACACATTTGAAAGGATATTTCTATTCAAGACTTTGGGAGTTATGAAGAATTTTTTCAGTGTGCTCTAAAAGTGGATATGGAGTTTGGAGAATGGTCCCACAGCTATGGTGATAAGAAATGAAAGATGGAGTTTCAAGTTGGAGGATCTAATGAAAAAAGTGGGAAGAAAACTCAAAAACCCACATGCCAAAAATCTGGGAAGTTACACTATGGGAACTACCTCAAAGGGACGGGGAAGTGCTTTAAGTGTGGAAAAGAAGGTCATCATGCTCAAGAGTGTCGAAAAGACATGAAAAGGAAAGAGAATTTAGCTGATTAAAGGAGAGAACCACTCATGGTTCAATGCTACAACTATAGGGAGCTAGGGCACTATGCAAACTAGTGCACTAAACCTCGAGCTCTCAAAGGTAATCAGCGTCAGCAACCACTAAAGCCAAAGGAACAAGGGAAGGCTTATGCCATCACTACTTCATAAGTGGAGCAAGATAATGAAGTCATACAAGGTAAACTTTCTATCCACTCATGAATTAAAAAATTCTTATTTGATTCGGGTTCTACTTATTCCTTTATATCTTGCAAGTTTGCAAGAAATATAGAATCGAAGCCTCGAAACCTTGAAGTAGAGATATCTGTAAAAACACAAAGTGGTTCAATCATTGCAACCCAAGTGTTTGAATCTTCTCCTATTGGAATATGTGGGAAGATTCTTCCAGAAAATCTCATAATACTTCCCTCGGTGGAATTTGATGCTATAATGATAATGGATTGGATCTCGTTATATAGATCACATATCAACTATCAGGAAAAGGAAATACCTTTTCATATTCCGAACCATCCCATGCTCCTCTATAAATGGAAGGAAGATCATGAATCTCCTTTGAAAAATCATTCAATAGTGTGGGTGTTGATTCCCTATGAAGAAGCATACCATGCCCAAATGGTTGAGTCGAAGGAAAGTGCCAACCTTGAAGAAATTCCCATTTTGAGGGAATACAGTGATGTATTTCCTGAAGAGTTACCCAGAATTTCCCCGGACCATGAGGTAGAGTTCTCAATTGAACTCATACCCGGAGCTACTCCTATCTCAATGTGTCCCTATAGGATGGCTCCTATTGAACTGGAGTAGATAAATAAGCAGCTGCAAGAGCATCCAGAAAAAGATTTCATACGCCCTAGTGCATCACCTGGGGGTGCACCAGTGCTCTTTGTGAAGAAGAAGGATAGAACAATGCGACCGTGTATCAATTATCAGGAACTCAACCAGATTACCATAAAGAACAAGTATCATCTTCCAAGGATTGATGACTTGTTTGATTAGTTAAGAGGATCTCAATACTTCTCAAAGGTGGATCTTTATTCTGGATATCATCAGGTAAAGGTAAATAAGGAAGATATTCAGAAGACTGCCTTCCGTAAAAGGTATGGGCACTATGAGTTTTTGGTGATTCCCTTCGGACTTACTAATTCCCCTGAAATCTTTATGGATTTTATGAATATAGTCTTTAGACATTACCTTGACAAATTTGTGGTAGTGTTTATCGATGATATTCTAATCTACTCCAAGAGCAAGGAGGAACATGAAGAGAATCTAAGACTTGTGTTGGTGACATTGAGAAAGGATAAGTTGTATGCCATGTTCAGAAAGTGTGACTTTTGGATAAATCAAGTCACATTCTTGGGATATGTGATCATAAGTGAGGTAATTTCTGTGGATCCTTCAAAAACTAAGACAATCGAGGAATGGCCAAGGCCCTCTAGTGTCACAAAAATCCGTAGTTTTCTTGGATTAGCTTGGTACTATTGATGTTTTGTGAGAAACTTCTCACGATTGTGAAGCTCGCAAACTAAGTTAACAAGAAAAGGGGTAAAGTATGTCTGGATGGAAGAATGTGAGGGAAGATTCAAGGAGCTAAAGAGAAGGCTAATCACTACACCTGTACTCACACTATCTAAAAGTGGAGAAAGTTTTGTGATATACAGTGATGCTTCAAAGAATGTCTTGTGTTTTGTACTCATGAAAAATGACAATGTGATATCCTACGCCTCATGGAAGTTGAAGATCCATGAGCAGAACTACCCGACACATGATCTAGAGCTGGAAGTCGTGATTTTTTCATTGAAAATATGGCGGAACTACCTTTATGGTGAGAAGTGTGACATATTAACCGACCACAAGATCCTAATGTATATATTCACACAAAAGGAGATCAATAAACGTCAAAGTAGATGGTTAGATCTAATCAAGGATTACGATTGCTCTATTCACTATCATACTGGAAAGGCGAACAAGGTAGTTGATGATCTAAGCATAAAAGAACCTGCTACTCTATCCATGTTGCGGATTGAGAAAGACCCTATCTTCTTGGATATGCAAAGAATAGATTTGGAAATCATAAGGATAGGGGATACATCCTACCTTTCCCAAATGATTGCTCAACCATCCATCCAGGATAAGATTACGGAAACACAAAGGGATGATGTAGACATACAAAAGAGGGTGAATGCAGTAAAGGAACAGAGGATGCCAGAGTTCCATATCGATGATGATCGTGTGATTCGGTTTGGAATGCGGATTTGTGTTCCTTCATCACCTGGGATAAAGAAGGGGCTATTGGATAATTTACATAACTCAACATTCTCTATCCATCATGGGAGTACCAAGATGTATCGTGATCTCCGAGAACACTTCTGGTGGGATAGCATGAAGAAGGAGATTGAGGAATATATATCAAGGTGCTTGGTATGTCAGCAATTTAAAGCTGAGCGACAAAAGTCTAAAGGTATGATGCAGCCATTGCCTATACGCAGGTGGAAATGGGAAAATGTTACTATGGACTTTGTCATGGGTCTCCCGAAGACGTCGAAGGGAAATAATGTGATATGGGTTGTGGTTGACCGACTCACCAAGACATCCCATTTTATCGCTATTCGGGAAGATCCCTCACTTGAACAACTTTCAAAGATATATGTGAAGGAAGTGGTGAGACTACACGGTGTTCCACTATTAATTGTCTTTGACCGTGATCCGAGATTCACATCTAAATTCTGGAGGAGCCTTCAACATGATTTTAGTACTAAATTAAATTTCATCACGACCTATCACCCCCAAACTGATGGATAGTCTGAAAGAACTATTCAGACACTTGAAGATATTCTAAGAGCCTGCTCTCTAGAATTCAAAGGTGGATGGGATCAACATCTCCAATTGGTTTAGTTATCATACAACAATAGCTTCCACTCGAGTATTTAGATGGCTTCATATGAAGCTCTGTATGGAATGAGATGGATAACTCCAACCTGTTCGGATGAAGTTGGAGAAAGAAAGATACTTGGACCTGATCTTGGTCAAGAGATGATAGAGAAGGTTCAAGTCATCCAAAAACACATCAAATCTTCTCAAAGTTGGCAAAAGAGCTATGTTGACAACTGTCGAAGGGACTTGGAGTTCGACATTGGAGATAAAGTCTTCCCTGAGAATATCTCCATGGAAGAGAGTCATGTGATTCAGGAAGAAAGGGAAGCTAATCCCATGGTATATTGTCCCCTTCGAGATCCTTGAGTGCATAGGAGCCGTGGCCTATCGTCTTGCACTCCCACCGAATATGGCTCAAGTTCATGATGTGTTTCATGTATCACTACTGAGGAAGTACATACCATAACCCTCACATGTACTAAACTTATGGGTGGTGTAGCTAGAAGATTATATCGCCTATAAGGAGCAGCCAGTAAAGATTCTGGATCGGATAGATAAGGTTCTACGCAACAAGACAAACTATCATTTCAAAGTGTTGTGGAGGAACCATAAGTTTGAGGAAGAAACATGGGAACAAGAAGAAGCAGTGAAGGAGAAGTACCCTCACCTGTTTGTGTAAAGTGAAATTTCGGGGTGAAATTTCTTAATGGGGGAAGAATGTAACGACCCAAAGTTTTCAATGGAAATTCTCTTCTTATAATTATGTCATAAAATCACATGAAAACACAAAAAAATGAACTACTAAGTGCTAAGTGACCTCTAAACATAAGTTTTTCACTTATATGATTTGAATTTAAAAAATATGACATACATGGTTGTGTTCAAGATGATTTTTGGAGTCTAATGAAACAAAAATAATTTTTGGTGAATAGTAATAACCCTTATGAATAGTAACCTACCCTTATGAATAGTAATATGACCCTTATGAATAGTAAATCATCCAACATAAGAGTAACCTTACCCATGAATAATAAAATAAAATTTATACATATTAGAAAGTGACAATTTGACCTTAGTAAACATTTTGGTATTTTTTATGTCATAAATAATTAATTATAACTAATTAAATAATTTAAAAGAAAATTTATTTTTCTTAAATTTTTTTCATTAATTATTAAATAAATTTCTTATAGTTTTTAGATAATTTTATAATACCCTAAGTAATTTTTGAAAGCACTATAAAATCAGTTTAAATTTTAAAAACTGTTTTTAAAGTAAATTATGAATTTAATTAAATATTAAATTAATAATATTTAAAAAATTATATTTGAAAAATGGACTTCCTTTTTGGATTCTAGACATCGAAAAATGGTAGGGTTAAATTTTTGGGATTTTTCTAAAATACTTGAATTTTTGATGAATAGTGAAATACCGTAATTTACAAAAATAAGCTAAATAAGCTAATTATATAGTCATGTGTGATGTTCTGCTGATGTAAGCCCACTTGGTTCGGGATATAATTATAAAATTACTATTCTTGATCATTCAAGACTCACTATTCCTTGTATTGTGAAGAAATAATAAACTAATGTATTTTATATTAAGGAAACCCCTCTCCCCTCGACTATAAAAACCACACTTCACTCCCTCTTTTCCTCACACCTCTCAATATCCATGAATTCTCTAAACTCGTCCCAAAAACCTTCCCTAACCCCTCCCCCACATCAATATCTGATGGTCTCATCAAAAGACCAGGCTTGGTCCCTTAAGGAGGATCTCAAGAGGAGGATTCAAGAGGTAATTTCTCTCCCTCTTCTCCTTTAATTTCCTTTCATGTTCAAGTTCATTTCTTGATATCTCCCCACCTATCTTCTTCAAAATGGTATTGTGACTCCATTATTATACATATACTGTAATTTTATGATTCTAATGGGATATTATATCATCCAACCCCCTTTTCCCTCTTCCTTTTGTTTTATTAAATAGAACATTGTTCGTGAGGTATTAATTTATCACCTTCAAGAACAACATGATTTCTTCTTCCATTTCTACCTTCAGATCTGGTCATGAAACCATTTTAATGGTTGAACCATAACATTTTGTATGTATTATCTCCTATTTAAAGATCTGGAACTAACTTATGATTATATTTCTATGTGATAAAATAAAACAATTTCATCCTGATCGAAAAATCACTCTAATTAACCCAAACAATCATCATTTAATTCTTATCTAATTATTCATCCACATGGATATAATATAATTCAATAAAATATCATCCAAACTCCTATAATATCATTAATAACATTTAATATAATTTCTGTATGTTTACCCATGTTCTACCCAAACTTCAATTTAAGAATACAAGTGAACCACTCAAGAAAACTGTAAAAACAAACATTCCCGAATAATGTTTTTTAAACACTATAACTCATCCAAAGGTGCATAAAATCACTTAATGAAACGATAATGAACCATATTAATGTACAGAAGGTTTTGGATTTCTAATTAATGAATATAATTTCATTATACAATACATTAAAGAGAAGGAAGCATTCTGGTACAAGGTAAGGGGAAATTCTCGAACCCAACTTTTATCCTTTGGGTTCTCCCTTTTTCACTCCATTTTTGATATGGGTAGTCCTTAAACATAATTTTTTTCATCATTATTTTTCTATTTCTGGGATATACATTTTTTTACTATTTTGTATGTCAAACAAATTTCTTTCCAAAGAACTCTTCTTTTAAGAACACACATTTTTTACTTCTCCCTCAAAGTGAACGGTTCTAGAAACATGTATGTTATTCCCTATTTATTTTGGGAACCCAAAGTTTATGAATGTCTTCATATGATATGAAATTCATTCCATTCCATGGGTTAGTTATGTTCATTTTTGATACATGTTTTATGTGGCAAGCATGATAATGATAATGTTATGATGCGATGGGTGCACCCGAAATTATATAGAGCAACATGAATGTTTCAAAGTGGAGGGTGCGCCCGGAATTATACAGTGCTCCAATTCATTGGGTAAAGTGATCAATCTCGTGAGTAAATGTGAAATGATGTGTGAACAAGATTCTAGCTTGGTTCACAAGTATTTTTGGTAGTTAACCACTAGGACATGGTGTTTCATTTTTATGCATTGCCACATTTCAAGTCTTATATTTATGATTCCTCTCATGTTCATGATATTTTTCCCATGTTATGATTATGCTCACCCCATGCTATATTGTTCATATCTATCCTCTTACCGGGCTTCTATCTCACCCCTTTTGATGTATATCCTCAGGTGGCTACATTTACTAAGGAGAGGACATGTTCGAATAAGAAGCTAGAGAAGAAGAAATTAAATAAATGTTTATGCTTAATGTTGTAATTGTAATGTATGGTCCTTGTTTACCCAAGACACTAAACCTTTCGATCCTCTATGTGTAATACTATTATGTTGTTTATCATTAAAATTATGTAATAGTAATGTAAGAAAAGGCTGGGTCACTATAGTGTCCTTTCATAATTATGTAACTTGACCATAGGACGTTACTTTAATATTACTTTCATGGCATCTTAGGGGTCTCATTATAGCCTGGGATCTACTATAACCCTTTGATGCAACAAGTAATCTAAGGACATTTCCATAAACAAATTGGATACAAAAGTTTCTAAACTATTATGTCATGATAAACACATGTATTATAACAAACTGAATACATGTAGCTGTAATCAATGTACAAAAAAAATTGGGTCTGGGGCACCCACCTTCAACACTCCCACTTGCACTAGATCCAACAACTAACAAGTTTCAATCCGCTAGCTCTCGCATGAGAATCATGCTTCTGCTGAGAAATGGCTTTATTCAAGGGGTCTGCTACATTGTCCTATGTGGCTACTCTGCTAACTATCACATCACCTCTTTGAGTAAAATCCTAAAATAGATGAAACTTCCAAAGAATATGCTTTGTCCTATGGTGAGACCCGAGATCCTTGGAAAGCATCACTATAGCAGTATTATCGCAATATACTAAAACAGGGTCTACACGGCTAGGTATAAAACCAATGTCTGAGATAAAGTTGTGTATCCAGACTGCTTCTTTTACTGCATTGGAAGCTGCAATATATTCGGATTCTACTGTATAATCAACAACCAAAGCTTTCTTCGAGCTTCTCCAGCTCACTGCACCACCATTAAGGAAAAATATGTACCCTGACTGTGATTTCATATCATCATGATCTGTCTGGAAACTAGCATCAGTGTATCCCCTCAAAAGTAGTTACTCATCTCCCCCATACACCAGGAACATATCCTTAGTACGCCTCAATTACTTTAGGATAGTTTTAACAGTTGTCCAATATAGATCTCTCGGATTGGCTTGATATATACCCACCATTCTTAAAGAAAAGGCGACATCAAACCTAGTACATAGAATGGCATAGATGATAGAACCCACTACCGAAGCATGAGAGACTCTACTAATTTTTTCAATCTCCTCCTATGTTTGTGGACACATATTTTGGAGAGATTTACACCATGTGACACAGGTAACAATCCTCTCTTGGATTGTTCCATATTGTAACTTTTGAGTAACTTTTCAATATATGTACTTTGACTAAGCCCAAGTATCCTTTGAGATCTATCTCGATAGATCTTGATCTCTATAATGTAGGCTACTTAACCTAAGTCTTTCATGGAGAATCATTTATATAACCAAGTCTTAACTGATTGTAAGACGTGTACCTTGTTTCCCATAATTAATATGTCATCAACATATAATAATAAAAAAATGATGGAATTCCCTTCATCCTTTTTATAGAAACAAGGTCACATTCATTTTTGACAAAACCAAATCTCTTATGGCCTCATTAAAATGAACATTCCATGATCCTGATTCCTGATTCAATCCATAAATGGATCTTTGCAGCTTGCATACTTTATTGGCATTATTTGACTTGACAAACCCTCCGGGTTGAGTTATATAGACTTATTCAACCAACATTCCATTTAGAAAATTAGTTTTTACATCCATATTCCAAATTTCATAATCATGGAAGGCTGCTATTGCAAGCAATATTCTGATGGATTTTATCATTTCTACGGGTGAAAAGGTTTCATCATTGTCAATGCCTTGACGTTGCCTGAAATACTTTTCAACCAGTCTTGCTTAAAAGGTATTAACCTCACCATCCATTCCCATCTTTTTCATGAATACCCATTTACATACAATGGGTTTTACATCAACTGGAGGGTCTACCAGAATCCATACATGATTTTGGTACATGGACTCCATCTCAGAATTCATGGATTCTTTCCATTTAGCATATTCTTTGCCTTCTACTTCTTCCTTGCAGGTTAGAGGTTCATCATCCTCAAGGAGTAATGTGTCACCAGACTCGGTGACAAGAAAATAATAACGCTCAGGTTCTCTAACCACTCGCATAGACCTACACAGTATCTGCATCTCAGGAACAACTTCTTTTTCCACTTGTTCTTGTGGAGATTGTTCCTCTACCAACTCTTGTCCATCTAGAGCATTAACTTCCTCAAAGTCAATATTTCTCATACTATTTAAAATATAAATGTGTTACCTTTCTAGAAATCTGACCTATCTTGAAAAAATTAATTTTCTACCTTAAGGGTTATATAGGTAGTATCCTCTAGTTTCCTTAGGATAACCTATAAAGATGCACTTAGTGCTTCTGGATGGTAATTTTTCACTTGGTAAAGTCTTTAAAAATTCCTCTCACCCCCATACACACATGTGTATCAGGTTGGATTTTATTCCATACCATAACTGATATAGAATCCCTTCTGTAGCTTTAGTTGGTACTCGGTTAAGGGTATATGCTATTGTCTGCAAGGCGTATGACCAAAAGGATAATGGAAGGGTTACATTACTCATCAGTGATCTAACCTTGTCAAGAAAGGTCATATTACTCCTTTCACTAACACCATTACATTGTGCTGTATAAGGAGGAGTTATTTGGGATACTATCTCACACTCCTTCAAGTGATCAATGAATTCTTGGTTAAGATATTCTCCACCTCGGTCTGAGAAAAGTGCTTTTATCTTCTTACCAATTTGGTTTTCTACTTCATTTTTGTATTACTTAATTATCTGAAATGAATCTGAATTTTATCACATTAAGTAGATATAACCAAACCTACTATAGTCATTGGTAAAAGTAATGAAGTATAGAAAACCACCCCTTGACTCTACTGAAAATGGACCACATACATTAGTATATATTAATTCCACCACTGCATTAGCTCTTTCTTCCTTTCTTGAGAAAGGTTCTTTGGTCATATTTCCTTGTAAACAAGCTTGACATACATCTAAGGGCTCTAACTTTACCGAGTCTAGATACCCTTCTTGATGTAATCTTCTTAATTGCTTCTTGTTCACATGACCAAGCCTGAAGTTCCATAGGCGGGTGATATTAGAGTCATGTTGGCTGTTTTTGTCATTGATTTCCATTACTGAGGTTTCTAGTTCTAGAATATATAAACAATTTTTAAGATGTGACATACCATAACATATGTTATCCCTATAAAAGAGACAACATTTATTTACAAACATGAAATAAAAACCCATAGTGTCTAGACACGACACAGAGATAATGTTTCTGGTAACAGAAGGTACATAATAGAAATTGTTTAAAACTAGAACCAAACCAGTTCGCAAGGTTAAGTGATAGTCTCCCACTGACAAGGATACCATACTTGCACCATTTGCAGCTCAGAGATACAAGTGTCCTTTTGAAATCTTCTTTACCCTGCTTGGTTTTCTGTATATGAATACAAATGTGTGTGCCACATTCTATATCCAATACCCAACTTTTAGATAAAGATAGATTGAATTTAATGACAAAAATACCTGAAGTAGAAGCATCATCTTGTTTCTTATTCCCTACTCTACAATTCATCTTTTTGTGGCCTTTCATTCCACATCCAAAGCAGACCGCTTCCTGCTCATTACTTTGCCTTTGAATCATTGTCTTCTTTGCAGGACAATGCATTGGTGTCTTAGGCATTGACTTGGACATATACCCCTTTTCATTGCCCTTTTTTTCATGTTCACTATAAGGAAGGATGAATTGGTGTTTTTCATACCCTTATCAGCTTGGATAACTAAATACAAAAT
This sequence comes from Viscum album, assembly GCA_963277665.1. Lineage (NCBI taxonomy): Eukaryota > Viridiplantae > Streptophyta > Magnoliopsida > Santalales > Viscaceae > Viscum > Viscum album. The sequence continues at coordinate 1,190,627,919 of OY728126.1, forward strand.
GACCGGGAGTGACTTTGTTATATCATTCATATTATAATTGACAATAAAAGTCAAGAAGCATAATGGTAAAGAGGAAACAATGAGATCCACTGCTAGTTCCTGGTTCTGTTTGAACCCAAGGGCTTCAAGCCTTTCAATATACCAAATCATCTTGAGTACGTGAGGACCGTCTTGGTGCCCTTCGGCTAGCCTGCACTTATAAATCACACTTTAGATCTCATACCTTTCTTACCTAGCCCTCTCCTCATATAGTTCTTGGATATGTGAAAGCATATTGTAGCCATCCTCATCCTCATTCATTTTTTGAAATTGGATGGACATGGATGACAACATGATGCATTGTACATCAAGCGCATCGTCTATATGCTTTCTCCATTTATCTTTTTACGCCTTACTTGAACCATGAGGAGGCTCAACAGGAATTAGGGATTCCAGCACATATAACATCCTTTCTTGGCATAGTACTATGTGCAATCTCCTGTACCACTTCTGAAAGTTATGGCATTTTCTTTATCCAAAATTGATAATAGTGATAAATTACTTGTGGTGTTGGTGATTTACATTTTAAATCCACACCAGATAAACATTTAGTAGTTAGTACTTTGTCTTGATTACCTGTTGAAATTTATGATTAATAAATTATTATATCATTTTAATGTCGCCCACTATTTTAGATAACTTTAATAGCCCTCACTATTAGATTCAAAATACTCAATCACTTGATTATTCTAGTGGCAAGGATCTTCAAAACCTCCCCCTTAGTCTACAAGCTAGGGCTACGCCACTACTTGGAGGGTTTCAAGGTAGACACTAGGCTGACCAACCACTTTCTCTTGTGGTTCCTTGTGTTGTTGAGTAATGCCAAATCCTTTTGGAATCTAAACAGTATTCCCTCAACATATTACCTCTAATGTGATAGCAAGTTATCTAAGGCTAATCCATGACTACTCACTTTAGTTAAGTCTACCTAGTTCTCTCATGAAAATGCCCCGATAGTAAGAGGTACTCTCAACTATGAATGATGAGCACTTTAAACATCCAGTTTTGTTTAGATGTGAGAAATAGAATGCATTTATTAGACTTAATATATATTTGAGGGATTTTTTTATTGATGAATATAATCCTTTTATATTTATTATGTTCAAACTGGGTTGTCACGCTCACAACTTAATATGAAATAGAATATAATTCGTCACATGTTTATGCATTTTATCTTGTTTACTATTTTATGTTATCACAAAATAATCATGCAAACACATAAAATAATAAACTATGAATAAAGTAAATCATGCGATCCGACTGGTCTTGAGCATTCTATAAAGATTGATCCATAATAGATCAATCTTTACCTAGGGGAATCGATACCTGAGTCGTGACTTGACTCACGTCACAACTTTCCCAGTGTAATGTGCTTGGATCCAATTTGGTTTACCGCCTCGTCTTGGCAACGTCTGCTTCTCGGATCATCATTTAATTGAAAATATACTCGGATGCAAGCGAGGGGGTCTAGGGGTACAAAATACATCTTGTGCATTGGACATGAAGGCCCTTATACATATTCGAAATTAAAAGGATGGTTCATAGACTGTCATTTATCTAATTAATTTTTACAATCATCAAATGCATTGAATAAATAATTAAATAAATTAATGAACACCAGACATACACAGTTCAGTCGCTTGCTCAAGACCAGTCGGGGTAAAATATGCGCAAGAAAATTAAATTGATAGAAATTTAAATGGTGCAAGGATGTTCTAATAAATTAAATGAATTTGATTAAATTCAAATTATTTATTTATCGGTTCCATTTATTTAATTTAATTTTAATTCTAAAAATAAAATTAAATAATTAATTTAATTTGAATCTTAAATTAAATTAATATTTCGAATTAAAATAATTTAAACCCCCAAATTAATTCAAAATAATTTAATTTAAAAAACTAAATTAATTAAAACTAATTTAAAGTAGGGTTATCTCTTGCAAGGGAGAAGTCTGGCAGGACTGTGAACCGTCATGGGGTGTTGTCCTAAAGTGTGTTGAATTAAGACATTGCCACAGCATGACCGCGCGGTCTAGTGACTCCCGTAGCGGCAAAAACTTCCAACGAGGTTGGAAGGGAGCGAGAGGAGGCCGGGGAGCATTTCGGCCAGCCGCATGGCCGACAACCCGCTGTTCTGGCGATCCGGCGAGGCGTCGGCCTGCTCTGGCATAGCCCGGATCGACGGAGGCCTAGTCCGGCGTGGCCGAGACTAGCAACGGCTGGTGCGGGGCTAGGCCTACGTGAGCAGGAGGTTCGACGGCCGGGGTTTGGGAGCAGCATGGCGCGGCGGTCCGGTTGGGCTTGGTTCGAGGCGACGTGATAAATGCCAGTCAGCCCCGAGTACAAATCTCGACGGAGCCAAAATAAATCCTCAGATTGATAGAGGAGATATCCATGAACTCAGCCCAGTTAGTGGCCTAGTTGAATGCATCCCCAGTGAGTGGGCTCTGCGGGGTTCTGGTCCGTTGTCGGGAGCGTCACAGGTCTAACAAAAAGGTGCCTTTTTATCGGACCATACGACACTAACTGGTTCGCAGGCCATTCACCCCCAACCCCTAACTCAGGTATCTCGGCTCATCTATGCCACTCTCTGGGATGGTGCAAAGTACTATCCCCGGGCTCTACCGGGATTTAGTACGCCTCCCCTGTGATTTGAACCTAAGACCTCAGAAAAATAATTTGATCCCTTTAATACCACTATAAGGTACCAGGACAGCGCAACAGAAGGTGGTGGGCCAAGAATTTAATATTTTCAGCATCATTAGAGTGACATAACGCCATCAACAATTATGATCTTATCCTGATTTGGTCCGAGGTTCTTGCAAGGTTTAAGCAGAGCACAAAAATAAACTGAACATATACCTAATTTGGATTTGACGCGTGTAAGTCTGTCACAGGATGATAGAGATCATTGCTCGAAGACTTTGACATCGAAGCCCTCTAGATCATCCCCACACAACTCTCGAATCTGATCGTGTATCATTCATCAAGATCCGGGTGATAGTGCAGATCTTCAACGCTCACTTCAGTGCAACGACGATCACCGCAATGCTAGATCGTTCAATCCATGATGGATTAATTTGAAGATCTTCCTTCACATGAGAGACTCACTCTCAAGATTACAGGAGGAGAGAGATGTTCTCAATCCCAACACATGAATAGTTAACATGGGAGATCCTCTCTCTCACTTATATAAGGAGTGTTTAAAACACGCGGTATGAATTCCCGACCCCCGTGTAATAAACGTCTGCTATATAAGTGTTATAAATAATTATTTATAACAAATAAAATTATGCAATAAATAATATTTATAATTTATCACTTACTTGTAATATATAAATTTTTTTACGTGATAAATTTTAGTCTTTAACTCTACTCACTCCTCCTGCTAATATTAAACAAACCTAGGATATTAAAATCCATTCGAATAATATTAATACTAGTATTTACTATATAACTTGTAAATACATGTTATAAACAAATTCAGTGAATTATTCTAAACTTGAATAATTAATGAATTTATTTATTCTTTGGTGATCCATAGAACTTGGATAGTACTCAGACCCTTTCATGGGGCCCACCCAGTTCTATATTCCTATTCCCAGAATAGGGCAGATTCTCAAGGCGCTATTGTGTGTGACCCTCTAGGACCTTGCCTCAATAAGAGTGAATAATATCCACTGACCTAGGGTGGGATCAAGCAACCCATTAAGGCCCCTACAGAGATAAGGCAAAGTCAAAGTAATGTCTGCCTTCCTATGAACATAGTCCATGTAATATAATCTCTTCGTCATCGATATCTCAATAAAGCAGAATGCACACTAGTGTCATAATTCTTTATTTTGATTTATTTTATTTGTTGATTTTTCTGGACGGTCTTACCTTCCACTACCATGGTCATGGATTTAATGAAGGTGAAACCATCCTAATCAACTATTCCTGAGATATCTTTTCCTGAACTATGAAGTGATAAATCCTTTCTCGATCATTCAAACGATGTCATTCCATTAATGATATACCCGATACAAACTACCTCGCCATGACTTTGTCTCCATGGTTTTCATCTTGCATGAAATGTATGTAATTAAATGACATCCATGGACAATGGTCTCAAGTCTAAAGACCATTACACATGTCCGTAGATAGGAATGACCAATGAAAACCAAAACATGTGGTGTTCCTATTATGCAGGTTTATCCTCATGATCTCAACTACTAGAGATCTTGTAGAGACCCGAAGCCTGACGTACATGGACATTACATTACATTTGCGGAATACTTAGTACATAACAAAAAGACACACACAAGGATCGTAATAGTTTAGTGTCTTTGGAAACTCGGAACGTAATCTTCTAATCGTGGTGAAAGATCTTCAATATCTCCCATAAAGATCTTCCCTTTTTTTACCTAAAACCTTTCTTTATATCCTGGGGAAAATAAAACATAAAAGGGTGAGCTCAAATTCTCATTAAGGGTAAACAAAAGAAAAATCAATCACATCATATTCATAAGAACATAACTTTTGGAAATCTTAACCTGCAAAAGTGAGCATAATTTCATAACATGGGATAAATCATGGCAGTGAAATGTAATCACAATAATCATAACATAAAACATGAAACTTTTTGGAATTCACACATAATCATAGATAATAATTTCTTGTTAGTCAAGACTCATTTCCAAGACTATCTTAGTGGACAAAGTCCCTTTCTGAATTGAGTAACCCTCATTTCAGTCCTCTTTCACTGAACCGGTATAACCTACCATTCCAGCCATGTCTATCTCATGAGATATAAAATCTTTACCCAATGCATTGGAGGGAGATATAGGTCCCACCCATCTCATAATGATTCCATTCTTATGTGTGCCACAAAATCATAAATCATACATCATTTCATAACCCATGTAATAAAAAATGGGATTCTTAAACAACATGACATCATAAAACCATTCATATAAGATAAAGGAATTAATAAACATAATTCCATCACAACATAGTAAAATCAATGTAAAAATATGGATAGAAACAGAACCCTTTATTATCTTATATGGAAAATAATTTTGATAAAACACTAGAAATGAATTCTTGAGGAAAATATCCTTTCTTCTTCAAAATCAATTTCTTTTCACAAAACATCATGCAATTTTAAAAGAAAGATATTTTATTAAAAATATTCATGAAATCTTTTGGAGGAAGCTTCATGAAAATAAGGCTTTATAAAACCATAAAATTCCATTCATTCCGTTTAAGTAAAAAAAACATTCTTCGTACTTTTGTAGGAAAAGTCAAAAAGCACCTCGTACGAAAAATGATAAAAGATTCCTTTCATATTATTTACTAAAAACTCACCGAAGGGTAAAATTTGATTTAAACAATTGTAAGTGGATGGAAAAAATATTACATATTTAGGGAACATTTATGTGGATGATAAAATACACCCCAGTAAATACCAATGTATAAACAATCTCGGATAAAAATGAGATTGTGATATTTCCCTTACCTTAGGTCCGACTTGCTTTGTAAGTGTCCGAACCTCCTGTATAATGATTTAAATCATGTTATTGACTTATTCCAGAATCATATTCATTGTTATTATATCATATATGGTCCACTTATGACTTTATATTACATGTTCTTTTGTAAATTCAGGTTAAAGTAGCGTTTTGGGTAAAATCGTCTCATTTGTCGTTCGTGTTTTTAACTTGTAATTATTAATATGATTACTTGGATCATGATTACTTATATCCAGAATGTAAAACATTATTTATATATAATATATATTCAGAATATATATATATATATATATAATATCGATAAATGGAATGAAATACACCGTTCATGGAGACGGTAGTCCGTACGTACGCATGAACGCTGTTTTCATTTCCTTATTGAAGTGAATGGATTTAAGTAGATTACATACATATAAATATACATAAATCCAGTATCATTATTATGTCGTATATTTCATTAGTACATATTATATATACTTTATAATCATTCATTAATGGTTAATTATTGAGAATGAATCTCATCGCGTCGTGGAGACGGTAGTCCGTACGTACGCACGAGCGATGATATCGTTCCCATGGTCGTGGAATTGTGTTTAAGTGTATGTATACTATTTCAGTATCAATATCACTTTATAATAATCATATATGGTTACTCATTACACCTTTATACCCATCCAATTAAGGTGGTGGCGTAAAATAGATTACACCACGACGTGGAGACGGTATTCCGTACGTACGCACGTGCGGTGATTTCCTTTTTCCGTAGGATGGATAGAAGGTTAATTAGAGTTGTTTCATATTTATAATAACATATCAGTATATAATAAATACTTATGTTATTACTTTATCATGAAACAACTAAAGAAAAAGAAGTTGAAGAAGAAATAAATTGAAAAAGATCGGTAATGGATATTACCTCTTTTTGACGCGCCTTTTCTTAGCCTCCACTTAATGAACTAAGGATGGTCTTTGAAGAAGACAAGGACCTCTATGATGATACTAGGGAAGTGGAGAAGGGATTTTGGCAGGGGTTGGCCTAGCTTGAGTGCTCAAATTGGTGTGAGGAGGAGGGGGAGGAGGTGTCCTTTTATAAGGGAGGAGAGGGGCATCTTAGGAATACCTCAAAATATTATTTTATATTAAAGTCAAAATCAGTTTATAATGGTTCCAAAGGGTCTTATTTCGGAGCTAAAGTGGGGATGGGTCTCAATACTATTATCCAATAGGATTTAGACAAGTTTAGGGTATTATTTTAACCTTATCAATTAGATTTAACTCTAAGTTAAATAATTTAACTTTTACCGTGTCTTTTTGTTTTCTTTCACTATATGGTTAATACACTTACTATAACATGCCAAAAGAACCCCAAATTGTATATTATTAACACATATATCCTTATCTAAGTCCTTTTTCCGAACCTTAGATTTTTAGGAATAAAATAACAATGAATAATATAATATTTGATTTAAAAACTATTGTGTGTCGATTTTGACACTATTTGATATGTGATTTTTGTGAAAGTCATAACATAATTATATGTTCAAAAACAGTTGATTAAATCAATACTAATATATCATAATAACCTAGAAAATTATTGGAATTCATAAAAAGTCTCAAATTACATTTAGTTTTGTGTTTATAACATCAATTATGTCAATATTTCATAAATAAGATAATTACTACATCATTATTGTGTCATAAATAAATTAACTTATTTGATGTCTAAAAATTACAAATAAAATACCATTCTGTAGGAAATCATTTTAGATTTCTAATGAATATTTAAAATCGAATTTATCTCATGTACAACCCTATATAAAAATGTTTTAGTAAATAAACTTTGATTTTAATTCTTTTAACTCTTCTTTGAATTAAATAATAATAAATGTCCTAATCTAATCCAAGTGGGCCTAAATGATAATAATTTACACTTAAGGTTGTTTTTGGTAGAGATACACTTGTCCAATAGAATTAGGACATGTTTTAGGGTAATATTAATATCATTCTTACCCTTAATTACCCTATTTACTTTTAACCGTGTTAAATAAAAGTAAAAAGTTACTATTCACCAAAAATTATTTTCATCACATTGAACCACATTTTACTTACTGACATCAACCGTGTCTCTCGGATTTTTGAAATTCCATTCACAGAAGCGGTAAAATTAAGTTTTATGAAAAATTCAGTTATTTAACTACCACTTAGTAGTTTCACTATTCATCAAAAATTGATGTTTTTTTAGAACAATTCCAAAATTTCATCCTAAGCTATATTTCATATTCCGAATTCAAAAATGAAGTCTATTTTACCAAATTCATAACATAGAAGTTTCATTAATTAATTTTATAATTAAATCCCGCTGTTAAAACAAATAGCGTGTTTTTAAGAAACATTATCTATCAAAAGATTGACACTTGATTATGTCTGGTTTAAATGTGAAATTACATTCAATGACCAACATTGTATTAAATTGTAAAAATATATTCTAAATATACTTTAAAGAAACTCAAATTAATAATTTATCACTATTAATTATTTTGATTAAAAAAGTTGTTTTTAATTATAATTTAGTAATTTTCACTATTCATCAGAATATGAAAGTTATCCGAAAAGTACCAAAATTTCACCTTAGGCTAAATTCGATACTCCGAATCCAAAAATGAAGTCCATTTTGAGAGCTAAAATTTCTAAAATTTTAAAAGGTGGTTATTACTATTCATAACGGCTAGTTATAATAATATTTTAATAGCATATCGTTGTTTAGTGAAACTCGGTATTGCGTACTACACACGCTATCGAGGAAGGTCGCGATTGCGTGTAATGCAAGGTAAGTCAAGGATGCGTGTTGTGAAAGATCATTTTGGTGTAGCGTACAACACAAGACATTAGTGAAATAAAAAAGAATATTTTTCATAAAATCTCGGGCTGTTACATTCTACCACCTTAAAATGAATTTCCCCCTCAAAATTCGTCGAGGTTATAAATGGTTTACTATTCGAAAGTTTCTTTAATAGAAACCCACATCATAAAAAGGAATATCAAAACAAATCTTTAAAAACAAATGTATGAAACGTAACGGTTACCCAAATAAACTAATCACTAGGTTTCCACATAGGTGAAAATATGGATGTGGAAGAGAAATCTAAACATCATGTTCTGGTGGAGAGTGGTAGAGAACATGGCTATGGAAAAGCCAGCAATCACAAATCCATAAATTTGTGACGATCTAAGGTACCATCTGATTCATCAGATATAAGATCACTAGGACAACATTTTTGGTTTTCAAGATCGTTTCCCTAAAGTTAATGAATTTGAATTAGAATAAATACTTACTTTATTTTGGTACAATCTCACTGTTGTTCGTGCCTTTAACAATTTCCACTTCATCTCATAAATAAATGAAGTTGAATTTGTTATTCGTGAAGTGTTAGCAGATCATGTGATAGAATGACGGGTCATTCCATCTGTCTCAAACAAAAGGTTAGCAAAAATTATATACATAAGTCGATCTCTAGTGAGATTAATCATATATGGTTCCTAAAATGGACTTTATACTTCATATGTCATACTGATTAATATAATAAAACTAGTTTCTAATAAACAGGGACTTCCTGTAGGCCAGTGCTAGGCGATAAAGGCCAGTCACACTTCGGTTGTGGGTTCGATTCCCACATCCTTGTCTGACGCGATGGGCTGTCGCCCGTCCTGCAGGTTGTCCTTTTTCTAAAACTATATTACTATAACATCCCATAAATAATATCAAGAAAAATTCTATCCTTAAATAATACTATCTTATCTCCAACATAATCCATTCCAATCTTTAGGCTTATCCATAATACTGAAGTCCACTCTCATAACATAGTGAAAACGATTACCAGAGATTTAACACCATCGTCGATCCCCATATATCATAAGATATGTTTTGTTGGTCACATTCAAAACATTCAAAGTCCTTAATCATGAATTCTCTTGAATACCATAGTGAAAACATGAATGCAGTTAAAATTTAACAGTTTCCACATACCAAAATCCTCAAAATTCTATATACTCAAGACATGATATCACTTAGTCCTTATATCAATCATGAGCTCATGAATACTGTCAAACATTTCATTTTCTCCTTATCCCTTCATTATGCGCATATCATATGCTTTCCAAAATATTTGAATCACTTTTCATGGTTACCGGTACCTTAAAATTATTGAAAACCACAATAATACAAAAATAATATATTAAACAATAAAAGTACCTCAACAACATTATTCTTGAATACCAATACATAAACACTTCAATCCATCCTCTTCAATTATTGTCCTGGAATAAGTCCTTCCATGATTTAGAAGTAACTTTTCTGGTCAGGGCATTGAGTTGGGTAATGCCCATGTTCTCCACAAATAATACATTAAACTCTATAACAGTCTGTCACTCTATGACCCTTATCTCCACACAAATAACATCGGTCCCTCCATTTGAGGTATTCTTCAAGGTTCTTCTTCCCTTCTTTATAAATCTCAATCTTTCTTTCTTTATGCTGCTCAACATGCGAACATGCATAATAGTCTATCTTACTCTTCTTTGATGAATTAGGTATACCACTAAATTTCACCTTGTTAATCATATATCGCGATGACTGATTCGGCATAATCACAATATCTTTCTCTCTAGGCATTTCATAATTTTGTTGTTTATAGTCACCAATTTGTCCATTGGATTCAATGTTAACTGAATTCCGTTTGGTTCCCTCCATTAACTAAAACACAAAAAGAATTCGTTGAGAGGAAAAAATCTTGCTAGAGAAAACAACATAGTAAAGTGGGAGTACCCTCAATATCTAACATCTTAGGTTAAATTCTAAGATCATTACCGTAGTTCTAGGACTATATCCTATATGTATACTTATCCTTAGTTACATCCCTAGACATACCTTAGAAATATCTCTAGGGATCTCACTAACGTTCTCACATTCTAGTTTCCAAAGGTTGACTAAACCTTTCCTCTGATACCAACTGTAGAGACCCGAAGCCTGACGTACATGGACATTACATTACATTTGCGGAATACTTAGTACATAACAAAAACACACACACAAGGATCGTAATAGTTTAGTGTCTTTAAAAACTCGGAACGTAATCTTCTAATCGTGGTGAATGATCTTCAATATCTCCCATAAAGATCTTCCCTTTTTTATTACCTAAAACCTTTCTTTATATCCTGGGGAAAATAAAACATAAAAGGGTGAGCTCAAATGCTCAGTAAGGGTAAACAAAAGAAAAATCAATCACATCATATTCATAAGAACATAACTTTTGGAAATCTTAACCTGCAAAAGAGAGCATAATTTCATAACATGGGATAAATCATGGCAGAGAAATGTAATCACAATAATCATAACATAAAACATGAAACTTTGTGGAATTCACACATAATCATAGATAATCATTTCTTGTTAGTCAAGACTCATTTCCAAGACTATCTTAGTGGACAAAGTCCCTTTCTGAATCGAGTAACCCTCGTTTCAGTCCTGTTTCACTGAACCGGTATAACCTACCATTCCAGCCATGTCTATCTCATGAGATATAAAATCTTTACCCAATGCATTGGAGAGAGATATAGGTCCCACCCATCTCATAATGATACCATTCTTATGTGTGCCACAAAATCATAAATCATACATCATTTCATAACCCATGTAATAAAAAATGGGATTCTTAAACAACATGACATCATAAAACCATTCATATAAGATAAAGGAATTCATAAAAATAATTCCATCACAACATAGTCAAATAAATGTAAAAATATGGATAGAAACAGAACCCTTTATTATCTTATATGGAAAATAATTTTGATAAAACACTTGAAATGAATTCTTGAGGAAAATATCATTTCTTCTTCAAAATCAATTTCTTTTCACAAAACATCATGCAATTTTAAAAGACAGATATTTTATTAAAAATTTTCATGAAATCTTTTGGAGGAAGATTCATGAAAATAAGGCTTTATAAAACCATAAAAATCCATTCATGCCGTTTAAGTAAAAAAACATTCTTCGTACTTTTGTCGGAAAAGTCAAAAAGTACCTCGTACGAAAAATGATAAAAGATTCATTTCATATTCTTTACTAAAAACTCACCGAAGGGTAAAATTTGATTTTAACAATTGTAAGTGGATGGAAAAAATATTACATGTTGAGGGACCATAGATGTGGATGATAAAATACACCCCAGTAAATACCAATGTATAAACAATCTCGGATAAAAATGAGATTGTGATATTTCCCTTACCTTTGGTCCGACTTGCTTTGTAAGTGTCCGAACCTCCTGTATAATGATTTAAATCATGTTATTTACTTATTCCAGAATAATATTCATTGTTATTATATCATATATGGTCCACTTATGACTTTATATTACCTGTTCTTTTGTAAATTCATGTTAAAGTAGCGTTTTGGGTAAAATCGTCTCATTTGTCGTTCGTGTTTTTAACTTGTAATTATTAATATGATTACTTGGATCATGATTACTTATATCCAGAATGTAAAACATGATTTATATATAATATATATTCAGAATATATATATATATATATATATATATATAATATCGATAAATGGAATGAAATACACCGTTCATGGAGACGGTAGTCCGTACGTACGCATGAACGCTGTTTTCATTTCCTTATTTAAGTGAATGGAATTAAGTAGATTACATACATATAAATATACATAAATCCAGTATCATTATTATGTAGTATATTTAATTAGTATATATTATATATACTTTATAATCATTCATTAATGGTTAATTATTGAGAATGAATCTCATCGCGTCGTGGAGACGGTAGTCCGTACGTATGCACGAGTGATGATATCGTTCCCATGGTCGTGGAATTGTGTTTAAGTGTATGTATACTATTTCAGTATCAATATCACTTTATAATAATCATATATAGTTACTCATTACACCTTTATACCCATCCAATTAAGGTGGTGGCGGAAAATAGATTACACCACGGCGTGGAGACGGTATTCCGTACGTACGCACACGAGGTGATTTCCTTTTTCCGTAGGATGGATAGAAGGTTAATTAGAGTTGTTTCATATTTATAATAACATATAAGTATATAAGAAATACTTATGTTATTACTTTATCATGAAACAACTAAAGAAAAAGAAGTTGAAGAACAAAGAAATTGAAAAAGATCGGTAATGGATATTACCTCTTTTTGACGCGCCTTTTCTTAGCCTCCACTTAATGAACGAAGGATGGTCTTTGAAGAAGACAAGGACCTCTAGGATGATACTAGGGAAGTGGAGAAGGGATTTTGGAAGGGGTTGGCCGAGCTTGAGTGCTCAAATTGGTGTGAGGAGGAGGGGGAGGAGGTGTCCTTTTATAAAGGAGGAGAGGGGCATCTTAGGAATACCTCAAAATATTATTTTATATTAAAGTCAAAATCAGTTTATAATGCTTCCAAGGAGTATTATTTCGGAGATAATGTGGGGATGGGTCTAAATCCTATCATCCAATAGGATTTAGACAAGTTTAGGGTATTATTTTAACCTTATCAATTAGATTTAACTATAAGTTAAATAATTTAACTTTTACCGTGTCTTTTTGTTTTCTTTCACTATATGGTTAATACACTTACTATAACATGCCAAACGAAACCCAAATTTTATATTATTAACACATATATCCTTATCTAAGTCATTTGGCCGAACCGTAGATTTTTATGAATAAAATAACAATTAATAATATAATATTTGATTTAAAAACTATTTTGTGTCAATTTTGACACTATTTGATATGTGATTTTTGTGAAAGTCATAACATAATTATATGTTCGAAAACAGTTTATAAAATCAATACTAATATATCATAGTGACCTAGAAAATTAGTGGAATTCATAAAAAGTCTCAAATTACATTTATTTTTGTGTTTATAACATCAATTATGTCAATATTTAATAAATAAGATAATTACTACATCATCATTGTGTCATAAATAAATTAACTTATTTGATGTCTAAAAATTACAAATAAAATACCATTCTGTAGGGAATATTTTTATCTTTCTAATGAATATTTACAATCGAATTTATCTCATGTACAACCCTATATAAAAAATGTTTTAGTAAATAAACTTTGATTTTAATTCTTTTAACTCTTCTTTGAATTAAATAATAATAAATGTCCTAATCTAATCCAAGTGGGCCTAAATGATAATAATTTACACTTAATGTTGTTTTTGGTCGAGATACACTTGTCCAATAGAATTAGGACATGTGTTAGGGTAATATTAATATCATTCTTACCCTTAATTACCCTATTTACTTTTAACCGTGGTAAATAAAAGTAAAAAGTTACTATTCACCAAAAATTATTTTTATCTCATTGAACCACATTTTACTTACTGACATCAACCGTGTTTCTCGAATTTTTGAAATTCCATTCACAGAAGCGGTAAAATTAAGTTTTATGAAAAATTCAGTTTTTTAACTACCACTTAGTAGTTTCACTATTCATCAAAAATTGATGTTTTTTTAGAACAATGCCAAAATTTCATCCTAAGCTATATTTCATATTCCGAATTCAAAAATGAAGTCTATTTTACCAAATTCATAACATAGAAGTTGCATTAATTAATTTTATAATTAAATCCCACTGTTAAAACAAATAGCGTGTTTTTAAGAAACAATATCTATCAAAAGATTGACACTTGATTATGTCTGGTTTAAATGTGAAATTACATTCAATGAACAACATTGTATTAAATTGTAAAAATATATTCTAAATATACTTTAAAACACCTCAAATTAATAATTTATCACTATTAATTATTTTGATTAAAAAAGTAGTTTTTAATTATAATTTAGTAATTTTCACTATTCATCAGAATATGAAAGTTATCCGAAAAGTACCAAAATTTCACCTTAGGCTAAATTCGATACTCCGAATCCAAAAATGAAGTCCATTTTGAGAGATAAAATTTCTAAAATTTTAAAAGGTGGTTATTACTATTCATAACGGCTAGTTATAATAATATTTTAATAGCATATCGTTGTTTAGTGAAACTCGGTATTGCGTACTACACACACTATCGAGGAAGGTCGTGATTGCGTGTAATGCAAGGTAAGTCAAGGATGCGTGTTGTGAAAGATCCTTTTGGTGTAGCGTAGAACACAAGACATTAGTGAAATAAAAAAGAATATTTTTCATAAAATCTCGGGCTGTTACAGATCATCAAGTGAAAAATTCATGAGAAGAAGTCTCAATGCTTATGATCCCCCAGCACCAGATGGTCACACATTATCTGTGTCTTTTCAGAATGATGTAACTGTACCATATGACGTTACTTTAAGATTACTTTCATGACAGCTTAGGGTTCTAGTTATAGCCTGGGATCTACTATAGCCCTTTGATGTGATAGTTAATCTAAGGATATTTCCATAAACAAAGTGGAAGCAGAAGTATCAACACTATTATGGAAAGATAAACACATGTATTATAACAAACTGAATACATGTAGCGGTAATCAAAGTACAAAAAAGTTAGATCTGGGGCACCCACTTTCAACAAAGATAAGGGTTTAAATGTATTTTGATAGAAGAATGTGATATTTTTTTCAGGTACTGATGAATAAATTGGTTAATTCTCCAATTTTCGCACTTCCTCATAGAAATGGTGAATTTTTCATCTACACTGATGCTTTATTGAAGGGACTTGGGTGTGTACTGAGGATGAATGATTAGTTAATTTAATAAGATTCAAGATAAATGAAACATCATCCATTAAATTATACCACAAATGATTTACAATCATGATCTTTGGTTCTTTCTTTGAAAATTTGGAGGCAACATTTATACAGTACCAAATTTGACATATATACTGACCATAATAGTCTAAAGTATGTATTTTCTCATAAGTAATTAAACACAAGACATAGAAAATGACTTTAACTAATAAAGGATTATGATTGCATGATCTATTACAATCCGGGAATAGAAAACAAAGTGGTTGATTCCGTGATTTTAAATCATCATGCATCATTAACCATGTAATGTTTGGAACATTACACCTTGATTAATGATTTGATGAATATTTTCATAGAATTTATTGGTGCAAGAAATTCATCTTTTTTGTTTCGAGTTTTATTGTAGTCATCTCTATTAGATAGAATTATGAAATAATAGGAGGAAGATAGTGAAGTACAAAAATTGGTAGAATTGGTTAATCAGGGTATGTTTCTAGAATTTAATGTCGGTAAAGACTGTGTTTCGAGATTTGGGAAGAGACTATGTTTCCCTTATGATTAACAATTGAATAAAGTGTATTTATGTGATTCTCATAGTTCTCCATTTTTAGTTCATCATGGAAGCATAAATATATATAGATATCATTAAGGGTATTACTAGTGGGATAGAATTAAAAGAGATATTACAGATTTTTCCATCAAATATTGGACATGTCAACATGTTAAAGCAAGGTGAAAGTTTACAAAGTGTATGCTTCCTACTTTTCTAGTGCCTAAGTGGAAAAGGAAAAATATTTCCATGGACTTTGTGTTGGGACAACTAAAGACTTCACAAAGTAACAATGTGATTTGGGATATTTTTCACTGAATTACTAAATCTACACATTTTATTCAAATTTTATATACTATGTCTTTGGATCATCTTTATCGATTGTAACTCAAAGATATTGTCAGATTAAATGGATTTCTCGTATCAATTGTATCTGACAGTGATTTTAGGTTCACCTCTAACATTTAGAAAGGCATACAAAAGTTATTTTGCACAAAATAAAATTTCATCACTACTTTTTATCATCAATCCTATGAAAAAACTGAGAGAATAATTTACACATTAGAGGATATCCTTAGATCTTGTTCAATGGACTACCGGGGAAGTTGAGATCAACATCTTTCTTTAGTTAATTTTTCATAAAATAATACTTTTCATTACAATATATAGATGGAACCTTTTGAGGAATTATATGGAAATCACCATCAAACTACATAATTTTTGGGATGAATTTAGCTAAAGGATGTTGATGGGACCATAATTAGTTGATGAAATGGCTTAGAAAGTGTTGATGATCTAGAAATACATGATGATAGCTAATAGATGGCAGAAAAGTTATGAATATAATAGGAGGAAAGACATTTATTTCGAGTAAGGTGATCATGTTTTTATTATAATCTCAAAATGGAAAAGTATTATCTGTTTTGGTAAGAATGAAATGTTAAGTCCATGGTTCATTAAAACTTGTAAAATCATGGAGAAATTTGTACCATTAACCTATCAAGTATCTTTCCCTCTAAGTTTATCTCAGGTACATAATGTTTTTCATGTTTTGATGTTGAAAAAGTATATTCAAAATTTATATCATGTTTTGTGTATATAAGTAGTTCAACAATAATGAAACCATTCATAATATAAGAAACCTATTCAGATTCTTGATCATAGAGAGCAAGTATTTTAGTATAAGGAAATTCACCAATTTAAGGTTTTGTGGAGGAACAACATGGTTAAAGAAGTAATTTGGGATTCTAAAAATTCTATGAGGGAAATTTATCATCACTTGTTTAATAAGTAAATAAAAATTGTGAGGTTGCAATTTCTAGATGGTGGGGAAAATGTAATAACCTGGTTACTTAGAAAATACTTTTTTCCCATTTTGGAATTACTTAGTTTAATTCATTATAATTATATAATTAAATAATTGGATTTTATATTAAATAATGAATTTATACTGAGGGAATAGTAACTTGACCTTAAGAATAGTAACATGACCATTAAGAATATTAATTTGGCCAATAGAATAGTAACATAACTTATGAAAGTATAAATTATATTTATGTATCTTATAAGTGTATTCATGATTTATTTACATCATGGATTAAGTAAATAAATGTTTTCTAAATGATAAATTATGTGTTAGTATTTTGGTGATTCATAAATATTTAATTAAAATTTTATAATAAATTTAATGATTTAAAATATTATTTTTTCATTAAATAGATTCATTAATTATTATTATTTTTTCTTCTGATTATAAAATAATTTTTTTAGACCTAAATTATTTTATTAAACTATTATAAAATTATTTATAATTTTAAAATTTTATTTTTTGAAAAAATTATGGTTCTAAATAAATATTTAATATCTCATATTTACACAATTATTTTCAAAATATGTAGTTAATTTTGTAATTCCATGCATTGGAAAATTGTTGGGGTGATTTTTTGGTATTTTTTATGAAATACTTGAATTTTAGGTGAATAGTAAAATACAGTAATTTACGGTATATATACATTATTAGATAAATACACTATTCATTGAGTCCCAAATGAAGTAACCACAATAATCTAGAACTTAATTTAATTATTTTAAAATAATTGATGATAATTCTAAAACTATTAATAGTCTTAAGAACAAATTATTAAACTAATGAATATAATAATGAGAAAACACCTCTTTGCTCCCCAATAAATACCACCCCTTACCACCTCTTCTACCCACACCTCAAAGCCTTTTATCATTTGTAATTTCAGTCTAAATCCCTTATATATCATATTTTACATGTAAAAGACCTTTTGGTCTCACCAAAAGGCCAAAACTATGGGCCTTAAAGAGGTTCTCAAGGACGAGAACTCCAGAGGTAAAAATCCTCTTTCATTTTCTTTTATTTCCTTTGAAATTGTTTTAATTTTTTTATACAGTTTTCAACTATACTTATATAATATGAATAGAAACTATATTATCTTATATATAATTTAATTTTATCATGTTATAAAAAATTCATCATCATTCTTCTTCTCCTCTCCCTTTTATTCTAAAATAAAAACATTGTCCGTGATATGTTAATTTACAGACATTGTGGATGATGTGTTTTAAATTTCCATTACCGCCTTCATGTATGGTCATAAAATCATTAATATGGATAAATTATATTTTATTATACCTATTAAAAGTTATTTACTGTTATGGAACCTTTATCTAAACATGATATTAAATAAAATTATTTCAATTCATGATGGTCGTACAAACCACCAAAATAATCTAATTCATTTTCATTAATGTTTTACATAATGATTAATCTTTGTATAATAAAAAATGCCATATAAAATAATTTAAAATTATATAAACAAATTTAAACCATTTTGTTCAACTTATAGAGACTTTCTTCCATTAATCAATAAATTCTATAATGAATCAACCATGGAAACAATGAAATAAATGCACCCAAAATAGTGAAAATAACAAAATATTATTAATAAACATGTTGAAATATGTTATGAGAATAATATATAAGTAAATAAAAATATTAATATGTTTATTTAATATATTAATAAAGATTTATAAACCATTATACATAAATTTTTTAACATGTTTGATATAAGACAAACCCGAGGTAAGGGAATCCCTAACTGAATTTATATTCATTGGATTAACCTTATAATTCATTAATTGTGCAGTATTAGGATTATTTGTCTCATGAAATTTTTTTATTATGTTTTATTATCTGTATTTTAAATTTTTACACATATTAAATTCTTTTTATCAATTCTCACTTCAAATATATGATATTTGTAAGGGAATTTTCTACAGAAACCATATTTGAAATTTCAATTTTACAAAATAAAAAGGCGTTGTTTTTATGAAATTATTTATATTTTAGTATTATGTTATAGTTATATATCCATCAAATTCATTTGGTATGCTTATATTGGAGGTCAGACATACAGTTACACCAAGTGTAACTATGATGGTTACACCATAAGACAATCATGACGGTTTCATTGCAAGGTTGTCGCGAGGGTTTAAAATAATAAGATAGACACAAGGGTTACAATAATAAGTAAGTACTTCCCCATGTTTACATTGAGATATTATTTATGTTTTATATGTTTTATGTATATCTTATGTTTTTACATAGTAACTATATGATACTTATTGGGTGAGAATTATGTCTTTGTGAAAATGATTTCATATGTTTATAAGTATTCTTTTACAAATGGGTTCTCACCTAATTTTATATCCTTGACTATGATTTTGTTCTCATCCCATGTTTTGAAATGTTTTTTCAAAGGGTTTATATATGTTTAAGAGAAAATGAGAAACCAAGGTGAATATTTTGAAAACTTTACTTGAATATATTTCATGTTTTTTATTAAAAACGTTTGTATTATGAAAAAAATTGATATTTTTTTACTTGTATCCACTTTGAAACCTTGTGGGATTATATGTATGAATTATGTCCTAAATATGTAAAAAACTAAACTAAAAAGATATTTTGGAATATAAATATGTGAATTTGAAGGGAATTTACATGATTTTTTATTGTTTATGGTCGGGTCATTATAGACGGTATCATCGCATGGTTCATATAACATTAGGGGTTAGTATTCTGTTAATAGAATACCATAAATGGGTTTTAAATTAATTTTTTTGAAATGATATATAATTTTATGATTACAATGTTGATTCATCTTAGACTTGTCTATTTAGAATGGTTTTACACTTAAGAAACAAGGATGATGAAGTAGGATAACATTGGGAGGATGATTTGTTTTCTGAATCCGCAACCAAGAATGGTGGGAATTGAATCTAAATAGTATGAAATAGTAATGGTTCAGTTGAGATAGGATATATATGGAGGTGGAATCCATGCAAGAGAAAAAAGAGATCTTCCCAAACAGAACATGATGATAGTGAAATGTTTTATGAGGAAACACCTTATATATTTCAGTAGATCTTATGAACCAATGGTAGATGAAGGATGAATTCAATCCCTTGAAAAGATATTTGATTTCATGGGGTGTTAGAATAATCAAAAGGCTAGTCTTTCCATTTATTTTTTTAAGAATAATATGATCAGTGGGGGTTAATTTTCAAGAATATCAGGGATTGAGAGGAGATTAATGCCTTGGAATTTGATGAATTCAAAAATATTTTCAATGAAAAATAATTTCCTATGTTTGTTTGAATTAGGATGGAAAAGATATTCCTTGAATTGAAAAAATGGAAGATGATTCACTGGCCATATATAATGTAAACTTCACCAGGTTGGAATGGTACGATCCAAATCTTATTTGGGATCATCATAGGAAAATAAATCGTTTTTTCTTAAGATTGAAGCCACGATATTAAAGGAAATTTTCTCCTATGAATAAATAAGCTATGAGAAACTTTTCGGATGCATTTATAGGGTTAGAATGGATTTTGCTGATGATCACATATACTTTGATAACACATAGAAGAAGAGGTCTAGATGGCCAGTGATGGGTGGAATCAATCAAATAAATATGATGGTAACAAAATCCAGTTTCTAGTCTACGAAAAGTGTGGAAAAACACTATGAGGAATGCCTTAACAAAATTGGAAAGTGTTTACGAAGTTGTAAGTTTGGTCATATGGTCTGATATTGTAATAAAAATGATTTTATAATTAATTATGATAGATAAACTATAATTTTTTTCAAAAGTGGAAAGATTATTTATTGTCCCAATACTATCTCAAAGAAAGATTTGAATTATGGAAAGAAGACATATTATAAGCATAAATGTGATGTGATATCCCTTGAGACTACGTTAATATATTTCATCCATCCAATGAATTGGTATCAGACACTTTGTTTTTTACATCAAATTTCCTATTTTCTTATTTGATATGGGGTCTACACATTCCTTTATTTTTGAGAATTTTTATGGTAAATTGGAAATTTCAACTCTATAAATGATACTAGAACTTATGGTTAAAACACACATGAGTAATATTACAGTATAAAGGCATGATAAGAATCTTAATATTTCTATCTATGGAAATACATTAACTAAAAACCTTGTTGTTTTTTCCATAGTAGATTTAGATTTTATTCTAGGTATGGATTTTCTTTATGTTTATCATGATAATATTGATTGTAAATCTAAAGAATCCTTTTTATAATGATTTTCAATTTTTATACAAGAATAAACCCATATAATTAATAATATATCAAGAATCTGAGAAACTATTAAAATATGGAAATGTATGTTTTCTTTCTCATATTATTGAAAAAAGGAAACCATTAAAATTAATGATGTGCTAGTGTTAAATGAATAAATTCATGCTTTTTATGATGGGTTTCATAGTGTTATACCTGACCAAGAAGTTGAATTTACTTTTAAAATTTTTCCTGATGATAAGAAAAATTTAAAACCCCCTTATCGAATGGATGAAGTGTACCTTCATGAATGAAAAAATCATTTGTATGAGTTTCTTGATTAATTCTTCATTCTTCCCAGCTCTTCAAAATGGGGTGTACCTATTTTGTTCATTAAAAATAATTATGCTTCCATGATAATTTCCATTGATTATATAGCTTTAAATAACATTATTATTAAGAATATGTATCCTTTTTCACATGTTGATTACTTGTTTTATTAGCTCCAGTGTGCTCAGTATTTTTCCAAGATTAATTTGAGATCCGGGTACCACCACCTGAAGGTGGAGGATGACATCCCAAAAATATATTTTAGAATTAGATATGGTCCTTATGAGTTTTTTGTTATGCCCTTTGGTTTTCCAAATTCCCATGCTATATTCATGGATCCTATGAATAAAAATATTTTTTGAATATTTGGTTATGTTTTTTATTGATATATTTTGTCTTTTCAAAATGTTAGGAGGATCGTGAATTTTTTTATGGATTTCCATGAAACCTCTCAATGAAAAAAATATTATACGAAAAATTTAGAAAATATTATTTTAGGTTTTAAAAGATTTATTTTCATGAGAAAATGTTAAATAAGTTTGAAAAAATGTTTATATTACCAAAAAAGGGTTGATGAATGGAAAACACCTATTTTTTTTAGAAATTCATAGTTTTCTTATTTTAGGATGTTATTACTAACAGTTGTTAAAAAAATATTGGTTATCTAGTCCAATTAATTAGTTAAAATTAAATGAAGTTAAATTTATTTGGATGTAGGAATGTGATGAAAGTTTTCCGTAATTTAAGAAGAGATTGGTAAATGATCCAATTTTGGACTTGGCATATGATAAAGTAAATATTCATTCAGAAGGAACTTGGTTGTTTTCTAATGCATCAATGAAGGGAATTTTCTATATTCTAATGGAAAATTATCATGTAATTGCTTATGCTTCAAGAAAATTAAAACTTAATGAGATCAATTATCCCACACATGATTTGGTATTAGATTTTGTGGTTTTTACTTTAAAAATTTGTAGACATCATTTATACGGATCCCAATGTAAAATATATACTAATCGTAAAATTTTGACGTAAATATTCCCTTATAAGGAATTAATATCAAGTTATAGAAGATGGATTTAAATGATAAATAATTATAATTTCATGATAAATTTCCATCTTATAAGAGAAAATAATGTGGATTATGCCTTGAGTCGAAAACAACCTAAATTAGTTTCCATGTTACATTTGGGAAAAACCCCTTGATTAATCATTTGATGAATTTTGGATTAGATGTTTTTGGTGCATAAAAATACTCTATTTTGTTTTATGTTTCATTGTTGTTGTCTCTAAAATATAGAATTATGAATGAATAGAAGGAAGATGGAGATTTCTTGAAAAAGGTCAAATTGGTGAATCAGAGTATGTTTCTAGAATTTAATGTTGATAAAGATTGTGTTTTGAGATCTAGGAAAAGATTATGTGTGCCTTATGATTCACAGTTTAAGAAAGAGTTGTCAATTGAATCTCATAGTTCTATATTTTCAGTTTATCCAGGAAACACAAATACGTACAGAGACCGTCAAGAGGATTACTGGTGGGATAGACAGAAATGATATATTATTGATTTTATACTGAAATGTTCGAGATGTCAATAGGTTGAAGTAGAGAAACAATTACGAAATGTATTTATTCAGCCATTTCTAGTGCTAGAGTTGAAATGAGAAAATATATAAATGTACTTCATGGTGGTACTACTAATAAATTCATGAGGTTACAATGCTATTTGGGTTATTGTTGAACAAATGAATAAATTTTCACATTTCCTTCCTAGTCGAGATACTATGTCTTTAGATCAACTTTCTCAATTGTGCCTCAATGTGATTATTAAGTAATATGTAATTCCTCTTTTCCTTGTATCTAACTGCAATCCCAGGTTCATGTTAAACTTTTGGAAATACCCTCATAACTCATTAGGTATAGAATTAAATTTTATTACTACTTTTTATCTTCAATATTATATACATACTGAGGGAACAATTCAGACATTAGAGGATATTATTTGAGCCTGTTTAATGGAATACCTTGTAAGTTGTGATAAACATATTCCTTTAGTTGAATTTTCATATAATAATAATTTTTATTCTAGTAGATATAATTTAAATTTTGAAGAAATATATGGAATGTGGTGTAAAAATCTGGAATTTTGGTTTGAAGTTGGGTGAAAGAAGTTGATGGGGCAAGAATTATTAGAGAAAGTGTCTAAGAAAGTAAAGATGATCCAGTAATACATGAGGCCAGCTTAGAGTAGGCCAAAAAGTTATACAGATAACAAGACTAAAGACTTTTCTTTTGAAGAAGGTGATTATTTTTTTCTTATAATCTTAGCATGGTAAAGGGTTATGCATTTTGGTAAGAAAGGAAAGCTAAGCCCATGTTTCATTGAAACATAATAAATTTTGGGTAAAGTTAGACCAGTCACCTTACGAGTAGCATTGCCTCCAAGTTTATCTCAGGTACACAATTTTTTTCATGTTTTAATGTTGTGAATGACTGTTCAAGATTCATCTCATGTTTTTGAGCCCATAAAGTTGTTTATATAGAAGATAACCTTTCTTATGATTATAAACCTATTCATATTCTTTATCATATAGGGAAATTATTTGTAGAATAATAGAATTATCTAGGATAATGTTTCATGGAGAAGCAACATAGTTGATGAAGAAACATGAGAATATAAAAATTCTATGAGGGAAATTTATCCTCACTAATTTAATATATTGATGAAAATTGAAAGCACATAATTTCTAGACGTTTTGGACAATGTAACAATTGAGGTAGAAAAAATAATTTGTTTTAATTCTAGAATTAAGTAGTTAAATTGATTATAAATTTATAATGAAATAAGATGAATTTATATAAATTAAATAATTTATATTGATTGAATAGTAACATGACCTTATAAATAGTAACCTCACCATTAGGAATTGTAATTTGGCCAATAGAATAGTAACCTCACCTATGATAGTATAAATAAAATTTATGTATTTTATAAGTGTAATCATTCTAAATTTTTATCATGGAATAAGTAAATAAATATTTTTGAAATGATAAATTAGGCATTGGTATTTTTGTAAGTCATAAATATTTAATTAAAATTTTATAAATAATGTAATGACTTAAAATAAAATTTCTTATCCAAAAATAGATTCATAAATTATTATTTTATTTCTATATTATTATAAGAAAAATTTTTTAGAAATTAATTAATTTTTTAAAGTGTTATAAATTTAGTTACAATTTTAAAATTATTTTAAAAAAATGCAGTTCAGTTTTGAATTCTACATGTCGAAAAATGGTTGTGGTGAACTTTTGGGATTTTTCTGAAATACATAAATTTTTGGGGAATAGTAAAATATGGTAATTTATAGTTTATATACATTATAAGATAAATACACTACCACATGAGTTATGAATGATGTATGCACCATGATATAGAAATTATATTTATTATTTTAATATATTTCATGACAATTCTCAAACTATTCATAATTTTGATCCAAATTAATAAATTAATAAATATAATAATGTTAAAACACTCCTCTCCTCCAATGTAAATATCACCCCTCACCACCTATTCTCCTCACACCTCAATGCCTTGTATCTTGATTTATTTATATCCAAATACCATCCCAAGATTAATCCCAACTTCTAAGACCTACTAGTCTCACCATAAGGCCAATACCAAGGTCCTTAAGGAGCTTCTTAATGAGGAGGATTCAAGAGGTGAAAATCATCTTTTGATTTCTATTATTTTCTTTTTAATTATTTTTAGATTCTTAAACTCTCTGAACCTCTCCTTATCCAAGAGGAATGAGAACACCATTATATTATATATACTGGAATTATATCATGTTTATGGAAAAAATCATCATCACACTTCTTCTCCACTCATTTTTATTCTAAAATTAAAACATCATCTGTTATGTGTCGATATACCGAGATCATAGAGGTTGTGTTTCAAATTTTAGTTACCACCTTAATGGATGGTCATAAAACCATTAATATGGTCAATTATGTTTGTATTATATGTAGTAAAAGTTATGTAATGTTCTTTAACCATTATATAAACATGATATTAAATAATTTTATTTAAGTTCATGATGGTCATAAAAACCACCAAAATCAACTAATTCATTTTCAATAATTTTTTATCTAATGATTCATATTCATATCATAAAAAATGATATATTAAATAATTTAAAATTATAGAAACATATTAACACCATTTCATTCTAGTTTTTTCTTTCTTCTTCCATTCAACAACAAATTCCATAATGGGACAACCATGGAAACCAAAAAATAAACACACCTAAAATAATGAAATGAACCAACTATTATTTATAAATAGGTTGAAATAATTTTTTAAAATATCATATAATAAATTATAAATTTTAATATGGTTCTTTAATATATTAATAACACTCTTTAAACCATTATACATGAGTTTTGAACATGTTTTAACTATGCTAAATCCCAGGTAATGGAATTTTTAACCAAATTTCTATTATTTGGGTTAAACTTATAATTAATTAATTATATGGTACTGAGATTATTTGTGTAATTAGTTTTTTCATTATGTTTTATTATGTTTATATGCAGTGTATACACATATTAATTTCATTGTATCATTTCTCACTTAAAATATATGATATTTTTAATTGAATTTTCTTCAAAAATTCTATTTTAAATTTATATTTTACTAAATTAAAAATCAATTTTTAATGAAATTATTAATGTTTTATGATTATGTTCTAGTTCATGGGAATATTTTTATGATTAAGGGTGGTACCTTTATCTCCCTCCAATTAATTGGCTGTGTTAATGTTAGAGGTCATCCATATTGTGACTCCAAGTGAATTTGAGATGGTTACACCCTAACGTAGCCATGAGGGTTACATTGTAAGGTAGTTGTGATGTTTATAAATCATAAGGTAGCCACGAGAGTTGCAATATTATGTAAGTAATTATCCAATATAACTTTATCATATTATTTATGTTTTTTATGTTTTAGGGAAATATCATCTTTTCACAGAGAAACTATATGGTACTTATTGGATGAGAAGTATTTAACTGTGAAAATGATTTCATATGTTTATATGTAATCATGTACAAATAGTTCATCTCCATATATTATAACCCTTAATATGATTGTATGCTCTTCCTAAGTTTCCAAATGTTTTTCATGGGGTTTAAGTATGGGTAAGAGAAAAGTTGACGCCAAGATGAATGTTGTGAATACTTTTCATGAATATGTTTCTTGTTTATTTATTAAAAACTTTTGTATTATCAAAAAAATGGATATTGTATTATTAGTAACAATTTTTTATTCTTTTTTGGATTATATTTATAAATTATATCATATCATTCTAAAAATCTAAAAAGAAAAGACCTTTGTGGATTTAAAGATGTTAATTATAAGGGAATTTACTAGATTATGTATTGTTTAAGGATGGGTCTTTATAAAAGGTTATACATAAATGATGATTCATGGTTACTTGATTTTGTTTCTTAATTATGGTTCATACTCTCCAAATAATAAATAATCACTAAGGTATTATGATAAATACCAAGGACTATTTTATATAATGACTATTAGAGTAAATAAAAATACCTATTTCCCTAATAGATAAAGAGAAAAACATGTTCCCCAATCATTATCTAACATTTACCAAAATGATAACGCAATTTAGATTATGTAACTCCTATCATATATTTCAAAAAATGTATTCGATGAATATCGTATTCATTGATCAACATGTTCCATGAGGTGTTTCAGGATTATTTCACTCTTTTTGGAATACCATTTGGTCATTTCTTATCTATAATATATGTGGTCTTGAACACATTAATCAAAAAAATATTGTTCTCAATGTTGATAAATTAAATTTCATGGTTAAATAAGGATTTATTCTGGGACATGAGATTTTAATTAATTGATATGAAGTTGAAAAATAAAATATGGAATTCATTATAGAATTGCCTTATTCAAAATTTTTAAAACATGTTAGATAACTTGGAGGGAATTTTTTATTTTAAATGGTGTTCATTATGAATTTTTTTAAGATAAAAATACTAAAATACACATAGATAATCTTTTATTATACTCTTCCAAATTAAAGTACACCAATATTGGGAAAGAGTTTCTTTCAATTTTTATGCCATATAGAAATTTATATCATATATTCTTAGAACCAAAGTAACAATTTTATCTAATCATGAATATATTAGGTATGTATTGGAAGTAAAAAATTACCTAAAATGAGATTAATAAGTAAGAAAAACATTATAGATCTATAGAATAAATTTGTTGACTACATTCACCTCTCGAGACCATTAATTACCAACAACACTATGTCCAGATAAGTCAACATTGAATCGTATTTCATCTACATAAGACACATTATATCTATGAAACAACACCCATTCAGGGGTTACTATAAATATACATAGTAGGATGACTAAAAAAATATTGAAAAGTAATAATATTAGTCAGATAAATCTATAATGGATAGAAGGAAAGAATAACAAGTGACATAAAAAACCTATATATCTTTTAATAGTGAGAACCCTTTATATAGGATATATTCATAGAATTTAGAACACAACCATAGAGAACTAATATATTTCTATCATAATTTAAAAAATTAAAGCCATGAGACCCACATCACCTCTCTATAACTATTGTGGAGGAGCCATCCCTTATCATGTGTTACAAAACAAGTGAGGGAAGGAGATAATTTAAAAGATAGAGGATACATCCCCTAAGAAAAAAAGTAAACTGTGGATTACTAAACACTACCATTAATAATAGTGAACCACTCCTATAAATTTATCACACCTTATGTAATGGACTATATGGATCTATGAATACTCTGGTATCAATAATCGATCAATGTCATCAGCCCTAAAAAGACAACGAGACTTAACTTCACATAAAATCTAGTTTCTAACCTATATTTAAAATAGAGGAATATATATTCTTATTTTAAGTCAGAAAATTATTTGGCTGTATTACTCATATTCCAAAATAATAATCTTAACCATGGAGATAGGAAGATCCACTAAGTTCTGAAATGTACAAGACATTTTCCCTAGATGTACATGTTGTATAGAAACTCATGGGTAACCTATTAATATATTTTTTACCACATGGAATTTAGGGTTACATGTAGTTGGAATATTTTATTGGATACATGGAATGTGGGACAAGAAATCTACTCATCATGTACCACCATAACTCATTTCATGTGATGGTTGACACACACAATGTGTCCTAGAGGGAATTTGCCGAATGGAATCAACCAAAAAAATTGGAATATACAAACATGAAGGATGATTCATATACCATTGAGGTGGCATAATGTGTGGTCCTGGATGACATGATGTGTGTGGATATATGGACACCTGGATGTATACTCTATTTACATTCCATTCTAGTTAGTTTATTAGATACACAACATATGGTCTTGATCGAAACAACACATCATATTTATTTCTCACTAAAACCATGGCTGCTACATCATAATAAATATACAATATTTCAAATTAAAAAACACATTGTTCGTTCATCAAATAATGAATAGTTTCTTTAGATTATCTAAAATTTCATGTTTTCCACCATTACTTCCATTAATCATGCTTGAATATTCTCTAAATTCATTGTTCGATGAAATTGTTTCTTTGATGATTTAGTTCTTTTTGTGAATCTTCTAAAAAAATAACCAATATTTTTTCACATAAAATCACAACACCCTTTCACACTACCTCACTATAGACCCTAAACTACTTCTCCTTTCCACAATTCTTCCATTATCTTTTTCCCAGCATGCATGGCCCAATCCTCAATGCCTTGTCCAAATATATAAGTCACAAAAATTAGATCTAAATAACTTATCTATCAAGATCACATTTATAAAACTACTTTAAATGGTGATATATAGTAGAGAAAACACATATAATATAGGGGGATCCATTATGATACATTCAATAACAAATAATATAGTGTCCAATGAAAGGGTCCGAGAATAATTCATTGTGCTCAGATCCACCAATTTGGATAAATGGGAGGGAGGTGATGAATAATTCATAATTAATTTTACATGGTAGAAAATAAAAGAAGGAAAATATATAATGTATGAAAAAACTAAAAAATATCATCTACAAACTTGGATTATTCAGTGGTTAAGAAATCATCCACACTTTATATTCATTAGAAATTCATTAAATAGTGTGTTTGTTGGATCCTCCATTCTCTCTTAGTCCACCTATAAATTTCAATTTTTAGTGGAGGATACCTCTAGGTATGACATATAGAGAATGTTTAATAATATAATTAAGGGCTTTCACTGGATATAACATTAATTATCAAAATATAAATAAATCAATGAATTAATTAATTTAATATTTTCAATTAATTCCACTCATGATGTCCCAATCCTTAAGGACCTAAATAAAATGATGATTATACCACACCTATGGTAAATAATCTACTCCAGATGAAACAATAATATTAGTTTCCTTATATGATACTTTATTTAATGAAATATTCAATTTTTCAATAAATGTTTGCATATGAATTGAAAATAACATATTATTTTAAATATTATATTTCTAGAGCCCTAAAAAAATCATAAAAATAGATATGTGATCAACTTCAAAAATATTATTTAAAATATTATAATGGTTTAAATATTAAAAACTATGATTACTACAACATCCCAACCATTAATTATTTTCACCCTCAAATGAATAAACTATTGTAAATGGCGAGGGAACTGATCCATCATATGGTTATGACATTCCCATGAGATCCTATAACGGTTACCTTACATATAAAACACACCCACCTAAATAATAAATATTCCATGAAGAGTCTTATCCTACCAGTACTTGATGAGCACTAAGTACACCTATTGGTGGAACTATCCTTGATGTCCAGCTCCCCATAGTCAATGATGTGAAATCATTCGTTTATTTTCCACCCTACACATGAATTATAGAAGACATTATTCAATCATTCCATCATCAAGATAAATTATAGAAATAAGAAACATCTCCAACCTAACATAAGAACTAAAATGCCCCAATAACCCTCTAGATTGCTTTCCAACCCAAAAAAATCTCTATAAGTTTCCCCATAGAGAGACCTTCAAGAAACAATAATATCATAAATAAAACATAATGTCCCCCATTAGAAGTTTAGGTAGGACCTTTAAAATCGATGAGTTTTCCTCATCAACTTTTGAATCACATGTTCCTTCATTTTTACAACCTTAATAAACTCTAGTCCCATTATTGATGACTATGCTACCTCAATTTAAAATATGTGATAAAAAAAGGTCTCATGTACAACTCTTATAGAGGTGACACATAATTTTTTTGTGATATATATTGATGTACATGATCTCCACTAAGGTAATTCGATACTCCCAAACTTGGTTAAAATATAATATGCAATACCATATCATTTCTTGATGATCCTGAATTATTCACTATTTATAACAATAAATAAAAATATGGAATACTTTACTCATCCTCAACAATGTCTAAAATTTCACCGACAACCACCTATGTAACCTAGATGTAAATAAAATAATCTATTTTAGAAAGGACCATCAATGGTCTCCCATACTGCCATGTTATCTTCTTCATAAATAGTCATCCAAATCACTCTCCCATACCCTAATCTTATAATATAGAAAAGTGGGACAGCACGTTCAGTTGATTCATAATCACCTAGATAGCATTATGACATTTCATAGATTGTGTGAGTCCTACAAAAATATCCATCAATATTTCATCCCACATATTCTATGGAACATCAATGAGGGGGGGTCAAACCTTCAAGGACCTAGTTCATTTCCTTCATATTATATCAGGTGATTAATTAATATATAATCTTGGAAAACCCCCATTTTGTTCCTACCCACTATGACTGAAACATGACATCTTGGTAAATTCTCACCACTATAGAATGAACCATGAATTGTAATGTTTTATGCTCCCTAAAAAACCCCTCATGACACATGACAAACACCATTGTACATCCTTATAATATAATGGGAAAATCCCAAAATTCATTATCTATTAGGTGAATTTCCTAAGGATATATAGTCATATAATATCTCATAATTGATGTATCCTAGTATTTCTTCCCTCATGAACTAATAATGTTGAGTTACTACCACCATCAATAAAAGATAATAATCTTATACTTAATTCACTAAGAAGAACTACAATGTGGCAAAAAAATCTGACACCTACCATAAAATAATATAATGGGACCTCTATCTAATGGAAAAAGACACCAAGTTATGATTTTCTATATTATAGATAATCTAAAATTCATAATTATTTATGAAATCCAACAAACAACTATGGTTCTGGATAGGATATATTTGAGTAATGATGTACTTGAGGGTTGTATATTATTTATATATTAAAAACATCTCTCCAAGAAGGTAGTTCCATGAGTAATTTAAGGTGAACACTTCACTCCAAACTATATGTAGTGGGTCATGTAGTTATTCCCAATAAGAATATACTATATAGATTTATAACAAATCATATCCAACATCTACATCAACACAATACTAAGCTCAAATCATAATGAATTAAAAAACATACATACTTAACTCCATCCTCAAGAAACATTTTTTGGGAGAAATCATGAACATATACATAAACTCTTAGAAATATATCTAGCATCCCTGATACTAAATTAATGAATGGTCCAATCATGATGGAGTAGTTACAGGGCTTAAAATCCTTGTGATGTATATGATAAAAATTAGGTAGTACCATTATTACACTAGAAAACTCCACACCTCAAACATATCATGGGTGTCTCCCAATCTAGCATGAACTCAATCATTTTCATGTCCAAAACTACATATCCATATTATCTAAAATTCCCCCAAAACTGGGCCTCTCAAATAAAAATTTGACACTTTGAGAGCTTATCATACATCCAATTCTCCCAAATTATATTTTGAACAACCATCAAATACTCTTAATTACGATCCTCTAATATTTAATAGACTAATATGTCATCAGTGAAGATAACCATTAATATTTCCATGAAGGATTTAATGATCTAGTTCATCATGAATATAAACATACAGAGGGTATTTTTTCTACCGAAAGGCATCACTACCATCTCATTATTTCCATAGCAGTATCAAAAAGACTTTATAAGAATGTCCTAGATATGAACACAAAGATTGTGATAGTTATATCTATGATCTATCCTCTAGAACATATTCTCACCACATATATAGTCAAATAGCTCATAAATACTCAGTGGAGGGAAATTTCTCTTGACTATCACAAAATTTAGGTGGTAATAGTCAATATAAATACTCATTATTATTTTAACCATTTTTGTGAACAACATCAATGATTTTCAATGGGTTACACTATTTCTGATGGTACCATTACCCAGAAATACCTCCAACTACACTATTAGGTCCTTTATCTTATTTGTGACAATCCAATTCTATATGAAAGACATCATATTGGTCTCATGAAACATATTTGTGTAGAGGAAATTCTCATGATGGGTGGGGTGAAACACAAGTTAATCCTTAGGAATCCAATGCATGTATCCTCTCCAGTAGTAGGAATATGATCATTTAAGTCTTTTTCCATGCATTAAGTCAACATTTATAACTAATGTGTGATCATTGGAAACATACAACACAATTACCTTAATTTCTTATATTGAAGACCCCAATAACCCCTAAAAAGAATATTCTTTAACTAACTTAGAAACAAATACTTCACTAAAATTGGTAGTCCATTCAGGTAGATATCCATACCATACTAAGTATAAAGTCATTGAACTTCATTTTAGACTGAATGAGGCCCTATGAAAATCTATCTCCATGACAACAAATATTTCATCATCAATAGATGTTAGTGAGTGAGTTTTCACTTTTAGTAGGAGTCTCCAACATCATCAATCATGATTTGTGATCCAGTCGAATCTCATTTTCTAAAACATGAGATGAAATAATAAGTTAATGGTTGGTTTTAGTGTCTAGGAGTATATATTCCAAAGTATAGTTAATATAAATCTTACAATAGATAATGTCTGGAGGATTATTTTTGAAACCATTCATTTCATGTATCTAGACACATCGCAAACATCCATCCATTTATGCACGATATATGAAATCTAAATGATGTCATGGTGTGAATGGATTTTAGTTGCATCCGCTACTATATTATTCTATAGGATCAACAAAAGCTCTTCAGTAAACCTTAACTTATTAAGGACCATGCTTTCCACCAATGGATGTTGTTGGATCACATGTATACTTCTGACTATGATATTCATTTATTTCATCAATACCCTATATTACATGTTAGGTTAGGTAGTTATGAACTATAAGAAATCATTCTCTATATGAATAACTATGTCTATCCCCAAGATCAATGGATCATCTATAAAAATAAATATATTCTAATCATTTGGTCTAAAATTGTTCATCGTCCAACCTATTACATCAATACCCTACAACAGAACATCAGTTTTCCCCAACTGATGACTCTCCTTCAGGATGATTTTCACCAGTACCTACTACCCATAATCCATTTTCTATGAAGATCTATATCAACAACAGTCACTCTAGAACCCCAACATAGGTGGGAATACATTGTGGGGTGATGAATTCCTAGAAGTCTATCTGGATTATATTACTAAAATTTATTTCATGGATGAATCCATCATTGATCATGTTGATGGATTACCTCATGAGATTTCAAATGTTGATATGTGTTCAGTGACTAATATTCCACCATATTTCAACTCCAAAAGATCTTAAATATGTATGGAAATCATTATCACTAGGTAATACTCATCAATAAAAACATCTTGTGGTTTTTATAAGGGAAGAGTCACCTCATCATGGAAATGGATGACCAAGATCCATTAGTGGTCAACCACACCATTGAGAATGTTAGATATGAGAACAACCATCCAGTTAATAAGTGTTCATATGAGAAGGAATCCTTAAATGATAATATTGATATAGTCCTCAAACATTTTATTGTTAGTATCACCATCAACCCTGGGTGGTTTTTATCACTAAATCACTTTAAATACAATCATATTATACATATCATTGTAATATCACACAGGAATAGTCAATAATACATCAGTTTAAGAGCATATAAATTATCGATGGAAGTAATGTACAAACATTTTAAAATAATTTGAGGTATTATCTATCACATGAATGGTGTAATACTGTCATTCTTTGTCCCATTAATGAAATAATTTTCACTCAGTTGATCAATGATAGGAGGGTCAATCACTAGTATGTGAATGTCATAAAATTCAATCATGATCTTTGATGGATGTATATATTTAAGAATCCTATAACATAATATGATAAACCAAAGTCAAATAATATATAGGTAGATGATAAAATAAATTCATGTAAATCAATTACTCATTCCAATAGGATGCATCTATATTATATTTGTTCCAAAAAAAGAATTACTCATTTTTTCGAGTAGATATACATGTTAGTAGATCCATGTTAATAGATTCATCATATATTTCACAAACACTATGCTCTATATTATGAAAGCTAAAATCTACACCAATTAACAAAAATGCTTATATTAATTAAACAATCCTCAACAAACATCTAACTCCGAAATCATTCTCTAAGAAATACCTTCTCCAATAAAACACTAATATGACAAGACCCAGCAGTACCACTCATGGGTTGTGCTAAGATGACCATTCCAACCCAAGATAATTAAAAATTGGACAAGGTTTGGTGAATAGAATCCAGTAGGTTTATCACACATAATGGTAGTCTTCATCTGACTCCACCAGTATAAAACACAAATATAAAAAAATTTATTAACAATATAGAATAGTTAAATAAAAATAAAAATAATATTTAATGGATCTGATAAAATATATGACCTAATAGAAAATTTATTACAAAATTTAGAATTAAAAATTAATGATACATATCTATAAACTAAAATTTTTAAACTGACAAAAGAATAAGATTAATAGGTTCCCACAATGAGCTAGTAACATATAATAATGTCACCAACAATTATCATATCCCAAAAATGATAATATCCACCAAAAAACTTTTTAAAAATTTCAAGTTGAACTGTAATTCAACAAAATTTTATACGAAACACATGGGTGGAGAAACAAATATAGGGGTCAGTTTAAGAAAACATAGTAGGATTATTTTAAAACCACCATGGAGTAAAATAAAAAGACTAGTATACTCTATCCAAAATGGTATAAAGGAAATAATAACACTTAATAAAAACAATACTCAGTTATTTTTTAATGGGGAAAACTATGAGATTGGATTGAGGTACACTATTGATAAATAAATTGTTTGAGAAAATGCATATTTCCCAATGAATCTAAAAATTCATAACCAAGAAGCCTATATCACCCCTTTAAAACTATATTAGAGAAATAAATCCTTTTCAAAAACCATAGAACTGATGATGGTTGACGTAAATTCATAGATAGAGGATACATTCCCCAATTAGAGTATAAAATATGAGGTTGTACTGACCTCAATCTGTATAATGGGGTACCCACACCGTATTCATTAACTTATAGAAGATGAGGGTGTATCAAGAACCATTGATGCTTTGATCACCATGCATGGTATCCATTAGTAGATCTATGAAGATAAAGATAATAAAATAGTCATATCAATTTTTTCCATTACTCTAATGCTAAATTAGGCTACACATTATGTTTTTATATGAGAAAACAATTAAGATTTACAACTCATGAATTGAACTCCATGTTCTGATTAAGGAGATACAATGAGCCACTATGGTTTGAAAACTATATGGAATGTACCATAGTGGTAGATCTCTTGTATCATATTAGCGGTTTCATTATCATGAATATTATACCACATTGTAGGTATTTATCCACAAATAATAAAACTTGAAGGGATTCAAGTTGTATGATATAGAATGTAATGACATAGAATATCACTATGTATTTTATTTAAGTAAATATTATACTAAAATCTTATTATATATGAAACACAAAAAAAATGAGTCAAAAGTCATTAGAAGAAAATTTTTAAGAAAATTTTACAATAATAATATATCTCGTGAATAAAAATATTATAATTAAATAAAAACTCATTAATATTGGATTGAGAGCACCCAATGTCTCAAAAGTTCCTTATTTAATAAACGAGATTTTATTTATATATATTTTTTCTCATAAAAAAGTTAAATTTAAAAAATCTATAACTAGAATAAAAAAACTTATTACTATATTCATCATATTAGAATTATCCTATAATGGATTGTAGAATTTTTTCAAAAATAATTTATTTTTAGATTTTTAATGAAAAACCGATATTAATAAAACTGTTATTTTTAAAAAAAATTTATTATAAAGAATAACATATTTTTTTTAAAAAAAATCTCTAATATATATATATATATATATATATATCTAAAATTACTGTGTTGTATTTATTAAATCCATGTATATTTATTTGTTAACATAAATAATATTTTAATCAAAAAACAAATTTATTCGCTTATAATAATAAAAATAATTTTTATTAACTGTAGAAAAGAAATAAAAAATGGATTTCATGTTTTATATCAATACGATGAAATTATTTAATAAGTGTAATTTAAATTTTGTGCATAAAATTATGCTTTCTAAGATTAATGTTAATGAACTGAAAATGATAATACTATTATTTTCAAAAAAATTAATAATATTATAATTTTTTAATATAATAAAAGAAAATAATATCATCTCAAAAGATAAATTAATAAAAATTCAATCAATTAATTTTTAAAAAACACTCATTAAATTGGAAATCAATACTAAAAATACTAAGAACGATTAAAAGTGAAAACCAATTTTTTCTAGAAAATTGTTTTTGTATTTATAAGATGATATAATTTAAAAGTTAATTTTTAATTTATTTGGAATTTAATTATGTTAAATGGATATTAAATTAATTATCATTGAACCCCAATTTTGTAAGATGGTTTATTTTATATGTATAGAAAAACAAAATTTATTTGGTTATAAACTTGTTACCCTAGTAAAAACAAAAAATACTAAACATAAAAATAGGAGAAAAAATGACGTCCAATATGATTGAAAAAATTGTGGATATACTTGGATGAGGCCTTATCAACCTGATATAACTTAAAACTACATTATTTATCACATTTATAACTATTTTACCATGATGTTTCCTTCGATTATTTTAAAAATAATGGGTGCTCATAAAATTTCTCTTTTCTTCACTTTTATAAGTGGACACCTCCACCCAATCATTAAACACACATTATATTGAATTTAGACAAAAAAATATTAAATTTTTTTCCTAAAAGAGTTTTATCTTATTTTTATAAGCCTATAGTCTTAGTTACATATCTTATCCACTTCATTTCTATGAAGTATTTCATGTGACAGTTCAATGTCCCAAAGTGAGTATTAGTTAATCATTATATTTTTATTCTAATTCATTACAATATAAACCTATCAATACTATAGTTATATAATTAAATTATTTCCATTAGTATACTTAATTATTATCATATTACATTAAAAAACATTTAATATTCCATTCCATCTACATAGACAAACAAAAAAACGCCGATCATGCATTGTGTGGACTACCCCATCCAGGAAGTGGATTCTTTAGTTTTTAATCACATGCACTCTTATCTAGTTATAATAATTGAATTAATGAATAATTATGAAATATATAATAAAATTATTATGATTTTTAAACAAATTATAATCCACCTCCATTTACTCTAATTAATTTATAAATGAAAATGCTAATTGTGTGCTGTATAAAATACTACATCTCAGAAATAACATTTTTTGTTTTTCATATTTATTTTAATTATTTTACCAAAAAACATAATATATGAATAAAAATATTAGAAAAATATATATAATATCATAATACATATCTTTAATTATATTATGACATATTGAAAAATTTATTATCCATACCCATCCATAAAATTGTGTTATGTTCATGCTTGGGTAAGTCCAACCACTAACTGGAAAAATATTATACTGATTTATCATGGGTGACTAGGGGAAAATAGATAGTAAAATTATTATAATTTTTTAAGAAAACAATTATTATATAATTTTTATTGATATCCCATTTCATGCATTTAAATGTTTATTACAATATCATCTTTGATTGTTACATTACCAAAATAATATGATTGTAATACCCCAAGGTTTTACAAATATGTTTAATGAAATGCATGAAACACTAAATCTCTATGAAGAAACACTTTTCTTAAGGAGATAGTTATAAACTATCCATTTAAAATAATTTTGTTATTTCTCTATTTTGAATTTCTGAAATATGACATACACGGTTGTGATCAGTAAGTTATTTGGAATCTGATAGGACAAACATAATTTTGGGTGAAAAGTAACCTACCCTTATGAAGAGTAACCTACCCTTATGAATAGTAGTATGGCCCTTATGAATAGTAAATCGACCAAATGAATAGTGACCTCACCAATTAATGTATAATAAGAAGAAATATTGTTAGGTCCACAAGGATAGATACCCTGAGAGGGGGGTGAATTAAGGTATTACAGATTAAAACAACTGCCTTTTTGATCTTGTTTTGTCGTTAGAAAAAACTCTCTTCTCTCTCCTTCCCATTGCAGAGTATGAACAAAACATAAATTCTGCACAAGACACATCAATTTTACTTGGTTCACCCTCACTGGGAAACATCCATAGAGCATACACCAACAATGTACCGATATATCAAATCCACTAAAAGCGCATTAATGTTTACAATTTCAATGTGGACTAACTGTCCCTCCATGATTACAACCAATAACAATTTGAAAGCTCACTTCTCTCTCAACTGATATATGCTCACAAATTATTCATACGATCCACACATAGTTTACAGACTTGTAGGTCCTTTCATTATAACTAATGAGTGTATCCTTCCCTCTATATAGATGCTCTATTGATGTCCAAATTTCATCCACTGATGAATACCCATTGCCACTGATCACTGGGTAACAACCATTGAAAAAAGATTTACAAAGATCCCTAATTTGCAAAGATCCCAATTTAGCAAAGCTCAAACAAGCCTTTGTGAAGTCCATTCTTCATCGCAAAGCACACTCCTTTGTAGATATTAGGCCATCACAAACCTCAAGCCATCGCAAAGTGACTTCCTTCAAAAATCTCACTGAGCCAACGTGGAACACACCTCTTTTGTGGAGCTAAATTAGCTGCCATGAAGCTCATACCTTTCGTGAAGTAGACTACCTCCGGGAACCTCATTTGCGATTCAAGGGCTATAATCTTTTCCTAAAAAATTATCTACTCTTCTCAAGGGGGTCAAGGCCTATTTATAACAAATGCCACTGACTTGACAACCTTCCACGCAAAGTCAGTGTCGTGATCTCAAATTGAAAATCTATGAAATTCCCTC
This sequence comes from Viscum album, assembly GCA_963277665.1. Taxonomy (NCBI): domain Eukaryota; kingdom Viridiplantae; phylum Streptophyta; class Magnoliopsida; order Santalales; family Viscaceae; genus Viscum; species Viscum album. The sequence goes on from OY728126.1 coordinate 1,190,668,220, forward strand.
CATAATTATCCCTATATTTCGATGCACCACGAAAATTTTCGGATCACGTAGCTCATCGTAATCATATGGAATTTCATCAATTCCTTTGCACCACTGCTTCAATTCTCCCTCACAAATCTCTTCTCCTCTACCATTCACGAAGCTCGTCATAACCGTAGAGTTCGCCATCAACATTCTTTATGTCTTTGCGAAATACATTTAATGTAGCCCATATTTTCAAAACTCATGCCTTTTCCATATTGTGATGAGATATTCAAGGAAATAAAATTTTCACAAAGCTCACCAAACTCATAATTTTAGACCCCAAAAATTTGGCAAACACTAGAAAATGGTGCCAGCTTATACCTATTCTTTTATACCGCCTTCAGATCTTCCATTCCTTTTTCATGTTTCTTTGTCAATATGGATTGTCAACAGCATCTCTAGAACATGAAAATTCACCATGAAAAACTTCTTTTTCAATAAACACAATCAACCCAAAAATTATTCATTGTTATCTGAAGGGTTTTTTCGAAACACATCTTATACGTAACAATATGATTATAGTGTAAGTGTTTGTATTTTTGTAATTCATAAATAAATAAATAATTTTTTTGATTAATTTATATATTTAAATGAAAAATTTATTTTCATAAAATATATTTTTAATTTATTATTTTATTTTCTTATGGTTATAATATAATTTTAGGAGACCTTGATTAATTTTTCAATGTGTTATAAAATCAGTTATAGTTGTAAAATTCCTATTTGTTGAATAAATTTAAATTTTATTTAATAATTAAATTTCTCATATTTAGATATTTATTTTTTTAAAATATAGTTTATTTTTTAATTATACATATCAAAAAATGGTTAGGGTGAATTTTTGATATTTTTCTAAAATACTAGAATTTTTGGTGAATAGTGAAATTTGATAATTTAAGAAATGTGCTAAATAAATGAATTTATGCATCATGATTTAGTCATGGATGATGTAAATAGAAATGTTTTCACAATAACATGCACTTATTATTTATTTTCTCACATTAATCAAGAATATCGATAGTCATGATCAAAAATATTAAACTAATGATTAAAATAATGTAAAACCACTCCTCTCCTTCACTATAAATACCACCCTCACCCCGCTTTTCCTATCACACCTCTCAAACATTTTTAATTCATAAAATTCTACCCAAACCTCTTGCGAAGGCTCTTACCCACATCCGAGACCTGTTTCTCTCACCAAAAGTCCTATACCAAAGACATTAAGGAGGATCTCAAAGAGAAGAGATCAAGATCATTCTTTTTCTTGAGTTTTCATTTCAATTTTTTTCTTTTATTATAATCTATTACTCTTCCCTTATCCAAGAGTAATGAAAGATATATTATCATATATATACTATAATTTTTTAATTTTTATGGAAAATTCATCAAATTACTTCTTCTCCTCTCCATCTCCTTCTAAAAATAAGTACACTGTCTGTGATGTGTCGATTTACCATCTTCCTGGATGATGTTTATTCAATTGTCATTAATTATTTCAAATATGGTTATAAAGGAATAAAAATGGTTGAAATAGATTGTAAAGTGTATTTTATATCCTCTATTATATTCTGTAATGAACTCACATTCATGATCATAAATTATATAATGAAACTAGTTTGTGTTTATCAAAGAACCGACCAATTGATTCAAATGAATATCATTAACATTTTAACAAATGATTCATCATCATAAATGATAAAAAAATTATCTTTGGTATAATTTAATATTATAAAAATATTTTAATACCAAATCATTATAATTATGGTGTTTCACATCCATTCAACAAGAAAAAAAATCAGTTATGAACCGACCCTGGAAATCATGTAAAGAACTTATCTGAAAAATTATAAAGAACCTAATATTATTAATTAATCGATAGAATGGTGTTATAAAATGATCATATAAGTTGTTATAAACGTGATTTTTTTAAAATATTAATTACACTCTTTTAACCATTTTACAGGAAGTTTAGACATGTTTAAATAATGTCGAACTCAAGGTAAGGGATCCTCTCTTTCCCAATTTTATTCAAGAATCTTCTCTATGTTATGCCCTTGTGTTTTTTAATTAATAATGATGGGGTATGTTTTTTCACATCCCCCATACTACCATTATGATATATAAATGATGACATAACCATTTCTCTCTCATTAATCCCTCCCAAGGACACCTGTTACCATGCCTCAATTTCATAAGGGAATTCTCAACCCAATTTACATTCATTAAGTTAAACTTCTAATTTATTCATTCTGTGGTATTAGGATTATTACTGTGATGATTATTTTTATATTCTGTTTCATTATTTTTGTTTACTGTGTACACACATATCCATTACATTATATTAATTCTCTCTCTAATTATGTTTTCAAGGGATGTTCTTTTTAAAATCCTTTTAAAATTCTCTTAAATTAAATTCAAAAATAATACTTTTTTATATATAGAATAAGTGGATTATATTGACTTCACGATGATCTATTACTATGATATGTTTCTTGGACATATTTATATTGTTTTCATCCCATTATAGGTCAATATATGTTGGTTTGAGCCCATTATATCTTATGATATGTTAGCTTTATCCCATTATAGCTCAAGATATGACGAGTGTGACCCATTATAGCTCTCCAATTAATTGATTACTCGAGACATGAAAGTTTACCAAATTATTATTCAATGTGTAAGGGTGATTATAAGAGTTATATGTTAAAATTTTTCCAAGTATACTACATTATGTTTCTATGTATGTTAATAAGTTTTTATTTGATGGGTTTAATTGATTTTTATGTTATCACTTGAAAAATGATTTATTTATATCCCTTACTGATATCTTTGTGTTATCCCAGGTTTTTAAATTATTTTCATAGGTTATAAGGATGTGTAAAAGAATTAAGGAATACAATTTAAATGTTGTTAAGAGTTGTTAAAGAAATTATGTTTTATTTGAAAAGTTTTATATTTTTTTGGAAAAAGTGGATACTGTTTTAGTAGTATCCTCATGTATAATTATGGGATGTTATGTATGATTTTTTTCCTAATTATATAAAATATTAAACATAAAAAATCCTTAATGTGTAATAATTCATGTTTTTGTCTAATAATTTGGATTAAGTAATATTTTAAGGGTGGATTCTTATAGTTGGTATCAGAGGATGGTTTAGATAATATTAGTGGTAAGGATGATGTTGATTGAATACCATAAATGATTTTTACTTTATAGTTAATTTAAAATGATATAGAATTTAAATATAACCATGTTGCTTCATCTATGATATGTCTATTCAGAATGGTTTTCAACATAACAAATATGGAAGTTGAGGTAGGAAGGCGCCCGGAGGCTGATATCTATCTGAATCTACATTCTAAAATAGTGGGAATCAGAACCGATAATTTTGTAACAGCAATGTATGAGTTTAATCAGGTGATAAACTATTGTGGTATCCATTCTAGAGAGGAAACTAATCTACTATGAATAAATAGATCTTTTTTAGAGCATTTTATGAGCCAACATCCTCTAGCATTCAGTTGAACCAAAGATCTAGTGATAGCCGAAGGATGGATTAATGCTCTAGAAAAGAAGTTTGATGTTTTGGGATGTTCGGAATGTAAAAAGGTAACACTAAATATTTATAGTTTTGAGGTGAAGCCGATCAATGGTGGTCTCTGGTTAAGAATACGAGAATACGAGATGATCTTGATAGTCTGGAATGGGATGATTTTAAGAGTCTTTTTTAAGAAATGTTTTTCCTTTAAACTGTTTGACTCAAAATGGAAAAAAATTTCTTGGAACTATATCAGAAAGATGATGATTCTATGGTAGCATATGAAGCCAATTTTACAAGACTGTCCAGGAAAATACCGAATTTTATTTGGGATATTGATTGAAAAATTAATATATTTTACTCTGGTTTGAAATGTGTTTTTTGAAGAGCTTTGGCTTAATGAGAGTATAAAAAGTATTAAAAACTTGTTTGTTGTACTAAAAAAGTTGAGTTGGAGTTTTCGGACATGTATGTTCCTCGTGATGACAATAATAATAAGTGGTCAGTTTTTCAGGATCTAGGGAGGAATGCATTAATGAAATCTAAAGGTCAGAAAATCAATTTCCCTTCTTTTGAAATATGTGGTAAAAAGAATCCTGGAAAATTTCTTGTAAATTCTAGAAAATGATACCGATGTGGAATGTTTGGGAACTTGTCTCATGATTTTAAGGAAAATTATCCTAAAATTAATAATAATCCAATGGTAAAATGATTTAACTGTAAGGAATTGGGCCATTTTGCTACTGTTTGTGAAAAACTAGTCACTCAGGCTTGAAATCAGTAGGATTGGAAGTAAAAGGGTGTGGAAAAATCCTATAAAACCACTTCAAGAGATGTTGACCCATCAAATTAGGTGGTATCGGGTACATTTATTGTTTTTACAAATTTTGAAATTATTTTATTTGATTCGGGGTCCATACATTACCTCATTTCATAGAATTTTTCTGCAAAATTTGGAATTCCACCTTGTGAAATGAAACCAAAACTCAAGTTAAAAACACCTGGAGTAAATATTGTAAAAAAATAAATTATGAGAATTTTCCCATCAATATCTATGGAAAGAGTTTACCTGGAAACCCTATTGTATTGCCTATAGTATAGTTTGATGTTATTCTGGGTATGGATTGGCTTTCTTTTTATCAAGATAAGATAGATTGTACATAAAAAGAAGTATTTTTTTCAGAAAGATTTTCATTTCTGTACAAGAATGAACCCATAGAATTGATAATATATTAGGATGCTAGGAAACTGTTAATGGATGAAAATTAATGTTATCTTTCACACATTGTTAAAAATATGGGAACTATTCATATTTATGATGTTGTAGTGTTAAATCGGTATCTTGATGTATTTACTGATGATTTTCCTGTTGATATTCATGATCGGGAGGTTGAGTTTACTATTGTCTTAGTTATTGATGCTAAGATAATTTCTAAAACCCATTATCAAATGTATCAAATAGAACTTCTGGAATTGAAAAATAATTTTATCAATTATTAGATAATGGCTTCATCCGACCTATCACTTCACCATGGGGTGACCATGTCTTTTTTGTTAAAAATAAAGATGTTTCAATGAGACATTCCATTGATTATAGAGCCTTGAATAAAATAACTATTAAAAAAAGTATCTCTTAACACATATTAATGATTTTTTGATCAGCTATAGAAACAAAAATAATTTTTTATGTTTTAACTGTGGTCGGGGTACCACAAGTAAAATATAAATGAAGAAAAGAAACCAAAGATTATGCTCTATACTAGATATAGGCATTATGATTTTTTTCGTTATAATTTGGGTTAAATAATGCAATTGATATATTAATTGATATTATGAATAGATTATTTCATGAGTTCATGGAAATGTTTGTGGTTATGTTTATTGATGAAATTTTTGTATATTCTTAAATCAAATAGGAGAATGAAAAACATCTATGGATTTTTTTCATACCTTGAATGAAAAGAAACTATATGGAAAATTTAGAAAGTCTGAATTTTGGTTGTAAAAAAAATATTTTATTGTTCACATTGTTTCTAAAGTTAGAATAACAATTGATACTTATAAAACATATGTTTCTCATAAATGGTGAATATCCACAAATATAACGAAGATTCATATTTTTATTGTTTTTGCAGACAATTACCAGAGGTTTGTTGAAAAGATTGCATGGTTATCTATCCTATTGACTATGTTAACTTGAAAAGGGTTGAAATTTATCTGGATAAATGAATGTGATTATTATTTTCAAGAATTGAAATGAATATTGGTGAATGATCTAGTTCTAACCCTACCTTCTAGAAGTGGTGAAGTTTTCATCTACAGTTATGATTTTTTGAAGGGACTTGGTTGTGTTCTATTACAGAATGATCATGTAATTTCTTATGCTTCATGTCAGTTTAAACCCAGTGAGTTGAATTACCCTACATAGGATTTGGAATTAGCTATTGTTTTTTTTAATTAAAAATTTGTATTCAACATTTATATGTAGGAAAATGTAAAATATATATTGACCATAAAAGTTTGACTTATATATTCACTCAGAATTAATTGAACATGAGACATAGAAGATGTCTGAAACTAAACAATGATTTTGATTACTAAATCTATTACCATCCTAGAAAATAAAATAGAGCGGTTGATTCCTTGATTTAGAAAAATAATGATACACTAACCATGATACATTTGGAACATGAACCTTTGGTTAATGATTTGATGATTTTTTTCTTGGATGTTGTTTGTATAGGAAATACCTATGTTTTGATTTAGGTTTCAATGCAATCAAATTTGTTAGACATAATTAATAAAGTTCAGAAAGAAGATAGGGAGTTATAGAAAAAGGTATAATTTGTTATGATTGGTAAGTTACCATAATTTAACATTGATAAGGATTGTGTTTTTCAGTTTGGTAATAGATTATGTGTTCCTTGTGTTTCTCAGTTGAATAAAGAATTGTTATGTGAAGCATGCAGTTATACGTTTTCAATTCATCCTAGATTCACAATGATGTACATGGATCTTAGAGTGTATTACTAGTGGTATGAAATGAATAGAGATATTTTTTATTATACCATGAAATTTTTGACATGTCAACAGGTTAAAGTAGAGTGGTAGTTACTGAAGGGGATGCTTTGACAATTACCAGTTCCTGAGTGGAAATGAGAAAATATATCCTTGGACTTCATTATGGGACTACCGAAGACATCTCGAGGTAATAATTCAATCTGGATTATTGTTGACCGAATGACTAAATATTCTTATTTATTTTATATTCAAGATAATATGTATCTAAATCAGCTTTCTCGACATTAACTCAGAGATAATTTCTTGTTACATGGAGTTCCTCTTTCTATTGTTTCTAACCATGATCTGAGGTTCACTTCTATCTTTTGTAAAGGCCTTTAAAAGACATTGGGCATAGAATTAAAGTGAAATAATACTTTTAATCCTCAAATTTATGTAAATACTGAGAGAAAAATTCAAACAATAGAGGATATGCTTTGAGTGCATTCAATGGGCTACCAGGGAAGTTGCGATCAACGTCATTAATCAGTTGATTTGTCTTATAATAACAGTTTTCATTCGAGTATACAGATGGCACCTTTTGAATCATTGTATGGAAAGTGACGTGGAACTCCATAATTTTGGGATGAATTTGGGGAAAGGAAGTTGATAAGACCAGAATTTGTAGAGGAAGTGGTAGAAAAAGTTTTGATGATTCAACAACACATGAGGATAGCTCAGAGCAGGTATAAAATTAATGAAGATAACAGGAGGAAAGATATTTCATTTGAGGTAGGTGATCGTGTTTTCTTTAAAATATCTCCTTGGAAAATTGTTATGTATTTTGTTAAAAAGAGAATGTTAAGACCATGATTCACTAGACCTTATGAAATCCTTGAGAAAGATGGACTAGTTACCTACCGATTTATTTTCCTCCAAGATTATCTCAGGTACATAATGTTTTCATGTTTCGATGTTGAGAAAGTATGTTCCAGATTCATCTCATGTTTTGCGCTGAGAAGTAGTTCAGTTGGAAAAGAACCTTTAGTATGAATAGAGATGTATTAATATTTTTGACTGTAGAGAGAATGTTTTTCAAAATATGAAAATCCATTAGGTAATTTTTTAGAGAAACTGCATTGTTGGAGGAGAAACATGAGAATCTGAAACTTATAGGAGGGAAAGATACCCTCACTAGTTTAATAAGTAAATAAAAATAGTGAGGATTTAATTTCCAAAAGGTGGGGAGAATGTAAAACCCCATGTTTTTAAAATTAAATTTAATGAAATGCATGAAATAATAATCCCTTATGATTACACACTTTGTTTTAAGGATGTTTTTATTAATTATCCATTAACCAATATTTTTTCATTTCCATGTTTCGAATTTTGAAATTCTAACAGACATAGTTACGATCAGTAAGTTATTTTTATTCTGATAGGAAAAACATATTTTTAGTGAATATTAATATAACCTTATGAATAGTAAACTACCCTTATGAATAGTGTTATGACCCTTATAAATAGTTAATCATCCAATTGAATAGTGACCTCACCAATGAATGTATAATAAAATGGATCATATAAGTAACAATATGACCATAGTGTAAGTGGTTGTATTTTTCTAATTCATAAATATTTAATTAAACATATGTGATTAATATAATAATTTAAATAAAAGATATATTTTTAGAAAATGTATTCATAAATTATTATTTTATTTTTTTGTGGTTATAAGATTATTTTATGTGACCATGAATAAATTTTCAAGGTGTTATAACATCAATTATAGTTTTAAAATTCCTATTTATAATATAAATTAATATTTTATTTAAAAATTAAATTTCTCATATTTAGAAATTTATTTTCATAAAATCGAGTTAATTTTTTAATTCTATAGATCCAAAATTGGTTGTGGTGAATTTTTTGGAATTTTCAGAAATACATGAATTTTTTGTGAATAGTGAAATTCAATAATTTAAGAAATGTGCTAAATAAATGAATTTATGCATCATGGTTGATTCAAGGTTTATGTAAATGGAAATTGGATCAAAATCACATGCACTTATAATTGTTTTTCTCACAATAATCAATACTATACATAATTTGGATCAAAAATATTAAACTAATTATTAAAATAATGTAAACCCACTCCTCTCCTCCACTATAAATACAACCCTCACCCCCTCTTCTTCTAACACCTCTCAAACATTGATAATTAAAAACAATATTCCCAATACTTCTACCTAGGCTCTTCTCCATTTCCCATACCTTCTGGTATCACCAAAAGGCCAATACAAACATCAATAAGGAGGATCTCAAAGAGTAGAGTTCAAGAGGTAAAGATCCTCTTTCTTTTTATTTTGTTTTAATTTCAATTGTTTTTATTTTCTTATACTCTATTACTCTTACCTTATAAAAGATGAATGAAAGATATAGGATCATATATATATTGTAATGTTATCATGTTTATGGAAAACTCATCAATATACTTCTTCTCCTCTCCCTCTCATTCTAAAAATAAGAACATCGTCTGTGATGTTCCGATTTACCAAATTTTTGGACAATGTGTATTCAATTTACTTTAATTACTACAAATATGGATAAAAAACTATTTAAATTGTTGAAATATATTTTAATTTTTATTATATAACGTTTTTATATTATGTAATGAACATACATTTATGATCCTAAATTAAATAATGAAACTAGTTTGTGGTTATCAATGTACAACCAAAATGATACAAATGAATATCGTTAATGTTTTAACAAATGATTCATATTCATAAATTATAAAAAAATTATTTATTGTATCATTTAATAGTCTAGAATGTTTTTTAATACCATCTCATTTCAATTCTATAGTTTCACTTCTATTCGATAAGAAAAAAATATGTTACGAACCGACCATGGAAATCATGTAAAGAACTCATCTGAAACAATATAAAGAACGAAATATTATTATTAAATGGATAAAATTAAGTTATAAAACGATCATATAATGTGTAATAAAAATGAAAATGTTTCTTTAAAATATTAATAACACTCTTTTAACCATTATACATGACATTTAAACACGTTTTAAGGAAGTCGAACCCGGGGAAAGGGATCCTCTCTTTACCACTTTTATTCAAGAATATCCTCTATGTTATACCCTTTTTTAATTCCTAATGATAGGATATATTTTCAAATATCTTCCATAAATTACATATGATATATAAATGATGATATTTCCCTTTATACCTCATTAATCCCTCCCATGTACACCCGTTACCATGCCAAAATTTCATAATGGAATTATCAACCCAATTTCCATTCTTTGGGTTAACCATCTACTATATTCATTATGTGGTATTAAGATTATTTTTGTGATGAAAATTTGTCTATATTATGTTTTATTATGCATATTTATAGTGTATACACATATCCATTCCATTATATTAATTATGTCTCCACTTATATTTATAAGGGACATTGTTTTTAAAATCCTTTTAAAAGTCACTTTAATGAAATTGAAGAAGATTATTTTATTATATATGGAATGAGTGGTGTATTTTGATTTCATGATTCTTTATTACTATGATATGTTCCTCGTACATAGTTATTTTGGTTTGAGCCAATTATATCTCAATACGTGTTGGTTTGAGCATATTATAGCTCAAGATATGTAGGGTTGGGCCCCTTATGGCTCAAGATATGATAGGTTAGCCCCATTATAGATCTCCAATACATTGGGAACTCCAGAGACGGAATTTGACCAAATAGTTATTACATGTTTAATGTTGATTGTAATATTGATATGGTAAATATTTCCTAAGTCCACTACATGATGTTTCTATTCATGTTAATAATTCATTATGTGATGGGTTTTAATGGGTTTTCTGTTATCACTTGACTAATAATTTCTTTATATACCTTACTGTGCTCTTTGTTCTCATTCAAAGTTTTTAAATGTTTTTCACGGTTTAAAAGGATGTGTAATATAAGTAAGGAAGTTAATTTAAATATTATTAAAAAAATTCAAATAAATTTTGTTTTATTTGAAAATTTTATATTTTGAAAGATGGATATTGTTTTAGTAGTATTCTCTTATATAATTACGGGATGTTATGTTTGGTTTATATCCTAATTCTCAAAAACACTAAACCTGAAAAGATCCCTAATGTGTAATAATTCATTTTCTTGTCTAAAACTCATGATTAGGTAATGTTTTGATTATGGGTCCTTATTGTTGGTATCATAGGATGGTTTAGATAACATTAGTGGTTATGATGATGTTAATAGAATATCAAAAATGATTTTTAATTTATGGTTAATTTAAAGTGATATAGAATATAAAGATTATTATATTGATTCATCTAAGATATGTCTGTTCGGAATCGTTTTCCTCATAAGAAATAGGGAAGATGAGGTAGGAAGGCACTAAGAGGCTGATATCTGTCCAAATCTGCAGCATTGAATTGTGGAAATTGGAACTGAAAAGTTTTTGATAGCAATGACTCAGTTGAATCATGTGATAAATGGTAGTGGTATCTATGAAAGAGATGAACCTGATCTACCATAAAGAATCATATCTTTGGTGGAAAATTTTATGAGGCAACATCCTCTATTATTTAGTGGAACCATAGATCCAGTGATAGCCGAAGGATGGATCAATACTCTAGAAAGGATATTTGATGTCATGGGATGTTTGGAACACCAAAAGTTAATACTATTAGTTTTTCATTTTGAAGGTGAATCTAATCAATAATGGTCTCTAAATTATAATATGAGAGAAATAGATGATATTGACATACTGTAATGGGATGGTTTTAAGAGTCTTTTTCTAGAAAAATATTTTCCTAAAACCGTTCGACTTAAAATGGAGAAAAAATTATTGGAACTAAATAAGAAATATGATGATTTAGTGGCATTATATAATGGAAATTTTACAAGACTATCAATCTATGTACTAGAATGTACATGGGATTCTGATAGTAAAATTAATAGATTTTAATGTGGTTTGAAATCATTTTTAAGAAGATATTTGGCTTCATGATAGTTTAAAAGATATGAGAAACTTTTTTGTTGTGATGAAAAAGTTTAGAAGGAATTTTATAACACGTATATGCCTCGTGATGACAAGAATAAGAAGCGGGCGGGTTGGTAGGATTTGGGGAATAAAGCATAAAAAATATCTGGAGGTAAGAAAATCTATTTCCCTTCTTGTGAAAAGTGTGGTAAAACATATCCTGGAAAATTTTTTATAATTATATAAAATGATACTAATGTGGAAGGTTTGGGAACATGTATCGTGGGTGTAATAAAATAGATCAAAAAATTAATGAGAAGCTGATGGTGAGATTATTTAACTGTAAGGAATTGGTTCATTTTCCTACTGTGTGTCCAAAGCTAGTCACTGAGACCAAAAATCTACACGATTGGAAGAAGAAGGGTGTGGAAAAATCCTTTTTCAGCCACTTCATTAGATTTTGAGCCATCAAATGAGGTGGTATCATGTGCATTACATGTATTTATAGACTTTTAAAATGTTTTGTCGAATTTTGGGTCTACACATTCCTTCATTTCTATGAAATTTTCTACAAAATTGGGAATTCTACCCCATGAAATGAAACCAGACTCTTGGTAAAACCACCTGGAGGAAATATTGTGGAAAAAGAAATTATGAGAATTTACCATTATTTTTCTTTGGAAATATTTTACCTAAAAACGTTGTTGTATTGCCTCTAGTAGAGATTGATGTTATTCTAGGTACAAAATGGCCTTTTATCATTATATGATAAATTGTAGATAAAAATAAGTTGTTTTATAGAAAGAGTTTCAGTTTCTAAACAATAATGAATCCATATCATTGATAACATACTAAGAAGCTAAGAAACTATTAAAAGATAGAAATGAATTTTATCTTGCACCTATTATTGAAAATAAGGGAACCGTTTAGATTTATGATGTGAAAGTGGTAAATAAGTATGTTGATGTATTTCGTGATGATTATCTTAGTGTTATTCATGGTTGAAAGGTTGAGTTTACTATTGAATTAGTTCCTAATTCTAAATAAATTTCTAAATCCTCTTATCAAATGGCTCAAATAGAACTTTTGGAACTGAAAAAGAAATTATAGAAATTATTTGGTAAGGTCTTCATCTGACCTAATACTTCACCATGGGATGCTCCTGTCTTTTTTTTATTAAAACTAATGATGGTTCAATGAGGCTTTTCATTGATTATATATTCCGGATTAACAACTCTATTAAAAATAATTAACCTTTTCCTCATATTGATGATTCATTTGATTAGCTCCAGGGAGCATAGTATTTTGTAATGGTTGACCTAAGGTTGGGGAATCATCAGTTGAAAGTAAATGAAGCAGACATACTGAATACTACGTTCCATACTAGAAATGGGCATTATGAATTTGTTATTATTACATTTGGGTTAACTAATGCACATACTATATTCATTGATCTTATTAATAGAATGTTTCATGAGTTCATGGATAAGATTATAGTTGTGGTTATTGATGACATTCGGTAATATTATAAATTTAATGAGGAGAATGAAAAAAATCTACGGGTTGTTTTGAAAAACATGAATGAAAAGAAACTATATAGAAAATTCAGAAAGTGTGAATTTTGGTTGCAACAAATTTCATTCTTTGATCACATTATTTCTAAATATGGCATAACTATTGATTCTTCTAAAAGAAAATCTGTTGAAGAATGTCCAAGACCCACCAATATAACCGATATTCGTTGCGTTCTTGGTTTGGAAGGCTATTAACAAAGTTTTTTAGAAAAAATTTCACTGTTATCTAGATCACTGACTATGTTAACTCAAAAAGGTGTTAAACTTGTTTGGACCAAAGAATGTGATTATTTTTTTTAGGAATTGAAAAGAAGATTGGGGAATGATTCAGTACTAACCCTACCTTATAGATGTGGTGAATTTTTCATCTACATTTATTCTTCTTTTAAGGTAATTGATTATTTTATTATGTAGAATTATTAGGTAATTTCTATGGTTTCACTTCAGTTTAAACCTCCTTAGTTTAATAACACAAAACGTGATTTGGAATTAGCTTCTGTTGTTTTTTCAATAAAAATATAGATGTCTCATTTTTATGGAGTAAAATGACAAATTTATAAAGAACATAGAAGTTTGAATTATATATTTACTCATAAGGAATTGATCATGAAACAGAGAATATGGGTAGAAAAAATAAAAATTGTGATTCAATGATCCATTACTATCCTAGAAAAGAAATCAAAGTGGCTAATGCATTGAGTAGGAAAAATAATTCTATGATAAACATGATACATTTGGAATGTGACCCTATGGATAATGATTAGATGATTTTTGGATTGGAATTTATTATTACAAAAAATATCATTGTTTTGTTTCAGGTTTTAGTGTAGTGTTTTTATGAGACAAAATTAAGCAAACATATAATGATGATGGAGAGTTATAGGAAAAGGTAGAATTTGTTAAAATGGGTAAGTTACAAGAATTTATCCTTGATAAGGATTGTGTTTTGTGGTTTAGGAAGATATTATTTCTTCCTTGTTATCATCTATTTATAAAAGAGATGTTATGTTGTAACTCCCCGACCCCATTTACCCAGAGTCGGTGCATTGTTACATAACATTGGCATGATCACAAGGGATCAAATCTCGAAAGACCGATCAATTTAGTATCCTTGGAAGTAATAGATACATTCATAAGTTTTACATTACATCATGAAATAAAAACATCAACATAATTTTCTCCCCTTTTGAACACACATATATACTTATCCTATCCCGACAGGTTAACCATAAAATACTTCTTCACATCATGGGAAATATAAAACATAGAAAGGGGTGTGCTCAAATGCTCAGTAAGGATAACAATATAGCGGCGACATTCATAAATAATCATAAACATTTAAGGTAATGTATAAGACTGAAATAAAATCCTTTTAAACCTAAACTTGAGAATAATATGGAAAAGATGAAATCAAATAATTCTATTTACTTATTCACATGGATATTCTACTAGTCGAATAATCACATGCAATATGAATATACACTTTCATAATTATGGAATGCATAATCCCAGACTTCATAACCACATAGTCAATGCCTTGTGCAAATACTATAAATAATATTTTTTTCAAGGCCTTGTTCTAAGACACTAGTTTGTCTCATAAGACCTACCGATGAATTGAGCAGCTATAGCGGGCTCCACCCATCACTTACTAAGTCCAATGCATTCCGCATATTAAAACATTTAAACATAACATAAAAATTCATATTAAAACTAACATATGAAATGTCAATACTTTATTCATAATCAATTAATAACACATCCATAGTCAAACATATCACAAAAACATCAATACAATATAGAATTTTTGTATCATAATAAATCAACTTCAAACAAGCTTAAAATCCATCAATGGATGCTGACATAGGTTAAATCAAAACTTTTTTAGAGAAACATCTCTTTCAATTTTGAAATCATTTAAAAGTCATATAATTATAAATGAAATCGTTTATATTGAAAATATTCCTATAATATTGTATGGGAATCTTCAACGATGTTATAATGGTGGAAAATAGACACACTCGTCGTATAAGTTAAAAAAGACATTTTTACCTTAATTTTGTCGAAAAGGTCATAAAATACCTTGTTTGGAAAATGAAGGAAAGATTCATTTAAAAAAAATTTGGTAAAATAAGGGTATAAATGACTTTAACCCATAGTCTAGTAAATATTAAGAATGTTTTAAATATATTTTTTATGAAAACACGGATGTGGATGATAAGAGGTCCCAGTAGATACTTACGTATTAACAACCTCAGATAAGTAAAGATATTGTAGAATTAACCATTACCTTGTACTTTTCCTTAGTTAATGGTATGTCAACCTCTAGTATAATAGTTAAAACATTGTTATAAAATTATAAAAGAACTATATAAATAAATATGATATCATATATGATCCTCTAAAATTGCTTTGTTAATGATATTTAAGAAGTTTCATCGTTTTGGGTGTTAACTGATTCGTTTTCCTTTACATGATTGGTTAGGTAAGCCATGTTTGTTATGGATAGGATGTATTTGATTCATATACAAAAGAATATTATTTCATAAAAATTATTTTTAATCATAAAATGAAAATTATTCTTGATTGATTACGTTGGGGAATGAATCTCATCACGTTTGTGGAGACGGTAATCCGTACGTACGCACGAGCAACAATATCATTATATTGATGGTGAAATAAAATGTAATTGGATGGTATATCATGTACATAGAATAATTTACATGTTATATGTATTATTTACATCATTTATACTCATTATTATACCCATGCAAAATAATTATGTGTTTGAATAACAAACTACACCATGACGTGGAGACGGTAAGTCGTACGTACACAAATATGGCGACTTTGTCATTTATAGGATGGGTAGAATAAAAAATATTGATGTACCAAATTTATAATAACATCCTAGTATGTATAAGGTACTTGAGTTATTATTTTGGTATGGAATCAACAAAGAAAGAGGAAGTGGAAGAAGAAAAGAACTTGAAAGAGGGTGGTGAAATTATTACCTCTTCTTGGAGTGTTTTCCTTTGGAGTTGTTCAAAATGGATTTGTAAGTTGGATTTATGATCAATATAAGGACTCTAGATTGATTTAAGGGAAGTTGGGAGGATATTTGGGAAATTTTTGGCCGAGGAAAATGGATTTTGAGGTGTAAAATTAAGAGAAGTGGAAGTACCCTTTTATAAGAGAGGTGAGGGTCACTTTAGAAAAATCTTGAAATATTATTTTATAATAAAATAATTTTCGGTTTATAATGGCTAAAAAATGATTTATTTAGAATATAAAGTGGTTATGGGTTGAAAAAATCTCATAAAATAGGGGTTAGATAGGTTTAGGTCACCATATTAACCTTATTTTTATATTTAACTCTTAGTTAAATAGTTTTACATTTACCATGACTCTTGGTATTTTTATATTATATGGTTAATAAACATATTATAAACTTACAAGAGAACCCCAAGTGATTAATTATTGATATATATAACCTTTTCTACGTCCTTTGGCTGAACCTTATATATTTAAGAATATTATATCAAATAATAATATAGTATTTGTTTTAAAAACTCAATTTTGTCAATTTTGACACTATTTAGTATTTAATTTTTTTGAAAGCCACAAAAAATTTATCACTTCGAATAAAATTTATTTAATAAACCATAACATGTCATAGTAACTTATAAAATTATTTTAATTAATTATAAGTCTCAATTTACATTTATTTGGATATTTATAATATCAATTATTTTAACATTTCATTATTAAGGTGATTACTGCATCATCATTGTGTCATAAATTAATTAAGTTATATAATTTATAAATATTATAAATAAAATACAATTATGTAGGAAATATTTTTATATTTCTAATTAATATTTATAGTCAAATTTATGTTTTGTAAAAATATTTATTAAAAATGTTTTAGTAATTAAACATTGAATATAACTCTTTTAACTCTTCTTTAAATAAAATAATAATAAAAGTACTAATATAATTCAAGTGGACAAAAAGGGATCATATTTTATTCATAAGGTTGTTTTTGTCCGAATTACACTTATCCAATAGAATTAGGACTGGTGTTAGGGTAATTATGATATCATTTTTCTCTTAATTACCCTATTTATTTTTAATCGTGGTATATAAAAGTCAAAAGGTACTATTCACCAAAAATTATTTTCATCTTATTGAACCACATTTTACCTAATGATATCAACCGTGTATCTTGGATCCTTGAAATTCAACTCACAGAAGTGCTAAAATTATGTTTTATGCAAATTTTCAAATGTTCTTAGAAGGTGGGAAAAGGACGGTAAAAAGTTCAATAAAATTTAATATATTTAAACTTATTATAAAATGTCTCCAATGAATTAAATTGAACATATATAGGTATTATGTATCTATTTTTACCTAACATAAATTAAAATAAAATAAGTAATTATATAAATAAAAATTCAGTTTAAAACAATAACACAATGTTTTTCACAATTCATAAAATATTGAATGTTTTCAGAAAAATACCAAAAATTCACCCTAAGATAATTTTAATATTTCGAATCCAAAAATGATGTACATTTTGAAAAATAAAATTTATAAAATTTCAAAAAATGGGTATTACTATCCATAACGCCTATTTTTATTGGTCATGGTGTGTTAAAACTCCAAGTTACATACAAGGAAAGTTACTGCATTATTCAAAGGGAAACGTACCATGGGAGCTTGGGGTGTTACATTTGTTATGTCCAAAGTAATATGTTTTCAATTCACCCTGGAAACAAAATGATGTATTGAGATCTTTGAGAGTATTACTGGTGGGATATAATGAAAAGAGATATTTTTTATTATACCTAAAATATTTGACATCTCAATAGGTTAAAGTAGAGAAGAAACAACCGAAGGGGATGCTTCAACCATTACCAGTTCCATATTAGAAATGAGAAAATATATTCTTGAACATTGTTGTGGGACTACTAAATACATCTCAAGGTAACAACACAATCTGATTTTTTGTCGAATGACTGACTAAATCTGCTTATTTCCTTCCTATTAAAGATAATATATCTTTGGATTATATTTCTAAACTTTACCTAAAATTGATTTTCAAGTTAAATGGAGCTCCTATTTCCATTTTATTTTACTATTATCTCAGGTTCACTTATAAAATTTGAATGGCTTTCAGAAGTCATTGCACAAAAAATTAAATTACAACACTTCTTTTCATCCTCAATCTTATGGACAAACTGAGAGAGATTTCAGAAATTAGAGGATAATCTTTGAGCATGTTCAATAGAATATCAAGGAAGTTGGTATCATCATATTTCTTTATTTGAGTCTTCTTATAATAATAGTTTTCATTCTAGTATACATATGGAACCTTTTGAGGCATTGTATGGAAATAGGTGTCGAACTCCATCATTTCATGATGAAGCTGGGGAAAAGAAATTGATGGGACCAGAATTAGTAGAGGAAGTGTCATAAAAATTTTGGATGATTCAACAACACATGAAACAGCTCAGAGCATGCAGAAAATTTATGCAGATAATAAGAGGAAAGGAATTTCATTTGAGGTAGGTGATCAGGTTTTCCTTAAAATATCTCCCTGGAAAAGTGTTATGCATTTTGGAAAAAAGGGAAAGTTAAGTCCATTATTCATTGGACCATTTGAAATCCTAGAGAAATTTGGACCAGTCGCCTACCAAGTATCTTTTCCTCCATGTTTATCTCATATAAATAATGTTTTTCAGGTTTCGATGTTGAGAATTTATTTTCCAGATTCCTCTCATGTTGTTAGCTGAGAAGTAGTTCAGCTGGAAGAGAATTGTTCTTAGGAAGAGAGACCTCATAATATTCTTGATCGTAGAGAGAAAGTTTTGCAGAATAAAGTAATCTAATATGTAATGGTTTTTTGGAGAAACCACAAAGAGGAATAAGGAACATGGAAATATGAAAATGCTATGATAGAAAGGTACCCTCACTTATTTAATAAGTAAATAAAAATTGTGAGGACACAATTTACATAAAGTAGGGAGAATGTAACAACCTATGTTTTTAAAAATAAATTTAATGAAAATGCATAAAACACTATCTCACTATGAAGAAACACTTTATGTTAAGAGGATAGTTATAAAATATCCATTAAAGATAATTTTTCCATTTCTATATTTTGAATTTCATAAATTTGACATACACAGTTGCGATCAGTAAGTTATTTGGATACTGATATGAAAAACTAATTTTTAGTGAATAGTAACCTAACCTTATGAATAGTAACCTACCCTTATGAATTGTAGTATAACCCTTATGAATAGTAAATCGGCCAATGGAATAGTGACCACGCCAATGAATGTATTATAAGAAGATATCTTATAAGTAATGATATTGAAATAGTGTAAGTATTGGTATTTTTTTAATTCATAAATATTTAATTACACATTTGTGAATAATTTAATAATTTAAATAAAAATTTATTTTCATAAAATGAAATAATAATTTTTTATTTTATTTTTAGGGTTATAAGATAATTTTATGAGACCTTGACTAATTTTTCAAGGTGTTATAAAATCAGTTATAGTTTTAAAATTCTTATTTAACGAATAAATTATTATTTTATTTAAAAATTAACATTTTCATATATGGAAATTTATTTTGATAAAATGGATTTCAATTTTTAATTCTACATGTCAAAAAATGGTTTGGGTGAATATTTTGTATTTTTCTGAAATACTTGAATATTTTGTGAATAGTGAAATTTGATAATTTATAATTGTGCTAAATAAATAAATTTCTACATCATGCATGAGTCATGGATGATGTAAATGGAAATTAGTTCAAAATCACATGAAATTATTAATTTTTTTTCACATTAATTAACACTATTCATAGTTTTGATTAAAAATATTAAACTAATGATAAAAATAATGTAAAACCACTCCTCTCCTCCACTATAAATACAACCCTCAACCCCTCTTCCTCTCACACCTATCAAGATTTTGGAATTGAAAATATTATTCTAAAACCTCTTCCCCAAGATCTTAACCACTTCCAAGACCTACTGGTCTCACCAAATGACCAATACCAAAGGCCTTAAAGAGGATCTCAAGGAGCAGAGATCATTAGGTAAAGATCCTCTTTCTTTTTCTTGGGTTTTCATTTCAATTATTTTTATTTTGTTATAATAAATTCATCTTACCTTATACAGTATTCATGAAATACCTAGTATCATATATATATATATATACTATAATTTTATCATGTTTATGTACAATTCATCCACATACTTCCTATCCTCTCCCTCTCCTTCTAAAAATAGGAACATCATCTATGATGTGTCGATTTTCCAACATTGTGGATGATGTGTATTCCATTTACTTTAATTATTTAAAATATGGTTATAATAACATTTTAAGGGTTAAAATAGATAGTAAATTTTATTATATAACCTCTTTTATGTTATCAAATGACCATACTTCACGATCTTAAATTATATAACGAAACTAGTTTGTGGTTATCAAAGAACCACTAAAATGATCCAAAAAAATATCATTAATGTTTTATCTAATGGTTCATAATCATAAATGATAAAAACATTATATATGTTATCATTTAATATTTTTTAAATATTTTAATACCATCTCATTCCAGTTATAGATTTTAACTTTATTCGACTAGAAAATGTTACAAACTGACCATGGAAATCATTTAAATAACTCATCCGAAACAATATAATAAACAAAATATTATTAATTAAAAATAGTAATGATGTTATAAAATGATCATATAAGTTGTTATAAACATGAAAATTTTTCATTAAAATATTAATAACACTATTTTAACCATTATACAGGAGGTTTAAACTAATTTAAAGGAAGTAGAACCCAAAGTAAAGGACCCTCTCTTTCCTACTTTTATTTAAGAATATCCTCTATGTTATGCAATTTTATTTTTTAATTCCTAATGATGGGGTATGTTTTATCCCATCCCCATACATCCCTTATTATATATAAATGATGAGATACCCCTTTGTCTCACATTAATTGTAAATACCCAACCCCAGTTTCTCGAAGTTGGAGGCTTAATACATTATATTGGTCTGATTACAAGAAAGTCGTATCCTGAAGGAATGGATAGTTTTGTAGATTTGGAAAGCTAGATACCTACATTATTTCAACATTGATACTTGAAATGAAAAACAAACCTAATGGTTCTGTTTGGAACATCAAACTCTCTAACATTATCCCTACTGTTCAAATATAATATAACTCTTCATGTACTAGGAAGAATGAGACTTAAGAAGGGGTGAGATCAAATTCTCAGTAAGGGAAATCATTACAATAGAAGATAACGTAAACATTATGCATGATGAATAATTTAAAACACATGCCTTTAAAATTAAACATGAACATAATATAGAAGGAAAATGAGATGAGTAAATATTTACATAATAAAACATAATCATGGGTATTCTACAAGATGAATAACCATATTAACTATGAATTTATATCTTCATAATTATGTGAATACATATGCCACACATTCTGAAACATACTGTCAAGGCCTCGACCAAGACATCTAAAAATTATTAAGGCCTCAACAAATCCATATCTATTTGTCTCATGAGACCTACCGATGCATAGAGGGGCTATAGCGGGACCTAATATTCACATAATAAGTCCAATGCATTCTTCATTTTAATGGGGTTAAACATAAACAATATATACATTCATATTGAAACTAACATATGAAACGTAGATAACCTTCCACGAACATTAAACTTAATCACTCACCATTCAGAGTAAATTGCTGAATGGTTTTAATAAAGAACGGCCATAGTCAAACCAATAATAAACCATTCAATTAAATATGGTAGATTATATAATAAATGTTAATCCTAATAATACATAATAATCAATAGGAGTGTTTAAATATATGAATATACTCTTTTAAAATCATCGAGTAATTCTTGAGATGAATACTACTTTACTTTGAAAAGAAGTGTTATTTTGGAAAAGTGTTTGTATGAAACCGGAAATGAATCAAAATAGTATTTTCATAATAAGATGAGTGATTTTATAAATATAATTGTTTCTGAAAACATATTATAGAGTTCCCTTGAAAATAGGTAAGAATATGAGAAATTTCCTTGAGTCGGGCTTGTATTTCAGGAAGGAAATTTGGAAGCTCCTTTTCAAACATACAATTACACATAAATAATGGTGGAATTATGGTTGGTACACATATATAGAAAATTAAAACATAATTTATGGGGAGTAAATATAAATGAATAATAATTTAATTTAGATAAGTAGATAATAAAAGTAATCTGAATGAAAATGGAGGTTCGGGTGGAAAACCCTTACCTTAAGTACGAAGGTATTACTCACTTGATCTTAATGAAATGAATAATCAAAATTACATTCACAAATTAATGATTCAAGAAACTTATATACATGTAATTTATTTATTATAACTTTATTTTGGTTCATTCATGTCCCTTTGATGGGTTATTATGTTCAATTTCATTATTTGAGAGTTTTTTCATCCTTGGTTTTCATGATCAGTTTACTAATATTAATGTATAGATAAAAATATAGAATGAGAATTGTTTTATAGAATATAAGTTGAATTTTATTGGGAAAAAATAAGATTACATGGTTATAAAATTCATTTGGTTATTGAGAGTTAATATGAATCATTATATAAAACATTAATGAGAATTGTTTGGGTAAATTGGGGATTTTTATCACAAAGAAATCATTTTGATTTATAAATGAATATCATGTGTACAAAACGATTCAATAACCTTAAATAAGTTATAATACATATATTATAGTCTGGTTAATCCATAAAAATGGTTTCATGACTGGAATTTTAAATGGTAATAGAAATTGAAAACCCCTTATCCTTGAATGTGATAAATTAACACGTCTCAGATAGTGTTATACTTTCTAGTATAAAAGAAGGGGAAAGAAGAGATGGTGATAAATTATTCCATTATCAAAACAAAATTATAGAACATGTAAGTTACTGAAGTTATCATAACATTTTAATGAATGTAGGTGTGTAAATAAAAAATAAAATAAAGGAACTCAAACTAAAAGAAAAGTTGATAAATTCCTTACGAAAATTTGGCAGCCTAATAAGATCACTTTAAAATTCATAAAATATTTTGATGAGGGAAAAGGTGGTATATCATCATTATTACATATCATGGAAATTAAGGATGATATGTAGAGAAATATCACAACATAATACAACTAAAAATAAAAGAGAATAACATAAAAAGAGTGCTTGAAAAAGAGAAGGGTGATAGATTCGTTTACCTTGTAGAGTAACTCCTAAAACAAGATGGTTGGGACCTTAGGGGATTGATGAAACCTTGGTAGGACTCATAGGGAGGTAAAATCACCATATATTAGAGGATGATGAGTTTGGAATGAAATCAAATGAAGTAATGAGTGGTTATATAAAGTAAATGAGTGGGAGTTTTTTTATTAATTTCAAAGGACACCTCATCTGTGGTTTTTACAAAACCATGGGATTTACCCTAGTATTTTCCAATGATATTATCCACATGGAACACCTCATATCGTAATTTTATATACACAAGTCAACCAGAATTTTATATTAATTATTAAATCATTATGATATCATTAAACATATCGAAAACTCAAAACTGTATTTTTACTAATCATAAAAAATTCAAGAATTTTAGACAAATCCATAAAATTCACCCAACTATTTTTTTACATTTATAATTATAAAATGAAATCCATTTTTCTAAAATAATTTCCTAAATAATTTTAATTTATTTTAAAAAAAATACTAATTTATTCCAAAAAAACATTAAAACTTTTACTTGTTTTATAACACCTTCAAAAAATTAATCACGTTCTCATTATCATATCACCATAAGACAGCAAAATAAAAATTTAGGATTAAATTTTATGAAAATAAATTTCCATTTTAAATTATTAAATTAATCATAAAATTTTAATTAAATTTTTTATGACATACAAAAATATTAATACTTATACTATTATCATTTTTCTACTTCTAAGATTACTATTGTATTTATACATTCATGGGTGAAGTCTCAATTTTTAGGATGATTTACTATTAATTACTATTCATAAGGAAATGCTAATATTCATAAGGTATATTACTATTCATAAAAAATGAAGTTTGTCTTATAAGACTCTAAATATCATACTAAATGCAGTTGTGTATGTCAGTTTTTCAAAATTCAAATCACAAAGGTGCAAAAATTATGTTTACTAGCTAGGTTATAAAAAAGTGGTGTTTTGTAGAGGCTAGATGTTTCATGAATTCAATATTAAATTCATTTTCAAAATAATGGGGTGTACATTATTCCCTCCTCACAAAAATTCCATCCTCAAAATTTCTAAAATATTACCTCATAAAAAGATTTGGGTTGTTCTTCATCATAAGCTCCTTAAGCTCCAATGTCGCCTCTTAGATTTTATGATTTTACCAAAGTATCTTAACCAATCGAGTGTCTTGATTATTCAGTAACTGTTATTTAGTGTCTAGAATCCGGATAGGCTTTTCACAGTAAGTTAGGTCAGGTTCCAATTTTCTACCTTTATAAGCGAGGACATGTGTTGGGTTTGGCATGTACCTTCTCAGCAATGAGACATGGAACACATTGTGTTCTTTAGAAAAGCTAGGTGGCATAGCCAAATGATATGAAACAAAACCAATTCTATCCATAATTTCAAAAGATACTATGTACCTAGGGATCAATTTCCCTTTCATCCCAAATCATATAACACCCTTACATGGGGATACTTTTAAGAAAACACGATCTCCCACTTGAAACTCAAAATCATTCTTTTGATTATCATCACAACTCTTTTGTATTCTTTGATATGAATTGGTATTGATGTGAATAGTCTTTACCTTTACTTTTGTTTCCTCCACAAGATTTGGGCCCACAAGATTCCTTTCTCCAACTTCATCCCAACAAGTTGGTGTACGAAATCTCTTTCTGTACAATTCTTTATATGATGCCCTTTGAATACTTGAATGGAAACTATTATTGTAGGAAAAATATAATAAAGGTAAATATTGATCCCACATACCATGAAAGTCATGTGAACATGATCTCAACATGACCTCTAAGGTTTGGATTGTCCTTTCTGATTGTCTTTCAGTTTGTGGGTGATAATCTCTACTCAATCGTAGCTTAGTATCCAAAGATTTATAAAGACATTTCCAAAATTTCGATGTAAATCATTGATCACGGTCAGAAAAAAATTGAGAGAAGATCTTGATGATGCGTAACAACATCATTGATATAGAGTATTTCTAGGTTCTCCGGTGGAAAACCCTCATTTATAGAAAGGAAATGTGAAAATTTCATAAGTTGATAAAAAATTGCCCATATTTCATCATTATTTCTCATAGTTTTGGGTAATATAGGGACAA
Organism: Viscum album; assembly: GCA_963277665.1. Classification (NCBI taxonomy): domain Eukaryota; kingdom Viridiplantae; phylum Streptophyta; class Magnoliopsida; order Santalales; family Viscaceae; genus Viscum; species Viscum album. The sequence continues at coordinate 1,190,693,821 of OY728126.1, forward strand.
AATTCATGGTGATGTTGTACCATTTCTATATAGGAATATGTAGCGGTTGCATGAATTCTATAATATTTTTTCATTGGGATTCACTTGTTGACAGACTAAACATCCTGATACATAATCAGCAATTTCCCACTTAATGTTGTCCCATTGGAAATGTTCCCTCAAATCTCAATTCATCTTAGTGAAACCAAGATGTATTGAGAAATTAAAACTATAGGCATCATCCAGTAAATCCTTTTTATCTCGGGTATAGTTGGAACACCAATCCTCTTCCCAAATTTATGAATTCCATCTTCACACATGAAGTCATCCAACATCCCATATTTCACAGTATATATTTTATTTTGATGATTTTTGTCATCAGAATGTGAAGATTTAATTATTTATGATAAATATGGTTGGGTAACCATTTGAGAAATTTGTGTTGTTTCACCTTCTTTATTAATTCCCATATACACCCTCACTAGATCCATGTATAAAGGATCCTTTTCAATCCTCATTTTATTGAGAACTCCATGATCCTTCATTCTCAATGAATTAACTACCCTATTTTCCATTCCAAGGTGGTAGTGTATGGGAAAATCATAATCCATGAGTTGTTCAAGCCATCGCCTTTGCCTCATGTTGAGTTCTTCCTAAGAGAAGATATACTTCAGACTCTTGTGATCTATATATATCTCATATATTTCACCATAAGGATAGTGTCTCTATATTTTTCGAGAGAATATCATAGCAGCTAACTCAAGATCATTATTATGATAGTTTTGTTCTTTAATTTTTATATTCCTTGATGCATAGGTAATAACATGATCATTCTACATAAAGACACAACCAAGTCCTTTATTTGATGCATCACTATAGATCACAAACCCATCATTCCCTGATGGTAGATTTAGGATTGGAGCATTCTTTAATCTTCTATTCAATTCCAAAAATCATTCTTCATATTCTTTTTTCCATACAAAATTAACCCCTTTACATGTAAACTTGGTCATTGGATTGGATAAACATGAAAGGGTCTTAATAAAACACCGATAATATCCTACTAAACCAATAAAACTACATACCTCGGTTATGTTCGTTGGAGTAGGACATTCTTGCACAACATTTTTCATTATAGGATCAACATGTATTCCATCCTTAGAGACAATGTGGCCAATAAAGGAAATTGATTGAAGCCAAAATTCACAGATACTAAATATACCATATAATTTATTTTTTCTAAGAGTCCTAAGAATAGTGCACAAGTGATTTTAATGACCATAATATATTTTTAATTATACCAAGATACCATCAATAAATAACACCAAAAAGTCCTTAAGATATTCCTTGAAAATCCTATTAATTAGATTCATGAAGACAGAGGGTTCATTAGTTAGTCCAAAAGGCATTACTGTAAACTCTTAATTCTCATACCTAGTTAAAAAAACTATCTTTGGAATGTATTCATTTCTTACTAGAAATTAATGACATCCAGGACAAAGGCCAATCTTTGAAAAATATTAGGCTATATAAAGTTTATAAAATAAATCATCAATTAGAGTTATGGTATATTTGTTCTTTATTATTATATCATTGATCTCCATATATTCAATGCACAACCTAATATATCCATATTTCTTATTAATGAAAAGAACATGGGATTCCTGTGGGTAAAAAATATGACGAATTAATCTTTTATAACTAAATTCCTCTAGTTATTTATTTAGTTTGACTAATTCCATAGTTTCCATTCTATAACGAGTCTTTGATATGGGCCTTGAACCATGAATTAAATCAATAGAGAACTCAACTTCCTGTTATGGAGGATGTCTAGGTAATTCCTATGGAAACACATCAACATATTCTTTTATAATAGGTACATACTCTATTTTAAAATTTCATTCCACACCCATAGATATTGCACACCCTTACTCTCCAATAATTGAATTTAATAGATCTATTGGGGTGGATCTAGATGAGAATCTGATAGTGAATTTTCTGCCCAAAAGATAAGGTATTCCACAACATCCTCAAAAATTGTAACCTCCTTCTTGAAATATATTTTATCATCATGGTTCGAAATCCAATACCTACCAAGGATTATATCAAATTTAACCATGTGTATGAAAATAATATCAACAGATATATCATGTTTATATTCCATAATGGGGACCGCATAACAAAAATCTATTGCAATCATACATTCCTTAGGAGTTTTCACTAACAAATCCATTATTAAATCAAACTATAAATATCAAATTTTCTTAGCAAACTGAGAAGATATGAAAGAATGTAATGATCCAGAATCAAACGAACTATTGTATAAGTTTGAGGAAATGATTAAAGTACCTTCTGCCACGTCATTAGGAACTTCAATACCACCAGTTTTGATTGCATAAGCTTGTCCATACTCCCTTGGACTTTTATAAGGCTTGTTTCCTTGATGCTTTGGACAATCATTAACATATTGTACATTCTACCTAAATTTATAACATTGAACATTAATAGCTTATTTATTCCCCTTGAAAGAACTAACATGATGGCCTTTGTACCGACACTTTTAACACACCTGTAATGACCAGGAATGTCCATGAAATTTTTTAATAAATGGAAATTTTATGAGTATGTCAAATCTGACAGCATGCGATTCTGAGGCCTGGAGTGCCCAGAATGATCCGTCAAGGTTTTGTTAAGCTTATGTTAACGCGTGTGAGCATTTTTCCTAAAATAGTGGAATAAATCTTTAACGGTTACTCAGATCAGAAATCCTAGAGTACTGTTGCACTCAATATGGTGGGTTTACCCTAGTCGTGACTTAAGATTAGTCGGCGCGGGCCTCCTAGGAGAAAACCCAAAAATGGTATAATCATAAATAAAATAATTAAATAAATATTTTATTTATAAAATGCTTATAACTCACAAATGGTAACTCGGATTAAAAATATGGGACCATTGCTGAACTCATGAGGGTATAATTTCTTTAAGAATATACTATGTTTGGCCGGCGCGGGCCACCAGAGAAAGTTAGTTTTTGGCTGAAAATAAAATAATTATGTGACAATTATTTTATTATAAATTTAATAACTTCTAAATGGTAAGTTGGATTGAAAATCTGAGAGTACTGTTGGGTTTTTTGGGGCATGTTTCACCTAGGAAGAGCCTAACCTCGACCAGAACGGGTTGAGGGTGACTGATAATAATTTTCTGAACTTTTTTTCGGGTACGTTCAGTAAACGCACGAGCAATGTTTTGTAACTTTTGAAACAGTGATCGGAATTGAAATATGAGGGCACCGTTAAACTCGCAGCATCAGTATTCTCTTAAGGATTCTTTCACCTCAACGACAGATGGTTGAGGGTGAAAGTTAGTTTTTGGGTCTTTCTTGAAAGAATAAAAATAAAAATAAAAGTGCGTGACACTTTATTTTTATTTGCAACAGCCATGTGGGTGTTGGTAGGTGGGTCCAACAAAACTAAACCGCCTTGTGGAATTTGGGAAGTGGGGACCACCAGACCTTAACCTCCCATGAGAGGTTATGGTGGTGGGGACCAGTAAACCCTAACCTCCAATGAGAGGTTATAGTGGTGGGGACCACCTGGGGCCTAAACCTCCCAACTCCCCTCTTAATGAGGGAGAAAACTCTCAACTCTCTCATTAATGTAGAGGTTCCTCTTGAGATTCCTCCACATTAATTATTCCAACACACCACCATTATTTGCGTCAACATAAAATAATTGGCTTGACCCCTTTTATATTACGTAACAAAGTCGTTGGAATTTAGGAAGGTTCCAAATAAATGAATCATCATAAATTCCATGATCGTTACATACCTTCCCCCTCTCCTATATATATGGAGCTTGGGAGGAGGTTTTGGGACGGCTTCACAAAGTGAAGAAGCACTGGTAAAGTGACAAGACACCCAACACTAGGAGGATTACGCTCTCAAATGAAGAACGCTCCACCGACGAAGAACACCAATGAGGAGCGCCTTCGACTACAAAGAATGACCTCGACTTCGACATTCTTCCTCAGAACTTCCTCCAACGTAGGATGTGTTCATCTACAACAAATCGACATCAACCTTCTCGCGCTAACGTCAACCATCAATGAACAAGGTTGGGGTTTATTCATTATTTGATTAACACTTCCCATGTTCTCCCCTCTTTTTCCTTGAGGGGTTGGGAATAGAATTTAAAAAGGGATTATGGGAATTGAAAATATCTTCCACGCTCGTACTTGTTTATGTTCTTGGGGAAACTCATGCTACCTCTCTAATGTAGAGAGTGCAGGCCAAACTAACCTGGCCCATCTTCTCTGTAACCCTTGTGTTGATTTGCGGTGTTATTCGAATCGGAGGAAGACAATTGTGTCGAAGGTGACGAAGGTGATGAAGGCAACGATCGCGTCACTCGCGGCCTCCACGACCCACGCTGCCCCCACGATGCTCTGGAGCCCCGGCCGAACCGCCCACGCGGTCTCTACTCTTCCGGCCGAGCCGCCCCAGGCTGGGCCGCATCGACCTGGCCGCGCCGTTCGCCGGCTGAACCAGCCCTGACCACCCCAGCCTCGTGGCTCCCTTAGGGCCGAATCGGCTCCGTGCCTGCCGGCCACGCCAGCCGCTGGCCTCCGATCCGCCCTGGCCGCGCCAGTGGCTGGCCTCCCATGCCCCAGCCAAACTCGCGCCCACATGGCGCCCCGGCCGAGCCGGCCTCCTGCACACGTCCCTCACGGCACCCTGACCGAGATGACCTCCCGCGCCCCTCGCGACGCCCCGGCCGAACCGACCCGCACCCTCGCGGCGCCCTCTGGGCTGAATCGCCCATGCGGCACCCACTGGGATGAACTGCCCTCACGCCGACCTGCGGCCGGTCCGCACCCTGTCGGCTCTCCGCGACCCCTCGCGGCCTACTGGGCTGGGCCGAGTGGGCCAGGCCAAACCCAATGGGCTGGCCTGCCTAATGGGCCGGTTCTACCCGAATTAGGTCGGCCGAGACTGGGTCGGGCCGGGTTGGTCCGACCGGGTCTGACCAAACCCGGTCCCACTATGACCCTTTACTTTCTTTTGGTCATATATTTGACACCGAACATTCGTTTGATGAACCATCAGTGGCGCTAGTAATCTTGGAGCATGATGACCCCTTTGATTATACACCACTGGAGTTTGGGGTACAATTGAGAAACAGTTTGGTCGGATCGGGTACGAATCCAACCAGGCCCTCGGATCTAAAAGGCTAATTACTCACAGATCGGTCGCCCGATTGACGCACCATCTATTGCATTGAGACCCTTATGATGTGGAAGAGAATTGAGATACTTCTATGTGGGACTTCAGGACAGTTGGAGAATTGACCAATATCTTATGGAGAGGATCTTCTAGAGACAAGCGAACATTTGTTTGTGAACCTAGTAGGTGGCTTAGACGTGATGACTGCTGACCGTTTGACTTAGAGTGACTCAACTAGCCCAGTGGGGAGCGCCTGGTTGTGGCAGCAGACCCACGGTGGAGGAGCGAACATGGTGACATGGAAAACCCACGACACTTGATAGCAGAAGTACCTATTTAGGATATGAGGGGGAGTGCCTGGCTATGGCGGCAGACCCACGATGGGGAGCGCCTCTGTGTGACGTAGCAGACCCATGGTACTCAACAGGAGGAGTAGCTTAGCAGTCCAAGGTTAGTGAGAAGCACCTCTGTGTGCCACGACATGCCCACTATACTCTATTGAGTAGGATTTCTCTAGTAGCCGAGGTTTTTTTAATGTCAATAAAATCCTGGTTGAGCTGAGTCAGTACTTTTGTGTTTTCCTCATGATAGAGATGGATTACTTGATAACATAGGTATATGTATGATCATATAACTAAGTAGGGTTATTTGTTAATTTATTTCTTTGTGGTTTATCTTTATTGGATTTTGTGAGACCTTGAGGGTCTCAAGGTCCTTACTGAGTATAGTTATACTCACCCATGCACGGGCTATGCCCACACAGTGTTGTGTTGGATGCAGACGACAGACAACGCTGACTGAGGATGAGAGTACCAGGACTTGATGGTACCCGGAGGTGGACCTTAAGACAAGTCGATACATGGAGGAGACTTATGGACATGGAGTACTGAGGATGATATCTGTACCTACCCTTCAGGTATGAATCCCAGAGGATGATCCAACATCTGTTTTTTCGTTCCTCAATTGTACTAGTACTTCCGGTTCCTTGTACTTTACAGTTGGGTTTGTATTTCCAGCCCCTTTTACATTTCTACACTCTTTTGTTATAAATTTCACCTGGTGTTTTGTATCCAGTTGTGTGCTCTGTTGTGTGCCTTTATAGGTTATGAAGGAAATTCCTTCCCAGTTTTAGGGAATACACCTTTGGTGCTAGTTTCTAGCCCCTAGCCTATGGAAGGCGGGCTTGGGGTAGTCACGACACAGGCCCCGGGGGATGGGTCGTGACAAATTGGTATCAGAGGAGTCGGTTATACCACATAACTTAGAACTATGATATTTTATGTGAAGTAATAGTGTTATGTGTAGTGAGTGTGCTTTTCAGTTCAGGGAGTCTAGTGTTGGTGCGGCGGCTGACGTATCCATACACCAGGACCATGAATTTTCATTTCTGACTCAGTGTACGAAAACACTGATTGCATGTGTGTTTTCATTGTGATTTCTTAAGTCAGCTCACCAGGTCAGCTCACGAGGTATAATATTTTGACTATGTCGCATCTGTTTCTTTCAGGATTCCTCCACATAGACAGCCAGTTAGAGTTTCGAGATTTGTACGCACTGACAGCCCTCTGAGCAATGAGGCTCCGGTGTAGGGCCCTCTTACTATGTTGGAACCTTTAGGTTGTTGACCTACAACAACACCACCCGTTGGGCAACAGATACCACCAACCACACTGGTGGACAGTGCACAACGATTGAGTTCATTGCATGAGTTCTAGTAGTAGAGGCCTCTGAGGTTTTGAGGCGAGACAGATTCCCACGTAGCTGAGGGCTGGCTAGAGGTGATTGCTAGAGTTTCCCATCTAGTTGAGACCCCAGTATAGTAGGCAGTGATCTTAGCTACTAGTCTTTTTTAGTGAGTGACCATGATGATGGTCCGCTTAGTGATGAGGCTTCAGTACGTGGACCGTTTCCCGAGATAGTACCTTTTGGTAGTGTTCTAGCTATATCACTACTCATTGGTCAGTAGTTACAACTGGCGTTACTGGTAGAGGACACACGTAGGATTAGTGCATTACACATGTTTCAGCATCAGATAACCCTCAGTTTCCTAGGTGATCCCGACTCACACGCGGATGAGGACTGGCTCAAGGAGGTGGCTGAGAGTTCTCTTAAACTTCTACAGCTTTGGCAGGATGACATGTTAGTAACTTAGTATTCATTGAGGAGTACCGATCATTCCTGGTACTCGATGAATATGGTACGAGCAGTGCTTCAAGGCTTGAACATCCGAGAGAGGTTTTTTTTAAAGGACATCTGAGCTAGAAATATTCCTCTATGAATTCCTACTTATGTTCGGGTGCTAGAGAGAACCTTTTCGGTTTAATGTTCATTGGTAGAGCGGATACAACCAGTGAATGTTAGAAGTGGGAAAGTAGGAAACTGGCACCAGTCTCAGAGACTTGGGCATGTAAAATGTTTCGAGAAGAATAAGTGTTAGTGACAGATGAGTCTACAGGGAAACAGACGTGGAATCAGATCTAGGAGTGCACCATGAACTGGTGTACTTTTCGAAATGTTACAACCACCCCCTTTTTTTTGTGGACCTCGCCAGGCTTAGGGAGCTGGAGGACACAGGAAGAGAGTAGTTTCATGCAGTCAAGGAATGAAACCCAAGGTCGCTAGGAATGATTCGAGGTACGAACTAAGTCTACTAATACATACCGTATCAATACACATAAGTAAAAACCATTACTTACTGCCACGAATATTGTCTAGGACCTAGTTTCTTGTTAAACCATTGACTTGACCCTCACATCTAGAGATAACTTTGGGAGGAGGCTCGATAATCACACTTACGCCGGTGGTGTGATCTAACCCTTGAGGTGAGAGTTTCAGTTAGAACCTCTTGGTGGCAGCATCGATGCCTTATGCCGTTAGTTTGGGTTTGGACTTGACATCCACAGTTCGCACTCAGATTGACTGTATTTGGAAAAGAGGTTGTGGTTTATCTACAACGTTGGGATGGGGTTTTCCTTGGTCAGTGAAAAAGGAAACCTCGAAAGCACAATATAAACTCATGTATTGGAGGGTGCATCCAATCACTCATGAGTTTCCCAACCTCACCCTTTTGGAAGCAAAGGTTGACTTTGAGATAGTCTATACTCCTAGGAAAGGGAACATGGTTGCAGACGCACTTAGTAGAAGGTCTGTCCTGCATCTGCTAAGAGAGGTGACAAAGAAGCTAGCAGCTTTGCAGATATCCTTTGTTGATAGAGAAGGAGAAGCTTTTCTCTAGTCTCTTACAGTCACTCCCCCACTCTTTCATTGAGTTAGGGAGGCGCAACATGGAGACGCTGACTGTGAGACACGACATGCTCAGATATCCACAGGACAAGCACTTGATGGATTTTATGAAGGTGGAGAGCATGTCATTCTCTTCAAGGGACTTACCATCGTACCAATGTCACTTCAGGAAGAAGTTTTGAGGGAGTTCCACACATCCCCTCTAGTGGTACATCCGGAAGTGGCGAAGATGTACTAGGACCTCCGATGATAGCACTGGTGGCCAGGAATGAAGAAAGCAGTTGCAGAGTTTGTCTCTCGGTGCCTCACTTGTCAGCAAGTGAAGGAGGAACATCAGGTATCACCAGGCTTGGTTCAACCTTTAGATGTCCCAGAGTAGAAGTGGGATGGGATATCCATGGACTTTGTGTCAGGACTTCCACGTACATCCAGGGGTAATGACTCGATTTGGGTGATCGTCGACTGACTCACCAAGTCTTCCCACTTCCTACCGATCAAATAATATTTCTTACTGGAGATTTTGGGATGCCCTTATGTTCAAGAGATTGTGAGGTTACATGGAGTTCCTTAGATGATCATTTCTGATCATGATGCATGTTTTACTTCTCAGCTATGGAAGGGATTGAAGGAGGCTTTCAAGACGCAACTTCGTTTGAGCATCGCCTTCCATCTTTAGATGGATGGTCTGACTGAGCGGACCATTCAGACCCTCGAGGACATGCTATTTGCTTGTGTCCTCAACTTCGGTCGCATCTGGGAGGATCACTTACCTTTGGTGGAGTTTTCATAACACAATAACTATCACTCCACTATAGGGATGGCACCTTTTGAGGCATTGTATGAGTGACCTTGTAGATCACATTTGTGTTGGACTGACCCAGGGGAGTCAGCACTCGTGGGACTAGAGATAGTACGTGCTACCATAGAGAAAGTGCAGATCATCCAGGAGAAAATGAAGACTGCACAGAGCAGGAAGAAGTCATATGCTGATAGGAGATAGAGACCTCTGGAGTTCTTGGATGGCAACCACGTCTTCTTATGGGTCTCACCCCGAAGCGGTCTATGGAGATTTGGCCAAGGCGGAAAGTTATCTCTGAGATTCATCGAACCTTTTCAAGTCCTCATCAGAGTTGGAGAGGTGGTTTACCGCTTAGCTTTTCCACCTTAGTTTCACTGGGTGCATGACATCTTCTACGTATCCCAGCTGAGGAGATACGTGCACGACCCTTCTCAAGTCATCGACCACAGAGAGCTGGACGTCGACTATGGAGCATCTTTTACAGAGGTTCCAGTAGAGATTGAGGATCAGTGGGAGCTGGTCCTTTTTGGATGGTTTATACCTATGGTACACATTCTTTGGCAGTACGGGAACCTCTAGGAGAGCACATGGGAGTGGGAGGCTTAGATTTGTGCTCAGTACCCCCACTTGTTTACCTAGGTGAGTTGTGGCTTACATGGACATAGAGACCTGAGGTAGGGGTAATTTAAATACCTGGAATTTCCATGAATTTTTTTAATAAATGGGAATTTTACGAGTCCGAAAAATCTGACGGCGAGCGATTCCGATGCCCAGAGTGCCCGGAATGATCCGTTGAATTTTTGTTAAGCTTAAGTTAACACGCATAAGAAGTTTTCTTGAAAAAGTGGAATAACTATTAAAAGGTTACTCAGATTAGAAATCTGAGGGTACCGTTGCACTCATAATGGTGGGTTTACCCTAGGTGCGACTTACGATTAGTTGGAGAAGGCCTCCTGTGAGAAAACCAAAAAATGGCATAATCATAAATAAAATAATTAAATAAATTATTTTCTTTTTCAAATGCTTATAACTCAAAAATGGTAACTCAGATTAAAAATATGAGATCACCACAGAACTCGTGAGGGTATTCTTTCTTTAAGAAGATACTAACTTTGGCCAGGGTGGGATACCAGAGAAAGTTAGTTTTTGGCCGCAAATAAAATAATTAAGTGACAATTATTTTATTGTAAAATTCATAACTTCTAAACGGTAACTCGGATTAAAAATCCAAGAGTAACATTGGGTTCTTTGGAAATTTTTTTACCTAGGCAGAGCCAAACGTCAACCGGCGCTGGATGAGGGTGACTGATAATAAATTTCCAAACTTTTTCTCAGGTACGTTCAGTAAACGCACGAGTGGCGTTTTGTAACTTTTGAACTGGCGCTCAAAGTTGAAATATGAGGGCACCATTGAACTCGTAGTTCTGGTATTCCTTGAAGGAGACATTCACCTTGAAAACAAATTTTTGAGGGTGAAAGTTAGTTTTTGGTTTTTTCTTGAAAGAATAAAAATAAAAATAAATGTGTTTGACACTTTATTTTTATTTGGAACACCCATGTGGGTGTTGGGTGGTGGGGTCCACCAGAACTAAACCTCCTTGTGGAAGTTCGGAAGTGGGACCACCAAACCTTAACCTCCCATGAGAAGTTATGGTGGTGGGGACCACCAGACCCTAACCACCCATGAGAGGTTATGGTGGTGGGGACCACCCGGGGCCTAAACCTCCAAACTCCCCTCTTAATAAGGGAGAAACCTCTCAACTCCCTCATTAATTTGGAGGAGCCTCTTGAGAATCCTCCACATTAATTATCCCAATGCGCCACCATTATTTGCGCCAACGTAAATTAATTGGCTTGACCCCATTTTAAATTAAGTAACAACGTCGTTGGAATTAGGAAGGTTAATAATAAATGAACCGTCATAAATTCCACGATCGTTACATACCTTCCCCCTCTCCTATATATATAGAGCATGGGAGGTGGTTTTGGGATGGATTCACCAAGCGATGAAGCACTGATAAAGTGACGTGACACCCAACACTTCGAGGATTACGCTCTCTAATGAAGAATGCTCCATCGATGAAGAACACCTACAAGGAATGCCTTTGGCTAAGAATATTGACCTCGACTTTGAATTTCTTCCTCATAACTTCCTCTGATGTAGGTTGTGTTAGTCTACAATGAATCTACATCCGCCTTCTTGCACTAACGTCAACAAACAACGAACAAGGTAGGGGTTTATTCATTATTTGATTAAAACTTCCCATGTCCCCCCTCTTTTTCCCTGCGGGGTTGGGAATAGAATTTAACCAGGGGTTATGGGAATTCAAAATATCTTGCATGCTCGTTCTTTTTTATTTTCTTGGTGAACCTCATGATACCACTCTAATATGGAGAGTGCGGGAAAAACTAACATGGCCTGTACTCTCTGTAACCCATTTGTTGATTTGCAGTGTTCTCCGAATCAGAGGAAGGCGACAACTATGTCGAAGGCGACGAAGGCAATGCCCGCGTCACCCACTGCCTCTGTGACCCGCACTGCCCCCGCGGCGCTCTAGCGCCCCGACCGAACCGCCCCTGTGGTCTCCGATCTTCCGGTCATGCCACCCCAGGCTGGGCCGCACCGCCCCGGCCGCGTCGTCTGTCGGATGAACCGACCCTGGCCACCATGACCTCGTGGCGTCCTCCGGGCCGAACCGGCCCCGAGCCCGCCTGTCGCGCCAGCCTCCGGCCTCCGAGCCGCCCCGGCCGCACCAGCCACCGGCCTTCGAGACGCCCCGGCTGCGCCAGATGCTGGCCTCCCGGGCCAATGGCCGAACATGCACCCACATGGCCCCCCAGCTGAGTCGGCCTCCCGCAAACCTCACAGCGCGCCGACCACGCTGGCCTCCCGAACCCCTCGCAGCGCCCCAGCCGAGCAGGCCTCCCGTGCCCCTCGTGGTGCCCCGGCCGAGCCGGCCTCCTGCGCCCCTCATGGCGACCCAGCCGAGCCGGCCTTCCGTGCCCCTCGCGGTGCCCTGACCGAACCGGACTGCGCCGTCGTAGCACCCTCCGGGCAAAATCGCCCAGGTAGCGCCCTCCGGGCTAAACCGCCCTCATGCCGACTCGTGGTCGGTCCGTGCCCTCTCGGCTCTCCGAGGCCCCTCGTGGACTGCTAGGGTGGGCCCAGCGGGGCGGGCTGAACCCAATGGGCTGGGCTGCCCAACGGGCCGGGTCGGACCGCACCCGGGCCCACTACGACCCTTCACATTCTTTTGGCCATATCATTGATACTGGACGTCCGTTTGATGAACCGTCCGTGGTACTGGAATTAGTGGATCATGACAGTCCCGTTGAGTATACCACAATGGAGTTTGAGGTATAGTTAAGAAATAGTCAGGTCGGATCGTGCACGAAATCAACCGGGCCCCCGGGACTAAAAGGCTAATAACTCACAGACCGGGCGTCTGATTGATGCACTGCATGTTGCGTTGAGACCCCTATAACGTGGTAGACCTTTGAAATACTTCTTCGTGGGACTTCAGGATAGTTGGATCATCGACCAGTAGCTTGTGGAGTAGATCTTCTGGAGACGAGCGAGCTTTTGTGCGGGAACCTAGTAGCTGGATGATACTTGACGACCGCTAACTGTTTGACTCGGAGTGACTTGATTAGCCCAGTGGGAAGCATCTGGTTGTAGCGGCAGACCCACGGTGGAAGAGCGCGCTTGGTGACATGATAGACCCACAATACTCGACAGGAGGAGCACCTCTGCAGGCTCTGAGGGAGAGCGCCAGGGTGTGGCGGAAGACCCACAGTGTAGAGCACCTCTATGTGACACCGCAAGCCCACAGTACTCGAAAGGAGGAGTATGTAACACCCCAAGCTTCCAAGGTAATTTTACCTTTAATGTAATAGCTTTCATTGGATGCAACTTCGAGATTCTAACACACCGCGACCAATCAAACTAGAATTTATGAATAGTAATACCCACTTTTTGAAATTCAATAAATTTTAACTTTCAAAATGGACTTCATTTATGGAATCGGAATATCGAAATTATCTTAGGGTAATTTTTTGGTATTTTTCTGAAAACTCTCAATTTTTGATGAATAGTGAAAAACACTGAGTTATAGTTTAAAAAAGAATATTTATTTAAATAAGTAATTATTTTATTTAAATTTATTTTAGGTCAAAATAGATACATAATACATATATATGTTCAATGTAATTCATTGGAGTCATTTTGTACTAATATTAGATATATAAAATTTTATTGAACTTTTCACTGTCTTTTACCCGCCACCTAAGAGAATTTGCAAATTTACATAAAACATAGTTTTACCATTTCTGTGAGTTGAATTTGGAAAATCCGAGAGACACAGTTAATATAAAAGAGTAAAATTTGGTTCAATAAGATAAAAATAATTTTTGGTGAATAGTAACTTTTAACTTTTATTTACCACAATTAAAAGTAAATAGGGAAATTAAAGTTAAAAATTATATTATTATTACTACCCTAAAACATGTCCCGATTCTATTGGATATACATAATTTGACCAAAAACAACCTTAGGAATAAAATATTACCCTCTTTGAGACAATGATGATGCAATAATTACCTAATTAATGAAATATTAAAATAATTGATATTATAAATATCCAAATAAATGTAATTTGAGACTTTTTATGAATTCCAATAATTTTATAGTATAATATGACATATTAGGGTTGGTTAGATGAATTTTTTTCTAAGTAATAATGCTGTTATGAATTTAGAAAAAACAAAATACCAAATCGTGTCAAAATTGACATAAAAGTGTTTTTAAAACAAATATTATATTATTAATTGATATTATATTCCTAAAAATCTAAGGTTCTGCCAAAAGACTTGTATAATGATATTTGTATCATTAATGATCCACTTGGGGTTTTCTTGGAAGTATATATTATGTTTATTAACAATATAATATAAAAATACAAAGAGACATGGTAAATGTCAAACTATTTAACTAAGAGTTAAATCTAAAAGATAAGGTTAATATAGTGATCCAAACCTGTCTAACACCTATTGGTTGAGTGTTTTTCGACCCATCCCCACATTATCCTTTAAATAATTTACTTTGGATCCATTAGAAACCTAAAATTATTTTATTATAAAATAATATTTCTATCTTTTCCTAAGATGCCTCTCACCCCTCTTATAAAAGAAAACTTCTGTTCCCTCATATTCACATATTCAAAGCATTTTTTCACAGCAATACTCTACCCAAATACCCTCTAAAATGTTATACCTTCATCTTATAGGCCTTAATTTAGTCAGAAAGACAACCTAAGGAGCCCTTTTAATCAAATTAAAAGGAAGAACCCGAAGAAGAGGTAAATATTTTATCACCTCTTTCGATGACCTTTCTTCTTCCACATCCTCTTTCTTTGTTTTTTCCATTCTAAAATAATAACTCTAGTATCTTATATACATTTTGATGTTATTATAATTAGGTTACAACCATATTCATTATTCTATCCATCCATTGAATGACATGTCACCATACGTGCATACGTACGGCTTACTGTCTCCACGTCGTGGTGTAACTGTTATTCAATACATTATTATTTGGATGGGTATAAAACTAATGTGTAATTTATGTAAATAATAAATATAACATGGTAAATATTCTGTATATACGATATACCATCCAATTATATATTATTTTAATATCAAAAGAATGATATTTTCACTCGTGCGTACGTACGTATTACCGTCTCCGCGAACGCGATGAGATTCATTCCCCATTGTAATCCATTCAAGACTAATTTTCATTTGATGATTAAAAACAATGTTTAAAGACTTAATATAATTCTTAATATTAATAAGATAAATCCTATTCATAACAAACACTACTTAAAAAACAAAGCATATAAATAAAAATGAATCAGTTAACACCTGAAACAACGATAATACTAAAATATTATTAACATGGCAATATTAAAAGATCATAAATGATATCATATTAATGTATATGATTATTTTATAATTTAATAACAATTATTTAACCATTATACAGGATGTTAAACTACCATTGACCTAGGAAAAGTACAATGTAAGGGGTTTCTTATCTCATTTTTAATTCTGTGAGATTTCCATTATTTGCCACTTATTTATTAAATGTGGTGTATTGTGTATTGTCATTTGATATATATATATATATATATATATTATCATGATTTTATTTATATTCATGGTATTCTGTGATAAATTTGGTTGTTATTAACTTTTTTCCATATGACTCGATTGATTTCAATGAAGTAAGGGTTTTCATCCCACTTCCTATTTTCGTGAGATTCATGCCATACTTCCACTATTTCCCTTTGTGTGGTGTATGTACTGCACAATAATTGCATTATTTGTGTAACATACTTTAATTTATGAGTAATTACATCTTAATATTATTTTCCAACTTTCATGTGATGTATTTTTCGTAAGTTAACAAATTGGTAATGGAATTTCAAATTTCAATTTCCACTCATTCGGCTTTATGCATACTTTATTGATTATTTTACACTATGATTATGTGTGGAATAACTATTTATTATTTGTTTAGTAATTTACACTCCCCTTTCTGTGAATATACTTTTGATACACATAATAACTCCTTTGATAAATTCTCAAGTCATCGATATGAACTTGATAAGAGTAATTTTAACTCAATCTCCATTTATTGAGTTAAACATCCAATTCATTGGTGTTGTTTTTACGAGAATATGTGTGAATGTCATCTGATTTATTTACACTAAATATCCAATAATATTTAGTGTATTTATATTTGTCACACATAATTATGTTGTTAATTTATCCATAACCTAAGGATGTGGTCTTTATAATAGATTTCATCTCAATTTACATTCCCTTGAGACTTCTTTGTTGTAATACACAAATTCACTTTTATATGGTGTATATAATGTACTTTGACATAGTATTTAGTTAATCCCATTATTCTCATGATATTATAAAGTTTTTATTACCTCAATTATTTGTATTCAAGTGTCTCTCTTTTGGTTAGGAACTCCAACTAAAATATCATTTTAATTTTTTTTAAAAATTTATTATTCTAAATCATTCTCATTAATGTTCATGTTTTAAAAATGGTTTTAAGGATTTATATATACGGAAATTAACGTTTTAAAAATAAAATTCCTTTTAAATGTTTCAAATTGGTATTGGATACAATGATTCAAAAATCTATTTTGAATGGTTTCTTGATAAGTATTGACACTTTTAAATGTTTTTCAAGAAAAGGGGGATATTTTGTAACATCCCAAGTAAGAAATGAATAATAGATATTTTTATCTATGTCTATTAATGATTAAGATAGTGTTTTAGAGGCTTAAAATGAAAATAAATATAATCTTATGCATGGAATACACTAACATTCTTAAAAGATTATTTTACTGCCTTTTGATGGAAAACCCTTTTTAAATCTATCTTTTGACAATTTTATAAGCTATGTTTTTCAAAATAAAATTATTATTTATGTTTGGGACATCAAAATTTACTTTGTGTGAATTTTTGGTATTTTTCTGATAAAGTTCATTTTTTAATGAATAGTGAAAAATGTTGTATTTTAATTCAAAACCTCTTTTTAATCTAATTTATTTATATGATTAGATTATCTTTTGAATTAGTTTTGAAGTGAAATTAGAATATATTTTTACTATTTTATCCAATGGTGGTCATTGGAATCAATTTCACTATGAAAGTGGACTTAAACTAGTGTCAATCTTTTGATACTTATTGTTTCATAAAAACACGCTATTTGTCATGACTGCGGGAATTAACTATTCAATTAATTAATGTGACTTATATGTTTTAAATTTTGTAAAATAGACTTCATTTTTGAATTCGGATTATCAAATATATCTTAGGGTGAATTTTTGGTAATTTTCTGAAAAACTTCAATTTTTGATTAATAGTGAATCCACTAAGTGGTAGTTAAAGAAACTAATTTTTCCGTTTAAATGAAATTTTTCCATCACTGTGATTTTATTTTAAAAAATCTGACATACATGGTTGTCATTAAGAAGTAAAATTTGGTTTAATGAGATTAAAATAATTTTTTGGTGAATAGTAACTTTTAAGTTCTTAATCGCGATTAGTGGCAATTAGTGTAGTTTATGGTAAAAATAATGCTTTAATAAAATGAGATGAGCTTGAAACATGTCCTACCCTCATTGGTTGTGTCATGGCCGACCACGAAAATCCATGGGTCAACTTGGGGACCCCATGGAGTCACATTGGTTGGGAAATGACATAAATTACTTTTTATTTAATATTAAAGTAAAAATGACACAAACATGAGTTATTTTACTAAAACAATTTTTAAATGGGGTTATACAAGTCATAATTTTGACTATAAATATTATTTATAAATATAAAAAGATTTCCTACATCATAGTATTTTTTTTTATAATTTTTAGAAATTAAATAAATTAATGTATTTATGACACCATAATGATGCAGCGATGACCTCATTATTTGACGATTTAAATAAAATGGAAAGTTAATGTAAAATATAAAACCTACACATGGCCAAAACCTATTGGATGAGTGGATTTAGAACCCTTATCACCTTATCCTAGAATTATATCAATGTGGGACCTCTTTAATCCTAAACTCATTTTAAAATAAAGTAACTTATCTTTACTTTCCAATAGTGCCCCTCCTCTCCTCTTATAAAAGGCCCCCACCTCTACCTCCTTAACCACACTCCCAAAGCCTTTGGCTCGGCCAACCCCTGCCCATTTTGTCTCTCCACTTCCCTCTATTACTCCTTGAAGCCTCACTTTGGGCAGAAGTCTTCCCAAGGAAGCCTTTGAGCTCAAACCAAAGGGAGTTACCCGATTTTAAGGTAATGTCTTCTTTTGAGTCCTTTTGTTTTATTTTGCTTCTCCAACCCCCTAAACTCTTTTTATTCTTTTATTTTGTAACAAATACAGTATCCTCAATATACTAGGATGTTGTTATAAAATGGATTCGAGCTACACTTACACACAACTACATCTAATGGTTAACGAACATACTGTTTCTGTGGATGGTGAATTTATGCCTCCCGAAACGATGATTGTTCAACATTCTTTTAACACCTTCAAAGGTGGCCATTAAGATGTCACTATATTTATATATGATATATAATATGTTTATGTTTTCATTAAGATTCTTTATTTTTCATTTTGGGCCTACCTTTATGGTTTCAATTATGGGTAAACGCGATATCTTCATTTAAGGAAGTGCGGACTACCGCCCCCTCAAAGTGATTTGATTCGTTAAATACCATATGTGGGACATATAAAGGATGGAAATATGATATTATATATGATATTATACTGTAATTATAATATACCTTTATATCATTATGATTCTATTCTATAAAATACGAAATAGAAATGAAAGTAGCGTTCATGCGTACGTACGGCTTACCGTCTCCATTAATGGTGCATTTCATTTCATACTTCTAAATGATTATGTAATATTATAAATGCATGAATATAATGTATATATATGACATATATGATATCTGCATCATGAATACCATTCTGGATATAATGGATACATTAACAACTTGTAATTATAAAGGGTTTATTTTTTACTCAAGTACCAATGATCGTTAAAATGACCGTTATTAACTTAAATAATTACATAGTGTTCATGACATGGAAATAAGTTATATAAAAGGAATAATGAACTTGGAAAAGGTTCTTAATCAAGTAGAAATTAAATCATGTTTATTATTAAGGACATTAAAGAACAATCGAGTCAAGTCGGACTCGAGGTATGGGACTTTGTCTCAATCTCCTTTCATTGAGGTATATTTTGTTTTGTACACAACATTATTTTATACGGTGTTTAAACCCCTTTGACTTTTACGTTTATCGAAAAGGAATATTTTTAATACGAAGCGTTTTACTAAACGACAAAAGGGAATGTTTTTGTCGTACG
Source organism: Viscum album (assembly GCA_963277665.1). Classification (NCBI taxonomy): domain Eukaryota; kingdom Viridiplantae; phylum Streptophyta; class Magnoliopsida; order Santalales; family Viscaceae; genus Viscum; species Viscum album. Next base: position 1,190,713,038 of record OY728126.1, read on the forward strand.
TATGCGGCGACAACGACTTCTCCGTCGCCGTGACCGTTATTTTAGTTTCGGCTTCCTCTACAAGCCATACCTTCTTTTTAAAAGAAAAATAAATACCATGTTTTAATTTTCTTTTATTTTGGTATTGAAAATGGTTTTCATAATGTTTTTATATCAATGTGTTGTATTGATATCATGTTATTTAAAGGTGGAAATGTTATGTTTTCTTTATGCATGTTTTATGTGATACGATTATGTTGAGGTTCTTGGGAATTATTATGAAGACGGGTGGTTCCGTGATAAACTAAGGGCGGGCGAGCCCGATATAGCTCTCCAATTCATTGGGTAACGCAAAGGAGTGAAACGTTAAGGTTTCTCCGAAGAGATTTAGGGAATATACTATGATGGGTATTCCAAACGTAACTAAGAGGGTTACTCCCTACGTAAGAATGTTATGAATGCCTCAAGTTACCTTTATGTCTTATGATTTCTATGATTTATTCATGATTTGATGAGGTATGTTAAAGTGCTTATGTTTTATGGGTAAAGTATGATCTCATTCTTATGTATATATGAACCCTTGTTACCTTTCCATTTTTTTATATCCCTTTGCTGAGATTTTTATGCTCATCCCATGTTTTTTTGAAATGTTTTCACAGGTCAAGGGAAAGGTACATGATATGATGATAGTGTCAAGGAAGTGTCAAGAAATAATCCATGTTTTATTTTAAATATGTTTCCATTGATGGGAATGAAGAATACTATCTTTATGTAACCACTTTGTTTATATGTGGAATGTAATCTAATTCTCTAAAACTCTAAACCCGAAAAGATCCTCAATGTGTAACTTGTAATAACTCAAGATTAAGTAAAGATTAAGGTTGGGGCCTTATAGTTGGTATCAAAGGTTGGTTTTGATAACATTAGGAGTTAGAATTCTATTAAATGATTATCCAAAAATAATTTTTTTATGGTCAAATTGAAGTGATATAGTATTTGAAGATTACCATGTTGCTTCATCTAAGACATGTTTGTTCAGAATGGTTTTTCGCAGAGGAAACAGGGAAGCAGTGCTAGGAAGGCATGCAGAAGGAAATAACCTTCTGAATCATCATCCTGAGATGGTTGGAATTGGAACTGAACTGTTTGTTGCAGTAATGGCACAATTGACTCAAGTGATAAATGGAGGTGGTATCCATGCACGAGATCAGCCAGATCAACCGCAGAGGAACATGTCAGTGGTGGAACATTTCATAAGGCAACAGCCCCCATCATTCAGAGGATCATCTGACCATATGTTAGCTGAAGGGTGGATTAAAGCACTGGAGAAGATTTTTGATGTCATGGGGTGTTCAGACAATCAAAAGGTTAGTCTTGCTATTTACCGTTTGGAGGGTGAGGCAGATCAGTGGTGGTCTATGGTTAAAAATACCAGGGACGCTGATGAGATTGATGCTCTTGACTGGGATGAATTAAAAGGTATGTTTCTTGAGAAGTATTTTCCTAAGGTTGTTCGACTTAGGATGGAAAAGAAATTCTTGGAATTGAGGCAAGAGGAAGACTCAGTGGCTACCTATGAAGAAAGGTTCACTCGATTGGCATGGTATGCTCCAAATTTTATCCGAGACCTTGATAGTAAAATCAATCGTTTTTACTCAGGATTAAAGCCAAAATATTGAAGGGAATTATCTTCTCGTGAGTTTAAAAGTTATGAAAATCTTGTTTGATGTGCTAAGAAGGTGGAAATGGAGTTTTCCGATGATCAAGTGTTCTATAATAACCAATAGAAGAAGAGACCGAGGTGGCAGGAGAAAGGTAAGAATTCTTCAAAAAAGTCTGATGGTAAGAAAACTAAGTTTCCAGTTTGTGATAAATTTGGCAAAAGGCATGATGGGGAATGTCTTCTGAATTCTGGAAAGTGCTACCGATGTGGTAAGATGGGACATAAGGCTCTTGATTGAACTGAAAATGATCAGGGTGATGGTAAGACCAAATTTGATTTACAGTTAGTGAAATGTTATAAGTGAAATGAGATGGGTAACTATGCAAACGAGTGTCTGACAAAGAGCTTGAGTGATGGGAAGCAGTTGGACTACAAGCAGAAAGGGGTGGCGAAATCCTTTGAAACTATTTCGGCAGATGTCGGGCCATCAAATGAAGTTGTATCAGGTACTTTTTTTTGATTTTTTAGATTATGCTAGTGTGTTGTTTGATTCAGGGTCTACACATTATTTCATCACTGAATCCTTTTCTAGTAAAATGGGAATACCATCTCAAGAAATGACTCATGAACTTTTGGTAAAAACCCCTGGGGGAAATGTTGAGGCAAAAATAATTTATAAGAATCTTCCTATCCTTATCTGTGGAAACAACCTACTTGAAAACCTTATTGTTCTTCCTCCAGTAGAGTTTGATGTTATCTTGGGTATGGATTGGCTCTCTATATACCATGCTATGATTGACTGTAGAGCTATAGAAGTTTATTTTCAGAAAGACTTTCAGTTTTTTTACAAGAATGAACCCTTACGTTTGATAACATATCAAGAGGCCGAGAAACTTGTAAAAGATGGAAATGAATGTTACCTTGCACACATCGTTGAAAATAAAGGAACTGTTCAGATTAATGATGTTCCAGTGGTAAATGAGTATCCTGAGGTTTTTCCTGATGAGTTGCCTGGAATAATACCAGATCGGGAAGTTTAATTTACTGTTGACTTAGTTCCTTATGCTAAGCCAATTTCAAAACCCCCTTATCGAATGCCTCAAATTGAACTTTTAGAGTTGAAGGAGCAATTGCAAGATTTATTAGAGAAAGGTTTCATTCGACCTATCACATCACCATGGGGTGCTCCTATCTTGTTTGTTAAAAAGAAAGATGGTTCAATGAGACTTTTCATTGATTATAGAGCCTTGAATAATATCACTGTTAAGAACAAATATCCTTTGCCTCATATCGATTATTTGTTTGATCACCTCCAGGGAGCTCAGTTTTTTTCAAAGATTGACTTGAGATCGGGGTACCATCAGCTGAAGGTAAAGGAAGCAGATGTTCCGAAGACTACGTTTCGTACAAGATATGGCCATTATGAATTTGTAGTAATGCCTTTTAGGCTAACCAATGCACCTGCTGTACTCATGGACTTAATTAATATAATTTTCCATGAGTTCTTGGATAACGTTGTGGTGGTTTTCATTGATGATATTTTGGTGTTTTCTAAAAGTAAAGAAGAGCATGAAAGACATTTAAGGGTTATCTTGAAAACCTTAAAAGAAAAGAAATTTTATGGGAAATTCAGCAAGTGTGAGTTTTGGTTTCAACAAATTTCTTTCCTAGGTCACATTGTTTCAAAAGATGGAATAACCGTTGATCATGCAAAACAATAGTTTTTGAAGAATGGCCAAGACCCACAAATGTAACTGAGATTCGTAGCTTCCTTGGTTTGGCAGGCTATTACCGAAGGTTTGTTAGAAATTTTTCACGGTTATCTAGTCCAATGACTAAGCTAACTCGGAAGGGTGTTAAGTTTATCTGAACAAAAGAATGTGATGATTGTTTTCAGGAATTGAAATGAAGATTGGTGAATGCTCCAGTTTTGGAACTACCTTCCAGGAATGGTGTGTTTGTTATATACAGTGATGCTTCATTGAAAGCACTTGGTTGCGTCCTAATATAGAATGATCAGGTAATTGCATATGCTTCACGAAAGTTGAAAACTGATGAGGTAAAATACCATACAGATGATTTGGAATTAGCTGCTGTTGTTTTCTCTTTAAAAATTTGGAGGCATCATTTGTATGGAGTAAATTGTGAAATATATACCGATCACAAAATTTTAATGTATATATTCACTCATAAAGAATTGAACATGAGACAAAGGAGATGTCTAGAATTAATCAAGGATTATTATTGTACAATTCATTACCATCCGGGAAAAGAAAATAAAGTGCCTGATGATTTGTGTCGAAAAAGTAATACTTCATTAGCAATGTTGCATTTGGAATGTGATCCTTTGGTTAAGGATTTGATGAACTTTGGCATAGAAGTTGTGGGTGCAGGAAGTTCTTATGTTTAGTTTCAGGTATCAGTGAGATCATCTCTATCAGATAGAATCAAGCAAGCACAGAAGCAAGACAGTGAGTTGCAGAAAAAGGTAGACCTGGTTCAGAAAGGTAAGTTGCCTGAATTCAACATTGATAATGATTGTGTTTTGAGTTTTGGGAAGAGATTGTGTGTGCCTTATGATTCATAGTTGAAGAGAGAGTTGTTATGTGAAGATCATAGTTCTCCATTTTCAGTTCATCCTGGCAGTACTAAGATGTATATAGATCTGCGGGAGTATTACTGGTGGTATGAAATGAAAAGAGATATTGCTGATTTTACTATGAAGTGTTTGACTTGTCAACATGTTAAAGCAGAGCGGCAGTTCTCGAAAGGGATTCTTCAGACTTTAAAAGTGCCAGAGTGGAAATGGGAAAACATATCCATGGACATTGTTGTGGGATTACCGAGGACATATCGAGGTAATAATGCAATATGGGTTATTGTTGATCGCTTGACTAAATCTGTTCATTTTCTTGCTATACGAGATACTTTTTCCCTGGATCAACTTTCCTGTTTGTATGTTAAAGAGATAGTTAGGTTACATGGAGTTCCTCTCTCCATTGTATCTAACTGCGATCCCAGGTTCACTTCTAACTTTTGGAAAGGCTTCAGAAGTCGTTGGGTACTAAATTAAATTTTAGTATAGCTTTTCATCCTCAATCAGATGGGCAGTCGGAACGAACAATTCAATCCTTGGAGGATATGCTATGTTCTTGCTCTATGGATTATCAGGGATGTTGGGACCAACATCTTTCTTTGGTTGAATTTTCATATAATAACAGTTTTCATTCCAGTATAGAGATGGCACCATTTTAGGAATTATACGGGAAGCGGTGTCGAACTCCAGCTTTCTGGGATGAAGTGGGTGAAAGGAAGTTGATGGGACCAAAATTGGTAGAAGAGATGGAAGAAAAAGTTCAGCTGATTCAGAAACACATGAGAACAGCTCAGAGCAGGCAGAAGAGTTATGCGGACAACAGGAGGAAGGATCTCTCTTTTGAGGTAGGTGATCATGTTTCTGTCAAAGTATCACAATCGAAAAGTGTGATGTGATTTGGTAAGAAAGGAAATTTGTGTCCAAGGTTCATTGGACCATATGAAATTCTGGAGAGAGTTGGATCAGTTGCATACCGAGTGGCTTTACCTCCGAGTTTATCTCAGGTACACAATGTTTTTCATGTTTCGATGTTGAGAAAGTATATGCCAGATCCATCTCATGATTTGAGTCCAGAGGTAGTTCAGCTAGAAGAGAACCTATCTTATGAGGAACAACTGGTCCAGATTTTTGACCACAGGGAGCAAGTGTTACGGAATAAGGTGATTAAGCAGGTAAAGGTTTTGTGGAAAAACTACATGATGGAAAAGGCAACATGGGAATCTGAAAATACAATGAGGGATAAGTACCCCCATTTATTCGATAAGTAAATAAATTGCGGGGACACAATTTTATAAAGGGGGGAAGTATGTAACATCCAATTAAGTAATGAATAATAGATATTTTTATCTATGCCTATTAATGATTAAGATAGTGTTTTAGAGGATTAAAATGAAAATAAATACAATCTTATGCATGGAATACATTAACATTCTTAAAAGATTACTTTACTGCCTTTTGATGGCAAACCCTTTTTAAATCTATCTTTTGACAATTTTATAAGCTATGTTTGTCAAAATAAAATTATTATTTATGATTGGGACATCAAAATTTACTTTGTGTGAATTTTTGGTATTTTTCCGATAAAGTTCATTTTTTAATGAATAGTGAAAAATGTTGTATTTTAATTCAAACCTCTTTTTAATCTAATTTATTTATATGATTATATTATCTTTTGAATTGGTTTTGAAGTGAAATTAGAATATATTTTTACCATTTTATCCAATGGTGGTCATTGGAATCAATTTCACTTTGAATGTGGACTTAAACTAGTGTCAATCTTTTTATACTTATTGTTTCATAAAAACACGCTATTTATCATGACAGCGGGAATTAATTATTAAATTAATTAATGTGACTTATATGTTTTTAATTTTGTAAAATAGACTTCATTTTTGAATTCGGAATATCAAATATAGCTTAGGGTGAATTTTTGGTAATTTTCTGAAAAACATCAATTTTTGATGAATAGTGAAACCACTAAGTGATAGTTAAAGAAACTGATTTTTCCGTTTAAATGAAATTTTTCCATCACTGTGATTTGATTTTCAAAAATCTGACATATATGGTTGTCATTAAGAGTTAAAATGTGGTTTAATGAGATTAAAATAATTTTTTGGTGAATAGTAACTTTTAAGTTCTTAATCGCGTTTAGTGGTAATTAGTGTAGTTTAAGGTAAAAATAATGCTTTAATAAAATGAGATGAGCTTGAAAAATGTCCTACCCTCATTGGTTGTGTCATGGCCGACCAAGAAAAGTCATGGGTCAACTTGGTGACCCCATGGAGCCACTTTGGTTGGGAAATGACATAAATAACTTTTTATTTAATATTAATGTAAAAATGACACAAACATGAGTTATTTTACTAATACAATTTTTACATGGGGATATAAAAGTCAAATTTTTGACTATAAATATTAGTTAGAAAGTTAAAAATATTTCCTACATCATTGTATTTTTTTATAATTTTTAGACATTAAATAAATTAAATTATTTATGACATCATAATGATGCAGCGATGACCTCATTATTCGACGATTTAAATAAAATGGAAAGTTAATGTAAAATATAAAAATTACACATGGAAAAAACCTATTGGATGAGTGGATTTAGAAAACTTATCAACTTATACTAGAATTATATCAATGTGGGACCTTTTTAATCCGAAACTCATTTTAAATAAAGTAACTTATCTTTACTTTCCAAGAGTGCCCCTCCTCTCCTCTTATAAAAGGCCCCCACCTCTAACTCCTTACCCATACTACCAAAGCCTTTGGCTCTGCCAAACCCTTCCCATTTTGTCTCTCCACTTCCCTCTCTTACTCCTTGAATCCTCACTTTGGGCAGAAGTCTTACCAAGGAATCCTTTGAGCTCAAACCAAAGGGATTTACCCGATTTTAAGGTAATGTCTTCTTTTGAGTCCTTTTGTTTTTTCTTGCTTCTCCATCCCCCTAAAATCTTTTTATTCTTTTCTTTCGTAACATCTCCAGTATCCTCAATATACTAGGATGTTGTTATAAAATGGATTCAAGCTACACTTACACACAACTACATCTAATGGTTAACGAACATACTGTTTCCGTGGATAGTGAATTTATGCCTCCCGAAACGATGATTGTTCAACATTCTTTTAACACCTTCAAAGGTGGCCATTAATATGTCACTATATTTATATATGATATATAATATGTTTATGTTTTCATTAAGCTTATGTATTTTTCATTTTGGGCATACCTTTATGGTTTCCATTATGGGTAAACGCGATATCTTCATTTAAGGAAGTGCGGACTACCGCCCCCTCAAAGTGATTTGATTCGTTAAATACCATATGTGGGACATATAAAGGATGGAACTATGATATTATATATGATTTTATACTGGAATTATAATATACCTTTATATCATTATGATTCCATTCTATAAAATACGAAATAGAAATGAAAGTAGCGTTCATGCGTACGTACGGCTTACCGTCTCCATGAACGGTGCATTTCATTTATTACTTCTAAATGATTATGAAATATTATAAATTCATGCATGTACTGGATATATATGACATATATGATATCTACATCATGAATACCATTCTGGATATAATGGATACATGAACAACTTGTAATTATAAAGGGTTTATTTTTGACTCAAGTACCAATGATCGTTAAAATGACCGTTATTAACTTAAAAAATTACATAGTGTTCATGACATGGTAATAAGTGATATAAAAGGAATAATGAACATGGAAAAGGTTCTTAAGCAATTATAAATTAACTCAATATTATTATTCAGTACATTAAAGAACGATCGAGTCAAGTCGGACCCGAGGTAAGGGACTTCGTCTCAATCTCCTTTCATTGAGGCATATTTTGTTTTATACACAACCTTCTTTTATATGGTGTATAAACCCCTTTGACTTTTACGTTTATCCAAAAGGAATCTTTTTTATACGAAGCGTTTTACTAAATGACAACAGGGAATGTTTTTGTCGTACGTATGCGGCGACAACAACTTCTCCGCCGCCGTGACCGTTATTTGAGTTTCGGCTTCCTCTACAAGCCATACCTACTTTTTAAAAGAAAAATAAATACCATGTTTTAATTTTCTTTTATTCTGGTATTGAAAATTGTTTTCAAAATGTTTTTATATCAATGTGTTGTATTGATTTCTTATGATTTAAAGGTTGAAATGTTATGTTTCCTTTATGCATGTTTTATGTGATACGATTATGTTGAGGTTCTTGGGCATTATTATGAAGATGGGTGGTTCCGTGATAAACCAAGGGTGGGTGAGCCCGATATAGCTCTCCAATGCATTGGGTAACGCGAAGGAGTGAAACATTAAGGTTTCTCCGAAGAGATTTAGGGAATATACTGTGATGTGTATTCCAAACGTTACCAAGAGGGTTACTCCCTACGTAATAATGTTATGAATGCCTCAAGTTACCTTTATGTCTTATGATTTCTATGATTTATTCATGATTTGATGAGGTATGTTAAAGTGCTTATGTTTTATGGTTAAAGTATTATCTCATTTTTATGTATATATGTACCCATGTTTCCTTTCCGTATTTTTATATCCCTTACTGAGCTTTTTATGATCATCCCAAGTTTTTTTGAAATGTTTTCACAGGTCAAGGGAAAGGTACATGATATGATGATGGTGTCAAGGAAGTGTCAAGAAATAATCCATGTTTTATTTTAAATATGTTTCCATTGATGGGAATGAATAATACTATCTTTATGTAACCACTTTTTTTATATGTGGAATGTAATGCATGTTTTATGATCTAATTCTCTAAAACTCTAAACCCGAAAAGATCCTCAATGTGTAATCTTGTAATAACTTATTATTAAGTAAGGTTTAATGTTGGGGCCTTATATATTTCCCTCAAAAAGTTTTGATGATTATTTTCATCTATGTCAATATCATTCATTGTTATCTTTTGAGGTTGATATATTTTAATATAATCTTTCATATTGTATTGAATGAGATATGTTTGATTGTGGATGTGCTATTTTTATACCATTCATGGTTTGTTGTCAAAATAATGACATTTCATATGCTATTTTTAATATTAATGTTAAGATTACGTTTCAAACATTTCATATAAGGAATGCATTGGACTTAGTAAGTGATGGGTGGAGCCCACTATAGCTCCTCGATGCATTAGTAGGTCTCATGAGACAAACTAGTGTATTGGCACAAGGCTTTTACAAAATCTTATTTGTAGTCTTGGCACAAGGCCTTGACTATGTGGTTATGAAAGTCTCACATTATGAATTACATCATTATTAAAGTGGGAATTGATATTGCATGTGATTATTCGACTGGTAGGATATCCATGTGAGTAAGTAAATTGGATTATTTTGATTTAAATTTGACATATTAGGATAAAGTTTATGTTGAAAAGGCTTTTGTTTTAGTTCTATACACTACCTTATATGTTTATGCTTATTTATGAATGTTTCTGATATATTCTTATCCTTACGGAGCATATGAGATCACCCCTTTCTATGTTTTATTTTTCCCAGGATGTGAAGAAGTATATTATAACTGACCTGCAGGGATATACTATGGGATCTCAGTGTTGTCTATGGAAACAATATTGTTGTATTTTTCCATTTTATGATGTAATGTAATCCTTATGAATGTATCTAGTACTTACAAGGCTACTAAAGTAATAAATCTTTCGAGACTTAATATTTTGTGATCATGCCAACGATACGTAAAAATGCAACGACTTTGGGCTTCTGGGGTCGAGGTGTTACAGTTGGTATCAAAGAAAGTTTATTAAAAACCTTGGAAACTAGATTTAGATAATCTCTGATTAGAGCACATAGCCCTAATATAGACTTTGAGGATTAGTATAGAATAAATTCCTAAAAAAATTTATTATAGAGATTTTTTGAGTTTTCCATTAAATAAATCTCTGTCTGGATACAATCAGGTAGAGGCGGCTCTGAAACAAATGTACCTAGGGGTAAAACCCCAAAAAACTGCTTTGAGATAGACTCGAACGGGAACTGGTGCATGACAATGAGCCTTACTTCACTCTTGGTTATGACACTACTGGGGGATATTCTTAGGATAATTTACATTTTCTTTACAAACCAATTTGAATGATTTTAATATAAGATGAGAATAAATGACCTTGGTTAATCCTAAGGTGTTGAAAATTGAAAATATGGTGTCATGATATTATCTAAATGATTTTTTGACTACTATTACTCGTACAATGTTTTTTGGTTTTAGTCAATGGCTGGATTCCAAGGAAGTCATAATAACGTTGATCATGATGTACAACGTGCGAACATTGGTTGAAATGAGAAACAAAATGGAATGTTGGTAGGCGTAAAAGATATAGTGTTCATGCCAAATCAGTTTTCCAAAAATATGATCAACAACATATATATTAACCAACTCCCAGACTCAACAAAGAAGTGAAAGGTGATGAATTACAAGAGATCCTATAGTGGAGACCCTGGAAAAAAGAATCGTCAATTTACATTATGCAGGAAATGTGGAAGGAGACACCCAGGAAAGTGTCTCAATGGAACAAAGAAATGATTTATGTGTGGGAAATATGGACATGAAGTAAAGAATTTTTTAGGAAAAATGAAGAGTACTATATAAGAAAATAAAAATGGTCCCAAGAATCCATTTACAGTCAATTGCCATAAATGTAGGGGACCTGGCCATTACCTGAGTGAATTCCCTATTTTATAGGATATTTTCTTTGTCAAAGAAGATGCTATGTGGAAATAAATGGTTGGAGAAATGTTTAAAAGTATTAGTGCTCCTTGTTTAAGGGATTACATTGGAATAATTTTCTCTTGTATTTGTAACCCTACAGTTTTCCTTGTGAATATGATATTTGGGGAAGGATTATCTTTTCTCTTGTGGATATAGTTATAAATAACCATTTGGTTTTATATGATCATTGGGTTTGAGGCAATTACAAGTTATTATATTTTGGGATGAAAATGCATGGTATGAGATAACATTTGTGGTTAAATTATGTTATGGTTATTTTGAGGAATTTATCTCATTTTTGTAATGTTATAAAATATAGTTTTTGAAAAAGGACAACACGCAAACCGTGTGACAACCCATCGCGTTGGACAAAGCTATTGGAATTGAACCCACAACCAGAGTGTGATTGTGATTTATCGCCTACCACTGGATTACATGAAGTCCCTGGTTAGTGTGAGAAATTATTTCTAGATAAATGATTTTATTGATCAATAATAAGTTGATTTGGGATCTTACGTCTTATCAAATGAATATCCTTAGTATAGGAAAATGATTTGGTGATTATGTGATAAATGTTATTTTGGAAGACGTTCGTGCTGTTGGGAACACTATATGCCTAAGGAAAATAGAATACTATGGGATTTCATTTGAGGAGTAATGGTGTATTTTTATCTATTTTTTTATTGTGGATTTATATTGATTGGGTTATTTATGGAAATGATTAACCTATAATAGTGAATATGTGATTAGGTTAATTACTTTTAAGTATGTGACTTTAAGAGTAGTTGAAGTCATTTGGAGATACAATTTAACATGGAAGACTACATAACCAAATTCCAATAAGTTTTGGGTTTCAATATTTGTTTGGATTATATTGAAGTATTTTATGGACAATTTTTTATTAAATGGTATTTCTTTAACTTTGGGGTATTGTTTGTATAATCATAGAAATTAAGATTAATGTCTCTTTCTTTAAAGTAATATACTCTTAGGGAGATCATCCGATCTTGTACTAACCATTTTGGTTTTGATTAATCTCTAAAGACAAGTTAAATATATAGTTTATCCTTTGTGGTTCATGTGATTCTCTAAAAGTTGATTCTAGCTCATTCGGTGTGACCAAGTCATCTTCAATACTCATCGTTTGAAAAAAATGAATTAGTCGTAAAAATTTATTAAATAATGAAACTCTACTTAAAAAGTAAGTATATCTCTTTATGTTTTTAGTCAATATCATAAATAAATTCCTCATGATTATGAAATGTAACTTAAAAAAACATTGTTCGTTTACTTTTCCTACTGAGAAACTAATGACTGTTTGTCTCATCACAAGTTTGTGGTTTTGTTGTTGTTAACTTTCTCCTTATCATGTTTTCTATCCGTCTCCATCAGATCTTGACACTTAGTTTATATTACATATCCATGTTTTCCAACATGGAATCCTAGTATGGGTTATCTCGGGTGGCCTTTGTACTTTTTTTTCTTTATATTAAAATGATAGTTGTATTGACCCTTTTTCCGATGTGGGACTTTCAATTATGTTCCCATGCCCAATTTTAAAAATTGCAAGGATGATATTTCCAAAAGGTGGGAATAATGTAACACCCCAAGCTTCCATGGTACGTTTCCCTTTAATGTAATAGCTTGCGTTTTACGCAACATTAAGATTCTAACACACCGCGACCAACAAAACTAGTGATTATGAATATTAATACCCACTTTTTGAAATTTTAAAAATTTTATCTTTCAAAATGGAATTCATTTTTGGATTCGGAATATCGAAATTAGCTTAGGGTGAATTTTTTTGTATTTTTTAGGAAACTTTCATTTTTTGATGAATAGTGAAAGACACTGAGTTATAGTTTAAAACTGAATTTTTATTTAAATAATTAAGTATTTTATTTATATATATTTTTGGTCAAAATAGATACATAATACCTATATATGTTTAATGTAATTCATTGGAGTCATTTTGTAATAATATTAGAAATATAAAATTTTATTGAACTTTTCACCGTCTTTTACCCACCTCATAGGAGCATTTGAAAATTTACATAAAACATAATTTTACCACTTCTGTGAGTTGAATTACAAAAATCCGAGAGACAAGGATAGTATCAAGGAGTAAAATGTGGTTCAATAAGATAAAAATATTTTTAGTGAATAGTAAATATTGACTTTTATTTACCACGGTTAAAAGTAAATAGAGTAATTAAAGGAAAAATGATATTAGTATTACCCAAACACATGTCCTGATTCTATTGGATAAGAATAATTCTAAAAAAACCTTATGAATAAAAAATGAACGTCTTTGGTCCACTTGAATTAGATTAGGAAATTTATTATTATTTAATTCACAGAAGTGTTAAAAGAGTAAAAATCAAAGTTTAATAACTAGTTTTTTTTAATATAGGGTTACACATAAGATAAATTAGACTATAAATATTCATTATAAAGATAAATATAATTCCTACATAATTGTATTTTGTTTATATTTTTTATACTTTAAATAATTTAATTTATTTATGACACAATGATGATGCAATAATTACCTAATTAATGAAATATTAAAATAATTGATATTATAAATATCTAAATAAATGTAATTTGAGACTTTTTATGAATTAAAATAATTTTATATGTTAATATTACATATTAAGGTTGTTTAGATGAATTTTATTTGATGTAAAATTGCTGTTATGAATTTATAAAAAACTAAATACCAAATAGTGTCAAAATTGACATAAAAGGGTTTTCAAAACAAATATTATATTATTAATTGATATTATATTCCTAAAAATATAAGGATCATCCAAAAGACTTTTATAATGATACTTGTGTTATTAAGGAACCACTTGGGGTTCTCTTGGAAGTATATAGTAAGTTTATTAACCATATAATAAAAAAATACAAAGGCACATGGTAAATGTCAAAATATTTAACTAAGAGTTAAATCTAAAAGATAAGGTTAATATAGTAACCCAAACCTATCTAAAAACTATTTGTTGAGTGTTTTTCGACCCATACCAACTTTATAATTTAAATAATATACTTTGGTGTGATTAGAAATCGAAAAAAATTAATTGTAATATAATATTTCTATCTTTTCCTAAGGTGCCTCTCACCCCTCTTATAAAAGGGCACTTCGCCTTCCCTCAAATTCACACCTTCAAAGACTTTTTTATCGACCAATATATGCTTCCCAAATACCCTCTAAACTTTACTAACTTCATCCAAGAGGCCTTCCATTAGTCAGAAATCCAACCTAAGGAGCCATTTTGATCAAATCAAAAGGAAAAACTCGAAGAAGAGGTAAATATTTCATCACCTCTTTCAATGTCCTTTCTTCTTACACTTCCTCTTTCTTTGTTGTTTACATTATAAAATAATAACTCCATTATATTATATACACTGTGATGTTATTATAATTATGGTACAACCATATTCATTATTCTATCCATTCTTTTAATGACATGTCACCATACGTGCGTACGTACGACCTACCGTCTCCACGTCGTGGTGTAATTATTATTCAATAAATTATTATTTGGATGGGTATAATAATGATGTGTAATTGATTTAAATAATAAGTATAGTATTATAATTATTCTTTATATATGATATACTATACAATTATATTTTATTTTAATATCAAAATAATGATATTGTCGCTCGTGCGTACGTACGGATTACCGTCTCCACAAACGTGATGAGATTCATTCCCCATCATAATCCATTAAATACTAATTTTAATTAGATGATTAAAAATAATTTTTAAAGACATAATATAATTCTGAATATGAATAAGATACATCCTATTTATAACAAACACTACTTACGAAACAAATCATATAAATGAAAATGAATCAGTTAACACCCGAAATAACGATAATAATAAAATATTATTAGCAATGCAATATTAAAAGATCATATATGATATCATATTAATGTATATTATTCTTGTATAATTTAATAACAATTATTTCACCATTATACATGAGGTTAACCTACCATCGACCAAGGAAACGTACAAAGTAAGGGGTTTCTTATCTCACTTTGAATTCCGTGAGATTTCCATTGTTGGCCACTTATTTAGTAAATGTGGTGTATTGTGTACTGTCATTTGATATATATATATATATATATTATCATGATTATATATGTATTTATGGTATTCTTTGATTCATTTGGTTGTTACTAACTTTTTTCCATACGACTCGATTGATTACAATGAAGTAAGGGTTTTCATCCCACTTCCTATTTCTGTGAGATTCATGCCATACTGCCACTATTTCCTTTTGAGTGGTGTATGTACTGCCCAATGATTGTATTATTTGGGAGATGTACTTTAATTTATTAGTAATTAAATCTTCATTTTATTATCCATATTTCATGGGATTTATGTTTCATAAGTTACCAAATTGGTAAGGGAATTTTATATTTCAATTTCCACTCATTCATATTTACGCATACTTCATTGATTATTTTAATCCATTATTATGTGTGGAATCACTATTTATTATTTGTGTAGTAATTTCCACTTCCCTATCTCTAGACATAATTTTTATACACATAATCACTCATTTGATAAATTCTCAAGTCATCGATATTAACTTGATAAGAGTAATTTTAATTCAATCTCCATTTATTGAGTTAAACATCCAATTCATTGGTGTTGTTTTTACAAGAATATGTGTGAATGTCCTCTGAATGATTTACACTGAATATCCAATAATATGGAGTGTATTTATATTTTTCACACATAATTTTGTCTTTGATTTATCCTTAACCTAAGGTTACATTCTTTATAAGATATTTCATCTCAATTTACATTCCATTGAGAATTTTTTGTTGTTATACGCCAATTCAATTTTATATGGTGTATTAATGTACGTTGACGTAGTATTTCATTAATCCCTTTATTCCAATGAAATTATAAAGTTTTTATTACCTAAATTATTTGTATTCAAGTGTCTCTCTTTTGGTTAGGAACTCTAACTAAAATATAATATTTAAATGTTTTAAAAATTTATTATTCTAAATCATTATCATTAATATCCATGTTTTAAATAAGGTTTTAAGGATTTGTTTATATGTAAATTAAAGTTTTAAAATTAAATTTAATTTTAAAAGTTTCAAAGTGGTATGGGACACATTGATTAAAAAATCTATTTTAAACAGCTTCTTGATAAATAGTGAGACTTTTAAATGTTTTTCAAGAAAAGGGGGATATTTCTCTCAAAACGTTTTGATGATTATTTTCATCTATGTAAATATCATTCATTATTCTCTATTGAGGTTGATCTATTATAATGCAATCTTCTATATTGTATTTAATGATTTATGCTTTACTGTTGATGTGCTATTTTTATACCATTTATGGTTTGTGGTTAGAATATTGACATTTCATATGCTAGTTTTAATACAAATGTTCAGATTATGTTTCAAACATTTCATTAGAGGAATGCATTAGACTTATTAAGTGACAGTTGGAGCCCACTATAGCTCCACGATGCATCATTAGGTCTCATGATACAAACTAGTGTCTTGGCAGAAGGCCTTGACATAATGTTATTTGTAGTCTTGGCATAAGGCCTTGACTATGTGGTTATGAAAGTCCGGCATTATGCATTCCATCATTATGAAAGTGGGAATTGATATTGCATGTAATTATTCAACCAGTATAATATCCATTTGAGTAAGTAAATGGCATTATTTTTATTTAAATTTGACATATTATGATAAATTTTATGTTGAAAAGTCTTTTGTTTTAGTTCGATACATTGCCTTAAATTTTTATATTTATTTATGAAAGTTTCCGCTATATTGGTATCCTTACTGAGCATCTGAGCTCACCCCTTTCTATGTTATATTTTTCCCAGGATGTGAATAATTATATTATGACTGACATGCAGGGATAGACTATGGGATCTTATTGTTTTCTATGGAAACAATGCTGTTGTAGTTTTCCATTTTAGGATGTAATGTAAACCTTATTAATGTATATAGTACTTCCAAGGATAATAAACTGTCGGTCTTTAGAGACTTTATCTTTTGTGATCATAAAAATGATACGTAATAATGCACTGACTCTGGACATCTGGGGTTAGGGCGTTACAGTTGGTATCAGAGAAAGTTTAGTACATACATTGGAAACTAGATTTAGATAAAATTTGATTTGAGCACATAGATCTAAGATATAATTTGAGGATTTGTATAGAAGAACATCCTAAAATTTTGGTATTGTAGAGATTTTGTGATTTTTCCAAGAAATACATCCATGTCTGGATATGAGAAGGTAGAGGCGACTCTGGCACATATTTACCTAGGGGTAAAACCTGAAAACACCGCTTTGATCTAGACTCGAACGGGAACTGGTGCACAAAAATGGTCCTTGCTGCACTTTTGGTTACGACACTCCTGAGGGATATGCTCAGGATAATTTACATTTTCCTTACAAACTAATTTGAATGATTTTAATATAAGATGATAATAAACAACCTTGGTTAATCCTAAGTTGTTGCAAACATAAAATATGGTTTCATGATATTCTCTAAATGATTTTATGACAATTGTTACTCCCAAAATGCTTTCTGGTTTTGGTCAATGGCTGGATTACAAGGAATTCATAGTAACATTGAGCATGATGTACAAGGTGGGAACAATGGTGGAAATGAGCAACAATATGGATTGTTGATAGGAGTAAAAGATATCGTGTTCATTCCAAATCAGTTTTCCAAAAATATGATCAACAAAATATATATTAACCAACTCCTGGACTCAAAAAAGAAGAGATTGTGATGAATGATAGGAGCTCTAGTAGTTGAGACCAGAGAGACAAGAATCCTCAATTTCTATCATGTAAGAAATTTCGAAGGAGACACCCATGAATGTGTCTCAATGGAACAAATAAATGACTTATGTCTGGGAAAGAAGGACATAAAGTAAATAATTGACGAGGAAAAATGAAGAGTACTATGGAAGAAAATAAAAATGGTCCCAATAATCCATTTACAGTCATTTTCCATAAATGTAGGGTACCTGGACATTACCCGAGTGAATTCCCTATTCTATAGAATATTTTCTTGGTCAAAGAAGAAGCTATGTGGGAATAAAAGGTTGGAGAAATGTTTAAAATTAATAGTTCTCCTTGTTGATGGTATTACTTTGGAATAATTTTCTATTGTACTTGTAACCCTGCAGTTTGTCATGTGAAAATGATATTTGATGAAGAATGATCTTATCTCTTTTGGATATAGTTATAAATAAACTTTTTGTTTTATATGATCATTGGGTTTAAGGCAATTACAAGTTATTATATTTTGGGATGAAAATGCAAGGTATGAGATAACATTTGTGGTTAAATAATGTTATGGTTATTTTGAGGAATTTGTCTCATTTTGGTAATGTTATAAAATATAGTTTTTGAAAAAGGACAACATGTAGACCATGTGACAACCCATTGCGTCGGATAAAGCTGTGGGAATCGAACCCACAACCAGAGTGCGATTGGAATTTATCACCTACCACTGGAATACGTGAAGTCCCTGGTTAGTGTGACTAATTATTTTTAGTTCAATTATTTTATTGATCAATAATAAGTTGATTTGGGATCTTATGTATTATCAAATGAATACCCTTAGTATAGGAAAATGATTTGGTGATTAAGTGATAAATGTTATTTTGGAAGACGTTCGCGCTGTTGGAAACACTATATCCCTAAGGAAAATAGAATACTATGGGATTTCATTTGAAGAGTAATGGTGGATTTTTACCTATGTTTTTATTGTGTATTTATAGTGATTTGGGTTATTTATGGAAATTATTAACCTAAAATAGAGAATATGTGATTAGGTTAATTAATTTTAAGTATGTGACTTTAAGAGTAGTCGATGTCATTTGGAGATACAATTTAATGTGGAAGACTACATAACCAAATTCTTATAAGTTTTGGGTTTCAATATTAGTTTGGATTATATTGAAGGATTTGAAGGACAATTGTTTATTGAATGATATTTATTTAACATTGGGGTATTGTTGGTTTAATTTTAGATATTACGATTAATGATTCTTTCTCTAAATGAATATCCTTTTATGGGCATCAACTGATCTTGTACTAACTATTTTGGTTTTGATTAATCTCTAAAGACTAGTTAAATATATATTTTATCCTTTGTGGATCATGTGATTATTTTAGAAGTTGATTCTATCTCTTCTGGTGTGACCAAGTCATCTTGAATACTCATCGTTTGAAAAAAAAAACGAGTTAGTGGTAGAAATTTATTAAGGAATGAAATTCTACTTAAAAAGTAAGTATATCTATTTATGTTCTTAGTCAATATCATAAATAAATTCCTCATATTTATGAAATGTAACTTAAAACAAAAAAAACTGTTGTCTGTTTAATTGTTCTACTAGGAAACTAATGATTGTTTGTACCATCAAAAGTTTATGGTTTTCTTGTTGTTAACTTTCTCCTGATCATGTTTTCTATCCCTCTTTACCAGAACATGACACTTATTTTATCTTCCATATCCATGTTTTCTTACATGGAATCCTAGAATGGGTTATCTCAGGTGACCATAGTACTTCTATTTATTTCTTTTAAAGTGACAGTTTTATTGACTCTTTTTCAAATGCGGGACATTCAATTATGATCCCAAGCCCAATTTTGAAAAATTTCATGGACACAATTTCCAAAAGGGGGGAATAATGTAACACCCCAAGCTTCCACAGTACGTTTCCATTTAATGTAATAAATTTCATTGTACGCAACTTCGAGATTCTAACACACCGTGACCAGTCAAACTAGCCATTATGAATAGTAATACCCACTTTTTGAAATTTTATAAGTTTTATATTTGAAAATGGACTTCATTTTTGGATTTAGAATATCAAATTTAGCTTAGGGTGAATTTTTGGTATTTTTCTGGAAACATTCATTTTTGGATGAATAGTGAAAAACACTGAGTTATAGTTTAAAATAGAATTATTATTTAAATAATTAATTATTTTATTTAAATTTATTTTATTTCAAAATAGATACATAATACCTATATATGTTTAATGTATTAATTTGAGTCATTTTTTAATAATATTCGAAATATAAAATTTTATTGAACTTTTCACCGTCGTTTACCCACCTCCTAGGAGCATTTGAAAATTTATATAAAATATAATTTTACCGATTCAATGAGTTGAATTTCAAAAATCCGAGACACATGGTTAATATCAAGGATTATAATGTGGTTCAATAAGATAATAATATTTTTTGGTGAATCGCAAATTTTAACTTTTATTTACCACGGTTAAAACTAAATGGTGTAATTAAAGGTAAAAATGATATTATTATTACCCTAACAGATGTCCTGATTCTATTGGATAAGAATAATTAAACAAAAAACAACCTTATGAATAAAATATGAACCTCTTTCGTCCACTTGGTTTAGATTAGGACATTTATCATTATTCAATTCAAAGAAGTGTTAAAAGAGTAAAAATCAATGTTTAATAACTATTTTTTTTAATATAGGGTTACACATAAGATAAATTCGACTATAAATATTCATTATAAAGAATAATACATTTCCTACATAATGTAAATTTGTTTATATTTTTTATACATTAAATAATTTAATTTATTTATGACACAATGATGATTCAACAATTACCTAATAAATGAAATATTAAAAAAATTGATATTATAAATATCCAAATAAATATAATTTGAGACTTTTTATGAATTAAACTAATTTTATTGGTTAATATTACATATTAGGGTTGGTTTGATGAATTTTATTTGAAGTAAAAATTCTGTTATGAATTTAGAAAATACAAAATACCAAATAGTGTTACAATTAACATAAAAGAATTGTTTTAAAAAATATTATATTATTAATTGATATTATATTCCTAAAAATCTAAGGTTCATCCAAAAGACTTATATAATGATATTTTTGTCATTAATGAACCACTTGGGGTTCTCTTAGAAGTATATATTAAGTTTATTAACCATATAATATAAAAATACAAAGAGACATGGTAAATGTCAAACTATTTAACTAAGAGTTAAATCTAAAAGATAAGGTTAATATAGTGACCAAAACCTGTCTAAAACCTATTTTTTGAGTGGTTTTAGACCCATCCCCACCTTATCATATAAATAATATAATTTTTTGTGATTAGAAACTGAAAAATATTTTATTATAAAATAACATTTCTATCTTTTCCTAAGGTGCACCTCACCCCTCTTATAAAAGGGAACTTCGCCATCCCTCAAATTCACACCTTCAAAGCCTTTTCTCTTGACCAACCAATGCTACCCAAATACCCTCTAAACAGTCCTAACTTTATCCTAGAGTCCTTCCATTAGTCAGAAATCCAACCTAAGGATCCATTTTGATCAAATCAAAAGGAAGAACCCGAAGAAGAGGTAAATATTTCATCACCTCATTCAATGTCCTTCCTTCTTCCACTTCCCCTTTCTTTGTTGTTTCCATAATAAAATAATAAATCCAGTATCTTATATACACTGTGATGTTATTATAATTGTTTTACAACCATATTCATTATTCTATCCATCCTTTTAATGACATGTCACCATACGTGCGTACGTACGGCCTACCGTCTCCACGTCGTGGTGTAATTGTTATTCAATAAATTATTATTTGGATGGGTATAAAAATGATGTAAAATTGATGTAAATAATAAATATAATTTTATAATTATTCTTTATATATGATATAACATTCAGTTATATATTATTTTAATATCAGAAAAATGATATTGTCGCTCGTGCGTATGTACGGATTACCGTCTCCACGATCGTGATGAGATTCATTCCCCGCCATAATCCTTTAAAGACTAATTTTCATTAGATGATTAAAAATAATTTTTAAAGACTTAATATCATTCTGAATATGAATAAGATACATCCTATTCATAACAAACACTACTTACGAAACAAATCATATAAAGGAAAACGAATCAGTTAACACAAAAAACGACGATAATACTAAAATATTATAAGAAAAGCAATATTAAAAGATCATATATGATATCATATTAATGTATATGATTCTTTTATATATTAATAACAATTATTTAACCATTATAAAAGAGTTTAACCTACCATAGACCTAGGAAAAGTACAAAGTAAGGGGTTTCTTTTCTCACTTTTAATTCCATGAGATTTCCATTGTTCGCCACTTATTTATTAATTGTTGTGTTTTGTGTACTGTCATTTGATATATATATTATAATGATTCTATATATATTTATGGTATTATTTGATTAATTTGGTTGTTATTAACTTTTTTCCATATGACTCAATTTATTACAACGAAGTAAGGGTTTTCATCCCACTTCCTATTCCTGGGAGATTCATGCCATACTCCCACTATTTACTTTTGAGTGGTGTATGTACTGCCCAATGATTGTATTATTTGGGCGATGTACTTTAATTTAGTAGTAATTACATATTAATTTTATTATCCATCTTTCATGGCATTTATGTTTCATAACATACCAAATTGGTAAGGGAATTTTAAATTTCAATTTCCACTCATTTGTTTTTACACATACTTCATTGATTATTTTAATCCATGATTATGTGTGGAATCACTATTTATTATTTGTGTAGTAATTTCCAATCCCCTTTCTATGGACATACTTTTCATACACATAATCACTCCTTTGATAAATACTCAAGTCATCGATATGAACTTGATAAGAGTAATTTTAACTCAATCTCCATTTATTTAGTTAAACATCCAATTAATTGGTGTTATTTTGAAAAGAATATGTGTGAATGTCCTCTGAATGATTTACACTGGAAATCCAATAATATTTAATGTATTTATATTTTTCACACATAATCATGTCTTTGATTTAACCTGAACCTAAGGATACAATCTTTATAAGAGATTTCTTCTCAATTTACATACCATTGAGACTTCTTTTTTGTTATACGCCAATTAAATTTTATATGGTGTATATAATGCAATTTGTCATATTATTTCATGAATCCCTTTATTCCAATGATATTATAATGTTTTTATTACCACAATTATTTGTATTGAACTGTCTCTCTTTTGGTTAGGAACTCTAACTAAAATATAATTTTAAAATATTTTAAAAATTTATTATTCTAAATCTTTCTCATTAATGTCCATGTTTTAAAAATGGTTTTAAGGATTTGTTTATATGTACATTAAAGTTTTAAAATTAAAATTACATTTAAAAGTTTAAAAGTGGAATGGGACACATTGATTAAATAATCTATTTTAAATGGCTTCCTGATAGATAGTGAGACTTTTAATTGTTTTTCAAGAAATGGGGGATATTTCTCTCAAAAAGATTTGATGATTATTTTCATCTACATCAATATCATTCGTTATTCTCTATTGAGGTTGATATATTTTAATAAATTATTCTATAATTTATTGAATGATTTATGTTTTACTATGGATGTTCTATTTTTATACCATTCATGGTTTGTGGTTAAAATATTGACATTTCGTATGCTAGTTTTAATATGAATGTTCAGATTACGTTTCGACCTTTTCATAAGAGGAATGAATTGGACTTAGTAAGTGACGAGTGGATCCCACTATAGTTCCTCGATGCATCAGTAGGTCTCATGAGACAAAATAGTGTCTTGGTAGAATGCCTTGACAGAATCTTATTTGTAGTCTTGGCATAAGGCCTTGATTACGTGGTTATGAATGTCTGGAATTATGCATTCCATCATTATGAAAGTGGGAATTGATATTTCATGTGATTATTCGACTAGTATAATATCCACGTGAGTAAGTAAATGGAATTATTTTTATTTAAGTTTGACATATTATGATGAAGTTTATGTTTAAAAGGCTTTTGTTTTAGTTCTATACATTGCCTTAAATTTTTATGTTTATTTATGAAAGTTTCTGCTATATTTTTATCCTTACTAAGCATCTGAGCTCACCCCTTTCTATGTTTTATTTTTCCCAGGATGCGAATAAATATATTATGACTGACCTGCAAGGATAGACTGTGGGATCTCAATGTTTTCTATGGAAATAATGTTGTTCTAGTTTTCCATTTTATGATGCAATGTAAACCTTATTAATGTATCTAGTACTTCCAAGGATACTAAATGGATCGTTCTTTTAAGACTTGATCTTTTGTGATCATGCCAATGATATGTAATAATGCACCGACTCTGGGATTTTGGGGTCAGGGAGTTACAGTTGGTATAATAGAAAGTTTAGTACAGACCTTGGAAACAAGATTTAGATAAACTCTAATTTGAAAACATAGCTCTAAGATCGAATTGGAGGATTTGAATAGAATAACATCCTAAAATTTTGGTATTGTAGAGATTTTGTGAGTTTTCCAAGAAATAAATCCTTGTATAGATATGAGCAGGTTGAGGCGGCTCTAGCACAGATGTACCTAGGGGTAAAACCTAAAAACATCTTTTTGATCTAGACTTGAACGAGAACTGGTGCATGACAAAGGGCCTTGCTGCACTCTTGGTTATGCACTCCTGGGGGATATACTCAGGATAATTTACATTTTCATTACAAACCAATTTGAAGGATTTTAATATAAGATGATAATAAATGACCTTGGTTAATCCAAAGGTGTTGCAAATTAAAAATATGGTGTCATGATATTCTCTAAATGATTTTATGACAACTGTTACTCACACAATTATTTCTAGTTTTAGTCAATGGCTAGATTACAAGGAAGTCATAATAACTTTGAGCATGATATACTAGGTGTGAACGATGGTGTAAATGAGCAACAAAATGGAATGTTGATAGGCGTAAAAGATATCATGTTCATGCCAAATCAGTTTTCCAAAAATATGATCGACAGCATATATATTAACCAACTCCTAGTCTTAAAAAATAAGAGAAAGGTGATGAATTATAGGAGATCCAATAGTGGAGACCAGGGAGAAATGAATCCTCAATTTCTATCATATAAGAAATGTGGAAGGAGACACCCAGGAAAGTGTCTCAATGGAACAAAGAAATTATTTACGTGTGGGAAAGAAGAACATAAAGTAAAGAATTGCTGAGAAGAAATGAAGAGTACTATGGAATAAAATAAAAATGCTCCCAAGAATCCATTTACAGTCATTTTCCTTAAATGTAGGGTACCTGGCCATTACCCGAGTGAATGAACTATTCTATAGAATATTCTCTTGGTCAACGAAGAAGCTGTGTGGAAATAAAAGGTTGGAGAAATGTTTAAAATTATTAGTGCTCCTTGTTGACAGTATTACTTTGGAATAATTTTCTATTGTATTTTTAACCCTGTAGTTTGTCATGTGAAAATTATATTTGATGAAGAATGATCTTTTCTGTTGTGAATATAGTTATAAATAAGAATTTAGTTTATATGATCATTGGGTTTTAGGCAATTACAAGTTATTATATTTTGGGATGAAAATGCAAGGTATGAGATAAAATTTGTGGTTAAATATTGTTATGGTTATTTTGAGGAATTTATCTCATTTTGGTAATGTTATAAAATATAGTTTTTGAAAAAGGACAAGACATAGACTGTTTGACAAACCATTGCATCTGACAAAGCTGTGGGAATCAAACCCACAACCAGAGTGCGATTGAGATTTATCGCTTACCACTGGAATACGTGAAGTCCCTGGTTAGTGTGACTAATTATTTTTAGTTCAATTATTTTATTGATCAATAATAAGTTTATTTGGGATCTTATGTATTATCAAATGAATACCCTTAGTATAGGAAAATGATTTGGTGATTAAGTGATAAATGTTATTTTGGAAGACATTCCCGCTGTTGGAAACACTATATGTCTAAGGAAAATAGAATACTATGGGATTTCATTTGAAGAGTAATGGTGGATTTATAACTATGTTTTTATTGTATATTTTTTGTGATTTGGGTTATTTATGAAAATTATTAACCTATAATAGAGAATATGTGATTAGGTTAATTAATTTTAAGTATGTGAATTTAAGAGTAGTCTATGTCTTTTAGAGATACAATTAAACATGGAAGACTACATAAAAAATTCTTATAAGTTTTGGGTTTTAATATTAGTTTGGATTATATTGAAGGATATAAAGGAAATTTTTTTATTGAATGATAATTATTTAACTTTGGGGTATTGTTGGTTTAATTTTAGAAATTAAGATTAATGATTCTTTCTCTAATGAAATATCCTTTTATGGGGATCATCTGATCTTGTACTAACCGTTTTGGTTTTGATTATTCTCTAAAGACTAGTTAAATATATATTTTATCCTTTGTGGATCATGTGATTATTTAGATGTTGATTCTAGATCTCCTGGTGTGACCAAGTCATCTTGAATACACATCGTTTGAAAAAAAATGAGTTAGTGGTAGAAATTTTTTTAAAGAATGAAACAATACTTAAAAAGCAAGTATATCTATTTATGTTCTTAGTTGATCCCATAAATAAATTCTTCATCTTTATGAAATGTAACTTAAAACAATATTTTTTTTGTCTGTGTACTTTTTCTACTAGTAAACTAATGTCCATTTGTCTCATCAAAAGTTTGTGTTTTTCTTATTGTTAACATTATCCTGATCATGTTTTATATCCCTCTCCATTAGAACTTGAAACTTATTTTATCTTCCATATCCATGTTTTCCTACATGGAATCCTAGAATGGGTTATCTCTGGTGACCTTTGTACTTCTTTTTATTTCCTTTAAAGCGATAGTTTTATTGACTCTTTTTCAGATGTGGGACATTCAATTATGTTCCCAACCCCAATTTTAAAAATTTATTGGATGAAATTTCCTAAAATGGGGAAGACTTTAACACCCCACGCTTCCACGATATGTTTTCATTTAATATAATAGATTGCATTGTACGCAACTTCGAGATTCCAACACACCGCGACCAATCAAACTAGCCATTATGAATAGTAACACCCACTTTTTAATTTTTTTTAAATTTTATATTTCAAAATGGACTTCATTTTTGGATTTGGAATATTGAAATTAGCTTAGGGTGAATTTTTGGTATTTTTCTGGAAACTTTTAATTTTTGATGAATAGTGAAAAACACCGAATTATAGTTTAAAACCAATTTTTTATTTAAATAATTAATTATTTTATTTAAATTTCTTTTAGGTCAAAATAGATACATAATACCTATATATGTTCAATGTAATTATTTGGAGTCATTTTGTAATAATAATAGATATATAAAATTTTATTGAATTTTTCACCATCGTTTACCCACCTCCTCGGAGCATTTGCAAATTTATATAATACACAATTTTACCACTTCTATGAGTTGAATTTAAAAACTCCGAGAGACACAGTTAATATTAAGGAGTAAAATGTGGTTCAATAAGACAAAAATATTTTTTTGTGAATAGTAACTTTTAACTTTTATTTACAACGGTTAAAACTAAATAGGGTAATTAAAGGTAAAAATGATATTGTTATTACCCTAAACATGTCCTGATTCTATTGGATAAGAATAATTAGACCAAAAAAATGTTAGGAATAAAATATGAACCTCTTTGGTCAACTTGGATTAGATTAGGACATTTAATATTATTTAATTCAAAGAAGAGTTAAAAGAGTTAAAATAAAAGTTTAATAACTAAAACATTTTTAATATAAGGTTACACATAAGATAAATTAGACTATAAATATTAATTATAAATATAAAAATATTTTCTACATAATGGTATTTTATTTATATTTTTTAGACTTTAAATAATTTAATTTATTAATGACACAATGATGATGCAGTAATTACGTAATTAATGAAATATTAAAATAATTGATATTATAAATATCCAAATAAATGTAATTTGAGAATTTTTATGAATTACACAAATTTTATAGGTTAATATAACATATTAGGGTTGGATAGATGAATTTTTTTTGAATTAATAATGCTGTTATGAATTTAGAAAAAACAAAATACCAAATAGTGTCAAAATTGACATAAAAGAGTTTTTAAAACAAATATTATATTATTAATTGAAATTCTATTTCTAAAAATCTATGTTTCTTACAAAAGACATATATAATTATATGTGTATCATTAATGAACCACTTGGGTTTCTCTTGGAAGTATATAGTATGTTTATTAACCATATAATATATTAATACAAAGAGACATGGTAAATGTCAAACTATGACTTAAATCAAAACGATAAGGTTAATATAGTGACCAAAACCTATCTAAAACTTATTATTTCAGTGTTTTTAGACCCATACCCACATTAACCTATAAATAATCCACTTTTTATCAATTAGAAACCGAAAATTATTTTATTATAAAATAATATTTCTAGATTTTCCTAAGGTGCCCCTCACCCCTCTTATAAAAGGGCACTTCCCCTTCCCTCAAATTCACACCTTCAAAGCCTTTTTTCTCGCCCAAACTCTACCCTAATACCATATCAACTATCTTACCTTAATCCTAGAGGCCCTAATTTAGTCTTAAATCCAAACTAAGGATCCCTTTTGATCAAATCAAAAGGAATAATCCAAAGAAGAGGTAAATATTTCACCACATCTTTCAATGTCCTTTCTTCTTCCACTTACTCTTTCTTTGTTGTTTCTAATCTAAAATAATAACTAAAGAATCTTATATACAGTGTGATGTTATTATAATTATGATACAACCATATTAATTATTCTATCCATACTTTGAATGACATGTCCCCATACGTGCGTACGTACAGCTTACTGTCTCCACGTCATGGTGTAATTGTTATTCAATAAATTATTATTTAGATGGGTATAACAATGTTGTGTAATTTATTTAAATAAAAAATATAACATAAAAAATATTCTGTATATATGATATACCATCCAATTATATATTATTTTAATATCAAAAAATGATATTTTTGCTCGCGCGTACGTACGGATTACCGTCTCCACAAACGTGATGAGATTCATTCCCCATCGTAATCCATTCAAGAATAATTTTCATTATATGATTAAAAATAATTTTTAATGACTTAGTATCATTCTGAATATGAATAAGATACATCCTATTAGTAACAAACATTACTTATGAAACAAATAATACAAAGGAAAATGAATAAGTTAACACCTGAAACGATGATAATACTAAAATATTATTAACAAAGAAATATTAAAATATCATAAATGATATCATATTAATGTATATGATGATTTTTATAATTTAATAAAAATTATTTTACCATTATACATGAGGTTAACATACCATTGACCAAGGAAAAGTACAAAGTAAGGGTTTTCTTATCTCACTTATAATTCTGTGAGATTTCCATTGTTCGCCACTTATTTATTAAATGTAGTGTATTGTGTACTGTCATTTGATATATATATATATATTATCAAGATTCTTTTTATATTCATGGTATTCTATGATTCATATGGTTGTTATTAACTTTTGTCCATACGACTATATTCATTACAACGTAGTAAAGGTTTTTATCCCACTTCTTACTTCCGTGTGATTCATCCCATATTGCCACTATTTCCTTTTGTGTGGTGTATATACTGACCAATAATTATATTATTTGTGTAGTGTACATTAATTTATGAGTAATTACATCTTCATTTTATTATACATTTTTTATGGGATGTATGTTTCATAAGATACCCAATTGGTAAGGGAATTTCAAATTATAATTTCCACTCCTTCGGCTTTACGCATACTTCATCGATTATTTTACTCTATGATTATGTGTGGAATCACTATTTATTATTTGTGTAGTAATTTCCACTCCAAATTATGTGGATATAATTTTGATACACATAATCACTCCTTTGATAAATTCTCAAGTAATCGATATGAACTTGATAAGAGTAATTTTAACTCAATCTCTATTTATTGAGTTAAACGTCCAATTCATTGGTGTTGTTTTTACAAAAATATGCGTGAATGTCCTCTGATTGATTTACCCTTAATATCCAATAATATTTAGTGTATTTATATTTTTCACACATAGTTATGTCTTTTATTTATCCTTAACCTAAGGATACAGTCTTTATAATAGATTTCATCTTAATTTACATTCCATTAAGGCTTCTTTGTTGTTATACGCCAATTCACTTTTATATGGTGTATATAATGTACTTTGATATATTATTTCATGAATCCCTTTATTACCATGATATTATAAAGTTTTGATTACCTCAATTATTTTTATTTAAGTGTCTCTCTTTTGGTTAGGAACTCTAACTAAAATATCATTTTAAAATGTTTTAAACATTTATTATTCTAAATCTTTCTAATTAATGTCCATGTTTTAAAAATGGGTTTAAGGATTTATTTATATGGAAATTAAAGTTTTAAAATTAAAATTCCTTCCAAAATTTTCAAAGTGGTATGGGACACATTGATTCAAAAAATCTATTTTAAACGGCTTCTTGATAAATAGTGAGACTTTTAAATGTTTTTCAAGAAAAGGGGGATATTTATCCCAAAAAAATTTTATCATTATTTTCATCTATGTCCATATCATTAATTTTTCTCTATTAAGGTTGATCTATTATAATAAAATCTTCCATATTGTATTGAATGAGTTATGTTTGACTGTGGGTGTGCTATTTTTATACCATTCATGGTTTGTGGTTAACTTATTGAAATTTCGTATGTTACCTTTATTTTGAATGTTCAGATTATCTTTCAACTTTTTCATATGAGGAATGAATTGAAAATAGTATGTTACAGGTGGAGCCCGCTATAGCTCTTCGATGCATCAGTATGTCTCATGAGACAAACTAGGGTCTTGGCACAAGGCCATGACAAAATATTATTTGTATTCTTGGCACAAGTTCTTGACTATGTGGTTATGAAAGTCTGACATTATGAATACAATCATTATGAAAGTTGGAATTGATATTTCATGTGATTTTTTGACTAGTTGAATATCCATGTGAGTATGTAAATGGCATTATTTTGATTTAAATTTGACATATTATGATGAAGTTTATATTGAAAAGGATTTTTTTAGTTCTATACATTGCCTTAAATGTTTATGCTTATTTATGAATGTTTCTGCTATATTGTTATCCTTACTGAACATCTGAGCTCACCCCTTTCTATGTTTTATTTTTTCCAGGATGTGAAGAAGTATATTATGACTGACCTGGAGGGATATACTATGGGATCTTAGTTTTGTCTATGGAAACAATGTTGTTGTAGTTTTCCATTTTATGATGTGATGTAAACCTTATGAATGTATCTAGTACTTCCAAGGCTACTAAACTAATTGGTATTTTGAGAATTGATCTTTTGTGATCATGCCAATGATACATAATAATGCACTGACTCTGGGCTTCTAGGGTTGGGGTGTTACAGTGTACCTCAACAGTACAAGTTTAGTGGGAAACTCCTCTATGTGAGGCGATAGGCCCACTGTACGTGATTGAGTAGGAGTTCTCCAGCAGCTGATGTTTTGTTAATGTGAAAAAAAATCATTGTTGATCTGAGTCAGTACTTTTGTGTTTTCTTCATGATAGAGATGGATTACTTAATAACTTAGGTATATGTATGGGAATATACCTAGGTAGGGTTATCTGTTAATTTCATTATTTGTGGTTTATAATTGTTGGATTTTGTGAGACCTTGAGGGTATCAGGGTCCCTATTGAGTATCGTTATACTCACCCCTGTATAGGCTATGCCCGCACCTTGTTGGGTTGGATGTCGACAATGGACAGTGCTGACTGAAGCTGAGAGTACCAGGACTGGACGGTACCCGAAGGTGGACCTTATGACGAGTCGGTACACGAAGTAGAATGATGTACGTGGTGTGCTAAGGAGGATATCTATACCTACCCTTTAGGTAGGAATCCCGGAGGATGATCCAGTAAATGTTTTTTCTTTCTCTAGTTGTTCTAGTACTTCCTGTTCCTTGTACTTTATAGTTGGGCTTATATTTCTGAACCCTTTTACTTTTTCATCACTCTTTTCTATACAGTTACCTTGTGTTTTGTATCTAGTTGTGTTCTGTGTTGTGTGTGCTTATAGGTTATAAAGTCAATGACTTCCCAATTTTAGGGAATACACTTTTGGTGCTAGTCGCTAGCCCCTAACCTATGGAAGTTGGGCTTGGGGTAGTCCCGGCACGGTCCCTGGGGGACGGGTCGTGACAACACCACTCTTTCTTTTAAGAGGGTACCAGTTTGTTTCCTTCCACAATTATCATAGGGTGGAAAGTCAACTCTTCCATTATTCCCCATTTCCTTATTTCCTTTTCTAGAGTTTTCAGCAACCCTATTTCTCTTTTTATTTCCTTTAAAGTCATAAGACTTAGTGAAATAATTTTCCTCGTTGGCAGCACATATGAATATATCTTGATATAATGAGAGACTTTGGGAGACTATAAAACATAGGAGTAATAGTTTTAAAACATAAAATAATCGATCAATATTGCTCCTTGGATTATTTATGTAGTCTACAACATGCCTTTACAACCTTGTAACGTTGGATTCATAATTTGCTACATTCTCATTTTTTTATCCTTAGATTTAAGAATTGACTTTCTTTATCGATTCATTATTCATGGAGAAAATATTATTCTAAGAAGATTTACTTAAAATCCCTTAATTCCATATGATTTAGTTCATCACACTTCTTTGTGTTTTAGATCAATTACAACCACTGATATTCATCTCCAAATAGACGATAAACTGCCATGACAACCTTCTCTCTTTCATTACATCCCAAAGTGAGAAATATCTTCTCAAGGGAACATATCCACTACTCATCTACAAATGGGTGTGTAGTCCCATTGAATGATATAGGTTTTTATCACATAAAGAGGTCTAACATAGCTCATCCATGTTGTGGATCTAGATGCTCCATACAGGTAAGGTTATTATTCATAACCTAAGTTAGTTGTCCTTGCATAGTTATAATTTTCTCCATACTAGTTGCAACTCCAAATCCGGCATCATTATTTTGCACAAGTGGGAAATCCCTACATGGGATATACTCATTCATGCGGTTTCTATTCCTTCCACTATGGGCCATTTCGAAATAATTTCATACACTATATTAGGTTATAAATCACAATGTACTATCTCAACTTAGAAAAGAAATACTTAACATTAATGAAAATCATATGCATGGATAATACTATGATAATGAATATAGTTTATTTGAGGGAAAAATTAAATTTAAATCCTTCATAATGGATTGTAAATAAAATTTGAATTATCCTAAGAATATCCCTTGGAAGTGTCAAAATAGGTGTGTATTAAGGCTCATTGTCATGTACTATGATACCCAGGGTCAAGCCTGAAATTCCTTGTCTGAGTTTTCACTCCTAGGTACATCTATGATAGAACCAAATACACTTATAGTATCTAGTCAGGGATGTATTTGATAGTAATATCAACATAATATATTCCATAACAAAATTCTAGAATGTTCTTGTATTTTTATCCTCAAAGACTATCTTAGGGTTTTGTTCCCTAATCTATATTTTCTAAATCTGGTTTCCAAATTTTCTACTAAACATCCTCCAATAACAATTTTAAAGACATGACCATAGTTTCTTGGAGCTTGGCCTTACTAAATTACATTTTCATGATTACAAGAATTTCATTTCCTGATGGTATGAATAGTTTAGTAGACTTGGAAATCTAGATACATACATAAGTTTAACATTTGAATATGAAATAAAAAACAACATAAAGGTTCCATTGGGAACATCCAACACTCTAAGATTATACCTAAAAGTCAATCTTAATATACCTCTTCATGTTCTTAGAAATATTAAACATAAGAAGGAGTGAGTACATATACTTTTTAAGGGTAAACATTATAATAGAAGATAACAAAAACATTAGGCATGGTGAATAATTGAAAACATAAGCCTTTAAAAATAAATTTAAACATAATATGGCAGGAATAGGAGCTGAGTAAATATTTACATAATAAAACATAATCATGGGTATTCTAATAGATAGATAACCTCGCGAAATATGAATTTATATCTTCATGATGCGGGAAATTTTTTTTCCAGACATTCTAAAACTTGCCTTCAAGGCCTCAGCCAAGACATTTAAAAATGATTAAGGCTTCAGCCAAATCCCTATTAATTAATCTCATGAGAACTACTGAGGCATATATGGTATATAGTAGGCCACACCCATCACATAATAATCCCAATTAATTCCTCATATGAATGGGGATAAACATATACAATATAGACATTCATATTGAAATGAACATATGAAACGTAAATAACTTTCCCCAAACATTAAGCTTAAACGCTAATCATTCAGAGTAAATTGGTTATTGATTTTAAGATAGCACATCCAAATTCAAAGTAATAATAAGAAATTAAATAAAAGATGGTAGATTATATCATAAATATTGTTCCGAATGATACATAATAATCAACAAGAGTGTTAAAATAGTTGAAGATACCCTTATAAAATCATTGACTAATTCTTGAGATAAATATTCTTCTAATTTAAAAGGAAGAGTTATTTTGGAAATGTTTTTGTATAAAACCAGAAATAAAGTAAGATAGTATTTTCATAATAAAATGAGTGATTTTATAAAGATAATGGTTTCTAAAAATATATTATAGAGTGCCCTAGAAAATAGTTAAGAATTTGAGAAATTTCCTTCAGTTGGGTTTGTATTTCGGGAAGGATTTTTGAAAGAACCTTTTAAAACATAAAATTACCCATATATAAAGGTGGGAATCTGGTTGTTACACATATATAGAACATTAAAAGATAATTTAAGAGAATTAAATATCAATTAATAATAATTTAATTGATTTATGTAGATAATAAATGTAACCCGTATGAAAATTGAGGTTTGGGTGGAAAACCCTTACATTAAGTCCGAAGGTGTTCCTCACTTGATCTAAATGACTGGAATAAGAAAATTTAGGTTAAAAAATTAAATATTCCAGAACCTCATTTACATGTAATTTATTTATTATTACCTTATTTAGTTTCATTCATGGCTTATTGATGGGTTAAGATATTCAATTTCGTTATTTGGTAGTGTTTTCTTCCTTGGTTTTCATGATCAGTTTACATATATTCTTGTACGGATAAACATGTAGAATGAAAATGGTTATCTAGAATATAAGTTTTATATTATTGGTAATCAACCTGAATATCACATGGTTATAAAATTCATTTGGTTATTGGTAGTGATGATGAATCATTATATTAAACATTAATGACAATTGTTTGGGTTAATGGGCGGTTCTTGATCACAACAAACTCATTTTTATTTATAAATGAACATCATGTGTAATAAAAGGATTATAGAACCATAAATAAGTTATAATACATATATTATTTCTTTTTTCAACCATAAAAATGGTTTCATGACCATAATTGTATATGTTAATAAAAATTGAAAACTCGTCGTCCTTGAATGCGATAAATTACTACATCTCGGATATCGTTTTCATTTCTACTATAAAAGAAGGGGAAATGAGAGACGATGATAAATTATTACATTATAAAGAAAGTATTATAGTATATATATATTACTGGAGTTATCATAACATTTGGATGAATTTAGGTGTGAAAAGAAAAATGAAAATAAAGGAACTCTAAATTAAAAAAAGTTGATAAATCCCTTATGAAAATTTGGCAGCCTAACATCGTCACATAAAAATTCATAAAATACTTTGATGAGAGAAAAGGGGGTATATAATCATTATTACATATTAAGGATAGTAATAATAATATTTAATGATATATCCCAACATAATCAAATTTAAAATAAAAGATAATAACCTAAAAGGACTGCTTGAAAAAGAGAAGGGTGATAGATTCTCTTATCTTGTAGAGTAACTCCTAAAACATGATGGTTGGGACCTTAGAGGATTGATAAAACCTTATTAGGAATCATAGGGATATAAAACCACCATATATTCTAGTATTATGAGTTTTTAATGAATGAAAATGATGTGATGAGTGGTTATTTATAATAAATGAGAGGGATCTGTTTTTATTAATTTCAAAGGACACCTCATTATTGGTTTTTACAAAACCACATGATTTCCCTTTGTATTTTCCCATATTATTAACCATTTGAGAAAAATTATATCATATTTTACTATAAAAAATTTGACCATAAATTTATATTAATTATTACATCATTAGGATTTTATTAAATATACCGAAAACTCGAAACTATTTTTTACTATTCACAGAAAATTCATGAATTTTAGAAAAATCCCAAAAATTCACCCCAACCATTTATCAACATGTAGAATTAAAAAATGAAATAATTTTTTTGAAAATAATTTCATAAGTATTTTTAATTTAATTATTAAATAAAATCATAATTTATTCCAAAAAAACTTTAAAACAATAACCCGTTTCACAACACCTTATAAAATTAATCAAGTTTTCATTATATTATCACCATAATAAAATAAATTAACAATTTATGATTACATTTTATGAAAATAAATTTCATTTTTAAATTATTAAATTAATCAAAAAAATTTCATTAAAATATTTATGACATAGAAAAACACCAATACTTATACTATGATCATTTTTCACTTTTAATATGTCTATTTTATTTATTCATTAATGGGTGAAGTTTCAATTTTTTGGATGATTTAATATTCATTAATATTCATTAATATTCATAATGGTATGCTACTATTCTTATGGGCATGTTACTATAAATCAAAAATGATGTTTTTATTATTTGACTCAAAATATCTTACTAAACGCAACCGTGTTTGTCGGTTTTTTGAAATTCAAATAACAAAGGTGGAAAAACTATGATTACTGTCTAGGTTATAACAAATTGGTGTTCTGTAGTGATTTGGTGTTTCAAGCATTCAATATTAAATTTATTTTCAAAATATTGTGGTGTTACATTATCCCCACCTTACTAAAATTTCATCCTCAAAATTATAATAATATTACTTCATAAAAAGATTTTGGTAGTTCTTCATCATAAGCTCCTCAGGCTCCCATGTTGCCTATTTGATTTTAGGATTTTTTCAAAGTATGTCAACCAGTTGAGTCACCTAATTCCTCAACACCTATTCTTTAGTGTCCAGAATCTGGATATGCTATTCACATTAAGATAGGTTACGTTCCAATTCAATACCTTCAGAAGTGAGAACATGTGTTTGGTCTGGTATGTACATTATTAGTAATGAAACATGGAATAAATTATGTACTTTAGATAGGCTAGGTGTCATAGAAAAACGATATGAAATAGTTCCAATTATCTCAAAAATATCAAAAGGGCCTATGTACTTAGGGATCAGTTTCCATTTATTCCCAAATCGTATAACATCGTTCCATTGAGATACTTTTATGAAAACACGATCTCCCACTTGAAACTCCAAATCCTTCCTTTGATTATCAAAATAGCTATTTTCTCTACTTTGAGATGATTTGATATGGGTGTGAATAGTCTTTACCTTCACTATTGTTTCTCCCACAATATTTGGTTCCACAAGATTTCTTTCTCCAAATTCATCCCAACAATTTGGTGTACGACATATCTATCCATAAATACTTTATATGGTTCCATTTGAAAACATGAATGAAAACTATCATTGTAATAAAACTACAATAAAGGTAAATATTGATCCCATATTCCTTTAAAGTCATGTGAACAAGATCTCAATATGTCTTCTAAGGTTTGGATTTTCCTTTCTGAATGTTCGTCAATTTGTGTGTGATAAGTTATACACAATCGTTTCTTAATAACCAATGCTTTCGAAATCCTTTTCAAGAATTTTGATGTAAATCATAGATCACGATAAAAAAATCAGAGAGTTTCTCCATTAATTCTCATAACTTCATTAATATAGAGTATTTCATGGTGCTCTAGTCGAAAATAATCCCTTATATTGAGGAAATGTGCAGATTTCATAAGTCGATCAATAATTACCCATATTTCATAATTTTTTCAATGAGATTAGGGTAATCTAGTGAAAAAATACATGGTGATGTCGTCACATCTCCATGTAGTAATAGGTAAAGGTTTCATGAATCCTGTAGGACGTGTTCAACCTTCACTTGTTGACAGACTAAACATCTTGATACATAATCAATATTTTCCCACTTAATGTTGTCCCACTAGAAATTTTCCTTCAAATATCTATTCTTTTTAGTGAAACTAGGAGGTATAGAGAAATTCAAACTATGGGAATCATCCAGTAACTCCTTTTTTAGGTCAGGTATAGCTATAACACAAATCCTATTCCCAAATATTTGAATTCCATCTTCACACACGAAGTCAGCCAACATCCCATCTTTCACAATAATAATTTTCTATTTAAGATTATCATCCTCATACTATGAATCATTAATTATTTCCAATAAATATTGTTGGGTAACCATTTGAAAAAGTAGTGTTGTTTCTCCTTCTTTGATAATTCACATATCTATCCTCACTAGATCCATGTAAAAAGGATCCTTGTCAATCCTAATTTTGTTGAGAACTTCATCATCATTCTTGCTCAATGCATCAGCTACCTTATTTTCCTTTACTGGGTGGTAGTGTATGGAACAATCATAATTTTTTAGTAGTTCAATCCATCACCGTTGACTCATGTTGAGTTCTTTCTCTGAGAAGATATACTTCAGACTCTTTTGATCTGTATATATCTCACATCTTTCACCATAGAGATAGTGTCTCTATATTTTTTTGGGAGAAGATCAAAGCAACTAACTCATGATCATGAGTAGGATAGTTTTTTTCATTCATTTTTAACTGCCATGATGAATAAGCAATAACTATATCATTCTTCATAAGGACACAACCAATCCCTTCCATTGATTCATAACTATATATCACAAACCCAAAATTACCTTATGATAGATTTAGAATTGGATCATTCCCTAATCTTCTATTCAATTCCTCAAAACATTCCACACATTATTTTTTCTTTGGGATATTAAACCCTATACATGTAATCATGGTCATTGGGTTGGCTAAATGGGCATGGTTCTGAACAAAACAACGATAATAGCATGCTAAAACAATATAACTACATACCTCAGTTATGTTCATTGTAGTAGGAAATTATTGAAAAAACCTTTTTCATCATAGGATCAACATATATTCCATCTTTATTGACAATATTTCCAAGAAAGGAAACTAATTGAAGTCAAAATTCCTACTTTTTAATCTTCCTAAATAAATATTTTCTTCTAAGAGTCATTAGAATAGTTTGCAAGTGATTTTCATTATCTTTTTAGTTTTTTGAGTATACCAAGATATAATCAATAAATAACACCACAAAGTCATCAATATATTCCTTGAAAACCCTATTCATTAGATCCGTGAAGATAATTGGTGCATTAGTTAGTACAAAAAGCATTACTATAAACTCTTAATGCTCATACCTGGTTCGAAAAACTATATTTGGAATGTCTTCCTTCCTTACTATAAATTGATGATATATAGATCGAAGTTCAATCATTGAAAAAATTGGGCTCTATGAAGTTGATCAAATAAATCATCAATGCAAGTTAGGTGATACTTGTTCTTTAGTGTTATATAATTGATCTCCCTACAGTGAATGCACAACCACATTGATCCGTGTTTCTTCTTAACGAAATGAACCGGGGCACCCCTTGGATTAGAAATATGACAAATTAACCCTTTATCACTAAATTCCTATAGTTGTGTCTTCAGTTATAATAATTCCATTATGGACATTAAATAAGGATTATTTGATATAAGCCTTGAACCATGGATTAAACTAATATAGAACTCAAGTTATTGTTCTGGTGGATGTCCCGGTAAATCCTTTGGAAACACATCATCATATTCATGAACAATAGGTACATACTCTATTTAAACATTACATTCCTTACCCATAGATACTGAATTCCCTTCCACCCCAATAATTGTATTCAATAGATCTATTGGGGGGGTGGATCTAGATGAGAATATGATGGTGATGTTTCTACCATAACGATACGGGATTCCACATCGTCCTCCAAAATTTTAACATCTTTATTCTATGAATAAATTTTCACAACATGATTTGAAATCCAATCTATACCAAGGACAATATAAAATTCTATAATGTGTATAAAAATAAAATCAAAAGACAAATCACATTTTATTACATAATGGGGACTTACTAAAACAACTTTGTTGCAATGATACATTCCTTAGAAGTTTTTAATGTCAGTTCCCTTATTAAATCAACTTATAAATATATAATTTTCTTAGAAAACTGAGAAGATATGAAAGAATGCGATGATCCAGTATCAAATTAAGCATTTGATATGTTTTAAGAAATGATTAAAGTATCATCCACTAGGTCATTAGAAACATCAATACTAGAAGTTGTGATTGCATAATCTTGTCCCCGCTCCCTTGGCTTTTCTAAGGCAATTTTCCTTGACGCTTTGGAGAATCATTAGAATTGTGTCCCATCTCCCTACAATTATGACATTGAACATTAATATATTATTTCTTCCCCTTGAAAACACTAGCATGATGGCCTTTGTACCCACACTTCTAGCACACACCTTTTCCTTTTAAGCTGAAACTAGTGTGTTTCCATCCACAATTATCATAGGGTGGAATGTAAAATCTTCCCTTCTTCCGCATTTCCTTATTTACTTCTCTAGAGTTTCCAGAAACTCTCTTCATCTCTTAATTTCCTTTAAAGTCATAAGACTTAGTAAATTGCTTTTCTATCTTGATAGCAATTGAGACTATATCTTCATATGATGAAAAACATTGCGAGACTATATCCCTTCAGAAGAATGGTTTTAAACCATCAAAGAATCAATCAATCTTGATCCTTGGGTAATGTATGCAGTCTGCAGCATGCCTTTCCATCATTGTAAAGTTTCCTTCATACTTTGCATCATTCTCATCCTTTATTGGACTTATATTCAAGAATTTAATTTCTATATCTACTCATTATTCACAGGGAGAATATTTTTCTAAAAAAATTTCCTTAAAATCCATCCATTCTATATCGTCTATTTCTTCATCCTCCTTCGTGTTTTGGATTAATGACCACTACTGATCTATATCTTCTGATTGACGATAAAATTCCATGACAACCTTCTATCTTTCATTTCATCCAAAAGTGATAAATATCTTCTCTATGGAACTTATCCAATACTGAGCAACAAATGGATTTATATTCCCATTTAATGATAGAGGTTTTTGTTGCATAAAGTGGTCTAACATAGCTCCTCTACGTTGTGGATCCGGATACCACATATGGGTATTCTTATTATTCATAACCTGAGTCAGCTGTACCAGTATAGTTATAAGTTGCTCTGTACCAGTTTCAACTCCAAATCCATTATCATTATTTTACACAGGATGGAAATACCTACATGGGATACACACATTCATGTGGTTTCCAT
Source organism: Viscum album (assembly GCA_963277665.1). Lineage (NCBI taxonomy): Eukaryota > Viridiplantae > Streptophyta > Magnoliopsida > Santalales > Viscaceae > Viscum > Viscum album. The sequence continues at coordinate 1,190,754,374 of OY728126.1, forward strand.
TCCTCCCACTAGGGGCCACTACTAAATAATTTAATACACTAGATTAGGTTAGGAATCATAATGTACTATCTCAACTTAGAAAAAAACGTAACATAAATTGAAATATAGTGCATGGATAATCCCATAATCATGAATGTTGTTTCTTTGAGAAAAAATTAAATTTAAATCCTTCATTATGGCCTGTAAAGAAAACGTGAGTTATCCCAAGAATATCCCCTAGGAGTATCAAACTAGGTGTGAAATAAGGCATGTTGTTGTTTAACAGGATACCTGGATCACGCCCGAAACTCCTTGTCTATGTTTTCACTCATAGGTACATCTATTACAGAAACCCATCAACTTTTAGTTTCTATATTAGGATGTATTTACTATATATATCCCCATAATATATTCCCTAACAAAATTATAGGATGTTCTTGTATGTTTATCCTAAAATACTATATTAGGGGTTTGTTCCCTAATCTAAATTTTCTAAATATAGTTTCTATGTTTTCTACTAAATACCCTCTAATACCAAATATAAATACCTGACCCTAGTTTTCTAGATCCAATGAATTATTAAATTGCATTGGAATGATTACAAGAAAGTTGTATCCTAAAGGAACAAATAGTTTAGTAGATTTGGAAAGCTAGATACATACATAAGTTCAACATTACAACTTGAAATTAAAAAAAACATAAAGGTTCTGTTTGGAACATCCAACACTCTAATATTATATCTGTTTGTAAATCATAATATACCTCTTCATGTCCTAGGAAAAATAAAACAAAAGAAGGGGTGAGATCGGATTCTTAGTAAGGGAAAATATTACAGTAGAATATAACGAAAACATTTGGCATGGTGAATAATTGAAAACACACGCCTTTAGAAATAAAGTTGAACATAATATGGAAGGAATATGAGCCGAGTAAATATTTCTATAATAAAACATAATCATGGGTATTCTACTCGATGAATAACCTCATGAACTATGAATTTCTAGCATCATAATGAGGTAAATTCATATTCCAGACATTCTAATACATACCATCAAGGCCTAATCCAAATCCATATATATTTATCTCATGAGACCTACCAATGCATTGAGGGGTTATAGTAGAACCCATCCATCACATAATAAGTCCAATGAATTTCTCATACGAAAGGGGATCAAACTAAACAATATATACATTCATATTGAAACTAACATATGAAACATAAATAACATTCCCCGAGCATTAATATTAAAAACCAATCTTTCAGAGTAAATCAGTGAATGGTTTTAAGATATCACATCCATAGTAAAACCAATAATAAAATATTCAATTATATATGGAATATGATATCATAAACATTTATCCCAATAATACATAATTATCAATATGAGTGTTTAAATAGATGAAGATGCTCTTATAAAATCATCGGGTACTTCTTGGGATAAATACTCTTTTACTTTTAAAAGAAGTGTTTTTTTGGAAAAGTGTTTATATTAAAATAGAAATGAAGTAAGATAGTATTTTCGTAATAAAACGAGTCATTTTAAAAAGGTAATGTTTTATAAAAACATATTATATAGTTCCCTTCAAAATAGGAAAGAATTTGAGAAATTTCCTTTAGTCTGGCTTGTATTTCTGGAAGTATTTTTGAAAGATCCTTTTAGAAAATATAATTACCCATAAATCAATGTGCGATTATGGTTGGTACACATATATAAAACATTAAAACATAATATTTAATGAGTAAATATCAATTAATAATAATTTAATTGAGATAAGTAAATAATAAAAGTAACCCGAATAAAAATGGAGGTTCCGGTGGAAAACCATTACCTTATGCCTGAAGGTGTTCCTCACTTTATCTTAATGAATTTAATAATCCAATTTAGGTTCATAAATTAATGATTACAGAAAATTTTATTACTGAAATTTATTTATTATAACCTTATTTAGGTTCATTCTTGTCCTTTTGATGGGTTAAGATATTCAATTTCATTATCTAGGAGTGTTTTCTTCTTTGGTTTTCATGACCAGTTTACATATATTATTGTACATATAAACATGTAGAATTACAATGGTTGTACAGAATAAAAGTTTTATATTATTGGTAAACAACTATAATATTAAATGGTTATAAAATTCATCTGATTATTGTGAGTATAGATGAATCTTTATATAAAACCTTAATGACAATTGTTTGGGTTAATTGGCGGTTTTTGATCACAAGAAACTAATTTTTATTTATAAATTAATATCATGTGTAAAAAAAGATTCCAAAAACTTGAATAATTTATAATACATATTTCATATTTTGGTTCAATCATCAAAATGGTTTCATTACCATAATTGGATATGGTAATAGAAATTCAAATCCCATCGCCCATGAATGTGATAAATTAACACATCTCGAATGGTTTTTTCATTTCTAGTATAAAAAAAGGGGAAAGGAGAGATGATGATAAATTATTCTATTGTCAAAAAAAATTACAGTACATGTAAGTTAATATATTTATCCTAAAATTTGGATCAAATGAGGTGTGGAAAGAAGAAATAAAATAAAGATACTCAAAAAAAGTTGATAAATCCCTTATGAAAATTCAGCAGCCTAACGACTTTGCTTAAAAATTCATAAAATATTATGATGAGAGAAAAGGGGTATCTCATAGTTATTAAATATTATGGATAGTATGTTGGATATTGAATGAAATATCCCAACATAATCCAATTAAAAATAAAAGTGAATAACATTAAATGAGTACTTGAAAAAGAGAGGGGTGATAGATTCTCTTACATTGTAGAGTAACTCCTAAAACAAGAAGGTTGGTCCCTTGGGGGATTTTGGACACATTGGGAGGACTCCTAGGGAGGTAAAATAACTGATATTTGAGAATGATGAGTTTTTAATGAAATAAAATGAAGGAATCAATGGGTACTTATAGTAAATTCGAGGGAGTTTTTTATTAATTTCAAAGGACATATCATTAGTGGTATTTTCAAAACCATTGGATTTCACATGGTATTTTCCCATGGTATTATCCAAATGGGACAAAAAATATCATATTTTACATTACACAAGTATACCATAATTTTATATTAATTATTAAATCAATATGATTTCATTAAACATACTGATAAATAAAAACTGTATTTTCAGTATTCATGAAAAAATCAAGTATTTTAGAAAAATCCCAAAAATTCACCCCAACCATTTTTTGACATGTATAATTAAAAAATTAAATCCATTTTTTGAAAATATTTTTGTAAATATTCATAATTTAATTTTTAAATAAAATCACAATTTATTCCAAAAAACGTTAAAATTATAACTCATTTTATTACACCTTGAAAAATTAATCATGTTCTCATTATCCTATAACTATAATACAATAAAATAATAATTTAAGATTAAATTTTATAAAAATACATTTTCATTTTAAATTATTAAATTATTATTAAAATTTTAATTAAAATATTTATGACATACAAAAATTCCAATACTTATAATATGGTCATTTTTTTCACTTTTAAGATGTTTAAATGGTATATATATATTCATGGGTGACGTTTATATTTTTTTGGCTGATTTAATATTCATTACTATTCATTACTATTCATAAGGTTATTTAACTATTGATAATGGTATGTTTCTATTCATCAAAAATTTAGTTTGCCTTATCAGAATCTAAATATCTTACTGAACACAATCGTGTGTGTCAGTTATTTGAAATTCAAATCATAGAGGTGGAAAAATTATGTTTACTGTCTTGGTTATAACAAAGAGGTGTTTTGTAGAGACTCGTTGTTTCATGCAGTCAGTATTAAAATTATTTTAAAAATCTTTGGGTGTTACATTAATCCATCCCAAGAACACATGTTACCTTGCATAATTTTTGTAAGAGAATTCTTAACCTTATTTCCATTCTTTGGGTTAACATTCTAATTTAATCATTTTGTGGTATTAAGAGTATTTTTGTGATGATTTTTTTATATTATGTTATATTAATTGTGTTTACTATGTATACACATATTCATTCCATTCTATTAATTCTCTCTAAAATATCCTTTCAATGAAATTTCCTTTTAAAATCCTTTTAATAGTCTCTTTAATGAAATTCAAAAAGACTATTTTCTTGAATATGGCGTGAGTCGGTTCTATTAATTTTATGATGCTTTATTACTATGATATGTTTTTTGGACATATTTATGTTGGGTAGATCCCATTATAGCTCAAGATATATTTGGTTGAGCCCATTATAACTCAAGATATGATGGGTGAGCCCCATTTTAGCTCTCCAATTCATTGGGTACTTCAAATTTGGAAGGTTACTGAATGGTTATTCCATGTGTAAGGGTGATTGTAATAATGATATATTAAATATGTCCCGAGGCTACTAAATTATGATTCTATGCATGTTAATAAGTTTTTATTTGATGCATTTTATTGGTTTTTATGTTACCACTTCACTAAAAATATCATTATATACCTTACCGATCTATTTGTTCTCATCAAAAATTTTTAAATTTTTTTCACAGGTTATAAGGATTTGTAAGAGAATAAAAGGAATAAATTTTAATGTTATGAAGATATTTTATTGAAATTATGTTTTATTTAAAAAGAATTATATTTTGGAAAAGTGGATAGTATTTTAGTAGTATCCTCATGTATAATTATGAGATATTATATACATTTTATGTCCTAATTCTATAAAACTAAAAACATGACAGGATCCCTTATGTGTAAGAATGTATTTTCTAGTCTAAAACATAGGATTAGGTAATGATTTAAGCTTGGCTCCTTATAAGGTCCCCCATTCCATTTTCTCAAATACATAATGAAAAATTTAATAATAAATTAATAGAATACGATAATAACTCAAACTTCATAAATGAAATATATAAGAATAAGGATCCAAATATGGTATATAATAAAATTAGTTTGACCTTTTTGGATGTTATGAGAGAGAAAGGAATGTATCATGGCCATGGTAAGGGTTGTGGTAACTCAATTGTTTTCTATTAAGTTACAAATATCCTTATTCAAACTCAATTGTTATAGGATTACTTTTTTATACCTAATAAATACATGAAACATTATTTCATCCTTGTTTTCTAGGGATCTAAATTTTTTATATAATCACAAAATCAAGTGATTCATAACTCAATGATTGTGTTACTTATAACTGTTCTTCGTCTAAAATTTCAATTCCCTGAAATAGTGTTTTTTCATACACCATGTTTTCTATTGCATGGTGTACTTACTTTTCATTTTATATTTTATATAATTATTCTATAAATACTCATTTTATTTTATGTTTCATTTGAAATTATATCATTCAACTGGACTTCATTCAAATATAAATGTAATGTCCCAATTCCGAAAGCCGCCCAGAGACGCCCCATACCTGATTAGTCACATAGCCTCAAGCGCATTTCCCCGAATTCCAGATGTTGCCAACTAGCAGTGAGGGCCTTGGGTGTGATAGTGAGGAAACTATGCCCTCATTGGAATAGTAACACAATTGAATTAAACTGATAGAAATAACGGAAGTAGTAATAATACCATACAAAAGTAAATAACAGAAGAATAAATGTAATAACAACTGAAGCACATGTATAAATGATGCATGATACATATGTCTAGAAAAACAGCCAAAAAATTCACAGTGCTGGAATATAGTACTTAACCAAGTAAAAAAGAAAAACAATAATCAACTCCTTAGAATTGAAAGACTTATCTTGGTCTCATGCTCTCCAGCTCTAAATAAGTTTACTACCTAAAGTAGAAGGGTGCTTGCCCTTATCTATACCGACAAAAATATTATCTGTTTAGGCACAAAAGCATGGACCAAATAGGGTGTGAGACTAAATCCTAGTAGGTAACCACCATGAGATCTGTTCCTAACAGTTAGTGAATATATATGGTAGGCAATAAGAAAAAGGAGAAGTAAACTAGGAAGTACTTAATAGTAAACATTCCTACAGTTTTGAAGAATTTGAACACCACATATCAATTAAGCAGAAAACCACATACTGGTTTCCCTCTGGGATGTTCTCATAGCCTAATACCTTATGGTCCTAACTATAAAACACAAGCAACCCTCTAGGAAGTTCACACAGTCTAACCCCTCTGGTTCAGCTTAAGCATAGACTCTCTAAATAATCACTCACCGTCAATTCCTCCTATAGTCTCGTATCGGTAACTAAAAGAAGCTCTGGGGAAGCACTTACATCACATTCCCCATGTGTCCCATGTCGAGGAACTACATACACTATGAGGATGCACATACATCAATTCCCCCTATGGTATCACATCGTAATAATAAAAACAGACACTCTGGAGAAGCCCTTACGTCTATTCTCCCTATGGTCTACTACACTAGGTTATCACAGCCCTGTGTAAGTCAAACGAGAATAGTAATGCATAGAGGATAAATAAAACCTCAAGAACTACTTGGCTAAACATTCTACAACATAACAACATGTTAGATAATAAACACTCCGTTCTAAAACACTAGCCATGGGAAACAACAAGGCATCCTAACAGGCTAAATAGGACCAAATGGTCATAAACAAAACATGCATGTCTAAACACTTCCAATGCATAGAAATTAACCCTAGTCACATTCAATTAACCTCTATTCAATCATACAAGCATAGAAGGAAATTAGCAGGGCTAAAACGTAAACATGCAACACCCCGTTCAATGGTATTGGGAACTTTTTCACATATAACTCCGATACATTCTACGGAAAGGCACAAACCACCTACCTCGGTGTTACAGGATCATTATACATAAACCTCAAGCCTTGAATCACCCAAGAACACCATAGATCTATAAAAACTCAAAAAACACTCAACTGAGGATAACTCTTGAACGAAGAGGAATCAAGAAATGAAGATCTAGAAGAAGGAAGAGATTACCATGGCGATCCCAACGTAATCGATGATGGACTAATCAGAGAATGGATGCTCAATCGGGGGATCGGGGAAGAATAGAGGCCATGCGAACGTTCTAGGACAAACTAGGTTGTGAAGAAGGTGTTTCTGTACATCAAACGTGAACCGGGTACATTTAATGAAAAAAAATAAACTACACGGCGTGTACTTTTGAGGTACATGATGTATATTTTCCCTTACCGAGCCCCGCTTTAGGTGGCCTACAAGTCACCACACATGGTCGTGTGCACATCCTTTACATGGATTTTACTCATAATGTAAACAAATGTGTACTTACTTTTTTTTCCAGAAACTTCTTTTTTCTTCAAAAACACAAGAAAAATGAAAAACATACCTGAAAAGAAGAATCAAGTTATTACAAACTTCCCCCCCTTAAAGAAATTCATCCCGAAATTTCGTAAGCAATGCAGAATAGAAGAAGAATCCCTGAACAACTCTGGACATAGCGATTGTACATCGACCTCCATCTCCCAAGTCTCGTCCTGTACTCGCCCGTGCTGCCAAAGCACTTGTACCAGAGGAATAGACTGGCCACAGAGAACCTTCGTACTTCGATCAACAATCTAGATAAGATGATCCTCGAAATAGGTGTCCACCTTTAACTCAACCTCTTCATTTTGAAAAACAAGAGATGTGTCTGAGATGTAACGTCAAACTTGAGAAACATGGAAGGCATCGTGCATATCCTGATACCTCTGAGGTAACTAAAACCGATAGGAAACTGACCCAACTCTGTCCAAATCCTCAAACGGTCCGATGTACCTTGGTGAAATCTTACCCTGCCCCTTAATCCTCCTATGTACCAACCTCAGTGTGACACACAAGAAAAAATGATCCCTGACCTCGAACTCTAGAGGTATCCTCCATCGATTAGCATAAGAATTCTGTCGAGACTGTGCAGTAGCCATCCTCTTCCAAATCAACTCTATATGTTTTGTGGTTCTTTGGACTAGATGAGGTCCCAACATAGCTGCCTCTCCTACCTCCAGAAAACATAAGGGTGATCGGCATGACCTACCATACAAATCCTTATAAGGTTCTATATGAATAGTTTCTTGAAAACTATTATTGTTGGAAAAATCCACAATAGGTATATGCTTCTCCCAAGAACCTCCAAAATCCATGATTCATGCATGATGCATGTCCTCAAGCACATGAATCGTATGCTCGTACTAGCCATCAGTATGGGGGTGGTATGCTATACTCAAAAGTACTTGTGTACCAAAAGCTTTCTGAAGCCCCTGCCAGACCTGAGAAATAAAACGGATGTCCCTATCTGAAACAATGGAGTGTGGAACTCTATGTAAATGCACAATCTCTTAGATGTACAACCTTCCCAGGTCGTCGACACTGAAGGTGTCCTTGATCTTCAAGAAGTGATAATCCTTCATGAGTTTGTCAATGACAACCCAAACTGCATCATTTCCTCGAGGCGACCTCCGAAAACTAGTCAAAAAATTCATCACAACATTATTCCACTTCCACTCGGGAATGGGTAACTATTTCAAAAGCCCTACTTGTCACTGATGCTCCACCTTCACCTGCTGACAGATGGAACACCTCATGACTAAACATGAAAAATGTCTCTTCATACCTAGCCACCAATACTGACAATGCAGATCACGAAACATCTTCGTGACACCATCATGAACTGCCCAAACTAAAGAATGAAAGTCCTGCATCATCTCCTTGCGTATGATTGATGGCACCCATATGCGCCCATGAAAATGCATGATCTCATCCTTGCCTACTGTCTATCCAAGAATAGGGTCCTCTACTATCAAGCTTTCCCATAGGACTAGGTCTTCATAATCTGATAGTTGCCTCATTCTCACTCGATCAAGAAGAGTAGATGTAACAACTATAGAAGATATAAATGCCTGCCCCTATATGTCATTGACCTCCAAATCCATCTCAGAGAACAGAGACATAAGCTTCCACTCACTACTGGCCTCCTGAACTGCCTGTATCTGAGTCCTCTTGCTCAGCGCATCAGCCACAAAATTGCCTTTTCTAGGCGTATAAGAATGAACAAAGTTAAAATAATGAAGGTACTCAACCCACCTTCACTATCTCAAATTTAGGTCATGCTGAGTGAATATATACTTAGGACTTTTGTGGTTGGTGAAAACCAAAAAATGCTCTCCCATAAGATAATGTCTCCAACAATGTAAAGCATGAACAACTGCATCCAACTCGAGATCGTGGATTGGGTAATTTATCTCATGTGGCCTCATCTACCAAGACCTGTAAACAATGACTCTTTTTCCCTGCATAATCACAATTCCCAGTCTGATACATGATGCCTCACAGTAAATAGTATAGCTTGTTCCTAGCTCTGGAAATACTATTATCGGTGCTGAAGTCAACCTCACTTTCAGCTCCTGAAAGGCTGACTCACAAGAATCTGACCATAAGTACTTCACACCCTTCATAGTTAGACTCGTCAGTGGTGATGCTAAATATGAAAAGTCCTCTATGAAGCGTCAGTAGTAACCAAAGATCCCTAGAAAACTTCGCACCTCAAATACATTCTTTGGCTGCTTCCAGTAAAATACTGCTCTCACTTTCTCTAGGTCTATTGATACTCATATCTCTGAGATAACATGACCCAAGAAGTGAATTTGGTCCATCCAAAAGTGGCAATTTGAGAGCTTAGCATATAACTGATGCTCTCTCAGTGTACTCAAAACGACCTCAAGATTGGTAGCATGGTCGTGTCGAGTGTGAGAGTACACCAAGATATCATCCATGAAGACTACCAAGAAATAATCCATGTATGGATGGAACACTCAGTTCATCAGTTCCATGATGACTACAGGAGTGTTCGTGAGACCGAACAGCATAACCACATACACGTATAGACCATACCTACTCTGGAAGGATTTAAGAGGTACATCTGATGGTCTAACAAGAAACTGATGGTAACCAGACCTCAAGTTAATCTTCAAGAACACCAGGGATCCTAGAATCTGATCAAATAGAGCATCAATCCTTGGAAAGAGATATCGGTTCTTGACCGCCAACTTGTTCATCTTCTGATAATCCACACAAATTTTTAGGGCACCATCCGCCTTATTTTCAAATAGGGCAAGTGAACCCTAAGGAGATGTACTAGGTCGGATGAAACCCTTTTCCTGCAACTCCTCCAACTGCTTCTTGAGCTCCAACAACTCAGGTGCAGCCATCCTCTAAGGAGGTATAGACACTGGTGCCGCTCCTGGCATGAAATCAATATAAAATTCTACCTCACGCTCTGGATTAAAACATGAAAAGCCTCTATAATGACATCCCTGAAACAATACACCACTAGAGGAATTTCCATCTCTGAAGTCCCCTGGTCATCCAGATGTAGACTAGAAATTTGGGTTGTCACTCCTCCCAACACAAGATGCTCGGGTCCTGCTCTGCTCGCCTAGACATCCCACTCGCCCTTATAAAGAAACAATCTGCCCTCTTGTGACATGAAACTCACACTACGACGATAGAAATCGACCACTTCCTAGAAGGAAAATAATGATTCCATTTCAATAATGAATTCGTATCCCATCATCTATAATACATATAGGTCCCATAAGAACTGACACCCACCAACCTCTAGAGGGCACTCCTTTCACTACCGTACACTATCCGTTCTTTCACCTAACGGTGTGTCTTGCATCAAGATTTCAACAAAAGAAAAAAAAATACAAAGACAAAGGTTCTCCACAAAAGAAACATATATAAAGCTATAAGAAGGATCTGTATAGAAAAGATAAGAAGCTAAAACTGAGGAAAATAACATTAAACCTCGAACTGTAGAGGGTTCGGGATCCTGCTTCTATTGGGTATGATCCACTGAAAGATTTTGACCTGCACTGTGGTCCTTTGACCCTGCCTAACCACTCTATGTTAATCCACCTTATTGTCGCTAAAAGCCTAAAGACTGACTACCATGGCCATGACCTTCACCTTCGCCTAAACGGTCGGAAGAACTCCAGTTCCCAGACTGATGAATAACTGGTGGCACTGTTCCTGTACGAGGAGTCATAGAAGAACCTATGTCACCAGTTTTTGGTGAGAAGATCTGACAGAAACGTTGAAGATGACCCATCTTTCCACAATATCAGTACTCCACTAGATCACTCGGTGAAATGTGGGCTTGTATACCCACTCTTTCCAAACCGATAGCACACCAACTGACTACCAGAAGAAGTTTCTTGCCTCCTTGGATCACTATGTGAAGACCCATTATGGATCTTCCTATTGTCAGTAAGAGGGATACTAAATCTGGATAACGAACCGTCCTGGATCACAACTCCAGAATCACTCAAATTTTGCTCCTTGATCAGCACCTGGTTGATTATAGAAGTGATGGAAGTCAACCTGAAGATGTTCACCTACAATAAAATGTGGCTCCTGAGACCATCCTCAAACTTCCTCGCCAGGAAAACTCATCACCTCCTGGAATAGGCATAAAGAACTACAGCTCTGTGATGTGAGAAGAATACTCCATAAAAGAAAGAGTACAATGCTTTAGACACATGAAATCTTGGGCTCGATTGGCCCTCAATGTCTCCAAATAGAAGTAGTCTTAAAAGGCATGCTGGAACTCATCCCATTCCATAACCTACTGGCGTCCCTCCTGTGAGATCACATCCCACCATTTAACGAAGTAGTCTCAAAGAATATACATAGAGAGCTTCAGCCTCTTCTCTGTAGGTGTCTCCAGATGCTCGAAGATAGAAATCATGGCTTCTAACCATGACTATGCAGCCTGATGTCCTCCTTCCCCTGTGATGGTGGGAGGATGCTACTGCTGGAAAACTCATGTCAACTCTACTATAGAAGTGGAAGGATTCAGTACTCCTCATAAGGTTTGCACGAAACTTATAATACCTTCTCGGAACTGTGCATCAACACATGTGTCCAGAATGATAGCTGGTTCCAAGACTGGCACAATTGGAGGATCCAATGGTAGTCCCTGATCAGCCATATCCGGTGTCTGATCACTGCCCGGTAACTGGCAGACAATCGAAGGACATCTTGGTGGAATGACTCTGTAAGGTCAAGCACACACCTTAGGTCAAGATTAATAGGGACTAAAACATATAATTTTAATAAGGGAACAAGACAAAGAGAGCATTCATGTTTTTGAAAACATGGATACAAGACGTGTATAATGCCTACACAACGTGTTCCTTTAATCCTTTCACATGGGCATGTACTCCTACCAAAAATGTTCATGTAACACCCCAAACACATGGAGTTTCGTCCAAATACACAACGTGTACTTGACTTCGCTTCCCCGGTACGAGTTCTTCTACATGGATAAGCCACACGGTTCTCCTAGAACAAAACTACACGGTGTGTTTGTTCCAGAAATAACATGTTCTAGATGAGCTTCACTGAGTCGTGTTGTTAGTGACACGACCAGATACACGGCTCACGCTACATGGCATGTTCTATATGGACATGGAATGTACTAGGGAGACTCAAACAACCCATGTTGTTAGTGACACGACCAGTTACACGGTTCTACAACACGACATGTACATCCGGTACACAATGTGTCCTACCAAAGATTCCAAACCCCGTGTCACAGCCCAGAAAGTCTGAGACAAGCATAGCGACTACATGACATGTACATATAGCACACAAAGTGTACTTAAGAAAAATAGTTTCTCCATGAACAGAAGAACACATGGAATTTATTCATCATTACACGGCGTGTATTCTGGGTTTTTCCAGATAGTAAGCCTCAGAAACTACTCTGTAACCCAAAAAACACTAAAAAAATATTAAAGTGCTAAATTCTAATCCGTGAGGGCCCATACTCCCCACAAATCAAAGTTTGGCATCTTTAACATGTAATAAACAAGGATAACAGTGTAATGATCTACCAAATTCCTTTCTCCAAGGGCTTATAACACCTCAAGAACCAATTTTTGGTGTTTATTCAACCAAAACATTCACAATTTAATACCCTATCAAATAAAATGTATATTTACCAAAACTAATATCACAACAACATGCATATCTAGCACAAAATCTATCACAACAACATGCAATTGCTAATTCACCCTAAATGGCATGGCAATAATGCATGACATGGGATTTCTAGCAAGTGCCTATATGATGAATTAGATGGAATACCATCACCTCATTGGGTTTTTATAGAAACAGAACCTCAATAACATCAAAAATAACAGCAGAAAACATGTGAATCACCCAACAGTGAAAATCAAATCAACTATAAAATTGCAAAACCAGAAAAAAAATCACAGTAAACGAGGTAGATTGGATTTTCCCTGTACACGGGTTAGATACTCCCAGGCACAACTTATTACCATGTACTTATTTCTTCTTATCTCTGACTATAGGATCCAAATAGTAAGTCATGAAGAAAATAATTCCTCTGATACAACTTTGTAATGTCCTGGTTCTGGAAGCCTCCTAGAGACACCCCATACCCGGTTGGTCACATAGCCTCAAGCGCATTTCCCAGAATGCCAGAGGCTGCCGACTAGAAGGGAGGTCCATGGGTGTGATAGTGGGGAAACAATTTTCTCATTGGAAGAGTAACATAGTGGAAGTAAACATTTAACAATAGCAGAAGCAGTAATAATAACATACAATAGTAAACAATAGAAGAATAAAAGTAAGAACAATAGGATCACATATATTAATGATGCATGATACATATACCTTGGAAAACAACCAAACAAGTCACAATGTTGGAATACAGTACTAAACCATATATAAAAGAATATAAATAATAACCTCCTCAGCATCACAAGCCTCAAATTGGTCCCATAATCTCCAGCTCCAAAGTATTCATGTACCTAAAGTAGAAGGGTTCTTTCCCTTATCTGTATCCGCAACAATATAATCTATTTGAGACCAAAATCATGGCCCAAAAAGGGTGTGATACTAAATCCCAGTAGGAAACCACCAAGAGATATGTTCCTAATCGTCAGCGAATATATATGGCATATAATAACCTAAAGAAGCAGTAAACTAGGATGTACTCAACAGTACACATTTCTACAGTTTCAAAGCATTCAAACACCACATATCTAGTAAGAAGATAATCATAAATAGTCAACCCTCAAGGATTTTCTCATAGTTTAATCCCCTTTGGTCCTACCCAGAAAACACAAGAAACCCTTTGGGAAGTCCACATAGTCTAACCCCTATGGTTTAGATTAATCATAGACTCTCTGAGGAATCACTCACTGTCAATTCCTCTTATAGTCTCATATCAGTAACTAAAAGGAGCTCTAGGGAAGCACTTACATCACATTCCCCCTGTAGAATGCGTCATGAAACTACAGACACTCTGAGGATGTACGTAAATCAATTCCCCCTATGGTCTCGAATCGTACTAGTAAAAATAGACACACTGGAGAATCCCTTAAGTCCATTCTCCCTATGGTCTACTAGACTGGGTTTTCACAGACCTATGTAAGTCAAATGAGCACAGCAATGCATGATGGCCAAAGTAAATATCAATAACTACTTGAATAAACAGTATACAACATAACATCATGTCATATGATAAACACTCCATCCTACAACACTAGGCATGGGAAACAACAAGGCAGTCTAACAGGCTAAACAGGACCAAACTGTCCTAAACAAAACATGCATGGGAAAACACTTCAAAAGCATAAAAATTAACCCTATTCATTTTTCATTAACCTCTATTAAAGAATAAAATCATAATAGAGAATTTATAGGGCTAAAAACGTAAACACGCAATACCCCATTCAAGGGTATTGGGAACTTTTTCACATATAACTCAAATAATTTCTACGAAAAGGCACAAACCACCTACCTCAGTGTTGCATGATCATTATGCATGATCCTCAAGCCTTGAATCATTCAATAACACCGTAGATCTAAAAAAACTAAAAACAATCAATCAAGTATAACTCTTGAAAGAATAGGAATCATAGAACAAAGCTCTAGAATAAGGAATATATTGCCATGGAGATCCCAATGCAATCGACGATGGGCTAATCGGAGAATGGATGCTCGATGGAGGGCTCGAGGAAGAATCGCGGTCATACAGATGCTCTTAGATGAACTAAGATGAGAAAGAGGTGTTTCTATCCGTTAGACGCAACCTCGATACATTTAATGAAGAAAAAGATGGTACACGACATGTACTTTTTAGGTACACGACGTGTACTTTCCCTTACCGAGCCCCGCTTTAGGTGGCCTCTAGGTCATGACACATGGCCGTGTGTACATACACTACACGACCAACACATGGCTACCTGCAGTAACTGAGTACACAGCCTGAACTCATAAAGTACACAACATGTACTTCAAAAAATTTCTGGAAACTCCTATTTTCCTCAAAAACACCAGAAAAAGGAAAACATGCATGAGAAGAAGATCCGGGTTCTTATATTAAATATAGATATAAGTGTTATTTGTCTCTATTTTTAATTCAATGAGGCATGATTGATATTGTGGACCAATTTATCTATAATATTAATTATTTTATACCCTATTTAATTCCTGCATAATGTAATTATTAAAATTAATTATATTTAAATATAATGATATTCCACTAATTTATTCTAATTGATACACTAGTATTATTGGAAGTGTTATTGTATGTCAATTTTTCTTCATTGATATATAGTTCATATTAACCACTTATTTCAATTTTGTGGTGTTTATATTTATAATATATTACCTACTAAATTCTCTCATAATAATATATTTTTTTGGGAATAAATAATGGAAATCTATCACTTCCTTTTTCATTTCAAATCATCCTATGTTATAGGGATATTTTTTCTTCCTATTCAATTCCCTTGTGAACACTCTCTATTTCCATATCTTTTAGAGGGAATTCAACTGGATTACATACATTGATTTATTTTTTAAATGTTTGACTTAAATATTTGCACATTTTTTATATGTAGTTAGTTTTATAAGTGCATAATTTTAATATATTCCATTTTTCTTATTAGGGAGATTTTGAAAACTTGTATACATGTTATTAAAATATTGATATTTATTAGTTATTAATGAATAATTGTTATTTATTATATAAATTATTAATTACATTATATTATGAGTTCATATTACATAGTTAGTGATGGATGGGACTCAAAAACGCCAATCAAGCCATAAATATGTCTCATGAAGAAAAATATCGTTGGTATTTTGGTGTATTCCTTCTCAGAATAGAATATTATCTAGACATTGTAACATGGAATTAATATCATTATTTCTAATATCATGATGTATTGTCTTAGTACACGAAATTAGATATATCAAATTAATAATTTAATTTCAAAGGAACAAGTTATTATTATCCATGTCATATTTTTTATTTCTATTATTATACATGGTTATATTATTCTTTCAGTTTCATTCTATAAATGAAATATTTTTATTATATTTACGTATAATATTATCTATTATTATCTTATTATCACTTATTATCTTTGATTACTATCTCTTAATTATCTTATTACTCAATGTTTTATTTCTCTGCTTATTATATTTCAATATCCCTAGATTATAAATAAAATTATTACACATGATATGTTTAATAATATAACTTGAGTGACGATCATATAAGTGATTTTGAGACATGTTATGGATTAATTATATTCATATATAGTTCAAATATATTTAATTTATGGTAAATATATTGGATTTGTTAGTTTAATAATTTTCAAAACTCACTAAATTTATAAACCTAAATGTTCTATTGATAATATGTTACTGAGTATTTTTAGTGATAATACAATTATTGATGGTTAAAATTGGGTCACTTTGGTTCATTTAAAAATCAATATGTAATTAAAATGGTAATGAGAAAAAAATTGTTGGAGTTTGATTCATGGGAATTATATATGGAATAAAATTATGATTTACATTACTTGGGATATTTGGAAGTCATTTACAATAATATAATGTTAAATAAGATATGGTTTATCATAATTTTAAAGGTATAGAAATATATATATGTTAGTTGATGTAATATGAAATATTGTATGGATTCGAATAGGAACAAATTATCTAATACCCTGGAGATAAATATACATAATACATTTATGTGTTGAAAAACATTATAAAATTTTGAAAATGAATGGATTATATGGATTTCTATGCAATATCATCACTTCTTGGATACCATTTTTGTATGAATCCTTTACAAATAATGTACCTAGTGGTAATAACCATGAAAATTGGGTGTTGGGTATAAAATAAATCATCACATGGTAAAAAATAATAATTCATAACTAGATATTAGTTTTATTACTCTCAAAGGGTGTGATTTTTTTAATCATAATCTCTTTATAATCAATTATGAAATAGTTGTTTTGATAGGGAATTAAAATATGATGTAATGAAGAGCCAAACCCAATGAAACCTAGAATGAACTAAGAGAGATTTAGAATGAAATAAATAATAATGTCTTGATTTTTAAAAGTAATACATTTTGATTTTTAATTTCTAATGTAATTATATTATAGTAATTATATAATGGTGTTAATAGTTTATTACCCATGATTAATATTCTTGGTTTAGTAATGGATGTTTATTTAAGGGACTATATAAATATTTTTTTCATGGACATTGTTAAGATTATCCAATAATAAACCTAATAGTGTAGGATCTTATGTCAGAAAAAAAAAATATGTAAAATTAGGTTCCATGAATTATGATTATTCTTATGAATAAATTTTAGTTTCTGAACAAATGAAATAAGAAAAGGATAGAGTACCATTAAATATCATGTGATGAATTAAATAAGTGAATGATGAATCAATTTCCATCATGTAAAAAATATGGATAGAATAACTAAGGACAATGTATCATTGGATGTAGAAGATATTTTATCTCGCATAAATGAGAGAATAGTGAAATAAATTTTGAGGAAATGTGAAGGCCTCATTGGATTTAGTGAAAAGAAAAAGGTTTCCCTTAAAAAAGTATCATTGAATGTTATCATTTATAAATATACATAAATTCTATATTATCCATGTCAATTCCAAAATCCAAGGGCTAACAAGGACGTCACGAATCAAAAAATTCAGAAAATGGAATTCCTTTGCAACCATAATGATTCAAATGATTTTAAATGATTACGTGTAGTGAAAAAAATTTATCACCCATTCATGATCTATGAGTATTTTATTCATTTTTTGTTCAACGTACTCCTTCATTCCTAGCATGTTTTATAAGAATATTAAATCACCACCCTGACGAAAAAATATTTAATTAATAATAATAATTATTATTATTATGATAATTATTCCTATAGTATATTAATCCTCACATATATATGTTTATAGAAACGTGATTCCAATAAAATTTTATTATCCTTCATTCTTTCAAATTTGATAATATATTGTTTAAGGATTATTTCTCTTGAC
The DNA here is from genome assembly GCA_963277665.1 of Viscum album. Taxonomy (NCBI): domain Eukaryota; kingdom Viridiplantae; phylum Streptophyta; class Magnoliopsida; order Santalales; family Viscaceae; genus Viscum; species Viscum album. The sequence continues at coordinate 1,190,772,700 of OY728126.1, forward strand.
ATGGAGTCCATGGAATTTTCCAAGATAGAAAAACTAAAACTAAAAAACAACTCATGGTCATCTATTAATACATGTTTTACCATTAACTCTCTATTTAATATTACTGACTTTATATTGGTGTATTTAAATCAATGTGAGTATATCCTTACTATAAGGGAAAAAAATATTTCACTACTCTCAATATGGATAGTATGGATGAAACCTCCTTGGAAATTTTATCAGTATTCATGCATATCTTTTATAAACCCTTGGATTTTAAATCATTTAGGAATTAATAAAATTACATGGATTAAATTCGTTTAATGGTGGAGAATGTAAGGAATCAAAACATCACTATTTTTTAATTTAAATAAATTTTATGTTAATAGGTTTTTATACATGAAAAACTCAACCAAAATGGGTATATAAAAAATAAAATAATACTATTAAAAAATTTCGAAAAATAAATCCCCATGTGAATAAAAGTATTATAAATAATTCAAAATTCATTAAATATTGAATTAATAACACCAAATATTTTAAAAATGAACTTGTCAATAAAATCATATTATCATTATATATTATATATTAATCTAAAATCTAAATTTATAAATTTACAATTTTAACTTTTAAAAATGAATTTTACTTTTCAATGCAACATAACAAAATTATATTAAGATGAATTTTTGAGATTTTTTATAAAATAATTTATTCACATGTAATGAATCAAAAAATACAAATATTGAAAACACCATCACTATCATGACATTAACATAATATAATATTGATTTAAATGTTTTAAAAACATTATTTATATAATATATATACTTATTTTTATTTATAATTCAAATAAATCAATTAAAATTACACTGTTGTATATATAAAACCCACATATATCATTTTGGAAACAAAAATAATATTATAATCTAAAAATATATGTTTTCTAATATATTAAAAACTAGTTTTAATAACTTATAGAAATTAAATGAAACAAAATAGATTTGATAATTTAGATAAATATGATCATATTATGTGATAATTTTAATATAATTTTTTGGGAAAAAAGTTTTATTGCCAAAATTAAAGAAAATTACCTTGGTAATAGTAAAAATGTTATTTTCAACGAATTTTTCTATTAATATATGGTAATTTTTATCCATTAATAAAATATAATAACTTCTAAAAAGTAAACTTAATATAATTTTATAGTAAATTATTCAATAATTTATCACCCATTAAATTTATCATCAATACTGAATAAAATAAAGAACACTTAATAGCGAAAGTAATATTTTTATAAAAAAATATTTTTTCTATTGGTATATTTTAAAATTCAATAGTTTATTCTCTATTAATAAAAAATTTAATTATATTAAATTTTAATTCAATATCGGTGAAACACACTCAAATTGTTTAAATGTATTATTTTATATTTAAAAAACATTAGTTATTTGGGTAAAAACTAGTTAACCCTGTAAAAAATGAAAAATGAAAAATATCATTTAAAAATGTTTATAAAATGTGTATAAATAATCGGTTTCAATTTCATCATACTAATATAAAATAAAACGCCATTATTTATAAATTTTTCAACCAATTTCCCATTAATAGTGTTATTTTATTATTGAAAGGTAATCATTATTCACAAAAGGTCCCTTTTCATCACTTATTAAAGTGGACACTTCCAAATATTCATGCAATATTAATTCCTCAAAACATAGTCCTAAAAATTTACTATTTTTTCCATTTAAAAAAATATATCATTTTCATAATCCTATATTCTCAATTATTTACCATAAGTGATTCTTTTCCAAGGATACTTTTAAGAGAATTTTCAAGGTCTTGTAGTGAGTCATTCTATATCCATATCTTTTTATTATTCTTCCGTACCTGCCAAAAATATTATAAACATAAATATATAATTATTTATGTATAATATTTATATTTAAGTGTTATTATATTATTGTATCACCATTATTTATTCCATTCTATACACATATAAGAATAAAAGAATGCAAATAATGCGTTGTGCAGACTACAACCTCCACGAAGTGATATATTTAGTTTTTCATCACCGTATCTCCCCTATAGTTATAAGGATAAATTTTAATAATAATAAATATATGAAATAATTATAAATATGAGAGGGAAATTATAATTTACATTGATTTCCTCTCTTTTATTAGGAAATGAAAATGTTAAATTTTCATTTTCTTAGCTACTACCTCCAAGAAGTAACGATTTTTCTATGTTCATTTTAATTTTAATTAATTATCCAAAATATATCAAATATGATTCAAAACTAATAAATATATATAACATAACCATTTCCCCTTAATAATAATAGTATGTAAAAAATACATAATTTAATATCCACACTCACCTATTAACTTATGTTATGCGCAGTTTTGGGCCAGTCTAACCACTTACCATAATGGTGTTTTAATATTATATAATTTATTTATATGGAGAATAAAATTCTAAAATTATTATTATTTATTAATAAAATAATATATTGATTATGGGTCTAAAACTTATATTATGTATTATCATAGTATAAAAATACCATCCTCGATAGCTAAATTACCAAAAAGAGCTAACACCGAAAAGATTATCAATAAAAAAGCTATATAATAATTTAATAGAATATGATAATAAAGTTAACTTGTTAAATAAAATATATATGAATAAGGTTCATAATAGGGTATCTAATATCCATAAATTTTTTTATTCCGTAAGTTAAGTACACTCATAGAATGAATGAGGGCCATAGTAAGGGTTTATGCTAACTCAATTTTATTCCATTGAGTTAAAATCTTACTTACCAAATCTACATTATTTCAATATTAATTTACTATAACTAATTAAAGCATGGAATTTAATTTAATTTTTCATTATGGGTTTTATAATTCTCCATTATAATATAATTTCAAATGATTCTCACCTCAATGATTTTGTTATTTTTTTGGGTTATTTGCCTCAAAAATAAATTCCTCGATAACAATTATATTTTATAATATTTTTTAAATATTATGGTGCAGTTACAACACCATTTAAATTGTATATCATGATTTTTTAATTATTCATGTTATTTCATGTACAATTTTTAATTATATGGGGTTTTTATCTGAACATTCCTAATCTAAATGTGTTATTTGTCTCTATTTTCAATTTAATGAGACTTGTTTGATATTTTTGACAAAATTTTATTTTATATGAAGTATTATAAACCCTATTTGTAATATAAACTCACATTATTTCAGGTAATTCATGATTATTGTTTCAATTTTATTTTTAGTTGCTACATTTTGAGGCTTCTACGTACGTAGAGCATTTTTCAGGGAAAATGATATAGTGTTTGGGGATGAATGTTTTTTCTGAATTAATAGAGTTTGGGTATAAATGATTCAATGGTTTATGTGGGTTCTCATTGATTCAAGGTTGAGTTAAAGGCATTTTTTGATTTTTTAGAGTTAAATGGTTGTGTACAATCTAGAGGAAAAATTCACAGAATGAACATATTTCATGATGTGAATATATTAGTTGAAAGAAGAGATGGAACCATTTCATGATGTGAAAAATATAAAATTTCTGAATTTTTTTAATATCTTGGAATGTTATAAATCATGATTTTTAAACTCAAACTGATGTCTTTTTTAGCATATATGCTACTCGAGATATTCACATCATTAATCGAAGATTCATGTAGGGAATTCATTATTCCCATCTAGTTTTTGTGCTTTAAATATTGAAAATTATTTAATTTTTCTTGTATACTATTCTCTTAAACCCCTAGGGACACCACGTTCCATATTATGAGATATATTTCTTTTTTTATATCTTGATTTAATGTTTAACCATCAGTGAGTTTCCTCACTATGTTTGTCTCAAGCACGCCTCTATCTTTCTTTAGAATCCATGCAATCTCATGATTCGTTATGGAATTAGAGTTTTATCTTGATGAATTGTGATCTAGTATTTTCTTTTTGATCTTCATTTAATTATTTATTCATTGGTTTTTCCCATTGATGGTGATAATTTTATTGTTAAATAATGGTTGGTGGTTCTAAATGATTTCCATTCAATTTAAAACTAAAATGGATTGATTGAGTTGAAATGATTTTTTAAATGATTTAATACCCTGAATTTGTGATGATTGATATATAATATTAAAATGGAATGGAAATTGTGAGAACCCCCACCCCACCCCCAATTTCAACAGAATAGGAATTTTTTGGTGTATTTGAAAAAATTTATAGTTTGATTTGGAAATTTATTTGATGAAGTTATTTCAAATGTATTCTTGAGATAAATTTATTAAATTTAAAGATGATTTAAAATTTAATTAATTTATCAAAAACCTATGATTTAGTTTTTAAATGACAATGAAATGTTTAAAAATGAATCATTGTTAAATATATTTCAATGTTATTTTAAATGATTGATTTTCACATCATATAAAGATATATTGATTGAATAATATGTTTGAATAGGTAGTCTATGGGAGTTTAAGACAATGACACTAATATATTAACCCCTATAAATGTATTAATGGTGAAAAATCTAACCTAAATAAACTAAGGAATGATTTTCTTGATGGATAGTTGACTTCTATTGGCTTGAACTAAGGGAAATGTTCACACATTGAGTTGATATCACTTATTAAGTAGTGTGATGGTCTTATTACTGCAAATTATTACACAACATGGCTTATTAGATGGTGCTATGATATGTTTGACTTAATGATTATGTTACATTGATTATTTATACTATTTTATTCAGGAAAAAAAATTATAGAAATGATTATATAAAATTTTCATATAATCTAGTTCTGAAATATCTACCATCTTTATTTATTATGAAATGATGTTTATTAAAAAATATAAATTCCCTACCATGCATAGTTTTATTCAAATTGGATGCATAATTGTTTTAATTTTATGTAACTGATTAGAGAACACATGTTGAGACACTAATAAATTATTTATCTCATGCCCTAAAATTTACATTGGGTGTTTTTAGATTATATTATGCCAAGTACATTCAAAGCGAATATATACAATGTGGTGGTTGATGTTCTTGATCATTTGGAGTTGGAGTGATATATGTGAGCAGTAGAGATGTAATCCATTAGTTACATGGTAAATGTATAGTTACTACCATGGTAGAAGTTGTGTCATTTGATAATGTATTATTTGGGTATTTCTTTAACAGTTTCATTCTAGTAAACTATCCAATTGAAGTGTTTAGCATACTTACTTTTATATTTCATCATCTGTATGTTTTTTGAAAAAATAGATTCCCATGTATTTATTGTATTATGTTAGTTACTAGTCCTAAAAATTTGTGGATCTGTACCACCATTCGGGATATGATAGATCCAACATGGGTATCATCTTACCATGTTATCATGGTTGGTTCGTGAAAAATTGGTATTAGATATGGTTTGGTAGTTCACCTTTCATTGATTTTAGTATGTATTTCAGTTTTACAAGTAGACAAGAGGTTTGATTTTATGGGACATAGGAGGTAGTTGCGGGAGAGATCCAGTATATCTATAATCATAATGATCCTTAAGTCTTCAAGGGTGTTTTGGAAATTTTTACTTAATAAATAATTTGAAATATCTTATTGAAATTTCCCTACTTCTGATTTTATTACATTGAAGTACCTTTATTTAATTCCTTTTTATGGGATTGATATTACATTATCTCTAGTTCAACTTGTTTATATGTCTATGCTTAATGATATTTTTATTTTTGTCTACTGATGTTGTGGAAAATCATGATATCAAGAATACATTTAAATAGGACATAAGAGGAAGTTATTGGTGATCTAAAGTGAAAAAAATCCTCCAACGAAACATAATATTGTTGTGATAGTGGTGCATGATATTCTAGCATTGGGACAGGTATCTACACCAAATTCTATCCCTGTTCTATTTGTGGAAACTTTGAGGGATAATTTAGAGATCATTCTCAATAGTTTTTTCGTAAAGGAAACTAACATCATTCCTAGGCTCTAGTGAGAATCAATAAGATTAAGAGTGGATGAAAAATTTTAATATGCTTTTTTCAGTTATTGAAAATGATTAATTCAATTAAGGAGAAATGTAGAACCATTGAGCTTGAGAGACCTAGAAGGAGGTGGTGGTATTGGATGGTGATAGTGAATAGTCATGAGGGAATGGAGGTGAAGGAATTTATTGTTCATTTGACTTATCATTCTATCAAAAACAATGGTCTTGGTGAAATCGATGGATTTTGTTCAACTCCAACATGGTAATAGGAGCAAAACACTATATGTGATCCATTTATCTGATCATATTCATTTTTCACCGTATAGTGAATCTTATGAGAATATGATGGATCAAGAGTTTGTGATTGGTTTATGAACCAATATCTAATAACCAATATTATTAATGAAGTATACATTTTATAATAAAAATAAGGATATAGAATTGATGATTGAGCTTGTCATTAATGGTATGTCGGGGTTGAAATGAGTTTTATTTTTTCTTGTGGAAGTTAGGTGTGTTCACTTAATGGAAATATAAATCATGACAAGTCTCATGGTTGTTCTAGATAAACAATGTCATCCAGAACTCATATAACACTTGGATGAGTCTCATTAACTTTCTTTCAGTATGGAAAAGTTCCCCATTCCAAATAGGATTGTACTAAGGTTCCAGAGATATGTAGTTATTGTGGTCTCTGAGGACACCTATATATGTTTTTATATTTTTTCACTATCTAGTAGCATGGGATCATTAGAACCAAAAATTAATAGGATGAAATAATTTATGTTATGAAATAAGGTTTTCTTTCCATATGAATCCAATAAAATTCATCTTCTTATAGTGGAATAGTTTCCTGAGGAATCTGTAATGATTTTAGTGAATTTGATGGGTTCCATCACTGTAGATTCATCTTTAGTGACTAAATTATTTGATACCAGTGTACCTCACTTATTTATATCCACCCATTTGTGAAATTTGTGAACCTTCATAAGGATATTTGGTCTTTTATAAAGTATATTACTACACCACTTTTAATGACCAGAGAGTGGGGTCTTCGATATCCCTCTTGTTCTTTCTCCTTATCATATATTTATATTAAATATAATTGTATGGTTCATGAAATTAAAATTTTTTACATATTCTTCAAGATGTATTGGGTGATTTCTCATAATTCTCGGGTTTACTTTTATCTTTGATGGTTCTTTTTTTGTACACTCTATGGGGGTGTACAATTTATTTTATGTAGAATGGTACTTAAGGTTGATTCAATTCAAACCTATTATTATGGAGTTGGGTAGGGTAATATCGGTGTTGGATTTCAAAATATAGTGAGAATATTTGAGTAATGAACTCCAACCAATTGTCATTGAGTATTATAGTTCTTATCCTTTTTATTTATCGTTATCTCCACACGTAATAGGGTTTGAGTTTCCTATTGATTTAATACCTAGAACTTAACCAATTTCTATTACATCTTAACAAATGGGACTAGATGGACATAATGAGCTTAAAAATCAATTGTATGATCTTCTTGAAATAGGATATATATGCCTGAGTGAGTGACATTGGATGGTTCATATTCTCTTTTCAAAGCAGGTTTTGGGGGAAACTTCACCTATGTATTCACTATCAAAAACATAATCTTGTTAAATTGAAACAAAATTAACCCATACAATGGATTGAGGACTCATTTTACTATTTACAATGTAAAAGGTTATTCTCATAGATTATATATCGATATAGTTTTAACAAAATTTGAATAAAATAATATGGAATTCAAAATTCTGATTTCAAGAGTGGGTATGACCATTATGAGTATCATGTGATTCCACTTGGTCTAAAAATTTCCACTATATATTTTATGGAATTTATGAAGATGATAATTCTTGAGTATCTTAAAAGATTAATGGTGGTATTTGTGGATGGCATACAAATATTCTCATAGATCATAGAGGATAATGTGTGTATCTTGAAAATTTTCATTTAATTATAAGAAATCGTCAAATTTATATAAGTATATTGAAATGTATTTATTTGGATTTTATATGTGATGTTCTTGGATAATGTAGTCTTGAAACAAGGTATTCCAGTCGATCATGATATAGTGAATTTTATTATCACATGGAAAAACCACATAATGTTTTTGATCATTGGAGGTTCCTGGAATTAGCATGGTAATACCATAGTTTCATTAGATATTTCTCGTATATGGATACTCATATGACTAATCTCACTCAAAAATAGGTGAATTTCATTTTGGATGAAAAATGAGAGAATTTTTTATTAGAGAGAAAACCAATTTATTATTCTATTACAGTTTTGGATCATTTAGACGCTATGAATGAATATGTTGTATTAGGTAATGCATTAGTTTTTGGTTTTAGAATAGTCCTTATAAAGGTTGATCACAGGGAATCCTATAGTTTTAGAAAACAGTGGTCGTAATGGATGAAATATCTGACGCATGATATTGAGCTTGTAGCTATAATGACAACTCTTAAGAGTTAGTATGATTAACATTTATGTGAATGTTTTAAAATTTATTCTTACAATAAAATCTTGAGTTAAATCATCTATCAAATATATTTTAATACCCAATAGATGCATTAGGTGGAGTACCTATAGTATTTTAATTTCTACATTACCTACAACCCTAGAAAGCGGGATTTCGTTGTTGATGCATTGAGAATGAATATGCTAACCATATATATGAATGATTCATCAGAATAGTGTAATCTAATGGTTATATCATCTTAGTTTTATTTGGGAGTCTAGGAAAATTAGTATGAAATTATTTTTGTAGGTGTCTAGTTTGAATCCTCTCTTTATGAGGAAATTTGTTAGGAGAATTAGCTTGATAATGATTTTTGTAGAATTAGAGAGTCTATTTATGGTGGAAATAATATTGGTGAGTGGTTTTTTCTCTTTTTAGGGATTCATATTTTTATAAAACTAGTTTCTTATAACTTTTTAATTAATAAAGTCTATGATGGGTGATTTCAATAATTTCTATAGGGAGGTTCCCCTAAGAAAAGATGTTCTATGATATCCAGCATTGATTATGGAGGTAATGTATTTGAAGAATAAATGATAAATTTTTATCCCATTATTATACCTTCTAACTGGACAAATCTAGGCAGCATATATATTCATGTTTTTGTTACTGACATCCAATGGTGACATGGAAGAGGGGTGAGATATCTATGTAAATTTTGGTTGGGTTATTTTATACACATTAAGTGAATAAGGATATAGGGTTAATTATCAATTAGTTGAGTTAATTGTATCTTTTTATATCTATTCAGGATAAAAAAAATTACGGCTTGGGATGTCTCTATGTGTATGATAATATCATCTTTCATAGGGTTCCATATACTATATTCTTTGAAAGGGATCCTCGATTCTCTTTTCTCTTTAGTAGACCCCTCGAGGAGGCAATAAGATCCTAGGTACATTTATTATAGTGTATAATCTATGAATGTATGGTTAGACAGAGTAATGTATTCATATTCTTGATGACATTACACATGATTGTGTTCAAGAAATTGGCGGAGCTTGGGATAAACATTATGTTAGTCTTGATTTTTCCTATAACAACAGTCACATTTCCACTATTACAGTAGATCCTTTATATTCCTTTTATGTACATCCTTTTTTTTATCAATTGTATTGGTTGGAAAGTGGTTACTATTCTTTGATTTGAAATAGTTTCTTCCAAGAGTTACCGATAAGGATTATATTAGTTCATCAGATAACGGTGATCGAAACAAGCCAATATAAATGATATTCTAATAATCATCAATAACTGTTGTATTTTTCTATTGGTGAAAAATTACTTTTTAGATTTTTAAAATTGTTGGTTCGTCACTATCTTGTAAAATAGAGAGTGATCGTGTTGATGATTCTAGGTCCTTTTGTGATTTTTGAGTGGGTGGGGAGTGGTTCATTGTGTTTGGAACCTCAACAGCTGCTGGCTTCAATCCATATTCTGTATCATGTATCTCAACTTCAAAAGTATCTTTCTTACCCTTATAATGTTTTTTCATATGAATATCTTTATATTGAAAATAATTTATCCATGACTAGGCATAATATTAGGATTTTTTATTGTGAGACAATGAATTTTCATGGGATTTTGATCCCCTTAGTCCATGTTCAATGTCATCATGGTTTTGGTTCATGTAAGGACTGGGAGTATGAATCATGAATGTGAGAGTGTTTAGCTCACCTAAAATATATATAATATTCTTAACAAGAATTATGTGGGCTTAATGTGATTATGTTGGGGAGGTTGTAACATCCTTTTACCTTATTTTAGGTACTTCATGACTATTGTTTTAAATCACAATTTTTTGGGTGAGTTTCAGGCCAATTAAGGATGAAGAAAACTTTTCAGTGAAAATTACATAAATTTCAGTGATTCATGTTTTTTTAAATTAATTTTTCTAGGGTATAAATGATGTTAAAAATTTAAGATGATTCTATTTGGGTTCAAGATGAGTTGGAGGACATATATATGTTTTTATGCTCAAACTAGATGTATACTATCTAATTAAAATATTTTTATAGTGAATACTATTCAATACACAAATCCATCAATCATAATAACAAATGAAACCATTTCATGGTGTAAAAAATATACCAGTTGTGTATTGTTTTCATTACGTTAAATAATCAATATCATGATTTTTAACCCGAGGTGACACGCTTCTCAATGTTTATGGAACACGGGATATTCATATTGTGATTCAAGGATTCACATAATAAATTCATCATTTGTACTATTTTTTTTCATTAAAAAGCCTATATATTATTTCTTTTATTGTGAATCCACTTATCTTGAACCCCTAGATCTACCCTTGGGGATAATTTAGATATTTCATCCCTTATGGAAAACTTATCTTGGTGTTAGTTATTTAGTGAGTTTCTTCACATTGGATGGGTCCCTCATTATTCTATATTTATTTGGAAGTGGTGTTCCATCTAGATTTACTATTTAATAAGTGTTTAATCATGATGTTTTATGGTCTAGTATTTCTTTATTGATATCCACCACCTTCGTTCTTCATTTCCATTTCCTATTACAGAGGATGGTTTGATCGTCGATTTATGGTATGTGATCTTATAGGATTTCTCCTAAAATTGAAACCTTAAATTTATTGATTTTTTGGAATTATTTTATAGATTATTTAATATAATAATTTTAAAATAATTGATTTATGATTTTGAAAAGGGCGTATAAATTGTGGAAAACACCCAATTTCAATGGAACTGAAATTTCATAGTGGATTTGACAAAATTGATCTATTGAGTTGGAAATTAATTTGATGTTGAAATTTCAGATAAATGGATTCAATTTAAATATAATTTTGAATGGAATGAATTTATGAAAAACTAATGATTTTATTTTTAAATGATAAATGTATGTTATGATCTCAATATTAGGATTTTTGAAAACTATTTTGAAATGATTGATTTTTCCATGATATATTGAATAACATGTGACTCATGTTATTTAGTTTTTATTTTAAAAAATAATTCTAGGATATAACCCCTAGAAATTTATTGACAATTAAAATAATCATATAATCATACTAGTGCATGATTATCCCCGATGGAGAGTTGAGTCCTAATGGCCTGAGCTAAGGGATAGTTCCACGCATTGATATGAGATCACTAATTGAGTATTACATAGATATTGTTACTAAAAAATAATACACAAAAGGATTATTACATGATTTATAGTGTTTTTGATATGATTATTACATGACATCAGTTATTTGAACTTATTTTTCCATGTCATCTACTTTATATTAACTTATTATATAAAATGTTCATTTAAGTTGTTATGAAATGTCTTCATTATTTTCTATTATGAAATAATTTTTTATTGACAATATGAAAATTCAATTCCATTCCCAATTTTTTATTTAAATTTAAATAAATATTGTCTTAATTGTTATGATATTGATTATAGAACCCTTAGTGAGGCCCTACCAGACTTTATCACTCATACCCAACCTTTACCTTCATGAATTTATAGATTCTCTTAAACCATGTACAAAAAAAGTAAATGTTACAACTGGAGGGTTGTGTATGTTCTTGATCCTTGGGTATTAGAGTAATGAATGTGACCTATAGACATGTGGTCTAGCTGATACATAGGATATATATGAATTTTTACCTTTACATATATTTTTTCTTTTGATGATGTATTGTTTGGATATTTTCTTTGATAATTTGATTTTTCTTCTTTATCCATTTAGATTATTGAGAATAATAAATTTTATCGTTTTTCTTCCATATGTTTTTTGAAAAAAAATCCCTTTCATTTCTTATATAATGACAGGTTCTTATCTCCAACCCATGGGGATAGAGAATGACATTCCATGATATATTAGAGACATCTTGGGTATCAACGTACTAGTGAATCTTTGATGGTTCAGGAACCTATTTCTTGCATATATAATTAATATATTTAATTTCAATATATCTTAATTTCATTGTTTTTTTATTTCATTATATTTATCTAATGTTTTTTCATTTATATTTCACAATTTCAGCAATCTTTTTCTACCTAATTATTTTTTCATTGAGATATGATTCATGTTGGAAACTTGTTTTTATTTTTTGGGCATATATTATTAATGTATTACCCATTATATCATATTAAAATCATTTATTAGAGGATAAAGTTCATGGAAATCCATTAATTCCCTTTATTTTCCAAATCCTTAGCTTTTATAGGATTTTTCTTGAAACTAATACTTTATTCTATGAACACTATATTTCCATAGTTTGATTGAAGGGTGTTCAACATGATGCATTTTGTAAATTCATTGGAAAATAATTCACATAACTATATATAACTTTAACTATACATTTCCATCTATAAGGATATTTTCATGTCAATCTATTTTATCTACTGATTGGGGAAATATTGAAAATCGGTATTCTTACAATTCCATAATGAATTTTAATTTATTATTAATTTTTTTATATCTTATTAATTCTGTCAAATGAATAAATATTTAGAAATAATTATTCACCGAAGGGGCTCACAATATCCCCTTGGTACCTCAATAGGTATCATATGGTATGGTACATTTGGTATTTTATTATATTCCAACATAGAAAAGAAATATTTCCTAAAATTGTTCCTTGAACATAAGATCATGATGTCTAATATCATGATGTATTGGATTATGGAATCTAATTAAGTGTCTCACATTATGAATTTCATATCTATGGACCAGCTATTATTATCCATTTTTTTATTTCCATTATTATCCATAGATAAAATATGTTAACATTTTCATTATATTAATTATTTAATTTTAATATCTAATCATACCATATTTTTTATTCCCATATTATACCCACTTATGAAATTGTATTATTACCACTTATGATTACCCTTACTGAGAATTTGATATCACCCCTAATTATGTTTCTATTTCCCAAATTTATGATGAAATTAATTACACAATATAGGTCTAACCGAATAAATTGTGTTGAAAATTTATGGTATATATCAAATAGTCATTATAAATTAATTGTTTTCATACATAGTGTAAAACTATATATTTTTTGAAAAATAAATAGACATTATTGGTTAAATGTTTACCTTAATCTCTAAAAAATAACTACTATGTCTATTGAATGTAAGTGAATCAATATTTTTAGTGAAAAATTAATTAATAATTATTAATATTGGGTTCTCTATTTCTTTTAAAATGGGATAAGTAAAGAAAGTGTTTATGGGCTCCATATTCCAGGAGTGCGTGTCTTGGGCTTCAAACATATAGGGTACTCAGTGCGTATTACTGCAAATATCACGTGAGAGTCGATATGCATTGTGTGTCATAGTGAGAACATGTCCTATTGACTCATTCAACACACAATTCATGTAATTAATGGGAATCTGAGTCATGTACCATTAAGGGTACACAATATATGTTCCAATCCCAAATAATATTTGTCATAAAAGGGACACAAGGAAATATACTCCTAGTACACCCCATGTTGGTCATATTAGATTATATATGGTATATAGTCCTAACCAACATGACATGTGATGTTTATCACTGAATATAGCCCAATCCATTCTTTCCTAAAAAATACGTAGTGTTTGGAACTAGAAAACACATCGTATGTTCATCTCTTCAGGAAAAAATTATCCATATCACAAAACATTGCATAGACATCACTGTTTCTAGATTTGATTGAGTCTATAACACTATTTAATTCATTATTCAATGATATAATACCTATAATTATGGATTTATATATGTTTCATCACCAAATAAAATGGATCAAGATGGGGTCACACCAAACAACCCATAACCCTTACACATCTTTTCCCTATTGACCAAACACTGTTGAACATTCATGAAACTCTATAAGTACCAAGCAATGATATTTTATTCCCTGAAATTCACCATTGTTTTCATATATGTAGAATCCTTTTACATATTTAAGTTACATTTTAAAAATATTATAATCATCTACTTTTGGGGAATTTTATCAGGTTTTTTTGGTAGATAATAGAGTTCTTTATTCTTTCTTGTGCTCCATATGGTTGGAAACCAGTCATTGAAAATAGTACAGGTTGTACTAATAAACTATTTATCTTTTGTATGAGTACTAAAGGAGGGAGCATGGTTATGAAAATTATTAATGTAAACCATGTAACCAAACCACCAATCTTTTTGGTATGGGATGGTGGGTCATGAATATTTCACTCATTTTTTCAAATATTGTAGGCCAATCTAGTGGCACAGGAGGGGGATCATTTTTGGTGAATGGTTTTTCTAATTATACAACCAATCTTTGAAGCACTCTTCAGTAGCCCATTTATAGATTCATTAATGGTGCATGATTTTTCAATATGGTCAGCCAAATCACGTGATGGGAATTTATTTATTTGAAATTCATAATTAATGTACTAGGACCCCATGTTATAAATTATAAACACCAAATAATCAACCCTAATTTTTCTATTTTATGTTTTGAAGGATCTCTGGAGGAAATCTTGGATCCCCTAACAACTTTTCTACTGAGATGTTGGAGATAGTAGATGTATAGGATTATTTTAGTAAGGGAAATATATCTAGTTATGAATTATTATTTCATGAAATTTATACTAAATTTAGATTTTTTGATCCTCATGTCTTTCACAAACTGTCCCAAAGGGGCCCATGTCGTGACTACCCCAAGCCTACCTCCGATAGGATAGGGGTTTCGAACTAGCATCGAGAATGATTTACCGACAAATGGGAGGAATTAGCCAAAATTACTTATATAAATGCACATATTTCTAAGACACAAAATGATATAATTTAAAACAATTGACAGAATTCATGCATACAAAAAACATCACACAACCAGAGTATAAAAATATGTAAAGGAAACATAAATAAGGCCAAATACAAGCCCATCATAAAGAGCCTATAAGATAAGTCTACCTAAAACCGTTGAATTCCACCCTCTTTCAAGGGAGAGGACTACATCAAAGGTATTCTCCAAATAAACACCATGGTCTGCCTAACTCAACCTATGTTACACCCTCTCTTGTCCTCCTAGGACACCATAATAATTTTCATTGTCTTCATAATATACAACACATGAAGAAAAATACCATGCAGGGGTGAGTATAAAAATACTCATTATGAGACCCAAAAAACACTAAACATGAAGAACCATGTACTGTTATCTTAATACAAGATGTGAAAATGTATCAAAGATACAAGTAGTAAAAAAAACCTATATATACTTCATAAATAAACCACACCATCCGGAAGTCATAACCAACTGCCAGCCACCCGATACTACATAAAGCAATGCTCATTCTGGCAGTGACACTCGATGAAGAGGACATGATATTTTGGGCCCCACCTAATGAAAATGAACTAGTTTAAGAAGACTATGATACACAGAGAGGGATTCGTTCACAAAACCATTGTGGGACACCACAAACCCAATCTGGATCAACCTACTATATAGAGGACCATATACAATCAATTCCAAAAAACTATACTGATGTAACCTACAAGAGGGATGGTCAATGACCTACTCACGAGGGACATGAAACTTAAAAAAACCTTACTATGAATTATATAGGATCACACTCCAATGTTGAGGAGGGAAACCAAAAATTTATATGAGACTCAACTTCGGGAGGGGATTAAAATCTAGTGATGTGGATGTAATGCCTTATATACCCTCGAGGAAAGGAACATGGGAACACACTTAACCTATACTAGTAATAATTTTGAAAAGGATGATCCTCAACTCGGAATAAGTTACGCAAAATTGGTATTTAGTCCACCGTCTTAAAATTAGGGTCACACTATCACTAAAAAAATGTTGGCTGGGTACTCCGTTTATGAGTTATGACTGTTTGAATGAATCTTCCCGAATACCTACCAGGGCCTGCAGGCCTATCGTCATGGTCAGTCAACCTACTGTCGTGGTCAGTCCACTTAACATCGTGGTTAATCCAGCTACCACCACTATGAGACTTCCAACAATGTGGATTGTCTGCCTGCTATCAGTCCCCATACTGCGCTGACCAACTACTATGGAAGACCACCCACTGATTGACCACTGCGATTAACCACCTGCGGACCTTCTATGCGGTCAGTGTACCCACTATAGCTCAAGATTCCATTGTATCATGGTTGAACACCACAGTCAACCACAATAAGGATCCACCCCAATTTCCTCGGATCCAACTTGGGTCCAACCCATATCTATCTCGTCTGACCTGGCCCACCGGTATGACCTGGCCCACTGATCCCACCTGACCCACCAGCTCAACCTATCCCACTCCACATCCACAGTTGCTTCCGCGTCCGCCACTACTGCTCCTGCATTATTGATGCCGCATCCACCTCCACCACAACCACATGAGGGGTACCAACACCATTGTCGCATGCCGTTTGTCTCTTCCACGGACTACTATACCTCTTATGATGCCTAAAAATTGAAATGATCAAATATTTGATCTTTTTGCGTCCCAATATACTCTAATTTATCTTCATTTGTTGATTTTCCCCAAATATGGGGGTCCAATCATGTTCAATAACTCTTAGAAACATCAAGACAGAACCACAGGGATAAAACCAGTGGAGAACATGAGAAAGGATAGAGAAATGAAAAAATAATGAAGGATTATCATTTTTGGCAAGGAGTTCTTGTCAAATGACCAAGAACGAGGTACTTGGTTCAGAGAACCAAATCAATTAAATCCCACAGAATAAACCCAATAATATGCACCATCTGTTAATAAATTAATTCGGTGATTGAAACACATTCATTGTAGAAATAAATAATTGTCAATATTAAATTAAAACACATTCCCTACCTCTATTTAGATTTATCGCTGATGAATAATGAATTTTTTTTGTAGTCATTTGTGAGGTCCTTCAAAATCGATGTGCGTCGATCATCAATCCTTGATTCATTGTCATAGGTCATAATGGATTCCCCAAACACTCTCTCCATGATCCTCTAGATGTTTTTGGGTTATGAGGCTAAGTTATAAATTATTACATAAGGATACACTTAAAGATAAATTCATTATGTCACTGCATCAATAAATTAATTTAATTATTTTATTCATTTTTTACCCCTGGTGGATTTTTCACAAACGACCAGCACCGACCAATGTTAGGTTAGTCCTAATGTATAGTTTTTATTTTGAACTAAACAATGCCTTTAGATTTATGATCCGAGAAAACATTTAGGAGTTATTCCAATTTCTTTGGAAAACCACATGTACGTGATATTAAATAATTTATTATTTTTCAAATAGTTGTTCTGGAAAAACCGAGCCCCATAATTACATTTTGCCTCAGCTTATGATCTCCATAATAATCAATTTAAAATCTAAAAACAATACTCTAAAATAATAGAGATTACCTTCTCCCCACCTTGGGGATTTATTTCCCCAAAAATGAAAAATATGTGCTACTAAAATAGATGTGGGGAACTGATCATGTATATGAGCCTCCCACTCTCATGTGTTCACTTAGATATTCTCGTGCTTCCACCGAATGCACACCAAGGGAATTGATCCCACTAAAGGATAATCTTCTACCAATCTTGATATCTATTTTTTACTCATTAAAGGTTACTCAATCCTAAATGCAATTCTCTCCCCAATCGATAACATGGGATGGGTCATGCCCATACGTCCTCAGTTGCAACATGTGGAAGACGTCATGTACTCAGTCTAACAATGATGGTAGACCCAAGAAATATGCCACCTCACCAATTCTACACAGTATCCAGAAAGGGTTGATAAACCTTGAAGATAGCTTCCCACCACGGCCAAATCATTGTAATCCCCATCAAGGTGAAACCCGAATGAACACATGGTCTTTTTCCTTTAACTCCAAAGGACTCTATCTTCTATCGACAAAATACTTCATACAGCTCTGTGAAGTCTTCAAACTCTTCTGTATAATCTTCATATTATATGTAGTAGCTTACACCTACTCTTGTCCAATGTGTTCTGAATCTTCTGGTTCATTCAAGGAATGTGGTTACCTACAGGGCCACCTGTAAAAAGCCTCTAATGTTGTTATACCAATGGTGGAATGGTATATATTGTATTATACAAACTCCAAAAATGGTAGGTGATACTCTTAATTATGGCCAATGTATATCATGAAAGCCTACAAAATGTACTCTATAACCTGAATGGTCCACTCAGACTGACCATCTATTGGTGGGTGAAAAAATGTGCTCAAGTATAACTAGCTCCCAAATGCTTCTTGTAATCACATCCAAAATAGATATGTAAAGTGAGAATCATAATCATAAAAAATCAATAATTGAACTCCATGGAGTCAAACTATCTCTTGAATGTAGAGGCATCCCATGCCCTCGATTGAATTATTCTCTTGGATATCTTGAAAGTGGTCTAGCTTGGTGAGTTAGTTAATGATAACCCATATGGAATCATGTACCCTGAATGTATGCGGTAAACCCACCATGAATCCCATCGATATCATATCCCACTTATATTCTGGAACCTCAAGGTGTTGATCTAATCTTACTAGAACATGGTTCTCATCCTTCACTTGATGACAACTAAGTCATCAAGAAACAGACATTGAAAAACCATTCTTCTTCCATGGACACCAGAAATATCATCGAAAGTCCCGGTACATCTTCACCACACCTGGGTGTACCATCAAAGGGGATGAATGAAACTTTTTAAAAACCTCATCCTGAAATTTTACTAGCACCATTATAAATCCTTTTATGATAAAAAAGTACTCCCCCCATTTTCAATTTCCATTGGGAGCATGCCCTATGGACATCTGATCACATTGGGTCTCGTAGTCAGTATCCCAAAACTTTTCCTCCCTAGATCTCTATAAGAATAATGGTGTGACAACCATCGACTGAAGGCAATGTTATCCATATACAACCATAAAGGATAACTACAACAAGTCCAACTGCTCTGATTCATCATTCAGAAACTAAAAATTGAATCTCCAACTTTGAGCATCTTTCACCAGATTCCCCTCCCAAGGAGTATAGGCAATCTCAGAGTCGTATTCCTGGAGGAAATATTTCCACCATCTATGTCTCATGTTTATATCTTTCTAATAAAGATATAAATGATACTCTTGTGATCATATTATATGATAAATCACTCTCCCATCAGGTAGTTTCACCACATCATCAATGAAAAGACTAGTACATATAACTCAGGATCATGGGTCACATATTTATTCTTGTGTGATATCAACCAGTTTGAACCATAGACATTCCCTGATTTCCTCTTCAGTAGGACACAACCAAGATCAGTTCCTGATGAATCGCATAACACTATGTACTTGGCATCATCCTATGAAAATCTCAATATGGGAGCACTCTTCAATATCTACCTCAATTATTGAAAATCCTACCGGAACTCCTTTTTTCACATGAAACGATTCCCCTTTAGAGTCATATCAATCAATAGTGTTTCCACTATGGAGAATTATGGTACAAACCTCTGATAGTACCCTACCAATCCATAGAAAATATTCACCTCGGTAACACTCTTGGGTGGCTCCTAAGAAAGAACTGGCTCAACCTTCCCTAGATATAGTTCAACTCCATCGTTTAAGATGATGTGTCTGAGAAAATGGACCTCTTAAATCCAAAACTAACACTTTTAGATATTTCCATAAAGTTGTTTCTATCAATGTGTTTGTAGAGCATGACTTTAGTGTCTTGCGTGCTCTTCATCGGACGTCGAATAATATAGGATGTCATCGATGAAGACCACCATGAACCGGTGTATGTAAGTAATAAATATCTAGTTCATGAGTCCAATAAACACTTCTAGGGAATTCCTTATTCAAAACAGAATCAGCATGTATTCATAATGATGGTAATGACATATGAAGGTCTTCTTCGGTATATCCTCATCCTGTACTCGTAGCTGATGATAACCTGATCTAAGGACAATATTTGAGAACCACGACACCCCACTTATCTTATCAAATAGGTCATCAATCACTAGTAGTGGATACTTTTTATTCAAGGTCACTTGGTTTAAGCATCAATAATCCACACATAACCTCAATATCCATCTCCCATGTCGGAAAACAAAACTAGGGCTGCATAGGGTGAAACACTATGTCTTATGAAGCCCTTCCTCAACAAGTCCTCCAAATGTATGATCAACTCATGAAGCTCTGTGAGAGAAATCCAATGGGTAGGTATAGATATTATTGAAATTATAGGGTTTATATCAATAGTGATGTATATCTCCTAGGTGGGAGGTAAGCCTAGAACATCTTCAGGAACGACATCCTCATACTCCTCTATCACTACAGGAAACTGAGGACTCATAGAATCAACTAAAATGAGGTTCATTCTAGACAACTGATGAGTAATTGATGTCACCCTACTATATTTGAGTCTATCATATGCATCCATGATTTCCTTTTAACCAACAAAACAATACTTGGTTCCATCATAGTAGATACACTGAACTCATCAACTAAAGTGGTCAATCTGTGTAGGAATAACAGATAACGAGTCCATTAGAATAATGACATCATAAGCCCTCAGCACCACAACTAAGAGATTCCAATCGAAACATTATCCTCCAAGATTCTGGTCACACTTTTTTCACCAGTATGTGATCATCAAGTCTCCTCGAGTAGGTGTCTCCAAGCGTAAGGGTTTACTCAATGGTTCAATTGGAATCTATGAATCTTGAACCAGATTCGTGGAATGAAACAAATGACTAGAGCATATTTATATCAATACTTGATCTAAGGTAGGAAACAGACAGATAATATCGTGTAGCATCCATGGATCCTCTGGGTCATAAGCCTCCATGCCCTGCAATTGGCCTCACATTTTCCCACCATCTCCCTGAGCCTGGTGTGGACCACTAAGGGGTGGTGGTGGTGGTGGTAATATGTCTAACCTTCAACTAAATCCTTATACCCTTCCAGCCCCTCTTCCATGTCTGTCGCCCTGAGGACCACCATACACTTTTCAGTTTCTATTTCTAGGCAGTTCCTCGATCATATCTCAGTTATTTGTAAAACAGGTAGACCAATCTCATGCTATATTTCCCTTAACTTCTCAAGAGAAACATCACATGAAAATTGGATGATTTGAGCCAACGTGGGAGCCCTTCATTACTGACCCTGAGTACTGGGATCACCTCTTGAAGAACTTGACCTTCCTAGATCTTCTTGAATGTTTTCGATTACCTGCTGCCGAGGTCTCATCAACTAGGTTCCCACCACTAGTTGCTAATACTCGTCACTGCTCTTCCAAATAACATTCCACTAATAGGGTTCTCTCAAGTACCCCTTCATAGGTAGAATATCAAAGGGAGACCGGTAACCCCCTGATTTCCTGGTGTAATCCTTCCTCAATGGTCTAAGCCATACATAACTATTCCCATACCATATCCATGGAGTAGCATGAACGATTAGTAAACTTCACTAAATACTCCACCATGGTCATACTACCTTACTGTAGATGTAGAAGCTCCTATATGTTTATCGATTGCAATGTGGCCAGATAAAAGTCCTATTTCAAGAGATGCTAAAATTTTGTCTAGGAGAGAGCTATCTCATCGTGTGATTGAGTCACAAATCCCCACCATCACCCTATAGAGCCATAAGGAAGACACGCGACAAGGACTTCCATCTAGTTGGAAAGTTTCCTCTCAAGGCTAAAAACATGGGTGACCGACTCTAGCCAATCCATAGACATATATGGGTTTGGATTCTCTAAAACCATGGTGGTCCCTACCTCTAAAACTTGGAAAATGAACTCAGCTTGCATGGATCCTCAATTGGTAGTGCTGGTAGTAGTTTCTTGACGGGTGGTCGTATAGCTGGTAAACCACTCATAGGTTCTATCTATGGTACATGACCCTATACTGATGCCTTGACACATGGAGGATCAACCTCATGATCACATGGTGGAATATTGGATGGTTTTACATGTGGATGCATCCTAAAAACAACAAGATGTACCATGGTCAATAGAGTATATTTATGGAGTTGACTCAAGAGGGACATGGAAGTCACAACCACTCTTATATGATGAATGTGCCATTTTTTACCTGAAACCAGTGTCTTTATGTACAAAGTCAAAAAAATATGTGCTCAGAGTTCTAGTTTATGGATACGTCTGATGTCACACCAACACTGGTGTCTCTATCTTGAAAACCGAACCCAAAATGCTTAATAATGTTACCCCAAACCAACATCATAGACTCATATTCCTAAAGTATAACTGACCTACTCTGATAACACTCTTTCAAGAACCTTCCCAGAGGAGACCGTGCCATGACTACACAAATCCCACTTTTGATAGTCCAGGGGATAGTGATAAGAACTAAGTAGGAATTTCCCACAAATGGGAGGAATTATCCTAAAGTACCTGTACACACACAAAAATATCCAAACCACACAGTGATGAAATGTAAAAAAACTAATAGAATGCATGTAGAAAACTAAGATCCCACAAACAGAGTACCACAAGAAGTAAAGGAAATGTATACATGTCCAGATACAAGCCCACCAAAAAGTGGGTGTAACACCAGTCAAACTGAAACTATAGAATTCCAACCTACTCCATTGGAGAGGACTATTTCAAAGGTACAATCTCGGTAAACACCTCAATCTACCCAGATCTAGAAATGCCCCACCGACTCCTATTCCTCTTAGGACAACATAAAAATGGTCACTGTTTACACAATACATGAAACGTGTGGGAAAATATCATGCAAAGGTGAGTATAGAAATACTCATCAGGGAACCCCAAATACACTAATCACAAAGAACCAAGTATAGTCAGCTAAATAAAAGAAGAATCAATGTATCAATGATACAAGCAATATAAAAATAAAACCCAAATATACTTAGTAAAAATTCCACACCATCAGATGATCATAACCAACTTCCATCCTCATGATTATGCTCAAAGAAATTATCATTCCAAGACAACTCACTCAACGAGTGATGTTATCATTAGAGACACTTGATGATAAGGTCTAGATTATTTGGGCCCCTTCCAAAGAGAACACACTGGTCTAAGAATACAATTATACACAAAGTGGGGGTCACACCAAGGACCGCTAGGGGACACCACAAACCCAATTTAGATCAACCTTCTACGTAAGGGATCGTATGCCAACAATTACACAAACCCTACTGATGAGGCCCACAAGATGGAGGATCAATTCCCAGCTCATGAAGGTCATGCCGATTCCAAAACCTACACAAGGGATGATAGAGGATCACACTCTAGTCTAGCATAGGGAAACCACAAATATATTTAAAAATCTCCATCTAGATGGGATTATAATCAAGTGATCTTGATGTATTGCCTTACTGTAAACTAAAGGAAAGGACTAAGGGAACACACTGAACATATACTGGTCCAAACTAAGAAAAATAAGATCTTAAAATCCAAAAAGGATCCCAATAATGATATTGATATGATCATATCAAAATAAGGGTCACATTTTCACTGAAAACACATTGTTTGGATGATTCATTTAAGAGTTATGACCATTTGAAAAATGCTTCCCACAGACCAATTGAGGCATGCGAACCTATCATCACTATTGGCCCACCTATTGTCATGGTTAGTCCACCTAATATTGGATAAGTCAACTTATCATGCAGACTAACCACCCTCAGACTGACTATACTAACTGACCACTACAGTCGATTGACTAAGGACCGACCATGTGGTCGATGCACCCAAGGTAGCTCGAGCTGCCGTGGTACCATGATTGACCACTATGGTCGACTACAATGAGGACTTTTTCTAGTTACCTCGAATCCAACCGGAGTCCAACCCAGGTCCATATTGTCCTACCTAGCCATTAGCATGTCCCATCCCACCGACATGACTAGGCCCACTCCATATCCTTTGTCACTCTCACATCCGTCGTCACCATGCCAGTGCAGTCTCAACCAACTCCACCTCTACTACTACTGTGCATGGCTCCTCCATCCACACATGGGCCCTCACCCAACACCACAGAGCATCAGTGGTCCCTTCCGTGGGCCACCACACCTCCTTTAATTCCCATAAATTGAAACAATCATAGATTTTATCTCCTTGGATCCCAATATATACAGAACATGCCTTGTTTGTCAATTTACCTCAAATATGTGGGGTCTGATCGAGTGTGAAACCACCTGGAAACATTGAATCGATACAACATATATATAACCAAAAAACAATTTGATAAGTTAAATATAAAGTAACAAGAGTTATGTTTTAAAATCGTTGTCCAATCATTCTTGTCCAATCATTATGAACATGGGATTTGGGTTAGAAACCAAATCAAATAAATCCAGTACAATAAATCCCACAATATGCATGATTTGAGAATCCATCCATTTTTCGATTGATTCAACACATTCATTGAAATAAGTAACAGGGAATAAATAATCCTAAACATGTTACATACCTCTATTTGGATCAATCATTGATGAAGAATGAAGTTATGTTGCGTTCTTTGGTGTAATCCTTCAAAATTGATGTATGTATTTTGTCGATCCTTGATCTGTTGAAATTTATTAGAAAGGATTCAATGATATCTATTCCCAAAACCCTATATAATTTATAGGGTTATGAGGCTAACCCTATAATTTTGAAATAATGATACACTTAAAGAACAAGTCACTGAATCACTGCGTCAATAAAATAATTTAATTATTTTATTCGTTCTATTTCAGTGGTGTATTTTTTATAAACAACCTACACTAACCAATGTTTGGTTATACATATACTAAAACTTATATTCTGAACTCAATGATGACCTCATATTTTTGACATAGACACCCATTTAGGGGTTTTTTCAGTTTATTAGGAAAACCATGCACACATGCTACTAAATATTTTAATATTTTGAAAACATTTCTTCTAAGAAAATAAGGCCTCAGAATCTCACATCGTCTCAGTTCCTAGTCTGGGAAATTATCTATATTATATCTAAAATTATTACAGGGAAAATATGAGGTGTTAAAATATCATTAATGGATCTAGATCATTGTTTTTTGATTTATAGTGAAGAAATTATCCCTTGTTCATTCTATCCTTCAAATCACCTAATATATTTCTTATTAGGTGGTGATGATCATTAGTTGAGGTAGTTTATTTGGTAATGAAATCTATTTTCATTTGAATCCCTTTTTTATTTTTTATTTAAATTTAGTTTCCCAACTGAATTATAAGTCTTACACTATGTCTCTTGCGAAAACATTTACATGGAATGGTGTATCTGTGTGTGTGAGAAGGTTTTCATTGAAAATGGATTTTTGAAAAAAGTATTGATTTCTAAAAAAAATATTTATTTTAAATTTATTTTTTGAGAAAAAATTTTATGCTATGAATGGAATGAAATTATTTATAATTGAAATGAGATGATTAGAATAGAAGATGTGTGTTATTCTATAAAAACCATTGGTTGAATGGTTTGGTAATGAGGAGAATATTTTAGAATCTTGAACATGGTAAAATTAAAATTATTATCTAAAATGTTCGGTATTGATTAAATTTAGTGATATCCCAATAAATGTTTTATTTATCTTGAATAACATGGGTTCATGGGAAGGTATGTGGAAAGAACACATACTAAACATGTATTATCATTATCTTTAGTTCTATTCACATGGATAAGGATAGCTAAACTATCTTGATGATATGGAGATAATTCTTATCGACACTCTCTTATTCCCTATAAGATTTAAAATATAGGGAGTGCATGCTTACCTAGGGAAGTACACCACTATGATGTGTTATAATTATTGTACTAATCTATCCACGGGTATCTACAGCAGGATTCTATGAATGAAAAAGATTATATATATTGATTATTAATTTAAAAGTATTTTCACTTGTCTATTAGGAAAAAATTTATTTTTCATTATTGTTTATTAAAGGACATATATGATGGAATGATGCATTGAAACAAGTTTTATAATGAAAATTTATTTATTTTAAATTATATTTTCCTATGAATTGTGAAAATATTCCCATGTAATGTTTTACTTTTTGATTAGAATATTTATCTAATTGGTTATTTATTTATTCTAAAATTCTCACTGATATACTATAGGGCTTTATTCCTCACATGATTCATTTCCACTAGGAATTTTTATATTTTCCTGCAACTAGTATTGGAAATAGGATAGAAAAAAAGATGGGGTCGATGTACTTGGATAGTGGACATTGATTGTTTGTGGTGACAAGTTGACCACGTGATCCATTTGTTACATGTAGTTTCAAGGATGATGTATAGACTTTAATATCTAATGATATGAGTTTATATACCTATTTTATGAGAATTTTATTTGATTTTATTTGGTTTTATTTCTTATTTAGTGTTTGAAATACCAAATTTTTGTTATTTTATATTCACTATTTTGTCTTAATGAGGTTTCCTTATAGAGAAATCATTTACACTGGTTTATATTGATTCTCTAACATTTGATTCCAACCTGTGGTGGGAATTGGGAACACCCTTTATGCAGTGTCATGACTGCTTTAGAAAACATTTAGTTCGGTTATCTATTACAGTTAATTAAACATTAATTTCAAAATTGGTTGTCCCTCAACATTGATGTTAGTATAGGGTTTGGAATATCATGGTTGATAGGATAAAGGGTGGTTGATATTGATGGGATATGTTATGAAAATATTATTGGATATATATCATTTCAAAAAGAAAGAAGATACCATAACATATTTGTAGAGCTTTTTATACTATTCATCACTTTTTTGAAGCTTTGAATGTTTTTTTCTACTTTAATTTTTTATTGGTATAAATATTTATCTCACTTATCATTAATATTGTATCCTTTATATTAGTTGATGTTATTGTCACGAACCGAATCAGGTCGCCACCAGAACCGACGCCCGACCCGGCCCACGGCAAGGCCCGAAGGGCGTTCCCGATCCCCACGGGCTGGCACAAGTGCCCGGGTATAAAATTTAACCTTGGGAACGATTTTACCCGAGTAAACCATAGTAAAACATTCAACCAAAATGACCAAGTAAAAGTAGAAGTGACAGTCAACAACAATTTAACCAATACGTGTTTTTAGACAAAGTAGTCAAAACTCACACAAGACAAAAAAAGGTGACTACAACCAACCTAGGGGCTGCAACTCAATGTGAGAACTCTGCCTCCAAGTCACCACCAAAATGTCACATAGTCAGTCCAGCTAACAACCTGAACCACTGCCTCCAAAAGCCGGGCCCTTACCTGTATCAGAAGTAAACAGATCTACATACACCCAAAGGTGTAAGTAGGGTGTGAGCAATCGCCAAGCAGGATATCACCAAGCAAGATTCCACGCACAAGTATAAAGAGAAAATCCATTTGCAATGCTGTATAAAGTAAAAGGTGCAAAAATAAATAAAAGATTTCCACAAAATGCTTTTAAAGAAAGACGGTTCAAGTCACATACCAGAATGAAATTCGAATGGTATAAATATCACGGATCAGTGTGCGCACAAGTATATGTAGCACCAGAGGATGGGAATGCCCTAAGGATACTAGTGACAGTGGGACCCTAGGACATCGTGTCTCAGTGAAACGTGGCTTAGATGGCCACGACCCTCAGAAAACGTGGCTTAGAAGGCCACGACCCTCAGAACACGTGGCTTAGAAGGCCACGACCCTCAGATATCATATGTTTAGTTAGTGTTGCAATCGTCAAACCTGCCAGGGAAACCGGGTCGAGTCATCTCCGGACTACCAGCTCACTAGTCCTAGTCCACCCACCTAATACCCAGGCTTCCCTCCTTGTGCTCACCCAATTCAGAAAAACACCTGCCATATCACCCGCACACTGATATTCTTTCTTTTTGAAAATACCACACGCACTCCATAGCATTTCAAAACATAGTATGTATTGCAAGTACGCTAAATAAACCAGTAGCACAGTTTGAAAATAAACAACATCCTTTTTCTTTTCTTCAATCAGGTAAACCAAAATAGTACTTTTAAAACTTGCTGATAACTATTTTAAAAGAGAGAGAAAGAAAGACATTCAAAGTTTTAACTAGGTCCAAGTAATAAACACATGACATTTCTTTTAATAAGGGGAAAAAGTTCATAGTATGGAAACAGGGGATAAAAAATTTGATTAACTAGGAGTGCAAGCAAAGGATTATAAACCCATACTTGAGTGTGGAACCACCTACCTCAAGCGGGTGCGTGAAACGACGCGGCACCGAATTCCCGACGAACAACGGTCACTGTAGGAAGCCGTCAAGGGGCCCTAAAACAGAATATCGTTAATAAACTTAATAATAATATGATAGTCACAATAATAGTAGTGATAATACTAATAAAATAATATGATCAAAATATAGTAAAATAATAATAATAATATTGAGAATAATAATAAGGATAACATACTACAAATAATAGCATAGTGATAATAATATAGTTATAATAATAATAATAATAACAATTACAAAAATAATTGTGATAACTAATATCATGATAATAATAATATTATACTGACAATAAAAATGAAAAGTGTAATAATAATAATAATAATGACGATGGAAATAATAATAGTAATAATAATAGCAATTATAAATAATAATAATATTAATAATATTAATATTAATAATAGTAATAGCATAATAATAATAATAATAATAATAATATCATAGTAATAATAATAATAACAATAATAATATAATAATCATAATGATAATATTATTATTTACATAATTATAATAATAACACATTAATATTTATAGTAATGATATATTAATTAACATATTAATAATATTAACAAAATAAAACCAAAAATCTTATTAGATGAGTTAAAATAATAAGATAAAATGAATAAATAAAAAAAAGGAAAAGAAAAACAAACCTGCGGGTGCCGGAACGACGCAGCAGGGAGGGGCCGTCCGGAGAGGAGGAGGAAGAAGAGGAAAAGAATAAGAAGAAGAGAAGGAGAAGAAAAGAGAGAAGAAGAAGAGAAAGAGGAAGAAGAGAAGGAAGAAGAAGAGAAGGAAGAAAAGAGAAGGAAGAAGAAGAGAAAAAAGAATGGCAGGGGGAGTGTTTGCTACAGCAGGGGGCGGCCCGAGGCGGAGCAGGAAAAGCGGCCGATGGGGAGGTGGTGCGCCGGCTGGTCGGAGGAGGAAGGAGAAGAAAATAAGAAGAAGAAGAAGAAGGGAGAAGAGGAGGAGGAGGAGGAGGAGAGGAAGAAGATGATGAGGGAGGCAGCGGCTGCTGGTGTTGCCGAGCAGGGAGGCGCAACCGAGCGGAAGTCCGGTGGGGAGGACCGGCTGAGCGGGAGAAGCAGCAGGGGAGGAGAGGGTGTGCGGTTGGAGCAGGAGAGCAGGGGGGTGCGGCTGGACGGCTTGGCGAGACGCGCTGGATGACTTGGCGAGGCGCCGGCGACGAGCTGGTGCAGAACTCGCGTAGGGCCGGGAGTCGCGCAGGGTGCAGCGACGGGAGAAAGGAGGAAGGGAGATAGGGTTTTGCGGAGGAAGGAGAATAAATAGGGGAGGAAGGGGAGGAGGAAAAAGGGAGAAAAAAAAAGAAATCCTAAAACAGTGTAACAGAATTGGTTACGGGAGAGAGATAAGAAAAAAAAATAAAGTAATAAATAAAATAAACAAAAGTAATAATAACATATTACAAAAATTATAATAAAATTAAAAGTAAATAATGATACTAATATTATAATAGTAATGATAATGACTTAATAATATATCCTCAATAATACTATCATAATAATAACAATGATAATAATATAATATTGACAATAATAAAATAACCATGTTATAATAATAACCAAAACCATAAAAGTTCCATCCAGTATTCATCGTCCGAGCATCGGCACTACGTGTCGAGCGACGTGAAGAAAACGCGCGTTTATCAGCGCCTCTGCAATTATTCCCTAACGACTCATCCCACGCTTAACAAAACAATAAAATCAAGCTGTCAAAATAAACACATGAAATACAAATTTAATATTAAACGCATACCTAAAAAAAAGTCCGGGCGTGACAATTCTCCCCACCATGAAAACTTTCCGCCCTCGGAAAGTCAGCTCAAAGCCTGATCAGAGAATAGAAATGGGTACTCCTGATCAACCCATGACTTCCGCTCCCAAGTCTCGTGTTCGTCATTCCCGTGTTTCCAAAGAACACGGACCATGGGAATAGACTTTCCACGCAGCACCTTTTCCCGAGAATCCACTATACGCACTGGTCGCTCGACCACAGACAAGTCGGGCTCTATCTCCAGCTCCTCCCAATTCAGCGCATGCGACGGGTCGGGGTTGTACTTCTTCAGTTGGGAGACACGAAATACGTCGTGAATCGACGTCAACTGCGAGGGAAAAGCTAACCTGTATGCCACCTTGCCAATCCGCTCAAGAATCTCGAAAGGTCCGACAAATCTCGGTGTCAGCTTCCCCTGTTTCCCCAAACGACGGTGACCCAAGCGAGGGGCCACATTCAAGAACACTCTATCCCCCACTGAAAACTCAAGGTCCCGCCGCCTCTGATCTGCATAGGACTTGTGGCGACTCTGAGCTATCAACAACCGCTGCCTAATCAGCTTGACCTTCTCAGACGTCTCCTGTACAAGACTCGGTCCCAAGAGAGAGTCATCTCCTACCTTAGCCCAACACAGAGGAGACCGACAAGGCCGGCCATAGAGCGCCTCAAAGGGTGCCATTCTGATGGAAGACTGGTAACTGTTATTGTACGAAAACTCGACCAGCCCCAAATGGCTATCCCATGAGCCTCCAAAATCTAGCACACAGGCCCGGAGCATGTCTTCCAGAATCTGATTCGCCCGTTCCGTCTGGCCATCGGTCTGCGGATGGTATGCCGTGCTCATCTTAATCTGCGACCCCAAAGCCTTCTGGAGGCCTCCCCAAAACCGTGATGTAAAGCGGGGGTCCCTGTCAGAAAAAAATTCCGACGGCACACCATGAAGTCTGACCACCTCCTGAACATACAAGCGGCCCAGTTCCTCTACCTTCGCTGTGTCTCTGATCGGAATGAAGTGAGCAGACTTGGTCAAACGGTCAATTACCACCCAGATAGCATTCCTCCCTCGTGGTGTATGAGGCAGGCCAATGATGAAGTCCATGGAGACCTCGTCCCACTTCCAGGTAGGAATGGGTAATGGCTGGAGTAGGCCAGACGGTCTCTGATGTTCTTCTTTCACTTGCTGGCAAGTATAACATCGGGATACGAAGTCGGCTATGTCCCTTCTCATACCTGGCCACCAGAACTGCCGGAGAACATCGTAGTACATCTTGGTGGTACCAGGATGGACGGCCCACTGAGACTGGTGGCTATCCTGCATCACCACCTTTTGCAGAGACAACGGCACTACAGCACGACCCTTGTAGCATAGGACCCTCTGGGAAGACAAAGACCAATCAGGAGTCTCCCCACCATGAAGAAACTGCATAGATCGCTGACAAAACTCATCACCAGGCTGCTCCTGCGGAATCAACTCTAGAAGGGCAGGAGTCAACTGGATGCTGGCCAAGATGGTACCTCCACTGTGCTCCCTGCTCTCCAAATGCAACTGGGCGAAGAGCCCCATCAAAGTCCACTCATCGCTGGACTTCTTCAACGCCTGCACTGGTACTTTTCTGCTCAATGCGTCAGCTACCACATTACCCTTGCCAGGTGTATAGACAATATCAAAATCAAAACCCTGCAGGTACTCGACCCAGCGGTGCTGCCTCAAATTGAGATCCCTCTGAGAGAAAATATAGGCCAGGCTCTTGTGGTCAGAATATACCACAAACTTCTCCCCAAAAAGATAGTGGTGCCACGTCTTCAAAGCATGCATCACTACCGCCAACTCTAAGTCGTGAGTCGGATAGTTCTTCTCATGCGGCCGGAGTTGGAGAGAACCATAAGCCGCCACATGGTCATCCTGCATGAGCACACATCCAAGGCCCGTACCTGACGCATCACAGTACACCACATAGCCCTTTCCTGACTCCGGTAAGATCAATATAGGTGCGGTGGTCAACCGCCGCTTCAGCTCCTCAAAAGATGTCTGGCACTGTGGGCTCCACTCAAACTTCACCCCTTTCCGGGTGAGTGCGGTCATGGGGGAGGCAAGCCGCGAGATGTCCCGGACAAAGCGCCTGTAATAACCTGCCAAGCCCAGAAAACTCCTGATCTCAAACACATTTCTCGGCTGCTCCCAATACATAACTGCTCTGATCTTTTCGGGATCCACTGAAACCCCTTGTTCTGAGACGACATGCCCCAGAAACTTCACTTCCCTGATCCAGAAAGTGCACTTCGAGAGTTTGGCATACAAGCGGTGATCTCGCAAGGTGCCCAAAACAACGCGCAAGTGGTGCTCATGCTCCTCCTCAGATCCAGAGTAGACCAGGATGTCATCCACGAATACCACTACAAATGAGTCGAGATATTGGTGGAACACCCTATTCATGAGCGCCATGAAAACTGTAGGAGAATTTGTCAGTCCGAAAGGCATGACCAAGTACTCGAAGTGACCGTACCTGCTTCGGAAAGCCGTTTTCGGGATATCTGCTTCTCTCACCCTGAGCTGGTGGTATCCCGAACGCAAATCAATCTTGGAGAACCACTTTTCCCCCTTCAGCTGGTCAAACAAATCGTCAATCCGAGGCAACGGGTATTTATTCTTGATGGTTACCTTGTTCAACTTCCGGTAATCAATGCACAACCGAAGGGTTCCATCGGCCTTCTTCGCGAATAAAACCGGTGCGGCCCAAGGAGAGACGCTCGGGCGAATGAATCCTTTGGATTCCAAATCGTCCAGCTGTATCTTTAATTCCCTCAATTCGGTGAGGGCCATGCGATATGAGGGAAGAGATATAGGCTGTGTTCTCGGCACCAACTCAATCGAGAACTCCACGTCTCTCTCTGGGGGTAAGCCAGAAAAATCATCCGGGAAAACCTCTGGGAACTCATCCACTACACGAGGTAACCCGCCCTGTGAAATACCACCATCGTCCTCCAGCGCGAGCGATGACAACTGATAAGCAAGATTTCCAAGCACAGGGAGTGGAGGTCCCGCACGTCCCGACCGAGGATCCCATTCTCCGTGAAATAGCTGAGGAGTCCCATCTAGTGCTGTAAAGCTGACTCGGCGTCGATAGCAATCAATGTGCGCCTGGAAGCGCACCAGCCAGTCCATACCGAGGATCACATCAAATAGGTCCATGTCAAGGACCAAGAAATCCCATTCCATCTCGAAACCCGACACAGAGAGTGCGCACGATCGACACTTAAGGCCTTGCTCCCTATTTTTCCCCAACGGCGTTACCAACTCCATAGCTCACGATAAAAACTCGGATGGTAGGTTAAGCAGGTTCACAAAACGAGCAGATATAAAAGAAACTGAAGCACCAGTATCAAATAAAACTGCAGCTATAGAAGATGCAACCAGAATAGTACCTCGAATCGTCGAAGGCCCTGCATCAGATCCCGCTGGTGCCTGATCCACAGCATGCAGTTGCCTGGTCCCTGCCTGAGAGCGACCACTCGCCTGAGGCTCCGCCCTGATATGGCTCTGCCCTGAAGATGATCTGGTCCTACCACCACGCCCACCAAACCGAGATCCTGTCATCCTGGTCGGCTCTGACTGAACTGATACCCCTCTAGAAGCCACTGATCCAGCCCCACTCTGATAAGGGAGTGCAGTCCTGCAAAAGCATTGTAGATGTCCCACCACTCCACATCCATGGCATGGTCTGGGAGGGTATGGACAAACAGGTCGGATGTGTCCTGCCCTTCCGCACTAATGGAACACAACAGACCCTGCACCAGAAGCCCCAGATGAAAACTGCCTGGGAGGATGACCTGAGCTGCCATCACCCTTCTTCCACTGCTCATCACGCTTCCTTTTCTTCTCAGATAAACTGCTACTGCCAAGCCCTGACACTGATCCAGAAACCCCCGACTTCCCCTTCCTGTCAATCTCGGCCATACAAGCACGATCGACCACCTCAGCATAAGTCTTCAGCTTGAACAAGAAAACCTGGGAGTGAATTTCTGGTCGAAGGCCCTTCTCAAACTTCCGAGACTTCAAGAATTCGCTCGAGACTATCTCAGGTGCGTACCGTACCAGTTCAGCAAATCGATTTGCATACTCCATCACTGTCTGATTCCCCTGCGATATCTCTATGAACTCCCGAGATATAGCATAGGCTACAAACTCTGGACAATACTGCTCGTTGAAGAGACCCTTGAAATCCTTCCAGCTCATGTGCTCATGCTTCCCAGCCTGGACCACTGATTCCCACCATTTGCGACTGGAACCCTCCAGCTGGAACGAGGCGCACTTCACCCTGACTTCCTCAGGCGTGTCAAGGAAATCGAACACGTGTTCTATCTTCTCAAGCCACTCCTCTGCCTCCTGAGGTTCTGAACCACCTTGGAAAGAAGGAGGTTTGCTCCTCAGAAACTCCTGAGCTCTATCCTTTCTGGAGCCAAAATCTTCCCCTCTAGCTGGAACAGGGGCGGGGGCAGGAGTCGCCCCTTGTCCTAAAGCCTGAACGGCTCGGACCATCGCCTCAACAAATCTCTGATCAAGCGGTGCAGGAGAAATCTCTCTGGCTTCCTCCCGTGGATACATGGGAACTCTCCGGGGAGGCATCTTACTGAAAAAGAGCAGCAATCAAGAAAGGAAACCATCAAAAAAAGGGGAATAAAATTTTACAACAAGATAATTATTCATCAATAAACCAATCATGTAAAAACAAATCCATATAAAAGCATTAATTTCCTTATCTGGTGTCCACGCACAGTCTACAGCCTGCACGTCCCACCCAGAAAGAAAGTGAAACAAGCACCCTGACATCCCATGGTGACTCAGTATCTGTCACGAGGCGTGCTGGCCAGGCACCCTACTCGCAACATGAGTTCTGAGCCCCGACAGACCCAACTCGTGTACAACCCAACTCATCCCAAATAACATAAACCCCCAACAACCTCCCTCTGATACCATTTTGTCACGAACCGAATCGGGTCGCCACCCGAACCGATGCCCGACCCGGCCCGCGGCAAGGCCCGAAGGGCGTTCCCGATCCCCACGGGCTGGCACAAGTGCTCGGGTATAAAATTTAACCTTGGGAACGATTTTACCCGAGTAAACCATAGTAAAACATTCAACCAAAATGACCAAGTAAAAGTAGAAGTGACAGTCAACAACCATTTAACCAATACATGTTTTTAGACAAAGTAGTCAAAACTCACAGAAGACAAAAAAAAAGGTGACTACAACCAACCTAGGGGCTGCAGCTCAATGTGAGAACTCTGCCTCCAAGTCACCACCAAAATGTCACGTAGTCAGTCCAGCTAACAACCTGAACCACTGCCTCCAAAAGCCGGGCCCTTACCTGTATCAGAAGTAAACAGATCTACTTACACCCAAAGGTGTAAGTAGGGTGTGAGCAATCACCCAGCAGGATATCACCAAGCAAGATTCCACACACAAGTATAAAGAGAAAATCCATTTGCAATGCTGTATAAAGTAAAAGGTGCAAAAATAAATAAAAGATTTCCACAAAATGCTTTTAAAGAAAGACGGTTCAAGTCACATACCAGAATGAAATTCAAATGGTATAAATATCACGGATCAGTGTGCGCACAAGTATAAGTAGCACCAGAGGATGGGAATGCCCTAAGGATACTAGTGACAGTGGGACCCTAGGACATCGTGTCTCAGTGAAACGTGGCTTAGATGGCCACGACCCTCAGAAAACGTGCCTTAGAAGGCCACGACCCTCAGAACACGTGGCTTAGAAGGCCACGACCCTCAGATATCATATGTTTAGTTAGTGTTGCAATCGTCAAACCTGCCAGTGAAACCGGGTCGAGTCATCTCCGGACTACCAGCTCACTAGTCCTAGTCCACCCACCTAATACCCAGGCTTCCCTCCTTGTGCTCACCCAATTCAGAAAAACACCTGCCATATCACCCGCACACTGATATTCATTCTTTTTGAAAATACCACACGCACACCATAGCATTTCAAAACATAGTATATATTGCATGTACGCTAAATAAACCAGTAGAACAGTTTGAAAATAAACAACATCCTTTTTCTTTTCTTCAATCAGGTAAACCAAAACAGTACTTTTAAAACTTGCTGATAACTATTTTAAAAGAGAGATAAAGAAAGACATTCAATGTTTTAACTAGGTCCAAGTAATAAACACATGACATTTCTTTTAATAAGGGGAAAAAGTTCATAGTATGGAAACAGGGGATAAAACATTTGATTAACTAGGAGTGCAAGCAAAGGATTATAAACCCATACTTGAGTGCGGAACCACCTACCTCAAGCGGGTGCGTGAAACGATGCGGCACCGAATTCCCGACGAACAACGGTCACTGTAGGAAGCCGTCAAGGGGCCCTAAAACAGAATATCGTTAATAAACATAATAATAATATGATAGTCACAATAATGGTAGTGATAATACTAATAAAATAATATGATCAAAATATAGTAAAATAATAATAATAATATTGAGAATAATAATAAGGATAACATACTACAAATAATATCATAGTGATAATAATATAGTTATAATAATAATAATAATAACAATTACAAAAATAATTGTGATAACTAATATCATGATAATAATAATATTATAATGACAATAAAAATGAAAAGTGTAATAATAATAATAATAATGACGATGGCAATAATAATAGTAATAATAATAATTATAAATAATAATAATAGCAATAATATTAATATTAATAATAGTAATAGCATAATAATAATAATAATAATAATAATATCATAGTAATAATAATAATAACAATAATAATATAATAATCATAATGATAATATTATTATTTACATAATTATAATAATAACACATTAATATTTATAGTAATGATATATTAATTAACATATTAATAATATTAACAAAATAAAACCAAAAATCTTATTTAATGAGTTAAAATAATAAGATAAAATGAATAAATAAAAAAAGGAAAAGAAAAACAAACCTGCGGGTGCCGGAACGACGCAGCAGGGAGGGGCCGTCCGGAGAAGAGGAGGAAGAAGAGGAAAAGAATAAGAAGAAGAGAAGGAGAAGAAAAGAGAGAAGAAGAAGAGAAAGAGGAAGAAGAGAAGGAAGAAAAGAGAAAGAAGAAGAAGAGAAAAAAGAATGGCAGGGGGAGTGTTTGCTACAGCAGGGGGCAGCCCGAGGCGGAGCAGGAAAAGCGGCCGATGGGGAGGTGGTGCGCCGGCTGGTCGGAGGAGGAAGGAGAAGAAAATAAGAAGAAGAAGAAGAAGAGAGAAGAGGAGGAGGAGGAGAGGAAGAAGAAGATGAGGAAGGCAGCGGCTGCTGGTGTTGCCGAGTAGGGAGGCGCAACCGAGCGGAAGTCCGGCGGGGAGGACCGGCTGAGCGGGAGAAGCAGCAGGGGAGGAGAGGGTGTGCGGTTGGAGCAGGAGAGCAGGGGGGTGTGGCTGGATGGCTTGGCGAGACGCGCTGGATGACTTGGCGAGGCGCCGACGACGAGCTGGTGCAGAACTCGCGTAGGGTCGGGAGTCGCGCAGGGTGCGGCGACGGGAGAAAGGAGGAAGGGATATAAGGTTTTGCGGGGGAAGGAGAATAAATAGGGGAGGAAGGGGAGGAGGAAAAAGGGAGAAAAAAAAAGAAATCCTAAAACGGTGTAACAAAATTGGTTACGGGAGAGGGAGAAGAAAAAAAATTAAAGTAATAAATAAAATAAACAAAAGTAATAATAACAAATTACAAAATTTATAATAAAATTAAAAGTAAATAATGATACTAATATTATAATAGTAATGATAATGACTTAATAATATATCATCAATAATACTATCATAATAATAACAATGATAATAATATAATATTGACAATAATAAAATAACCATGTTATAATAATAACCAAAACCATGAAAGTTCCATCCAGTATTCATCGTCCGAGCATCGGCACTACGTGTCGAGCGACGTGAAGAAAACGCGCGTTTATCAGCGCCTCTGCAATTATTCCCTAACGACTCAGCCCACGCTTAACAAAACAATAAAATCAAGCTGACAAAATAAACTCATGAAATAAAAATTTAAAATTAAACGCATACCTCAAAAAAAAAGTCTGGGCGTGACATACCATGAGTAATAGAAGATGTTTAAATAGTTCTCATGAGGGATTTTCTGATGAAAAATGAAAAAGAAAACAATCTAGTTGGTCAGAACATTATAGAAGGTTCTTGTTTTTAGTTTAATCCTTCGTTGTATTAGTTTTACATGTTCCCCTTCCGACTAGAGAGTTTATGCACCAATGTAATGAAAACAGTGATCAATCATTGTAATTTGTAATACTCAAGATACTATCTTTCCAGAGAACCAATAATTCTCAAGAGGGATAATTTTTTTTAGAATTTTTATCATCTCTTTGATTTCATGGAGACTCATGACTCTATGGAGATGAAATTTTATAACTTCAAATATTAAGGTATAAAAAATGATAGTTGGATTATAAAAGTTAGGATGCGAAGGAATGTAGGATTGGAATGGGATGTATTTTAGTATCTCTTCAATGAAATGTTATATCAAGAATCAATGTTTTTGGATAAGTCTATATAATTACATAAACATGATAATGATAATTAAAATGAGACTCTATATGCCAAATAGTTTACTGATTTTATTCATTTATCAATTAAGGTTGTATCGAATGAGAAAATGGAAGGCCAATGGATTGAGATGGGTCTTTAGATAAATATCTAATCTCAATTTTTCCTGTTTAATATCACATGACATTTAGATGTTATTGATTGAGATTTCATAGTAGACCATGATTTGGGTGGTACATCATGTTTTTCATTAGTTTATCTTACTCGTAGTTATGGATTGATTACCCGTTAAAATGATGTGGATGTGGGATGCGTTATATTGTGGATACCATAGTGGTGAATCATAGTAGTATATTTCTTCTAATACTTCTATAATATCTGGTAATTGAAAAATTAATTATTTTTACTGTGAAAATTCAATCAATCAATTCAGTATTGTATAGAAACACTAAATATTTTTTGAACTTGTGGAAGATGAAGTAACATGATGATATTTTTACAAGTTTCTACCACTAAATGTAGTGTAATGAGATTGATAATACCATGAATATTTTTGGCACACTCATATTGTTCAAGAAGAATTGTATTCTAGACACATTCATCAGGAATAGAGATTCTTCATGTGGTTAAAGAGTCTCTAATAGATATTGATATGAGTCATGCAACATTGAGAGTTTTCATTATTATTGTTTCTACATTAGTCACTATATTATTTTATAATGGTTCCAATAATACCTTCATTCCTACTAGTATTACAGAATTCAAAAATAATTCTATGAAGCACAGTCCTTATGTTATATATATTTCAATGCCTCTATAGAAGATTAGAGGGAAAAATATTCAATTACATGATAGTGGTTTTTTTAAAAATTGATCATACATGGAAATTTAAGTCTTTATATATGAAACCCCTAGATATAATTCTCAGAATTGTATATCGGTTCACTCATAAATCATGAGTAAATTCTTATATTCTATGGGTAACATTTACATTATTCAATGGGGTGTGTTGCATTTTCTAGGGAGATTAAGACCTAAGTTCATGTTGATCTAGATATCCTCTTCTAGTATTGGTTAGGATAATATCAGTGTATTCCATTGAACTGATGTGTGATTCTTCATTTGGTAATTTACCACTAGTAGAAAATAATTTTTATAGTTTAGATCCTACTAAAATTTTATATTTTTCATTTGTGATGGAGGTGGAGTTCAATATTGACCCAGTACTAGATACCCATCATGTTTTCATTCCCTCCAATCATATGAAACTAGAAAATTTAAACAAGTTAAATAATTAGACAAAAAAATTTACATCCAACAGAATCACTCACTATAGCATGGTTCTATGTATATCACCACATAATTTTTACAATAATAATGAAGGAACATGTTTCATTTTATTCATTAACTACAATGAAATAAAGTCGTTATTATAAAAAATATCATTTTACAAGAATTTATGATTTCATTGATTGGATAAAAGAGGTGAAATGGTTCTTGAAAATAAATATTCAATCTTCTTATCACCATTATTGGATCTTGGATTCAGATATCCCTAGGATGACCCTTAAAATAATGTACGACAATTATGAGTCATTTTTATACCATTTAGTGTGATCAATCCCCTCGTTGGGTTCATGGTGCTAATGAAAATGATTTTATATTAGTATCTTGAATTTTTTTGTTATTTGAGGAAGAAATATATATTTACTAAAATTCATAATAGGATCTCATGTTTCATGAGAGAGTAGTTCTAGAAATATTGAGAAAATAAATGCATTATTCCAAGCATTATAGATTCACATTCTATAGTTGGGAGGTATTATTATTGGGACATGTGGTTTTCGAGCATGGTATTTCATTTGACCATGATAAGGTGAAAGATAATATTACATAAGTCTAACCATGAAATGATTTAAATATTTATATCTTCTCAGGATTTTTCAGGTATTAACAAAGGTATTTGAATCATTTCACAACATTGAATTTTTCATTGACCTCACTTTCTCAGAAGGAGTATAGTTTGTATGGTATAAAAAATGTTATGCTTAAATTGAGGTGTTTAAGTGTCTACTGATTTTATCTTCTTTTTTGACTCTTCTAGAATCCGGGTTATGACATGTGTACATTTTCAATGCATCAAGTTCGATATTAGTTTGTTTCCTTACCTAAAGTGACGACATTGGGGTTTATGGATCTCACTACCATTGGCCTCGTAAATATATTTGTTCCTCTCATGATCTAGAACTATAACATATGTAATGCACTATAATGTTCCTACTACATTAACTTTTTTGAATAAAAAATTACCATCCACTCGAATCATCAAATATTATGTTATATTATATTAATAAAGGAAATTAATTTTTATTAGAT
Source organism: Viscum album (assembly GCA_963277665.1). Taxonomy (NCBI): domain Eukaryota; kingdom Viridiplantae; phylum Streptophyta; class Magnoliopsida; order Santalales; family Viscaceae; genus Viscum; species Viscum album. Next base: position 1,190,814,212 of record OY728126.1, read on the forward strand.
ATGGTGTGTGGATTACATAAAATTCATTTATATCAACAATTATTATACAGTATTTAATGGTAATGTAGTTTTAGATTCCTTGAGAATAAAATATCTTTCTCAATTCCTGAAATAATCTTCTATGGAATATAATCATATGTCTCTCATTTCTCATATACACTTTGGAGTTTGGGAGGTTGAAAATAAGTTTTTATTTAAAATATTGAGTTAAATTCCCCACATATTGAAATGTTTTTTTAAGAATAATATCTTGATGTTGAGTTTTGAGGAATTTTGGATTCTCTATTTTGTGAGGATTCCATCGATGAGTGGCCTTTATCTTTATAGGGGATTCTATGCTTCTAGGTCATTTTAAACTATTCATTTTCCTTTAATACTATGATGGTGGATTTCAATAATTTGAAGTGGTAGGCACACCATATAACCACAAATAAGTTTTATGATATGAGGTGTTATTTTCGGTTTATAGATATGATATTGTAAATTGATAATATTGTTTCACATCATTATACTTTTTATGTTGAGATCCACAATCAGGCATGCTTTCTTTAGCATAATCCTATTCTAATATGGAAGTGGGAAGAGATATCCCTTGAAAGTTTGTTTTGGATTCCATGTACAAGTCACATAAAGAATAATATATAGATGGTGATGTACTAGTTGAACAAACACGATCACTTTATTCCCATTCAAGATACCACCAATGCTGATGTCTTGGAAACTTCTTATATAGATGGTATTTTATGAATAAATTGATTTTTTTTGTTCCATAGTATTAGATAGGTATCCTAAATTCAATTCTTATTTTTCTAATAGGTATCTTGGAGGATATGAGGTCTTAGGTAAATTTGAGTACAATTTACTATCATCGGATAGTTGGTCAGACATAACAGGAAATTTTAATTTCTGGGGACATGCTTCCAGCACGTGTCTTGAATTTGGAGGATATTATGATCTCCACATGGGACTGGTTGTGTTTTTCTATAATAATAGATATAATTTTCCAATAAACATGGTACCCTTTGAGGCCTTGTATTGTTCTCCTTGTATATATTTTCTATTTTGGATGGAAATAATTGATGAAATCCTTATTGGACCAATTCTGTTCTAAGAGAGGATGGTAAATATTCAAATGATTCATTAGATAATGTTAAAAATTTAATTCATGTATAAATCCTACACTAATCTTCAACATTGGCCATTGGAGTTATTTATCAGTGATCTGAGGTTTTTTATAGTTTCTCCATGATCGGGTAACATAATTTTTGGCAAGAAAAGAATGATTTTCCCTAAGAGATATGGAAACATTTAAGGCTTTTGAAGAGATTGGAATGGATTATTACCATTTGAATTTTTTTTACCTAATATGACATCGAGTCATATGTTGTTTGATGGGTAAAACATATAATGAATATCTCTAACCCATCTCATTTCTTGACCCAGAAGGACAGTGATGTGGACCCCAATTTATCGACGAGATAAAAGATAGTTAATATTATTTATTCACAGATGAATGTTCTCCATTGCAATTTGATCCCTTTTTGGTTGATTTTTAAGCAAGTATTTGATTTAGAATTTACTTGGGAATAAGAGATAATAATGAGAGATTAATGGCCTCATCACATTGATATGGTGACTTATTTACATGATTTATATGGTCAAAAAATATTTTTTGTTAAGATATTGTAACCTACGATTATTAGAGTTTATGTATTTTTTACCCTTAAATTTGGCCATATTTTTTGGCCTTATATCGGGTTCTTTTCGGTGACCATTTCTATTTTTAATGGTTTTTAGGTATATACAACATTAGAGAACAGTTCATGAGAACTGTCTCAGTCATCCTAGGAAACAATGTGTTCTATGTTTGAGTACTGGAAGAGGGTGAATGATTAGTTGCATGGTTTGTGTAATCCATGGATCCTATCTCCAATAAAAAGAGGGTTTGGAACATGGGGAATTCATGGTGGAAAGATAGTTTATAATACCATGTGTCTAAATAGTACAATTCATTATAAAGGCCCTATAGGGGGAATGCTGTTGGCACGTGATTTCTCACATCATGTGGCCAAACCATGAAACTCTCTCTAGTAAACCCAGTGAGAGGGGAACAGTTGGTTCAATGTTTTTTATACCATGTGGTTGAACCCAATGATGAGTGTTTTACACTTATAAATTAATAATTATAGTATTGATACCCTCATTATAAATAATAAACACCTCATAGTTAATCATAATTTTTCCCTCCCTACTTTGGAGTCTCTCTAGAGTTGATTTTGGATCATCTAACCACTTTTCTTCATAGATAGAAGAGTTTCTGGATGTGATAGATTTCATGAAGTAAGTTTACTCTTGTTTTTATTGTATTCTCATTTCATTCCTTCTATCATTTTTTTAGATTTGTGGACCCTTATAACATTGATGGATCTAGATATGGCATTATGGTTATGTTGAACGAGGACTCTCCCTTAATTTTTCCAAACATTTCCTCTCCTATTGGATTCCTTGTTGGGTTTTGATGACCATGAATTTAATTAGGTGATTTCATAAGGCTATCTCATTTAATTGAAACTATTGATTCATGTTCAATTAAAAGTTATTTTTTACTTGATTTCTAAAGTACTAGTTGACTCTCTTAATGAGTGGTCAAACTATAATTGTGTGTGTGTGATGAATTCATTTGAAAATTGATTTTGATACAATGTTTAGATTTCATTAAAAATTATATTGATTTGAAATAAATTCATTGAGCATGATTTTTTTGAGATGAATGGAATTAAATTATTTAAAATTTGAAACAAAATGATTTGATTTGAAGGGAATAATTTTTTGTTAAAACCCATTAGTTTCTTGGTTTTTCAATTTTAAAAAATGTTTTTAATATTGAAAATGGATCCAATTGAAATGATTGTTTGAAATTTATTAGATTGATTAAATTGAATGATGTCACTATAAATGAATAATTTTACATAATGAACATGTGATCCCAAGTAATTTCATGGGAATAGTATATTCTATGATTGTATTATCTCTACCTATAAATAGATTGATGATGAAAATTATAAAAATACTATCTTGTGGGTATAAAGACTATTCTTTGGTATTCCATCTTATTCAACCTATTCATTATGATCAAGGGTGTGTCTAAAAACAATTCTACAAACATCATTATGATGTCTGAGAATACTTATACTATTATAACCTTTAGTTTATTTACTATGGTGATATGAATTAAAATTATTATACATGATGATGACTGATTTAAATTGATTTACTCATGTCTATTTTTATAGAAATTATTATTCATGATGATTTTAATAAATATGTTTTTATCTTCCTAATTTAATGGAAAAACACTTTGAAATCTATTTTATAATAGTTATTGAAATGTTTGGAGAATTATTTTTTATATGAATTTTGAAAATCATGAAATTACATTTTTTACTTTCAATTAATAATATTTGGATTTTTTCTTATATATTTTTTATGAATTTCTTAGTGAGTTTCTATTGGGTTTAATTTTTTATATTGTACCTTTGAGTTTTGGAATTTGTTAGTTGTATTATACCAAGTATAAGAAAAGGGAAATATCAACTTAGTTATGGTGGATGTTCTTGATTAGCAGACCATGAATATTTTTGGTGACATAGGGAACGTGTGAGCCACTAGTTACATTAAGTAACTGGGTTGATTCTTGGATGGCCTCTTTTAATTAATTGGATTACTAAACAATTTTTAGACATGATTAAGTTTACTTGTGTTTTTCTCCCTTATGCATTTTGTATAACACTCACTATTTATCTTTTTTATATTCAATGATTTTTCTTCATGAGTTTCCCTTATCGTGAAATTATTCCCACTTTTTTATTGATTCCCTTATGAAAGTAGACATCCCCCAGGGATTAGGAATTCCATTTTCTCCATGTAAGGACTGATGAAGATACCATTTAGGTGGGTTATCATGGTCGGTTCATGAAAAAATCATTTGATTAAAACACCTATTTATAAATCTCTTAATGATTCAGATCACATTTTTCATACTCCATTCTATAAATATGGTTGATGGTTAAAAAAATTGAAAATAAGGGAAACAATATTAAAACAATAAAAAATAAAATTTTCATTATCTTTTGTGATGGTTTATAAACATTTGATTTGGCATAGATCCTCCAATAATGAATAATGGGAGTGAGGTTATATAGAATTAACAAATCTCAAACCAATGAAAAAAAATAAAATAAGTTTTCAGGGATTTGAGAATGGGATAAAATTTAAAGATATTTATTTCATGATCTAAAATACAAAAAATGATCTAGATGAAAATTAAAAAGTCCTGCCTCATGTTTGGATCATTTATCGATGAAGATCATGTTAGATTTGGATTATCATTGTAAATTCCATAGATAGAGTATTCATTAGATCATCTATTATCTCTCAATCTTCTTATATAGGTTTAGTGTTTATGATATATACATTTAGGTTTGAAATTTAGATATGATTTGACAATTGGATTTTAGGATTCAAGTGGAAAAACATTATTTTATAAAAAATAATAATTTAATTACATTAATAAATCTAATCAAGTGTTTCAACCCAAAATATCCCTAATATGAGGTCTCTAGAGTGAATGAATTTCTTTACAGGCATAGGGTAAACCCCCACATTACACGTAATCATGATTTTAGTTTACAAATATCATGCTCCATTTGTAGTAAAATTCCTTTTTTATTTGTACGTATGTGGAATTAAAATAATATGTTATTTTTAATTTATTATTTTCAATTCCCTATAACCCCTTAAAAGGAAAAATGGCTCAACAACCTCCACAAAAATGTTTTAAAATCTCAAATATTAAATATTTGGGTATTTAATTATGAAAAATCTAATTAAAAAAATTAACTGAAATTCCCATGTAACTTTTTAATGTATGAGGAATAGACATTGTGGGAACCCTTAGCATGTCGTTTGGTCATTATTTAATATTGTGTTCAATTATTTATATTTCCATGTGGATGGAAGTCAAATCCATTAAAACTAATTATTCTTTTATTTTTATTGACATTATTATTGTAACGAACTAGAATATTTTTAATTAAATTTACCTTAATATAATTATGTTATATAGTTTAAAACAAATAAATCACATATAGAACCTAATAAGAACATTATTATCCAAAATTAATAATGTAATAAGTGGTATTTATAAAAATTAAAGAACCAATATCGATGGAATAGTAACCTACCTGTTTGAATAGTAATATGATAATAAGGAATAGTTATCCAGCCAATAGAATAATAACCTATGCTCTAAATGTATAAATTTTTTATGTATCTTATAATTTAAAATATGATATATTTATGTCATAAAATAAGAAAATAAATGTTTTAAAAATGATAAAATCTATGTTGGTATGTTTTCATAATGTAATTGATTATTTACTACTTTATAATTTATAAAATGATTTAAAATAAAATTAACTTTCATAAAATATATTAAAAAATTTATATTTCGTTTTCTTATGAGTATAATATAATTTTTTTGAGACCGTAATTAATTTTTCAAAGTGTCATAAAAGAAATTGTAATATTAAATCAGTATTTTCCTAATAAATGATGATTTTAATTAAACATTAAAATTATAATATTTTGAAAATTAATTTCTTAAAATGGATTCCATTTTTTTAATCTAAACTTCAAAAAATGGAGGAAATTTTGGTAGTTTGTTAAAATAATTAATTTTTTTGGGAATAGTGAAATACTATAATTTACAGTATTCAATTTTTAAGACAAATACATTATTTTGTGAGTAATGGATGATGTAATAAGAAATTATTTATAAATCACATTCAATATTTACTATAATTATTCACAATAATTAATACAATTGATATTCTTGAGCCAAAATAATAAAAAAGTGAAAAATAGTAAAAAACAACCATATCCCCCTATAAATACCACCCCTCAACACCTCTTCCCCTCACACCATCTATGAAATGGATAATTCTAATATTATAACCAATTCATATCCCAATACTCTTCCTGAAATCATAGGATTGGTGATCTCACTGAAATACCATCTTCATGTTCCTTAAGGCGGTTCTCAAGGAGATAATATTAAAGAGGTAAAATCTTCCTTATTTCCCTATTAATTTCATTTTTCTTCTTATTATCCCTTTACAAACCCTATAAAAAGTGAAATGATAAATATATTATCATAAATAGACATTACTTTTATTGTTTTAATTGAATATCCATCATCAAATCTCTTCTCCCCTCATTTTGTTTCTAAACATGATCACATTATCTTGTAGGTGTCAATTCACCAGCTTCATGGACTACGAGTTTTTTTTATTACTGCCTTAAATGATGGTCAAAAAACCAATTGTAATGTTAAAACAAATTTTAATACTTTTATGAAAATTTATTTAATTTTTTGGGATCCATTATGTTAACATAAAAGTTAATAAAAAAAATTTATTTCAGGATGGTCGTAAAAATTCCAAATTAAACTAATCATTTTTCATTAAAATTTTATAAAATGGATCATTACCATAGGAAAAATAAATTGACATATGAGACCACTTTAAATTTTTTAATTGAATTAATACTATATAATTTCACTTCAAGATAATAATTCTAATTTGAAAATAACAAAAATAATTATACACAAGCGAACCGATCAAGAAAAATGAATTGAATACTCCTTAAACAATAAAAATAAATCTAAAAAACATCAACATTTTAAAAAATTAAAATTAAAAATTTGAAATAAATCAAATATGTTTTAAAGAGGTTATTAATAAAATTATTAATAATTCTATATGTATCAAATTATGTACAAGTTAAGATCACTTTCAGACATAAGGTGAGAGTTGTTATATGAAGCACCAAATTACCATTTTGTTACATTTTATCCTTCTTTACACCAATTTATTTCTTCATTATTCTTATGTAATTATTCTAAATTGTGTTTATATTTTGTAAAATAATTTAACCATATCAATTATTCCTTCATTTATAGGTAAATATATGTTTTTAAATGGTTCATTTCTCAATTCTTCTCGATAAGAAAGCCCGATTAAAGGGAACCTCTCAATTTCGTAACCCTTTCCACATACAAACCACAATTTTTTTAATCCAAAATTATTTTTTCAAAAATCACACACATCATCATAAAAAACCTTTTTTGTTCATTTTTTGTTTTATGCCAAAATTATTCTTTTCTCCTCTTGATAGTCTATTTAATATTTTTCATTTAACCACACTAATGTTGTTAATTTTTAAAGTTTTCTAATCCCTATTTTTTCATGTTTTCATATCATATTGAAAAAATTTATCACTATCTATTTCTATTTTCCCTTTAGTCCATCCATGTATGACTTAAATCCATTATTTCATGGAAATATTTATGATATGCCCATTTTTTGGCCTCATTACTTGATTACGATACTCATTTATTTCCATAGGTAAAACCTATGTTTATACACTGTGTTAGATTATTATAGTGCCCACGTATTGTAGACACCAAAAGTGATCAAAGATCAAAGAAGGTTTTGGAACAACAAAGAAAAGTCATATTCCGACCCGGGGACCCCATCCAGAGGGCTCGGAGAGGCCACGCGAAATAAATTCATAAGCGTGCAAAATATATATACCACGCGTGAAATGTTCCAGGATTCGTGAAAGGCCAGTGATGAGGGCACAAAATATTTCAGGCCCCGCCCCGCATAGCTGACATTCCGTGTCGCCGCCTCCATCGCGTAATTATTTCTCACCCACCTGGTTTCTACACTACCATATTCCTATAAATAGAAGGTGAACCCCATCCACTTCGGGGAAAAAAATATGAACCGAATCTCATGCACAAAATTCATCTTCCGCATGCGCAAAAATGGCCTCCAGGTATGGTTCTTTTCATGCCAAGTCGCCCTGGTGTATGCCTTCATGGGAGGTCCCCATGGTTTAGAATGAATTCCAATCCCTCCAGGGTCCTCCCCTTGTGTGCAATCCCTCCCACTTGCGTGTAGGCCGACCAATTGCATGCAACCCCTTCTATTGCGCACACCCCCTGAAAATTGCACGTAATCCCTAAAATTGCATGCACCCCAGTCATTCTGGGCAGCCTCTCCTAATTTCATTCCATTGGTATTTTCTACGTGCAATCCTTTCAGTTGCATGCAAAACCTCAACCCCAATCACGCGCAAGCATCACCGATTTCGTGCCAGCCCGGTGGTTGTCACACAAGTCTATTTATTTCATGAAAACCTCAATGGTTGCGCGCAATCCCCCCAGGACCTCTCATATCAATGCTCCCCGGGTGCCCCCCTTGTGTGAGTGCCCGATGCTCTTCTTATGGATTCCATTCGCGGGTGTCTCTGCCGCCCCGAGCATCCACATCAGGCACTGTTTTCCCGTGAAACCTTCTAGGCTCGCACGAAGTAACTTCAAAGTACCCTGGATGACACCGCCCGTTGCGTTGCTTGGCATCATGCTTCTTCGCATGGGGATGCTAACAACTATTTCTTCTTAACATAGCCACGCTAATGTGGACCCCTCGATGGTTCGCTCCGTTACACCCCCTCACTACGGAGTTGCCGACTCCTTCCCTCCCACAAGGAGCAAAGGGTACCGGTTATGTAATCCCCAGGGGTGTGGAGCGAACCCACCTCATCCGAGCTGTAGGGCATTAAACTACCAAACACCATCATCCTTAGCACATGACGTTAAACTGTGGCCCAGACCCATGCCTCATACGCAAGGTCCCCTTACCTTGGATATTCTCTATGCCCACTCTTCTCCACGGGGATAGGATCACCCCTCACAGGGGATGATATCCTCCTTATTGGAGTGGCGTTTGTCTGCGGGAGAGAGAAACCACCGTGGTGTAATCCCCTACCTTTCCTTGCAAGAGGCAACATCTCTGCTCCACCTTTCATATTTGGTCCCTAAGGCCTAGAAGGGCATGGTGGGGAAGTGTGCTTCTCATTTCATCGATCCCAAGTCCCTCTCCTGCTATGCTTTGTCACCTCGGGCCTCCATCCTAGAGTAAGCCCTGACTTCTTGGGCTGCTAACCACACATAATCCCATATTTCCTCTTGGTTCTGCTTCATTCGTGATCCCCACTCCACTTCCCACGGATGCATCTTTCGTGAAGTGATCTTCAGGTCTCTGCTATCTCTTGTTTCTCACACTGAGCATGACTCACGTGGGCTTAGAGTGAACACCGACCCAGAAAAACACATTGGGCCACCTCAGAGCGTATGCCCCAAATTCCCCCGCCCCGCACGATGTTAAACTTTATTCACTTTCCCGAACTATGGGGTCTTTGATCCATGTCAAGGCACGATACGTAGGGGGACTCTACAAGGTTCAAACCCAAAATACCTTGGTCCACCTCAGAGTGTAAGCCCCAATCCATCCCGAACTACATGGACTTTGATCCATGTCAAGGCATGGTATGTAGGAAGCCTCCACGAGGTTCAATCCCCAACAACTTGGACTGCCTCATAGTGTAAGCCCCAATCAATCCCAAACTACGGGGACATTGATCCATGTCAATGCATGGTACATAGGAAGCCTCCATGAGGTTCATGTGCAAAAAACCATGGGCCGCCTCAGAGTGTAATCCCCAATCCATCCTGAACTATGGGGACTTTGATCCATGTCAAGGCATGGTACGTAGGAAGCCTCCATGAGGTTAAAGCCCACCAATCGGGCGTTCTGACACCCTTCACATTAGTTCTCCCCCGTCCCACATGACGTTAAACTGTATTTTCCATCTTAATTATGTGGTCTTTGATTCCCTGCCACATAGATACATAGGAATCCTCTATGAGGTCCAATACCATCACTCATGTCTCATCCTGATATCTCCCTCAAGCCCATGTGTCTCAGGAAGCTCATTCCCTAACATAGAGGTTCTATATATTCTAGGTCTCATCCATGCATTCATTCTCACAGGTCATATCCTCAGGTGTCCCATCGTTTCACTGAATTACACGGACTTTGATTCCCTACCAAGGGGATACGTAAGAAGTATCTTCAACGCTCAACCCAAAGTCATCATCAATCATGATTCTTACCCGGGCTGCCACATCCTAGTGAGATCATGCCACCCCATTCTCCATTCCATCGAACAGAATTCAGGAATCCACCTACGTGTTGACCCCAATATCGACATTCCCTAAAGGGGGTTCCTCCATATGATCCACTATAATCAGTGTTCTGATCAGCCTGATCCGTCTTTTCCAGACGTTAAACTTGTGAAATACCCTATGTTCAACATGTGAAAATGAGGAAAACCTCAGATACAAGCCAATAGAAGATGATTCCCCGCGTTCGATGTGGGATGTCTTAGGATTCTGAACCCTCGAGAAGCCCTATAATATGGGGCAGAAGACATACATGCCAATCCAACAACATCAAGACACGCCAATGGTGCCCAACGTGACTACTACCCTAACCGAAGGTTTCTTCCCTGACCTGAACCCTTGGAACATCCTGACAGAAGCAGTGTAATTAACTGGTGTCCATGAAGATATGGCATCGGGATGAGTTTCACGAACAATGTCTTAAATCTATGAGGGATACCCAAACTAGGTGATGAGATCCGAGGAGGAATCCACAGAAGTAAGAACATTCATCCCATCATCTTGTTTCGATCAAGGAGCAGACGTCCTTGAATAAGGAGATGCTGCCATTCGCCTTTGTAAAGCAAGAATGCGGGGCAATGGCAGCACGTCCTCTGCATGAAAGATGTGTGTGCGCCCCAGTGAAAGCGTCAGAAATAGAAATGGTGAACCCGACCTGAAGTTCTTCTCCACTATATGGAGACTAGTAGTGTTTGAGACACCAATGGATTGGCTAATCATTAGACCCAGTTATTCTTCATCAGGTCCCCTGAGCAAATAGCGGGCCTGATGTGAAACTCACCAGATGTTGGGACAGCTAGGACATTGAGCATTCCGTTCTGCGATGTAGTTAGCATGTATCCCTCTTATCGGCCATGGAAGATGGAAAAACGCTGGGGAACTGGTTGTTGATTTATTTTCCTAGAAGTATTAATGGGTTCATCTCCCTTATTTCAGGAACCAAGTTTCTGCATCCAGAACCCGATCACCAGCCCACCGACGTAGGGGCAGGGGAAATATCGACGCGGCTACCCCACACGATTCTACCTCTTCCATGTCAGCTTCGACCAAAATGACTGCGAGCAACCACACCCCCTCTCCACATCATAAATTATCTAGAGAATGGTAATTAATGACCTTGTACGCAGGTATCAGAAGGAGGGGATCATCCCCACCAGGGATATGGCCCTCTTGGATCTTGAGGCGTCCACACCTCGCCATCAACACTACCCCCGAGGGCCATTGATAAAACACTATTTTTTTGAATATCTAATTTATAATAAATGAAATAATTTCCTCACATTGTGGTAAATATATTTATTTATAAAATATTTGGGATTTGATCATTCATTTGAAAATTTGGTGAAAATTCCAGTTTTACCCTTAATAGTGCACTGTAGTATTTCGAAGATAAATATTTTATATTTATTATTTTAATTTGAAACTTTGTAACAGTGTTCCTAACTTAATGTTCTACAACTTTCATTCAGGACACTAGAGCTAAAGAGTGCATTTGGATGGAGTAAATGGGCCATTAATCTAATGGTGGGCTGGACTCGATAGAATGGACATGGGTTCTGTATTTAGGCCATATATTCTTCATCAGGGCTTGGACTGAGCCCAAATTTTGAGGTAAGCTCTGGGACATGATTTGGAACAAATCATCCTTCTGGAAGGCCAGTCAATTCACGCGTGTTGGAGGTCAAATGGGCAGTGAAATTTGGAATAAAATATTTGTCCGAATTTCCACATTCACAGTTGAAACCACTTGTAACCTATCCTCCCCTCCCTCTATAAATTGGAGTTTTTCTCATTTGGAGGGGTCTGGGAGTGCATTTGGAAGTTTAGGGCAGAGGAGAAGTGGATCCACTCCAATTCTCCAACCATTTCAATAAGGGTATCTCTTGAAGCAAGGATCCCTTCGACGAAGCCTTCTTCTTCTCCTTCATGTTGTAATGATTTTGTTTGTGTAATAAACATCATTGTTCTTGTTTTATTTCTTCTCTTTTCTTCTGTTTTGTTTAAATTTATTCTCTTAATCTTCCTATTTGGGATGGAATTCTTGAGTAGAAGTGTTATTAGGTTATACCAATTATAAACCTTTGCACATGCAAAACGCTTCTACAATGATTACGCCACCCATGGAAGAGTAGTTCTTTTTAGTAATCGATCAACCTCTATCTTTCTTCATTCATTTATTTTGAATCAATGATCTACTTTAATTAACATATTATAATCTATTAATTGAGTTTTTAATTTAAATGAAACTAATAAAGAAATTGAATAGTTAACACAAAACACACGAGGTCAGGAATTGTGTGAACTGTGAGAGCGCAACCTTAACTGGTAATTAAAAACCACACGGGATCAATTTGTAGAGTTCAAATACAATACCTAAACTCAATTAATCCTCATTTACAGAGTGTTTATGTGCCTTAATTTACCACTAACCATAAGCTTATCTTAGAACATCAATCAAAGAAGGGTGTTGCGATTGCATGTTCCGAAGTGAGCCTAAGGTGAAATTCACTTCATCTTCATGGTAATGTAAATTCTCGTAGGGTTCAGAATTTAAAAAATTAAGGGATCATAATTATGTGAATATTAATTTAAATGATAATGATTAATAAATTATTGAAGAGGTAGAGTTAGATCGATTACGCCTTTTAAAATAGATTTCTAAAAAACATCTTCTTGTTGTGTCATTTTAATCGAAATTCATTTCAAAACTAAAAACAAAAAAATATACAATCTTCTTCCAGAAATCTTCTTCTTGATTCATAAACTATAAAAAACCACAATCCTTTAAAGTAGTGTTTCTATTTTATTCTCTTTTATTTTATTTTTATAATACCTTTAATAAGTTGTTAAATTAACTTCCTCCTTCGAGAGACGACCATGGTCAGCCACTATGCTGCACCTAAGTACCCCAAAATCGCATTAATCATTTGAGGGCACCCACGATAGCGCTCTTTCAAATTGGAACTGTTTCTGGGGAGGCAAGTAATTTATTCTACCATTTAGAGGTATTTCTTTTATTTTTCATTTTATTATTTTCTTCACCTTTCTCTTTCATCTTTCCCCTTTCTCAAATTTTCCTATTTTTTATCCTCTTCTTTTCTTTTTGGACCATCAACTCAACTTCACATTTTTATTTTACTATTTTCCACTCACTTTCTTTTAATGTTTATTTTATTTATGACACGAACTAATCCCGAAGATCTCTTAGATCTTGACCCTGAGATTGAACGCAGCCTTAGGGCACGAATCAGACACTCTCAGTCTACAGGAAGTTTAAATATTCAACCAGTTGGTGAATTCCTCTCTTCTAGAAACATTGAAATTGGAAGAAATTCAAATTCAAACATAAAAGAGGAACTAATGGTTGGAAATAATGGAAATGAACTTAATATAACCATTCGAGAATTGGTTTCCCCTGATATTAACTATCAACTGAATTGTATTGCATACCCGAATCTCGAATCAGACTTTGAGTTAAAATCTGGATTAATTCACCGTCTTCCAAAGATTCATGGCTTATCTGGTGAGGATCCCAAAAAATACCTTAAAGAATTTAATATGGTTTTCTCAACTTTAAAACCAAGAAATGTTTCTGAAGATCAAATCAAATTAAGATCATTCCCATTCTCACTTACTGGAGCTGCAAAAGATTGGATTTATTATTTGCAACATGAATATGTAACATGTTGGGATGATTTGAAACGTCTTTTCTTGCAAAGATTTTATCCAGCATCAAGGACCACATCCACTCGAAAGGAGATATCTGGGATCAAGCAAGCACAAGGGGAGTCAATGTATGAGTATTGGGAGCGATTCAAGAAGTTGTGTGCAAGCTACCCACATAACCAAATCAGTGAGATATTACTCATTCAGTACTTTTATGAAGAACTCACACCTATGGAGAGAAGCATGGTGGATGCTGAAGCTGGAGGAGCATTGGTGAACAAGACACCAGTATCTGCATGAGCATTGATTGACACAATGTCCCAAAACTCCCAACAATTTGGTGATAGAGGTACACCACATGTCATGGGAGTACATCAGGTAAGTACTTCTTCTCTTGAAAGTCATTTGATTGATACAAATTTTGAAGAATTGACCACTATGGTGAGGAAGATTGCTTTGGATCAAAAGACATCCCAACCCATTCTTTCAAGGCCTTGTGGCATTTGCACTGAGACAAGCCATCCAACTGACTGTTTCCCACAACTATAAGAGACAGAGGATTGTGCAGCAGTATTCCCTGGGAGACCATTTCAGCAGCAACAACAAACATATCCCCAAAAGAAGTTTGATTCATTTGCTCTAACATACAACCAAGTGTGGAAGGATCAATCAGACATGAGGTATGGATCTGGACAACAACAAAGGCCCCTTTTTCAACAAAACTTCCAGCAGCCTCCGCCTTACCAGTAGGGTTTCCAACAACCCCAAATGAGATTTGAAGCTCAAAAATCAACAAGCCGACAACAAGTTAATCCCCCACCTAAGGTAGATTCTAATACTGATGATCTTTTGAATAAAATTGTTGTTAATCAACAGAATGAGCTGAAGAGTCAAAGTTCGGAGGTGAGGGGGTTGAAGACTCAAATGAGCCAGATTGCCACCGCCCTCCATGAACTTGTGAGTAAGAATTCTGGAAATCTACCTTCCTAAGCCACTCCAAATCCCAAGGGGAATGTCAGTGCCATCACATTGAGGAGTGGGAAGCAAATGAACAATACATCTGTACATACCATTCCACCAGGATTCACCTCAACTCCGGAGAAGCCGCATTCCAAACCAACTAATGGGAAATCCAAGGAGAAAGAAAAAGGTAAGAAAAATATTGATGATGTTCCTCCTAAACCCCTTCCTTTTCCAAACAGGGTTGTTCAACCCAAGAAGATGGCTGAAGAATCAATGCAAACAGAGGTTTTGGACACATTCAAGCATGTGGAGATCAACATTCCTCTACATGAAGTCATTCAGAAAATCCCAAGGTATGCCAAATTCTTAAAATAACTCTACACCAATCGAAGAGGGCTCAAGGGAAATGAGAGGATCAACCTTGGAATGAATGTATCAGCACCCATTACACCAACTCTAGCAATGCCAACAAAGTGCAAGGATCCCGGGACATTCACCATCCCATGTACCATAGGGGAGTTGACTTCTCTGATGCTCTTTGTGATTTAAGAGCTTCAACAAATGTGATGACTCACTCTGTATTCTCTTCTTTACAGGTTGGTGAGTTGAAGCCGACAAGATTAGTGGTGTAGTTTACGAATATAGATACGACATATCCAGTGGGAGTTCTTGAGGATGTACTTGTCTGGGTAAGAGACATGATCTTTCCAGTGGATTTCTATGTTCTTAACATGGAGGATGATCAGGTAAGTTCTCATGCCCCCATTATCTTAGGTAGTCCCTTCCTCAAAACTACAAAAACTATCATAAATTTCAATGAGGGTACACTTTCCATGGAATTTGGGGATGAAGTTGTGATATTTAATGTTATGGATTCCATGAAGTACCCCTGAGAAGATAATTTTGCATTGGTTATCTCCCATTTTGAACCACCAAGTAAAAACACCAAGGAATTGAATTTTCCTATGCTTAGGGAGATTATGAGTATTGGTTCTAGTTTTATATCTAAAAGTACTTCCACACCTGTTTCTAAGGAACAAGACTCTCTAAGATTTGATTTTGAAATGGAATCATATTCTGATTTTGATCAAGCAAACTCTAATTATGACATTGCTATAGTGTATGCTGATGGATTTGATGCTTTATTCTCTGATTTTGATGATGTATATTCTGATACTGATGCTCTTTGTGCACATATTTCTGTTCCTTCAATGTCTCCATAAATACTACACCCTCCTTCATTAGAACTCAATCCATTTCCACCAAATCTGAAATACTCATACATGTTGAGTGGTGAGATATTACCTGTTATCATTGCTAACAATATCCCCTTTGAACATGAAGAAAAGTTTTTGAATATTTTGAGGGAGAACATCAGGGCGATTGGGTGGACCTTGGCTGAAATATCAGGTATTAGCCCCTACATTTGCATGCATAGGATTCTCTTGGAGGATGGGGCTAAACCGGTGAGATAGCCACAAAGGAGACTCAATCCCACCCTCTTGGATGTTTTTAAAAATGAAGTTGAGAAATTGCTCAAGGAAGGTATAATCATTCCCATTTCATATTCTCTGTGGGTAAGTCTAATTCAGGTTGTGCCTAAGAAGAGTGGTGTTACTGTTGTTAAAAATGAGAAATATGAGTTAGTTCCAATGAGGGTGAAAAACATTTTGCGTGTGTGTAATGATTATAGGAATCTAAATAATTCAACTCG
The DNA here is from genome assembly GCA_963277665.1 of Viscum album. NCBI lineage: Eukaryota > Viridiplantae > Streptophyta > Magnoliopsida > Santalales > Viscaceae > Viscum > Viscum album. The sequence goes on from OY728126.1 coordinate 1,190,830,708, forward strand.
CAAGGACCATTTCCCCCTCCCTTTTATTGATCAGATTCTGGAGAGACTTGTTTGGAAGACACACTATTGTTTCCTGGATGTATTTTCTGGATATTTTCAGGTTCCTATATCTCTAGAGGACAAGGAAAATATGACATTCACATGCCCATTCGATACCTTTGCTTACCGAAGGATGCCATTTGGACTTTGTAACGCCCAGGTACCTTCTAGAGATGCATGGTGAGTATTTTTTTCTGATTTTATTGAGACCTGCATGGAGGTATTTATGGACGATTTTACTGTGTATGGGTCTTCATTTTATGAATTTCTAATTAGTTTGGGAAAGGTGCCGAATCGTTGTATTGAGAAGAATTTGGTCTTGAACTTTGAAAAGTGTCATTTCATGGTAGAGCATGGCATTGTCTTAGGGGATGTAGTGTCAAAACATGGGATATAGGTTGATAGATCTAAGGTAGACATTATTTCATCCTTACCATATCCTTCATGTGTGCGTGATGTTAGATCTTTACTTGGGCATGAAAGATTTTATCGGCGCATCATCAAAGATTTTAGTAAGATTGCTCTTCCTATGTCAAGATTACTTCAAAAGGATTCTGATTTTGTGTTTGATGTTTCTTGTAGGAATTCATTTTATGAGATAAAGAAGTGTCTGACCACTCCACCTCTCATACAGCCCCCACGGTGGGAGATTCCTTTTGAGCTTATGTGTGACGCCTCCAACTTCACGGTTGGAGCGGTCTTATCACATAAGGTGGAGGGACGTTCACATGTGATTTCCTATGCATCGAGGACACTGAATTCAGCCCAATAAAATTACACAACCACATAAAAAGAGTTTCTTGCTGTCATATTTTCTTTAGATAAATTCTGTTCATATTTATTTGGATCTAAAGTAGTCGTTTTTTCTGACCATGCAGCGTTGAGGTACCTTCTAAAGAAGCCAAATGAAAAGCCACGACTTATCTCTTGGATTCTCTTTCTTTAGGAATTTGATATTGAGATAAAGGACAATAAGGGATCAGAGAATATGGTGGCAGACCACATGAGTAGGCTTACTCACACACTAGAGGATGACACCTATGACCAGGTACCACTTCAGGACACTTTTCCCGATGATCATCTTTATTCCATCTCAGGTACACATCCTTGGTATGCTGATTTAGTGACTACATTGTTGCCTCTAAAATCCCTGCAAATTTAAAGAAATATCAAGTCAAAAAATTAAAAAGTGAGTCTAGGTTTTATGTGTGGGATGATCCTTACCTCTGGCGCATGTGTAGTGACCAAGTCATTAGGAGGTGTGTTCCAGATCATGAGTTTGAGTCTGTTTTGTATTTATGTCATACACTTGCTTGTGGTGGACACTTTGGACCCCAACAGACAGCTAGGAAGGGTTTGGACTCTGGATTGTATTGGCCTAGATTATTCCATGATGCCCATGTGTTTTGTATGTCAAGCTATCGTTGCCAACACACTGGGAACATTTCTAAGAGACATGAGATGCCCCATCAAACAATATTATTCTGTGAGATTTTTTATGTATGGGGAATTGATTTTATGGGTCCTTTTCCTAGTTCATTTGTATTTTTGTATATTTTGGTTTCTGTTGATTATGCGAGTAAATGGGTGGAGGCCAAGGCCACCAGGACTGACGATTCTCATGTTGTAGTGGATTTTGTCAAGGCTAAAATTTTCTACAGGTTTGGAGTACCAAAGGCTATCATCAATGACCAAGGGACACACTTTTTCAATAGGAATTTTTCTTCCCTCCTTCAAAAGTATGGGGTGACACACAAAACATCAACACCATACCACCCCCAAACAAAAGGCCAGGCTGAGGTTTCAAATCGTGAGTTGAAACAAATTTTGGAGAAAACTGTACATCCAAATAGGAAGGATTGGAGTAAGTTCTTAGATGATGCATTGTGGGCTTATAGGACAGAATACAAGACACCCATTGGTATGTCCCTATTTCGGATTGTTTTTGGGAAAGCGTGTCATCTCCTCGTGGAAGCTGAACATCGGGCTTATTGGGCAATAAAGAAATGAAACATGGATTTGGCCCAAGATGGAATCCAAAGGATGCTGAAAATTCAAGAGCTTGAGGAGATTATATTATCATCATATGAGAACTGAAGGATCTACAAGGAATGATCAAAACCAGCTCATGACAAAATAATCCAATAAAGGGAGTTTCATGTTGGAGAGAAAGTCCTTCTATACAGTTCACGACTGAAGCTGATGCCTGGTAAGTTGCATTCCAGATAGTTAGGTCCTTATATTGTATCTAATGTTTTTCTTTATGGTGCAGTGGAGATCACACAAGAGGACAATGGAAGGATATTTACAGTCAATGGGAAACGTTTTAAGAGATACATTGAGGGAAATTCTACGGATGAAGTGGATTTTATCACACTACATGACCCCATCATCACTTCAGCACATCAGGCTGTTCCTAACCCTTTCACATTTATATTATTTGTCCTATTTAAAAATTCTGCATTTCATGTGCATATATCATCTCATGGGTTTACATTGAGGATAATGTAATATTTTATGTGCGGGGTAGGGAACCTTTTAGTTTAGTAATTTCAATTGTTTTCCTGTTTAAAAAAACCAATTTTTTTTTTGTGTTTTTCAACTTTTGTGTGTTTATTTTACAATTTTCTATGTTTTTTGGAACATTTGAGGTAAAATTATTCTCATCACCATTTTGAAATCCATATTAGTAAGTGAAACAATTTACCCCTTGAAACTAAACTTAAATGAATGCTGAAATGACTTTGTTTCAAGTTCAAATATTTAGTAATTTCATGAAAAGTACGCTGAATTTTGAATCCCATGCCACATATCACTGTCTTTATATTTGAAATCAATTTCTTGTGAGGCTTCTAAACCATTATTTTCATATTCTTTACATTCACCTCACTTCTTGAGAGAACCAAACCATGCTTGATTTAACCAGAATTTGATCTATTCCTGTCAAAACATGAGGGTTTGAGGTATATATGTTTAAATGATTGAGGCATTTGTTTGGTATTAAAGCCCCTATTTCAAAGAATCATTTTTTATAATGTCCTACCTTGAATATTTAATCCTTGTAGCCCTTATAATCCATCCACAACCTGTTAGGTTAGCCACATTACAAGCCAATTTTCCTTATCCAACCAACTCTTGAAGTGAAATTGCATAATCTAGTTGAGCTTAAGTGTGGGGGAATCTATCTTGTGTTGTGGCACCACATTCTGTGATACTTTGGGTGGAAAATTAAATTATGAAGAGATGTGTTTTATACTGAAGAAAGTCATTATATTGAAATCTGTTCCTTTTCTGGAGCTTTCATGACATGTGAAGTTGTGCCTTTTCTAGAGCTTCTAATTGAGGTGGAAAGCTGTGCCCATCTGAAGCTTTCAAGAAAATCATTTACGAGAAGATTAAAATTTTTGATGTTGAAATGATGAATGGTGTAAACTTTTCATGACATTTCATGATGATGGTGCTGAATTGATACAATGGGGATTTAGGAGAAGACCATATTTATGTGAAAATTAGATTAATTCAATTTTGCTTCAAAAAGAGTCAAGCCCTCCTCATTCAGCCTTAGAATTTTTCACATCTAAATCCTACCAACCGAAAGCCATAGAAAAAACCTAAAAATTCCTCATGATAAACATATGTCCTTGACTCACATCGGGTAGCAATGTAAGAATCTATCAAGCCTAAGGTGACCCTTGTATGAGTTTGGATGAGAAAGAAATTGAAAAAAAATTGATATTTGTGTGATGAGAGAAAATTCAAGCGAGGTAAGTGTTTTGTGCATGGGAGGATAAATGAAGAGGAAATATATTGAATAATATAAATGAAGATCTTGAAATAATGGTTTTTTATGAGGCATGATATCTTTTGTTTCTTGGTGTGTAATTGTTTGATCTCAAAGATATGTGTTTTAAAATCAGTTTTGATTTGATATTGATGTTTACTTGATATGAGATTTTTCTTAGGAGTGCAAAAGGATAAGTGTGGGGGAGTTGATAAAACACTATTTTGATGAATATTTTATTTATAATAAATGAAATAATTTCCTCACATTGTGGTAAATATTTTTATTTATAAAATATTTGGATTTGATCATTCATTTGAAAATTTTGTGAAAATTCCAGTTTTACCCTTAATAGTGCACTGTAGTATTTCGAAAATAAATATTTTTATATTTATTATTTGAATTTTAAATTTTGTAGCAGTGTTACTAACTTAATTTTCTACAACATTAATTCAGTACACTAGAGCTAAAGAGTGAATTTGGATGGAGTAAATGGGCCATTAATCCAATGGTGTGCTGGACTCGGTGGAATGGACATGGGTTCTGTATTTGGGCCATATATTCCTCATCAAGGCTTGGATTGAGTCCAAATGTTGAGGAAAGATCGAGGACAGAATTTGTCACAAATCATCCTTCTTGAAGGCCGGTCAATTCACGCATTTTGGAGGACAAATTGGCATTGCAAGTTGGAATAAAATATTTGGCCGAATTTCCACATTCACACTTGAAACCATTTGTAACCTCTCCTCCCCTCCCCTCTATAAATTTGAGTTTTTCTCATTTGGAGGGGTCGGGACGTTCATTGGGAAGTTTAGGGCAGAGGATAAGTGGATCCACTCCAATTATCCAACCATTTTAATAAGGGTAGCTCTTGAAGCAAGGATCCCTTTGATGATGCCTTCTTCTTTTCCTTCATGTTGTAATGATTTTGTTTGTGTAATAAAATTCGTTTTTCTTCTTTTATTTCTTCTCTTTTCTTCTATTTTGATTAAATTTCTTCTCTTAATATTCCTCTTTAGGCTGGAATTCTTGAGTAGAAGCATTATTGGGTTATACCCATTATAAACCTTTGCACATGCAAAACGCTTCTACGATGATTACGCCACCCATGGAAGAGTAGTTCTTTTTAGTAATCGATCGACCTCTATCCTTCTTCATTCATTTATTTTGAATCAATGAGCTACTGTAATTCACATATTATGATCTATTAATTGAGTTTTTAATTTAAATGAAACTAATCAAGCAATTGAATAGTTAACACAAAACACGCGAGGTCGGGAATTGTGTGAACTGTGAGAGTGCAACCTTAACCGGTATTTCAAAACCACATGGGATCAATTTGTAGAGTTCATATACAATCTCTAAACTCAATTAATCCTCATTTACAGAGTGTTTATGTGCATTAATTTACCACTGACCATAAGCTAATCTTAGAACATCAATCAAAGCAGGGTGTTACGATTGCATGTTCTGAAATGAGCCTAAGGTTAAATTCACTTCATCTTCGTGGTAAAGTTAATTCTCGTAGGGTTTGGGATTAAACAAATTAAGGGATCATAATTAAGTGAATATTAATTTAAATTATAGTGATTAATAAATTATTGAAGAGGTAGAGTTAGATCGATTACGCCTTTTATAATAGATTTATAAAAAAATATCTTCGTGTTGTGTCATTTTAATCAAAAATCATTTCAAAACTAAAAACAAAAAAAAAATACAATCTTCTTCCAGAAAAATTCTTCTAGATTCATAAAATATAAAAAACCCAAATCCTTTAAAGTAGCGTTTTTATTTTATTCTCTTTTATTTTATTTTTATAATACCTTTAATAAATTGTTAAATTCACTTCCTCCTTTTAGAGACGACCTTGGTCAGCCACTCTGCTACACCTAAGTACCCCAAAAACGCATTAATCATTTGAGGGAGCCCACGACAGCGCTCTTTCAGCCATGTAGGGAGCCACTACTCCCCACCCCAACATTCAATCGTTTGAAGAGATTGTCCCCGGAACTCCTTGACAACTCCCTCCCCTACGCCTACGAGGTAGGGGATGTCTGGGTTGGCCCAATCAGAGTCTTGATTCAAGGGCTTCTAATGAGGGATCCCACCAGGTTGTGTCAGCACTGCCGCTCGGTTCCCTGAGCCAAGGAGCAGGTAAGCTACGCGCCTGCACCACTAACTCCAGTTCATCTGACCCGATGCCAACATCAGGTGAAAATGGAAGAGGGCGCCCACCGTGGGGCGTCAACGTCAGTGACTACTATAGACTGAGTCACCGCTGACTCATATCCCCAACTCCCGGCGTACGTTGAGCAGGGGTAGTTATACGCCCGGCCTGGATCAAGCTGCCAGCTGCCCCACGAGAAGTTTTGGTCGACTCTTCTAGTTTCCGGCACAGGCGATGGCCATTGTGGACCAATCCACGGCAATGACACTCATTGCAGAGGCCCACTTTGTGCCACCACTATGGAAGGTGCGGGCCCTCCCAGCTTCCAAACTCAGCTTGGAGGTCTTCCCCATGCCACCTTCAAACCAAGCGAGTGTCTTCCTCGTGATAGAAACACCCCATGTGGGAGTCTCTCTCGCGCTCACTACACTAGGTACGGGATCATTCCCCCTGCTGCAGACCACGGGTATGGAGACATTGCATGTCTGGTCACCTTCCAGCATGGAGGTCCTCCCCATGTCCCCATGCCAGTCATCGAAGGTCCTCCTCACCCCAGTGGTCGGAGAGGTAGAGGCCAGCTCCACTTCACTAATGCGCAGCATGGAGGTCCTCCCCATGACCCTTTTGATATTTTCCCCGACGCTCCTCGCACCATGGCCCACCCTGGCTGGAAATCTCTCCACCCCAATACCAGTATGGCTGAAGGACCTCATCATCGCGAAAGTGTGCCTTACCCCAAAGAGCCACCCAGGGGAAGGAGAGCACGTGGTCGCCGCCACAAGAGGAATTCTGGGGAGGGCCGGACTGGAATCAAACCGGTCCTCTTCTCAGACTCCAAAGCGGAGTGTGACTCAGTGCAGGAGCCCTCTCCTCAGTCCTCCGAGTCAAGGGCTGGGGCAGGAACGAGGCACATCAGCCTCGTACGCCTGGAATGCGAGGTCCATAGGATCCCTGTCTCCCTCCAAAGGTATATCCATGAGGACGAGAACCGGACATCATGTCCCCAGGGACCAACCACATAGTCTCCACTATCATATCCGGAAGCACCCGTTGCCTCAGCTAGCGACTACATAGAGCTATTTTGGGGGTCAATGGCAGAAGATTTGTGTCATATCCCACCCTTGGCAGACACTAATGTTGTGTCAGGAGTATTGGTCACTGGTTTATCCTATTTTGATATAGAGTCCAGGTCACTATAACCCTCAGAGGACATCCTAATATTCAGTGGCCAATCGTCCCACTCGCTGTATTCTCCACCGACCAGCCCGCTGTCCCAGGGGTCTACCTCAGCGCCACTAGTTCCTCAGCCACCACCAGTTGACGAGTGGGGAAATCAAGGGCCAGAATCTGAATATGATCCAAGGAGCTTCTAAACTATCCTTGTAGCAAGACACTTCCCTGAGATGTTTTGGCCAGTCGCAGAACCATGTTTTTCTGCTCTGGAATCTCTCTCCTCGGAGGAGTTTGAATGTTTCTTCCAGACCCTCCAGGTGACCAACTTCCGTCTTCACCACCAGTGGGTGACTTATCCCGGGATCCAATACCACAATAAAGGCATCAGAAAACAATGTTTCCTGGTTGATCTAGCCACACTCCCCATAGTCCAGCACCCTGAGTCATCTGGTCACCGAAGGGCCCTCCAACAGCAATGCGTTCAAGGTTTCCAAGTACTCCACAAAGTTATTAAGGAGGCTACCCCCACATGCAAGTCTGTGGTTGGGGGGGGTAGTATGATGCCCTTATCTTTGGTGTTATTCACCGGCAGCCTGACTCGATAGGCTCCATTGAAGACATTCCCCTAAAAAGAATTGCGGTAAATATGACCGATCTGTCAGGAGGGGAAAACGAGCTAGATATTTTTGATGGGAACGTCCTCCCTGAGGACATGCCACCTCCACTGTACCCAATGGGGAGGATTACTCATCAGCAGAGGAACCTCCAAGGTCTCCCTCCACACACCGAGGCATTGGTAATCAGTTGGAATATCAGTAAAGGAAAATAGCATGTCAGAGCTGTCAAGCACTCCAACCCGTCGTCTTCAGTGAAAAAGACGGAGGAGGACCTCGAGAAGGCCACATTGCGCCAGAAGCTTGCTGATCAGAAGAAGTTAGTTGATGAACTTCTGGAAGAACTCATTTCAGAGCGATGAACCAACTACGACGATCCTAGGCCAGTACGAGAAAGGAAAGAACAACTACTCCTTGATGAGATACCCCCTAGAAACCCTGATCATACCACATTCGATGACAGGGCAGAAGCCTGAGCTCACAAAAATAGGACATTTTATGTCTCACCAAACCCTCCTAAATGGCGCAAAAATCCATGGAATTCTGCTCAGGCTCCCCCGACTGCCTCGCAGGCTGCTCCACCAGCCTCTCCACGAGCTACTGAGCCTGCCTACCTCATTGAAGGACCCGAAAACATGCTCGTGGTTATAGATCCCTGTTAAGATAAGGACCCCCATCCAGTTGATCCAATGGAGGCACTCATCGCCCTCCTGGAGGCATTGGAAACACGAGAGTTGGATATCCCACTAGATGGAAATCCATACCTGGCGTGGGTTGATGATGTTCTAGAACCCCCGGGATTCCGGAACCCCACTTTCTTCCCTTTTAATGGGACAGGGGACTCACCGCAACAATTTTCCCACTTCAAATCATGGTGGGGACCTATGTTAGGGACTCCAGTGCAGCAGGAGGCCGCCATTATCCGTTGTTTTGTTCAAAAGCTGGAGGGGCTAACATTCGTTTGGTACAGCCAACTTCCCATCGGATCCATGACCAGCAGGGAGGACCTCCAAAGGCAGTTCCTTTACCTGTTCAGCTCTACCACCCAAAAAACGAACATTGAAGACCTCTTCAAGTTCACGAAAAGGGCGGATGAGAGAGTCAAAAACTTTGTCGCCCGGTGGAAGGGGATCACACACTCCCTTGACACGCCACTAAATCAGAAGAAATTACTCACCATGTGTGTGGGGAATGTCATGATGGAACTGGTTCCCTCCCTGATCACACATAACTATCCCGGAGGGTTCAAGGACTTCTCAGATATGGAAAAATGCCTTGATGAAACCCTACAGCAGGCCATCCAGGCACGTCTGCTGCCCCCTGTGATCCTAGCAAGGAGGGCTGCTAGAGCCGAGCCCGCCATGGTGGCCCAGATAGAGGCCCCTAGAAAACTGAAGTTACTACTAGTAGAGCCAGCTCCGCAACTCTGTAGATGTCCACCACCATGGGTGCAGTTTCCGACCCAGCAGCGTCCACCTCAAAATTGGTAGGCGCCTCCGTGTAATGCGCTGCCACCGCATAGGAGAGATAATCACGTTTCACCTCCTCAGCAGGCTCTTCTAGCCCCTATTCAAGGTCCGGCTCCTAATGTCCCCTTTCCAAAAAAAATAAATCGGACCTACTCGTTCAATGAGGCTTAGGTCCCCGGTTACTTCCATAGCGCCTTAGAGCAATGTATTGTACGACTGCCTGAGTGCAGAAATCCAGAAGAGGAAAATCTCACTGATCGCCCCAACTACTGCCCTTATCACGAGATATTAAGGAACACCATCATGAAATGCTATGTGTTCAAGTACTGACTCCAAGACAATATTCACAAAAACATATTTAGGTTGGGCCCAACCCCGTCACAAGTGCCTGATGTCTATGTAAGGACTGATATTAGTAGAGACAGTGAAGATGAGTGGAGATAGGTTTCTGACCACGAGTCTTGGAAGTATAATTACTGGATGGCTCGCAAGATGGTCACTCGCGCTTATGGAATTATTCGTGCATTCTGGAATTAGCCGGAGCCTTCAGAAGCTGCGACCACCACTTCTATATCATCATCTCAGCCGGACTCTTCCCCAAAGAGCAAGCATCGACGACGAAAGAAAAATAAACCTGCCTCACCAATGCCATCTTTGCCTCGCTCTCTCCGCGACTTTATGCCTCATGAGATAGGTATCCCTCCCAGAATCCTCCTAGTGGTGGATGACTCTTCAAGTGATGGCCAAGGGTATGCTTTAGTTAACACCATCGAGCTGGTAAACCCCTATACGATTCTCGATGAGGGGGAGCACCAGGAAAACCTCCCCAATGTCCCCAGCTGACGCCAACGTCGGTGGAGCCACGTGCATATGGGTCATCGGGGAGCGTTAGTTGGAACATCCATCCAGGTTGTGCATGATACTAAGACCAGACAACATGCCCAAAATAGAACAGAGCACGTGCAGCCTCTTCATCCAATGATGACAGGCCGACCTCCACCGCCATTTTTGATACTGGATCAGGCAGAACCACTTCAGCTGTGCCACAACCATCATTGCCCTGCAACATTCCGATCTCAGCCATCTGGTCCTCACCCGACAACAACTCTCCATGCTTCAACGAGTGAGCCGTGGGATATTCCCAGTAACAGTCAGCCACCGGTCCGACCGGCAGGGCCCGCCATGCCTTCCGTCATAGAGTGGATTTCTGCAAGCATAGGTTCACGCTTGGCATGAAAGTACAACATTCTCAAGAACCTCCCCGGCATCCCAGCAAGGCTTTCCATCCTTTAATCCCTTCTCTTGTCACGAGATATGTGTGAGGCCCTCGTTGAGGCTTTATAAACCCCCCTCCAGTTTGAGACGGAGGGAGCAGCTGCGGAAGCCTTTCATGATGAAATAGTTGAGAATGCTGAAATCCAGTCCATAATTTCATTCTCAATAGAGTATGAAGGCACCCCCATATAGGGGCACATCGACCCAATGTACATCACTGTCCAATTTAACGTCATGGAGTTTCTCCATTGTCTCGTTGACACCGGCTGCGGTATCAACCTTATCCCTACACAGACACTGTGGAAGCTAGGGCTATCCAAGGATGATCTGACTCCTTCCTATTTAAGAATCCAGGGATACAACAAGATGGATCAGACCCCGGTCAGCAAGATCCGGCTGAAGACCCATTTTGGTGGCCTTGTTGATAGCACTGACTTTATGGTTGTCTCCTAGGACACCGTGTATAATGCATTGATGGGCAGACCATGGATCCACCTATACGTGTCGGTTCCCTCATCATATCACCAATGCCTCAAGTACTCCCTTAATGTTCGAGTGGTAATACTCTGTGGTGATTCATCTAACTTTGCCTCTTGTGAAGCCCGTTATTTGGATGCTAGCTATTATTTGAGCAAGGATAAGCATGTCCAGGCAAGTGGATTTGAGCCCGTCACTGTTACGACCGACCCTTGGGCAGGCCTGAATGATTCCTATATATTCCCGATCCATTGGTTAGAGGCCACGACACTGGATATGGGGAAATGTTTTTTCATTTCTAGGACAAAGGGAAACCATTCTCCCAAATCTAGGCAGCATCAGAATATCACTTCATATTCATATATGAACCAGGCTTCAGTGATCTCAGAGCCTCCGACCACCATCAGGTATCGGGACAGCTGGCTCATGGAAACGACAGTATGTCATACTTGTCTGTTCCACCAGGTTGTAATAAGTCAAATTTGGATGACGCGCTACTACTACTTTGATATTGTCATGCGTGGCCCCTTGAGCTGGAGACCAGATGGGATTGGGTCGACAGCCTTCGTCACTATGGTCTCGGCAGCACCAGAGTTCCCCGATGCAATAACCAGTACCGCGTAGGCTGGTACCGGCCTCCCATCAGGGTCTGGTAACTCATAAGAAACTTCCCCCATGGAAGAACCCTCCATATGTAGAGAATATGATATAGAGGAAGCTCTCTGCCTTTGAGGAAGGCGTCTCCGCCACGGTCGACGAGTTGGTACAGGTGAACCTTGGAAGCGAGTCAGACCCGAGACACACATTGATTAGTGCTTCTATGTACCCCAAATAGAAGCAGCGGTACGTATACTTCCTTAAACATCATCGTGACATGTTTTCCTAAAGTTACAATGAGATTCCAGGGCTAGATCCGCAGTTATCCATCCACTGACTCGGTCTTCTGGAAAATCATCACGGGTTCAAAAACCTCCCAGAAAGATGCAACCTTCTCACGGTGCCATGGTCGAGGCCGAAGTTGAAAAGCTCATCAGGGAAAAATTTGTTATGGAAGTCTAGTACCCCATGTAGCTAGCCAACATCATACCAGTCAGGAAGAAGAATGAATAGATCAGAGTCTATATCGACTTCCACAATCTCAACCGATATTGTCTGAAGGATGATTATCCCCTTCTAGTGACAGAATTGTTGATCGATGCTACGACTGGGTTCAAAGCCCTATCATTCATGGATGGTTACTCTGGGTATAATCAGATCCGGATTTCACCCAAGGATGAAGAGTCTACAGCCTTCAGGGCACCCAAAGGCACTTTCTATTACCAGGTTATGCCCTTCAGCTTAAAGAAGGCAGGTGCCACCTATCAGCGGGCCATGCATTGCATATTAAAGCCAATCCTCAGGACATTGGTGGAATTCTATGTAAGTGATCTGGTGGTCAAATATCACCAGTTCTAGGACCATCTCAAGGATCTCTAGAAAGTGTTTGGCTTCCTCCATTACCGCCACGTGAAGATGAACCCGTTGAAGTGTTCTTTCAGGATCACCAATTGGAATTTTCTTGGATTTTTTGTAAGGAACCGGGGCATCGATACCGACATATAGAAGATCAAGGCCATCAGCTAGATGACTCCCCTGAGTAATATCTGGGAGCTTCGAGGTTTCCATGTCCACTTAGCCTACATAAGCCAATTCATTATGAATCTGGCCAGCAAGTGTAAGCCCTTTTCCTGTATCATGAAGAAAGGCTCTGCCTACGAGTGGGACAAAGAGTGCTAGACCACCATTGAGGAAATCAAGAAGTATCTTCTTCAGCCTCCAGTTTTGATGCCATCCATCTCTGGTAATCCAATGGTCCTCTATGTCACTGCCTTGTAATGATCTCTCGGTTCCCTTCTCACCCAGAAGAACAATGAGGGGTTGGAAATAGTCTCTACTACATCAACCGCATGCTCCTCGATACAGAGACCAGATACTCCCCCATTAAGAAAAGCTAACTCATGCTGGTATTCACAGTACAGAAATTGCGACATTAACTACAGAACCATGAGGTATAGCTGGTCTCTTGGGTATACCCGCTAAAGTATATTCTGAATCGCCCCATGTTAACTGTCCGTATATCACGTTGGGCGGTAATCCTCCAGAAGTTTGATATCAGGTTCGTCCCTCAGAATGCTATCAAGGGAAAGGCATTGGTAGACTTTATAGCTGCACATCCAACTCTCACGAACCAGTCCCTGGAATTGGATTTTCCAGATGAGGCAATCCTCTCGGTGGATCCTTCCATCCCATGTTGGCAGATGCACTTTTATGGTGGCTCCCGGAACCCCAATGGTTGGAGGCTCAATGATCCTAGACTCAACATAGTAGGCCTGGGTATCATCTTTATTACCTTGGTGCAAGATGTTCTTTCATACTCATTCTTACTATCAGAAGGCTTCACTAACAATGAGGCAGAGTATCAGGCGCTCATTATTGGCCACGAGATGGCCCTCGAGCTCAACGTGCCCCATTTTCATGTAAAAGGGGACTCTGAGATAGTAATTAAGCAGGTCAATGGTGACTATGTTGTCAGGAAACCGGAGCTTGTACCATTTTTAGAACACACTCTCTAGCTAATGACCCAATTCCCTTCTTGGTAGAGGTTACCCAAGTCCCACGGTCACAGAATGGTCGAGCAGATGCTTTGGTCAGCTTAGCTGCATCACTTACAGAGCCCAAACATGATGATCTAATTATCAACGTCATGCATCGGTGCGTCATAGCTCCTGTTGCCCCAGATGGTGATGACGTCCCATAGGTAAGCTATCTTACCACCGACGCCTATAAATAAGGACCCCCGGGTCGTTCGGATGTAGTTATTGAAATAATTTCCGATTGGAGGAAACCCTTGGTTGAATACCTCCAGAAATGTAATCTCTTATCAGACCGGGCCGAGCGCGAGCGAATCCGATGCCGCATGGTATAGTTTAATCTCCAGAGCGGTCCCAGCCTTCAGCCAATAATCTATATGCACAAGTTTTATGGTGTTCTCCCCCATTGCATTCATGGGGTTGAGATTATATAGGTCATGATAGAGGTTCATGCCGGTTCCTATGGTTCCCATCAGGTTGGGCCAAAACTCTCTCAACAGATCTGTAGATTAGGGTATTTTTGTCCCTCCATGATCCATGACTGCATCGAGTTTTCCAGGAGGTTCCATGTGTTCCAAGTTCATACTAACTTTGTGCATCACTTACCAGAGCCTCTCCACACTACCAAGTACTCTTAGACCTTTGAAGTATGAGTATTAGAAGTCGTATGACCATACCCACCAGAAACGAATCACCATTTCCGATTCATTCTGACCACTACGGATTTCTTTTCCATGTGGGCTGAAGAAATTCCACTCAAGGAAGTCAAGGCTTATTATATTGTTGACTTTGTAAGTCCCAATATCATCCATAAATTTAGGGTACCTCATGCCGTCTTCACTGATAATGGCACCAAATTTCAAGCAGCCGAGCTGAACAAGTTGTACGCCAAGTACAACATCCACTCTAACTATAACTCCCGCTATCATGCGTAGGCAAATGGACAGATTGAGGCATTCAATAAAACCCTCTCTAACATCCTACCGAAAATGGATGGTCAGACCAAGAAGAGTTGGCCAGATAAGCTCCCCATTTCCCTCTGGGTCTATCAGACGACGACTCATAATTCCACCTAGGTGACCTCATATTCCCTGGTGTATGGAACTAAGACTGTCCTGCCCATCAAGATTTAGTTGCCCTCATTACGCACAACGGTCTATGACTATAAAGCACTGGATAGAGTGGATGAAATAAATATAGCTGAATTGGAAGCACTATAAGAGAATAGGTTTCGTGCCCTGCACAACCTAGAAAGGCATCAGAGCAGGATGGCTCGAGCCTTCAACAAGAAGGTTCGCCTCTGATCTTTCCTGAAAGGAATCTTGGTATTATCCCTCAGGGAGCCAATGATCCCTGGCAGGAAACCACCCAAGTTGGACCCAAATGGGTAGGACCTTTAATTGTTCACAAGGCTTACCCCAATGGTAAAAACTCACTGGTGACCATGGGTGTTGAGCGTATAACTCCTCCCACCAATGCCAAGTGTCTTAAAATATACTTTTCTTTAACCTTATGGGTCTTACCTGACCTTAAACTGGATTACAGTCCCGCAAGACCTTAAACTGTTGGTCCTGCATGACCCTAAAATGCACGCTCATCCCGCATGACATTAAAATGTATGTCATCCCGCATGACGTTAAACTGTATGTCGACACATATGATGTTAAAATTTATGTCATACCGCATGATGTTAAACTATATATCGTCCTGCATGACGTTAAATTGTATCTTCAAGAACTATGTGTGGTTTGATTCCCATCCTTATGGGATACGTAGGACTGACCGAACATTTAAATTTCGGGTCCAGCCCCTCCCAGGTCGAGTCCCTCAACCCTTTGCAGTGGTTCACTAATGTGCCTAAGTGTACTCTGGTCTAGGACCTGGAGTGTCAGATTCAACTTGGGAAAGTTTCCATCCACCTGTCAAGCTTCTGGTTCCCCTTCATTTGGGCCCCCATTGTTTTTCACACCTGAAGGGACCCTCACAACAGCATGGATGCTAGGACTAAGGGATCTTCTACCATTATGGGCCAATGCCCTCGAGAGTTTCAGAAAAAACATTGATACAAATTCCGCGTTGCGAACATGGTCAGCGGTCGATGCTCATTTGTTTGTCTCCATTTCAGGCTAATGTGACAAGATGTTGTGTTGCGAAAATGGTCAGCAGTAATCCCCCATCATCACACCAACCCCTTTAGGCCTTGAATGTTGGTTATATGATTCACATTACGTTCCACCCCATCATGTTCAGGTGGAATCTCGACACTCTTGGAACTATCCCTAAGTGCACCTCCGCACGATAGGGGGACAAAGCTGCAATATGGTGTCTTCTGGGGCTCCCGCGATCCGATCACTAAGGCCATAAAATAGGATCTTCTCTAAGATATTTGAGTGGCTCGATTCTCATCCTCTTGGGATACGTAGGATCACTCGGGCGTCGTGCTTCTGGGTTAAGCCCTGCTGGGGAGCTAGCTTCTGCTTCCCCTCATCCTCTTGGCTCGAGGCTCCTCTCTCGGAATTGTGCACAGTGATGATGTGAACCTCGTCCTCATTCACATCGGGTATTCTTTATCATGTCATGAACAGTCCTTCAGGTCCAAACCATATGACCTTAAAATGTGATGTCGGGTCCAATCATATAACCCTAAACTATGATATTATCGTCTCGACCGCACTATGAAAAACAACACTGCATTGTGATGACCTCATTATAGGGGACATCATGTGGGCTATCTGGCATCCACCATACCATTTGTCAACGCTTGTATACGGCGTGATTCTTGTGGCGATGATAAGAATTTCTACCCTAGGCCTGTCGCTTCACAAAAAAAAATCATTCATCTTAACAGACAAACAAGATACATCAAATACTGGTTCTTTTGGTGCAAGGGTCAGACCCACACGACCCTTTTATCCTTTTCATTGGTATATTACCGTGCTACTCCCAGAACTACGTGTGGCTTGGTTCTCATTCCCACGAGATATGTAGGAAAAACCAGGAACTTCCCCTTGGTCCCAGCCTACCTTTTGTGTTCTGTCCCTCTACCTAAATACTTCCCCCAAGGAACACATGGTAATTTGGACTTATGTCCTCATTCACGTCAGGTTTCATAATCACGTTACCATGTGTCTCCTACATTACTTATAGATCCCTGGTCTGATTTATAAGACCTTAAACTAAGACCCTTTTTAGAACTACATATGTCTTGATTCCCATTCTTATGGGATATGTAGGAATGCCTAGACATTTCATCTCAGGTCCAGCCCCGAGAATCACAAATCCCATCCATTATCACTGTTGGACCCTTGGAATGACACCTTATATAGGTCCTATCTTTGAGTAGAAATGATCGATGATTAGATTAATGTGCCCGCCTAAGGTGCTTCACCATAGTGGCGTAATTTCAAGAGTGTTGGATTCTGTTCGAACAACCCACCACTTCATCTTCCACACATTGCATTCCCCCTTTATTAAGATCCTCATCCTCTTTCACGTCTGAAGGGACCCCATAATATTATGGATGCACGGCCTATGGCCCTCCTTCTGTCCTAGGAAAATGTTCTGGGAGACTGAAAAATGATATTTGAGTTAGGTCACATGTTGCAAACATGGTCAGCGGTCAACCCTCATTTTTTGTCCCCATTTCAAGCTAGCGCAGTAGGGACACTATGTTTTGAACACAGTCAAAATTTGTCCTTTATCGCCACACCCCTCCCACAATTTTCTTAATTTGGGGTGACATGATTCACATTCTTCATTATCCTATGTTTGGACGGATTCCAATGCCCCTGACATTGCCCCGCTCGTCCACTAGAACACATTGAGAAGATGATAAATCGATCGGTCTGAGTTCCTCTTCCTTCGATCAGGCCTCCCTCTTCTCCTCAGAAATATGGATTCAAATTATGAATTCCCGAATCTTGGTTGGCGTTCCCATGATCAAATGAAGTAATAGTACGAGCATTCCTTGTTTCTCACATCGGGTATGACCCATGTGAGCTTTGAAATGGACTGATATTTATTTCGGGATTATGGTTGAGTATGTTAAAACAAAGAGACAAGTAAATAATTTTTCCATACATACATTTCAAAAAAATAATCTAAGAAGTAAGGAAAAATGAGTTTATGTGTTCGGCCAAGACAGGGCCCTTAGGGGCCGGCTTCTTGGATGGATCTTTCCAACGCCTCCACCTTTTGGATGGTGGCCTCCAAGACTTCCTCCCACCCCTTTAGGATTCTCTCTTCATTAGGTTACATGGATCTAAGTTTGCTGACTCTATCCCATGCCTGTGCCTATTCAGTTTGGAGCTCAGTTATCTGGTGACTCACTTCCACGAGTTGTTCTTGGGCGTCTTCCAGCTGGGCCCTCAACTGCTCCATGATCTCAAAACAATTTTCCAGGAATATCTCCTTTTATATTACTTGTTACTCAAGGCATTGAACATCATAATCCTACCTCATGAATGCTTGGGTACTCCTTGACGCATCCCGAAACTGGCTGACGTCGGAGCATTGGATTCTCTCACACACCTTCGAAGCCATGTAATCACAGACTGTCAAGTGAAGTTGTTGAGCATCTGTCCCTCCAGCACACAGGAAACTCAGCCTGGTGTGGAATGATTCCATACATTTCATCCATTCCATATGAGGCTGACTGAGAAAACGCCGGATGAACTTCCACCCCTTGCGTCACGTGATCTGGCTCTCCTCAGCCGCTTCTGAGTCTAAATTATCAATTTCCCCGGGATCAGTTGGCCGATAGATAGGGAAAGAAGCCAGAAGTCTAGAAACAAGGTCTTCCTCATAGATTCCTCCCAAGGGGTTAGGCTCCCGAGCATCTGAGCAACCTTCCTCTCTCACCTCAACCCTGGTGGCACCTTTGTCAACTTCCAGCCCTGCCTCAACAGTAGTGCCACTGATATCCGCCACACCCTGCTCACCAATTAATGGGGAGGACTTAGGTTGGGAGGCATGTCCTGGATAGGGTAGTACGTTTGAAATTGACTCTCCTGCAGATGGTCCTGGCTCAGTGGCCTGATGAACCTCCAATGTTGGGATCACTGTACAGACAAGTAGCACCCTTATCAGTTGAGTCCTCTAACGGTAAGTACCGGTATCAAAGCAGGGAACTTACCGGGACCTAAGGCACCAACCTCCAGTGTTCTGGATGCTACAGGAGCTATCATAGCGGGGGATCCCTCGACGCTCGTCAGCTCGATAATGGGTGTTAGTGCCCCACCTAGTTCCACTGACACTTCTCCCCCTCCTTCGACTGGAGACGCTTGATCATCACCAGTGTTGTCCTATTAAGATGAGGAGGGTGAATTAAGGATTCTAAAGGAAAGAGGATAAAAGGAGGATGGTATATAAGGGTTGAATCATACCTCGAGTAGCTTAGTCATATCCATATCGGAGCTGACGATCTCACCGCTATCCCGAAGACTCCCTTGGTGGGATGCCCCCTGAGACCCCTCACCTTTGGAATCCTCTTCTCCTTCACCTTCTCCTTATACATCCTCCTCTTCCGTCTTTCCACCCTTCGACTCATCATTACTATCATCATCCCCTGGTGGCATCCTTTCCAGATCATGCGCCTTGTTCAGCATCTCTTTCACCATGAAAGGTGGCTCCACATGCCGACCCCATTAGAGTGTGTACATATCCATGGCTATTAGATACGCATATCATCGATGGAAGTTCACTCTGTAGACAATCCAAACAAGCTCGAATTCTATAAAATGGATCCCTCTCACACTATCTTCTGCCAGAGGGCTTCAGTACTCAATGACTGCCATAGGGTTAGCCAAGCTGACCATTACACAGGGAAAATGGCATCTTGAGAAGGTTGAAGAGGATATATTATTTTATTCTTGAGAATTTCTATGGCCTCTCTGTGGGACACTCCTCCTTTAGGCAATGAGGGCGTGGCCACGCCATGAGACATCCCCACTGCTGAGGTCCCATCCTGTGTGGGCCCCATTGCCCGACGCGCTTTTGATCTTCCCCCTCTAGAGGCGCTCTGCCTACTCTCTCGCCGCCCGGGTTCCACACTAGCAACCTTGAGTTTACGAAATCACTTCCGCAAGATCCCTCATGGTATGCTATGGTCCAATGATTGGCATACTCGGTCAAGAGGCCAGCGTCAACTACTGTTGGAGGAAAGGTGATGACGTCGCCAGAGCCATGGGTCGTGAACATCAGGCACAATCAACGAAGGACACATGGATTCCTTTCTTCCCAGATGTTGGTGTATACTTTTTTCTGCATTCACTGGAGGCACCCAAAATTCCTAGATAACCTGGATGGAACATAACAATCACAGAAGATTTTCCCGTCAATCCGGGCCACAAGAACCCTGCTTGTGATTATTTAGATGTACTCCGGCTGCTCTAGTGAGCCTTTCCCATCGTCTATTATCTGACCATTTGGGGTGGGGAACAGGCTGAAGGAGAAGTTTTCATGGTTAAAAATTCAGATCCTCACTCCCTCCTTATTGAGCGTCAGCGGCATGACCCCGGAAATGTGCAGTAGAGAGGGTCGCAGGCCATTTCCTAGAGAACAGATGGCATTCAGGAAAGTGTGTCTGTCGTAATGGGTTGTGACCTAACCATGGAAAATCTGGAAGGGGCCGAAAACTATCCTAGGTGATCCCCCTCTCGATATGAGTCCCAAAATGGCATAAAGCTGAGCCAACATGAGGAATCCCAGATTGAATCTTTTGTTGGAAGTCGTGATGCTATCCATCACCAGGGTAGTTGGATGGATTCCCATCCTTTCATCCCTCACCGGCATAAGCCACCTGCTTAGGAACGTAGTAAGAAATCAGGCGTACCAGACATTCGGGTCCCGACTCTTGTTTATGCTATAGCCTCATGACTGGTAGATCCCCGCTTTCAAGATCCTTCAGTATGATCCGGTCTTGATCCTTTTTGCCACGGTTGGACACCGTATTCCCCACCCTAGCATCCTGAATTTTGGGTCCCTCTCCAGGAATAGGCTAAACCAGTCCTTGTAAGCGATGTCCTTCTGGAAGTCCTTGACCCCCAGCTTCTCTTTGGATAGCTCTAGTAGGTGCCATGTCGGTTTGGGGGTTTGTGATAGGTCTCCCCAGGTGTTCATCAGTGGAAGGAATTCGTCATATTGGTGGCCTTCCAAAGGGATACCCATGATGCAGTGAACATCCCAGAGACTGATGTTGACTTCCCCATGATGGAGATGGAATGTGTTGGTATCAGGAGACCACCAGGTGAACAGCTCTGGCCCAAGCTCGTGCTGGCTGTAGAAGTGGAATTGTGATGTCCATACCACCTCAAATAAACCAATATTCCACAGCTCGGCCCTGAATTGGTCACATATATGGAGAACCCAGTACACCCAGGCCCATTCGTTGGTGAAATTTCCTCCAGATCGCAGGTCCCAGTCCTACAGCCAGCCCTTAGTCTCGTCAATAACGCTCTGACAAAAGGTGATCATGTAGAGGGCTGAGGAACTCTCTGCGATAGGGTCACCCCCAGTAATGGCCCTAGTCCTGGGATTCATGACATATACGTCCATGTTCTTGGTTTCTCTGGAAGGATGACCATTTTTGGTGATGTTGTATCGAGGAAAATCATCCTCATGGGTCACCCATGACCGTAGTGTATCCACCTCAAAGCCCAGAAGAGGGACCTCCTCCAGAATGCCGAAGTCCCACAGTGGTGGATTTTTGGACAAATCATACTCTTTTTGGGCGTGGGATAGCATATTTAAGAGGGTATGGTTATTGGAGAAAATACTTTGGTGCCATAAACCTCTGGGTTTGCAACCATTTTAACCCTTCAAGCAGCGAATTCTCCCTTATCAATCTGGTTTGTATCCATATTTTTCCAACTAAGTGTTTTAGCTGCTGGCGCGAATTCAGGGAGGCTAGCATGTAAAATCAGCAGGCGTTGCAAAATTTTAGGGTGTAGCCCGAAAAATACCGGGTTTGCGCTTAAAATGATGCCTGATGTCGGTGGAATTATGCGCAACCGGAGCGTTTTTTTCGTGTAGGACCAAAGATATTTTCTCATATGGGAGCTTGAATCTTGTCGCGCGAGAAGAGTCGTACGAAGCATGGGACCCGCAGACGCTTTTATAGGCTAAGCTTAGGTTCTGCGCCGTGCGAAAAATGGATTCTTCACCCACACGAAAAGTGGATTCCACGCTCATGTGAAAAGTGGATTCCAAGCCCTCTGGGTTTTTGTGCGCCACATTAGATTTTTGCGCGCAAGGACCCCACAAAGCCCTACATTTCGGAATTTACCTTCAAAGTCTGACCATTGAGACCCCTCACCATTCCAATTCCAAGGGGGGGATTTTTAGATGCTGAAAAGCTCTCAAGGACCGAAGATGGTTTCAGAACAATAAAGAGAAGTCATATTCAAACACGGGGACCCCATCTGGAGGTCTTAGAGGGGCCACACGAAATAAATTCATAGGCATGTGAAATCTATATACCATGTGCGAAATTTTCCGGGATTCATGAAAGGATACCGATGAGGGCACAAAATATTTTGCGCCCCACCCCGCACTGGCGACATTCCACGCCGTGGCCTCCATCGCCCAATTATTTCGCAACCACCTGGTTTTTGCACCTCCGGATGCCTATAAATTGAAGGTGACCGCCTTCCACTTCAGGGATGAAGAATTTGAACCAGATCTCGTGGGTGAAATTCATCTTCTGCCTGCGCAAAAATGGCATTTAGGTATGGTTCTTTTCGCGCCAAGTCGCCCTGGGGTCCTCCTTCGCGTGAGATCCCCATGGTTTAGACTAAATTCCAATATTTTTAGGGTCCTCCCCTTACGCGCAATCCCTCCCACTTTCACGTAAGATTGACAATTGCACACATCCCCTTCCACTACTCGCACCCCATGCCAATTATGTGCAATCCCTAAAATTGTGCGCACCCCGGCCATTCCACACAACCTCTCCTAATTGCGCACCAATGCTATTTCCTGCACGAAATCCATTTAGTTGCGTGGAAAACCTCGACTCCAATCATGCGCAAGAATCACAGATTTCACTCTATCTAAGTGTTTTTCACATAGGTCTATTTATTTCATGCAAACCTCAAAGGCTGCCAGCAATCCCCCCAGGACCACTCATCTCAGTGCACCCCGGGAACACCCCTTGCCCGAGCACCTGATTCTCTTCTTATGGATGCCATTCGTGGGTGTATCTCCCACCCTAGGCATCCACATCATGCACCATTTTCCCATGTGACCTTCTAGGCTTGCATGAATTAACTTCGAAGACCCCTGTACGACACCGCCCATTGCGTTTCTTTGCCTCAGGCTTCTTCACATAGGCGTGCTAACAGCTATTGCTTCTTCGCATAGTCATGCTAATGTGGACCCCTCGATGGTTCACTCCATGACAACCCCTAGTTAAGTAATTGCCGATGCCTTCCTCCCACAAGGATAAAAGGGTACCGGTTATGAAAGCCCTAGGGGTGTGGAGCGAACCCAGCTCGTCCGAGATGCCGGACATTAAACTACCAAGCACCATAGTACTTAGCACATGACGTTAAACTGTGGCCTGGCCTCGTGCCTCGAATACAGGGTCCCCCACCTTGTACATTCTCCACACCCACTCGTCTCCACGGGGATGGGATCACCCCTCAAAGGGGATGATATCCTAATTATTGGAGTGGAATTTGTCCACGGGAGAGGGCAGCCACCTTGGTGTAATCCCCTAGATTTCCTTTTAGGAGGGAGCATCTCAGCTCATCCTTTCATCTTCGGTCCCCAGGGCCAGTGAAGTGCGTGGTGGGGATGGGTGCTTCTCTTTTCTTTAGTCCCATGTCCCTCTCCTGCTATGATTTTTCTCCTTGGGGCTCCATCCTAGAGTAATCCCTGACTTCTTGGGCTGATCACCACGCATAAGCCCCTATTTCCTCTTTGGGACTCTCCATGCGTAAGCCCCACTCCACTTCCAATGGTCACACCTTTCGCGACGTGATCATCAGGTCTCTGTTATCTCTTGTTTCTCACACCGATCATGACTCACGTGGGATTAGAGTGAACACCGAACCTGACAAACACCTTGGGCATCCTCAGATCATACGCCATAAATTCCCCCATCCCACACGACGTTAAACTGTATTCGCTCTCCCGAAATATGAGGAATTTGATCCATGTCAAGGCATGGTACATTGGAAGCATCCACGAGGTTTAAGCCGCAAACACCTTGGGTCGCCTCAGAGTGTAAGCGCCAATACATCCCGAACTACGGGGAATTTGATCCATGTTAAGGCATGGTATGTAGGAAGCCTCCATGAGTTTCAATCCCCAACACCTTGGGCCGCCTCAGAGTGTAAGCCCCATTCCATCCCGAACTACAGGGACATTGATCCATGTCAAGACAAGGTATGTATGAAGCTTCCATGAGGTTCAAGCCCCAAACACCTTGGGCCACCTCAGAGTGTAATCCCCAATCAATCCCAAACTACGGGGACTTTGATCCATGTAAAGGCATGGTACGTAGGAAGCCTCCATGGGGTTCAAGCCCACAAACTGTGCATTCCGACCACCTTCACGTCGGTTCACCCCCATCTCGCATGACATTAAAATGTATCTTCCATCTGAACTATGTGGTATTTGATTCCCCACCATGGGGATGTGTAGGAATCCTCCATGAGGTATAATCCCATCACTCATGTCTCATCCTGAACTCTCCCTCGATCCCATGTGTCTCAGAAAGATCATGCCCTAACCTGGAGGGTACATTTATTCTGGGTCTCATCCATGCATTAATTCTCTTTGGTCACCTCCTCAGGTGTCCCGTCATTTCAATGAAATATGCATACTTTAATTCCCCTCCACGGGGATACGAAGGAAGTCTCTTCGAGGCTCATTCCCAAAGCCATCGTCCATCCAGATTCTTACTCGGGCTGCCACATCCTGGTGAGATCCTGACACCCCATTCTCCATTCCATTGAACAGCATTCGAGAAGCCACCTATGTGTTGGCCCTGGTATCTACATTCCCTAAGGGGATTCCTCCATATGATCCACTATAATTAGTGTTCTGATCAGTTTGATCCGTCTCCACTGGACGTTAAACTTATGGAATACCCTGTGTTCAACATGGTAAGCTGAGGAAAACCTCAGATACATGTGAATGGCATATAATTCCCCAAATTATATGTGGGATTCCTCGGGATTCCGTGCCCTCAAGAAGCCCTATAATAAGGGGCAGAAGGTAGACATGCCAATTCCCTAGCATCGAGACACTCCAGTGGTGCCCAACGTGACTAATCCCCTAACTGAAGGTTGTTGCCCTAACCAGACCCCTTGGAACGTCCTGACAGAAGAAGTGTAATTAACTGGTGTCCATGAAGATATGGAACCGGGAGGAGTTTCACGAAAAATGTCTTAAATATATGAGGGAGACACTGACTAGGTGACGAGCTCTGTGGTGGAATCCACAGAAGGAAGAACCAACATCCCATCATCCCGTTTCGATCAAGGAGAAGATTTCCTTGAATAAGAAGTGTATGCTGCCCGACTTTGGAAAGCGTGAATGCGGGGAAACGACAGCACGCCCTCTACATGAAGGATGTGTGCACACATCGACGAAAGCATCAGAAACACATATACATAAAAATTATATGATGGGTTCACCTATATATCACTTTAATTAAATGGGAAATTTTTATTATCATGAGACATCATGAATAGGATTTGGGAGTAATCTTAATTCATTATCAGACTTTGTCCACTATGTGAAGTTGTATTGGGAGTTAGAGATACTAATTCTTATGTCATGTTGTATATTGACACCAAATTCCTACGTTTCCATGATTATATGATCTTGTGATCTATATGTTAAGCTTCCATATGTTTTCTCTAGTTCCATTCCTTTTTTATGACACCATGTTATGTATTCTAACTATTATGATATTCTTTTTTCATATGTTTATTCCCTTTCTAGGGGTTTTAGCTCATCCCTTTTTTTCTTATAATCCCCAAGTTATCATATGAAGATGTAATATCCATAATATTTTTAGGATATCATCATTGAGTTTAAATAAAATATGTATTTATTTTTGTTTCATACCATAAATTTATATACCTAATCTTCCAATGAAACTAGACTCTACGATACATGGTTTATATTTGATGGATAAATATCCTTAAAATCATGTAATAATATGTGAATATTTATAGGGTCTCTATAGTTCGTATTAGAGAAGAGTCTATATATTTTTGGAGATTACGACTATATATCATTATTGAGAACCCCAGGGATATTTATACCAACATGGATACCCTAGATTTAAACGTATATAATCACATATTAGGATATAACATTTATTTATATGTTTATCCTTAATTGTTCAATATTTCATTTTTATATGATTATTAAGAAATATTCAAGCACCTATAACTATTTCTTCTCTTAGTTAAGGGTGGGAAATAATATAACAAATGCCTGCAACCAATGTTATATGCAATGTGTTGATTTACCTAATTAAATGAAAAATATAATGGGAATGTGATCTAAAAAACCTCATGAAAATACTTTCTCAACTGGATCATGTTATAAATAATAACTTGTATCATGTTGGATGTACTCCTTCTCCAAAAAAAAGAGAAATGTGATGTCATATATTTTATATGGAAATGGACATCTAAATTAAGTAGATCTTCTGATCCCCACATTGCCGAAAAATGGTTTCACTATATTGTGAAGATATAACATGTTCTCCATGCTCAGCAGAATAGAAAATTTTCTTAGAGGACTATCATATTGATAGGGAAGTTGACAAGTGATGGACACTAAATAGGAACACACTGTATATGGAGGAAATGGATTCTATAGAATGGGATAAATTCAATAAAATATTTTTCAATAAAAAATTTCCCTAACACATAGTATTATCATAGAAACGGAGTTCCTCAGATATAAGGTTAGAATATTAATTAATAAATTAAGAATATTTCTTATATATTTATTAGAAATAAAATCAGAATAATTTAAAATAAAAAGAACTTTTTTTATGAAAACTGTATTTTCTTAAAGGAAATATTAGTCACGCAGTGCACACCTAATTAAAAATTAAATAATAAAAGTTTTAAAAAATTTATTTGAAAAAATAATATTACTTTTTTAAATCATAATATAAAATTTATATTAAGTTGATTTTTTTTATTTTTTCAAGAAGGTTCATTTTTGATGAATGGTGAAAAATAATGAATTTTGATTAAAAGTTTTATTTTAATTTAAATCTTTTTTAATTTTAAATTATATTTTAAATTTGGTTATATTATAAAATTATTTAAATTATATATCAATTAATATAATTAATAACATTTTAGTTATTTTCAAATATAATTTTGTTATGAAAACATTTTAATCTTTTGATCATTTTCTGTTTAAAATCCAGCATTCCCATCACATCTTCCATATTTATTTTAATTTTATGTTTTCTATTTTTTTATGAAATTTTAAAAAATGGATAATATATTTGGAATAATAATAATTTATGTTATCTAATAAGGTCAATTTTTTATATGATGAATTTTTAAAAAATTGAAAATTATTTTCCACAGTTAAGGTAAAAATGAGTCTACTATGGGGTTAAACTCATAAGATAAGGGTTAAAAATGACTTAAAACTTGTAGAAAATTTATTTTATGAAAATATATCCAAATTATTATTCCAATTTTATAATATAGGGTAATTAATATAAGAAAGTTTTTTGACCAACCCCTGAAAAGTTATCACCCCAATATCCTTAGTAACTTTTTAGAGTTTCAGTTATTCCCAAAATACCATCTCTAGATTCCTTAAGTGGAGATCCAAAAAAGTTATCTCTTAGAGAAGGTAATTATCATAAAAAACCATTTCATTTTCTTTTCATGTACTCCATCATAAATTACATCTTCAAACATCCAATATAATACAAAAGTATATAATAAATATTAATATGTTATGATATATATATAGTTATAAGTATTCATACCCACTTCCATTAAATGGGAAACAAATCCACTGATTGTGGGTATAGTGGACAACTACCTCATGAACCAATGTAGTTTGTTTTATTTCATGAAATTTAAAGTATGGATATAATTATGGGGTTATAAATATATATTATATTAATTATATTATTATACATCAGAAATTTTGATATCACATTTAACATTTTACATTGCAATCCTTTTTCAATACGATATTGTTGCTCGTTTGTACGGCGGACAACCGCCTCATGAAGCGATGTGATTCATTTTTCACTTATGTTATACATGTAATGTAATTATGAAAAAATTAAGGAATATTTATGACATATAGGATGTTATTATTTATGTAAAATTAATATATAACTAACTTCTTTACCCTTTCAGATGTTATGGGAATTATACCATCGTTCATACGTACGTACGGCCTAGCGTCTTTATGAAGTAATACAACCCATTTTCCAATATCATTTTTTAATAGTGGTTATAATAATGTATCTACGGATTAAATATTATATTTATACCATTTTTATCAATCTGGAGATTACAGAACTATATAATATGAAAATGAACCGGAACATTCATAACAAATATGAATGATAAAATAGAGAAATTAACACATGAAATAAGGAAAATAATGATTGATTGTTGAAAAAATTGATAATATGTTATTATATTTTCATATATGATATTAAAATTATGAATATAAATCTTGTATAAATTCATAATATGCTTAAAACCATTATATAAGAGGTTTAATCTAATTCACTAGTATTTTGTTTCCTTTCCCCATAAATTCATTAATTATACTACGTATGATATGAATGAATATTCAATATGGGATAATCATATTCTTGAAACAAATATTTTTGTTATTTTTTTATTATAATGTTATATGGTTATCATCTATGTATCTAGTTTACCAATAATCGAAAACTATTTGGTGCTTTGAGATGTGATTCCATGTATCTTATGAAAATGTAACAAAGAAGGCATCAAATCTATGCTATTGTGGTCTAGGTTGATATAGAGGGATACCCTACAATCATATATATGGGATAAAATATATATAAAACAATATGTTACTAAGGTTTCCCAAAACCATCAATATATCAACTAAAAGGAAACCATGAAGGATGATACACTATTCACATAGATTTGAATGGACAATGAATTCAAACAACATATGGCATCCAATAATGGTACTTTTCATAATTAACATAAAAATTCTCAGATTTATTAACTAAAATCAATTAATTATTTAGTATTCACATTATGTATGGAAATAAAAAACTATTCATCAGCCTTCAATTAGTCCACAATTCAATTATAGTTTTACAAAAACACGAATATGTACATTTAGATTTATTTTTCTTCTATTCAGTTTTAGTCTATATATGTTCTCCTTATTCATCAACCATCACAAGTTCCTTTTACTATCCTTATTAAGGATTCTAAGAAAAATAATAGGTCATTGACATTATTTTTTTTGGAAACACCATGTACTCAATGTAATTCTCTAATCAATATAATGATTTATAGGCTTCTCAACCAATCATCCCATAAAAATATTCAAATTCAATTGAATAATATATTCTACAAATATTATAACCAACATTACCTATAAAATAGTCCCCATAGAGAACAACCATTGATTCCCTTGTAACCACTCCAAAGAATCCCTAAAATACCTTGCTACAATACATGAAACCAAATATTTGAAATAACCTGAATAATACCATTATTTTATAGGAGGAGTAGTTCAATAATAAAAAGATATATGTATTTATAAAAACATTCCCCAAAGATAAAAAATACTAAATAATATATATGTAAAATAAAAATACACCAATATAATATATAAATGTAATCTTTTTCATAATGATATCAAAAAATGTTATTTGAGACACCTATTTAAAATAATAACCTTCCAAATTCAAATTCATGTTATTTGTGTTAAAAAATATTTTGGGAATCTAAAGTTAATTTTAAAAATTAGTAATAAAAATTTATTTTTTTTAAAATTTCTCTTTGTACATTGAAATATAATTCATTTTTATCTAAAAATCCATGATCCAACCATTGAAAATCAAACATAATTCAAAAAACACATGTAATTTTCAATGAAATGTTATGAAATCCCACAAAAAGTTTCAAATAAATTTTATAAAACACCTTTTGGAAGAAAAAAATAGTTTTTTAAAAACAAAATTATATGTAATAGAAAAATACAATCAAGACACTCTTTTATATGAATGTTCCCAATTCATAATTTTTTTAAGGTATTATTTTAAAGACATAGTAAATTCATTCTTCAAGCATCAAAACATACCCATCAAATATAATCTTTAATATGTATAAAAAAATGATATTCAATATTTAAAAATATTTCCTAATCAACACTTTGTTTTTTCTCAAGAAAAATTATAAAACATTATATCCCTTAAAAATATATCCCCTAAAACCCTTATTCAGTATCTAATCATCTCAAAAAATACCATAGAAAATACCAATAATAAATAACCAAACAATCCCTTAAAAATGTAGTTAAAGTTTGAAAAATAAAAATTCATTTCATTTAAAATAAGCACAATGAAAAACTATTCAGTAAATTAAGTCACTCAAAATAGATGTCAAAACATTCTATATGAACATTTTTGTAATAATAAAAATTATTTTGAGATAAAAAAACCAACTTCCAAAAATAATGGTTTCAGAATTAATATGATAAAATATAAATAAACCATATAATATACTCAATAAATGATATATGAGTATTGTTGATTATTTAAGACATTATAATATCAAAAATAAGTGGAAACGAAAAAATCTCATAGGATTACCTACGTACAAGGTTTGATCTTATTATTTTCCAGACTATGCTCCAACCATATGAATTCCAGTAGAATTTTTCAAGAATTGGTTTCATTTTTTGTGAATGGTTTTCCCGATCATGCACCTAAAATAGGAATCATAGGATAAATTCCCACATTAATCCCCAAAAAATAAAATTAAGAAACAGATCTTGATATCTCTAGAAAACTCATTTTAATATTAAATCACATTAGAAAACATCAAATTCAACCGATCATTAGTAAAAAAAGTAAGATACACTACCCAAATACCCATGGTAACATGAGGTTCCATATGATGAATAGTTGGTTAGCCAATCCCCCATACATACTAGTCATTCCTGATTGATCATAACATTGATCAACCATTATATCCCTAATTTAAAAAGGTATATAATAAAAATGTTTAATGAACCATCATGTCTCAAACTGCCATGTAACCAGAGTCACCACACCATAAGGCTTGAAGAACGTTCTCAACCTCCATGGGTTGGGTAAAAGAATCAATGGGATTTTTAGTAACAAATGAAATTGATTTTAACTTGTAAAAAATATGTAAATGATCATAATATAACTAATAAACTAGTCTATGTTATCTATACATTGAATAATACTTCAAAATAAATAAGAAAGTTTTAAAGATAAAATAACCAAACAATGCATAGTAATAATAAATAATATAATTTCTTATAGAGGTACTACTAATAACGTGTAAAAATTTATCTACAATATAAAAATGTTTAGAATATTAAGAAAAAGTACAAAATAAACATAATACATAATACCAACCAAAATAGAAAATATGACCCAAAAAAAAGATAACTCCATTTGATATGTGGTAACTTCTACATCCCAATGTCCACAAACCAATTGATTAACTTTGTATTATGACTAAATATTGAATCATAATAAGTATACCCATGTTAATACATAATAAAACTAAAAATCAGGATGTGGTTATAGTGTGTGAGCTAACACCTAGTTAGATACCACTAACAATTTATATTATTATTTTTTTAATTCAACATTGTTGTTTGAAAAAAGTTGATGAAAATTTTTTCAATTACGTTTACACAATTTAAAAATAGGTAACTTGGAAATTTCATATCCCTTTTAAAAGTAACATACATTCATGGAAATCCAAGTGTACCATTAGATCACCTTTATAAAAACTATATCTAAAAACATCAAAATTATATTAAGGTAAATTAATACATCATGAATATTGGTATCTATAAATTTTTTAATATAGAAAGAAATTATTTGAAATAATATTACCTTTTTACTTCACCCTTTATAAATCCTTGAAATTTGTGTAAAAATGTAACAAAATAAGTAAAATGAAAAGGTCATTATAAAAGAAAAATGAGTACACAAAAATGAATATAATACTTATATATATTTAATATCCAAATGAAAAATTTAACAAACAAATTATAAAAATAAATTATATAAAAAAAATCAATGAAATTATTAAATTCAATATCTATCATATCAGAATTATCACGAAATAAATCAATTGTTATAATATACATCTGGAGACACTACCATATAATCTACTGACATAACCCTAGACATTATTAGGTGTAAAAATCAACTAAATATTAATGAAGACCTGTCAAAATAACCCCTGACATACTCTCTATAGACTAACCATGTGGAATTTTCCATTTAAAGGACATAAACTAAACTATGAGATTCAATCCGGTATGTAATATCAAATTTTATGACACACTTCCGTTAATTTTCACTCATGATTTTAAAAGAAATTGTTTTAATAATTATAATATCAAAATATATAATAATCATAATAAAAATCCAAATGTCACCTCCAATAAACCTTAATTAAAACAACCCCTACTCCAGAAACATTACCAATTATATAAATTTAAAATTAATTTTTCCATAGATAAATAATTAAAATCACAAGGGACACAATCATAAAAATGGAATTTTTTTCAATGAAAAAACTTTATATATTTTCCAAACTTCTTATTGGTTTTATATATGTAATTTAAACCACCAAAACTATCTCTGTAAGAATAATCAAAAATCAAAACATCATTAAATATTAAACTAATAAATATTAAACTAAATAAAATCATGAGAAATAAACATAAAAATTAAAATTAATAGACCAAAATAAATAATATCCTTTCATAAATAGAACACTAATTTTTAATCAAGAAAATAATCAAAATAAAAAAACACATAATTATTGTATGGACGAGTTAATAAAAACAATGTTTATGAAATAATTCCCAGAGATGAAAACTCCAATATAAGTTTTACTAAAATTTTGTGTTTATGGAATAATGAAAAGATTTAAAATACATATAAATTGATAAATAAATTAGTTTTTTATGTCCTAATAAACTAAAAGAAAAAAATAAAGAGAAATTATAAAATATTTATCGAACACATTCAATACATATATTTATGTTTATATTGTAACGACCATTTAATGAGAAATACCACCATTTTGGAAAAATAAAAAACTATGTAAAACATGAAAATTAATGAAAAACAAATTATATAAAATATGTCATATATATATATATATATTTTGAAATGAGTTTTTGGAAATCCATGTTCCCAAATAAATCTTTAATAAACTAAATTACCTGGAAACACCTACTTTAATGAAGTGAAGATGAAATGAATCCATAAAATCCAAGATTAGATGAATATGTGAAATGTTTTACAACAATAAAACATAAAATACACCATTTATTTTTTAAAAAACCCTAATTATTAGTGTTCAGAAACATGTACATTAGAGGAAGAAAAATTAGTATAAGATAACAGAAACAGAGAAGAAGTGGAAAAGTGGGGTTTTTTGAAATATTTCTCAATGAAATCACTTGGAACCCAAAAACAAATCACCATGGTGCAAATTCTAAAGCGATAGAGAGTTGTGAAAGAAGAATCATGAGTGTACTAAATTATTTGAGGAAGATAATTTATAAATAACCAAATAAAATGTATACAAAGTAGTAAATTTACCACTTTGGATAAAAAATTATAGTTTATCCCCATAGTTTACAAAATTTGGGTCTAATATATCATCAATCAATAAAATAAATCTTCTTTAACCCCCATAAATTACCAACATAGTGTTTAAAGTCCGTAGAAGAAATTTCTCTAAATAAAATATTTAAAAAATTCCAATATTTTTTCCTAAAATTTCATAAACTCAAGGTAATATGTAATTTAATAAGTATATACAGATAATAGTAACATTAATGTGTCCCAAAACAAAAAGGTGAGGAATCAATGACCCTAAATGTAGTTATTATATTTT
Source organism: Viscum album (assembly GCA_963277665.1). Classification (NCBI taxonomy): domain Eukaryota; kingdom Viridiplantae; phylum Streptophyta; class Magnoliopsida; order Santalales; family Viscaceae; genus Viscum; species Viscum album. The sequence goes on from OY728126.1 coordinate 1,190,864,474, forward strand.
TATGGAATTTTATTATGTTTTTGGGAGAAATTCATTTTTTCGGTTCCCTTGAGGGGTTTATATTATCCATTACAACCCTAGGATCTTGAATTGGGTATGTTATCATGTAATTATGAGTTTCTTTGGATATTATTTTGGGTTAGTTTGGGTTTTCATAGGATCATGTTTGAATTGGAATTAATGGAAAAATGAATTTATAAATTTTGGTGTCACTAGGTATCTTTTTGGTTAGTAGTTTAACTAATGGAGTAGGGGTCCCACTTGGTACCCATTTGACCAATACATGATACCTAATAACTCATTACATTAAAAAAATGAGAGTAAAAAGTATAATTTAAATTTTACGTTTACTTCTACCATTCCTTGTCCACTTCCATTAAATCATCCTGATATACATGACACTAACCGATGAATCTCTTTTTTTCATACTCTCCCCCTCCTATATGCTCAATCAAAAAAGTTGTAATTTTTGAGGTTTTTTGAGAAAATACATCTTATCTCATTACATATTTCCATTTCATCACATCCTATATTATTTTCCATTTCTAAATCTATTTTAATTAATCATATGTTACATTATATAAATTAATTCATAGTTAAATCCATTATATTGATTGACTATAATCTTTATTATGTTATAAAAGAAAAAATACAGTTTTCCATTAAGTTTTTTTTCAATTTTTAATATGATTCTACATTAAATTATTTAATTATATTTTTGTAAACATCGAAGAAGGATTTAATATAACATGCACCCATGTATGTTTTGTCTTACTTCCATTAATTGTCTTGAAATATTATTTTGGAAATCCTCCTAGTTTTTTATTTATTTTTTACTACAGAATTTTTAATGTTTTTAGTTACATAGGTGATAGATTATAAATGATTATAGTTTGTGATATGGTAGATTATATTGGTTTATATTGAGTGTCTAAGTATGAAAAATGTTTCTTTAATGATATATTAAAGGTAGGTGACCTGACTCATATGGACAATCATTGGTCATTCTTGAGATTAATTTGTCCTAATTTTTTTAAAAATAATAACCTAATTATCTATGTTTTTAATTAAATGAACTTATGATTTTTTGTGAGCATCGTGGATGTTCATTTAAATAGTTTTTATATATTAAAGCATCTTTTACACTTAGTAAAATATTAATTGAAATAATTTTTTCTTGATTTTTGTTTGATTGGTTTATGAATGATTAGTAAATCATAATTTGGGAATTAATATTTGATTGGAATTTATTAATTTTGGAATCACCTTTAATCCATTAATAAATATTGTTTATGGGTAGTGTTTGAAATTTTGGACTTTATATCCATCTTTTTTAGGGTTAAATTTGAATAGGGATTGTAACAACCAAGACTTTTATGAGAAATATTTTTTTAAAATCATCAAAAGAATATCTCACTACACACAACAATATATTGGCTTTCTTTACACGCAACCGCGGCCTTCCTCGATAGCTTGCGTCGTACGCAATACCGAGTTTCACTAAACAACGATATGCTATTAAAATATTATTAAAACTAGACGTTATGAATAGTAATAACCAATTTTTGAAATTTTGTAAATTTTATTTTTCAAAATGGACTTCATTTTTGGATTCGGAATATCTAAATTAGCCAAGGCTGAAATTTTGGTATTTTTCTGAAAACATTCAATTTTTGATGAATAGTGAAACCACTAAGTGGTAGTTAAAAAAACTGAATTTTTTATAAAACATAAATTTACCACTTCTATGAGTGGAATTTCAGTAAATCCGAGAGACACGGTTAATATCAAAGACTAAAATGTGGTTCAATGAGAGGAAAATAATTTTTGGTGAATGTTAACTTTTTTCTTTTTTTTACCACGGTTAAAAGTAAATAGGGTAGTTAAGGGTAAAAATGATATTAATATTACCCTAACACATTTCTTAATTCTATTGGATAAGTGTAATTCGACCAAAAACAACCTTAGTAATAAAATATGACCATTTGGTCCCACATGGATTAGATTAGGACATTTATTATTAATTTATTTAAAGAAAGGGTTAAAATAGTTAAAATCAATGTTTAATAAGTAAATCATTTTTAATATATGGTTATACATAAGATAAATTAGATTTTAAATATTCATTAGAACTCTAATAATATTTCCTACATTATTACATTTTATTTATAATTTTTAGACATTAAATAATATAATTTATTTATGACACAATGATGATACAGTAATTACCATAATAGTGAAAAATTAGAATTATTGATATTATAAATACCCAAATAAATATAATTTGAGACTTTTTATGAATTCCACTAATTTTATAGGTTAATATGACATGTTAGTATTGATTTAATTAGATTTTTTAGAACTCATTATTCTGTTATTATTTTCACAAAAATCAATTACTAAATAGTGTCAAAATTGACATAAAATAGTTTTTAAAACAAATATTATATTATTAATTGTTATTTTATTCCTAAAAATCTAGGGTTCGGCCAAATGACTTATATAAAGTTATATAGATTAATAATAAAAAACTTCGTGTTTGTTTGGCTTGATATAGTGCGTTTATTAACCTTATAGTGTAAGAAAACAAGAAGACACGGTAAGCGTTAAATTATCTAACTTAAAGTTAAATCTAAATGATAAGGTTAAAATTGATACCTAAACTTTTCTAAATTCTATTGGATGAGAGGATTTCGACCTATACCCACCTTATCTTCGAAATATATAAATTTGGAGCTATTAAAAACCGAAGTTGACTTTATAATAAAATAATATTTTTAGTTATTCCAAAGGTGCCCCTCTCCTCCCTTATATAAGGGCACCTCCTCCCCCTCTTCCTCGCACCACATTGAGCCTTCAAGATCGGACAACCCCTGCCAATTTATACTATCCACTTCCCTAGAGACATCCTAGAGGTCCTCATTTTCTTCAAAGACCAATCTTAGTGCCCTAAAACAAGGTCTCAAAGAAGCACTTCAATGAAGAGGTAATGTTTGTTACCGATTCTTTCATATTTATTTTTTCTTCCACTTATTATTCTTTAGTTGTTTCATTATGAATTAATAACATCAGTATCACTCATATACTGATATCTAATTATAAGTATGAAACAACCCTATTTCTCCATCTATCCATCCTACAGAAAACGAAATCACCGCTCGTGCGTATGTACGGAATACCGTCTCCACATCGTGGTGTAATCTATTTTCCACCACCACCTTACATGGATGGGTATAATGGTGTAAATAATTACTATATATGGTTATTATAAAGTGATATGAATTCTGAAATAGTATACATACAATCCAATACAATTCCACGATCATGGGAACGATATCATCGCTCGTGCGTACGTACGGAATACCATCTCCATGATGTGATGCGATTCGTTCTACATGATCTCCATTGCATAATGATTATATAAATTAATTTAATGAATAAATATGATATATAGTACATTAAAACCATTCTGGAAATGATTTATCTATAACCTAAAGAGAAGAATAATAATTTATTCGACAAAACACGCATAAGAACAAAAAGTTATAAACACCCGAATAACAAGTTGCAATGAAATATTACTACTAAGAAGCTAATAATATGACCATATATGATATCATAACAATAATTATGATTCTGTAATATGTAAATAAAATTATTTAAATCATTATACAGGAGGTTCAGACACTTTCGAAGAAAATTGGACCTAAGGTAAGGGAAATATCACAATCTCATTTTTATCTGAGATTGTTTATACTTTATTATTTACTGGGGTGTATTTTATCATCCACATACATGATTCCTCAATATGTAATATTGTGTCCATCCACATACAATTTTTTAAATCCAATTTTACCCTTCGGTGAGTTTTTAGTAAAAGGTATGAAAGAAATCTTTTGTCGTTTTTCGTACGAGGTACTTTTTGACATTTCCGACAAAAGTATGAGAAGAATGTTTTTTTAACTTATACAGCATGAATGGATTTTTAAAACATTATTTTCAAGAAGATTCCTTTTAAAATTTTCAAGTTTATTTTTAATCAACTTCTTTTAGTTTAAAATTGTATGACATATTAAGAAAGGAAAATGTTTTTGAAGTAGAAAGGATATTTTCTTCAAGAATGGAGTTAAAGTGCTTTATCAAAATTATTTTCCATATAAGATAATAAAGGGTTCTGTTTCTATCCCTATTATTACATTGATTTGATTATGTTGTGATGGAATTATTTTTATGAATTCCTTTATCTTATATGAATTGTTTTATGATGTCTCGATGTTTAAGAATCCCATTTTTATTACATGGGTTATGCTATGATGTATGATTTATGATTTTGTGGCACACATATGAATGATATCATTATGAGATGGGTGGTGCCTATATCTCCCTCTAATGCATTGGGTAAAGATTTTATATCTCGTGAGATAGACATGGCTGGAATGGCAGGTTAAACTGGTTCAGTGAAACAGGACTGAAACGAGGAGTGAACTCGGTTCAGAAGTGGACTTTGTCCAGTAAGATAGTCTTGGCCATGAGTCTTGACTAATAAGAAATGATTCTCTATGATTATGTGTGTATGCCACAAAGCATCTTGTTTTAAGTTATGATTATTGTGATTACATTTCACTACTATGATTTATCCCATGTTATGAAATTATGATCTCTTTTGCAGGTTTAGATTTCCAAAAGTTATGTTCTTATGAATATGATGTGATTTATATTTCTTTTGTTTACCCTTAATGAGCATTTGAGATCACCCTTTTGTATGTTTTCTTTCCCCAGATCAGGAAGAATGTTATTAAGTAAGATATGCCAAAAGGGACTATAGATATGATGAAATAAATGGGAGACAGTGTAGACGATTTATGAACTAGTTGTTTATGTTTCCCAGTTTCTAAAGACACTATACCTATACGGTCCATTCCATGGGTTTGTTATATGTTGTAATAAGTATGCTTCAATTTTGAAGTATTAACAATGTATGTAAAGTATGGGTCGTTGTAGTTTGTATCAGGGGAAAGGTATAATCAACCTTTGGAAACTAGGATGTGAATGCCTTTGTAAGAACCCTCAGGATAGGTCTAAGCATAGAACACAATCTTTGTGTTTTAGAAATGGCCATGAATAACCTAGGATAAGATCTTATGTGTAAAATTTTATTCTTTATTATGTGGTTTTACTATTATAATTAGTGTTTCTCACACTATTATTCTTGGTTTTAGTCAATGGCTGGAACCCGAAGGAACTGTGTTAATGCAGAATGCGATGGGAAATGCAATGATTGTCCCCCTGAGCAACCAAATGTTATGGGAGATGGAATGAAAAATCATGTAGCCATGCTCACACAACTTTCTCAAGCTATGAATCAAGAAGGACTTCCAAACGAGAAAAGGAAGGAGCAACATTCTGTTGAATCCTTTATAAGGCAGCATCCACCTTCTTTCAGAGGGTCTACTGATCCATTAGTTGCTGAACAATAGATTAGTACTACTGAAAAGATATTTTCAGTTCTTCAATGTTCTGAACATGATAAAGTCATCTTAGCAGTGTATCGTTTGGAAGTTGATGCTGATCAATGGTGTAATCTTATCAAGAATACGAGGCAAAGAGATGAAATTGAGTCCATGGAATGGGATGAGTTGAAAAACTTATTTTTCAATAAGTATTTCCCTCATAGTCTTCGAACCAATATGGAGAAGGAGTTTCTTGAATTAAAGCAAAAGGATGATAAATCCATTGGTACCTACGAAGAAAATTTTACAAGACTTGCAAGGTACGCTTCTGGTATTATTATCCAACTTGAGAGTAAGATCTATCGATTCTTTAGTGGCTTAAAACCAAGTCTTCGAAGGGTGTTAGCCATAAGGGACTTCAATAGCTACGAGGAAATCATTCTATGTGGTCTCAAAGTTGAGATGGATATTGGAGTAACCCATCAGTCATATGGGTTTGATAAGAAGAGGAAAATGGAATTCAAAGAAACATGGAGGGAGTTGTCTTAAAGGGACAAGTAAATGTTTTAAATGTGGAAAGGATGGTCATCGGGCATTTGAATGCCGCAATGATGGGAAGAAGATGTCTAATGATGCAAATAAAGGAAGGGATACACAGAATGAACCTACTACACTTCAATGTTTCAAGTGAAAAGAGATGGGGCATTATGACAATCAATGCCCAAATCAAATGGTTGATGATGATGGTCGACGTCAACAAACTATTAAGGCTAATGACAAAGGAATGTCACATGCAATTTCTATCAGCGATGTGGAGTACGATAACGAAGTGGTGAAAGGTACACTTACCAACCACTCAAAAGTAGCAAATGTTTTATTTGATTCTGGATCCACCCACTCTTTTATTTCTGAAGATTTTTCTAATGGTATCACTGTATTACCTCAACAATTAGATGTTGAGTTAGATGTGACAACCCCTAAGGGCACAACAGTCGCATCAAAAGTTTATAATTCTTCCCCGATTTAAGTTTTTGGGAAAATGCTTCCTGCAAATCTTGTTATCCTTCCTATAGTGGAATTTGATGTGATTATTGGCATGGATTTTCTTTCTTTATATGGAGCTCATATCAATTTCCAAATAAGGGAAGTCACATTTAATATTCCAGATCAATTTATGATCATCTATCGATGCAAGGATGAACATAACCTTCCAGTGGAAATTTCTTCCATCTTATGGGTCTTTATTCCACTGAATGAAGGTTATTTATCCCAAATTGTTGATGAGAAACTCACAATTAAGAATATGCCCATTGTATGGGAGTTTGATGATTTCTTTCCGGAGGAATTGCCGGGTCTTCCACCAAATCATGAAGTTGAGTTTTCAATAGAACTCGTACAGGGTGCTTTGCCTATTTCAAATACACCTTATAGAATGGCCCCAATTGAGTTGCAGGAATTGAAGAAGAAACTCAAAGAGAATCTTGATAAGGGATTCATACACCCTAGTTCGTCACCTTGGGGAGCACCTGTTTTGTTTGTTAAGAAGAAATATGGATCAATGAGACTCTGCATTGATTATCGAGAATTTAACAAGATCACTATCAAGAACAAATATCCTCTCCCACGCATTGATGATTTATTTGACCAACTACGCGGAGCTCAATACTTTTCCAAGATTGATCTTTGTTCAAGTTATCAAAAATTAAGGGTCAAAAGGGAGGATATACCAAATACGGCTTTCCGTACAAGGTATGGACACTATGAATTTATAGTGATGCCATTTGGTCTTACTAATGCCCCTGTTATCTTCATGGATTTGATGAATAGAGTCTTTAGAGACTATCTTGATCAGTTTGTGGTAGTCTTTATAGACGATATTCTTGTATATTCAAAGAGTAAGGAAGAACATGAAGAGCACTTGAGAATTATATTGAAGACCCTGAGAAAGGAGAAAATTTATTCCAAATTTCCCAAGTGTGAATTTTGGCTTCAAAAAGTTTCATTTTTGGGTCACATAATCTCAAAATAGGGGATATCTGTGGATCCAGCAAAAACAGAGGTTATCGAAAGATGGTCGAGACCAACAACAGTAACTGAGATCCAAAGTTTTCTTGGTTTGGAGGGATATTATGGACGTTTTGTGAAATATTTTTCACGATTATCTAATCCACTCACTAAGTTGACTCGGAAAGGGGTAAGTTTGTTTGGATGGAAGAATGTGAAGAGAATTTCAAGGAGTTGAAAAGAAGATTATCCAGTGCACCTGTGCTCAAATTGCCTTGTAGTGGAGAATGGTTTGTGATCTATAGTGATGCATCCAAGAAGGGATTCGGGTGTGTTCTTATACAAAATGATATGGTGATAGCTTATGCCTTACGACAGTTGAAAATCCATGAGCAAAATTACCCAACTCATGATTTGAAGTTAGATGCGGTAATCATTGCATTAAAGATTTGGAGGAATTACCTTTATGGTGAAAGGTGTGATATTTATACTGATCATAAAAGTTTAAAGTATATTTTCACACAAAAGGAGCTCATTATGCGCCAAAGAATATGGTTGGAGTTGATTAAGGATTACGACTGCTCAATCCATTACCATCCTGGGAAAGAAAACAAGGTGGAAGATGTATTAAGTCGACAAGACCATGCTAGCTTATCCATGATGAGGATCACAAAAGATCCAATATTTATGGATTTACAAAGGATGGATCTTGGAATTATAATTGAAAGGGAAAAATCTTATCTTTCTCAAATGAATGTTCAACCATATATACATTTGAAGATTAAAGAGGCACAAAAAGAAGATATCGAGTTACAAAAGAAGGTGAGAAATGTTCCTGAATTCAACCTTGATTGTGATGGGATAACAAAGTTCAGGAATCAGGTTTGTGTTCCTCCCCTCCCCGAATTAAAGAAGGAGATGTTGGATGAGGCTCATAGTTCTTCATTCTCTATTCATCCTGGAAGCACGAAGATGTATAGGGACCTGAAAGAGTACTTCTGGTGGGATGGCATGAAAAGAGATGTTGCTAAATATGTCTCTCTATGCTTGGTTTGTCAGCAAGTTAAAGCTGAGAGACAGAAGTCTAAGGGGATTTTACAACCATTACCCATACCAAAATGGAAATGGGAAAACATCACTATGGACTTTGTCACCGGACATCCTAAAATATCCAAAGGCAATAATTCTATCTGGGTCATAGTTGATCGTCTTACAAAGTCGGCACACTTCATCGCTATTAGAGAGTATTTCTCTCTGGATCAGCTTGCCAGGATATATGTAAATGAAGTGGTAAGATTACATGGAGTACCACGTTCTATTATATCTGATCGTGATCCGAGGTTACCTCAAAGTTCTGGCGAAGTCTTCAGCATACTCTGGATACAGAGTTGAGTTTCAGCACTACTTATCATCCTCAGACAGACGGTCAGTCTGAGAGAACAATTCAAACTCTAGAAGATATGTTGGGAGCTTTCTCTATGTATTTCAAAGGTGGTTGGGATAAACACCTACCTTTGGTGGAATTTTCTTATAATAATAGCTTTCACTCCAGTATTCAGATGGCTCCTTATAAAGCTCTCTATGGAAAGAAATGAAGGATTCCAACTTGCTGGGTTGAAGTTGGGGAAAGAAAGCTATTAGGACCTGATCTCATTGATGAAATGGCAGAAAAGGTCAGATCTATTCAACAACACATAGGATCAGCTCAGAGTCGACATAAAAGTTATGCCGACATCTGAAGAAAAGTCCTAGAGTTTGAAGTGGGTGATAAAGTGTTCTTACGAATATCTCCCTGGAAGAGGGTCATGAGATTTGGAAAGAAGGGGAAACTGAGCCCTAGATATATCGGTCCTTTCAAAAAAATGGATCATGTTGGGAAGGTAGCTTACCGATTGGCGCTTCCACCGAATCTCTCTCAAGTTCACGATGTGTTCCATGTATCTCTCCTGAGAAAGTACATACCTGATCCTTCACATGTACTCAGCTCAGAAGTTATACCGCTGGAGCAAGATCTTTCTTATGAAGAACAGCCGATAGAGATTCTGCATCATAGTGAAAAAGTCCTATGAAACAAGACCACTCGCTTGGTGAAAGTTTTATGGGGGATCCACCAATTAGAAGAAGCTACATGAGAGCTTGAGGATATGATGAGGGAAAGGTATCCTCATCTGTTTGTTACAAAGTGACGAATTTCGAGGGCGAAATTTATTTTAAGGGGGGTAGAATGTAACACCCGAGACTTTTATGAGAAATATTTTGTTTTTAAATAATCAAAGGAATCTCTCATTACACACAACACTAGATTGGCTTGCCTTACACGCAACTACGACCTTCCTCGATAGCTTGCGTCGTACGCAATACCGAGTTTCACTAAACAACGATATGCTATTAAAATATTATTAAAACTAGCCGTTATGAATAGTAATATACACTTTTTGAAATTTTGTAAATTTTATTTTTCAAAATGGACTTCATTTTTGGATTCAGAATATCGAAATTAGCCTAGGCTGAAATTTTGGTATTTTTCTGAAAACTTTCAATTTTTGATGAATAGTGAAACCACTAAGTTGTAGTTAAAAAAACTGAATTTTTCATAAAACATAATATTACCACTTCTGTGAGTGGAATTTCTAAAATCTGAGAGACACGATTAATATCAAGGACTAAAATGTGGTTCAATGAGATGAAAATAATTTTTGGTGAATAGTAACTTTTTTCTTTTTTTAACAACGGTTAAAAGTAAATAGGGTAGTTAAGGGTAAAAATGATATTATTATTACCCTAAAACATGTCCTAATTCTATTGGATAAGTGTAATTCGACCAAAAACAACCTTAGGAATAAAATATGACCATTTAGGACCACGTGGATTAGATTAGGACATTTATTATTAATTTATTTAAAGAAGGGTTAAAATAGTTAAAATCAAATTTTAATAAGTAAATAATTTTTAATATACGGTTATACATAAGATAAATTCTATTCTAAATATTCATTAGAAATCTAATAATATTTCCTACATAATGACATTTTATTTATAATTTTTAGACATTAAATAATTTAATTTATTTATGACATGATGATACTAGAGTAATTACCATAATAGTGAAAATTTAGAATTATTGATATTATAAATACCCAAATAAATATAATTTGATACTTTTTATGAATTCAACTAATTTTATAGGTTAATATGTCATTTTATTATTGATTTAATTAGAATTGTTTGAACTAATAATTTTGTTATGATTTTCACAAAAATCAATTACTAAATAGTGTCAAAATTGACATAAAATAGTTTTTAAAACAAATATTATATTATTAATTGTTATTTTCTTCCTAAAAATATATGGTTCGGCAAAATGTCTTATATAAGGTTATATATATTAATTATAAACAACTTGGGGTTCGTTTGGCTTGATATAGTATGTTTATTAACCTTATAGTGTAAGAAAACAAAATGACACGGTAAAAGTTAAATTATCTAACTTAAAGTTAAATCTAAATGATAAGGTTAAAATTGATACCTAATCTTGTTTAAATTCTATTGGATGAGAGTATTAAACCTATACCCACCTTATCTTCGAAATATATCAATTTGGAGCTATTAAAAACCGAATTTGACTTTATAATAAATTGATATTTTTAGTTATTCTAATGGTGCCCCTCTCCTCCCTTATAAAAGGGCACCTCCTACCCCTCTTCCTCACACCACTTTGAGCCTTCAAGCTCGGCCAACCCCTGCCAATTTATTCTATCCACTTACCTAGAGACATCCTAGAGGTCCTGGTCTTCTTCAAAGACCAATTTTAGTTCCCTAAAAGGAGGTCTCAAAGAAGCGCTTCAAAGAAGAGGTAATGTCCGTTACCGATTCTTTCATCTTTATTTCTTCTTCCACTTATTATTCTTTAGTTGTTTCATTATTAAGTAATTACATAAGTATCACTCATATACTGATATGTTATTATATGTATGAAACAACCCTATTTCTCCATCTATCCATCCTACGGAAAATGAAATCACCGCGTGTGCGTACGTACGGAATACCATCTCCACGCCGTGGTGAAATCTATTTTCCACCACCACCTTACATGGATGGGTATAATGGTGTAAATAATTACTATATATAATTATTATAAAGTGATATTGATTCTGAAATAGTATACATACACTCCAATACAATTCCACGATCATGGGAACGATATCATCGCTCGTGCGTACGTACGGAATACCGTCTCCACGATGTGATGTGATTCATTCTACATGATATTCATTGCATAATGATTATATAAATGAACTGAATGAATAAATATGATATATAGTACATTAATACCATTCTGGAAATGATGTATCTATAACCTAAAGAGAAGTATAAGAATCTATTCGACAAAACACACATAAGAACAAAAAGTTATAAACACCCGAATAACAAGTTGCAATGAAATATTACTACTAAGAAGATAATAATATGACCATATATGATATCATAACAATAATTATGATTCTGGAATAAGTCAATAACATTATTTAAATCATTAAAGTGGAGGTTCAGACACTTTCGAAGCAAATCGTACCTAAGGTAAGGGAAATTTCACAATCTCATTTTTATCCGAGATTGTTTATACTTTGGGATTTACTGGGGTGTATTTTATCATCCACATCCATGTTTCCTCAATATGTAATATTGTGTCCATCCACCTACAACTGTTTAAATCCAATTTTACCCTTCGGTGTGTTATTAGTAAAAGATATGAAAGGAATCTTTTGTCATTTTTCGTACGAGGTACTTTTTGACTTTTCTGACAAAAGTATGAGAAGAATGTTTTTAACTTATACGGCACGAATGGATTTTTAAAACATTATTTCCAAGAAGCTTACTTTACATGTTTTCAATTTTATTTTTTATCAACTTCTTTTAGTTTAAAATTTCATGACATGTTAAGAAAGGAAAATGTTTTTGAAGTAGAAAGGATATTTTCCTCAAGAATGGAGTTCAAGTGCTTTATCAAAATTATTCTCCATCTAAGATAATAAAGGGTTCTGTTTCTATCCCTATTATTACATTGATTTGATTATGTTGTGATAGAATTATTTTTATGAATTCCTTTATCTTATATGAATTGTTTTATGATGTCCCGACGTTTAAGAATCCCATTTTTATTACATGGGTTATGCAATGATGTATGATTTATGATTTTGTGGCACACATATGAATGGTATCATTATGAGATGGGTGAGACCTATATCTCCCTCCAATGAATTGGGTAAAGATTTTATATCTCATGAGATAGACATGGCTGGAATGGTAGGTTAAACCGGTTCAGTAAAACAGGACTGAAACGAGGAGTGAACTCGGTTCAGAAATGGACTTTGTCCACTAAGATAGTCTTGGCCACGAGTCTTGACTAATAAGAAATGATTCTATATGATTATGTATGTATGCCACAAAGCATTATGTTTTAAGTTATTATTATTGCGATTACATTTCACTACTATGATTTATCCCATGTTATGAAATTATGATCTCCTTTTCGGTTAAGATTTCCAAAAGTTATGTTCTTATGAATATGATGTGATTGATATTTCTTTCGTTTACCCTTACTGAGCATTGGAGCTCACCCTTTTGTATGTTTTCTTTCCCCAGGTCAGGAAGAATTTTATTAAGTAAGATATGCCAAAAGGGACTATAGATATGATGAAATAAATGGGAGACAATTTAGATGCTTTATGAACCAGTTGTTTATGTTTTCCAGTTTCTAAATACACTACACCTATACGGTACTTTCCATGGTTTTGTTATATGTTGTAATAATTATGATTCAATTTTTAAGTATTAACAATGTATGTAAAGTATGGGTCATTATAGGGATCATTCATTTTATTTAAACTAGTTAGTCTAGAATAATTGGATCACAATTTTTATATGGTTAAAATAACCATTTTTTACTTTGATTCTTAACATTGGTTGTGATGTTTTAAATTTTTTAGTTAACCATTTATTCATGGATGAAATTACTATTTTATAATAAAATTATTTGGGTTCTCACATTGATATGGAATCTATACCATTATTTGATGTATATTCAACCATAAAGGGTAAGGAGTGACACCATATCCCCATTGGAATATAATATGGAAATGGTTGGTAAGACGAATTTTTACATAAATATATCTATTGGTTGTTCACCCCATGCATAGATGTTTTAAATCCTATTTTATAGGAATGAACCTATAGAACACTTACATTTATCTTGGACACCCAAATATGAGGTAACACATTTGAGAAAAATTTGGTTTTCTATTTTAGGAATGAAACAAGGCAATGGTATTGTGTATTCCATAAGCTATTGAATGCATCCATAAAAATTATAATAAACATTAGTTAGGTATAAAATTTTATGGTTTTTTAATATAAATAATATTTTTTATAGAATAATTTTTGTATCCATTACGAGTTAACGTATTTTTATAATGTGATGTCTCTTATAGTTCCAATAAGAAAAACTGAAATAGAAGTTCTAGATGTTATCTTCCACCCTATCAAACAGTAGCATCAAAATAAAATGGTGGTCGGGGTTTTGATGATTTTATGTGTAACCTAATATCATAATGAACATGTCCCATATATTGTGTCTAGTGGCCAGTTTACCAAATGATGATGTGAGTGGATGTTATACTTTATGATAGTAGAGTATTTCTAATAGTTATAGAGATGTCTATATAGTAGGTTTTATGAAAATGGAGAACATAAGTGTCATTATAATGGACCATATGAGTGAATTAAACTAACAATTAAAATTTGGGGATTAGGTGTATATTTTTACAGTAAATATAAAGATGTTGTGTTTATTATTAAGGCTTCCTTAATGATCGAATGTTAGTGAAACTGGATGAAAAGCTAGAATTTCCTATAAAAGTTAGTTTGAAACATAGTCATACATGTTTTTTTTTATATTTACAATGATTAATATTCTAAATGGTGGAAATTTAAAATATATGTCAATATTTTTATCTACTAATTGAAATAAAAATATATATGTTTCCCCCTATGGATGTGAGACCTAATGTCCGAACCATGTTATCCTTTTTATCCATAATACACATTTAAGTTCAATTGAATCTGTTTTGTATTTTTATATGGTGTTAGGGTTGGAAAAATTATTGTTATGATTTATGGTGAAGTTTTTTCTTCTAATATTTCATTACAATATGTTGAGGGAGTTACTTATGTTTAAATAAACAGTAATAAAAATTTAGCCTATGACCACACCCTGATTGCAGTTGTTAGGGAAGACAAAGAAAATTAGTTATCTGGATCCATTATTAAGGAAATTATCATAGTTTTTTATCATAATGGTTAGTGACACCATTTTATATTAGATTTCGTGTACCACATGTGGAATATTTTCTCATTGGAAGGCCATTATAAATAAATTGTACCCAATTTTACATCACATGTTTGGGCTATATGATTGTAGAAAATTTTATAAGCATGTATGTGTGCCTACACAAGGCCATATTTCTTCACATAAACCCTATAGGCATGGTCAGATACCAAAATGCAGCCATAGGATGGCCAGAAAGGATTATTTTCGTATGATAGTCAGCCCATGGTCATAACATGGTGAAAAAATAAAAATAAAATTAAATAATAATTTCTTAATAATAATAATACATATTTATTAAATTTTTTAGTTATATATTTATTTATATAAATTTAATATATATATATATATATATAATAGATGTGCTAGTGGAGTGGTAAGGGCTTCATCATTGTGTGATGGGAGTTCAAGGGTCAAATCCAGGAAGGTGGAATTTTTTTCCTTATAGCCATGATGAGTCGATCATGGATATATATGGGTTACTTGAAAGAATATATACATGAGTCTATGGACATAATCTATATCCATAGTCAGACTCATGGCCATATCCTTATATGATTATGGGGTGACAATAGCCGCCACATGCACCATAACCATGACCTTATCCAATAACCATAGTCACTAGGTCTATAGTCATGGTCCTAGAACATGGATATATCATTTTTCACAACTAGTAAAAATTCTAGATATTTTCTTCCACCTTCATATGTTTCTATCATACTCTATGGAATATTGTTGGTTTAATGGTTCACCCATAATGTTGAATAAAATATCATTATGTGGCTTCATATCGCTAAATTATAAGTATACATAGGTGAAATTCAATCTCCTTTCATAACATTATATTGATTCAATTGTATTTATTATATATTTTTATAAGATTTTGGATGAAATCGTGATCCAGAAAGAATAGTTCTATAGGAAGTATATTGTCTTCTAGTAAATGCACATAGAATATTATTTGATTTACAATGACCTAAATATTTTATTGAGTGGTTTCAAACTAGACATCATGGAGAAATAATAATGGTAATGGTTGGAAATTTTGGAAGTTAAATGGATTCAAATGCCATTATCTTGGAATGTAGCCTTTAATATTGGAAACTACAAACCATAAGAGAGATATTGACATATTTGGAGGACATATATGAGAATATAAAATCTATAGACAAGGTATTAAATATTTAAAGGTTTTGTTTAATTAGGGTATTGGAAGGAAGGACATCAATTGATCATGAAAATTAAATTAATATAATTCAAAGTCCAATCAAATTAGTTATGGTATGGTTTGTGGAAGATGTGTGAGAACATTTTTTTTCATTACCTTTTGGGTAAGGTATGGAATTATAATAGTTAAGAGTAATCATGTAGATAATATGACCTTCTATTTGAGGATATAAGAGATCAAAATCTTAATAATAACAAAAATGAATAAAATTTGAAGGACCTATTTGAACAATAAAACAAGTGGAAGATATATGGTGTTGACCTTGTCGAAATGGCTATAGATGATAAGATGTTATGTCAAGAGAGATGAATCTTGGCAAATTTAGTGAAAATATATAAAAATGTTAAAAATAAGGGAAGATAAATAATCTCAAGGAGTATTGGGTACATAGGATAGACTAAAGAAGGGAATATTACAAAAGTTCATATTTTATCAATTAAATTGTTTAATTTTGAAATAGTTTATTTTGGAGTGTCAATATTTTATTAAATTCACCTATCATTGGCTTTGGGTATTTGTTTCACTCAATCTCCATGAGGTGGTGAATGGTGAATTTGGAATTTGGAATGATTTAAAATGTTCACATTATTAGTGAAGATTCACTTCATTTTAAGGGAAAAGTGGGATATTAAATTATATATTTCAAATAGATGTTATCATGAATTGAAGGGAGTTCAACTCATACTAGCTCTGTATAAGAGCATAATTTCCCTTAGATATCTTGATGTGGTATTATTTGGATCCATCATCATAGCTGGGGTTTATAAAATAACTTTGGGTTCCATGGTTTTTACTGGAGGAGTAAAGTGTGGGTCCCCAAATATTACCATAAGATCAGATGGTGGAATAATTTTCAATACATAAACATTTGAATGTTAAAATTTTTGGCACCATTATCTCATATATCACAGTGGTAATAAATAAAATTTTCTAGAAATATTGGGTATATTAAAGTTCAAATCCAATACGTTTTTATATATGTATGCTCAGAAAGAAGAGAATTTTGTTATTCAACTATAAGAAAATAGTGATTATATCATGAGAGTTTTATCCTATTTAAAAGGATTTTTGTGTGTCTAACCCAACTTATTATGAAAAAGGTTACATATAAATCATCCCTTTCTTTGATGATTCAAAAAATAAAATTATAATATCTATTTCTGAAACACCAATCAATTTTTTTGGGTGTGTTTGTTCAATTTATTCTCATGGATGAAATGGATTCTAGATAAATCATTAAATTTTTATGGTCTCATAATGGTGGTGAGTATAATGAGAGGGATTTCAGAAACTGATGTTCAAAGAAGGTAATCAGGATAGAATATAAAATTCATTTGACACCAAATTGGAATGGGGTGGATGTTGGGTCAAATCCAACAATAATAGATGACGAATGGTGTATGATGCTGAATTGTGGAATATACATGGAAATTTTTGAATTAGTATTCAATAAAGTATAATACATGTTTTTTGTGGTTTGTGATAAAAACATTATATTTTGAGTATGGTATGATTTCAATAGAAAACTCATCATAAGTCAAATTCAATTATTGAATTAGAAGGAATTATTTGAAATCTAAAACCTAGAAGAAAATTTATTAGTGAATAATGAATCAAATGACTAAGTACAATTTGATCTGAATGGATGTTCTAAAATAATCTATAATATATCTATATTCATATCTTGGGTAATTGAAACAAAATAAAGGGTTAGATCGTAAGATCAATAATATTTAAGTACAAAAGAATATATCAATATTAAAAAAATCATATTTAGTATGTCATAGTGGATAACCAAAACATATCCCATTAAATCAATAACTTCTGTTGTTTTTAAATTTTAGGGATGATATCAACATATCAATAAAATGGATAGTGGACACTAAAGTCTTAATAAGTAAAATTCATAAATATAGACATTCATGATCTTTCTATTTAGTCCAACCAACCAATGTATCATGAATCTTATAGTTAAGTCCTCTTGAACGACATATGATCTCCAATAAATTGGTTATTGTAATCCAAATACCAATATAATGAGGACACATATTTTTTCTCATGTGACATGTTGATTCAATGAAGGGTGGTCTACAATAAGTTCACACCCATCAATTTCACACCCAATATATTTCACATATTTATAATGATAAATATAATTGATTTTCAAGTTTTCATATAAGTCAACACTTATACTTATTGAATCATGAATACATAACATCTATATTTACATAGTAAATGAAATAAATTACTTAATATTATTTCATCAATTGAACCTATTTATATAAATATTATATAGTTAAAACATCTTCAATGTAGTATAAATGATTCTAAATTCAACCATGATATTAAAAATATGGACATAAAGGAGAAAAAATGTCCAATTAATAATGAAGAGTGATAGACAATGTGATTAAAATAAATTTCTTGATCACAAAATAAGGTATAATTCATTTTGATTAAAGGATAATAAAATACCATTAATACATCCTAATTAAAGGTTTAATCATAAAACCAAGAATTTAGAAAATAAAAATGAATAAATACATTAAATATAATATTTGGTTAACTTATTTTAATAATTTAGTTTTATATAACATTTCAAAAAAATAGTCATTCATATTAAAAAATTAAAACCTTTTGATTTGATATAATTTCAAATAAAAAACAAAAAAATATTGAGAAAAATATTTTATTTGAAAAGGACCGTGTAAAAATTTAATTAAATCTTAAATGAAAATATTATTCATGATTGTATCAAATTCTATTAGTATAGTGTATTTTAAAGAAAATATTTCATTCACAATTTTGGAAATAAATCCACCATTTTGTGGAAGAAAACAAGATTACTTTGAAGAAATTTTCTAATAAGTAAAACATTGATAAAAATGAAACTATAAATATTTTCAAGAATATCTGAAATATTATTGAGAACTTTTTATAGAAAATATAGTCATCAAATAAAATAAATGAAAGGAAAATTAAAAAAACAATATTTTTAGAAGAAAGTAACTTACATGTTACATACATATAGATTCTGGATAGACAATAGAATAAATGTAATATAAATAATAAAAAAGTAACATAAAAATAGGACAAGAAAATATATGATTCTTAATAAATTAATATCATATAATTTTTATGGTGGAAATCTGAATATGAACAATCCTGAATTAAAATGTGATTATAACAGAAATCCATTGCCACTTTGGTAACATTGAAATAAAACCTATTTGATGAAATCATTTTAAATATAAGGTTAAATACCAAGAATTAATAATATTAAATTATGTAACATGTCAAATGGGATTTATATATACCTCATAAACATAAATAGGTTCACAACATCAAACAATTCTAAGTGAAAAAATATTTTAATGAAGAACCCTTACCTCACATCCAACGTGCTTCGTAATTGATTTTAATCATACTTATAATAAATTTAAATTTTTTCAAATTATCTAATTGAAACATGTACATACTTACAATATAACATGTAATCCACTTATAGCATTTTAAAACCTACTAACTAACAATTACTTATTAAAATCATCTTTTTCGAGTGTTAACTATTTCCTTTTTCACGTATGTTTTAGTTTAGTAGTTTCAGTCCATGAATATTGAATATGGTTCAATCATATAAAGAATATTTATAATTATGTAAATATAAAATATATTTATTATATAATTATTTTTAATATTTATTTAATTGAGTATATGAAAAATTGATCACATCAAATTGATGGCGTGGTAGTCCACACATACTCAAGAGCATCATTATCATTTTTTAAATGGTTGAAGGTGAATAACATAAAAGAAAATTTATATATACAGAATCATAATTTTTTTATAAAAATTACATATTAAAAAATTCTACATATATATATATATATATGTTATTAACCATCCTTGAATGGTGGTGATGAAAAATGAAATACCACACTTAATGAAGAGGTAGTCTGCAAGTAATCAAAAATGATGTTTTCATTTCCCATTTGATAGAGATAGAGATAGATAGAGGTTCTTCCTTCAAAATAATAGTATATAAATATATGAGAGACATGGATAACATTATATCTTCTTGGTTATCATATAAATCTTGGAATAATTTAAAAAAATAACTTGAAAACTCTCTTTTAATAATTATACCTCTTCTTTGGACAACTTCCTCTGACTTACACCATAAACCATTTAAGGTTGTTATTTTGAAAAAAAATCATACATCTATAGAATTAATAGGAATATATGGAAGGTTTTTGGTTAGAAAATACTTGATAATAAATTCCAGTTAATTATAACTAATATAATATTTTATGTTTCATTTAATATTTGAGAGAAAAGACACACATAAATTGTTTTAAAAATATTATATTATATTAACTTCTTAATCATCCCATATGGGTAGAAATTTAAGTAGTTTTTGAATTTAAAAATATATATAACCTTAATATAGAGATAAAATATTATTTGGAAACTTTTTTAAATTAATTTTTACCCTTATAATTTTGATTTAACCACATTGTTAAATATCTATACATCAAATGTTTTTCGTGAATCAATGTCCCAATGTAGTAAGGATAGATCCACTCTCTCCAAGGGTTCTCATTTTCAAACTCATACATCCAAGGGTGGTGGTATTATACTATTCCTAAGGGGGTTGTAATTGGATATGAAATATCTTATAGAATTTGAATCTAGATGTCTTTATTTTGTGGTGTATATACATGAGGAATTTGAAGCAAGGCTGACTAAATTTAGATTTGTGTTTACATTTCCTTATATGATGCTAGATTTTTTTTGATACAGGATGAATAAATCTTATATATCATCATAGTCAATTGATTTTTAGGAGTTTTTTATGAGCATACTCCATTTTTGTATATTTAAATTCCATTGAAAAAGAGGTCCAAATAAGGTTTCTAGTATTTCAGTTGTACAATGAAAAATGTTGACCTTGAGGTGTAGTGGATCATCATAGAGATTGATCATTATATCTTTGATAAAAATATTAACATGGATTGGATGATCATCATTAAGTCCTAGATTGATTTTTATCTCCATCGAGTTTAGTTTTTATCCCAAGATGGATTTACCCATGTATTTCTATGTGAGTGGGATTCTATGTCTGGGAGAGGATGGTCTATTGTTAATTTTTATTAGGTGATATGATGTTAGTTTTTTTAGATTTTCATAGATGTATTTTATCCTTGATTGTATAGTAAAACATCCTATAGTTTTTTGTGCATACCATGCGAGAATTATAGATTGTTTTTTGAGTGTACCACAAAGATAAAGGTTGAGTCTACCATTAACCTTATACATAGAAATATTCCCAGTTATGTTCAATATTATCATATTGAACCAACGGAATTTGTGGAACATAATGAATGTATTGTGGAACTTTAGGATAAGTTATGTATTTTTCATAGCGTGTGAACATGGTATTCTCCTATCATCCTTTCTATGAAGGAATATGGGAGTGTCAGACATTTTATTTACTATAAAAATATAAATTAGGTGATTTCAATAAAAAATATAGATGGACCAGGATTTATGATCTCAATAATAATAATAGAGGGACTTTTTCGTTTAAAAAGATTTACATTTGGTCATGATACCTTCAGTTGGAAATCTTATAGGAGGATATACCTGTTAAAAAAATTAGGAGTTTCTATTGGAATTTAATGTTACTATTAATTTTATTCGGTCTCACTAACCATATTGCGGTATTTAGGATTTTGATAAATTAAATATTTCATTACTTCATGGGACCTTTTTGTGGTGTTTATGGATGATATTTTGGTATAGTCCATGTAATGGTCTTCTGTACTTTATGTCAGTGGTTCTAGGGAAAATAATATACCCCTTATTGATTTTTCCTATAATTATAGTTACTGTAAGAACTCATACCTTATTTTTAGGTATGTTTTGTTGGAGTTTTTGAGAAAAGGGGAGCTTCTAGACAATTTTGACGTACACGCCGTGTACTTCGATGCCGCGCGAGGCCGTGTACTGGCCGTGTCCGGGCCACACACATGGTCATGTGGGGTGATGTGGAGGCCTCTTAAAGCGGAGTATGGAAAATACTAGTACACATAGTGTACTCCAATAGTACATGCCATGTACTTTATTTGTTTTCATTAAACGGACCGATGTCGCGTCTTAACCCCAGAACTGTATTCTTCTCTAGCTTCTTCGACCGAGAGCATCCCGTACGACCGTGAATCTTCTCCAAGCCCCTGAGCCTCCATCCGTTCTCCGAATCGACCACCGTCGATTGCATTGGGACCACAACAGTAAGATATTCGTTTTCTAGAGCATAATTTTCCAATTCATCCTCTTTCTCAAGTTATCGTGGGTTGAGGATTTTGAACGTTTTCATAGATCTATGACATTATTAGAAGATTCAAGACTCGTGGTTTAAGAATATCATTCTCCTAGAATCAAGGTAAGTGTGTTGTGCCTTTCCATTCAATGTCTTTGTGTATTATGTGAAATTTCCACCAATACCCATGAACGGGGTGTTGCGTGTTTACTGTTTTCCCCCTGTTGTTTTATCTACCTTGCTTGTATGCTTGTGTAGAAGTATTTTGGTTGTGTGTGAGGATAATTGATATTCTTTGATGTTTTTCCCATGCCTTGTTCTGTTTACGACATTTGGTCTTGTTCTGCCTTTGGTCGTTATACCTATTTTCCATGCCTTGTGACCATAGGATGGAGTATTGTTCCCTAACATGTTTGTCATTATATAGACTGGTTATCCATGTAGCTCTGTAGGTTTACTTTGGACTTATAGAATTATTATGAACTAACTGGCATGGGGGAATGAGATCCTAGTTCTATAGACTATAAGGGGATATACTGAGTGAGCTTCCTCAGAGAGTCTTTGACATTATAGACTATAGGGGATAAACCGAGTGTGCTTCCCAGTGAGTATAGGATATTATAGACCGCAGAAAGATAGACCGAGTGAGCATCCTCAGAGCATCTTGAGCCTTATAGACTATATGAGGTTAGACCGAGTGAGTTTCCTCAGAGGGTCTTTTTTTTGTTTGAATTTACTTAAACCATTCCAGGCTATATGAGGAATTGTCTGAGTGAGCTTCCTCAAATAGTCCTTGATAGACCTGAGGCTATAGGAGGAATTAACTAGGTGATATTTCTCAGAGAGTCTCTAGACCATGGGGCTATAAGGGGAATTGACCGCATGATCATCCTCAGAGAGTCCCTGAATACCTTACACTATAAGGGGATTTGATTGAGCGTGCTTCCTTAGAGAGTCTTATAACTTCATATGTCCAAACCAGAGGGGTTAGGCTGAGTGTACTTCCTAGAGGGTTGTTGGTAATTCTTGGATAGGACCAGAGGGCATGGATGTGAGTACTTCCCATAGGGTTTTTCTGTTTGTGGTTAGCTGTTTTCTTTACTGCTGCTTGTTGATCTGTGGATTTTTTACTGTTGAGTATCATCCTGTTTACTAGTTACTAGTTACTACTTACTGTACTATTTCCTTCCATATGCTCACTGACTGTTAGGAAAAAAATCTTCAGGTGGTTGCCTACTGGGATTTAGTCTCACACCCTATTTGGGTCATGCTTTTGGGCCCAAAAAGATTATATTACTGCAGGTATAGATAAGGGAAAGAGCCCTTCAACTTCAGGTACTTGATTGCTTTGGAGCAGGAGAGCATTGGACAAAATCGAGGCTTGCGATGCTAAGGAGTTGCTTGTATGTTTTTCTTCTGCACTTGGTTTAGCACTGTATTCAGAATTATGAATTGTTTGGATATTTTATTAGACATATATATACCCCTGAATGATTTTACATATATTTTTCTCCAGTTGTTTCTCTATTTAGATTTCTTATGTTTACTCTTGTATGGAAGTTAACTGCTTCCACTATTGCTTTTGTTTATCTTCCGATGTGTACTCTTCCAATGAAGGAATAGTTTCTCCACTATCACACCCAAGGCCCTCACTGCTAGTCGGCAGCCTCTGGAATTT
The DNA here is from genome assembly GCA_963277665.1 of Viscum album. Taxonomy (NCBI): domain Eukaryota; kingdom Viridiplantae; phylum Streptophyta; class Magnoliopsida; order Santalales; family Viscaceae; genus Viscum; species Viscum album. The sequence goes on from OY728126.1 coordinate 1,190,888,540, forward strand.
GGGGAAATGCGCTTGAGGCCATGTGACCAACCGGGTACGAGGTGCCTCTGGGTGGCTTCTAGAACTAGGGCGTTACAAAGTGGTATAAGAGGAATTCTTTTCTCTTGATTTACTATTTGGAGCCTATAGTCATGGATAGGATGGAATAAGTACTTGGTAATAATATGTGCTCGGGAGTAGCTAACCTGTGTACAAGGAAAATCTATACTACCTCATTTATTGCAGTTTTTTTGGTTTTCACTTTTACATTTGATTTGATTTCACCGTTGGGTGATTGAACTGCTTTGTGCTGTTACCGTTGTTGTTATTTCCGTTCTATTTCTCTTGAACCCAATGAGATATAGGTATTCCATCTCATGCATCATATAATAACTTGTTAGAAATCACATGCCATGCATTCTTTCCATGCCATCTAGGATGCATTAGAGATTTCATGTTGTTGTGATTGAAGTTGTGTAGATTATGCATGCTATTGTGATATTTTCTTTGATATAATCTCTGTTGCATGATAGAGAATTTGTTTTTATAGTACTTTTATTAAATTGACACCAAACATTGGTTCTTGAGGTGTTATGGCTCCTCATAGACCAGAATTCGGTGGATTATTTCTTAGTTTCCTTGTTATGACTTTTATAAGATTCCAAGTTTTGATTCGCGAGGAGTATGGGCACTCACAGATCAGAATTTGGAACCTTAACTCTTTCTTTCTGTGTTTTCTGGGCTTTGGAGCAGTTTCTGACCTACTTCCTTGAAAAACGTAGATTACACAGCATGTGGTTTATTAATACACACCGTGTAGTTTTTAAACCGTGTCACTAACTGTGTGGGAAGAAACACGAGGTTGTGAAAAATCTTCAGGAACACGCCGTGTACGGTACATACACGCCGTGTTGTAGTGACTGTGTGTCTACCCATGTGACTAATGACACATATGGATGAAACATTGATTTACACACCGTGTCCTTTTGTCACATGTCGTACCATGTAACTTAAGTACCCGACCGTGTCATTAACAACATGCGTCGGGGGAAAACCTTCAAGTACACGCTGTTTTCTCAGGGAGCACTCCATGTAAGAGTGAACCGTGTAGCCGATCGTGTAACTAACAACACAGGTTGTTGAAACCTTGTCTAATACACGTCGTTTCTTTCATGAACACTCTGTGTAGTATAGGATTAAGAGGATCAGGTGGGTTAGCCATGTAAGGAGACTCAGGCAGGGGAATAGAGTTCATGTACACACCGTGTGTGGGGACAACACGCCGTGTGGTTTGGGCGTTACACAACCAGTTGTGGCAGGAGTACGCGACCATGTGAATGGCTTAATAGAACATGTCATGCAGTTTTTATGCACACTGTGTAGTCATGTTTTGTAAAACATGAATGTTTACTTATCATGTTCCCGTCTTGTCCTCTTGTGTTCTTAGTCTTTGATAATCCTATTCTAAGGTGTGATTTTTACCTTTCAGAGCTATCCCACCGAGACGTCCCCCAATTGTACATCAGTTTCAAGATGGTGATCAGACACCAGATATGGCTGATCAGGGACCTCTGGTAGATCCTCTGGTTGTGCCAGCCTTAGCACCAGTAGTTATATCAGTTGCACGCACTGATGTGCATTTTAGGGATGACTTTCTACGGAAGATGCAGACCTTCTAGCAAGCGCCGCCTCCTGTCCCGTCGATGGTAGAGTTGACGCGGGGTTTTCAGTAGCTGCATCCTCATACTTTCTCAGGGGATGGAGGACCTCAGGCTGCAGAATTGTGGCTAGAGGCCATGATGGTGATCTTCAAGCATCTGGAGATACCTCCAAATAATAGGGTGAAACTTACTACCTATACACTCCAAGACTCTTCCAAGAGGTGGTGGGAGGTGATCTAATAGTTAGGGAACTAGCATAGTATGACTTGTGATGAGTTTCGATGCATCTTCTACGATTACTTCTACCTGGAGACCTTGTGGGCCGACCGAGCCCGGGTGTTCATGAGCTTAGAGTAGGGTACTCTTTATGTGATGGAGTATTCCTCTCATTTCATGGAGATGCAACATTTCATGCCTATCCCAGAAGGTATTGAGTTGTTCATGTCTAGGAAGTTTGGGGATGGTCTCAGGCAAGAGATCCATTCTCAGGTGAACATCTTTAGGTTGAATTCGATATCCTCCATCATCAACTTGGGGCTGATTACCGAGAGCAATATGAGGGATTCTGGAGCAGTGAGACAGGGCGGTTCGAACTCCAGAGCTAGTGTCCCTCCTACTGATAGTAGGAAGAACCACAGGGAGTCTGCTCGAGGAGATCAGAGTAGGCGGAATGTATCTTCGGGCAGCCATGTAGTATGTTACCAATATTGGAGGAGCGGGCATACTAGGCCTCAGTTCTAGAGAGACCCGATGGAGTTCCGATCATACATCAAGATGGGCCATCTTCAGCATTTCTTCCAGATCTTCTCACCCACAGCTAGTGGTATGGGTTCTTCTATGACCTCTTGTTCAGGAGATGCATCGCCAGTTTCCCACAAGTCTGGGAACTGGAGTTCTTCTGGCCATTCGGTCTGAGGTGGAGGTCGCGGCTGTGGTGGTAAGTCACCAGGCTACCAGCGACAACAGACTGGATTAGCTCAGAGTGGTCAGGCAGGGTCGTAGGGCCGCGGTATAGGCCAGACATTCACTGTGAAGCAGACCCATCAGGAGTAGGATCCTGGACCTTCTAAAGTTCTAGGTACGATCTTAGTAGCCTCAGTTTTATCTTCAGATCTTTTTGATACTGGTGCTACGCATAGCTTTATCTCTGTTGCTATTGTGGAGAGCCTTGGGATCTACATATTTTACTCTACCGATACTTTGACTCTAGACACACCGTTAGGGACTAGAGCAGTTAGCATACGTCAGTGCAGAGAGTGCCCTCTTGAGGTTGCAGGGTGTCACTTTTTTTGAGACCTCTATGTCCTAGAGATGTCGAGCTATGATTTCATTCTCAGAATGTACTGGTTAGTTCCCTTTCATGAAGTCATCGACTGTTATCGTCACAAAGTGAGCTTCATATCACTATAGGGTGGATTATTTCTTTATAGAGGTGAGTGGGATGTCCAGGCGAGTCGAGCAGGACCCGAGCATCATGTGCTAAGAGAAGTTATAGCTCAGATTACTAGTCTTTACCTGGATGACCAGGGGACTTCACAGTTATACTTTACTCCAGTAGAGGATCCCTTCAGGGATGTATTTCCAATGGAATTTGTAGGTTTTCCTCGAGAGCGTGAGGTAGACTTTTCTATCGAGCTCATTCCAGGAGTAGCACCTATGTCCATTACTCCTTATAGGATGGATACACCAGAGTTACATGAGCTCAAGAAGCAGTTGGAGGAGTTATAGGAAAAGGGTTTTATCCAACCTAGTACTTCTCCTTGGGCTTCTCCTATCCTGTTTGCAAAAAAGGCAGACGGTACCCTCAGAATGTGTGTAGATTATCATAAGATAAACCAGTTGATGGTCAAGAACTGATATCCCTTGATAAGGATTGATGATCTCTTTGATCAGCTTCAAGGATCCCGAGTGTTCTCAAAGATTTACTTGAGGTCTGGTTATCATCAGTTGTGTGTTAGACCATATAATACATCTCTTACCGCTTTCCGGAGCAGGTATGGTCTATACAGGTATATGGTTATGTCGTTCGGTCTCACGAACATGCTTGCTATTTTCATGGCACTAATGAACCGAGCGTTCCATTCTTACTTGCATTCCTTCATGGTGGTTTTTGTGGAAGATATCTTGGTGTACTCTCACACTTGACACGAACGTACCACACATCTTGAGACCGTATTGAGTACACTGAGAGAGCATTAAATTTATGCTAAACTCTAAAAATTCCACTTTTGGATGGATTAGATTCACTTCTTGGGTCATGTTATCTCAGAGACAGGAGTATCAGTAGACCTAGAGAAAATGAGGGCAGTATTTTCCTAGGAATAACGGAAGAACGTCTTTGAGGTGTGGAGTTTTCTAGTGATGTCCAGATACTACAGAAGCTTTATCCAAGACTTTTCACGCTTAGCAGCACCACCGATAGGTATGACTAAGAAGGGTGTGAAGTTATTATGGTCAGATTCTTGTGAGTCAGCCTTTCAGGAGATGAAAATAAGGTTTACTTCAGCTCCGATACTAGTATTGCCAGAGTCGGGCAAGAGATATACTATTTATTGTGATGCTTTAGGTATCGGGCTAGGAGTTGTGCTTATGCAGGGAGATGGAGTCATTGCGTGCGGGTCTCGGCAGTTGAGGCCACATGAGAGGAACTACCCGACACATGATCTAAAGTTGGTAGTCGTTTTTCATACCTTACGCTGTTGGAGACATTATCTTTTGGGAGTGAATTTTGTGTTCTTAACCAACCACAAAACTATCCAGTATATCTTCACTCAGCGTGATCTGAATCTGAGATAGCACAGGTGGGTCGAGTACCTTTAGTCCTTTGACTTTGAGCTTTCTTATAAACTGGTAATGGGCAACGGGGTGGCTGATGCGTTGTGAAGAAGAACTCAGATAAAAGTAGTTCAGGAGGCCAGCAATGAGTGGCAGCTTATGGATATGTTCCTTGAGATGCATTTGCAGGTGCATGACAGACAGGGGCATACCTTTCTATCTTTTGTAGTTTTTACCTTTATAATTCTTGATCGGGTACAGATGAGGCATCTATCAGACTGAGAAGGACTAGTCTTGTGGGAGAGTGTGTCAGGAGAGGACCCTCTTCTTAGATGGATAGTGGGTGAGGATGAGATCTTGCATTTCCAGGGATGTGTATGGGTTCCAGTAGACATACGCGAGGAGATGATGGGGGACTTTCATTCCTCAGTTTGGGTAGTTCATCCTAGAGTCACCGAGATGTGTCATGACCTACACCACTAGTATTGGTGGCCAGGTATGAAGAGAGATGTTGTTGGTTTTGTCATGCGGTGTTCCACTTGTCAACAGGGGAAAGCAGAGCATCAGTGACCAACAAATCTTTTGCAGCGGTTACCCATTCCAGAGTGAAAGTGGAATGATGTCGCGATGGACTTCATGACCAATTTTCCGAGGTCACCTTGGGAGAATAATGTTGTTTGGGTGGTCTTTGATTGGATTACGAAGTTTGCTCACTTCTTACTGATCAAGGAGACCTTCAGTGTTGGTGATCTAGGATGGTTGTACATTCGAGAGATTTTAGGTCTGCATGGAGTTCCACACTCCATTGTTTTAGAAAGGGATGCACGTTTTACTTCTCGTTTCTGGAAGGGGCTTCCCAAGGCTTTAAGTACACAGGTACTTTTGAGTACAACATACCATCCCCAGACAGATGGCCAGTCTAAGCACATGATTCAGGTGCTTGAGGATATGCTCCGAGCTTGAATTATGGACTTTGGAGGTTCTTGGGAAAAGCATATAACCCTTGTGGAGTTTGCCTATTACAATAGTTTTCTAGCAACTATTTTGATGGACCCTTACGAGGCATTGTACAGTAGGTCATTCCGATCACCCTTGTGTTGGCTGGAGGTAGGAGAGGTAGCTTTTCTGGGACCTCTTCTTGTTTAGGATACCTCAAAGCAGATAGAGTTGATTCAGAAGAGGATGCATATGGCACAGTATCGACAGAAGTCTTATGCTGATCATGAGAGATGACCTCTAGAGTTTGAGGTCGGGGATTAGGTTTTCCTGTGTGTCACACCAAGGTCGGGACACAAGAGGATTCCGAGATAGGGTAAGCTTTCACCATGGTACGTCGGGCCATTTGAGGTGTTGGAGAGATTTGGGACGGTTGCCTATCGGTTACAGTTATCTCAGAGGTACCAGGCTATGCACGATGTCTTCCATGTTTCTTAGCTTCGACGTTACTTTTCAGACCCGTCTCATGTCTTTCAACCTGAGGAGGTTGAGCTCGATGCAGATGGATCATTTGAGGAGAATCCTATCCAGATTGTCGGTCGTAGTAAAAAGTTTCTCAGTGACCGGTTTGTTCCTCTGGTATGGGTACTATGGAAGCACAGGCGAGTACAAGACGAGACTTGGGAGAGGAAGGCTGATGTACGATTTTTGTTGTCGGAGATGTTCAGGGTTTCTTATTCTAATCCTTTCTAGGGAAATTCAAGGACTAATTTCTTTAATGGGGGAAGTTTGTAAGAAACTGGACCTTTTTTTAGGTATTTTTTTTCCTTTTTCTAGTGTTTGTGAGAATATAGGAGCTTCTGGAAATTTTTTAAGTACACGCCGTGTATTTTGATGTTGCGCGTGGCCGTGTTCTGGCTGTGTCTGGGCCACACACGCGGTCATGTGGGGTGATGTGGAGGATGCTTAAAGAGGAGTACGTAAAAGCCTAGTGCACGCCGTGTACTCCAAAAGTACACACCCTGTAATTTTTGTTTTGATTAAATGGATCGGGGTCACGTCTTAACCCTAGAACTGTCTTCTTCTCCAGTTTCTTCTACCGAGAGAATCCTATATAGCCAAAAATCTTCTCTGAGTCCCTGAGCCTCTGTCCGTACTCCGAATTGACCACCGTTGATTGCGTTGGGACCGTAGCGATAAGATATTCCTTCTTCTAGTGCATCGTTTTCCAATTCCTATTATTTATCATGTTATTGTGGGTTGAATGTTTTGATCATTTTTGTAGATTTAGGTTGTTCTAAAGAGATTCGATCCTCGTGGTTCAAGTACATCACTCTACTAGCATCAATGTAGGTGGATTGTGCCTTTCCGTTTGATGTTTTTGAGTATTATGTGCAATTTCCACCAATACCCTTGAATAGGGTATTGCGTGTTTACTGTTTTCCCATGTTGTTTTTCCTGCCTTCCTTGTATGATTTTGTAGAGGTAATTAGGCTGTGTGTAAGGATAATTTCTATGCTTGGATGTTTTTCCCATGCCTTTTTCTGTTTACGACCTTTGGTCTTGTTCTGTCTTTGGCTGTTATACCTATTTTCCATGCCATGTGACTGTAGGATGGAGTAATGTTCCCTGAAATGTTTATTATGTGTAACGACCCAAAGTTTCATTAATGGAAAATACCTCTTGATCCAGTTAAATGTATCTTTATGAAAAAAAAATTTATAAGATGTCAACTTCTTTGGTTTTATGTTAATAATTTTGACCGTTGTTAATATAGTCGTTGAACAGTGATCACATGATTAGTATAAATATAGGACCATAACAAATCCAATTTACTCAGACAAAAGAAGTGATGGACTCATCCAGTAGAATTGCCCCATATGAAGCCCATTTTTTAGAGCTTGGAAAAAGAGGTGGAATCCTTGGGCTTCGCCCTTGACCAAGCCCAAGCTGAGTATCACCACGTCAAGCTCGAACGAGATCGTCTACGGGAAAAGTGTAAGTTGATAGAGATTACCACTCGAGCGATGTTATCTGAGCCACCCCAAGAGTCTGTCACCATCGCACACCTTACCCTTAGGTCTTATGCGTCTGTTTTAAGGGGTTATGTAACAAATAAGTAGTACTATGTTCATGTACATTATTTTTTTGTATATAAATATAATTTCTAGTCATTTTTGATACATTGTAAATAGTTTTTAAAGTACAAATAGTGTTTTAGTTATTATTTAATTAAGAAATCTATTTTATTAAAATATGTGATTTTTGAATTAAATAATATTTTAATCAAATAATATTATTATTATTAAATTAATTTTTATTAAATATAAATGATCCTATAATTTTATGAATGCAATTAAATTTTTTATTAAGGTTTGAAAGCCATTTCTGACAAAACCAGTGAATTTTGGGTAAATGTCAGTTTTTATTTTAAAAGTGAAAATTAAGATATTTATAAAATTATTTAGATAAAATAAATGTCATTTATGGAATCAGGACGTCGAAATTTTCCAATGGTGAATTTTTCATAATTTTCTGAGACAATCAAATTTTTGGGTAAAAACTAAATACTCTTTAAATGTATAATGTGTTTTATGACATCATAATGACCCAATTTTTGATGTAATAAAATACCATAATCCTTATGTTCGGCCAATATATGTTTTATCATTAAAATAATGTGATTTGGTGTTTGTTGAATTACTTTTCAAAGCATTAATGAACCCCTTAAGACATATTCAACACTTTGCCTTTTTAAATTAATTTCCATGGGAGTGTGACTCACATCCACATAAGAAACCCTAATATTTTATTATGTTCGGACCTTGTCCTTGTAAAATATTGTTTTCCTATTTACTTTTCCAGAAACCATGGCAAAAACCATGGGGTGGTTTGTGTTTTGGATTAGTTTAATATAAGGGGTCCCAAACCTAAATAATAAAGAATTCTCTCACCTTTCCTATATAAACCCACGCAAACTCCCACTTCCTTCTCACTAAAATCCTATGAAGTCAGTCCAACCTCTTCCCTACTCTCTATAGAATCCTCCCAAGGTTCCCCAAGCTCCCAAGAAGCCTCTCACAAGCCACTCTCTAGCCTTTGGAAGCACACATCCAAGTAAGGGTTTTTTCTTCCTTTCTCATTTTTTGTACAAATTTTCATTAAGTTGTTTTGCCATTTTATTTTCAATTATGAATGTTGGGGTATGTTTTCACACCTCCACCATACTTCCATATTATCAATGATGGGAGACCCCTTTCTCTCTCATTAAATGCCTCCCATGTACACCTGTTACTATGCCGAAATTCCGAAAGGAACTTCTCTCTCTTCTTTTACAATCAAGCAAATAATTTTGTATCATGAATCTAAATTCCATTACAATTGGTGGTAAATGTATCTATATGACCTCCTTACTGTCCATTACATGTAAATATGATGGGATACCCCTTTCTCTCTCATTAAATGCCTCCCATGTACACCCGTTACTATGCCGAAATTCCGAAAGGAACCTCTCTCTCCTGTTTTATATTCAAGCAATACTTTTGTATCATGAATATAAATTCCATTACAATTATTGGTACATGTATCTATATGACCTACTTACTTTCCATTACATGTAAATATGATGAGGAACCCCTTTCTCTCCCATCAACCTTTTTTATGAATTCTTATGTCCCGCCGTTACGCTGCCGAAAGCACACTGATTTTCTAAGACAATGTCATTGTGTAGTGAATACCATGCCCATTTCTCCATCAAGGGTATTCACCTTTATGCACATTTACTTATTTATTGTAAAGTTTCATGTATTAATTCCACATTCATTTATCGTGGAATAAATAATTATGTTTTATGAATCCATGTTTTATGATCTATGTGGCACACTTGTGCATGAAATGAAATGTTTAAGAAGGGTGCATCCTTATAGCGCTCCAATGCATTGGGTAAAGTATAGTATCATGATACTTCATGTGAAATGAGTGTTGAATCATTCTATTTCAAGTTCAATGAGGGTTTACTCATGCTTCATGTGAAATGAGGGTTTACTCATGATTTATGTGCAATGAGCCTTGGCTCCTTCTAATTCCATGTTAAGTGTTGTTGCAACATTTCCATGTTATGATTATCATGCTTTATCATGCCTATATGTTCATTTTTATTTTATGCTCTATTGATATGCCTATTGTCTAACATGTATTGTACTCCTCATGTAATTCCATGTGTACTCCCTTACTGGGATTTATAGTTCACCCTTTTCTTATGCATGTCCTCAGGTTATCCCATGCAATGCTAGGTACGAGGGAATGTAGTGGTCTTGTAAAGGAAGTTTTCAATAAAGATGTTGTATTTAATGTTTCAAGTTTTTGTGTAATGATCCTAATCCCCAAAGAAACTAAACCTATCGATCTTATTTGTTGTATCAAGTGAAGTTTTATGTAATAAATCATGTTTAAGTTGTAATAAAAAGCAGGGTTGTCATAGTTGGTATCAGAGGATAGGTTTAGTTATTTTTGGGATTAGGAAACCCTATTAAAACCTTAAATACAAGACTAAGTATAATAAAAACATCCTTATGTTTTGGTAAATACTAATTAAGTGGTTTATCAAACAAATACATCCCTGTCTGGATAAGAGCAGGTAGAGGCGGCTCTGGCGCAAATGTATCCCAGGGGTAAAACCCAAAAACACCACTTTGAGCTAGACTCGAACGGGAACTGGTACATGACAATGGGACTTGCTACACTCTTGGTTACGACACTCCCAGGGGATATGTTTTGATAAATTCACAATCTTAGTATGAACCCTTATTAAGGTAAAACTGCGCCTCATAATATATGTTAGAATGTAGATCATGAAAATCTAAGATTGAAGCCTATAGACTCATGAGTTAAGGAAATAAAAGTTTATTTTTGAGTCATCAACTTCTGTATTTGGATTAACCTTTATGTGTTACCCCTAACATTCCTTTTATTGCAGCCAATGGCCTGTAATAGGAGGACTCGGGCTAACAACCGTTGTGATGATCAGTGTGATGATTGTATTAATGAGATGTCAAATCCAATAGGAGCGGGAATCACGAAATTTGTCACGCTTCTCTCTCAGCTAACTCAAGTTTTGAATAGAAACATGGGTCAATAAGAATGTTCAACCCCCCCACCCCCCCCCCCCCCTAAAAAAGAACAAGTCGCTATCTAGAGCTTCATGAGACAACTGCTTCCTACTTTAAGTAGATCATCTGATCCAACGATCCCTGAACAATGGATCAACTCCATTGAAAAGATCTTCTCCATCCTCCAATGTTCTGAACAAGAGAAGGTTCTTCTAGATTCTTATCTTATGGGTGGTGAATCTGATCAATGGTGGACGTTGATCAAAAATACGAAGCATGAGGAGGAGATCGAGGCTTTGGAATGGAAGGAATTCCGAAAGATGTTTTTCGATAAATATTTTCCGTGCACCCTCCGTCTTAAGATGGAAATGGACTTACTTTACCTCAAGAAAAAAGATGAGGAATACGTTGGAGAGTATGAGGCAAACTTCACAAGGCTTGCACGATACACTTCCGGATTCTTCGTTACCCCTGCATGCAAGGTTGACCGCTTCTTTGGTGGGCGGATGCCTAGCATGCGGAAAGCATTAGCGATCAGTGACTTCGACAGCTATGAGGAAATTGTCTGATGTTCCCTCAAGGTCGAAATGGAGATCGGAGAATCACAGGGCTATCATGGGGATAAGAAGCGTAAGGTGGAATTCAATGCTGGTGGGCCGATGGATAAATCCAACAGTGCTAAGAAGTTCCAGCACCACACTTGCCAAATGTGTGGAAAGAAGCACCCTAGAAATTTCCTTAAGAGGATGAGAAAATGCTTCAGGTGTGGAAGAGAAGGGAACCTTGCTGTTAACTGTCGGCAAGAAGGACCCACGACTGCGATAGAGGAGAGGAACGCTCTGTTCAAACCTCAATGCGTTGTTCAATGCTATAAATGCAAAGAACCGGGTCATTTTTCAAATAAGTGCCCTAATCGAAGGGTTATCAGGGGAAACCAACAACCTCCAAGATAGCAAGGAAGAGCTTTTTCCATCACTTCTACCGAAGTGAACCTCGACAACAAAGTGGTGACAAGTACGCTAGTTATTCATTCATGAATAGTGAATGTACATTTTGATTCAGGTTCTACACATTCTTTTATATCTTGAAAGATTAGTAGAACAATCCCAGCATCAGCAAAAATCATGGGATTAAAGATGTCGGTGAGTACGACAAATGGGGAAATCATTGCATCCCATGAGTATAAGTCCTCCCCTATTATAATCTGTGGATTGAATTTCCCGGTGAACCTCGTCATACTCCCTCTGGTGGAATTTGATGCAATTCTTGGCATGGATTGGATTTCCTTATATAGATCCAACATAAATTGTCGGGAGAGGGAAATCACAGTCCATATGGAGAATCGACCCCCGATTCATTACAGGTTTTAGGAGGAAGATGAATCGCCTTTAGCTCCATCATCTCAGGCATGGTTACTACTGCCCTATGAGCACGTGTATCTGGCTCAGATGATTGAGTCCAAAGAAGAAACTATCCTTGAAGAAATGCCTATTGTGAGGGAATTCGCGGAAGTGTTTCCCGAGGAAATTCTTGGTCTTCCTCCTAGAAGAGATGTTGGGTTCTCAATTGAACTTATACCTGGGGCGTTACCAATATCCCAGACTACATATAGAATGGTTGGTGTTGAGCTTGAAGAGATGAAGAAACAACTACAAGAGAATCTGGATAAAGGGTTTATACGCCCAAGTGCTTCACCATGGGGTGCACCGGTCCTCTTCGTCAAGAAGAAGGATGGTTCCATGCGGCTCTGCATCAATTATCGTGAACTTAACAAAATCACAATAAAGAAAAAGTATCCTATTCCATGAATCCATGACTTGTTTGATCAGCTGCGTGGAGCACAATACTTCTCCAAGGTGGATTTGTGGTCGGGATATTATCAAGTAAGGGTGAAGAAGGAAGATGTCCCCAAGACTGCTTTTCGTAGAAGATACGGGCACTATGAATTCATAGTAATGCCTTTCAGACTCACCAATGCTTCAACAATCTTCATGGACTTAATGATTAGAGTCATTAGAGATTACCTTGAAAATTTTGTGGTAGTCTTTATAGATGATATTCTAATATACTCCAAAACCAAGGAGGATTATGAGGAGCATTTAAGAACTGTACTATAGACTTTGCGCAAGGAGAAGCTCTATGCAAAGTACATCAAGTGTGAGTTTTGGTTGAAGGAAGTATCATTCTTGGGCCATAACATAACAAGCAATGGAATATCTATGGACCCCTCCAAAACAAATGCAATTGAGGGATGGCCGAGGCCAACATCGGTAACGAATATCCATAGCTTCTTGGGGTTAGCTGGATATTATCGATGATTTGTGAGAAATTTCTCATGATTTTTCAACCCTCTTACCAAGCTAACTCGAAAGAGAGTAAAGTTTTCTTGGAGCGCTGAATGCGAAGAAAGCTTCAAGGAGTTGAAAAGGAGGCTTATCACTGCACCTGTGCTCACTTTACCCACAAGTGGGTAACTTCATTTGGTATTCAGTGATGCTTCAATTAAGGGAGTAGGTTGTGTGATGATAAAGTGATATTCTATGCCTATAGGAAGTTGAAAATCCATGAGCGAAACTATCCAATGCATGATCTAGAGTTGGAGGCTGTGATATTTACCTTGAAAATCTAGCGGCATTATCTCTATGGAGAGAAATGTGAGATATATACTGACCACAAGAGTCTTAAATATATATTCACCTAGAAAGAGCTTAATATGTTCCAGAGAAGATGGATAGAGCTCATCAAGGATTATGACTATTCAATACATTACCACCCTGGGAAAGCAAACAAGGTGGGAGATGCCCTAAGTAGAGAGGATCCAGCGATTCTATCAATGATGAGAATTTAGAAGGATCCAATCTTCTTAGAATTGATGAAGATGGATGTGGGAATCATAAATAAGGGAACATCGTCAATCCTTTCAAAAATTATTGCTCAACCATCTCTTTTGTAATGGTTAAAGGATTCTCAAAAGTATGTTGTGGGAATTCAGGAAAAAGTGAATTCTATCAAAAAGGGGAAATCATTGGAGTTTAATGTTAATGAATAAGGAATTGTGCAATTTGGGAAATGACTATGTGTTCCATTAAGTCCGGAGCTGAAGAAAGAACTTTTGGATGATTCACATAGTTCAAATTTCTCTATTCACCCAGGGAGCACAATGTTGTATCGAGATATCCGAGAAAACATTTGGTGGGATAATATGAAGAAGGAGATCGCTGAATATACATGAAAGTTCCTGGTGTGTCAGCAAGTGAAGGCAGAGAAGCAGAAGTCTAAGGGGATGATGCAACCATTGCCCATACCAGAATGGAAATGGGAGAACATCACCATGGACTTTGTCACCGGACTTCCAAGGACATCCAAAGGCAAAAATGCAATCTGGGTTGTTGTGGATCGTCTTACAAATACTGCGCACTTCATTGCTATTCGAGAGGATTTCTCATTGGATCAACTGTCCCGAATATATATCATGGAAGTGGTAAGGATGCATGGAGTACCACTATCTATTGTGTTTGACCGAGATACAGGATTCACCACTATGTTTTGGAAGAGTCTTCAACATACTCTGAATACTGAACTGAACTTCAGTATGGCCTATAATCCTCAAACTGATGGCCAATCCGAGCAGTCTGTCCAAACACTTGAGGATATGTTGAGAGCGTGCTCAATGGAATTTAAATGAGGATGAGATCAACATCATCCTCTGGTTGTGTTCTCTTATAATAACAGTTTCCACTCAAGCATCCAAATGGCACCATATGAAGCCATGTATCGGAAAAGGTGAAGAACCCCAACATGTTGGGATGAGGTCAGTGAACGTAAGCTGCTTGGACCAGAAATGGTCGAAGAAATGGTAGAGAAGGTGAAAACCATTTAGCAGCATATCAAGGCAGCCCAAAGTCGGCAGAAGAGTTATAAAGATAATCGTCGACGAGACCTTGAGTTTAAAGTTGGAGACATAGTGTTTCTATGCACATCTCTGTGGAAAAAGGTCATTAGGATTGGCAATAAACGGAAGTTAAGTCCAAGGTACATCGGCCCCTTCGAGATTCTTGATCGTGTCGGGGCTGTGGCCTATCAACTAGCACTTCCACCTACCATGGACAAAGTAAATGATGTCTTTCATGTATCCCTCTTAAGGAAGTACAAACCGGAACATTCAAATGTGCTCTCTTCTGATGTGGTTCAATTGGAAGATGATCTTTCTTACGAGGAGCAACCAGTGAAGATCTTAGATCGTAGAGAAAAAGTTCTACGAAATAAGGCAATGCCTCTCATCAAGGTATTGTGGAGAAACCAAAAATTTGAAGAAGCAACTTGGGAATCAGAGGATATGATGAAGTTGAGTTACCCACATTTGTTTTAGTGTGGGAAGAGGAAAATTTCGATGGAAAAATTTCTTAAGGGGGGAATATTGTAACGACCCAAATTATCATTAATGGAAAATCCCTCTTGATCCAGTTAAATGTCTCTTTATGAAAAATGTTTTTATAAGAAGTCAACGTCTATGGTTTTATGTTAAGAATTTTGATCGTTGTTAATATAGTCGTTGAATAGTTATCACATGATTAGTATAAATATAGGACCTTAACAAATCCAATTTACTCAGAAAAAATATGTGATGGCCTCATCGAGTATAATTTCCCCATACGAAGCCCATTTTTCAGAGCTCGGAAAATAGGTGGCATCATTGGGCTTCGCCCTTGACCAAGCCTAAGCCGAGCTTCACCATTTCAAGCTCGAACGTGACTGTCTACGGGAAAAGTGGAAGTTGATAGAGATTACCACTCGAGCGATGTTATCCGAGCCACCCCAAGAGTCGGTCACCATCGCACACCTTACCCTTAGGTCTTATGTGACTGTTTTAAGGGGTTATGTAAAAAACAAGTAGTACTTTGTTCAGGTATATTAATTTTTTGTATATAAATATAATTTCTAGTATACATTGAAAATAGTTTTTAAAGTACAAATGGTGTTTTTAGTTATTATTTAATTAATAAAGCTATTTTATTAAATTAAGGGATTTTTTAATTAAATAATATTTTAAGAAAATAAGAATAATATTATTAAATTAATATTTATTAAATATAAATGATCATATAATTTTATGAATGAAATTAAATTTTTATTAAGGTTTGAAAGCCATTTCTTTCAAAACCCATGAATTTACGATAAATGATGGTTTTTATTTTAAAAGTGAAAATTCACATTTTTAGAAAATTATTTAGATAAAATAAATTTCATTTCTGGAATCAGGACGTCTAAATTATCCAACGGTGATTTTTTCTTAATTTTCTGAGACAGTCAAATTTTTGGGTAAAAATTAAATACCATTTAAATAATTAATGTGTTTTGTGACATGATAATGACCCAATGATGATGTAATAAAATACCAAAATTCTTATGTTCAGACACTATATGTTTATAATTAAAATAATGTGATTTTGTGTTTGTTTGACTTACTTTTCAAAGCATTAATGAACCCCTCAAGACATATTCAACACTTTGCCTTTTAAAATTAATTTCAATTGGAGTGTGACTTACCTCCACATAAGCAACCATAATATTTTATTATGTTCGGACCTTGGCCTTGTAAAATATTTTTTTCCTCTTTCCTTTTCCAGAAACAATGGGCAAAAACCATGGTATGGTTTGTGGTTTGGATTAGTTTAATATAAGTGGTCCCAAACCAAAATAATAAAGAATTCTCTCACCTTTCCTATATAAACCCACCCAAAATCCCACTTCCCCCTCACTAAAATCCTTTGGAGTTCGTCCAACTTATGCCCTAATATCTCTATAATCCTCCCAAGGTGCCCCAAGATCCCAAGAAGCCTCTCACAAGCCTCTCTCTAGCCTTTGGAAGCACACTTCCAAGTAAGGGTTTTTTCTTCCTTTCTCATTTTTTGTCCAAATTTTCCTTAAGTTGTTTTTACCTTTTAATTTCAATAATTAATGTTGGGGTATGGTTTCTCACATCCCCCATACTTCTCTATTATTTTTTGAATGATGATATACCCCTTTCTCTCTCATTAAATGCCTCCCATGTACACCCGTTACTATGCCGAAATTCCGAAAGGAACTTCTCTCTCGTCTTTTACATTCAAGCAAATAATTTTGTATCATGAATCTAAATTCCATTAAAATTGTTGGGACATGTATCTATATGACCTCCTTACTTTCCATTACATGTAAATATTATGGGAGACCCCTTTCTCTCTCATTAAATGCCTCCCATGTACACCCGTTACTATGCCGAAATTCCGAAAGGAACCTCTCTCTCCTCTTTTATATTCAAACAATACATTTGTATCATGAATCTAAATTCCAATAAAATTGTTGGTAAATGTATCTATATGACCTCCTTACTGTCCATTACATTTAAAAATGATTAGGAACCCCTTTTTCTCTCATCAATCTTTTTTATGAATTCTTATGTCACGCTGTTACGCTGCCGAAAGCACACCGATTTTCTAAGCCAATGTCACTGTGTAGTGAATACCATGCCCATTTCTCCATCAAGGGTATTCACCTTTATGAACATTTACTTATTGATTGTAAAGTTTCATGTATTAATTCCACATTACTTTATTGTGGAATAAATTATTATGTTTTATGAATCCATGTTTTATGATCCATGTGGCACACTTATGCATGAAATGAAATGTTTAAGAAGGGTGTGCCCTTATAGCGCTCCAATGCATTGGGTAAAGTATAGTATCATGATACATCATGTGCAATGAGTGTTGACTCATTCTAATTCAAGTGCAACAAGGGTTTTCTCGTGCTTCATGTGCAATGAGGGTTTACTCATGCTTAATGTGCAATGAGACTTGGCTCATGCTAATTCCATGTTAAGTGTTGTTGCCACATTTCCATGTTATGATTATCATGATCTATCATGCTTTTATTTTAATACTTCTTTTATGCTCTATTGATATGCCTATTTTCTAACATGTATTGTACTCCTCATGTTATTCCATGTGTACTCCCTTACTGGGCTTTATAGATCACCCTTTTCTTATGCATGTCCTCAGGTTATCCCATGGAATGCTAAGTACGAGGGAATGTAGTGGTCTTGTAAAGGATGTTTTCAATAAAGATGTAGTATTTCATGTTTCAAGTTTTTATGTAATGATCCTAAGCCACAAAGACACTAAACCTCTCAATCTTCTTTGTTGTATCAAGTGATGTTTTATGTAATAAATCATTTTTAAGTTGTAATAAAAAGCAGGGTTGTCATAGTTGGTATCAGAGGATAGGTTTAGTTATTTTTGGGATTAGGATACCCTAGTAAATCCTTATATACAAGACTATGTATAATAAAAACATCCTTAAGTTTTGGTAAATACTAAGTAAGTGGTTTATCAAACAAATACATCCCTTTCTGGATACGAGCAGGTAGAGGCGGCTCTGGCACAGATGTATCGTAGGGGTAAAACCCAAAAACACCGCTTTGAGCTAGACTCGAACGGGAACTGGTGCATGACAACGGGCCTTTCTACACTCTTGTTTACGACACTTTCGTGGGATATGTTTTGATAAATTTACAATATTAGTATGAACCCTTATTAAGGTAAAAATTCCCCTTAGAATATATGTTAGAAAATAGATCATTAAAAGCCTATATTGAAGCCTATAGACTCATGAGTTAAGGAAATAAAAGTTTATTTTTGAGTCATCAACTTTTGTCTTTGGATTAACCTTTATGTGTTTCCCCTAACATTCCTTTTATTCCATCCAATGGTCGGTAATAGGAGGAATCGGGCTAACAACCGTTGTGAAGATCAATGTGATGATTGTACTAATGAGATGCCAAATCCATTGGGAGCTAGAATCGTGAACTTTGTCACACTTCTCTCTCAGCTAACTCAAGATTTGAATAGAAACACGGGTCAAGAGGAACCTTAACCCCCCCTAAGAAAGAACAAGTCACTATCGTGAGCTTCATGAGACCAAGGCCTCCTAATTTTAGTGGATCATCCAATCCCAAGATCGCTAAACAATGGATCAACACCATTGAAAAGATATTCTCTATCCTCTAATTTTCTGAACAAGAGAAGGTTGTTCTGGATTCTTATAGTATGCAGGGTGAAGCTGATTAATGGTGGACGTTTATAAAAAATATGAAGCCTGAGGAGGAGATCGAGGCTTTGGAATGGAAGAAATTCCGGAAGATGTTTTTTGATAAATATTTTCCGTGCACCCTCCAACTTAAGATGGAAAGGGACTTCCTTTCCATCAAGAAAAAAGATGAGGAATCTGTTGGAGCGTATGAGGCAAACCTCACAAGGCTTTCACGATACGCTTCTGGCTTTGTCGTTACCCCCAAATGCAAGGTTGACCGCTAATTTTGTGGGCTTAAGACTAGCTTGCTGAAAGAATTAGAGATCCGTGACTTCGACAGCTATGAGGAAATTGTCTGATGTGCCCTCAAGGTCGAAATGGAGATCAGAGAATCACAAGGGTATCATAGGGATAAGAAGCGTAAGGTGGACATCAATTCTGGTGGGCCGATGGATAAATCCAACGGCGCTAAGAAGTTCCAGCACCCCACTTTCCAAAAGTGTGGAAAGAAGCACCCTGGAAATTTCCTTAAGGGGACGATAAAATGTTTCAGGTGTGGAAGAGAAGGGCACCTTGCTGTTAACTGTTGGTAAGAAGGACCCACAGCTACGACAATGAAGAGGAACGCTCCGTTCGAACCTCAACGCATTGTTCAATGCTATAAATTCAAAGAACTGGGTCATTTTTCAAATCAATTCTCTAATCTAATGGTTATCGGAGGAAACCAACAACCTCCAAGACAGCAAGGAAGAGCTTTTTCCATCACTTCTGCCGAATTGAACCCCAACAACGAAGTGGTGAGATGTATGCTAGTTATTAATTCAAGAATAGTGAATGTAATTTTTGATTCAGGTTCTACGAATTCTTTTATATCTCGAAAGTTTAGTAGAACAATCCCAGCACCACCACAAATCATGGCAGTAAAGATGTCGGTGAGTACGTAAAATGGGGCAATCATTGCATCCCATGATTATAAGTCCTCCCCTGTTATAATATGTGGATTGAATTTCCCGGCGAACCTCGTCATACTCCCAATGGTGTAATTTGATGCAATTCTTGGCATGGATTGGCTTTCCTTATATAGAGCCAACATAAATTGTCGGGATAGGGAAATCACAGTCCATATGGAGAATCAACCCCCGATTCTTTACAAGTGTCAGGAGGAATATGAATCTCCTTTAGCTCCATCATCTCAAGCATGGATATTACTGCCCTATGAGCACGCGTATCTGGATTAGAGGATTGATTCCAAAGAAGAAACAATCCTTGAATAAATTCCTATTGTTAGGGAATTTGCGGAAGTGTTTCCCAAGGAACTGCCTCGTCTTCCTCCTAGAAGAGATGTTGAGTTATCAATTGAACTTATACCTAGGGCATTACCAATATCCAAGACTCCATATAGAATGGCTGTTGTTGAGCTTGAAGAGCTGAAGAAACAACTACACGAGAAGTTGGATAAAGGGTTTATATGCCCAAGTGCTTCATCATGGGGTGCACCAGTCCTCTAAGTCAAGAAGAAGGTTGAGTCAATGTGGCTCTGCATCGATTATCGTGAACTTAAAAAAAATCACGATAAAGAACAAGTATCCTCTCCCAAGAATCGATGACTTGTTTTATCAGCTTCATGGAGCACAATACTTCTCCAAGGTGGATTTGCGGTCGGGATATTATCAAGTAAGGGTGAAGAAGGAAGATGTCCCCAAGACTGCTTTTCGTACAAGATACGGGCACTATGAATTCATAGTAATGCCTTTAGTACTCACAAATTCTACATAAATATTCATGTACTTAATGAATAGAGTCTTTAGAGATTACCTTGACAAATTTGTGATAGTCTTTATAGATGATATTCTAATATACTCCAAAACCAAGTAGGATCATGAGGAGCATTTAAGAAATGTACTAGAGACTTTGCGCAAGGAGAAGCTCTATTCAAAGTACAAAAAGTATGAGTACTGGTTGAAGGAAGTCTCATTCTTAGCCATATCATCACAAGTAATGGAATATCTGTGGACCCCTCCAAAACAGATGCAGTTGAGGGATGGCCGAGACCAACAACGGTAACAGATATCTGTAGCTTTGTGGGGTTAGCTGGATATTATCGACGATTTGTGCGAAATTTCTCAAGATTTTCCAACCCTCTTACCAAGATAACTCGAAAGAAAGTAATGTTTTCTTGGAGTGATGAATGTGAAGAAATCTTCAAGGTGTCGAAAAGGAGGCTTATCACTACACCCGTGATCACTTAACCCACAAGTGGGGAACATTTTGTGGTATTCAGTGATGCTTCAAAGAAGGGCTTAGGCTGTGTGCTGATAAAGTGATATCCTATGCCTCAAGGTAGTTGAAAATCCATGAGCGAAACTATCCAACGAATGATATGGAGTTGGTGGCTGTGATCTTTACCTTGAAAATCTGGTGGCATTATCTCTATAGAGAGAAATGTGAGATATATACTAACCACAAGATTATTAAATATATATTCACACAAAAATAGCTTAATATGCACCAGATAAGATGGATAGAGCTCATCAATGATTATGACTGTTCAATACATTACCACCCTGGGAAAGCGAACAAGGTGGAAGATGCCCTAAGTAGAAAGGATCCATCGATTCTATCAAGGATGAGAATTGAGAAGGATCCAATCTTCTTATACTTGATGAAGATGGATGTGGGAATCATAAAGAAGAGAACATCATCAATCCTTTCACAAATGATTGCCCAACCATCTCTTTTGTAAAGGTTAAAGGATGCTCAAAAGGATGGTGTGGGAATTCAGGAAAAAATGGAAGCTATCAAAAAGGGGAAATCCTCAAAGTTTAATGTTAATGAAGAAGGAATTGTGTGGTTTGGGAAAAGACTATGTGTTCCATCAAGTCTGGAGCTGAAGAAGGAACTTTTGGATGATGCACATAGTTCAAATTTCTCTATTCACCCAGGGAGCGCAAAGATGTATCGAGATCTCTGAGGAAACTTTTGGTGAGATAATATGAAGAAGGAGATCGCTGAATATACATCAATGTGCCTGGTGTGTCAGCAAGTGAAGGCAGAGAGGCAGAAGTCTAAGGGGATGATGCAACCATTTCCCATAGCATAATGGAAATGGGACAACATCACCATGGACATTGTCACCGGACATCCAATGACATCCAAAGGAAACAATGAAATCTAGGTTGTTGTGGATCATCTTACAAAGACTACGCACTTCATTGCCTTTTGAGAGGATTTCTATTTGGATCAACTGGAATAGATATATATTAGGGAAGTGGTAAGGTTTCATGGAGTACCACTATCTATTGTGTCTGATCGAGATCCAAGATTCACCTCTATGTTTTGGAAGAGTCTTCAACATGCTCTGAATACTGAACTGAACTTCAGTACGGCCTATCATCCTCAAACTGATGGCCAATCCGAGCTGACTATCCAAACACTTGAGGATATGTTGGGAGTGTGCTCAATGGACTTTAAAGGAGAATGTGATCAATATCTTCTTCTGCTTGAGTTCTCTTATAATAAGAGTTTCCACTCGAGCATCCAAATGGCACCATATGAAGCCCTGTTTGGGAAAAGGTGTATAACCCTAGAATGTTGGGATCAGGTCGGTGAACATAAGCTGCTTGGACCAGAAAAGGTCGAAAAATGGTAGAGAAGGTGAAAACCATTCAGCAGCATATCAAGGCAGCCCAAAGTCGACATAAGAGTTATGCAGATAATCGTCGACGAGACCTTGAGTTTAACGTTGGAGAAATGGTGTTTCTATGCACATCTCTGTGGAAAAAGTTCATGAGTTTTGGAAGGAAAGGGAAGTTAAGTCCAAGGTACATCGGAACCTTCGAGATTATTGATCGTGTCGGGGCTGTGGCCTACCAAATTGAACTTCCACCTACCATGGCCAAAGTACATGATGTCTTTCATGTATCCCTCTTAAGGAAGTATATACCAGAACCTTCACATGTACTCTCTTCTGAGATGGTACAATTGGAAGATGATCTTTCTTATGAGGAGAAACTAGTGAAGATCTTAGATCGTAGAGAAAAAGTTCTATGAAATAAGACAATGCCCCTCGTCAAGGTATTGGGGAGAAACCACAAGTTTGAAGAAGCAACTTGGGAATCAAAGGATATGATGAAGCTGAGTTACCCACATTTGTTTTAGTGTGGGAAGAGGAAAATTTCGAGTGTGAAATTTCTTAAGGGGGGAATATTGTAACGACCCAAAGTTTCATTAATGGAAAATCCCTCTTGATATAGTTAAATGTCTCTTTATGAAAAATGCTTTTATAAGATGTCAACTTCTTTGGTTTTATGATAAGAATTTTTACCGTTGTTAATATAGCCATTGAACAGTGATCACATGATTAGTATAAATATAATACCTTAACAAATCCAATTTACTCAGACAAAAGAAGCGATAGCCTCATCCAGTAGAATTGACCCGTATGAAGCCCATTTGTCAGATCTCCGAAAAGAGGTGGCATCCTTGGGCTTCTCCCTTGACCAAGCCCAAGCTGAGGTTCACCATGTCAAGATCGAACGAGACTGTCTACGGGAAAATTGGAAGTTGATAGAGATTACCACTCGAGCGATGATATCCGAGCCACCCCAAGAGTCTGTCACCATCGCACACCTTACCCTTAGGTCGTATGCAGCTGTTTTAAGGGTTTATGTAACAAATAAGTAGTACTATGTTCATGTACATTACTTTTTTGTATATAAATATAATTTCTAGTCATTTTTGATACATTGTAAATAGTTTTTATAGTACAAATGGTGTTTTTAGTTATTATTTAATTAAGAAATCTATTTTATTAAATTAATGGATTTTTGAATTAAATAATATTTTAATAAAATAATAATATTATTATTAAATTAATTTTTATTAAATATAAATGATCTTATAATTTTATGAATGCAATTAAATTTTTTATTAAGGTTTGAAAGCCATTTCTGTCAAAACCTGTGAATTTTCGATAAATGTCGGTTTTTATTTTAAAAGTGAAAATTCACATATTTGGAAAATTATTTAGATAAAATAAATTTCATTTCTGGAATTAGGACGTTGAAATTATCCAATCGTGATTTTTTCATAATTTTCTGAGATAGTCAAAGTTTTGGGTAAAAATTAAATACCGTTTAAATATATAATGTGTTTTATGACATCATAATGACCCAATGGTGATGCAATAAAATACCATAATCCTTATGTTCGGCCAATATATGTTTTATCATTAAGATAATGTGATTTTGGTTTTGTTTGACTTACTTTTCAAATCATTAATGAACCCCTCAAGACATATTCAACACTTTGCCTTTTTAAATTAATTTCTATGGGAGTGTGACTCACCTCCACATAATCAACCCTAATATTTTATTGAGTTTGGACATTGGCCTTGTAAAATATTTTTTTCCTCTTTCATTTTCCAGAAACCATGGGCAAAAACCATTGGATGGTTTTTGTTTTGGATTAGTTTAATATAAGGGGTCCCAAACCTAAATAATAAAAAATTATCTCACCATTCCTATATAAACCCACCCAAACTCCCACTTCCTCCTCACTAAAATTCTTTGGAGTTCGTCCAACCTCGGCCCTAATCTATCTAGAATCCTACCAAGGTTCCCCAAGCTCCCATGAAGCCTCTCACAAGCCTCTCTCTAGCCTTTGGAAGCACACTTCCATGTAAGGGTTTTTTCTTCCTTTCTCATTTTTTGTCTATATTTTCTTTAAGTTGTTTTGCCCTTTTAATTTAAATTATGAATGTTGGGGTATGGTTTCACACCTCCCCCATACTTCCCTATTATTGTTTTAATGATGGGAAACCCATTTCTCTTTCATTAAATGCCTCCCATGTACACCCGTTACTATGCCGAAATTTTGAAAGGAACTTCTCTATCTTCTTTTTCATTCAAGCCAATAATTTTGTATCATGAATCTAAATTCCATTAAATTTGTTGGGAAATGTATCTTTATTACCTCCTTACTGTCCATTACATGTAAATATTATGGGATACCCCTTTATCTCTCATTAAATGCCTCCCATGTACACCCGTTACTATGCCGAAATTCCAAAAGGAACCTCTCTCTCCTCTTTTATATTCAAGAAATACTTTTGTATCATGAATCTAAATTCCATTACAATTGTTGGGACATGTATCTATATGACCTCCTTACTGTCCATTACATTTAAATATGATGAGAAACCCCTTTCTCTCTCATAAACCTTTTTTATGAATTCCTATGTCACGCCGTTACGCTGCCGAAAGCACACCGATTTTCTAAGCCAATGTCATTGTGTAGTGAATACCATGCCCATTTCTCCATCAAGGGTATTCACATTTATGCAGATTTACTTATTGATTGTAAAGTTTCATGTATGAATTCCACGTTCCTTTATCGTTGAATAAATGATTATGTTTTATGAATCCATATTTTATGATCCATGTGGCACACTTATGCATGAAATGAAATGTTTAAGAAGGGTGCACCCTTATAGCGCTCCAATGCATTGGGTAAAGTATAGTATCACGATACTTCATGTGAAATGAGTTTTGAATAATGCTAATTCAAGTGCAATGAGGGTTTACTCGTGCTTCATATGCAATGAGGGATTACTCATCATTTATGTGAAATGAGCCTTGGCTCATGCTAATTCAATGTTAAGTGTTGTTTCCACATTTCCATGTTATGATTATCATGATTTATCATGTCTTTATGTTCATGTTTCTTTTATTCTTTTTTTATATGCCTATTTTCTAACATTTATTGTACTCCTCATGTTATTCCATGTGTACTCCCTTACTGGGCTTTATAGATCACCCTTTTCTTATGCATGTATTCAGGTTATCCCATGCGATGCTAAGTACGAGGGAATGTAGTGGTCTTGTAAAGGAAGTTTTCAATAAAGATGTTGTATTTCATGTTTCAATTTTTTATTTAATGATCCTAAGCCCCAAAGACACTAAACCTCTAGATCGTCTTTGTTTTATCAAGTGAAGTTTTATGTAATAAATCATGTTTAAGTTGTAATAAAAAGTAGGGTTGTCATATTATGCTATATACTGGATATACAAGTAGCTTTGTAGGTTTACTTTGTCCTTATAACATTATTATGCATTGACTAGCATGAGGCTGTGAGAACCTGGTGCTATAGACTATTGGGGGATTGACCGTGTGACCTTTCTCAGGGAGTCTTGGACATTATAAACTATAGGGGATAAACCGAGTGTGCTTCCCAGAGAGTCTCAGATATTATAGACAGTAGGAGGATAAACCGAGTGAGCTTCTTCAAAGAGTCCTGAGCCTTATAGACTATAGGAGGTTAGAACGAGTGTGTTTCCTCAGAGGGTCTTGGTTTTTTTTTGAATTTCATTAAACCATTCCAGGCTATAGGAGGAATTGACTAAGTGATATTCCTCAGAGAGTCTGTGATAGACCCGAGGCTATAGGAGGAATTGACCGAGTGAGCTTCCTCCGAGAGTCTATAGACCTTGGGGCTATAAGGGGAATTGACCGTGTGATTATCCTCAGAGATTCCCTGACTACTTTAGACTATAACGAGAATTGACTGAGCGTTCTTCCTCAGAGAGTCTTATAACTTCGTATGACAAAACCAGAGGGGTTAGGATGAGTGTACTTCACAGAGGGTTGTTGGTACTTCTTGGATAGGACTAGAGGGGATGGCTGTGAGTACATCCCAGAGGGTTTTCTTATTTGCGGTTAGCTGTTTGCTTCACAACTACTTGGTGATCTGTGGATTGTTTACTATTGAGTATCGTCTTGTTTACTGGTTACTGTTTACTACTTACTGTACTATTACCTTCCATATGCTCACTGAATTTTAGGAACAGATCTTCGAGTGGTTTCCTACTGGGATTTAGTCTCACACCCTATTTGGTCATGCTTTTGGGCCCAAATAGATTATATTGTTGCAGGTATAGACAAGGGAAAGTTCCCTTTGACATCAGGTACTTGATTTCATTGGAGCAAGAGAGCATGGGACCAAACTGAGGCTTGTGATGCTGAGAAGTTTCTTTTTTATTTTTCTTTTTCACTTGGTTTAGAACTATTTTCACCATTGTGACTTGTTTGGCTATTTTATTATACATATATGTACCATGCATCATTTACATATATTTTTCTCCAGTTTTTCCCCTATTTATATTTCCTCTGTTTACTCTTGTATGGATGTTTACTGCTTCTACTATTAATTTTTTTATCTTCATCAGCATACTCTGCCAATGAGGGCATAGTTTCTCCACTATCACACCCAAGGCCCTCGCTGCTAGTCTGCAGTCTCTGGCGTTCGGGGAAATGCTCTTGAGGCCATGTGACCAACCGGGTACGGGGCACATCTGGGTGGATTCCGGAACCAGGACGTTACAGTTACCATGCCTCAATTTGGATGAACCATTTTAGGTGTTTTATGGGAAGATATGTGGATCTCCCTTTCCCTGGGATGAGTTGGGATATCGATCATTGGTTGGGTGAAGTCTTTTTTAGAAAATATTAGAAATGGTGCTACTTATCTAGAAGAAAATTTCAATGGATCATAGTCATTAGAAATAGAATGTGGACAATCATTATCAGCCACTAATGTTTTATTTTGGCAGTAAATATTTTCTTAGAGTTTCACCTCACATAAAAAATCATCGATTAGTTTGAATGGGTTTGGTTAGAACTAAGGTTTCTCGGTCCATTTGAAATTTTGGAGTGTCTTGTAATAGTTTCATATCCATTGGAACTTCCATTTCATTTTTTCATCTATTCATGATGTTCTTCAAGTTTTATTATTGGGGATGTATCACCTTTATCTATCAATTGTGATTGAGTTGGAGGAAATTGATCCTGATCCTTAAAACACTATGGTTGAGAAAACATATCAGATAATGGGTTTTTAAACGAAGGTATTATGATGTAAAAAAATTACCTTCGAATGTGTACGACGACAGTGTGGTTGAGATATAAATAATACATGGTATTGGGAATTGTTTTTTAGGCAGCCGATGAATTTAGTTTTTGTGAGTCCCAAATCATGAAGAATTTCTGGGTTCAAAAACATTTTATAATTTGTAAAAATATAACATCCCATTAATTAAACAATTGATTGAACATATTTAACATAATGTTTATGGATGACTATTTATTTAACATAATAGAGTTTAGGTAGAAAAATATCAATGTTTTTGGAGGGTTCTCCTTGGGTTGGGAGGAATATGGATTTTTTTGGGGGTTTTATGTACATTCAGAGTAGCGGACTGCCTGCTGGACCCATTCATGTGAAGAATTGGCCATACACATAAATCTTTTGTCTAGAAGATACCATGAGTTAAATTCCGATTGTGAAAAATTAAATGCTGTGAAACATTTTCACAACAAAAAAATGGTTGGTATTGGGATTTTTAACCCGAAATGATGCCATTTTTAGTGTATATGAAATGTAGTAGAATTCATACTGTGAAAAGGGTTCAAGAAATGAATTATTCATGTCTAGTATTTTTTATCATTTTGTACAAATAAAAATATCTCTATTTGGTTTGAAGGCCTTCCTTAAAAACCTTAAGGTGATATTGGGTGATCTCCCCCTTCTATGTTTCTCTGTTTGGCGTTCAACCCCTGTGGCAGTTTTGTTTCTTCAACATGGTAAGTACTATTTTTTTATATTGATTATATTTTATTATAGTAATGGAATTTTTTGTTTTTATGGATATGATTGTCATATGTTTGGTTTTTCTATTGACCCTTTGTTTTTTTCCCTTAAGACTTGACTTAGAGAGGAAGATCATCTTATTTCCAATCTTCATTGTTAATGGCTATTTGGTTTCCTACATTCTTGTGGTAGGTGTCTCTATAAAAGGGTTAAAATTTGTGAATATCATTATGTTCAGTTATATACATTTTGGTCATTAAATGAAAATTCATGATTTTATTATGGAATGGTTTTGTTGGATGAGATTCACGCTTTTAAAGGGGGTTTCATTAAAAATATATTTTTTCAAACAATGTATTCGATTAAAACCATTAAATGGAGGTTTTTGTTTTAAATTGGTTCTTTAATCTCAGAAGTTGAATTTCATTGAGGTGAAATTTTCTTATTACATGTGGTTATTATTTTTAAATGTATTTTAAAGAGAATATCACATTTGGTAAGATTGGGCGCATCCGGAATAATTTTGTCCTTCATAGTGTGTTTAATGCCACAAGTAGTTTAATGTCACATTTTTCAAGTTATCCTACTAGATGTCATATTAGTTGGTCCCCCAATAGGATTGTATGGTTGATTTACTTTTATGTCTAGCATGTATTCCCATGGGTAAGAGCCCAAGTTTGGTTCATTTTCATTTATGATGGTTTTATCACATGATGGAATTTTTATGGTTGTATTATTTAATGATTATCTAATGGATTATCCATAATTGGTTTTAACAATGCATACCAATTGAAATTTATATTTTACACATTCATGTATTTAGTGAATAAGAATTAAATTTATGAAAAAAATCAAATGACTTATAAAATGGTTTTACATTATGAGGATCCTGTTTAAATTAGATTAGTATTAATTCCATAATGTATGCCTTATTAATAAATGAAATTATCTAGATTATATTGTTGAATCCTATTGGGATTTTTTTAAACACCTAAACTTTTCCTTTTGGATGTTTTAGATGTTCTATTGTAGTTCTCAATTAATGGGAGGTGGATTATGTGTCATGATGGTTTCTATTACTGTCTTTATCTTTAAATCGGGAAGGTTTGGTGGTGATGTATGGTCATAAAGGTACTTCTTAAGGATCCTTATGTATTATGTTTTTAGTTTTCCTTTTTTGGAATAATTTTTATGTATAATTGATATATTATATTGCTTCTCTATCATACCCAACTAGTTTTATTTATTTGAGTTTATTATGAGACATGATTCTTATGCTTTGTTATACTTCCCCATATTTCAGAACCCCATGGGAGACATCTCTAGTTTACCCAAGTAGGGTTGTTACCTCAATTTAATTTTTTTATATTATAATATATATCAATTATTGAAGTATAATTCTTTAAATAATTATTCTCCAAATAAATAAATGATTTTATAAAAATTGAGTGAAAAGAAAACATTTTTATCATCCTAAACCAATATGAAAATATTCTATAAATTTTTTAATCATATTCAAGACCACTAATTAAATTATGAGGTTATAAATCTATACTATATCTCAGTTCATTTGGACAAGATGTTTCATATAGAGAAATATAGAGAATAAATTTGGATTATTTCAAATGAAATAAATATAAAATCATGGTATGTTGCATTATAAACTACTTAAAATAAATTTATCCAATGGAATAATGTCAATCAAATAAAAAAATTTATGTTATGTCTACTTTATCACATCCTTTAGTTCCCATGTTGCTTATTTAGGTTTCTAATTCCTCTATCGAACATTAACCTGATGAATAGAATTTTTTTATAACTCTTTCACTCAAAAATTCTTAATTTCGATTGGTTTTTCTTCATAGGAAATATAATTCTAATGTAGTACGACCTCATAGATTATTACATGTAAATGATCAGGTATATTATTTCACAAAATCATGAATTTATGAGAGGTTTTTATGATATGTCTAATGATAAAATATCATCCATAATCGACATAGAATCACTAAGGTACCTTATATTTATCTCCGAGGATTCCCTTGTATATAAATCTCATAACCTTATTCTATATACAAATTTAGAGCAATACCTTCTCACCAAATTTTTATTCAACATCTCATTTATGATGTTAGGATAACCCTTATATAAAATATTAGATGAATAGATGTTTTGTGGAAAATATATAACATTCTTTTCCATTTCCTTACCTAGATCATGTCCCAATAACATTATTTCTCAAAATTAATCCCAATATTTTTTAGGAGTTTTTTCACTTCTTTTTATAGAGATAGTCACGAGGATTAATATTAATTATTGAGTTAAAGCTATTTTAATTGGAAAATAAGACCAGATAAAGCCCTTGATCCAAACTACCTTCAAAATCCATAGAACATGATCTCAATATGTGGTCTTGGGTTAGAGTATACCTCTATAATTGAATATGTATTTTAGGATGATATGTAGTCCTAAAACACAAATATGTATAAAGATATTACAGAATAATTCACTAGAACATCATCATATACCTCAAATATCGATTAGATACAATAAAATGTGGTACTTCATATTACCTTATATATTCCTTGATGCATATCTTATTATTTTGATGAAGTAAAAAATATTCACTAATCATAATGAAATGTTATTAATTTATAATAAAACTTTCTATAATACAAATAATATTATGAAATTTTGACATTTTTGGGAGTCCGATGATGAAATCCATGGTGATGTTCTACCAATCTCATTCAGTTATCGGTAATGGACATTACAACACCAAAAACTTCAGTCTCTCAACCATAACATGATTACATACCAAGTATGTTGATACATATTCTATACTACATCTTTTATTTTAATCCCATCAAAAATAATTTTCTAATCTCAATGAATCTTCACACTCCAAGGATGAATAGAGAATAATGAGCTATTAGAATATTCATATAGATAATTATTCCTATTGGGTATTTTATGGACACATACTTGGTTCCTTAATTTTATCATTCCATCATAGTCAATGTCAAACTCAGGAAAAATTTCACCTTCACATGAAGATTTGATTCTTCCTTTCATAACTCTTTAATATTCACTTCGATAAATGGTTGAATACTCATTGAAAAAAGATATCTTTTCTCCCCTTACTAAATGATTTCAAGGACCATACATAATAAATATCTAAATATTGAATCTTTTATGATATCCATTATTGATATTATAGACTGATCCTTTTAACTTAAATCATTATCCACCGTCTTGTCTTTTATAGGGTGGTAATGTATTCAATAGTCATAACCTCTAATCAACTCCAGCCATCATATCTAGGGAATATTCTAGAAGTTCATGGTTAATATATACATTAAAAATTTATGATCAATATATTTTTCATATACGTCCCAATAAAGATAGTGAATCGGTATCATTATTGACAAAATTACAATATCTAACTCAGAATCCTTAAACCTTTAATTCTTTTCACGAACCATTAATTATCAGGATGTATAATCTATCACCATATAATTTTTCATAAGAACACATCTCAACAACTTATTATTGCATCATTTTAAATCACAAACCCTTCTCCAAGTTATGGTGGGAGAGAGAAAATTTTCTTTGATCATCCTTCTATTTAGTTCATTGATTTTTTTAACATTTAGTAGTATAAAACTATACGAATCACTTATGGGATAATGTAGTGAGAGGATTTTATTGTGGTGATAATTCATTTATAATGATTCAATAATACCCATCCAATGAAATAAAAATATATTTTTATATAATTGTTGTTGGATTGTTCCAATTTTAATCAAATTTTATCATTCATTAATATATTTATATGCCCTATTTTTATATTATATGAACAAATAATGCAACATTATGTAGCTAATATTCAACATTAATGAATTTGTAACTCATCTTCTCCTTCTTGATCATCTTTAATACAATACCAAAATTAACGTAATATTATTGTTTTCTTTTTGAATCACATAGATTATCATCTATAATGACTT
Organism: Viscum album; assembly: GCA_963277665.1. Taxonomy (NCBI): domain Eukaryota; kingdom Viridiplantae; phylum Streptophyta; class Magnoliopsida; order Santalales; family Viscaceae; genus Viscum; species Viscum album. The sequence goes on from OY728126.1 coordinate 1,190,920,725, forward strand.
CAAAACACTGATCAAATTAATACATAAAGAACATAATAATTAAATCCATAATGATTGAGGGATTAATTTTTTAGATTCATAAGAAATCACTAAAAATTCATAAAATCCATACATATTACTGAAGGATATGTTTTGTATATCCTCCTTCTTGATCATGAATTGATGATATCGAGAACAAATATCAATCTAGGAGATGTATTAATCTATGCATATATTATAAAATAAGTCATCAATACACTGTATAGAATACTTGTTATATATAGTGATCTTATTATGTTCTCTATAGTCAATGAAAATATGAATTGAACCATATTTATTCATAACATAGAGAACATGTTCACCATATGGTGATGCACTAGGGAATATGAATCCCTTATCAAGATTATTATGGATTTTCTTCTTCAATTCCTGCAACTCAATATGGGAAGTTCTAAATGGATCCTTTATAACATTTGCTCCGCAAAGTATGAATTATGTAGAAAATATAACTTCATGAATGATAGGAAGACTATAAACTCTTATATAATGAAATAAAAAATTCTATAAAATTTAAGAATATCATCGATGTTGAGGTTCTCTACATCCATTATGGATAAATACCCCCACGGAATCGGAATCATGTCCCATAAAATGGATGTAGTTTTCCCTGGAACATCATATTTATCCTTGAACTAGTTTGAAATCATTTTATGATTTTCAAATATCAAATTGGATTCCTTTACTAGGTTATTAATAATGGCTATAAATTAATAAATCCAATGTTGGACGAAAAAAACATCCAATTCATCTAGAGGTATAATAATTATATTTTATGGATAAACCTTCCAAAAAACATCAATTATAATTGAATAAATGACTCAAGGTGATATCATCGTACCATTAAGAGTTTTCGTGGCTAATTTAACATCTAATAGTTGAGGATATGTGTATACATATACATATAATTTCCATGATATAATGGAATTAATATAAATAATATAAAATAATATACTTATATATTTCAGAATGTCTATCACCACCTTAACATCATCATTTTATCAATATTATGTTAATAAAACCTAATTTTTTATCCATAGAAATAAAAATCATATTGAGATGTTATATAATAGAAAAAATATATCATAGGATGTTGTGTCATGATACATTTGTTTCAATATAATACACCTTAGGTCTAACCTTGGTTATCCATGTTCATTATCAATTCAAACCATTCATAATGGTTTATAAATGAAATTTTAACAAACCCTTGAATATACCTTTGTAGTGTGTAGCAAATTGTACAGTCTTTGGGCTACTCATTACGAACTAGTGATGATCGAGTTAATACCTAATCCCACTTTTCATAGTTTTTACCCCTAGGGTCATTTATCCTACAACTATATAAACTATATTTTGTCCTGATAGTGATAATTTATTTTAGTAAAACCACAATTATTTAATTAACCAAACATTGGTTATTCTTCTATATATAGTACTATGCTAAGGGTCCTCACTAAATTTTCCTCATACCAGTTTCCCAAAATAACTAAATCTTACTCTCATACCAAATGATGAAACCATTGAATTTAATACATAAATATTATATCTTATAGTATATATATTCATTAAATATCATTACGATCCATTACAAAACAATAAAGGCATAATGTATATTAAAAAATTCATACATAAAAAACTTTTACCTAAAATATTTACAATATCATCCACAAAGTTCATCACACAAAAAACCCTTCTTAGGAATTATATACCTAAAATCATTCCTCTAATCATAGGGAAAAAGTGACATAATATGGTTGAGCTCAGATTCTAATTAAGGTTAAATATTTAATATATTTATCAATAGATATTTTTTTGGATAAAATTAGACTAATGGTATGAGTGAATAATATTAACATTTTAAAATCATAACAAATAATTCATAAACCATAATAATGAGACATGGAATAAATCATGGCAGTTCATAAGTAATTAATCAAAAAGAAATCAAATATCATTATCCTGAAGATCATAAAATTTTTACATTATCATATCTTAAAAGAGTTTAATAAAGTGTTCCATAATCATAATCATAGAAATCTTATGTCAGGTCCACTTTCCAAGATGTTCACCACGTGATAGGACTGGGATAGCCACATGTATACCCATATTTGGTGTCAGATAACCTATCGTTTACCTTTTTTAGGATGGAATATCCTCCCACGTACCATTTTATATCATAAATAATTAATCTTTTCCCAATGAATTAGAGGTATATAACAGATCCTCCCACCACATAATCATAATACATTCATTTATATTCCACATTATTATAAAAAAACAATCCTTTCATTATAGCTTAACCCATGCAAAAGATAAAATAGTTTTATAAATATTTGAAAATAAAAATAATAAATCATCCATTGAATAAATAATGATGCTATCTAGTAGTCATATACCTATTAATTAATAATTACTATAAAATTATATTATGATGAATAAAAAATATCATTAAAAGGACACTTAAATATTTCTTGTGGAAAAAAATATTTTTCAATCAAATGACTTATTTCAAATTTGAAAATTTTTAAAGTTCTATTTAAAACCAATTTCATTAAAAATAATAATGAAACATATAATGTATGAATAATCTATTAATTAGTTAGGATGGTGGATATAGTTATTTTTTGGTATACGTTAATAAAATATTTTCATTCACACCATTGGTAAAAAGATTCTTATTTGGACAACCAAAAGAATATCCACATTCAATAATTTCATTAAATGAAAATAATTGGATAAAATAAAATTAATCAATAATTTGATAATAAATAAATTAATAACATTTAACTAAAATTTCGACATGTAGGAAAATGAATCCTCACTCAATAGAGAAACAAAGTATGCTTTCCTTAAAAAAAAATTATTTTACACATTTGGGCAATAACAGAGATAAAAATTAAAAGAAAATAAATTTTTAAAAATAAAATAAATCCTTTTTTTAAAGATAAATTATATAATTTTATCATAATAAATTTAATCATAACCAATCCCATTAAAAATGATATTCTAAGATAAAACCCACACTGATTCAGAAAATTTTGAACCATTTCCCGATGAAATAAATTACATAAAAATGAAAATTAGATACTATTAATATAAAAGGATTCATAATATGAAATATAAAAATGGTATGTATATGAACCAAATGAAATAAATATTTATTGAATATGATATATGTATCACAGAAAAAAATATGAGATGAGAAACCTTTACTTTCGGTATGGATTTCTTCGCAAGCCTTCTAAACACATATATATTAATTATCTTATTATACTATGAATACATTGCACATATAAAAACAATTTTAGGGAACATAACTATTTTTATCATTAAAAGATTTTATTTTCAATCCTAACCATATGATAACTAATATATGAATGGTTTTTCAATTATTGATACAAATAATAACTATATTTAATTAGTTTCCTTTTCAATAGTTTCCAATATAATTTTTTTAAATATTAATTTCTAATATATAGAAAAATACATTTCATGTAAGACAGGTTTTGTAATCATTAAATGATTTTACTAAAATAGAGTGCTTATCAAATTTTTTTATCAACATCAAACATTATAAATATATTTCATAATGTGGTTAATTCTGTTGATACTCACAAATCGAATAAAAATTGTATAAATTTAAAAAATATATTTGTTCATTTAGACTCAGGGTTGTGTGTAAAAAAAGATTTCAAATAGCTCAAATTTATTTAAAATGAAATTAATATAAATTATTTGGGTATTACAGTTTTAATAAAAGGAGATATTGATTTATAAAATCATAGTTGTATTTAAATGAGTGATTAATTTCATTATAATAGTATCATTATTATTATGGCAATCCACCTTGTTTTTTTTTGAAATTTTTCCATGTTTTCAAATTGGTTTTTAATGGAAAGGGTTATTAATTATAACTGATTGTGGTATATTATTTAGTGTATTTTAGTGTTTTATATGGGGTTAAAAGAATATGGGGAAGGTTTATTCATTCTTAAATTAATTTTAGGTGATTCAAACATATACATACACTCTTTGGTCTTTCTTGAGATTCATCTCAAATTAAATTTATTAAAATTATTTACCTTTGTTCCACTTATTTTGTAATGAAATTAGTTGATGATATTTTAGATAATTTTGTTATATTAATTTATAATGAGTTTCCATAATAACATCTATTATTAAATAGGATAATTTTTTATTTAATCCATTGTGGTTTTAACCCATATTTTATTATTTTATGAATGAATAGAAAATTTTATTGATAAAATAAGAATTTTTACCATATGTAGATGTTGAAGTCATCATTAATAAATTATTACCTTTTCATTTTTTTGAAACACATGAATTATCAACATTTTATAATCTGTTACTTTATTATAGAGATCATTCATTTTATTTTAACTAATTATTTAGGAACGATAGGCGAACACCTGATGTAGTCCAGAAGGAGGCAATGAAAGAGGATACTAACCTGAATATTCTCCGGCATTATAAAGAAGTGATGGGATATGAATATTTTGATGCCAACATGTTAAATGAGGATTCTGATAGATTGTATGAGATGTCTATTTTATTTTATATAAATGAGGAAATAATTTATTGTATCAAAAAATAAGGTCATATATTTTCTCATGTAAACAACAGGGGGAAATAAATATAGAAGAATATATTTCAACCTTGGTTAAGTTGGTCTACAACATTGATGATCTAATCAAATGTGATAAAGATATTAAGGTATCATATATATCTCATATATATTAAATATGGCGATTAATTAAAATATTTTTAATCTTTTCTAGAATATCTTTATAGTTCCCTAGGTGATTTTAAATTTGGTGCTTCAAGTAATATTTTTGGGTTCTCACATTACCTGAAAAGTGGTTTTAGGAATAATTTTTTATAATTGTCAGTATGTCAGTATAGGCCTTGGTTTTTAAGTTTCAAAATTTCTAGTTAACCTATCATATATAGATCAAATTACAATATTAGAAAAATCCCCTTTCAGAAATTTTTATTTGAATATTCACGTTTACTTTTTTTATGTTCAACCATAATGGGTAAGTGGTGACACTGTATATCCACTAGTTTAAAACGTGGAAATGGTTGGTAAGGTGATTTTTTTCTTCAATATGTTTATGGTTTGTTAACCTATTTTTTAGACTCATCCCATCCAAATTTTTATGAATCAATATATAGAAACCTTAACTATGGATTGGATACCTCAGCTTTTGGTCACCCTTATTAGAATAATTTTATTTGTTTATTCAAAAAACCAAATAAGTTAAATGAATTTGGGTTTTCCCAATATCCTAATGTTTTCCATAAGAATTATAATTAAATAAATTAATATATGTATGTTTATAAAAAGGATTAAAATTTAAATAGCTATTTTTTATAAAGAATAATAATTTATCTATTTTGAGTCCATTAAAGAACTATTTCTTGACTCTTTTTTAAAAATAATTAACTATTATAATTTAATAAAAGTTTATAACATATAAAAAATTGAAATATAATTAATTTATAAATTCTAAAACTACATCTCTAAGCTAAATTAGTTGTTATTAATAGGTAATGTAAAAATATAATGGGAGACCCAAGTAATAATTGAAAAGTGAAATATTTTCTTACAATTTTTTCTTAAACGAAAAAGGTGTCACCTTACATCTAGTAAATAATTATGTACCTATACCTTACTCTTTGATCATGTGAAATACTATCATAATTCATCTATTCAACCGTTACCTTAATGATTTATAAGACAAGTAACAAGACATAAACATGGGTCATGAGTGTCCTTCAGTATAAATGTAACAGTTTTATAGGATATAGCTGATTGAATGGTTTACCTAGGAATTAAAAGTAATAATAAAGTGACTGATTCTTGAAAATTTAATACCAAATGTATCTTTATAAATATTTTACAATCATTTCTTCCCTTAATTTTTTACATGGATACAATCTTTGAGGTAAATAGTGAGGATAAAATTTTATATGAATGCATTCTAATTATATATTATATTTTCTAAATGATGTCAATTATTTACCTATGTGATGTGTAGATTCATGTTATATACATGATTTTAAAAAATAACATATTATTTTGGGGTTATATAAAATTATTTTGTAAACATTCATGACCTATAATAATGAATATTCGATATGATATATTTTACATCCTGTGAATGTATAAATACAATCATACATGTTTTGCATTTGAGATATTATGATTAAATAGATGCATGGTTATGGTTTATTTTTTGATATAGTAGAATAATTCAGACATTATTAAAGTATCATGTGTATTTTCTCACATCTTAGTATGTATATTTCTCACACATATATTGAGAATACAGATATTGGGGTATGTTATTAATTTAGACCGTTTGAACAGTTTCATAGGTCCCTAGTAGAATGATATATGTATATGATGGGATTATAAATCCTTAATGTGGCATGTGATACACAATGGGAAAAATTAATGGTACCCTGACTCTATTATAACCCTTCCACTAATCATGATGGGATGGTCTACAAGATCACCTTGAGTCAAGAATACATGATCCCATATCCATTATAACATCGGTATTGCATATGAACTATATTTTCATTATTTAGTATAAATTATTGAATGATTTCATAGTCATTATAATATTAGATCTTATGAATTTGGATCTAAGTATGTATATCATGTATGGATCCTCCCAATATAGAGGTTATATTTTAGAACTACTTTGGGTGTATGTTGTGTTCTTCTTAGAGCTATTGTTATGAAGTTTTTTAAATAAATTTGATGTTTGGTATTTTTGAAAATGTATAAATTAATCTAATGCAAGAACCGTATTATTGTTATGATGATACCATGTATTTAAAACAAGGTGTGTATATATATATTCATCATCATTCTTATTAGTGTCACAAGAATTAGTTAATTTTAGTTCAGTATTCTTTTTTTTGTGTGATTTTTATGTCAATTTTTTATTGGCCATGGAGGTTAAAATTGGGGAACCTATTTGAATAAGCCACTATTTTTTCTTTTTTAGAGTATATATATTACTTTTTATGTGTATGTGTAGTTATATGGTGTTTTTTGTTGTACAGCTTTTGTAAATTCTTAATTATAGAATTTGTTTTTTTTGATTGATTGTTCTACATTGTAATAAATTATCTAAAAACATAAATTAACTAGTAAATTACCAATTCTTTAAAAAATTAGGGGTCAATATATCTCAAACATTAACACATAGGGTAAAATGAGTATTATCCTTTACTTAGTGATCCTGGAATTCACATGGGGTCATAACAAATTTGATCCGAGTGTGGTATGCGTATCCAGGACAAGATTAATATAATAGTATTGTGTTTTCTTCACATGAACAATACACCATACCATATGGGGGTGATTTATATGGATTAATTACTCTTATATTTTATTAGATCTTATTCTTTTTGTAGAGTAAATTTATCAAACCTATAATTTCTTAATCACACAAATAAAATTTGATTGATGACAATGAATATATGAACATACATATTTTACATAGTGTGCTCTAAGGGGATCACATAAGTATAATAAAAAAATGGTGTGTGTATGTACTCAATATTTTCAGTATGCGCTATAGATGCAAATTTTTTTGTATCAATCCACCCATGAATCCACATAGTGGTTCCCCAAGATGTTGGGTGAGAAGACCTCATGTGTGGCTCTCCAAATTCTATAGGCTACTAAAAACATGTGGTGGCCTAAGGTTCGTTTATGGAGAGACAATTCCCTCATTGATTAGAGTGTATCATACGGATAAAAAATATAGATAATCTGTAAAAATAGTTAAGATCATACAAAAATGAAATAATATATAATTATACAAGATAAATAGACAAATGTATGTAAACTAAATAATATATTAAAAAATAGAGATGATTACTACGTTTCCATAAAAAATGAGTTCATGAAAAAAAGGTATACACACACATACCACATATTATAGAAAAATAAAAAGGGAAAAAAACATAATGGATCGCGAACACTGGCTCGGTCCTTTACACCCATACTCAATCCTAACTTCGAATATTGCATCTGAAGTAGGAAGTTTCCCATTATCAATTCAGGTAATTCTACTTGGTTACAAAATGAAATCCAAGTAGGGTGTGATATAATACTCATTAGGCCACAACCAATGGTATCTAGATTGAAATAGTTTGTGCAATATAAAATGACTAGTTAGATAATAATAATAATAAATAGAAGATTGAAATAAATGGATAATATGTATAGTAGAATGCTCCACTTGGGAAACCTATCTGATTAATCATGCTTCAACTTAATACAGATGTATCTGAATCTATGTAACCTACACATTTGTGAAATATGGTGAATGTACACATAATAAAATAAGCATCAATGGAAAACTATCCCCAATCATGTTATTTGGCTTGGTGGATGCATCCTAGTAAATCCCAATTTGAAATTATCATTTTTAATTATGTTTTCATATTTATAATTTACAATGATGCATTCTATGTTTTTATAAGGGTATATTGAAGAGATTTCATGCATCACTTTAGGAATCTATATTTAAAACTAATGTTGTGGGTGTACTTCCAAGGAAACCCATTAATGATATCCAAATTATCACTATAGGTATGGTGTAATGGAAATAAGAACAAACCTCTAAGTCTATACCAGGAATCACATGTAGGGGTCTAAGTCTCTCTCATGGCATGGTAGAACCATCTTTCCAATAATCCCATCCACTTGGTCTCCCATAGAGAACTCATATCACATGTTTGGAGGTAATGTAAAATTAATAGTGATCCCATCCTAGGGTTATCTTGTGTCACCCCTAGTGTGTTTACAATTTATTAACAATTATTCACTATATGGAATGATGAGTACATACAAGGTTCCCTTATGTTAGGACCCTTGTATCTCCATTGACATAAGGCGTGGATATGATTTGGCTATCAAGGTTGGATAATTTAGCAAGTAATAAGATATAGCAAGATTAATAAACTATCCACTACATTTAATTAAATTATTAACATTATAACATTAGTAAAAGAACATGGTAATAGGGACTAAGGAATATGGTTTAAGGACTAAATGGTTAAATACATTTACTATGAATTCCACTAGGTTAATATAATTTATTACTTGTTTATGGAACACAGAAAAAGTGATTTATCACACTATAAGGAAAAGGAAACTAGGACATCAAGGTAAGACACGCATGATGTAGTGGCCTAGATCAAGGTGATCATCCAAATAGGTGATTCATCACTCACTAGAGTCATGCCAAGAATGTTATAGAAATAAATATAATTTATTTAATAATTTTTTTGTTTCTCTAGAATGGTTGAATAAGTAGAAAAATGATGAACTATATAAAAGTGACTAAACAAGATGGAAATTATCTAGGCCACCTACCCTAGTTTGGATGAGGACCACTAATCCATTGCTGGCCTTGGATTCAATATAGATCATAATAAAAAGGAAAAACAGACCGATACCTTGAAAATAGTGAAAATAATATCTCACCAAAATAGTGCATGTGGTAGGAAGAGAAATGATGGAAGGAATAAAGTTGATTAGGGATATTACCATTGTTGATCCAACATGACATTTAGTGATGAAAATAGTGGTGTGATGGAGGGGATCTCTAAAAAACTATGTGAGTTGTAGAGGACCTCATGTGTGTGGCTCTCCCACTATGTAAGATAAGGAAATAACCCCTATTAGAAAACAAGGGGGTTTTCTATTTTTGAAAAACTGGGAATGACATTTACATGGAAGGAAAATTCCATACACACCGTGTGAATCCCAAGGTCCTTCCCTCAGGAAAATACCCTCTGATGATTCCCTGAGTACCTGGGTGAACCCTTACATATCTTTTATATACTACATGACATTTATTTCCTTTACAAGTCATGTGTCAGGTACACAACATGTATTTCACTTCCATATCTACTCTAGAACCACTTTTACCATTCATTCCCAAGTAAAATATTTTATACAAAGGCCCTGATCATTAGAGCATCATCCAAACGAGAAAAATCAGTGAGTTTGGACTGAATATATAAGCTAATCACACATCATTGAAAATATGGGATATTACATCGTTCCCTAATTAAAAAAACCTATCCTCTATTTCTCCTTATGACGGTGAAAAAAATTGTTCTGTGAAAATTTGTAACCAGTGATCATGAATATCAACCTATCCCTCCCAAGTCTCATCCTATACACAACTATGATACCATAACACCCAGAATAATGGAACTGACCTTCCTTGAAGAGATATCATGCTTCAATCAATGATATGTATCTGATTCTCCTCGATGGGTGAATCTACATCCATGTCATTATCCTTAGGATCAAATTAATGATATAGGTTAGCATAATACTAGTTAAGCTACGATACATAGATGCTATCATGCATGGGATAGTACCTCTATGTTAACTGTAACTAATAGGATATCTGCCCGATCGCCCCCACAAACATGAAATTTTTTATTTACTAAGAAGATAGATTTCCATGTATTTGAATTTTAATATGATCCAATCTAGGAAAAACATACAGAAAGTCCTGATATCCCACCTCAGACACTAGAGGTCTATAGTGAGGATCAGTATAATATTTCATTCTAGAATGAGTTGTAGACATAAATTTCATAATTATTTTTACCTTCTATGAAGTCTACTAAATTGGAAATGGACTAATTAGTGCTTCTTATACTTTTTCTATCTAGGAAAATGGTGAACAATACAACCTACCATAATGGTCCTCATATAGATCCATATAAATCATTTTTGGAAAGATGATATTATAGGAAAACTCAATCATGGGTATTTGATTTTTCTATAGACCTCCAAAATCAACGAGACATTCTCATAGCATGTCCTCAAGCACATTTATCATCGACATGGATTGCAGTTTGGTCTGAGGGTGATATTCCATACTTAAGAGATCCTATGAACCTTGTGCCTTATTCAAACTGTTCCATATTTGTAAGGTAAACTGGGAAACTTGGTCTGATATGATAGAATGGTAAACACCATGAAGGTGAATAATATTCTAGATATAACGCCTCCCTGTATCGACAACTGAGAAGGTATCCTAGATCTATAGGAAGTGTCTGGACCTATTCAACATGTTTAATACCACCCATACTACACTGATGAATTGATGAATATCAAAAATCATGTCACGAAATATATGGTGAAATCAATATATTTCCACACAGGAATGGATAGGGGATGTATGAGCCCAGTAAGTTGATCGTGCTCATCCTTCACATGCTGATAGGTGGAAAACCAAGTGATAAAACATATAATCTAACACTTCATACCTGCCAACAATAATATCAGCACACATCTAGGTACTTCTTAGTTCAACCAAGGTGAATTTCCCATATTGAAGCATAAGATTCACACATAAACTTTTCTAGTGTATTGAAAGGGACCCAAACACACCAACAAAATATAATGATCATGTTATCAACAATAAACCAACCATGAGGTGGTTTCTCACATATGACCATATCCATTAAGATGATTCCCCTGTAATCATATGGATAACTCATATGGACCTTCTCCATAAGGGATGATGTCACCACCAGATTTGGTAGAATATGCTACTCGTGTTTTTATTGAACCTACAAGTGCATATCAAAAAAAGAGACATAAACTACCATTTACTGATATATTCTTAGATCACATGTGTGTATCTTATATGGATCAAGGAATCAACTACTACATTAACCAAAATAGGTGTATAATCAAGATCCAAATAGAAGAACTACATGTACTCTACCAACATATGCTACCTTAGATTCAAGTCTCATTGGGTGGAAATTTATTTGTGACTTTTGTGATCAATTTCAACAATGAATCATTCACCTAATAAGTATTTAATCTAATATTATAAGTCATTAACCACAACTTCTATCTCAATGTTGCGGGTAGGGTAGTTCATCTCTTGTGGTTTCAGCTAGCGGGACCCGTATACTACAACCCAATCTCACTGTACCAAAACTACTCCTTGACTGATTCCTAAATCGTCACAGTAAATAGTAGATCCTCTTCCCGGCTCTAGAAGAATAGAGATTAGTGCTGGCATTAGTTTCCATTTCAACTCAAAAAAGTATTCCTCAAAAGTTTCATACTATTTGAATTTCACACCCTTCTTGGTCAGGCTCGTAAGAGGAACTATCAGGCATGAGAAATTAAAGATGAATCCCTTTTAATAGCTATACAACACCAAGAAACTACGTATACAAAACAAATTATAGGGATATTATATGAAACAATTACTCTAAACTTATCTAGATTATCAAATAATATAGAATCTAAAATTATTTGACCCATGAAGTGATATGAATTGATCCAAAAGTGGCATTTTTTTATATTAGAATATTGATTTCTGTCATTCACTGTATTCCACATGATATAAAGATGGTTTTCATGATTATGTCTAGTTGGATAAAATAATAACATGTCTTCTACATAGGCTACCACAAATGAATATAGGTATGTTTGGAAAACGAGATTCCTCAAGGCCATGAATACTTCTGGCACATTCATGACACTGAAAAACATTACTAGGTACTCAAACAAGCTGTATCTTTTCCAGAATTTTTTAGGTGGTGTGTATGATGGTCTCACATGAACATGATGTTTAGATAACCATAAATAGAATATGTATAAATCTTCCCATCTTTTGTGTTTCTCAAAGATGTTGTCTATAAGATGTAGTGGATACCAGTTCTTAACTGTAACCTAGTTCAATCAGGGGAAATTTGTGCACAATATTAGGGTACCATCCTTCATCTTGGTGAAAAGGACTGGTAATCCTTGTGGCAATGTTCTAGGTCACATAATTTTTTTCCCTTTACATATTAAAGATATTTATTGAATTCATAGATCTATGTAGGTGCCATTCTATAGGGGTAATGGACACTAGTATCACACTTAGCACTAGCTCGATGGTCATCTCCTCCAATCTCATTAGAGGTAAGATGAAGAAACCATCCATTGAGAAATTTGTAAAAAAATCCACAAAAGGATGTAATTCCCCAATACGCCTTCATTCATCACTCATAAAGAGACTCACTCTCTATACTATCCCAATACCTAGCCTAGAATTCTAATTTCTAGGTTAGCTCTCTTAGAAATTCCATTTCCTCCTATGAATGTACATATTGTCGTCTGGTGATGTGAGGCATATGGATTGGTGAGGGAAATAATCATTTTAATGATAAAAATTTTTCAATACATTAATAGAATTATGTTTAAGTGGGTCATGTCAAGGAAAATAAAATTCCACAGGAAGTGGTACCTGTCTGTCTCAAGGGGGAACACCTTACAATGAAATATAGTCTCAGATTGAACTCCCAATGGCATGTTGAGAGTTATAACGCAAAAAATAAATTCTATTTATAGGACCAATCATTTAATAAATTCAAAAAAAATATGAAGGATTTTGTTGCACCAGTATCAAATAGGTTATAAACTAAAATAGATGTTACTAGAAAAGTAAATCTTACCGTAGATGGACCTAGACTCTTCTCCTTGAGCATAGGATCAACTACATAGATATGGCCCCAATATAAGGCTTGATATGTAGCATAATCATCCTAGAAGGGATCACTCTACTAGAGAAGTACATCTATGGACTGACTACCATGTCCACAACCACCACCTCATCCTGATCGGCTAGTATATGTTGAGTGCCAAGCCTTATCTGAAGTCCATAATTTCCACCTAAATGTGTGGTTGGTATAGATCCCCAATAACTGGGAATTGGAGGAAAAGATCAATTAAATGATAGAGGTGACACTTCCTTCTATTGTCCAAATACTTAGTCAGATTCCTCATACATTGGGGTTTCTTATAGCCTATCCCACCACACTAGTGGCAAACCAAATAGATTGCAGTGCATGCCACCTGGCTAGTACTGCCCCTGCATAAAACCTCAAAACAACACTTCTAATCATTGGTAAAACCATTTCACATCATGGAAGATAAGACACACTGGACCAAATTTCAATGTCCCTCATGTTCCATAGAGTGATGAGGGATTAGTTTAGTATATCTAAAACAATGGTCATCTAGAAAGAAATAACCTATGATTAGATAGATTATAAAAGAACTTCCACAAATCTCATCACAATTGTCATCCCATCACTATACAAGGTCAATGAAAAACACAATAATTTGGTGAAAATATCTGAATATTCCATAAAAAACTTTCCACATTGGTGAAGGTTCGTGAACTCCCATGAACGATCAGATTTCAAGGTCTTTAGAAATTAGTAGTTGAAGAAGGATATCTAGATGGCTTCCCAGAATACACACTAATGTTGACCAAACTGAGTGTGGAAATCCCACCAATTCTTGTTGGAGTTAAGTAGAATATAGGTGGAGAGTTTGGACCTATGCTTTGCCGCTTTCTCTATATGTTTGATTGTTGAAAAAATGTACTCCATCCATTACTCAGTAGCCTAATGAACACTATCCCCAGAGAAGTTGGAAGTACACTGCTACTAGAACACCTGAGAAAACTCTGCCATAGTAGGGCCAGGTTGAGTAGCACGCAGAACTATTAGTATGTAGAGGAAAAAATATCATGGAACTCATCATTAGTGACCATTGTCATAAAAAGGAGGTTCCTCATGAGGAATTATCAGATGTATCATGGGTGTATTAGATCCCACCACCTCTAGAGAATTCCCTTCCCCACTTTATTGGAATACAACAAGGGGAAGTCATAGGGGAATAACTCTACAATTAGAAATCAAACTCCTAAAGTTATATTTATAATATAAATGAAATGTGATAAAGGAAGGAACATGAAAAAGTAATTTCTTTAAACGAGTCACACATCTCTGAATACACCTAAATCAAGGACCATGTGATAATAAATAGATATAATGGATCATAGGAGACATATCCTACTACCCACTAATATAGTCAGGTAAGGGTGAAGGTCCTGCACAACTCAAAAAAGGTTCCGATATATAGACTTTTATGTTCATGGTGTAGAGAAAAAAACCTTTACATTTCATATTTAATATTCATATAATATAAACCATTCATTTTAAAATGATAATTTATTTAAAATAATTATTATTTATGTCAATATAGGGAATTCAACCCAGTTATCTTAGTCAATAATCCCAATTCATAAAGGCATGTACTTTTTATTAACAAAAGGTATAACATCAGGTAAGTTCATTCTAGTGAGTACATCAGGTATCAAAATTTAACAAGTCATACATAGTGATTTTACTGACTCAACTAACACATCAAATTTTTTAAATAATGTTCCTAATAAATTTTTGTTCTCATCCAACAATAAAATAAACTAATATGGTATCATTGGTTAATTAATGTGTCACCGTCAATCTATGTGGTAAAACACCAATTAGATTGACACTGGAAATTTAATTATCCCAATTATGTCATCCCTACATAAAACTAGCACACTATAATACTTATCAGATAAGGCACCACAATATTAAAATTCTATACAGTAAATGAACAAAAAAGAGTAGATTTGGAATGACATAATGCATTGCATTTATGTCATATAGTGCCTAGTTTGATACATGTTTTGATTTGACCACATATAATTGGTCCATGTTATGAGGTAATCGTCATGGTAATATCAATAATAATAAAAGTGGAAAATAAGAGTGTCACCCAATGGTGAAATCTATAAAACTATAATAACATAACCAAAAACATCATTAACCCATCAAAGTTATGTTGGGTTCCCCTATACATGGTTTATCTACTCCTTGTAATAGTCTCATTACCAAATTCTATTACATATTAGTCTCGTATATAATACCAAAATTTTAATGTAAAAGGGGAAAAATATCCATGAAACATCTTTTTATCATGCCACCATGAAATCCAATATTTAGTACCTAGAGATGATGGGATTCAATACTTCAATTAATCCTCCCTGAAAACCAGTAGATGCCCACTAGCTGTGAGGGCATAGGGTGTGTCTATGAGAAAACATCATTGATTAGAGTGTATCACAATTATTGTCAATATAATTAAGTAAAAAAATTGATAAGATAAGGAAAAAATGTAATAATAAATAAACATCCTAGAAAAATAGACAAGTAGAAGATGAATAAATAATAGATACAAACATAATGATGATAATCATGTATACATTCAAAATTATTACAAAAGAAATATGGGATATAAGAATATACAATCTGAAATAAAAAATAAAAGGCCCAAAATCAAAACTACTAGCATCACAATAAAATCCTAGGTCATATTCCTTTATACTCCATTATAACTACTATTCAAGAATCGAAAGCTCGTCATTCCCATTATCAATACTTGCAATCATAAAGATTACTTGGGTACTAATGGAGGAACAAGTAGGGTGTGAGATATAGTTTATAGGCATCACCAATGGTTTTTAGATCAACCCAATTATTTTTATTTAAAATAATAAGTGAGAAAATAATAATAATAATAAATTCAAGATGAAAATAAATGGATATAGCACATTAGATCGGGTTCCACTTGGGATGCATGTCAAATTATACCTTCATCAGCCTTTGTTAGATATTTCTGAACCGAGGTAACCTACACATATGTGAAATATGGTTAATGGAATAATAATCAATTAAGAATCAATTGTAAAACATCCCCAATAATATAATTTTTCTTCGATGATGCGTCATAGGAGTAAGAAGTTTCACATTATCAATCTTTAATTGACCTTTAATCTTTATAATTTAAGCAGATAAAGGTTATCCTTATCAATGTTTATCCCAAACGAATTATAAGAATTTATCCTGGTTATTTTTTATATAAAAAAATACATAAGATTCTATCCATGGATACCCAGGAATGTGATCCCAAGTATCACTCTAGGAATGGTGTGAAAGTAGAAAAAACCTCTAAGTTAATCATCGGTATCTTATAGAAGGGATTGAGTCTCTTTAGTTTCATGGTACAACAACTCAACACTGATCCCATCCATGAGTTATCCCATAGGGAACTTGTATCAACCATCTCGAGGTAAATTAAAATGAATGGTGAGCCTATACTAGTAATATCTATTTTCACACCCACGTTTTTACAATTTATTAACACATTATATCTATAAGTCACGATTAGGCCATCCAAGTTTTCCTTATGTCTGAAGCCTTTTATATAACTCATCATTATGAGTGGATATTATTTGGAAATCAGGGTCATACCATTTAGTATGGTAAAAGTAATATAATGACTAGAAAATTGGTCACTTCATTTAATTCAACAATTCCAATTATGGAATAAGGGAAAGCACATGGTAAAATAGAATAATGTACAAGGATTATTTTTTAATAGCATAAACTATAGGTTTATTAATTTTAAAAGGTAAAAATCATTTATTACGAGGCCAACAAACACATAAATGGTGATTTATCATCCTATAAATAAAATAAAAGGACACCACAATGGTAAAGAACAACTGAATGGGCGACATAGATCAAGGAAAATTACCCAAGGATGATTCACCACTCACTAGAGTCATACTAGGCATGGTAAAGAATTCAATTTGATTTCTTTAATAGATTTCAGGTGTTGATGGAATGTGTCACGACACGTCCTCGGGGCCCATGCCGTGACTACCCCAAGACCACCTTCCATAGGCCAGGGGCTGGCGACTAGCACCAAAGGCGTAAATCCTGATAACTGGGAAGGCATTGCCGTTATAAAAGTAACAAAACACCACAGAGTACAAGCGGAAGTAAAACACTAAGTACAAAAAGAAGTGCTAAAAAGTAAATGGGCCAGAATACAAACCCAAAAGAAAGTACAACTACAACTGAACAAAGTACAACATAAAAATACAACAGCTGGAGGGACGGAAGTGGATCCTGGGTCGTCCTCCTCGGATCCTACCTGAAGGGTAGGTACAGATGGCGCAGCTCCTGGATCGTCCACCACGAATCCTACCTGAAGGGTAGGTACAGGTAGCCTCCACAGTGCTCTCGTCCGTCAACCTCCTCCGAGTGTCGTCTCGCCGTGAAGTCCACCTCCAGACACTGACTTGTCCTGTAGTCCACCTCCGGGTACCGTCCAGTCCTCG
This sequence comes from Viscum album, assembly GCA_963277665.1. Lineage (NCBI taxonomy): Eukaryota > Viridiplantae > Streptophyta > Magnoliopsida > Santalales > Viscaceae > Viscum > Viscum album. Next base: position 1,190,938,874 of record OY728126.1, read on the forward strand.
AACACTCGGCCTCCGTCAGCACTGCCTGTCGTCTGCAACCAACACAACGAGGTGCGGGCATAGCCCGTGCTGGGGTGAGTATAACGATACTCAGTAGGGACCCTGAGACCCTCAAGGTATCACTAAATCCAACAAGTATAACCACAAAGAAGATCTCAACAGATAACCTCTACTTAGGTATATGCCCATACATATACCTACGTTATCAAGTAACTAATCTCAATCATGAGGAAACACAAGGATCATGAGATCAACGGATAACCACTACCCAGGTATATGCCCATACATATACCTAAGTTATCAAGTAACCCATCTCAATCATGAGGAAACACATAGGTCAAAAGTCTCAGCTCAAACCAGGATTTTAATTATCAAAACCGTAACTACTGAAGAGATCCGTCTCTAGAGTGTACAGTGGTCCTGTCACGACTCCGAGATACTTCTCACTAACCTAAGACTGCTGAGGTACTCCTCCTGTCGAGTACCGCGGGCCAGCCACCTAAACACAGTAGTGCTTCCCGCCGAGGTATGTCACCCAAACACAGTAGTGCACACCCCTTAGTAGCCTGCTGAGGTACTCTCCGGACGAGTACCGCGGGTCTGCACTATCACACAGGTAGTGCTCCGTCCGCCATGGGTCTGCACCCAAACAAAGTAGTGCTTCGTCCACTGGGCTAGTCGACTCACTCCAAGTCGAGTTGGTCAAGTAGTCGTCAGGTCTCAGTCGGTTACACGGTCTCCGTACTCCGCACGCTCGACTCTGGGAGGGTCCTCTCCACGAGCTGCAAGTCGATTCTCCAAGTATCTCAAGGTCCCACGAAGAAGTAACTCAAAGGACCGTCTCGTCACAGGGGTCTCAACGCAACAGAGGGTGCATCGATCGGACGCCCGGTCTGTGAGTTATTAGCCTTTTCGTCCTAGGGGCCCGGTTGGTTTCGTGAGCGAACCAAACCCAGCTGTATCTCAACTGTACCCCGGTCTCTCATAGGGTATACTCATAGGGACTGTTTCTCAACGTGATTGTCAAGGCCGCTGACGGTTCGTCAAACGGACGTCCTGTCTGAAAGATATCAGCTTTTCCGTTCCAGGGGCCCGGTTGGATTTCAGGTGCGATCCAACCCGGCCACTACCAAATGTATCCAAAACTCGGGCGAAGGATGCCAAAAGTTCCGTATCGTCAACAGGAACTCAACGCAATAGACGGCGCGTCAATCGGACGCCCGGTCTGAGAGTTATTGGCTTTTTCGTCCCAGGGGCCCGGTTGGTTTTTAAGGCAAAACCAACTCGACCGTACTCCACTTGCGTCCAAACCTCGGGCGGAGTGAGCCAAAAGATCCGTCTCACTAAGAGGAAACTAACAAAGCTGACAACACGTCAATCAGACGTCCGTAGCTCAAGATATGAGCGTTTCCGCTCCGAGGGCCCGGTTGGATTCGTGTACGAACCAACCCGGCCGAACCCAAGGTATTCCGAAACATTGAGTGAGACAGACCGAAATGACAGTCTCGCTCCAAGGATTGCGTTGCCGCTGACGGCGAGTCGTTTGGAGGCCCGTAGTTCAAGTTACAAGCGTTTGAACGAAAGTCGTCCGTAGACGGGGGTCCGGGCCCGGGTCGACCCGGCCCGACCCCCCTGGTTGGCCCGAACCGGGTCGGGTCCGACCCGGTTGGCCCAGCCCGGCCCGGCCAGGGCCGATCCGGCTCGGCTCGGCCGAGCGGCCGACGCGGGGGAAAGCCCCCGCCACGCGTGACACCCCCGCGGCACCCGCGGGGTGTCGGCCAGACAGCCGGACGCGGCGCGTGACAACCCCGCGGCACCCGCGGGGTGTCGCGCTGGACACCCGCGGCACCCGCGGGGTGCCGCACTGGACACCCGCGGGGTGCCGCGTGACAACCCTGCGGCACCCACGGGGTGTCGTGCTGGACACCCGCGGCACCCGCGGGGTGCCGCGCTGGACACCCGCGGGGTGCCGCCGCCTCCGACCGCCGGCGCTGCCGCGCCGGCGACCCGCGCCACCACCGGCTTCCGCGGGCCGCCGGAGTCGCTTTGGTGGCCCGTTTTCCTTCCCTTCTGCGCCGTTGTTCCTCCCGGGTTCCGTTCTTTACTGTGGGATCATCAAATTGCCCTTGCATCATATTTTGCCGTCGCCCGCCAAATCCGCAAAACACGAAGAACGGCGGAGGGTTGTCGGGCCCTGTTCGTTTGACCCGCACCCTCCGCGTTAGATAAAATCAGTGGGAGAAATTGTTCAACACATGAACCGACAATTTTAATAAAATAAAATTGTTCATTGAAACCGGTTCTTTGAGTTTTAAAGAACGTTCACGGGAATATAAAGAGGGGTATTCCAAAATAAATCCCTACCTCGCCGTCGCTGTCGGATGCGAGGTCGTCGCGGAATTGACCGTCGCGGAAGGAGGTGACCGTCACACCGCGGAAGGGCGTCGCGTCGACGATTCCGAGGAGCAAGAACATAAGGATTTAATTAATAATAATGAAATCCATGTTGTTGTTGAAATCCAAAAAGAAAATAAAAAGAAGCGCAACCCCCTACCTTGGTTGTTTTCGATCGAAGGCTGTCGCGGGGTTGGATCGTCGCGGAAGAAGCGCCGCGAAGGGAGATCCGTTGGCGTCGCGGTACAAGGCTTCGCGTCATCGATCTCCGCAGGTTTGGTGTTCTTCGCGTTCTTCGCGTTCTTCGCGTTCTTCGCCGAAGAAGAACGCTTTCCTCCAAATCCTCTCCATGCCACAAGTTTCAACCCAAAATAAAATAAGCTTAAGCCTTATTTTATTTACACAACTAAACATTTGAATTTCAAAAGATAAGAAACGAACCATTAATTCGTAGAATTAATTCAACGAAAGAAACAGATCATTTAATTTACGAAAGAAACAACCCAATTAAATGGTCTGTTAAGATTTTAAGAAACGCGCCAGTTGACTTTCATTAAGACGGGTTTTCACGGGTGCGTTTCTTAGCGGAAAGAAACGGGGGGGCTCGTGCGGGCCCCACCTCACAAATATCCTACCAAGGGGTAGGATATTTCTGGATAGCATCCTATCCAGTTAAACTCAGTTCAAGCAGCCTTTAAGTGGCTTCAAGTGGCTCTCAAGTGGCTTAAGCGAAATAAAATAAAGTTGTCGCAAAATTATTTTATTTCTTAACTTTAAGCCCGAAAATTAAAAACCACACCCGAGCAAACGCAACTCCAGAAGAGGCGTTTCTAAGCAAATACCGGCGCTGGGATTTCATCGGAGCCCTCAGAATTCGATTCCGGGCACCAGTTCAAAAGTTAGAAAAACCTGCACGTTCGTTCACTGAACGTACCCGAGCCAAACTTCAGAAAATGATTCCGGGCACACCGGGCCTCGGAATCAGGTGCCGTCAGAAGCTGCGCTCTTGTAAAATTACAAAGAAAATTAAGAATAAAATTTCCTTGAAATTTACGGGTCTTTACAGAATGTTATGGAGTGTGTCACAATAGTGAAATATATAAGAGTAATGAAACATGAGGGAATGCAGCTAGGATTCCAACCTTAAGTTAATAGATGAACACTAATCTATTTCCTACCTTTTATGAGAAAATGATCAGAAGAAAATGTTAAAAGATACCAACTACATGAAAATATGTCAAATGAGCTGGCACAAAAATAGAAAATGAGTTTGGAAGAAAAATAATGTAAGTAAGTAAGTGTATTATGGTGATTAACATTATAGATCTAGCATGAATGATGAAAATGAGAACTGAGATTAGGTTAAGGGGATCTCACCAAGCCCATGTGAGCTATGGAGGACCTCCCATGTACAACGCTCCTTCTCTGAGGGGGATGAAAATAACCCCTGTTATAAAATAAGGGGGTTATTCCAATTTTTTAAAAACCGGGCTAAGAATTTACATGTCATGTAGATTCCTTACATGTCATGTAAAGCTTAGGGTCCTTCCCTATTGGAAAAAACCATCTCACGATGTTCATAGTACATAGTCGAAACCATAAATTCCATGTATCTCTTAAATGTATAGTATTTCAATTAAACACCATATTTCTAGTACATTCTCGAAATTAGGCCTTCATCTAGCCTCAAAACCCCATGTTACATTTACTTCTCATGTAAAATGGACTAACCTATGGGCCTCATCACCTAGGCATAAACCAAAAGAGGAAACACAACGGGGTTGGTCATAATTAAAAAAAACACACCTCACTGAAATGTTAGGACATAAATTGTTTTAGTAAAGACACACTTCTAATATTAGAGCTACATTATATTTTTATCTATGTGATCACGACATTAATATTATAAATTAAAATGATGTGATATGATTAAATCATAAAATAAGTATATTGAATAATGTAAACCTTTCCAAAATATGTGTTTTCAATGTTTTTAAAATTCATCTTTATGCCCATAGCTTTAGTGGAGTTCTTCCATCATCAGTCTTCATATAATTAGTTTTCTATATTTTTTAAAATTATCCATTGTTATTTTTTTTTCATATTATCACTATTACCAATTCATAATAATATTATCATCCTATAGATTCTTAATATAAATTTATGGATCACATCTCTAGAAAGTTAACCCATCAATTCCTCACATGTACACCACCTAATGATTCTTAAAAACCACCCATTATCGTCACATAAATTTTTTCTAGTGTACTAAATATAAAAATAATCCATCATAAACAAGACCAAATAAAAATTATTGTATATTTATACTTAATGGTGTGGGATCCTCAATTATGAAGTGAACCTAATTAAACAAACTAAGGTTGGGGAATGATTTACTTTATTTTTATGTGATTCATGTAGGACTACCAGCTAAACATTATCATATAATATACTAGTATTAAAATCAATATGTAAAATAAAAAATGATATTATAAATTTTTCTGACCACAAATTGGATGTTGTGTTGGAAATTCATCCACGTTGGGATGTATTACTCTAGTAATAAACAACCTGAGTCTCCAGAAACACATCCTAATGGGTATTCCATAGCTTGTCATTATGGGAATATCTCTTCAATAATTTTTTAATTTTGGGAATGTTGTATTAGGACATTTTGTTCATGGATATAATATCATCATATCAAAGAAAAGACTAAATTATTCTGAACCATACTGATATTGTAGCCTCTATCTTATGGCATGTAATAAAAGGCCTAATTTTATAATATAATAAATCATATTTCTAAGTGACATAAACATAATTTTTCTGTTTTTTCATTAGAATAATAATGATCTTAAAAATATATCTACATTTCAATACATTAAATTTTTTATATGACCATAAGTTTCATGTTGCGAGTAACTGAATTTAAAAAAAAATCATTTTATTGATTGTATAATATCATATTCAACTTCCCTATATTTTATATATATAGGAGATATTTTTTCATTTTCACATTTCAATTATTTACCTAGAAAATATTATGTAAGAATGCACATTTCCTTTTTAAAGGCATTAACTCCTTTCATGAAGTGAATTTTGATATCATGGTGTGAGTTTTAGTAACAATATTCTTTATATGTAATATCATGAAATTTCTCCATATATCCAATCTTATTCATAGTTACAATAGATATGCAATTTTAAAAAAGTTGCATCAATACAACATATGGACTAAAGAATACCTCAGTTTGGATTTTTTTCTAATCCTATTTATCAATCCACAAATTATTTTAGTGTCATGTATTCAATCCATACCATATTATCTAATTTTTAGATTATCCAGCTATAAAATTTTTGGAATTTTTTTAAAAAAATAGAAAGGTTTTCCCTTGCCCCAATTTGATCATGAAAGGGTTAAGGATTCATTTACTATGAATGGAGTCATTATAAATTCACTAATACTATGTGGGTTAATGAACTATATAAGAAATAAGATATCATTAATATTTAAACATTGATATCAATAATTCTACAACTATCTTTCATTTTTATTATACTTTTCTAATGTATAGTATCTATATATTTCATCAAACTATAGGTTCTAGGTAAAACAACAAAACATATATAGGCTATTACAAACAAATATTCTTTTTAATGAATTATCACCAATTCACATGAAATCATACACCATGAAAAATTAATTTCTTCAATAAAACATCATAATGATCCCTAAATATAGAAAAATGCTCTTTTGGTGAAAATTTTAAAATAATTTTAAAACACTAATTACCTTAGACATTAGAATTTCCTTTCATAGAAGATATTTATTGTTCAAACCTCCACTCAATTTAACCATTATTGTTTTAGGAGGATATAATTTAGAATCCCACTAGAGGTGATATACATGATTTTATTTAATAATGAATCATAATCAATAGAACTATGGGTGTGAGATAAAAATTACCAATTTTCTTATGTACCTTGCATTGATTTATACTATATACATCATTATTGAAAGATTGATTCATTCTACATCATGATAATAGAGGGAGGATGTGGATGGATGATATTTTATTGATATTTATGGAGATACATATATAATATCTGGTGGGGGGTTCCCTTATGTGAAAGGTTTGAAAAGGCCACACACGAGGATTACGTTTTCTCAATAGAAGAAAATAAATAATTTATTATACGACCATAATTATTATCATAATACATAAAAATACCCATAATTAATAATAATTATATTATTATTATTTCAATGGAATGTCAATCTATTACAGATAAAATAAATATCATTTCAGAAAATTAATTAGTATAAATATAAATAATATTTAATATATCTATTCAACAAAAAATGACTACTCAGAGCATATCTACCACTCATTATTTATTTATCATAAAGTAAATAATTTTTTTCATTTAAAAAATGAATATATACTACATTAATGGGGTTTTGAATATATATATTTTTGTCATAATATTCATCTCATATAAAAAAGATACTCAATATATATGATCAATAAATCCAAAATAAAATATTATTCTTTAGAGTAGAAAATAAGATTTATGCAAATAATTACACTCAATCAAATTTAATCGTAATAAATAGAAATTGTACATGTGTTCCCTTAATGTATTCGTCCATAATGGATTTATGTGGGTTCACCTAAATTAAAATATCATCATATAGAACCATATAAAGGAATCAATGTGGAAGATATCAATTTCATAATGAAAACTACCCCTTATGAATTATATCATTGTAGTATAACCACTTTAACACAATATCTAATAAAAAATGATTCATAATAATTTCCATAATCTATATTATTGATAAATATTTATTTTATTAATTTTAATGAGTTCATCAATAATGAATTCTCATTGAATTTATTTCAATTGTTCCATTTAAATCAAATTGAAAAGATAAAATCTTCAATAAAGATGGATGTGATAAATCATTCCATTTATTATTCAATAATATCATATCATTAATGATGCACCCAAAATTCCAAACATCCCCATGAATATATGTTGTCATAGTTTCTATAAATATATATAATTATTTTACTCATGATATTAATTAATATTAATCATAAATTATAAAGATCAGTACTGACACTCACAAATAGAAATTTTTAGTGACATATAACAATGAGGAATTTATAAGAGTGGGTTTTTCCTCATAGTATCTTTTATTAATGATTAGTATGTATTCACAACATGAGTTGATGTGTTTTCCACTTATGTGAGGGTATGTAATAAGAAAATAAATAATTATTTCATTATTTTAGATGAACATTCCATACATTTCACAATAATAAGTTTCCCAGAACCGTAAAGGTATAATGTCTATGATGATAATATATATATATATAGTTTAATTCCTAAATTATATTTAACATCTCCTATAACAGTATTTTCTTAAATAACCTTTCTTAAACATATCATATGTAAAACTATTCTTCATTACTTGGGGAATAATAAAACATAATAAAGGTTGAACACAGATTCTCATTAAGCGTAACATGTGAGATATCAATCACTTATCATATGAATAAGTATGATTTACATAACGTTTTCAGATTATGATCATAAAATAAAAATATTATATTTAACTAATTATAGATAAAAAATAACGAGCGCTATAAAAGGTCTTTATAATTTCAAAAGACATAATTTAATAGATTGAGTAATCGATATTAATCAATCAAGATCCAAGATAACTTATAATAATTATAAGAACATGTGATGATAATCGTGGAACAACCATATACCAATAAAAACCATTAATTACTCAAGTATAAATTCCAAAATTACCATCACATTGTAAAAAATTTTCCATAATAGATTAGATTACATCCCAAACCAAATTTCATTAATGGAATGGGTACACTACTAATTCTATATCAAATTACCTCATGAGATATCAACCATTACCTAGTGAATTGGAGATATATATTGTCCTCTATATTCATTATGATATATAAAAATAAAAACTGTCATTGTTAATAATATCAAAGAATCATAAAATAAATAATTTACATAGATATTTCATTTACTCATAAAACTCATTAAAACACCATAATTCCATTTATAACTTGATTACCCCATGGAATGTAAATGGGTCAGGTAATTATTTCATCATAACATTATTGACCGATGGGAATGAAATGGGTTTTATAGAATCCTCTTTAACATATCTTTATCATAATACATACATCAAAATAACATAGATTTTATGATAATAAAACATCTTTTATCAAGCATAATAATCCTTAAAGGATGATTATATACATTAAAAAACCTTTGAAAGATAATTTTATCATTTCATTGAAAATAAGTAAATTATAATTATATTTTGATACATATGAAAAATAAACATTTATAGAATATTTTGAAAGATATTAAATTTTAAGATGGCCATAATCAATTATAATTGAGTTATCAAGCAATTTATTGGTCATAATGGTGGAAAAGTTGTCCATACCATATATGTTATAAGATAATATTCTTTTAATTTTTTTTTAAAAATGAAAAAAAGTTAGTCATATATAACATATTAAAAAATATTCCATATAATAATAATTAAATAAATTCAAATGTATTGAAAAAAACATCCTCAAAAAATTATTTATAGATCAAAGCATATATAAATTATTTTAATGTTTAGGACATATATGACATTATTAATCAACCAAATAGGAAATAAAATGTTCTTTCATAAAAAAAATCTTGATCATTATTATAGAAACCCCAATGTTCACATACATAAATATTAGATCATATTAAATTACAACTCATTACATCTAATTATGAACCACCCCACAACTGAAATGTTTTAGTGTATTTGGAAATATAGATATACAAATACACAGTACATAAATGATTTTTATCATATACAACTATATTATCCACAACTATCATCCTTATAAAACATATCATATGTAAATCCTTTCTTCAAAACCTTTGGATTGAATAAAAAGTGTGTGCTCACTTTCTCGGTATGGGTAATATGGGAGATATCAATAAATCTCCTTATGTTAAAAAATAATGAGTATAAGAGTAAGAAAACCTGATTTATAAATTTAAAATTCATACCCATAAATTCATAAAATCACGAGTCATGGATTAAATCATGGTATATCATAATATGTGAATCATAAATTAATCAAAGAATGTTGTCCATGATTAAATAACATTGACATGTACTCACATCATAAATATTTGGTATATACTCCATTTTAATAAAAATCATAGAAATCATATGTTAACGATACCCACCAAATAATTTATAAAATATTAGTCTTGCGATGACCACTTTTTTACCTACTTCCGGTTTGGTATAACCTCATTTTTACCCTATTTTGGGATTTGGATAACCTCTTGTGTAACCTGTTTTGGGATTGGAAAAGCATCCCATATAACATTTTATCTCATAAAAACATAATCAGAACCCAATTCATTAGATACCTATAACAAAACCTTACAACACATAATCATATACCATTAATATATATTCTACAAGATCATGAAAACCATTATCAATACATAAAATCATAACCAATGGATAATAGAATGAGTTTCCTTATTACTTTATAATTATAATCATAAATTATTTAGAGAAATAATAAATTTGGAAGTATTAGATAATTTCCCAAATAAATTTTAAGAAACATACATGGATGTTGATATAGATTGAAATAACATTAAAAGATTATTGAAACATTTAATGAGGAAAATCAAATTTTATTTTTAATTAAATTATTTATAATAAATTAATTTCCAATAAATTATTCAAAATTACTTTTTTAAAAGAACCACTGAATCTTTTAAGTGAGGAAAAAAGTAAATGATATTTAATGATAGTGGGAAATTCCATTCATGTGATTTATGTTAAAAAACTCCTTTCACATTTTTTGTAAAAAAATCAAAAGTACCTCATTCTAAAAATTGGGTGAAGAATCATTAAAAAATAAAATAAAATAAAATAAATTAAAATTTAATTTCATAACACACATTATAATTGTAAAAATTCATTCTTGTATACATTTTAATGAATATATGGATATGGAAAGTGAAATAGTTCTTACTAAGTAGAGAAATAAAGTCAATTTTTCATAAAAACATAATTTGTGTATCATGTGTACCAATAAATATAAAAATGTTAGGAAACATTTAATATTTATAGAAATAACCATATTATAATAAAATATTTAATATTTCAGAGAGATATAGCATATATTCTCCTCGTAGGAAACTTATGTATAAACAATCCCGGTTGAAACTGAGATCGAAACATAAAACCCTTACCTCAATTATAAATTTATTCATAATCCCTATAAACCCATTTATATAAAATTTAAATTTATTTTACATCTATAACATAAATATATTCATTCCTATAGTACCATCAATGTTTAAATTATAACATTTTATGACTATTCCATTAACAACCATTCAATATCATCATCATTTCTTTTATTAAGTAATTCGTTTTCCAGGTATGTTTTAGTTTGGCAGTTATATTCCTTTAATTTTGATCATGGATAATTAATATCTGTAATTTATGTCATGAAATTAATTTCATATTTTCTCTTTATATATATATTAATGAAAATTGAAATAAAACATTGATGAAAAATTAATTACATCAATACAGGGAGATGGTAGTCTGTATGTACAGATTAGTGTGGTTTCCATTTTCGAATGGATTTAATGCATTAAAGACATATAAAAATTCAAATTCATAGAATCATTATTATATCATAATTATAATATAATATATATATATATATATATATATTAAATATATTATAATATTTCACTGTGATATGTGGTCATGGAAAATGAAATTTATCACCATGTGGAGGTAGTAGTCGACGTATATGAATTAATGATAATTTCATCTACAATTTGATGGAGAAGAGTTGATTTGGGGTTATGGAATCATCATAATAGAATTAAATTATATTTATAACACTATATTAATCATTTTTTTTGTGTATAAATAATGTCTATAATAACTATTAAAATAAAAAAATTGAAATTTCATTGCTAAGATTTATACCTCTTCTTTGAGACACATCATTTCTCTTACATTGTAATCCTTTATGGATTGTTATTAGGATAAAATAATAAGCCATGGTATTGAGTTAAATAATATGGGATGGTTCTTTAGTAGTTAGTTTCTATAATAGGATTCATAATTTTTCTGAATTAGGAAGGATAATAGGTTCCCTTATATAAGTGAGGGGAGGGATTCACATGGAATATCTCAAAACAATTATATAATATAAGGTCAAATACAAGGGAAAGTATAACCAAAGGAACATGAATATTTAATTAGGATATCATAATTTTGAAATATCATAAAAAAATAAGAATTATAGAAGTTTGGGTGGAATTCTTATTATTATCTCTTTATTTTAACACCTTTCATAAATAAGTTTTTACGTTAATCATGGATTCTTTTACTAGTTTTACTTTTCATTTTGAAATAAAATTAATATAAACCAATTAAATTATTTTATTTATTATTATTTAAAAATTTTAATCCATTTTACTAGATTAAATTTCATTAAATGGTAGAATTTAATATCAAATAATCCTGAAAAAAGAAATAGAAACCAATTTTAAAATAAAGAATTATAAGTATAAAACTGAATTTATTTCCATTCCACGCATTTAAAAACCATAAAATCAATGTTATAATATTTATTTCAATAAATAATAAAAAAAATTATTAAAAAATTAATAAATGGGGGTTAATTTAATTTATTAAGATATTAAATTCTTCACGTATAAAATGGTGTTTAGAACAAATTTGTTCTTCTGAAAAATGATCTTATACCAAAATCAAGTATAATATTGATTCATATGTAATTATCTAAATTATTTATAATTTTTTTGTAATTATGATACATTAAGATAATATTTAAAACATAATTAGACCTTTACTGGAAAATAAATTACAACTTTAGGAAAATTCATACATTTTTGTAAACATTGAAAAATAAATCATTTTATTAAAAAAATTACCCTAAGATAATATTGAAAAGATTTGTCCAAATATTATATTCAATTATTCAACAAAAATTTATAGAAATGGTATAATATAATTTTAATTTAAAAATGAAATTTCAATGAATGTTTTTTTGATGAATTGTTTTTTAAAATATGAAATGAATATACTAAAAACTGAGTAATTATTAATTTTGAATAGATAAATAAATTTTCATTATTTAAAACCAATATATATATTTTCTATATTTTTTTATTACTATTCAAAAATAGAAATTTAATTTTTTTATAACAGTCACATTTAATTAGGTTTTAATTAAATTTCCTAGTTTTCTTAAAGCTCATTGTTTCATGTAAATAAAGATATCTAAAATAAAATTTCTTTTTACAAAATTTTCATGGTGGTGCATTCTTCCACCCTTAAAGAACTGCATGCTCACAAATTTTTTCCTAGAAATCAAAAATTTTATCATTAAAAATACCTTATTTGATATTATTCATCATTGAGAGGGATAATAAGTAAAACATTAAAAATGGGATGTGAGAAACATAATGAATACCTAAAATAAGGCATAATTTGGTTCTCATATAGAGATCAATTTTGTAGAAAGTTAAAATCTTTAAATAAATGAGAAATATTATTTCCAAAAATAATAGATAGTGATAAGAATGTTAATGACTAAAAACCATAAATTATTTTTGGGTTAAAAGACCATAAATTCATTATAAAAAACTACAAAAAGGAAAACATTTTCATTTCCAGTGTCCCTTTTCATAGAGTTTAGAAATTAATTTATAAAGGGACAATGGAAAATAAACTTACTTTGTTAATTCAAATCCATAAACATTGTTCCATCCTTTGGATTCTTTTTTCAATTAGTTTCCACATATTTTAATCAAATGATGTAATGATGAATGATCAATATGAATTTTATATTACTAAGCGAAAAATTAATATTTTTATGGATTATAAGATCTCTTATTGAATAAATATTCATTCCATGTATCTATGGATAATTACAAAACAAAAATAGTTTGTTCACGTTATCATATATAAATGAATCTTCATATGATTAAATAATACATTAACCAATAAAAACATGACAATAACACCAAATTTTATACATAAACAATTCAATAAATATATAACATTAAAAATCATTAAAAATATTTATGAACAAATTAAAAACCCAAATATTTGAAAAATGGTTTCCAAATTGTCAAAACAAAATTAAAATTAATCCCCAAACAATATAAATTATATCTAGTATCACATTAAACCACATGTGATGTGCTTTACCACATATTCTCCCAAAATATTTATTTTTTCTAAAAAACTAATCCACCATAAAACATAATTTAGGAAACAAATTATTCGAAAAATAACTCTACACATACTAACTCTCATGTTCCATAAATCCATGAAATATAATAAAATACAATAGAAATCAAATTTTCATCATATAAATAATTGATTTCATGATCCCTAACACTACCCAATTTACATTATCAATATTAATCAACTCTTTTTACAACCAAATATTATATTTTTAAAAACATGGAGATATTAATCTTTATCTATCCATAAATCACGTGTTTTAAAAAAATATCAATATACCAATAAATCACATTTCTAGGAAATTGGGACCATTCAAAATTTTATTGAATATACATAAGAATAAAGTACTATAGATCAATATCCAGATATTTTAAGATACTTATAACAAGAAAATCATTGATAAAATAATTATACATTATAATTCATGATTCTTAGTACTTAAAAAATTTAATAAATCTACTTCATTCTTAAACCATTAACTAGAATTATTCATCTTATTCCTCAATACATACTTATGAAATCTTAAATATGAATCATTTCATATGAATTTTCAACTATAATTTAAACATGGTTATTACTTTTAAAATAATATAAAAAGTTAAATACTTTATGAAATTAATATGTCATCTTGTAGTCACATCTTTGTCAATTGAAAAACTATTACATGTACAACCTTCATGGTTTACTTCATAGGATTTATGCCTAGGAAATAGATTTTTATAATACACAAAATTTACCCTTTTAATACATTAATCCTTAGAGGTTAACTTATGAAATCCGTTATTACCATGTAATTAATTAATATTATATTTTTTATTACTTTTATATTCTTTTATCTATCACTTTTCTTACACTCTCGAAACTTATTTTCATTTATTTGAGTAATTTCCATGAGTTATTCTTCCCTAATTTTAAATATGTGGGAAACTAAATCATCATCCCTCAAAGACTTAATGAAACATCATTTTTCACTTATTTAGTTTATTCATAAAATCACATATCTTAGAGTCATTAATTATATATTGGGATAGTTTCTTATAAATAATCCAAAGACATAAAATTCTATCTCTTATTCCCATTTGTTTCTCATAATAAAAATCATTAGATCATTCGTATCATTTAGGTTCATCATAATTCCATTTAGTTCAATAAATTGACTAATAATAAAGAAGAATAATTTGAGAAATAATAATCATAGTGATTAATCATATAATCATTAAAAATCATCCATTGTATTTTGAAATATTGACATGTTATTTTCAATCTATGACATCATTTATTTATCTTAGGTCTCCATGGTTATTATATATTCAAATCATTTATAATGGGTAATAAAGAATATTTTATGTAACCAAAGAATATATTTAATGAGTGTCTAGAAAAATGTAAAATGTTATTCCCACTCATCATACTCTGGTGAAGATTGAGCTAATACCCAATCTATCTCATTCAGAGTTTTACCCCTTTGTTCATATGTTTCATAGCTTCACCCACTTTAAAGTTTTTATATAGGGATAAATTTTCTAGTAAAACCAAACTTCATTATTTACCATAACATAAGATATTATCCTATACTAAGGCATATCATGAGGGTTATGTCAAAAGTTTTTTCAACCTAGTTTCAAAAAATTACTAAACCAAAATATGATAACATCAATAGATACTACAAAAATTATAAAAGTAAATAGTACATGTTGTTAGAGGAATACTAGTAAAATGTCATTATGATCCACGTTATAACTGTAGGGGTTTAGTGTATTAGGAATCATTTATACATAAACAAAAGGTATATAAAATATCTAAATCATCATCAAATAAATATATTACCACCTTAATTTTCATATTAATATAAAATAGAAAACATTTCTTCCTATTCTGGTGATGGAAACATAAGAAATTGTGATCTCAAGTGATCAGTGAAGGTAAACATGTGAGATATCAGTCAATGATCATATGTTATCATATAGTGGAAATAATTTTATAAAAATATGAGTTTAGTATTTGAAATTCATACCAAACAATTTATATAATCATGATTCATATCAAACATCTAGGAATTTCCCAATAAATGAATCCTAATGGAGATAAATAACATGAACTATGGGTGAATTCCATTTTCATAATATCTACTCGTAAAATATTTTAATAATGTGTTTCATAATTTTAATCAATAAAATAACATGTCTAGGGAAAACACCAGGAAATTAACCACATTTTAGGCTTCAAATAAACACATGTGCATCAACTTATCTTGTGGTCTAAACTCTTGTGTATACTATTTTACTATTGGGATAACCTCTCTTGTATTGTCTATTGATTTTGGAATAACCTCCTATGTAACCTTTTTTAAATTTGTATAACCTCCCATGAACCCATTCATATCATAATACATTAATCATTACCCAATAAATTTTTTGGCCTATTACGGACCCACTCATTATATAATCATTATTCATTCATATTTTTTCCACAAGATCATGAAAACATTCATCATTACATCAAAGCATAACTAATGGAAATGAAATTGGATTTCATCAACATTTCTTCATCATTATTATAAAATAAATAGATGGTATAGTTTTATTATGTTTATAGTAAAGTATAAGAATCATGAAAGGATTTCATAATGTATGAGTTGAACTTCCAAAGATCAGAGAAATATTTCATAATAAAAATACATATTTCATTTCGAAATAACTTATTTAAAATCTAAAAATCTCAAAAATATTGAGGAGAAAATTTTCTATTAAAATAACCATAATATTTTTTAAAGTAAAATTATTTCATCATAAAAAAATTTCATTTTTCACCTATGTTAAATCCAAAATTCATTTCAAATTTTCAAAAAAGTTTATTGGGTAACTCATTTTGAAAAATGAAAAGAATAGTCCTTTATAAAATATTATTAATAGAAAACAATTTGTAAAAAAGTATTCAATGAATCTTTTGGGTATATAAAAAAATATTATTGTTGAAATTGAAAAGAAAATATGGTCATTATACAAAAAAATATTCCCGACCGAGGGTGGAAATAAAATCTATTTTTCATAATTTTTTAAGTATATTTTGTACATAATGAGTCAAAAATGAATGTAAGAAATGTAATTTATATAAATAAACGTTCGATAAGGAAATATAGTTTAATTTGGAGAGACTAATCCTATAATCTCCTCAATGTAAATTTATTCATAATCTATCTTTAGAAAAAATGTCATTACCACATAAAAATATTACCTAATGTCAATCTCTCTGAAAAAGTACTCTAAACTCCTCTATAAATTTTTAAAATTTATTATAATTATATACCAAAAACCTATTGTCAACTACAATACCATACATGCTTTAAATATAATATATTATCAACATATCCTTAATAACAATTCATTATCCCCACCATTTTTTGTGTTAATTGCTTTGTTCTTCATGTATTTTTTAATTATATATTTATCATTGTTGAAATTTTGCCCTGGATCTTTAATATGTATAAGTATTATAATTATATAATTATAATATATATCCATTATATATATATTTACAACAATTCATATACTATGGCGATGAAAAATTAATTACATCACTATGCGAAGGTGGTAGTACATATGTACACACAAGTGATGTTTCCATTTTTCAAATGATGGAATGAAATAAAGAATGTAATAAATAATTATTATTAAAAATTATTATATCATAAATAAATTATTCATATTAAATATATCATAATAAATAATCATAAATGATAGTGATTGAATATGAATTATATCACTACGTGGAGGTGGAATCCCACACGTATGCACGAGTAAAATGTTCATCTCCCATAATATGGAGAAGATGTAGAAAATATTTATTCCATAATCATAATAACATATCGGTATCTTTATAAAAAAATCATCATTTTTTATAGATAATTTTTTTATATGGATTATGATTATAAATAAAATTGAAAGAGTTTGATTAATATTTATACCACTTATTTGAGAGTCCATTATTGGGTTACACTTTAATCTTTGAAGAATTTGTCTTAAAAGAAGACTATAAGAACTAGGTTAGAGGGAAAGAATAAAATATGTTTTGGGAGTAGGTATTTTCCAGGATATAATTATCATTTTTTGTGAATAAATAATGATAATAGGTTCCATTTTATAAGTGAGGGGGGCAAAAATATAATTTTTCAAAGATTTCAATGACATAAGGCCAGTTTACTTTTCATGTGACTCTAAATGGACTTGAATCATAAGGTATAATAACAATGAAATTTTATCAACCAATAATATGTATAAATTTTTTGGGATAAATCACTTCTCATATATTTTGGTTAACCCCCACCCACTCCAACTGATAAACCTGTTGTAGCCTTTACCGCAATTATTTTTTTTATTTGTAGTATTTATTATGATCAAAAATTATGTTGAACCTATTATATTATATTAATTATTTGTATTCCAAATATGGATTCTATTTTTAAAATTTTAGTTTATAAAAGTTTTAAAATATAATTTTAAATAAGCACATAAATCACAACGAAATATCATTTTAGAATAATGAAATTTTAAGCATAAAACTAAGTTTACTTCAAATTTATTTCCTGGTAAAATCCACCAAATGAATGATAAAATATTTTATTGAATATAAAATACATAAAATAAATTTTGAAAATTAATATATATATATATATATGTATATATTAATATAATTAAATAAGATAAAATAAAACAAATTTCCCCTAAAAACTATTTTTTTGAAACAATGTGTGTTTAATCCTAAAAACAAACATACAACAAAACAATTTATAATGATGATTAATATGTATTTAAATATATAATTTAAAATTAAATGAGGATTACATAACATTAATATAAAATTTAAAAAGTAATTGGACATTTAATTATAATGAAATGATATTTTTTAGAAAAAAATAAGTATTTTAACTAATCACTGAAAAATAAAAAAGCTAGAAAAAGAATAAAAAAAATCCTAAGATAATATTGAACTGGTAAATTAAAAAATATTAATTATCTTATATTTTTATTCTATAATTATTTTAAATTATTTTTTAATTTCCATATAAAATATTTAAATTACAATTTTTGAATAATTTTTTTTAAAGCACGTAATGAAGTTTTGAAAACTGGGTAGTTAATTTTTATGAATTAATAATGTTTTAAATTATATAAATCCTGTTTAAATAATATTAATAACATGGTTATTAAAATTAATTCCATCCAATTTAATGACCATGTTATAAAATTCACATTTAAATATTATTTTTATACTATATCGTAGTATGCTTGAAGCTCGGTTTGGCGTGTCAAGAAACCTATTGAGTATAGTAATATTTTATGAAAAAGTTTATGGTGTTACATTTTAATGTAATAATGATACGACAAGGAAAATAATATATTATAGACCTAGAAACAACTATATTAGAATTCAATATATACGTTGTATGAGATAAATATCATATAATTATCCCAAATGATATTCGGGGATAAAAATTCATTATTAGAGATGAGATTGCAACAAAATGCACCACCTCACGTCATAAAATATTTTGTTTTCAACATTTTGTTCCTATATAATAAATATATATTTATTTTATATCTATATTGTAAATATATTAATACTTATCACAAAATATATCATTCCCTTATAATTTATAGTTAGAATTTTATAAACATTTTTTCATTTAAAAACATTCCAGCGAGAACTATTCCATTCTACTAGCATATTTTGGTTCGACGGTTCAAGTCCATGATCCCTAGTCATGGTTTTGTCATATATGGAATATTAATCATGTTTTAGGTTTTATAATTATTCATTAACACACTTTTCATAGATTAGTTTGGAGATGAATAATTATTTAAATAAATTCATAGAGACAGTAGTCTATATGTAAGCTCGCATAGTGTTTTAATTTCTCAATTTAGGAAAAGAATGAAAAATAATATTAATACATATTAAAAAATATTATTATTATAATAAATAAAATATATATTCTTTAAATCAATCTATGTGGCCATACATGTATAGAATTCATGAAAAATTAATCACATCGCTTCGTGGATTCGGTAGTCCACATACTTGCAAAAATGATGTTAATATTTATCATTGGACCAAAAGGGGATAGAAAATGGTTGAAACATTAACATAAAAACGTTTTTGTTTATTAGTGATATTTATTTCATCATTTTCATATTATTATAAATTATTTATAAGGAAACAAAAAGAAAATCAAAATAGTTAAGAAAAGACAATTACCTTTACTTCGGGAAACCTCCTTTTGCATACACCATAAGCCTTCAGTGGTTGGACTTTTTGGAAGATCAAAATCTCCAGGACATGGGGAATTGAGTCATTAAGGAATTGGAATAAGTATTATCTAATTTATATGGATAAAAATATGTGTATCATTGAGGTGATGGGGCCTCCATTAATATGTGAGGTGGGTGATAGACATAAAAATACAAAAGACATTAATATGTAATAAAGCCATATTATATTTATGGTGGAACTAAAGAAACCCAAATTTCACTATAACATAATGGGTTATTGAAATATAGTTATCTAATAGGATTTATTTAAATTCGAACTTATTTAAACCCCTATATCATTATTTAAACCCAACTTTAACCCTTTTATCATTTATTATAGTGACAAAGTTTTATCATGGTTAGTATTCATAATGAAAAAAATGAAAAGAACATATTTTAAAAAGTTTAGAAACTCTTATTCCAAATATATAAACCATTATATAAAATTATATTTTTATATGTGTTATAAATATATTTAAAATAATATCACAACATGCAACGACAACCATTTTTAGAATAATAATTTCTTAAGCATTACACTAAATATATTTTTATTCATTTCATTTAAAAAATTAAATGGATGTTAACATATTTTATTTAATATAATATAATCAAATTTAAATAAAAACATTCATCAATACATATTTATATAATTAATTAATATAAAAACACAATATGTAAAAAAATCTGATTTTTTAGGAAAACATATATTTATAACTAAAAATGATAATATATTCACTTATATCTAATTTATAACCAAGGAATTGATTTTTTATATGTTAATAAAATTATTTTTTAAAGCTATAATAGTTTTAATTATATTTTAAATAAAAAATTTATTAAAAAAATCCCACAAAAAATACCTCAAAACCGATCTTTTGTAACAACAACACTTCTAAAATTAGGTAAACATTATTTCCAAGAATTGTATTTATTTTAAATTAAATATAATTATATTAATTATATTATTTATAAAAATTATTCAATTAATTTTATGGTATTATATTTCACAAGGTATAGAATATTTTAATATTTTAAATAGATACATATTATAAAATTATCAGGAGTTACATTACAAGTATACACCACTTGATAGTATGTTTCATCACTGTTCCATTATATGATTTTATATGACTACATGGAATATATATTAAGAATATAATCTTATTACTTCATAGTTCTCATAATAGTGGTGAATAGATATTACAATTTAAGTGTAATAGATCCTACAAGAAAATTTTTCAATAAAGAAACATATAAGAAATCTCAATATGTGAAGATATTTTTTTTAATATTACACTATATGACTACACATGAAATATAAAGTAAAATAGTAATATTTCATTGGGAACCAACTACAATAGAAACCCACTTGGGCTAGATACATATTTATAATTCTTTGAGACCACTATATCTTACATTATGTTCTTTCATACACTAGGATATGGATTTAATTAATCATTCCGAGAAATTTTCTTATGTGGATACTCTTTATATTTTTATGTAACGTCATCATGAAAAATAAATTAAAAATGATACTTCAAAATTATGTTATTCACTGAAACACCACTTTAACCACCACTGATAGGGATACGAAACTATTACAATTCTGATAGGGATAAAGAAATAAACCCATTAGGAATAGAGTAGTTGAAGTAAATGATAGTTATAAGAAAGATGACAAATTTAAATGGAATGAAAAGAGAGTACCTGTTTCTGATTATATTTTCTTAAGAGTGACACATCAAAAAAATTACATTATACCCTTTAAAATATCCACCATTTCAGTATTATCATAGTATATTATGACATGGTTTTACTGTTAGGATCTATGCCCAGTTCGTAGATGATTTTTTTGTGGCAAATGTTCTTATTTTTTATCTCAGATGAATCAATAAACTAAAAAAATATTTTATAATCTACAACCATGTCATTCATTGAGCTCTTCAAGATCATGAAACATTAATAACGAGTTTATATGTATCCTTATGGTGATTTTAGATCATATTGATCTATTTTGAAACAATAATTGGTATATCTAACAATAAGTAGCTCATTATCACCTCAATAAACTTTTAAAATATAATTATTATGCCTCAAATAATCTAGGATAGTCTTGAATTCCATAAAATAGTGGCATCCAAGGTCTTCTTGACATCTTCCTAACACACTTAAGGCATAGGTGAAATCTACCATGGTATGTAGAATGACATGTATGACTAACCCTATCACTAAATTATATGGGATCCTTGTCATATTATGTATCTAATCATATGAGGAAGGAATCATTTTATTTTAATAATTTCTTCATCATGACATTTCAAATAATTCCATCGGATATTTATCTATACATAATATATTTAGTATCTTATCAATATGTACACCCTAGGTTTGGCTAAGCAGCCTCTAGGATCTATCACAATTCAACTTGGTCCCTTGAACGTATGCTGATTCACTTATTTATTTATTGGAGGATAATTTTTTTATTCATGATTTTATGGATACTAATATCGTCATCTCATTTAAAAAATATAGTATTCCATCAATATACACAACCAAGAAAATGACCACACTCTAATTAAAGCTCTTGTGTACCCAAGGCTTATATCTATTCATTATGAAAGAAAATCCCATTTTGATTATTAAAGTTAATTTTAAATGTCCTAGATTCTTACATGAATTCATTAATGGATCTCTAATTCAATTATACCATATTAAAATTATTTCAATTTAAAAACCATTCTACTTCTCATGTAAATATTTTCATGAAAATTATAATTATTTTTTTAAGATCCATTTGTGCAATTTTATAGTTATGTTAAGATACTATGGAATGTATAATTGTGATGAAATATTGTATAGAAAATGGTGAAAATGATAAATTGAAATCAATTTGATGATGTAGGTTAATCCCTTTTTCATCCTGTCATTCATTATAGTTACTAACCTACTGATTAATGTCTATTTTCTTCTTGAATACCCATAAAAAATGAGCTTTACATCCATCATAAGATCTACTAGAATAGAAATATGGATTTAGTAGATGGAATCTATTTTAAAATTCATAGAATATTCTTAATTAGATTATTTTGTTTCATTTACTACTTATTTTTATGTTATTAGATCATTATTATCAATTAATAATGATTCACTATATTTGATAGCTAATTAAATGTATCATTTTGGTTCTCTAACATATTTTATACTTATAATTAGTAATTGTGTCTCTATAACACCCTGTTTATGTGGTTTGTATTAATTAGTTCTTATTCTAACTCATATAGATCATGATCCATGAATTCATTAATGTTTGTATTAATCCTACTAACTCTTTTGGAGTTGTGATGCCTCTTAGTAAAAATGATATTTATATTAAACAAGAATTATTATCTTAGGGGTCATATTGTTTATATCATTTAGTTTTCCAATTATATGGTATAATGAAACACATAGTGCATCTTAGTGAATTTATGTTTCCCTTCTTGGCCTTAATAAATTATACATAGATTTACACTCATAAGTTTTAAAAAATGAGTTACTTAATACTCTATAATGAAAATAAAACACTATTTTACACATTATTTGGAACATGGTTTAGTGTTCATTAATTTTTGTCTAATATACATCCTAAAAAGGATAATATAAGAAATCCATGATATATCATTGATCTTTCCACAAACCGAACCAGGACTCCCCTAATTCGGGAACATAGGCTGGTCTTTGTTAAGGCCCGATGGGAGTCTGTGGTCCCCAAATGATGAAAACTAATACATGCTCATCAATAATATAATATGAATTTTTTTCACAAAAATTGAATAAAATAAAATACTTTATTCCTTTATTGAAACCACGGAAATAAAAAACTTAAATTTATAAAATAAACATGATAAAATAAATACAATTACGATATATAAAATGAATGGGGGGAGAAGTATACATAAAAATATGGAAAGATTTATAAAACCATGATTCAAAATAAGAAAAAATTAAATTACTTATATTCATGTAACAAAAGGGAGAACCTCCCACCATAAACCACTATCACTCATGATTTACTAACATGAGTTCCCACCACCTCTATGCAACAAAATGATTTCACCCATGTCTAAAAAAAAATTCTAGAAAGAACCATTTTGTTTTTGTATAGTATGAGAAAACTTATTTTATTAGTATCCAAAAAATTCTAATAATATTTATTTTCATTACTAATACGGATTCATTTAATTTCACTTCACACATAATTTAGACATTGATACTTTGTTATTTGGTTGAAATTTATAGTAAATTGGATATGATGTTAATAAAGGAGAAATGTTATTAATGTTTACAATTTTAACCATTTTATACTATAATAGAATTTTATGGTGTATATCCAAAATATTTAGTCCATCTATCTAACAGATGGTATAACTCATTCAATCTATAATGTTTATTAGCTGAAGAAAAACATTTAATGTAAGACCAATACATTCATTATAAAACTATTGGGGTCCAAAGTCCCTACATAATTTTTCCATACATAAATCATGTAGATATAAAATCAATAATGATAATAAATTTTTCAATAGCATTGAAACACAATGTATTAGAGTGTATAATGATATGGTGGTGACACAATTATGATGAAATGTGATGTAAAACATGCTTATTTAATAAGGTTATTTACCCAATAAATATTCTACACATTCGAAATTAAAGGGGCTTTGTATTTTCTCGATTTTGATGTTCATTTTAACCTTGTTATTTTATTTTTTATTTTTTATTTGACATTAATGTTTTGTACTACTGTGATTCTGTTCATAGAATATTAATATTTTTCATGTTTTGATGATTTCTTTTACCTTAATTCCTCAACTATCATACCATGATGTTGCTTCTTTTCTATTCTTTAAAGTTTGAGTTTTCATGATATATTAATTGATTATGAATTTATTTTATTTAATATTTCAATCATAATTTATCTATTTAATATTTTTCATTATTTTATTTTAATTCAGGTATTAACCACTATAGGATATAGATTTAGAGTAGGGGGAGTAACTCATTAATCAATATATGAATAAAAACATGATAATTTAGGAAGTCCCTAGGGTAAAATAAATCAATGTGTAAGATGGTTTTTGGAGATAGTCGTATGCATGGATTGGTTTGGATAATAAAATGAGTAATACTAACTATATATATATATAGTATTTTTTAAATAGAAGAATTTATAAAGGATGTGGTGGCTAATATATTCTAGATGATTGATCTTATAGTTGATCCAAGACTATGAACTTATTATATAAACTACGATTTTTATGGAGTTATAATGTATCATATAAATCTAGGAGAATATTTTTTTATTTAATAAATGATTTTATTACATTAGAGGATAATTTGAGTTTTTCGTAATGGTTATGGATTTCTAAAAATTATCAATATTAACTTTAATGTAAGGCAGTGATATTTTCAAAGAGATAATGGGAAGGGTTTATCGAGATGAATATATTTTCTTGAGGATTAGTGGTTGTGATTATGATATGAGTTAGTGAAATTTGATGATATAATATTGTATATATATTGATATAGAATTTTAGATCAGCCTAGTAATGTCATATGGTAGTATTCTTATGTAGTTTTATAGATTCCCTATGGTATGAAAAAGACACTCATCAATGTATTTTTCTTAATTTATCATTGATATTTTTATAGTTGATAGATATTTTGTATTATTTATTATATGATATTCCATACAATAATGAATTAGGTTTTAAATCAAGATCATTATTGTAGAGTTTTTACTTATTAGAGTACCAACCTAGGTATGTTTAATATTTCTATTTTTTATTAGAATTTTCCAATGGATGCATTGTGGGATTTGGGACCTAAGTTGTAATGAATATGATTGTGAGGAATGCATTCCATAATAGGAATTATTTTACACAAAATGAATCTTTAATTCAATAAAGTGGCATGAGAATTACATATATCCTCAGTTTCCAGATGAAGGGAATTCATATACGAATGTACAATGATGATTTATACATAGGATATGATTGTTTATAGGTTTGAGAACTGATAAATTATTAGAACTCACTATGGATATAGTGACGAGATTGTAAAAAATATAACTATGATGTCCTTCAATAGAATAATATTTTTTAGTACTTTATCGATGAGATATTATAGAGTATTGACTAATATGTTTTCTATATATGGTTGAATTTAAAAATACATAATTTTGTGGAAGATTATATATTCACAACCAGAAAGGATGATTTGGTAGAAAAATTATGGTCGTCAAGTGTTAATTTAAAATAAATTAAAATGAAGCGTGGATAGTGTGTTTGTAGAAACCATGTATTTTATGATATATATATATATATATTAGGTTCTCTGGGTGTAAAATTTCATAAAACGCACTCAAACCTCACACATAGACCAGAAAGGTTGGCCATACCCTCCCCAATGGGGACAACCCACCAAGGAATCCGTATTTATTTTTATATGGATGGCTTGAAGACCTAGTGAGCAGGAATCCATTTAAATATCCAAAAAGAACTTTTAATATACCAAAGTCTGAAAGTAGTGTAATGTATGAATCATCATTCTAGCATGACCTAGCCTGAATCATTCTTGCATCACCATTTTCATAAATCATTTCTTCATCACTGCCTATATACATTATGGTTGCTTCACTACCTACTCGGGTCATCCCTGCATCATTTCTTTCATTATAAATCAACCCCGAGGAATATAGTATTTGAACCCAAGAATTTTGGATATATTATTAAGGAGTTTACCGCTCATGTTCCACCCCAAATGAATATATATATTTTGATATATTTATATTGAAATAAATTTATTTTCCCTGATATCTTTTTTTATGGAACAATGAGTTTAATAAAATTGTTATATAGTAGACTTTTAATATTTTTTAATGTTATATTAATTTATTAGATGTGGGAATCTAGGTATGAATAGTAAAAAATAAATTATGAAATATTATTTTTTACATATTTATAAAATGATTTCATTGTTTATGAATTAAAAATAACTGAATAAAATATTTTTAAAGGTTAAAAGAGAAGTTTTTCTGAAAAAAATTCTTTTATGCATGAAATGTGGATTTCTGATAATAAATATAATTAATTAATATTTATTCTTGATTTTTATTAAATATTCATCTAATATATTCAATAAAATATATTAACATTCATTTAAATATTTTTATTATGCATGGAAATAGAATAAATTAATTATATGATCCATAATGAATATCTTCAAAGTAGTTATAATTGAATTTTTTAAAAGTGTATTATAATTAATTTCTACCATTTTAATTAATTTTGTCTGAAAAAATGGATATCAATTTTGAAAACGGAATTTTACTATATTCTTTGGATTAAGTTTTATGATTTTATTTAATTTTGTTTTAATTTTATTGAATATCGAAATATAATTTTTTAAAATATTTTCACTTTTATGACATTAATATGATATAAGAATTGTTTTGTTAACATAAAACCAATTTTTTCAATAAAAAAATATTAATGAAGTAAAATAATTATTTTAATACATTATTTAGAATTTATTAAACCATTTGTTTTGTTTGTGTGAAGAAGTTATATTTTATTCAAATTAAAAACTTATTTGGGTATGTGCTTTTAATGATATGTTTTTAAGGTTTCCTATGGTTTGGGATAGATCCAAATGTCTAAAAATAATAAATTTTTATTTTAATTACAATAATAATTATTGGAAACTACGTTTTTTAATTTATATCATTGTGAAATTATTTTTACTCTTAAATCCTGTATTTTCCAAAAAAACATTTCCCCGTGTGTTTTTGTATGTGTATGAAGAGTAATTATTTCCACCTATAAAAATTTAATATGTAAAAATTTATTCAAAATATGGAATTAAAATATAATTGTTTTTGACTTTCATCATTATTATTTTTCATATAATTATGTTATAATTGTAAAGAGTTAATTTATCATGGTTATGGTTAAAATGGGACTATTGTGGTTTAAAATGGAGATAAGGCTAAAAATGTCTCCAATACATGTCTAAATGTGATTATTTGATTATATTTCGATATAATATTGTATTATATTTTAATTTTGGGTTATTTTGTTCAATGGGACTTGTTATATTTTTTATTATATTTAATTCATGAATGGAATTCCATGTGTTCCCTTTCCTACAATTATAATAGTTCTCCACCACTCCCCCCATTATTCAAAAAATTTGTGCAACATCTCTCCCCTCCTCATTGGATTGAGTTGAGGTGGAGCTGATACTCAACCTTAAGATACATCCCCAAGGTTCCAAATGTTGTAAAATAAATGTTGATGGATTCATGAATGATGGGGAATAATTTTCCCATGGAATGAAAACAACCAACCAATGTATCAATACCAAAACAACTACATGATCCATGTCAAAAATGTATTAAAATTCTATATTTCTCAAATACAAATAAACCTAAAACCATCACAATACTATAACCAATATACCATGTGGATGAATAAACAACAAAACCCAATAATCCATTACAGAAATCCACATTTTTACACCAAGGCCCATGATCTATGCATGAAAATACTTACCAAACATCACGATTCACCACTAAGGAAATATGATGCCTTGACTTTACCTTTGTCTAGGAATACAACATCTATATAGTACCAATGTTCCGATGTAGGGGGGTGAGTAATAATACTTAGTATTTTTTATCCAATTACCATCCCGACAAACACCACCAACATAAAATAAGTTATCAAAAATTTATATGAAGTAATTTATAAAAATCCATTTACACAAATTCTCAATTCTTATCAAGAAAAAAAAAATAATTATCGTAACCATTTGACCCAAAACAAAACATTTTAATCAGAAGAAAATAAAGAAGAAATACCCTTTCCCAAATCAATTGTTTTCCTAACCCAAATCATCATGCAAGGTCGCACACATAATAAAACCATGTCCATAAACCAACCACTGAAGCTCGGAGTTCATTGATGGTGGAACTTCATTTCCTTAACCTTTTCACTTTTTATAGTGGTACATCACAAACACTCGATGGTGGTACTTCCTAACCATGATCCTTCACATCCAACTATTTATTAACCACTAAACAAAAAAACCACCCTAATTACATTTTCCAAATCAAAACAACATGACAACCAATAATTACTAAATTATATAATCCAACGTTTTAAAAAATCATTCCAAGACAACACTTTTTAACAAAACATCCCTTTAACACACAACCACAATTTTAACAATATTCCAAAATCATTCCAAAAAATCACATTTATTTTAAACACCCTTATGCTACATTCATGTCTGATCCTCCATTAAATTCAACACATATTTTATTGAAAACCATTTTAGTATCTCATTTTCTATAAAGCAAACCAACCCATAAATTTTAAAATCACCATTTTAAAATACAAAAAAAATCACATTTCACAGAAAAATCCCATTTTCCTTAAATCTTACAAATCATCAAAAAATTGGTTTCAATCAATATTTTCACATCACATTCACAACCAATTTCATGAAAACCCAACTAAGTTAAAATTAATTCTTCTAGTTATATAAAAATGGTGTTAAGAATGAAGCCATGCACCTTAGAGTTTTATAGATATCAACCAATGGACAATGACACCTCAAATCAGGTAAAAATTCCAAAAAAACACCATAGATCCCTTTATTTAACATAAATATTCGAAAACATCATCATTTTATGAAAAAAAGACCCCAGATATACACAAGACAGAAGTAGATCTGGGGAACTGAGAGAGGGAGATAACAAGATCAAGTGAAAACCACAAAAAAAGCTATGAGAGAGCCTTTCCAAGGAAGATTTACCATCAAAACACTAATAAAACCATTTGATTAACCTCCAAAAAGAGTATAATATGCACCATAACCCTTGAGAATAGTAAATACAGATTTTGGTTTGGGTGAGAAAAGAAATAGGTGTTTTAGGGTTAATCTCAAGTGACCCCATTTTTAAAAATCCCATTTTTAAAGCTTCACCTGGTTAGAAAAACTATGTGCTAACTGTGCACCTACTAATATCCCAAATGAATCCCATCATGGTTTTCATACATAGTTATAAAAATCATGCACTAATAGTTTGAATGACCACTTCCTCAATTTTCACGATTTACCTAGGCTGGCCGCACGATATGGAAACTGTGCGCCTTAACAATGTTGTAACGCCCCAACCCCAGAAGCCCAGAGTCGATGCATTATTACATATCATTGGCATGATAACAACAGAAGATCATATCTCAAAAGACCTATTAGTTTAGTAGCATTGGAAGTACTAGGTAAATTCATAAGGTTTATATTATGTCATAAAATGGAAAAAGACAACAACACTATTTCCATAGACAACACTGAGATCCCATAGACTATCCCTACAGGCCAGTCATAATATATTTTTTCGCGTCTTGGGAAAAATAAAACATATAAAGGGGTGATATCATATTCTCAGTAAGGATAACAATATAGCAGAAACATTTATAAATAAGTATAAATATTTAAGGCATTGTATAAGACTAAAACAAAAGCCTTTTAAACTTGAACTTCATTATAAAATGGAAATGTTAATATTCAAATAATTCCATTTACTTACTCACATGGATATTATACTAGTCGAATAATCACATGTAATATCAATAGCCACATTCATAATGATGGAATGAATAATGCCATAATTTCATAACCACATAGTCAAGGCCTTGTGCCAAGACTACAAATAAGATTTTGTCGAGGCCTTGTGCCAAGACACTAGTTTGTCTCATGAGACCTACAGATGCATCGAGGAGATATAGTGGGATCCTACCATCACTTACTAAGTACAATGCATTCCTTATATGAAAAGGTTTAAAAATAACATGGACATTTGTATTAAAACTAGCTTACAAAATGTAAATACTTTATCCATAAACCATGAATGGTATAAAAATAGCCCATGAATAGTCCAACATATCACAAAACCTTCAATACAATATGGAAGTTTTCTATCATAATAAATCAACTTCAAATAAACTTACAATCCATCAAAGGATGTTGACATAGATGAAATCAAAACATATTTTGAGAGAAATATATCTTTCTATTTTGAAATCATTTAAGAGTAACATAATTTATAAATAAAACATTTATTTTTATATTATTCTAATAAGATTGTAATGTAATATTCTATGATGTTATAATGGTTGAAAATAGCCGCACATGCCGTATAAGATAAAAAAAGACATTCTTACCTTAATTTTGTCGAAAAGGTCATAAAGTACCTTGTTTGGAAAACAACGGAATGATTCCTTTATAAAAATATTATGAAAGTAAAACAAGGGTTTAAATGAATTTAACCCATATTCTATAAAATACTAATAATGTTTTGAAATACATTCGTGAGAAACATGGAAGTTGATGATAAGGAGGTCCGAGTAGATAATTACATATAAACAACCTTGGATAATGAAGGGATTGTTAAATTAACCCTTACCTTGTACTTTTCCTTGGTCTAGGGTAGGTTAACCTCCAGTATAATGGTTAAATAATTTTTATTAAATTATACAAGAAAAATATACATTAATATGATATCATATATGATCTTTTAACATTGGTTTGTTAATAATATATTAATATTATCATTGTTTCGTGTGTTAACAGATTTATTTTCCTTTATAAAATTTGTTATGTGAGACATATTTATTATGGATGAGATGTATCTTATTCATATACAAAATGATATCAAGTATTTAAACATTATTTTTAATCATCTAATGAAAATTGATCTTGAATGGATACGATGGGGAATGAATCTCATCATTTTCGTGGAGACGGTAATCTGTACGTATGCCCGAGCGACAATATCTTTATTTTGATAATAAAATAATATATATTTGGATGGTATATCATATATAAATAATCATCAGCATGTTATATTTATTATTTACATCAATCACACATCATTATTATACCCATCCAAATAATAATGTATTGAATAACAATTACACCATGACGTGGAGATGGTAAGTCGTACGTATGCACGTATGGTGACATGTCATTCCAAGGATGGATAAAAAATTAATTTGGTTGTAAAATATTTATAATAACATAACATTATATAGAAGATCCTAGATTTATTATTTTATAATGGAAACAACAAAGAAAAAAGAAGTGGAAGAAGAAAGGAACTTAAAAGAGGTGATGAAATTTTTACCTCTTCTTCAGGTTCTTCCTTTTTATTTTATCAAAAGGGATCCTTCGGTCAGATTTATGACTAAATTAAGGCATCTTGGGTTAAGGGAGGACAGTTGATAGTGTATTTGGGTAGGCTTTGGTCGAGCCAAATGGCTTTGAAGGTGTGAATTAGAGAGAAGGGGGACTGCCCTTTTATAAGAGGGGTGAGGGGCACCTTAGGAAAAGCTAGAAATATTATTTTATAATAAAATCATTTTCGTTTTATAATGGATAAAAAATGGATTATTTAAAGGATAAGTTGGGTATGGATCGAAGACCACTCAACCAATAGGTTTTATATAGGTTTGGGTCACTATATTAACTTATCATTTAGATTTAACTCTTATTTAAATAGTTGGACATTTACCATGTCTCTTTGTGTTTTTATATTATATGGTTAATAAACATACTATATACATCAAAGATAACCTCAAGTGGTTAATTAATGTTACAAATATCATTATATAAGTCCTTTTGTCCGAGACTTATATTTTTAGGAATAGAATATCAATTAATAATATAATATTTGTTTTACAAACTCTTTTAAGTTATTTTGACACTATTTGGTATTTTGTTTTCTAATTCATAACAGCATTACTAATTCGAATAAAATTCATCTAACCAACCCTAATATGTCATATTAACCTAGAAAATTATTGGAATTCATAAAAATTCTCAAATTACATTTATTTGGATATTTATAATGTCAATTATTTTAATATTTTATTAATTAGGTAATTACTGCATCATCATTATATCATAAATAAATTAATTTATTTAATATATAAAAAATATAAATAAAATACCATTATGTTGGAAATATTTGTATATTTCAAATTATTATTTATAGTCTAATTTATCATATGTATAACCCTATATTAAAAATGTTTTAGTTATTAAACATTGATTTTAACTCTTTTAACTCTTCTTTAAAAATAATAATATCAAGTGTCCTAATATAATCCCAGTGGATCAAAGAGGTTAATTTTTTATTCCTAAGGTTGTTTTTGGTCGAATTATACTTATCCAACAGAATTAGGACATGTGTTATGGTAATAATAATATCATTTTGACCCTTAATTACCCTATTTCCTTTTAACCGTGGTAAATAAAAGTAAAAAGTTACTATTCACCAAAAATTATTTTCATCTTATTGAACCACATTTTTCGTAACTATTTCAACCGTTTCTCTCATATTTTTGAAATTACACTCATAGAAGTGGTAAAATTAAGTTTTATGTGAATTTGCAAATTCTCCTAGGAGGTGGGTAAAAGAAGGTGAAAAGTTCAATAAAAATTTTATATATCTAAAATTATTATAAACTGACTCTAATGAATTACATTGAACTTATATAGGTATTATGTATCTATTTTTACCTAAAATAAATTTAAATAAAATAAATAATTTTTTAAATAAAAATTCAGTTTTAAACAATAACTAAGTGTTTTTCACTATTCATCAAAAATTGAACATTTTCAGAAAAATACCAAAAATTCACCCTAAGCTAATTTTGATATTCCGAATCCAAGAATGAAGTCCATTTTCAAAGACAAAATTTATAAAATTTCAAAAAGTGGGTATTACTATTCATAACGGCCCGTTTGATTGATTGTGGTGTGTTAGAACTCGAAGTTGCGTACAATAGATTCTACTATATTATTCAAAGAGAAGCGTACTGTGGAAGTTTGGGGTGTTACATTATCACCTCCTTCAAATAATTTCTTCCTCGAAATTTATAGAATATTACTGCATAAAAAGGCTTGGGATCTTCTTCATTATATATTCCTTGGGTTCTCATGTTGCCTCTTCCATCTTATGGTTTCTCCATAGAAATTTTACGAGACGAGTCATCCAGTTTCTCAGCACTTGTTATCTTGTATCAAGAATCTTGGCAGGCTATTCACAATAAGACAGATTGGGTTCCAGTTCTAATTCTTCATAGGTGAGTACATGCGTTGGGTCAGGCATGTATTTTCTCAACATTGATACGTGGAATACATCGTGAACTTTTGAGAGACTTAGTGGCATTTCGAAACGGTAAGCTACATCCCCAATTCGTTCTACAATTTCAAAAGGTTCGATGTACCTGGTACTCAGTTTACCCTTTTTACTAAAACATATAACTCCCTTCCAGGAAGATACCTTCAACAAAACATGACCTCCTATATGAAATTCTAAATCCTTTCTTCAGTTATCAACATAGCTCTTCTGTCTACTTTGAGCAACCTTGATGTGGTTTTGGATTACCTTCACCTTTTATATCATTTCCGCCATAAGTTCTGGGCCTATGAGTTTTCTTTCACTAACATCATCCCAACAGGTTGGTGTGCGACATCTCTTTCCATATAACGCTTCATATGGTGCCATCTGAATACTTTAATGGAAGCTATTGTTATAGGAAAATTCTACTAGAGGTAAATATTGATCCCACATACCTTGAAAGTCATGTGAGCATGATCTCAACATGTATTCTAAGGTTTTAATAGTCTGTTTGGATTTTCCATTAGTTTGGGGGTGGTAGGCAGTGCTCCAACAAAATTCAGTATCCAGGGATTTCTGAATACTTTTCTAGAATCTTGATGTAAAACGGGGATCAAGATTACAAACAATCGATAGTGGTACTCCACGATGTTTTACAAATTCATTAATATATAGTCTTGGCAGTCATTCAAGGGGTAAATCTTCTCTATTAGCAAGAAAATGTGCTGACTTGGTAAGACGATCAATAATGACCCATATTGCATCATTCTTTCCAGGAGTATTTGGTAGTCCCACAAAAAAATTCCATCATAATATTATCCCATTTACATTCAGTTATAGGAAGATGTTGCAAGAATCCTCTAGGTTATTTCCTTCCAGATTTTACTTGCTGAAAAACCATACATCTTGACAAAAAATCATCAATCTCCCTCTTCATGTTGTCCCACCAAAAATGTTCTTTCAAATCATTAAACATTTTGGTGCTCCCAGGGTGTATAGATAAATTGGAACTATGATAATCATCCAACAATTCCCTTTCTAGATCAGGTATATCGGGAACACAAAGTATCTTCCCAAATTTCAAAATTCCATCTTCATACACAAAGTCACTCAATCTCCCATCTTTCACAGCTTTAATCTTATTTTGAAAATCTTCATCACTGATATGAGAACTCTTCATCCTATCTAGTAAATATGGTTTGTAAAACATTTGAAAAAGTTATGATATTTTACCTTCCATGGTTATCCCCATATCCATATTTAATAGATTCATGTATATATGATCATTTTCAACTATCATCTTATTCCAAACTCCATGATCTTTTCTTCTCAAAGCATCTTCTACCTTATTTTCCTTCCCCGGGAGGTAGTGTATAGTGAAATCATAATCCTTGAGTAGTTCAAGCCATCTCCTTTTCCTCAAGCTGAGTTATATCTGTGAAAAAACACTTCAAACTCTTGTGATTGGTATATATCTAACATTTTTCACCATTGAGATAGTGTCTCCAAATATTCAATGCAAATATTACAGCTGCTAACTCAAGATCATGAGTAGGATAGTTTTCCTCATTAATTTTTAGCTGTCGTGATGCATAGGAAATAACCATATCGTTCTGCATAAGGACACAACCAAGTCATTTATATGAAGCATCACTATAAATAACAAACCCATCATTCCATGATGGTAGATTAAATAATGGAACATTGGATAATATTCTTTTCAATTCTTCAAAACATTCTCCACACTATTTTTTTCAAACCAAACTTAACCCTTTTACGTGTGATCATTGTTAATAGATTAGCCAACCGGTGAAAATTCTAGATGAAATACCGATAATAACCTGCTAAACCAATAAAACTACGTACCTCTGTTATAATCGTCGGTGCTACCCATTCTTGGATTTCCATGGTCTTAGAATGATCAATATAGATTCCATACTTAGAGATAATATGGACATGAAAAGAAATCTCCTGAAGCCAGAATTCACACTTTCTAAACATCCCATATAATTCATGTATTCTAAGAGTTTTTATGATAATGCGCAAGTGATTTTCATAATCTTCATAGATTTTGGAGTATACCAAGATATCATCGATAAATTCCACTAAAAATTCATCAAGATATTCCTTGAAAACTCTATTCATTATATCTATGAAGATAAAGTGTGCATTAGTCAAACCAAAAGGCATTACTATAAACTCATCATGCATGTACATGGTTCGAAATGCTATCTTCAGAATGTATTCCTTCTTCATACACAACTGATGGTATCCAGATCGAAGGTCAATCTTTGAAAAGTATTGAGCTCCATGAAGTTGGTAAAATAAATCATCAATGTGAGGTAGGGGATACGTGTTCTATATTGTTATATAATTGATTTCCCGATAGTCAATGTACAAACTCATAGATCCATCTTTCTTCTTAACAAAAAGGACAGGGGCTACCCATGGAGAAACACAAGGGAGAATAAATCCCTTATTACTCAATTCCTATAGTTGTTTATTTAGTTCCACTAATTCCACAATGACCATTCTATAAGGGGTCTTCAATATGGGCCTTGAACCAGGAATTAAATCTATAGAAAACTCAATTTCTCATTTTGAAGGATATCCAGGTAAATCTTCTGGAAACACATCAAAATATTCTTTCACAATAGGTACATACTCTATTTGAATATTCCTTTCCTCACCCACAGTTATTTCATTCTCTTCCTCCCCAATAATTGAATTTAGTTGAGCTACTGGGGGTGGATCTAGATAAGAATTAGGTGGTGATGATTCTACTCTAAAGATAAGGTTTTCTTTATCATTGTCATAAAAAATAGTAACCTCCTTCTTCTTAAATAATTTCTACATCATGGTCCGAAATCCAATCCATACCGAGGATTTTATCAAATTCAATCAAGGGTATAACAATGAGATTAGCAGATAAAGAACATTTATATGCTCTAATAGGGACGGATTCACAAAAATTTATTGTGATTATACTTCCCTTCGGAGATTTAACTGACAACTCCCTTGTTAAATCAAATTGGAAAAATCTAATTTTCTTATAAAACTATGAAGATTTGAAACAATGCGATGATCCAGAATCAAATAAAGCACTTTCTAAACATGTGGAAACAATTAAATTACCTACCACCATGTCTTTCGGAGCATCAACCTCAGCAGTAGTGATAACATAAGCTTGGTCTTGATCCCTTGGCCTTTTCTGAGGTAAGATCCCCTGACACTTAAAACATTCATTTGAATAATTCCCCATTTCTCTATAATTGTAGCATTCAACATCAACATCCCCTTTCTTCCCCTTACAATCAAGAGCTTTGTGGCCTTTTTCACCACATATGTAATAGAATCTCGTTCTCTTTAGGAAAGTACCAAGATGTTTCTTCCCACATTTACTGCTGGATGGATATTCAACTTTTCCCTTATTCCCCTAATTTCCATTTCCAGAGTGTTTAGCAGATCTCTTCTTCTCTTGCTCTTCTTTAATGTTGTAATACATAAAGAATTATTTTTCTATCTTGATAGCACATGAGACTATATCTTCACACGAGAAGAAGGATTGTAAGACTAATGATCGATGGAGAAATGGTTTTAACCCATTAAAGAAATGATCAATCTTACTTCTTGGGTTACATATATAATTTGCAGCATGCCTTGATAACCTTGTAAAGTTAACCTCCTACTTTGCGACATTCTCATCCTCCTTTTGCCTCAGACTCAGAAATTTATTTTCCATATCCGCTCGATGGTCACGAGGAAATTATTTTTCTACGAAAAGATCTTTAAACTCCCTCCCTTTCATATTTGATACTTCATCATCTTCCTTTGTGTTTTGAAACAATGACCACCATTGATCAGCATCTCTAGTGAGGCAGTAAACTGCAATGAATTGTTTTTCCCTTTCGCTACTCCCCAAGGAATGGAATATATTCTCTAAGGAATTTATCAATTGCTTAGATACTAATGGATCTGTACCCCCATTGAATGTTGGTGGTTTTTTCCTCATGAAGCGAT
Organism: Viscum album; assembly: GCA_963277665.1. Lineage (NCBI taxonomy): Eukaryota > Viridiplantae > Streptophyta > Magnoliopsida > Santalales > Viscaceae > Viscum > Viscum album. Next base: position 1,190,977,203 of record OY728126.1, read on the forward strand.
ATAACATTGATCCTCTATGCTATGGATAAGGGTGCTCCATATGGGTAACTTTATTATTCATAACTTGAGTGAGTTGTCCCAGTATGGTGATTAGCTAATCCGCACCAGTTGTATCACCAGCTCCACTTTAGTTATCATGAGCAGGAGAGAAATCCCTACATAAAGTATGTGCATTGATATAGTTTCTATTCCTTCCACTAGGCACCATTTCTAAATAATGGAATTAACTAGATTAATTTATGAATCAAAATACATAATTCCAAACTTGTAAAGCACATAACATAAAATGAACAGTTTATAAATATAATCCATAATCATAAAAATGTGTTCATTGAGGAAGTATATACTCATAAACCCTTCATAATGGGCTGTAATGAAAATGAGAATATCCAAAACATATCCCCCAAGAGTGTCATAACCAAGAGTGCAGAAAGGCCCATTATCGTGCACCAGTTCCCGTTCGAGTCTAGCTCAAAGCGGTGTATTTGAGTTTTACCCCTAAGAACATCTGTGTTAGAGCCACCTCTACCTACTCGAATCCAGAAGGGGATGTATTTATTGGAAAAACTCACAAAACCTCTTCAATACCAAAATTATAGGAATTTATTCTAAACTAATCCTTAAAGTCTATATTAGGGTAATGTGATCTAATCAGAGTTTATCTAAATCTAGTTTTCAAGGATTGTACTAAACATCCTCTGATACCAACTATAATGCCCCGACCCCAGAAGCCCAGAGTCGGTGCATTATTACTTATCATTGGAATGATCATAGAAGATAATGTCTCGAAATACCAATTAGTTTAGTAGCCTTGTAAGTACTTGATACATTCATAAGGTTTACATTACATCATAAAATAGAAAAGGAAAACAAAAATGTTTCCATAAATAACAATGAGACCCCAAAGACAATCCCTGCAGGTCATACATAATATACTAATTCGCATCCTAGGAAAAATAAAACATAGAACAGGGTGGTTTAGATGCTCAGTAAGGATAACAATATAATGAAAACTTTCATAAATAAGAATAAACATTTAAGGAAATGTATAAGACTAAAAAAAAATACTTTTAAACTTGAACTTTAGCATAATATGGAAAAGATAAAATCAAAATAATTCCAATTAATTAATCATATGGATATTCTACTAGTCGAATAATCACATGCAATATCAATAGCCACTTTCATAATGATGCAATGAAAAATGCCAGACTTTCATAGCCACATAGTCAAGGCATTGTGCAAAGAATACAAATAAGATTTTGTCAAGTCCTTGTGCCAAGACACTAGTTTGTCTCGTGAGACCTACTGATGCATCGAGGAGATATAGAGGGCTCCACCCATCACTTACTAAGTCCAATGAATTCCTCATATGAAAAGTTTTAAACATAACATAAACATTCGTATTAAAACTAACATACAAAATGTCAATACTTTATCCATAAACCATGAATGCTATAAAAATAGGACATCCACACTCAAACATATCACAAAACCATCAATACAATATGAAAGTTTTGTATCATAATAAATCAACTTCAAATAAACATACAATCAATCAATGGATGTTGACATAGATGAAATCAAAACATTTTTTGAGAGAAATATATCTTTTTATTTTGAAATCATTTAAGAGTCGCATAATTTTTAAAGAAAACATTTATTTTTAAAATATTCATATAATATTTTAAGTGAAGTTTTGATGATGTTATAATGGTGTAAAATAGCCTCACACACCATATAAGTTAAAAAAACACATTCCTATCATAATTTTGTCAAAAATGTCATAAAGAACCTTTTTGGGAAAATGGCGGAATGATTATATTATAAAAATATTATAAAATTAAAAAAAAGGATATAAATCACATTGACCCATAGTCTATAAAATAGTTATAATGTTTTGAAATAAATTTTTGAGAAACCTGGATGTGGATGATAAAGAGATCCTAGTAGATAATTACATATAAAAAACCGCGGATAATGAAGAGATTGTGAAATTAACCTTACATTGTACTTTTACTTGGTCGAGGGTAGGTTAACCTCCTATATAATTGTGAAATAATTGTTATTAAATTATACAAGAATCATATACATTAATATGATATCATATAAGATCTTTTAATATTGCTTCATTAATAATATCTTAATATTATCATTGTTTTGGGTGTTAATAGATTCATTTTACTGTGTATTATTTGTTATAAGAGTCATATTTATTATGTATGGGATGTATCTTATTCATATCCAGAATGATATCAAGTCTTTAAACATTATTTTTAATCATCTAATTAAAATTAGTCTTGAATGGATACGATGGGGAATGAATCTCATCGCGTTCGTGGAGACGGTAATCTGTACGTACGCACGAGCGACAATATCATTCTTTTGATATTAAAATTATATATAATTGTATGGTATATAATATATAGAGAATCATTATCATGTTATATTTATTATTTACATCAATTACACATCATTATTATACCCATCCAAAGAATAAGGTATTGAATAACAATTAAACCATGACGTGGAGACGGTAAGCCGTACGTACGCACGTATGGTGGCATGTCATTCAAAGGATGGATAAAAAAATGAATTTAGTTGTACCATAATTATAATAACATCATAGTATATATAAGATAATTGATTTATTATTTTAGAATGGAAAACACAAAGAAAAAGGAAGTGTAAGAAGAAAGGAACTTGAAAGTGGTGATGAAATATTTACCTCTTCTTCAGGTTCTTCCTTTTGATTTGACCAAAGGGAACCTTAGGATAGCTTTATGACTAAATGAAGGCCTATAGGATTAAGGGAGGATAATTTAGAGGGTATTTGGGAAGGGGTTGGCCAAGCCAAATGGATTTTAAGGTTTGAATTAGAGAGAAGGGGGAGTGCCCTTTTATAAGAGGGGTGAGGGGCACCTTAGGAAAAGCTAGAAATATTTTTTTATAATAAAATTATTATCGGTTTCTAATTTCCTAAAAATAGATTATTTAAAGTCTAAAGTGGGTATGGGTCGAATACAACTCAACCAATAGGTTTTAGATAGGTTTGGGTCACTATATAACTTTATCTGTTAGATTTAACTCTTAGTTTAATAGTTTGACATTTACCATGTATCTTTGTATTTTTATATTATATGGTTAATAAACTTGCTATATAGTTACAAGGGAACCCAAAGTGGTTCATTAATGATACAAATATCATTATATATGTCCTTTTTCTGAACCATATATTTTTAGGAATATAATATCAATTAATAATATAATATGTTTTTAAAAAACACTTTTATGTCAATTTTGACACTATTTGGTATTTTTTTGTTGATAAATTCATAAAAGCATTATTAATTCGAATAAAATTCATCTAACCAACCATAATATGTCATATTAAACTATAAAATTATTGTAATTTATAAAAAGTTTGAAATTACATTTATTTTAATATTTATAATGTCAATTATTTTAATATTTCATTAATTAGGTAATTACTACATCATAATTGTGTCATAAATAAATTAAATTATTTCATGTTTAAAAAATATAAATAAAATACCATTATGTATGAACTATTTTTAGATTTTTAATTAATATATATAGTCTAATTTATCATATGTATAACCCTATATTAAAATTTTTTTAGTTATTAAACTTTGATTTTAACTCTTTTAACTCTTCTTTAAATAAAATAATAATAAGTGTCCTAATCTAATCCAAGTGGACCAAATAGGTTCATATTTTATTCCTAAGGTTTTTGTGTCTAATTATACTTATGAAATAGAATTAGGACATGTGTTATGGTAATAATAATATCATTTTTACCATTAATTACCATATTTACTTTTAACCGTGGTTAATAAAAGTAAAAAGTTACTATTCAATAAAAATTATTTTCAACTTATTGAAACAAATTTTTTTCAATGATATCAAATTTGCCTCTCAGATTTTTGAAATTACACTCACAAAAGTGGTAAAATTCTGTTTTATTTGAATTTGTAAATTCTTATACGAGGTGGGTAAAATACGGTGAAAGGTTCAATAAATTTTTTTATATATAAAAATTATTTTAAACTAGCTCCAATATATTACATTGAACATATATATGTATTATGTATCAATTTTGATCGAAAATAAATTCAAATAAAATTAATAATTATTTAAATAAAAATTCGGTTCTAAACAATAACTCATTGTTTTTCACTATTAATAAAAAATCGAATGTTTTTAGAAAAATTCCAAAAATTGACCCTAAGCTAATTTCGATAATCTAAATCCAAAAATGAAGTCCATTTTGAAATATAAAATTTATAAAATTTCAAAAAGTGTGTATTACTATTCACAACGGCTAGTTTTATTGGTTGTTCTGTGTTAGAACTCGAAGTTGCGTACACCACACGCTACTGTATTATTCAAAGAGAAGCGTACTGTGGAAGTTTGGGGTGTTTCAAATGCTCCATCCCATAGCCCTTTGGCTCAACCTTCAAGGTTTCTGGTAGGTTCTGCAAGGGTTTCACTAACCATTCTCAAACCGTGTTCCCTTATAGAAGCCTCAAAACCTTCCCAAAACCCTTCCAAACAATAACCAACCACTTTACATAAATAAAAATACATAAAAATGTGTTTCATACCTCAAACTGAGAGTATTAAATACTCCCCATCATTTAAATTTCCATCCCTGGAAATTAGAAAACTATCAATTTTTTTGAAAGATCTCAGGCCATTTCTCAACCATTTATTTTTCCCTCTCCCAAGTCTCCTCTTGAATATGACCATGTTTCCAAAAAACAAAAACAAGACTAATGCTTTTACCACACAAAACATTCTATTGCCTATCCATAATCTTTACTAGAACACACACCAATTAAGCATCCGAATCTATCTCAACATTATTCCATCAAATTAAATGGTCATGATCTGATTGATTATTTTTCAAATATTAAACAAAAAACATATTGTGCACACACTAAACCATGGTTGAAAATTCTACCAATATACCACCACTCTAACCCACTCAAGTGTCTCAAAATACCCAATATACCTCAATGATAATAGACCCTTCATTCAAAACTGATGATTTCCCATCCATGGAGAAAATATCAAGAACACATGATCACCCACTTTGTACAAAAACTATCATCTATGACGGTCCCCATATGATTTATTAGGACTCTGATCTATCTCTATTTTTTCCATGATCATCTTGATCTTCACTGTTGTGTCTTGTACAAGGCTCAGCCCATCCAATAATGTCCCTTCTATTTCCACCCAAAAAAGCATATAACAACATGGATGCCCATACAATACTTCAAACAAATCCATACATATAAACATGCTAACATTTATCATATGAGAATTACCCCAATGGAAATTGGTCCTCCTATGAACCACTAAAATCCATTACACAAGCCCACAACATATCCTACAATGTTTATCATCCTATCAGATTTCTCATCCATATGAGGATGATATGTCAGGCTCATAATCAACTATATAACAATGAATTTCTCCATGTATTTCTAGAAAAAATACACGATCCTTGTATATATATATATAATTAAAATTGGTACACCATGGCTCTTTACCACCTCACGGATATAGATTTTTTATAGATCCTAGACTATGTGATATTCATCAATAGGGATAAAATGAGCTGAATTTTTGATCTGATCCACATTCTTCCATATGGAATCATGTTTCTTGACTATTCTTGGGATTCCAATAATAAAATCCATCGTTAACTTATCCCAATACCACTTAGGGATAGGTATCATCTGCAACATATTTTCCTTGACTTGTAGACAAGTCAAGAATATTGAAACAAATATGTCCAATTTCCTTTTCATAATGGCCCAAAAAAACTTTTTTGCAAATTCCTTATGAATTTTTCAAATTCTAGGATGAACAACCCATTTGTAAAGATGATAAGAACTGAGTATTTTCTCTTGACAAGCCATCGATACATGCTTCTGATTATGAAATCACAACACTGAATTTACATATAGTCTCCACCCCTCAATGATATCCCCACCATTAAGTTTAAAAATAACAGAAACACACACTAAATAGGACATATATACTGATATAAAAAACCCAACCATATCAAGAATGAATGAAACTGGAAATAACCCAGCTATATCACCTTGCTCTTCACATTCCATCTGCATGTCATATATGACAGACATTAACTACCACCAACCCAATTATTTTTTTCATCATGAGCATATAAATTTATACATAATGCATTTTCAAATGAATTATATTTACTTGGTGTGTACATAATTTTAAATTAAAACATCTAGAAATACTACATCTATATCATTTTCCTTAGTTTCAAATCTCTCTGTGAGAAATTATGCTTCAAACTGTTATGGTTTGTATAGAATGTGAATTTCTCACCAATGAGATATTTATTCCAGGTTCTCAGTGAATAAACCATCATTGCTAACTCGAAATCATGTGTTGGGGAGTTCTTTTCATGAAACATCATAATTCATTTTCCATACTTAACCACATGATCCACTTGTATGATAACACACCCCAAACCTAATCCTAATACATTACAATACACCATATACCGTTTCCTAGTTTCTAGGAAAACAAATATTGGTGCTGTGTAATATGATACTTATGATTTTCAAAAGATTTTGGGAATATATCATCCCGTTTAAATGTAACATTCATTATTTTCAATGGTTTCATCGGTGAAGCTAATCATGAGAAATCGTGAATTAATCATCAATAATACCCAGCTAGACCATGGAAGCTTTATATCTCAAAAGCAGTCTTTAGTGATTGCCAAGATATAATGACCTCTATCTTCTCTAAATCCTCTAAATCCACTAAAAAACCTTGTTAAAAATAACATTTCCATGAAAACGTACACATTTTATCCAAAAGTCACTCTTTTTAAATTGGGTATACAATTGATGGCCTCTCAATATTCATGACACTACTACAAAATGTATCTCATGCTCCACCATTATCCCATAATATACCAATATATCTTCAACAAACACCACCATAGAATAATCCAGATATCTCTAAAATGTATGATTCATCATTTCCATGAACACCATTGGAGAATTAGTAAGAACAAAGGCAATAACCACATACTCGTAATGGACATATCTACTCTTGAAGGCTGTTTTGGGAATATAATCCTTCCGCACCCACAATTGATGATATAATGACTTCAATTCAATCTTATAGAACCACTAAGATCCTCTAAACTAATCTAATAGAACCTTAACATGTGGTAGTGGATATCTATTTTTTTTGTAACTTTTTTAAGCGTACGATAGTTAAAACATAACTGAAGAGATATATCCTCCTTTTGGAAAAACAAACCATGTACTAAACATGAGGACATGCTAGGGCTGGATGAATCTTTTTTTCAAATCGTCTGACGACACCTTCAATCCCCTGAATACTACTATTTTAATATAATATATTGAAACTGAGATAGGTCAGGTCCTCAAGAAGAGATCAATTGTATTATCCACTTCCCTCATGGGTCAAAATCCTAAGAATTATTTTGGAAAGACATATATAAGAAAATCAACTACTACTAGATATCATCTTCTCATAACCTCTACCATTTATGCAAAATACAATGACACAAATTAATATGATATATCCCTAATAACTGGAGCCAAAAAATCCTGGGCATACACCCTTTCCCTATTTTCTTCTATAAAGATATGCTTGGCACTATCCTCTATCTAGAAAATAATTATTCGTGCATAATAGTCAATGTAGGCACTAATCATATTCCACTGATCCATACCCAAAATTACATCATACACATTTTTATCATGAAATAAGTAGTCCCACATCAACAAAACCTCGTCCACAACTAATGATCATTCTCTATATATGAAGGCTCAATAATATCTTCCACTAAGAGGAGTTTTAAAATTTAGAACATAAGGAATCATTTCCAATCTTAAATCCATAAAATCAACGATATGGGAATCCATGAAAGAATGAAACACACTCATAAAAAACAACAATTTCATAAATTTATAAATCAGAAAGATTGTACCTCACACCATGGATGGTCTTGAATAATCATTTGTCACAACCTAGTTAGCTCCAAACACCTCCTTACGTTCCAGAATCTGCTTTTTCCCCCATTCTATAACTACCCCTACTGAGCTATTATAGTGTTCCTAGAATCACCATGTCTAATTATGCTATGATAATGAGTGGTGTGGTGTTATCCCCATCTCGTCGATGCATACAATGCCTACAACCCCTAAGGAGTGTCACGAAAACCGGACCGCAGAGCCCTTCTAAAATAGCACTAATGAAGCTTCTTCTTCTTGTAGTTATGAATTTATTGAGGTTTTCTCATAAAATACCACTTCATGTGGATTAGAGAGCCACAATGAAAGCAGCCTTCCTCGGTCTGAGGCTTCAAAGGATGTTTCCTAGTCCTTGTCGTCGGATTCAGAGCCACACTTCCACCATGGAAATAAGTGTCCCTCTTCCACTTTCTACCCACATAAGAGTTCCGAGTTTTCCTATGGGTATCATCATACTTCCCATTCTCGTAGCCCCCAATAAAACTTTTTAAGAAACTATTTATCTATTAACCATTTCCATATAATCACTTAAACATATCTCTAATATATTCGGATGAATTTCTTTCCTCATTCTTGATTCAAATATGCATGAAATCTAGGACACACTTACTTCAATATCAGGTAAAAACTAAAAAAATAAATAAATTTTTCTGCATGTTCCACTACAGACATATTCTAATAATTCAGGCTAAATAAATCCTTTTTTCATTGAATATTGTATGTATGAGGTTAAAATATTTTATTAAACAATTCCTCAAAACCCTCCCCAATTATACCTTGGTTTGTTCCATTTTGGACCCCAAACACCCACCATTGACATGCATGGTCTTCTAACATGTATGTCACCGACTTCACATTTATCTCTTATGACATGAATAGGAAATAGAATATTCTATTCATCTTGTTTATCCACACTTCCACCCTTTAAATCTTTGAATCGCACAAAAAATGGGTGGATTTTGCTTATGGAAATGAACTGAGTGATCTACATGCTTCAGAACATCTATTTTATTCTTACTTTCCATATATTGGAAATCTTTCACTATGCTCTGCACTATCCACTAGTTCAATTAGGTCACAATTGTAACCAAATTTTCCATAGCATCCTTTGTTTTCTCTCTATGATGTGTACATGGTTCCATTTCTATCACACAAGAATCACCATAATTTTCACTCACTATCAACTAAAGGATTAAAATATAAAATTTTATCACATTACATCTATCAGAACCTTGCATTCCAAAATTTTCTTTTTTCCCTGTTCAACCATTTTTGAATAATCATCAATTTTTTAAAATTGACCCATTTTCAAAATACCACAATTGTTACCTTTTCAAAATCATCTTTTTGTAAACAATTTCAATATTTTTAAAAATTATCAATTTTTACCACACATAAATAATTATTCTTAATGAAATAATTATTCCTAATTGGATGTCATTTCTACCATTCATTCAATGCTCATCTCATTTTCTACACCCATGAAAATGGTATTGTGCTTCTATAAGTTTTTCAAAACACTTATATAGCCAACTACCTAGTAACATGATGTTTAGAATAAAATGGTTAGCTACTTCCTTTTATGCTATAAATTTCATGTTCTGACAATCTTAATCCTTGCTGACATCTCCTCAAGGAATTAACAAAGAATGAATGCAAACTCCAAGAAAAATATTCAATTCCAAAGTGCTGAACAACTATTTTCACTTGAAATTTAAGAACTGAACAAAATGATACCACTTGTAACATCCTTTCCCACCTTATTTCCTTGAGTCTAGGTAGAGGTTCTACATAGCCTTAGGTGAAATCCCCAAGGAACCAAATGCTTGAAATAAATGTTGAGGGATTCATAAATGGTGAGGGATGATTTGAACATGGAATAAAAATAACCAACCAACATATTAATGCCAAAAAACTACATGATTCATGTCAACAATGTATTACATTTCCACATTTACCAAAGAACAGTAAAGCCAAAACCATCACAATCCCATAATCAAAGTAAAAGTAGAAGACTAAATAAAAAACCCAATAATATATGACAAAACTCCATAGTTACACACCAAGATACATTATCCAAGCACCACAATACTTCCCAAACATCACTATGCATCACTAAGGAAATTAGGATCCCTACTTTTACCTATGTCCTCAAATAAAATATATGCAATATCAACCTAGTGATAAAGAAGAGGGTGAGTTGTAATACTCAGTAGGTTTTCGTGAAAAAAATCATCATATACATTCCACTAGAATAAAAATGGTTAACAAAATTTATATAAAGAAATTTGTATAAATACTGTTACAAATCTTCGTATTTATGAACATGAAAAACACATCCTTACAGTAACTACTTCAACGAAGACAACAAATTTTCATGAAGCAACCAAAAAAACCATAACCATTTATAATTAACATGATTTCATAACCCAAATAAACTTGCATGACTTTGTGAATAATATAACAATGTCCAAAAAGAAACAACATGAGATTGGTGTATATTGATAGTATATCTTCTTGTCCATAACTCGTCCTCTTTTTTTTTGTGGAACTTCATGACCACTTGATAATGGTACTCTACGACCATGATCCATCCCATCTTACCCTTTTTTAACCACATAAGTAGGAAACCATGCCAATCAAATTATCCAAATCAAAACAACATTCCATCGAATAATTACAAAATCATATAAAAAATAGTTTTCAACAATCATATGAAGCCAACACTTTTTGATCAAATAACCCTTTTAAACAACACCACAATTTTAAAAATATGCCGAAACTATTCAACAAAATCTTATTTTTTGAACACACCATTAAGTCACATCCATACCAGATCCTCATTTCAATAAAACACATATTTTATTAAAAACCATTTTTGCAACTCATTTTCCATAAAACAATCTAATCCGCTGATTTTAAAATTACCATTTTATAATCCAAAAAAAACAATATTTCACAAAAAAACATCATTTTTTCCTTAAATTCAACAAATCATTACAAAATTGGTTTCAATCATGTATAAAAAATAACATTCACAATATATTTCAAGAAAAACCAATTAATTTGAAATTAATGCATCTAGATCTATCGAAATGGAGTTGAGAGAGAATCCACATACCTTAGGGTTTCATAAAAATTAACCAACAAACATCCAAACTAAAAATATAGGTTAAACTTCAACAAAAACACATTTGATCCATTTTCATAAAATCAATTAGAAAAAAATCATTATTTTAGGTAACAACAACCCTCGATCTAATTTTCATGGAAGTCAATCAAGAATACTAAGATAGAGAGTGAACTAGATATAGATAAAACCACAAAGCAACCAATAAGTGAGACTTAAAAATGAAGAACCACCTTCAAAACACCATGAAATCCCTTCTATTTGCTTCCAAAACAATTGAAAGAGGTTCCCTAACCCCTGAAAAGAGTAAATACCAAGTCATATTTGAGTGGGAGAATAAATTGGTATTTTAGCCTTAATTTTGAGTGAATCCATCTTTGAACCCCCCCTTTTCAAAGATGTGCATGGTTTCCTCACACGGATTGAAAAATATTGCACTAACCATGTCCCTGATACTATTCTAAATGGATCACTGCATAGTTTTCGCACATTGTTACACAACCTTTGAATTGATCGTGTGAAATACCATTACCTCACATTACAAAGTTTACCTAGGATGGCCGCACAGTTTGGAAACTGTAGACCATAACTGTGTGCCGTCCCATAACCCTCTACCTCATCCTGCATGGTTTCCTAGAGGTTATGCACAATTTTCACAAACCATGATCAAACCATTATCCCTTATATAATCCTCAAAACATTACCAAAATCCTTTCAAACACTTTAAAACATTATCCATACACATTTCATACATAAAAATACATAAACCAAGGTTACATACCTAAAACTCAGAGTACTGTAGTTTGGGACATCTAGCTCAACCATGAATTTCCCTAATAAAATATGACAATACATACCCTTATAAAAGAGATTATATTCTTTACCATTGAATATCCTAAGAAAATTTAAGTTGTATGAAAAGGGTGGTCTATCAATGTAGAGGATTATAGAATTTCTTATAAATAATGTTTGAATTAAGGTGAGGGTTCTATATTCTAATCTCACATTATACTTGGATTTTTTATGATTGAATTTTAATGCTAAAATCAAATGATCTCTCTCCAAAAATATTATTTATTTTCTTATTATTAGGTTATTTCTATAAATTTCATTTATTCCATTCATTTTTTTCTTCCTATATACTCAAAAAAGTGAATGATATTTGTAAGGAAAATAGATGTTATTTCTTTCTTCATCTTGGAATCCTTTTACTCCATATCCAAATTTTCATTAAAAATTTTCAACAACATTTTAACTATTATCCATTTCTTTGTATACATTTTAACCCATTCTTGACTAGCTATAAAAAGGATTAAAAGAAATCATCATAGAATTTTCCAAAGGATGTAAGTTTTAATAAAGGTTTGAAAAAAATCATTATTTTAATATATACCACACAGATATATATTCTTGTTTTCATGAAGACCCCATTATTTTAGGATTTCATTACTTGTTTCCTTGGTTTTATTCAATTAAATTTTTGTCAAAATATTCTTTATTTTTTTATTTTAAATTAATAATTTCATAATGAAACATTTTTCTTCCTAATTAATGATATAATAATTTGTAAAATTATTTTTTATATTAAAACAACCATTGAAATTTATTACGATTCATTTGATATATGATCTAATGATACCATATTTATTCACTTTCTTGAAGGTTTATGATTATGATGAATATATATTTATGGATCTTGTTTCCTTTTCCACTGGTTAATATATAATGAAATAATAAATTCAATATTTATCTTGTGGAATACATTTGAATATATTAAGATTATTTGATAGTTTGGTCCCTTATATCTATCAAATTCCTTAGATAATGATAATTTTTTTAGTATTAAAAGGTATATGGGAGGATATCCCAAGCCTTATGTGAGGTACACATGACGTTATCCCTAGCCTGAAAGAGGGTATACAAGTGGTTATCCCAATAAAAATGTAGGTACATATGTTTTTATCCTAATATTAACATTAAATGAAAATATTAGTGGGTATTCATGAAAAAAGATTTAAATGATTATAAATATTCCAAAAAAATTTGTCACTCTCTATAACATAATCTTGTGTTTATTTTATGATCTCATAGATCATGATTTGTTTTCATATATAAATTGTGTACTATAATATACTAAAGTCTTATGTCATGATTATGATCTATGAAGTGTTGGGAATTAATTAATAATGTTAACCTCATGTAATCACATAATTATGTTAGGGATATTTATACATATGATGTTTGATGTACATCTCCCATATTTACCCTTGTAAGGCATCTGATACCACCCTTTATTTTGTTTCTTTTCCCCAAATTTTATATATAGGCTCTATTTATGGTATGTCTTGTAAGTATATAATTTTAGATGAATGTTTTTGGATATGTAGAATATTATTGATGAAATAAGATGATTATGTATCCATTATTCAAATAAACTAATATAATATAGTATTGGGGTGTTTATAATACTGAAATATTTTGAATATTCATATAAAATTATTTCATATTTATATAAGTAATTTTGGGGTTTCCATAGTTGGTATCAAAGTATAGTTTAGTTTTTTCTATATTATCATTATAGAACAATAATTAAAACCCATGGATAATTCTATATATGGGATGATAACTTGTACATTTAGTTCTATATATATTGTGTTTTTTGTAATAAATTGCATCCATGTATTTATAGAAGAATATGGATTTAGTAGTGGAAAATCTTAATATAGGTGTAACAACTCAAAAAGTTACAGATTAAATATTAACTCAATTATCAATAGTGTGTGAAGACTGTGCCTATGACTTTGCACATGGAATGAAACACTCTATGTATATTCATGGTTTAATTAAAATATTCATTACAATCCATTATGACGTATTTGAGTATACAATGACAATATATAACCTATGGTAAACCTATCTTATGAAATACATAAAATAAGGTTTGATGGGGTAGACATAATATGGATATTTTTTATGATTATATAATTTCACATAATGGTTATCATTTATAACACTATTCCATATGACTTCAGTCAATGTTTTGAACTATGAAGAAACATGTTAATTCTTAATGTGATTGAACATTCAATGATTTTACTCATAAAAATCCAAATTAAATGGTAACAATAGTAAAAATACTTATGATTATTCCAAATTGAGTATCTCTATATATGATTAATAGAATCCACCTGACTAAGTTTTCTTACACAACAAATAAGAATAAAATGGAGATTACTGGGAGTTTAATTGCTTATTAAAATACATAAATGCATATTCATCTTCTTAAATGACAATAGTGTGCCAATAATAACCAAAAAAATGTCTCCAAAAAATAAGAAAATACTTTATGTGTATAAAATATGTTTATAAGGAAACTTATTTCTTTGGAAAAAATGAAATGTTTGATTGAGGTAAACAAAATGAATCTTAAGGTAAAATTTTTACATCAATTCATTATGTGCAGGGAACATGGAAATTATCTAGTTCAATTCCAAAATATAATGGTTGAGTCATAGATTGACGAAGGGCCTATGAAATTTCTATTGGTAAAGTGATTCATCATAATTTTGGAATAATCCACAGTTGGGAATTTCATATTGATGTTTATAAAAATATTCCATATGAAAATATAATTATTATTTATTAGGTTAAATTTGATATGATATTGGTCTTGTATTGGCTTCCTTTATATAAATATATTATCAATTTCTAAAAAATATGAGTCACATTTTATATTATGAATAAACTTCTGATCATTTATCATTGTGATGATGAATAAAAAATACTAATGGAAATTAATCCAATTATATGGTTATTGAATCTAATTTAATAGTGGTATATCTCATATAGTTGATGAGAAACTCAATATTTATGATATGATAATATTACAAAATATTGTTGATGTATATGCATAAGAGCTTCATAGAGTTCCTCTTAATCAAGATCATTGGTTTTCTAAAGATCTCATGCTGAGTGAAAATCCCACTTCAATGATTTCATATAGAATAAACCTGATTGAGTTTGAGGAATGAACTAATAAACTACAGGGGAGTCATGATGATCTATTCATTCTCTTAAATGTATAATTATGGGGGAAACTTATTTTTTTAGTATGAATAATTATGGACCAATGAAACTCTATATTGATTATTAAGAACATAACAATATAAAAATACAAAATAATAAACTTTTTTTTATATTAATTATTTTTTTATCAAGTAATATTTTATTAATATATTTCAATGATTAACCATTATTTTGGATACAATCAATTTAGATTCAAAAAGTGAAGACATAACTAATATAGCATTTTGTATGTGATGTGGAAACATTGAATTTCTAATGATTCCATTTTGGCTTACTAACTCCCCCTACATCTTTATAGACATAATGAAAAGAGTCTTTAAATATTACCAAGATCAATTTTTTTTAGTATTTATATATGATATTCATATATATAATCAAATATATAATAAAGATAATTTATATCATTTTTGGATAATCTTAAACACCCTGTCAGAAGAGAATATATTTTCAATATTCATCATGTGTGAATTTTTTATAGGATGTTTCATTAATCAGTCATATAATCTCTAGTGATTATATACCATTAGATCCTTAAAATTATAATGTTATTAATCAATATACCAAACTATAAAATTTGGTTTTGATCCATATTTTTCATATTTTGGTTGGGTATTATCAAAACATTATAAAGAATACATAATAGACTACTAATCCACTCAAAAAGTTAACATGGAATGGAGTAAAGTTTCCATAGATATATGAGAGTGATTAAAATATGATTTTGATAAAAACATGGAGGATTATAACACCTCTACTCTTAACACCCTGTAGTGGGGAAGAATTTTTTATCTAAATTAATGTATCAGAGAGGTAAATGTTGTGTGTTCTCATACAAAAACAAATGGTGATAGAATATTCCTCATTCTATTTTAAATTTCAAGAGAAAAATTACCTGATACATTAAATGGAGTTATCAGGGTTAATTTTTTACATTGAAGATATTTTTTCACTATCATTTCATGGAATAGTGTGATATAAATATTAATGATATAATTTTATAGTATATAATTACCCAAAATTGGATTAATATGAACTAGAGAATATGGATAGAGATAATTGATGATTAAGAATAATTAATATATTGACACCCTGGGAAAGTGAAAAAGGAAACTAATAATCTTATTTGAAAGGATCATCAATGATTATCTATATAGATGATCACAAAATATAAAATATTTATGGATTTTTAAAAGATGGAAATTGAATTAATTATGACAGGGGATAAATATTATCTTTCTCAAATGTGTGTTCAACCATATATCCATGTGAATAGTAAAGATTCATTAAATAAATATATAATGCTTCAAAATTATGTGGGTGATTTTCCTAAGTTAGACCTTCATTTTTGATATAGTGATAAATCTCTTCAAAATACTATGTATCCCCCCAATAAAATATTTGAATATGGTGCTACTAGATAAAGCTCATAGTTCATCATACTCTATTCCTCCCAATAATATATTGATTTATAGATATTGAAATGATTATTTTTTTGTAATAACATGAAAATGAATATTGTGGAGTATATATAACATTTATTGGTGTCTCTAAATTTTAATTATGTGGTTAATAATTCTTGGGGGATGTTTTAAAAATTACTCTTACTAGAATTTAAATGGGGAAATTTCACCATATATGTCATCGTAGGACTACCCATAATGCTATATTGGTTTTAGTGGATCAATATATAATGTTTTTGAATTTTAATTCTGTCATTGATGATTTATCTCTTGATCATGTTTCCCAATTATACATTAGATATGTGGTATTGTTACATAGGGTACTCCAATATATTTTATATGATCAAGATCTGAGGTGTACCTCAATGTTCAAAAGATGGATTCTATATGTTCTGGATATAGAGTTGTATTTTAATACTCCCTTCCGTCCTCTGGAATATGGTTATCATGAGAGGAAAAATCAAGCCATATAAGATATGTGGATATCAAGATCTATGTATTTCAAATGTGTTAGGAATCGCCACCTTCCTTTTGCGGAATATTCTTACAATAATAGATACAACAAAAACATTAAATGGATATTTATGAAGCCATATATAGTATAAACTGAAGAAATCCAATATAATGGGATTGAGTGGGATCTTGAAATATATTACGACCTTATAAAACTGAGGAAATTACATATAATTTTAGATATATTTGACATTACCTCAGGGGAAATCAGATTTGAAAAAATAATTTTGATCATAGTAATTGGAAGAATCTAGAGTAAAAAAATTGTGCTAACGTATTTCTATAAATATATCATTGAAATAAGGTTATGATATTTAGAATGAAGGGAAATATGAACCCATGATATACTATTCCATTCAAGGTTAATGATATTATTTGAAAAAAATTATTATCTCTTGAAACTTCCACTAAATCTCTCCTAATATCATGATGTATTCTATGTATCTCTCTTGAGGATGAACATATCAAATCCATCACATGTACTGATCTCATAGGTATTATCACTAGAACATGATATTTCATATAATGATAAAATAGTATAAATCATTGATCATAAAGATATTCTTCTAAAAAATACAACTGAACTCATTAATATACTTTTAAGGGATCATATATTTGAGGAAGAAACATTGAAACCTATGGATCAGATGATGTATAATTAGACTAATTTATTTTTATCATAAAAATTTGATCATTTATCGAAAAAATTAATTTATTTGGGAAAAATGTAACACCCCTATTTTTTATGATATATGTATCTTTATAAAAATTAATTCATTGATTTATTTATCTACATGTAACAATGAGTTTATACCAAATGTGATATACTATTGAATTATTATTATTTAATGTGATACTTATAAATAATAAGTGATATTTTATGGTAATAATAGGCCTAACTAAATTATGTAAGGAAATTGTTTACACATTTATAAAATAAATTTATTTGTTTCAAATGGGTTTGAAAATAAACAAACCATTTGATGGTTATAAAATATGGTTTTATAAAAAATATATTTATGCAAGTATAGTCACATTATAATAAAAATCTAAATTAATCACTATTAATGATTTTGATAATTAAATATTTTAATAATATAATTAATCAAATATATTACCAATCCTTTAATTGTGGTTATTAATCAAGGAATGGGAATAACATAATTTTATGCTTGAAAAACACATTTTTTTAAAAATAATATAATTTATTTTCATCAAGAATATTATAAGTACTTATTAGAATTTTTATATGTTTAGTTTTAAAAATTAAATATAATTTTTTTAAATCATTATTTCATAATAGAATTAGGATATGTTTTTGGGTTTTTTTTAAATGATTGATTTTTGAGTGAATATTGAAAATAGTGATACTTCAAATACTATTACATCTATGACATTATTATAATGTAAGCATGTATAATTTTTTTAAAACATTGCATAAAAAAAAGAAATTTTTAAGTGGTAAAATAATTCTTTGAGAATATTATATATTATTTGGGAACACAAGCTTGAAATTTTAGAACATGATTTATATTTTATTAAAATTGCAAAAAAAAATTGGCCTTTTCATTTAATGTAATAGTAGGAAGGTTCCATTCATTTTTAAATATATCTAAATGTCTAAATACCATAAATTTTTATTAAATGGTTTTTTTTAAATTATGTTTATACACCATTTCAATATAAATTGAAATTTTCATTTAGATCAGGTATTTTACTAGAAAATTAGTTTCATTCTTTTGTATTTTTATTTTGAAAAAAATTTCTTTAACCAATAGATAATTAATATGATTAAATGGATTCCAAATTATGATATATAACGTACAATTTTTTAGAACTTACCTTTTATTTTTTTATATAATTAAGTTAACATTGTAAAAAAATTAATTTATACTAGTTAATGTTGATAGGTGTTTTCTGTTGTTTAACTTGAAGATAATTTTAAAATATCTCTAAAACTACTCTAAATATTATTAGATGAGTTTATTTTCAACCAATAATATCATTATATTAAATTTTTGGTTCCTTGGTTCCACTATACATGATTATGATATATATTATATTTAATTTATTTAAGTAATTCATACTATGTACTCTCTCAGACATATTAAATAAAAACTTCTCTTAGCCCTTATTCAAATGGGTCAATCCTCTGACCATTATGAATACCTTCCAAAATAAATTCCTAGATCCTAGATTTGTTTCCTAGAACTGCTGGCATTGACATAATAACACCATATTAAGGATTATTATGTAATACAATGTTGGTATGTCAGAGAACGGGACTCTAAAACCAAATATGAAACAATTTATACATTGTGTTTGGGTTTTTTGTTAAAATATAACATTATCAAAAGATTTTTTATGCTTAGATTTTAAATAATGAAATTATATGGTTCATCTCTTTAAAATATTATGTTCATTATTTTTCTCTAGTCATTCGTATAAATTTCTTGTTTTCCTTTTATTTTCCACTCTTTATGAACTCAAAATCCTAAAAGAATTACTTTACGAAAAGCCAAATTTTCATTTCTATTGGAACAAGAATCTATTTATTACACAAGTATATTTTCATTAAAACATTATTTATAATTTATTCAATATTATTCATAGATTATTTAAATTTATTTTTATCCATGTTTTCATTTCTATAAAAAGGTTTACAAATAAATTTGTTATCGTTTTCCCAATGGGATCATTTTTCTAATATATATTTCATGGATAAAATTTTACACCACCTAGAGAACTATTTATTATAATATTACTTCACATATTTCAATAGTGTTTTTAAATAATTTTTTTAAAATAATTTTTAAAAATTTATATTTTAAATAATTTATTTCGAAATGAAAATTGTATTTTCCACGTGTAAATTGTTTTTCCCTCAGGAAAATTTTAAGTGGTTTTATAATGTTATTTTAATCTATGATAAAAATAAATTTATGTTAGATATGATTCACTATAAATATTATCTAATGACACTATCATTATATTTCCTCTAGATGGTTTATGATTATGCTTATGAGATATTTATAAAACCATTTTTCCATTCCTAGGGTTAAGCTGTTATGAAATGATAAATGTTCTAATTATCTTATACCATACATATAAAGAAATTATTATTATATAGTTTACAAGACTATTATATCCGCCTAATGACTTGGGTAATGATTAATGTTTTTAAGATCAAAGAATACATAGGTGGTTGACAATACTAAAAGATGGTTCAAATGATGTAATCCCAAGCATGAAATGGGGTAAACATGCCGTTATTTAAATCCTGAAGATGGTATATGGTATTTATTCCAAGACTATAATTTAATGAATGTCTTGTTGGGTATCATTGACAAAATATTTCAATGATAATTATTAATCACACAATTTTTATTCCACTCTCGATGACATGATATTATTCATATGATATTATCACATGGTTCATGACCTATGATCAAACTATGATTCAGGTGTAATGATATGCTAAATCCTTATCTAATGTTCATGATTCTTGAATTTTATTATTATTTTCAAATCTTATGCTCATTTTATCATACCCTTATGATCAGGATATACTTATAGTTTATAATTTATTCATATCTCCCATTTTTACATTTAAGGTTCATAAGACCCCACCCATTCTTATATATCCTTCCCTTGGATTATAATGGAAGTAATAGAGTTTATTTCTAAGAGGTATAATTTTTTTGAGAAAATTTATAGGCGATGTTTAATATCTTTCACTAAATTTTATGATTACATATCTATTATTTAAAGAGTTAAATTTTTATGGGACATGGGTATTATTTTTTTTGATAAATATTGAGTATATATCTAGAGTCATGTAAAATTGATGTACGTAATATTTGGGTCAGAACATTTAATTCTTAATATGAATCATGTTATGTGTTATGATAACCATTCTAGGGAAACATGTGGCAATGAGTATCTTGTATAATATTTTGTAGACCTTCTAAATGATAATAAATTATTAGTTAATGTAGTTGTTAGTAGATGAAAGTAAATTCTATTGTGAGAATAATATCATTTTATTATGTGATTATTCTATATAGATAGGATATGGGTCATTAATATGCATGAATATTGGATGTTAGTTCCCAATGGGTATAGTGATGATCCCTTTTATGCGATTTTCATTTCTATATGTAAAGAGGTAGTGGAATAATAAGTTAGGTGAAAATCTATGACTGTATATTTAATAATCACCACATATAATTGAATTTATCTATGGTTTTTATAGGACATTATGTGGTGGTTTCATCAATAGATACACAATATCGATTAGTTCATTATAGATAAACCTATGGAAAAAACATGACACCCTTCCTGTACGGTTTTAGATAATTTTGGTTATTTTAAGGGATTATTTTATTGTATATGGGGAAGCTAAAATCTTTTTTTAGGGTGTTGAGAAATATCAATAGAATATTTTAATTTATATAAAATGATGAAATGTTTGATCTATTTTAAGTTTTCTTATGATACATGGTGGGGTTCATATTTTTTCACTTTATCAAGATTTTCATTATTGCGTATTGATGATCCTTGATTTTTTTCTTTGACTAAAAAAAATGATGAAAAAGACATTGATATGGTTCATATGCATTTTCATATGAAACCACAAGCCTTCAATTAATTATGGGGAGCTTGAAACTCTTAAAAGGAGTGGATAGTAATTTCTTGATAGTTATGAATAAATTTTTTAACTATTTATCACAAATTAAAATGATGATAACATTGATATTAAAGTTAAGGATTAAGTGGTTTTATAAGATGGTTTTATTATTTGGTCATATAAATGAATTAATGTAGATGGGAATAGTGATGGATATTACCTTATGTGGGTAGGGTTTTAGTACTGATGTGATTATTTCATGACTAGTATGATAAATTTTGTTTTATTGAAGTAAATCGTAGAGTTTTAATGGTAGATTATATTGAAAACCATATTATTCCACAAATTCCATTTATTGTTTAGAAATTATAAGAGGACCCTATTTTTTGTTATGAACTATTGAAGAATGTGTCAATATGGTGCTTGATTGTTTAATTCTTTAAAGAACTTTTTATTTTTGGGGGTTATAGTATAGTATATTTTACATTAAGAGACACAAGTCCATTTATGGGGTAGTTGATTTGGAAAAGATATTTTTAAATTTATTAACTAAAATTTAGATGGGAAAAAATTAAAAATTAATTATTCTTTGGAATTTTATAAAATTCTATGAAATATAATATTAGATTAAATGTTTGAGATTCATATTTTTTGATAGTTTGTAATTTTTTATGAAATGGAGGGATTTTTAGATAATTAATTCATCTGAATTATAATATATTTATTATTCATCATAATATCCTAATTATCTTAAATGAAATATATATCTCTTTTTTGGTATGTTTCTTCCAAAATCCCTAATTCCCTTTATATAAAATGGGATTAAGACCACCAAATAGGGAATCAAGGAGGTGGTAGAGATCTAGGCATAATGTGTGGTTCTTTGTATCGTTTTTAACTATATTTGTTAAAATTTATCCTCATTAACCAATCACATATTATTTAAAAACAAAATGGATGAATTTCAATTATAAATACAACTATTTTAATTTCTAGATCAAAATACAACCTTTTTCCTCATTTTTATAAAAATTTGATGAACTGATTTTATGAACTGAGAGCTGTTGGATCAAGGTACTGTTGTCCCAGATATATCCATTCCATCCCTACATGATAATGAGATTAATCATGTTTGTATGAAAATTTTATTGGTTAGAGATGTATATTCAACATCACTCTCACCCAACCCCAAAAATGGAAACAACTATTTATGCATGTATCCCCTTGATGATGTTGATCAGAGGGAACCTCAAATAATAAAAACCTCAACATGGGGGAACTTATCATCTGATGTTTATCTAGTGAATATCATCCACCTGATTTAATATCAGAGAGCCATGAGGGAACTATTTTATAGACTGGAATATACCTATGAACCACAACTTAGAGGCATGTGGTGTTTCTATATAGAACCCCTAGATTGTATGTGGATTCCCATTAGATGTGAGTGTTCATGATTTAGTTATTTCAAACATTAAAATATCCATTAGACTCCTCTCATCCTCATGAACCTATTAAAATCATGATTGGGAAATTTGGAAATGATTTAATGGGTAATTTAAGGGTTTAAAGATTACATAAGTGAGAACATTATTGTTATAACATAATTATAATAATTGAGCAGTGATAAAAATGTAATATATGTGTGTTGCTTTTTTACCTGACACCAAATATAATGTTAATGATTCAGATCACCTTAGAGTAGAATGATATTATGGGACAATTACAAAAATTGCACGAATTATTCTTGTAAAAATATTATTAAAATTATTAATTCATGATAATAATTTTATTATTGGTTAGTGAGATATCGTGATCACAAGATAGAAGCTTAAAAACATGGAGGGGTTTTAACACCATAATAGACATTTATTGATCAAAAATGATGACTTAGTAGTTTTAAAAATTCATTATAACTACATAAATAGATCACTTCACATGTCAATGATTCTCCTAAAAAGTATTTCATTAATGTTTTATAGGGACAATGAAATTTATTTTGAAATAATTAATTTGTGAAACAATTAAATAAAAGGGTTATGATGTGAATGGTAACTGAAAGAATGAGGTTTTTGTTATGTATAAAGGTAATAAAAATAATTACCATAAGATACATGATAATTTTTAGTTACGTATGGCTATTATAAGTTAACTTCATGAATGAAAAGTTATGTTTATACGATTGTTTATCACCTTGAATGTGTTTTGAAGAGCGTATCACTATAAGAGTTAGTAAAATTATACAAATTTTTTGAACTATATCAAATAATATAATATGATTTAATAAAATAAATATCTTCTATTGATATTAAAAAGATAACGAGGGATGTAAATGTGAAATATATATTATAGATTAGTGGGATCCTTAGAGGGAATATTTGGATGGATTGTAGTAGTTGGTGAACATAATCAAGTACATTGAGTTTGTTTAATGTAACCACTGAAACATTAATTTAGGACAACCAAGATAATTATAGAATTAATTAAAATATATGAATAATCCAAAGACAAAATTTATTTGTTATTGAATATTCAATTAGTTCTTATGGGGTTGGGAGTATTTTTTGTGGATGGTATAGTATCAATATTACTATGAAAAAAAGAATTTTATGACAGATAAGAGGGTAAAATGATAGTGATTATTATTTGTAATCACTATCAAGAGTCGTCGTGTAACCGGTTATTAAGGAATATTAATGGAAATAAGTTCTTGTGATAGATATTTATGGATCTCAACCTCTATTTTTGGATATAGTGAGATGAAAACAACCATATAATTTCTTATCCACTGATTTGGTAAGAGAGTAATTTTGAATTAAAAATGTATGCTTTCCTTCTCACCCACTAGACTGGGTTGAGTTAGGGAATATATTTGTTAGATATTTTTGGAGATGATTAGATGCTCTAATATCCATGGTTCAGGAAAGATAGAGATCGGTAATTCCTTTAGCATACCATATATGTCGACATGAACAATATGATATATAAATATGTGGAGTTCCTGAGAATCCTTGTTATGTGAATGTGATAATGGTAATTCACCTAAGTGGGGACACCCATTCTTTCCCATGGAATAT
This sequence comes from Viscum album, assembly GCA_963277665.1. Classification (NCBI taxonomy): domain Eukaryota; kingdom Viridiplantae; phylum Streptophyta; class Magnoliopsida; order Santalales; family Viscaceae; genus Viscum; species Viscum album. The sequence continues at coordinate 1,191,002,186 of OY728126.1, forward strand.
GAATTGAGTTGGTCGATGATATACCTGATACAATCACCCTATCTATAAATATCTTTAAAACATGGGAAGATTAGATAAACAATTTTATCCCTATAGATATTTATTTCCCTATAATTATAGTTTACAACATTAGAACTATAAATGTGTATTTACTCAACTCTTTAGATATGTATACAGGGATATCTTTGCTATGTGTATTTCCTCTAGTTGTAAATTTGTATATAATTATGAATTTTGGATATATGTGGGGATTTTTATTTCCACTAATAGTAATAAGATTGGTAGATATTTTTATTTTCACTATTATCATGTGATTTGTATTTCTTGGGAGATCTAGGAATATATTATGGGATGTGCAATCAGTATGTTTTATCGAATGTTTTTTTAATATAGGGCTTGTTTTTTAGAATTCAATGGATGTGAGCGATACATATCATGATAAGGCTGATTATGTTTTTATCTATTGTATTGATGATTTTAAGGGATGTTATATGTCTACAAATATTTTTATCATTTGTGTAAGTTGTCACTAGAAGTTTATTATGTTCAGTCCTCTATATAGGATGAGCATCCAAGGTATTTTTATACTCACCTCTATATCTGCACATTCTGGTTGTTTACATTTTGTATATGTAGATATATTAATACAAAGTATAGAAAAATATGGATCTATGAGATGACAATAGTTGATGATAGATTTTGGAGTAGGGAAAATTAGGGTGACCACTCTAAGACAATCAACATCTAGGATATCACCAACTGTGTATGTGTTAGTTGTGTCTAATTTTTTAGTTGCACCTAATTATTAAATTCTTTTAGTTTACATTATAATCCAGTGGTTTTGGTCTTATCAGTAACCTTGTATTATAGTCACATTATTATATATTAATATATTTTTTGTTTATTATATTCCCATATATGTCTTGGTGGATTTAGAGCATGATAACATAAGATATTCCAACGATATAGAAAATTCTTACCATCATATTATTCAGATACCTTAACACTAGTTTCTATCCCTAGGATTAGTAAATGTTAGTATATGGGGTTCACTTACTAGTGAATATGGTCATAATGGTAAAGGGATTCTATAATAACATAGAAAGGGTAAACCTATATGGTATATTGGATAGTTTGATTAGAGACCACATATAGTACATAATAATGGAATGAATATATGGGAAACATGTATTATAGAAAAACAAACATGAAATCATGGAATTGAAATATGGAATCACTAATGAATGATTATGAATCATGGAAAAAAATATTGAATCATAATATAGGAATATGGTACGAACATAAAATGTGTATAATTTAACAATCATGTGATCTTATAAATATTAACTTAAAAACTCTACAATGATACCATAACATAGTTGAATATGATTAAATTCTTGGTATTATATATAAAATCCTATTAGGTATAAACATTACAAAAAACTTTAGTGGGATATATAATTCAATTACCACCCATAAAACATAATTTGTCCATATATATGTGTCAAGACCCTCCCATAGTAGGAACCCTCCTAATCTGGAAAACTTTTGAGTGTCCCTCCTAATGGCTAGCTATAATATGACATATATTGGTGACTAATATGAATGGTAAAACATAAAAAAAAAAATGTAAGCCATTATCTTATTTAAATAAATGATATTATATCCCCATGAATAATTTAAATGAATTCTCTTACCATCAAGAATGGGTAATGTATATAAAATTATGGTAATGTCTTTAAAAGTCAATCTACAAGAATCAATTCAAACTAAACTTTTATCATATCCCTTATTCATATAGTGATGTATAATTTAATCTACCTATATTAAGAGGTTTCCTGTTTCCAATTATAATGCTTCCCAATACTTCTAACAAAATTTTCGATATAATATGGAAAATAATATTTAATGTATGAGAAAACATATAAATATAAATAATATGTTCCTCTATGAAACATGAATTTATCATTATTAGCAAAGAATTATAATTGAACAGTATATTAGGTAAACATAAATTCATGAAAGCATCCCCTAAAGAGATCCATCCCAAAAAAAAATATTTTAAATCACCTATTACATATACATGTTACATAAGGTAACATGGAACTCCTATCAAAGAGAAATAAACCCCAATCCATATACTGAAAACAAATAGTTTTTTAACCTCAAGGGAACTCACTAATATTTCTTCATCTAGATATATTTCTGAAAAGAATCTTACTATCATATAATGGAGTAGATACATTTCAAAGTGATTTGGTAGTAACATATTCAATTATATATATATATATATATATTTGGTCCATTATCCATCTTTTTGGACTCTCTCTAATTAATATGTGTACACCCTCAGGGAACTCCCCAATATTACCTATATCATTTAGGTTATTATCAACCATTTAGTACTTTCACTATGTTAATGTTTTTACCAATATTTGGGTCTATCCTCTCATCAAACTTCATCATCACTATGACCCATCACATATCTTTCCTAACATTCCATATAATTTTCATCATCTTCCTTTATTTGTTTGAATGTATTTAAACCACAAGTACCCTTTTTATCTCTCACCAAGGACACCGCACATGCATGGGTCATATGGAATATAATCACACTATATTGATATTCCCACTATAAAAAAGGTCCACCACAAGTTAGTTTATAGGATTATATAACCACATCCCTTATTCATACAAAAAAAACCCTCCACTACTTACCAAAAATCCATATCCAATGGAATAATTCACTATATACCTAACACTACTCATATACTAGAAAAATGATATAGCTCTCTAACTATCCAATAAATAATAATAAAATAATCTCTACTATGTCTCATCATCGGCCAATAATTTCCATATTCTCCAAATCATCAATTCTCATTTGTACGGTTTATCTAGAAATTTATAAGAATTAAAATTCCACCACCACTATTAACTCATACCACAAGCTCCACTAGACAATTATATAATAGTTTAAGTATCAACAGACTCTGAAACCCAAGCTATTTACAAAAGGGAAAAATAATAACTATTTATATCCCATGTGTAATATACACATAGATTATATAATTTAGTAATAAATATACTTATATAACATAATGTGGAACGAACTCATGCCTATATTGAGTGTCCCTAATATAATTCAATTCCACAAAAATCTTGTGGTACCATCAACACTGAATAAAACATTTCTAGATATTAGAATGACCTCAGAGTGATTTTTCACAAAAATATCTAGATTTCATAAAAATCTTATTGATATCACTTATATTATTTTTAATTATATCGTATCACTTTTTCTCAAAAGTGAAATATCATATAAGGATTGTGAAATCATAAATAATATTCAACATAATTTCCCTATCATAATTCTTTTAAATTACTTAAAATGTAATCATATGTATTAATATTATCCAATATTAATATTATCACATTTTATAATATTTTCATGTTTAATAAATAATTTAAAAAATTATTATAACATAAACTTCATTATTATTACACCAAAGATAAAAAAATATGAATTTATTTTAAATTCCATGTGAATTGGTTATATCTCTTGGAAGCGGGGGTTGAATTATTGAATATTGATTTAATAATTATATTTTAGAAATAATATACTATGATATAATTTGATATATTCCTCTAAAATATTAATTCCATCTTTATCTCTGAAAAATAGTAATATAAGAAACCCAAATGCAGAATTTTTTTATAGGCATTAGTCCAAATAAGGCTTCCAAAACCTTTCTATGAATGTATTGTGTTCGAGCCATATATTTCCAACTACTATAAAAATGTAGTTTTAGTTTTGGATGAATAGGTATTACCCAATATTAAACCTCTACATCGATCAATTTATTAATAGTGTAAACTATTGAAAATGTTTGATATACACTAACCAAGAATGATCATTGTCATTTAATAGGTACAAATAATGTTATATTAGTTCCCAAAAATGATCAATGATTACCACAGAATAGAAAAAATTATATCTCTTTTACTATATGAATATTTAAAAAAATGTGGATCATCCTATCAATTCATAAGATAAACTAAATCAAAATGTGAATTCATTTTCAAGAATTTTGAATTTTGATATTCAAGGTTGATTCTAGATTAGTCATCCTTCCACACCGCTTCTAAAATATCAATTCTATAATACCAATTCATGGATCAATTAATAATTACAATCTGTATAATTTTTTTTACATTATTATACTCAAAAATCTCAAACTAAATATCTCTCAGAGATATCTTTTTAGTTCACACCAAGAAGCTACTTAATAGACTATTATTAATTAATCTAAAATCAATTAAATTTAGAAAATCAAGATACAATTCATATTATAGAATATCCTGAAAACAAATTTTTACTCAATGATATTCCATTAAATTCCTCATTTAGTTATTCTATTGGTTTGTTCCCAATGATCCCAAACAAAAAATACAAAAATCACCCATTTTCTCATTTCATATGAATAAATAAAAATTCTCATTAATTTTCTTGTTTTGATTATAATTTACATTTTTTAAATATTTTCATCCAAATATTCTAGAATATTCCAACAATAATCAAAGAATGATCCTCCACATATATAGGAAAAACTGGAGAATCTTCACGGTGTAAAGGAATCTATCATAGTTTGACTATTATAGGTTCTTCCATGGTTATGTCATGGAATCAATGGTGATGCCCAAACATGTTCACCATATCATTTGAAATATAGCATATCATTCACTGTATAATATCACAATGTGAAATTGTTTTATGAAATTATCTTCATCAAACATTTTTTAATGACCTTGTTACGAGGGTGAAACTTCTTCTCAAATTAAGAATCCATCTTTGGATAGTAATTATTTAATATATCGAATTATGATTTATTTTAATTTTACATGACTTGAAATATATATTCCAAAATATGAAATTAATCATAATTAGTTTCCAAAGATGTTATGTTTATTTTTCTAATTAATAGTTTCAATATAGCCACATTTCATTTATATAATTTTCTTCTAAAAATTCAATTTCTCCAAAAAAAACTATGTCCATTAGCCATTACAAAAATCAGCTACTAATCATTATATAAGAGTAAAACTAATCTTGGGAATTATATATGTCCCTTACCATATCAAATAGGAATAATTTTTTTCTAACCACTACAATGCTTCAGATGACTCAAATAAAAAATTGAATATACTCATATGATATATAATGAAAAATATGTCCTACAAAAATTTCAGTGATTTAAATTTTTTTACCTTTGATATCTTTGTATCCTAAATAATATACTATAGATTCTCAAATAATATTAAAATCATTCTAAATAGCCTTAGAAGATCTTTTTCACATCATATCATCTAAAAAACAATACCAATGACTTAAAAGTCTATTTCATCACCTTTTAATGATTCTAAATACTATTTTAAAATAAATACAATAGTTTAAAAATTCTATTAGTCTTTTCAACATCCCCCATAATATTGTTTTCAACTTCAAATACACTTTTAGAATATCAAAAAATCACATTAATGTTGTAACAAATTATAGAGATTCAAAAAGTGTAATGTACCAACACCGAAAAACAATATAAGGAATTTTTTTTGAGAGAATTCCTTATCTTAGAGAAAATAAATACATTTCATAGTGACTTAGATTATCTCCCCCTCAATTCATGAACTCCTTAAAAATTTCTACCACATATATGAAACAAAAGATCATACTAATTACAGATAAATAGATTAATATATGTTCTCTCAAAAGAGTTTTATATTACTTATCTCATGATGAAAATAGAATCAAATCAAATTTTGTGGGTATACCCTAAACATACATACTTTAAAGTGTAATTCTAAACATGTTGTTTTGTCCTTAACTAAAAAACATTCTATTATAATTACATTAGTAAAAAAATTCTAAAATAAATTCATTTGTGGGATCATATTTTAGAATATAATCCTTATTTTCCAATTCCTTTAATGAAGTGATATTTAATTACACCATTCATGGATTCAGAATGATTGATAGGATGATTTGACCTAAATATAGATATTTGATTAAAAAAATACTCAATTTATTTCTAATATCTACTGTTAAATCATCTATATAATCTTTCATCCTAATAATTTGGGTGTAAGAATGTGTTGTAACAAAATTTTCAATATCTATTGTGAATAAAGCCACATATTTTTTCATCTTATAGTGAAATCTTAAAAAAAATTCACCATAAAAAGAATGTTTTAATTATTGTATGATTTATTTCAATAAAAATTTCAAACATATTTTCACATGTGAAACACAATTGACTATGTTCTTTTCTATTTTAATATATACCATATTAAATCTATATTCTAATGAAAATTTTGAGAAATATTTTGGGTGCCAAAATGTGATATTATTTTGGATCAGAGTTACATATTTCATAGGATGTAACTAAATATAATTTATTTTCTCTTGATTTTTTTAAATAGAGAAAACTTTTAATGGATCTCATAAATTATTTCTAATTGACACTTCTTCCATATTCATCATTTCCCAATTTCATTACAAGTGATATAGACATTTAAGATTCATTAACATCATCCCTACCAAATTTTATTAACAATTTTCTCATATATTCACCTTATGGTAAGTAGATGTAGTCAAAGTTTTATCCAATATGTAATCATAATGTGTATTTTTTCATCCATCATTAATATAAAAATGCATCTTCATTTATTTCATGAACTCCAAATATGCATTATATTTATCAAATAAATGTATAATATCATCAAAATAAACAATGAAAAATAGATTATTGGTGGAAATTTCATTCATATTAAAATCTCAATCAATTTTCGATTTGGTAAAGTTAATTTTCATAAAATACCATAAAATTTAGAATATCTGATTCTATATCCTTTTTATTCAATATAGTTCCTTCTAAAGCCTTTATATCATGCTTCCATAACATTCAAGGTGAATAATTCATATTTTTCAACATAAATGTTTCCTTATAGGTCTCTATTAAAAATTTTAAGCTTCACATCCATCATATAATCCTTCTACTATTTGTGTGATTCAGCAAAAAGAAAAATTGTAATTTACTCATGTTTTGAAAATTCTGAAAAATTATAATTGAATAAACTACCATAAATCATTGATAACCTTTTTCACATGGGCCTATATTTCATTCTTGATACTTCATATTTTTTAATTTATTTATTTATAAATTCACACATGGTACCTATAATTGTTTTCCATTAGATCTATGAAAAATCTCCCAATTTCAACTCTTTTCATACTAATTAAGTTTCTTATTCATAGATTATATACACTTTATATTATCAACTTCATTAGATACTAATTTTTGTTTATTATATGAATTCATATCTGTTTTATTCTCAATTATCAATCTTATTAATGTTTTCAATTGAGCCTCTTGAATGCTAATATTTATTTTATTGAACATGATTCATCAATCTCTAATATTTTACATCTCAGTTTTAATAGATTTATCCCCAAGAATAGTTTTTTCATAATCTATATCTATTGGAATTTATTTTTTACATTCTTAATTATTTTTTTACAATAAATATTAAATAAATATTATTAATTATTATGAAAATATATAACATTTTTGACATCCATATTTTGTTTTTTTCAACAAATTTTACATTAAAACAATTGACCCACTTGAAAATATTCTACTATATGCATATTTATCCTTTTTTATTTGATGTATATCCCACGAATACCCCTTATTAATTAATATCTTCTGTAATTTCCATAATGTTTTTCTTATTTATGAAATATATACCACCAAAAACATTGAAGTACTCCATTATTGGTCTTCTATTGTAGCATATTTCTTTTTATTTTATGTTTGATTAAAGTCTCGATCAGAATCTATTTTATATACATATAATAGTACATACTTCTTCCCTTTAGAATAATATTAATAATTGGTTGTCGATACATATAGTTCATCCCATCTCAACAAATATTCATTTCATTCTTTCCACAACTCTAATTTTTTGGGGACTATAGGGTGAACTGTATCAATGAATCATTTAATACACAGTAAAATAACATTCAAAATCATTATAGGTGTACAACATAAAATTAATTGATATAAACCTTTTTATATCAATACCGAGCTCTTTATCATCTAGGAATATTTTTTTTCATTTATAGAACATAAAATTTTTTCAACATTAGTATACCATCGGTCATCCATGTGAAATAAAAAACGATTGTGATAAATTAAAAATTACATTTAGTATACTGATGTCTCATATATCCAAATAAATTAGAGTATATTGGTTAACGTGTTTTAGGGGATACAATTTCAACTTTTTTATAGGTTATAGGATCTATCTTTCTTTTATGAAATTTTTCAAAACCATATCCAATATCTTTATTTGGTTATGGTAGATCTTTCACCTTCTAATTTTTTGAGATTTTTCTCAAATATCCTTATCCAAGATGACCATGAATTATTTATAAATAATTATATTCATATTTGGAACTCAGATGAAAATAATGAGTATTTTTTATAGTTTATAATACATTAACAATATTTAATTTTTCCAATCCCAATAATCCTTCCATCCTTTGTGCTCTATATAAAACATGTGTCTTTCTTCAAAATAACCTCATTTTAAACGTCACAAAATTATATTACACTTATTATATGGTGTTAGATCCATTTGAAAAAATAACATAAATGGATTTTTTTCATTTAGGATTCAATTTTGGGATTCCAAACCAAATTGATTTTGTGACACCATTCATTTACAAATTTATAAACCCCTCTTTAATTCTCATAAATGTGATTAAATTCATTTGTATAACTAGTCATATTATAGTAACAACCAAATTCAAAAATCCACAATTAATTTATCTTTTAATCATGAAATTAAATTTCAAGAACGAGTGAATATTCACCTCTTTTTGTTTTCTAATATTCCTTTACGTTATCACTATAAGGTAATTTTCATGATCATTAGCAATTAACTCCTACATAAAATGAAAATTTTGATCAAATATTTATTATATTGCATACATGGAGTAAAACATTTATTATATAGAATAACCAAATGATTTTTTAATATATTTATTCCCTTAATAATATATTCAAATAAATTCTATATTATTTCACATTGATTAAAACATTTTCTAGAAAGGTCTCATTTTATACAAGTACGAGTATGAATTATTCTAAAACACTCAATAATAATAGTAATAACCTATGAATCTTATTATTCATATATTGATAAAAATCATATCCAAAACACTATTTTAACTAATTATCCTTATAAAATAAATCCTTTCTCCATAGAGGAAATATTTTTATTAGGTAACCATCTCTTCTTGGAAGTTGAAGTGTTTTCTTAATCATCTGTTTTGACCTAAATTTTACCAGATTATTATTTGAACATCAATTATTAGAAACACCATATGTTTAAATTTCTATTTGGAGTAGTGTAAAATTTATTTTTTGGGTTCATACATTCAGAAATTTATGATAATTATTCATTTTTGTCAAATGATTTGATAAATTAGTCTCTTATCTTATTCAAATATTTTTCAACTTCAATTCACATGGATTGTGTGCCTTTTAATTTTTTATCCTTTTTAGAAAATTTTTCGTTAATATCCTTCACCATATTTTCCTTCTTAGAAATCTTCAACATGATCATTTTAATATATTATAGTAAATTATAATCTTTTATCATAATGTATTCCCTTAAATCATTATTTATTTTATTACATTTATTCAACATCCTAAAATTTTTCATTAGTATTTCTGTTCTAATCTTGACAGTATTCATGATCATCCACTAATATATGATAAATATATGTTTCTTTAAATTTTAATTCTTTATTACCGTATGTCACAACATGTTTTTCAAAATGATCTATGAATTTTATAATTTTATAATTATCTTTTTATGATTGAATTGTTATAGGGGAGTATACTTATTCTTCATTTCTTATCAAACTACTTCTTTTTCATCATTGATTTTGTTTTATAATCTTAGAAGGATTTTTAATTTACATTAAACCTTGAAACAATTTATTTTTCAGAGTCATTTCATCATCCTCCTCATTTTCATACTCAAGATTTTTATTTCGTGGATATTAAGATGATAAATATCTATTTACACCACATTTAAATCACTAATAATTTTTTGATTTTATACTTGACCATTCCGATTTTATTGTTTTTAATGATTTGGTTCATTACTCATATTTAATTCTCCCTTTTCCACATTTTCTTATTCTATATTGGAGAAATAAAATAAATCCTCCATGAATTTGAGATTGTCCAAGGATTTAAATTCCAGTCACTTCATCTACATTTTTGGGAAAACATGATTCTTTATCATCGCACAATTTCATAGTGTGTTATTTAAATCATTATGAGTGAAGACTCAGTTTTTATCTGAAGAAGATATCTTTGGAGTAAATTGTTCAGAAAAATTTCGCATTATCTTGTTTCCTATGGCAGAACCTTACAAAGTATCTCGAAATCCAATAACTTTAATGATTATCTCATTTACTCTGGTGAAATAGACATCAATTTTCTCATACATTATTATTACAATATTTTAAAACACATATATGAAGAATTGCCACATGGGTTCCATAATTTTGACATTTCTTTCCAATATATTATATGTATTATCACATATCTTCTTAGTTATCATTGGTTTATAACTTTTTTTTATACTGTATCAAATAAATATGAAAGAATATAATTTAGAGTTTAGCATGTACTTCCATATTTCCATTATCTATAAATTTCATCAGATTATCTATCCAATGAACTGTAAACCCCTCAGTAACAACATTAGTTAATTCAAGTTCTTCTAAATGATGAAATTGGAGAATCATATTGTTCTATCCATGAATATTATTTCTATCAAATATAGGAATACATATTCGTATTAAAATTTATATTCTATTTTTTCCCATTAGTTATGGATAACCCTTATAGGGACCATAAAAGCTTTGATAGTATTTTAAATTCCCCATTAACAGGTTTCTCCAATAACATGGGGGGTGAAACATTGGCACTTATTTTATAATTTATTCTTAAAAAATAAACAATTTTGATCTACTAGAATCCAATCAACTTAAATTTTAATATTAACATTTCTTGATTGAAATATAATTAAATGAAAAGATTTCCTTTATAATTTTATAAGGTTTGACCCCAATTTTACTATATACACTTTACTATTATCATCTTGAGTCAAACTGAATTATTTTATATAATTTAATAAAAGTGGGATTTAAGTTACCATCCTATACATACATCTATGTTGATCAAATTTACTCTAGAGGAAACCATATAGAAGGTAAAATATCTACTTCAATTTGATAATCTATTTTCTCTCAAAAATTGTAGATATTATGAGGTTGGAACACTATAGTCTTAAATAATTACCAAAAAATGAACGGAGTATGATTTCTTTTAATCCATTATTATTTAGTAAAATTGGTAACCTCCCTAAAAAATATTCAAGTAAACTGTTTCTAAATATCATCACCATTTAAGAACATTAAACCATAATATAATGTAGTGAATCCTAACCAATCATCTTTGATCAATTCTTCTATAATATTAATGTTCTACTACTCAATATCGGGTCACTAAATACTGAAGCGTGGTAGATTTTTTATCAAATAACTAAACTCTCCAATCAATGTATTAATATATCCAAGACTCATGTTTTCAGTTTTCCCCAATTTACTCTTTAATCATATATTTCTAAATAATCCAAGATTACTTATTTTAAAAATATCATGTACCATCTAATATTTAAAAATATTTCCATAATAGATATATACTCCATTTTATTCTTTGTTCTTCCATATTCAATTATTTATATGGGTATATTCATGATGATATTCCTCTCAAATTGTGAAAAAAAACATTTTATCATTTCAGTTAATTTAACAAAAATAAAAAAGGAATTATTTAGCTATAATAAATTTTTTAACATTAATATATTTTCATTTTTATACTACTGAATTTTCATAAAATAATCATAGGAACATCCTCCATGTATACCTAAATAATTATTGAGAGTCTTAATGAAGATATGGAATCCATCACAATGCGACCCTTCTAGGATCATACAGGGTTGTTTAATAGATTATTCATTTATATAGTGAAATTTTTAACTATCACATTGAATTTAAATTCCTAGAAATCACATCATGACCTCATCGAATGAAACACACCTATTTCATTGCCTTTATATTGTCATGTGAGATTTTCCTCCCAATGGAACTTCTTCTCAAATTATTATGCTATATTGAATTGATCTTTCTTTTTTGGATTTCTTCATAATGTTTTTTCTTATACATGTAACATAGTTTATTTTCCAAAACCCTTCATGAATCAAAATTCTCTTAAACAATTGGGGTGTTTTTTCTATGATGAATAATTCTAGTGTAGTCTTATTTAATTTTTAGTTGTATTTTCTGAAAATAAATCATCTCCTCACAAATTATGCTATATATCTTACCCTAACCAAAAAAATTATATTAATCATTATGTAAGATTAATATTACTCATATAATTTGAATGTGGACCTTAAACAAATATCAAATGTATCCTATATTTTTAAGCAAAACCATTTGAATTTCTAAAATAGATTTTAGGGGAAATTAGAGTAACCTATATTAACAATATTTCGCATGATGACTTATCTAAATACAAACCATTTTATATTTTTTAACTATGAAATATATAAATTCTATAAAATATATAATGACTTCTAAAATCATCTTAGTGTCATTTAAAATATTTTCATAGGATCTTCATTCACTATATATCATCTCAAAAATATTTTTCATCACATCAAAAACATATTTAAAGTCAGAAATTATTCTAAATCATAGTTAAAAAAATACAACCCATAAAAACATATATTGGTCTCCTAAATATTATTATAGAATTTATTTCACATAAATTTTCTATTTTATTTCCAAATGTTCATCAATTTTCATCAATAATCCCACTTTTCAGATATCATTTTCATTTCAGTTATCTATGTAAAAAAAATTCCATTTATATTATATTCATTATTTATTGCTTCAATTAACTATAATAACCTCAATACATATTTATTATAAATATTTAGAAATACTAAAATGAAAAAATCATAGTAAATTAAAAATGATCAATAATTATATAAGAAATTACAGTCATCCAACACTATTTCTCAGTGAACCTAAATCCTAATTTCCCAACAAGGAATCACTTATATTTAATTATTTTCCCACCTCAATATCTAAATTATCAATCTAATTTTCTTTTCAAAAAATTATCACAGTAGAGAGGGAAAAATGATGTAGATATATATGGTATAAAATCAATCAAATAGAAGTCAATTATCTTTTTCCCCATCAGCTGCATTTCATAATTACCATGATGTTCACCATTGAATTTCTCAATAAATTACAAATATTATATTCATTCACAATAAAATGTTTTAATAAATTTAAAATATTAAATTCTTATCTCTCTAAAATATAACATGTAATTAAAACCATATAAAATCAAAAAAAAATCCCATTATTTATAGAATAAAAATTCGTTAAAAGGTTATTTCATGAATAAATAATTAATTTCAACTAAACACTATGGATTACTAAGAAATATTACCACCAAAAAAATTAACTAAATTCACTCAAGGTTAAAAAAATTCATCCCAAATTAAATGAATCATTGTGAAAATAATTCAATGATTGGTAAAATTATGATTTTACCCCTAATTTCCAAATATCCATAAAATTTTATAATTACCAAAAAATAAAATTTTTTATTCACTAAATTACACACCCCTTCAAAGATATTATCTTCAAACATATTCATCATTAAAAATATAGGGGGAAAATATATATAAATTTTATCACCAATCATACTATTTTATTCTACCTCTTGCTACCCTAAAAATATGAGAATACAGTCTCTAGATAGACAATATTGTGATAAGTTAAACATTGAATATCTTTTTCTAAACTAGTTGTTTGCATACTACCCACACTAAAAGAATGAGATCATATTGGACAAAAATTCCTGTAGAATGTAATGATTTTTTCCAATTAAAAAATCAAGAACATCAACATCTAACACAATAATGTTCATTTATCCATCAAGTCATATTATAGAATGATCCTGCCCATGAAAAAAATTATACGCAATCTCAACTTTCTCTAATAACTCTTTAAATGAATTCAAAGAAAATAGATCTCTAAATTTATTTGGAGGTGAGTCCCCAAATATCTGAAATGATAATTTCATTTCATCTTCTCATTAGTTTTAATCTAAAAAATGTATCATGTCCACGAATATAACTCCATACACGTGAATTGATGAAATTTATAACTGAGATCCTCTTACCACTCATGCTTAAGAGTCTAAAATATGAATCCATTAATAAAATGACTAATCATAGTCTATAAAACATTATCCACATCATGATATTACATGTATAGAATCCACCGCTGATGAAACAAACCTCACAGAAAACTCAAAACAAAGGATCTTAGGGCCCATTCTTTAAAAGGTTAAAGTATAAAGCAATCTCAAACTCTTCCAATGAGTACCCAGTCTCTTTATTATTTATAAATTTTCTACTAATATTATTCTTATAGAACTCACTCAAAGTTATTTTTGAACCATATCACACCATTGGATCTATATATTGATTCATATTCTTAGTTTCTTCTTAATAATCCTCATGTTGATCTTCGTGTTTGTTCTATAGTATGAACATATTTTTGAATAAATAATCCAAACCCATCCTAATAATATATATTTATGTGATTATTATTAAACTACACTACTAGATCTTTTATCCCAAAATGGAATATCACCCAAAATGTGACACACACAATCTTAATGACCAAAAACAACATTATTTATAAATCCAAACCATTCAAGATACATATCAACTGAAATAAAATTTCCAAACATTCAATCTGGAGATTATAGATCCCGAACTTAAATCATAAAATCCAACATGTGTCAAAGAGGTTTGTATGGGATACTAAATACATTAATGTTATTTAATTCTACTTTTAGACTACCCATTAAATCCTCATCAATGCCTACATTAAAATAAATTTTTAAAACCCTGAATTTGCCTCCATTATTTCATAACCCTTCTGCAAAGAGACTCCACATAAATGTTTGAATGTGAAATTCATTTAATAAAAACTGTAATCTACGGGTTAGTGAAATAAATGTAATTGAATATGTGTTAATGTTTATAATTTATGTATCCTACTAACAATAATATATATATATAGGTTCAAATCCAAATGAAAGGTAGTGGAACCTAAATTTTCAAAAAAAGACCCTATGTTGTAAATGGTGGGTGAAAATAATTATAACTTTATATATTGAATTGATAAGAAATGATGATGTTATAGTTATTTTTTATATTAAACCGGATGATGTAGAAGCATGAAATGAAATAGGTTGATACAAATATCATAAAAAAAATATAGATATTATGATCACTCAATAGAAATGATGTACAAGTTACTTAAAAAATACTGGGATAAATGGGTATCATTACGTAAAACACTTTTAATTGATTTATGTTCTTGAAATTTGTTTTCAATAATCTTACTCTCCAAAGTATTATTAATGGTGATTTATGGTTTTTGATGTTTTCCACATAGAAAACCATAATAAAAAAATAACTTGAAGAAAATGTCATCAGGAATGATCTAATCGATCATCTCTTATGTTAAAATTTTGAAAAGGAGGGATAGAAAAACAATTTTAACATTTTGAGAATTTATCTGTCCAATCAATTATGAAGTTTTGAAAAAATAGTAAAGATAATTGAAATGATAAAAACCATAACTATTTAAATCGCTGAAAAAAAATTACCCAAAAAGAATATTAAATTCAAAAATTAAATTTCTATATCAAAATTGAATGAAATTAAGAAAGAATAGGGGAAATATAAACCCCCTTTGAACATCAGTGTTGCTACCCTCAAAGACAATCTGTGTTTTCTCCCCCTCTCTCTGGCACACAACTAAAAAATCACAAGGAAAATAAAGACCCCATCAACTGTTATCAGCCTCGATTTTCATAACATATTTTTTCTCTCTATTGGTCATTATCCTCATAAGCTGACATAGTTCAGTGTTCTCTTTTTCATCGTCCACCGACTGTGGCCTCCTTCAATCCTTGTGATTTCAAAAAATCCATTCTAATAGTCGCATAACACCCATGTGCATTTGTTTATGAAATAACATAGATACCTTCCCGATTGGGTTCAATAAAATAAAAGTAAATAATAAAAAATTATTAGAATATTCATTGTTCAAAATATTAAATTTATAAACATTTATCATTTTAATTTATTATTATTATAATTACTAGATTAATGTAATAATAAAATTATTATGTTATTTAATTTATATTTATTTATAATTATTTGTTATTGTAATTAATAAAATTTTATTTATAATAATTTTAATTATTTTTTTATTCAATTTCAAAAATTCATTTAATTATTTATTTATTATAATTGTTAATGTTTTTTTAAATTTTAAAAAATATAATGAATTTAATTATCTTTCAAACATTATTAATTTTTTAGTTATTTAATTTATAAATCATTATTTTATTAAAAAATGGTATTAATTTTATCATTATTAAATAAATTATTATATTAAGATATTTAATTTTAATGAATACTTTTTTAATTAATTATTATCATATTATTATTCTTATAGTTTTCATATTTTATGAATTATTTTTTATTATTTGTTTATTATTAATATTATTTTAACTCCCTATCAAAGATTGGTGGCCCTCAGGGTGGGGTTGATTTGTCCTCATGCAAAAGGGATCACCTTTGTCTTTCACCCACGACACATCCTTCCGCCCAACACATCATCTTGAAGATAGTAGTGACTCCGGACTAGGGATGAGCGGTCTGACTTCATTAGATTGGGCATTATCCCCTAACCTGGTAGCAGTGGCTTAGACGATGGTGGTGGTGATGATGGTTTCATCTTAAAGTGTGTCTTAGGGTTCAAGAAACCATTGGCTATACAAGATAATAAATAATAGAGGAGAATAAAAATTGCACACAACAAAATACCACTAAGATCTTTCAAGCTTTCATCAATTGCACATATATTTCCACGGACTACAATTGTTTAATTTATAGGTTTATAGGTTAAGACAAACCAAAAAAATGCACAACACAGAACATTTAAAAGAGGAACAAAAAACAAGGCAATAATAAATACATGCATAGGAATTTGGAACAGATTCATGGGAGAGTAATGAGCCGTATGGGGAAATACGCTGCATGTGAAAGCACTACATGGGGAAGAGCAGCGGCCCTCTTGGAAAACCAACGTGTTTTTGGGTTTGCAATTTCCAACCCCCCCTTCAAACCAAAACCAGATTCATTCCAAGTATCATTCTTAGCCGTTTGAATGAATCTGTTGGTAGTGACTTTGTGAAAATATCTTCCTCCTATTCTGTAGCGTGATAATATTCCAATGTTATCATTTTATATTTCACATGATCTCTAAGAAAATGAAAATCAGTATCAATGTGTTTGATTCTCCCATGCTGCACCGAAGTATTGGCTAGTTCAATATCCAACTTGTTATCCCCATATATCATCGTGGATCCATCCTATGGATGCTTCATCTCCTTAAGCAAATTTCTCAACCATATTCCCTCACAAACATTAGAGGATGCTGCCATGTACTCTGCTTCACATGTGGATAGGGAAACCACACTCTTCTTCCTTGAATTCCAGGAGAAAGAAGTAGATCCAAGAAAAAATACATACCCATTAGTGCTCCTCCTTTCATCTTGGTCACCTCCCCAATCACTGTTTGAGTATCCATACATCATTTCTCCTTCGTTGTATGGATAAAAGAGACTTAAATCCAACGTTCCTTTGACGTACCAGAGGATACGTTTTTCCGCTAACCAGTGTGACTCTTTCGGTGCCTCCATATACCTGCTTAGAATCCCAACACTATAGACAATATCATGCCTTGTGATTGTGAAATACCTCAGACTTCCAATCATACTCTTGAATAGAGTCGAGTCAACACTTCTTCCTTCTCTAGGTTTTGTCAGTTTTAAGCTCGTTTCCACATGTGTGTTTACAACATTGTAATTGGCCACCATGAATTTTTCAATAAAATAAATGGAATACCTTTTCTGAGATATATAGATTTCATCATGTTGTTGTTTTACCTGCATTCCCAGAAATAAGGACATGATACCCCCATCGGTCATCTCAAAATCCTTGAACATGGCCTCCCTCAAATCATCAAACATTAGTCGACTATTCCCTGTAAATAAAAAATCATCAACATATAAGCATGAAATAAGTATATCCCCTCGATCGTTCTTCTTGATGTAAACTGCATTCTCATATGGACATTGGGTGAAGCTGTTGTCTTGAAGATAGTTGTTGATGTGTGCATTCCAAGCACGAGGAGCCTGATTCAACCCATAAAGAGCATTCTTCAGTCGATACACTTTTTCTTCCTCCCCTTGCATGACAAAGCCTTCAGGCTGGTCAACATAGACCTCTTCCTCTATAATTCCATTCTGGAACACAGACTTCGCATCCAATTGGTTGATCATCCAACTATTATGGACAACAAGGGATATAATCATCCTTACAGTGTCAAGGTGAGAAACAGGAGTGAAGACTTCTTCGTAGTCCACCCCATAGATATATTTGTACCCCTTTTCTACGATACTTTCCCTATATCGATCGATCTCTCCATGAGAATTTCACTTTATTTTGTACACCCATTTGACACTAATTCTTTTCTGGATTTTTTAAGAGTGTAGTCAGCTCCCACATGTAATTTATCTCTATGGCACAATTTTTTCTTACATAGACATTTTCCAGCATTCTCTCCTCATGGATTCCTAGAATGTCAGAGGATCATGATCTAGATACAAGAAAAAAAGATTTACCTCTTTAATCTTCTCATAAATATCACTCAGATTTTTCATCTTCATCGGAGCCATTGGTGATGATAAGATGGATAGATTTTGATTTACTAGAGTGCTTTCAAGAGTGATGAAATGTACTCATGGACTTCTTCCAACTGATGATTCTCTCAAAGAAGGTGTGGCAGGTGGTCACTCCTGATGTTAATGCCTTTCTTTTGGAACCTCTGTCTCTACTGGAACATCCTTGTTAGATTCTTCATCATTCCACTTCCTCGCTTCTTCCTCACTAAGGACCACATCTCTACTCACCACTAATTTATTCATTAGTGGATTTTAAAGCTTTTAGGCTTTAGAAGATTCACAATAGCAGTGGAATATTCACTTTTCACCACGATCATCACGTTTCCTTCTTCTCGCTTCTGAAACTTGAGCGTAGGTGACACACCTAAAGATTCTTAGGTGTGACACACTCATTTTATATCCACTCCACGAATCTTGTGTTGTAAATTTCCTAACTCTCTTCGTTGGACACTGATTGAGCAAGTAGGCAGTACATGCCACTGCCTCTGCCCAAATACTCTTTGGCAGCACTTTGTCCTTTAGCATGGTCCTCATCATGAAGAGGATAGTGAAATTCTTCCTTTCAGCAATGCCATTCTATTGTGGTGTATAGGCTGCAGTATATTTCTGTTTCATGCCATATTCCCTGTAGAAATCTTGAAATGCATTTGAGGTGTATTCTCCACCTCTATCAGATCTATGTACTTTGATTCTGTGGCCACATTCAGTTTCAAAACAAGCTTCAAATGTTATAATGATAGTGAAAAAAGATGATTTTTATTTAATGCAATACACCCACAACTTTGTGCTGAAATCATTAATAAAGGCAATAAAATACCTATTACCTCCAAGTGATGGTGTTTCAAATGGTCCACAGATATCAGTTTGAACCAACTGAAGTGGTTCTGTTTCTCTTCTGGACACTCCATTTGAAAATGAGTTCCTTTGTTGTTTTCCATGTGTACACACCTCACACACATTATTTGGAACTTCAATCGTCGGCAAGCCACGCACCATGCTTGATTATGATAGAAGTTTAAGCCCTATAAAATAGAGATTCCCAAAATGAAAATTACATATCCAAGAATCATTCTTCATGCGCCCAAAAAAACACTCATCGACCTTCGTGTTGATATGCAGTGGAATCATGCGATTCTTTGCCATTTGGCCTTGAGCGACAAGTCTCCTGTGAGAATATCTTAAGGACAAAGATGAGTTTTCCCAGTGTATGACATACCCCTCCTCAAGGAGTTGGCTGAGACTAATTATATTGTTTTTCATTCTTGGTACATAATACACATTAGAAATATAATTAGACTCTCCATTCTTTAGATAGATTTTTATTTTACCTTTTTCTATCATGGGTACCTTGGATGAGTCGCGAAAACTCACATCGCCACAAACTTCTTCGGTGAGTTCCTCAAATAAATCTTTGTTACCACTCTTGTGGTTTCTTTCACCCATGTCCAAATACCATACATTAGGGAGTTCACACACCTTTTCTTGTGCCAAGAGAAGTGTGGTACCTTCTTTTTCTTGATGATATGCTTCAGCATAGTTGGATCATTCATCATGATCCACATTGTTCGAACAATTAGAGGCATAATGGATGAATTTCTTACAGTTGTGGCATTGAAAATTCATTGTGTTTCCACAACCATTCATGAATCGGCCTCCACTGTGTGTTCTTCCGTGGAATCTAGTGAAATTTTGTTGCTTTTTTTGATAGATTGGATGGTATCCATGCCCTCTTCCTCTTGAACGATAAATGACTCATTGTTCTTGGCCATTCTTGGGTTCTTGTAGTGTAAACTTAGACTATAGGGAATGCTCTATTGTTTAACCTGCATTCTTCTGCATTCGCTGCTCATGTACTTGGAACGACCCCATCAATTCTTCATTGGATAATTTTTCAAATCATTTTATTATTCAATTTCACAACCACATGCTCAAATTTGGTTGTGAGAGATCAAAGTTCTTTCTCAATAATATGAATTTCCTCAATTTTTTCACCATTTCTTTTCAAATTTTTAACGATGAGAATTAGGCATGAAAAGTAATCAGAGATACTCTCACTGTCTTTCATGTGCGCTACTTCAAACACCACTCTTAGTGTTTGAAGACAAACCCGCATCACTCGATCAACACCTTTGAAGATGGTGGAAAGGGTATCCCAAAATTTCTTGCTCGATGTTACTTCGACAATCTTTTCAAAAGTCGATTCATACAACCATTTATAGAGAAGGAACAAAGCCTTTTTGTATTTATTCCTTTTATTTTTGATGGCCGTATTTTATATATTCATGAAGGAGGATTCTTCCTCCGTAGTGGGTATAATATACCTTTCGGTGATGATCTCCCTTAATTCTTGTGACCTGAAGAATTCTTTCATTTGAATGCACCATCTTTTGTAGTTGTATATAGATAGCTTCAGAACTTGAAGCTGGATTGCAGTGGCCATCTTTGGAAATTGGAGAACACTTTGGTACTAAATCTGATACCAATTTGTTGGCTATACAAGAAAAATAAATAATAGAGGAGAATAAAAATGGCACACACAAAAATACCACAAAGAGCTTTCAAGATTTCATCAATTGCACATATATTTCCATGGACTAAAATTGTGTAATTTATAGATTTATAAGTTAAGACAAACCAAAAAAATGGATAGCGCATAACATTCAAAGGAGAACAAAAAACAAGGCAATAATAAATACATGCATAGGAATTTAGAACGGATTCATGGGAGAGTAATGATCTGCATGGGGAAATACGCTGCATATGAAAGCATTGCATGGGGAAGAGCAGCAGGCCGCTTGGAAAACCAACGTGTTTTTTGGGTTTGCAATTTCCAACAGAAATGATAAAGGCATCTCACCATTCTACCAGAATGGTAGCAGCAGGGGTTCAGATCTATAATGATTTGAAGCTCCACGAACAACAACATCAGCAGCACTGGTGGAGTAGAGGTGTTCCACCTCTCCTCCCAAATGAAGGCTTTGATCTTCTAGTTTCATTGGATCTGGTTCCGGCGGTGGATTTCCATGGTTGAGGTTCTATCCTAGTTGGATCTAGAAGTGGTATTGATTGTTGATTCCTCTAATAAATGGGGATAAATATTTCTGATGGTGACTCAAATTGCGAGCAGTGTGAAATATAGACAGTGGTATGAAGTTGGAAGTGTTGGTGAGTCATTTTTATGGTCCAACGTTGAGACATGTGTCAGTGATAAATATATGCAGGACTGGTGGTGAGACTTCTAACCAATAGGTTCTTTCTTGAGGTGTGAAATGACTCACTGTTGGTTCTAATTGGTGATGAAAATTTTTTCAAGGAAAACATAGTCATCATTTAACTTACGATGAGAAAATGGGATATTGTTGGTTGTTATGTGAGGTTTCCCTAATAGTGATAAATTATTACACATGGATGATGGGAAAAGTGTTGTCGCGGTGAGGCAATTGGGGTGATTAATACTTGTAGGCTGGTGGTGAGTTGTGTTGGCGGTTGATGGGGGTGAGTCATGGGACTCAATTTTGGCAAATGGATTTCAGACTCACTGTTTGGAAACTCAACAGTGAGTGACAAAATGATGGCAATGGAAAAATTTGACAGTGAGAAAATAATCTAGCGGTGACTCAAATATTATTCTATAAATTCAAAAGAAATAATCAATTAGCATATAAAAATAAATTATAATATTTAAGAATCAATGAAATAAAAATATAAAAATAAATACATTATTTAATTAAAATAAACTAAATTATGACTTAATATGAATTGAAAATAATTGAATAATTACAAAATTTTAAAAAAAAATTTTAAAATAATCCAAAATTATAACGAAGATAATTTAGTTAATTTGATATTAAAATGTTAAGCTAAAATAAAAAATTAAAAAAATAAAAATAAAAAATTAAACATTTAAATTATTAATGATAAATTAATTAACCAAAAGGAAAAATTATGTATTCAAATTATTAAAAATATAATAAAAATATGCTCCAAAAATTTTGATTTTAAGGACTCTTTAAGTTCTTCCACACATAATCATTGATTTTAATCAATAAATACCATGTTTTTTATTTTATTTGAAACACATTTTTTACAAAAATCTCAAAATGAAGCATGTCAAGCATTTGAAAAGTAGAGGAACAGAAACTAGAAATTAGGATTTTCTAATGAAATGTTTTAATGAATTCAGGCCTAAGTTCAAATACCCACTATAAAATCAAGGAAGGGAATAACCAATCACTGTTCTGGATGTCATACCTAATATATGAATCCACCTTTTGCCTTACATCAATTAAAATCCAATTTTAAATTATAATAATGCTAAAAAGATAATAATAAGTGGAAATACAACCCTAACAAAAGGGTCCTTCTACTTTGACTTACTCAAAGGTTCCAAAAATAAAATTATAAAATATTTTTTTAACCAATTTATTGATACAACATAAATGATTTTCATATAAATCATCTGTCTCATTCTTCATCTAAAGTTCAAAATTATTCCCACCTTAATGAATTCATTTTTTAAAAATTATGCACTTTTTTATTAATTTTTTTGAATTTTACCCATCCATTTATCTTATGCAAGGAACTATGTAGATACACTTATCAATGTAAAAATGTCTTACACACACATCACTATGTTCCTAGTACCTCATAGGTTCACTTTTGGTTCTGATTTTCACATTTAATTGAAGATTCAAAAGACTTATAAGACTACCATTTATGTTATCTCCCATAGGTGATTATTTTTTACAGAGAATTAAAATAAAAATGAGTCCCCAAGGATGAAATTAGAATTTTCAGTTTCCAAAGTTTAATATCATAACTCCATAGACATTCATGCTATAACACTCTCATTCTTAGTTCGTAAAAAAGGATCATAAGATTAGTAAGAATCTTCACTCAACAATCATTCATCCTAAAAAAATTCAGCTTCAAAGAAACCGCCAATAACAAGTAAGAGATAATCTAATTGGAAAGACTAAATATAAGTACACAATTAATCCTAAATAACTTCATATTATAATAAAATATTCATTTTTTGACAATTCTATAAAAAAATTAATGTAATATGATAGGCTTCCATTAAAACATAGATTAGCCCAGTATAATAAAAACCAATCCCCCATACTAAAAACTCAACTGTTTCCCTAAATATGAATTCATAAGAGGAGAAGAAAAATTGAATTTAAAATCTAAAAATATATTTTCAATTCATCATATTAATGACATACTTAAGGGTCACCGTGAATTTAAAATGGTAAAAGTTTTTCACAATAAAATTTTTATTGTCAAATCAAAATAAACTCCTAGATTATTAGTAAATCATGTGATAATGATTTTTCAAATATGTTAAAAATGTTGGATGTGAAAAAATTTAGTACACAGTGAAGTCGGTGAATTAAATTTAACATATTTCATTCAATTAGATTTTCAACAGCATAGAATATAATTTTCTAAGAACCCAATAAAGATAAAAATGTTTAATCAAATAGAAGAACCCAGTTATAATATCCACACACTTAATTTCAGAATGATAATGAATCTAAAATTGGAGAAAAAAATTTTCAGTAACATTCCAATCTGTAATAAATTTTTCAACAGCAACCAAAAAACAAGACATTAGTAAATTTGAGTAAAAAAATGATGCAGAGAGGTAAAACAAGGAACTTTCATGGTTAAATTTTATCCAATGATGCTGAAGAATGTTACTCCATGCGATTTGAATAGAAAATAAAAGTTTGATCCTTTATTAATCCTCAGCAGCATCCTTCATAAAGAACAAAGATTAGGTAAACCATGAACTAAAATCATGAAGAAGCATATAAGGAAATAACATAGAAAATAAACCCATTATTCTTAGAAACCCCATAAAAAATAACAAAAAAAAATACAATATTTGGGTTGGATCCCATGACGAATTGACTTTAATGTATGTAGACTGGATTTTTGAGATTCTAAAGATCAGAACAAGAATAAATTTATCGAAAGAACAAATTTTTTTTTTATTAAAAGCGATAAAATCTGGGGTTTCCTCCCATGTGATGCTAGTTTTAAAATCCCCTTTCGGACTCCACTAGAAACTAACCAAAGTCACTTGGTTGGTGTAGTTTATTATCTATAGACCCATATAAGTATTTTTTTTAATTTTTTTAATAGAGAAATTGGATTTGTGGGAACATAAACTTCTAATTGGAAACATGACCACCTTAATAATTGAATAGATCATGTGATACCAACTGTTTTCAGTTATAGTCAGGTTGCTGTCTACTTCTGGATATAATTGAATTTTTTCACCTTTAATGTTCTCTTGAAGATATATATAAAAAGTGTTTCCTCCAAGGGTTGTATATTTATTTTCAAATATATTGTGTTCATTAGAAACCATAGAAAGATCAAAATCAGGGGTTCTAGGGGATGAGTTCTACATAACAAATTCATGAAAAGGGTTATCAAGTGATACATATACCATTTCCAAATTAACACTAAAAAACTATTCCTCATCAAATTGAATTAAATTTCCATGAAATGTCTCTTCTCTCAACTCAATTTCAGAAGAATTTGAAAAAAAATAAGATTTAATTTTATTTATCTAAAACCTCAAGTTTCATAATGTTAAAAATATCTTAAAAAATTTCATCATTGGAAAATATAAAAAATTAACATCAACTATTTTTGAAGAATTAATTTTACCTGAATCCATAGGTGTGTGTTTAACCTCTCCTCCAATTTCACTTTCAAAAAGTTCAATTTCAAAAAATTTGTTAATTGATAGATGACATTCAATTTTTGGGGAAGAATTTTTCAGTTCAGATTCAATAAATTTAGATTCCATAATTTTTGAGTTTAATGAATTTTCCACTAATTATTTGACACTATTTTCCATTTCATTAAACCGAGTTTCAGATATATGATGAATCATTGAACATGTAATAGAAATCGCATCAGTTAATATTTCTTTAAATAAAATTCATTCATCCACTTTTTTCTAAATTAATTTCAATGATTATTGGGTTTACACTTTGAAAATCTGAGAGGTCACATTTATTAATAGTTTCAATATCATACTATTCAGTTAATTTAAGTTTATTATTATCTTCCAAAGTATACCCAATTTCATTTTTTAGGTTCTTTATTAATGATTTTTGGAAAAAATAATGATTAATTTTTAACATTCAAGTTCTCATTTTCTAAATTATTATCAACTCGAGCTATCACTCTTTCAAAACTCCTATAACAAGGAAATTTTTCCATTATAGGAACCATATACAGAATGGGGGAATCCTCATCAATCACTTTTAGTTATTTCTCAAAATTTTATAACTCAACCCCATTTATGTTCTTGAAATATTCATGAGAGTTTTTATTTCATCCATTCAGTTGTTTATTTCCATATTTTTTTCATCATAATTTTTAGATTCTTCCAAATAAAACATGTTTTTTCTTTGTTTTAGACACAATACCCTACAAATATTCATTATCATGTCTTCCTATTTCATTTTACACATAAAAGGTTACATATATTTTATATATTTAATCTTTACCTATGATTCCTAGGTTCATTTTGTAATTTTTTTTCATGTTGTTGTAGGGTGATTTATGAAATTATTCAATTTGTTAAAAAAAATTGACATCATTTGTTCACATTTAGAATAATATTTGTGTTCAGGTTCGCGCGAGTTAATATTTTCTTTATATTTATCATGTTGTTATTTCTCATTATAGAAACACTACCAAGCAGTGTGGACTTAATAAAAAATATAGACACAAAAAATATCACTATCTTGATTCAAATCCATTTGATATTCCTTTTTTTTACAAAAATAATTGAAAAGATCAAAGCACAATTATGATGACCCCATCCCGTCAAAGTGTACCCCTCCTTATACAGAAATTGGATAAGGGTGATAGTGACCCCCTAGGTCCTACTTTCCATAGGACCTAGGTTGGGGAGTATCACTATGGGTATAGTCTACACACATATGTGAGGAATTACCCTCTAAGAGTACACACGTGAAAGAGAGAGATACGACAGACACCAACCAATCCTACTCAGACTATAATATAAAATAATACCCAACTACACATATGTAATGTAATGAAATAAATAATACAACTAAAATGTAAAATTGAATTTATCAAAATAAATTTAAAATGACAGTGACCACGAAGCCTAAACAACTCTGGATGAAACCTGAGTTAGTAGTAACCAACTGGAACTCTAACCTACTCCAAGTGACCAAAAAATACAATGTTTATATTGTAAGGAGAGCATAATAGTATGCTCATTAGGATCCTCTATGGAGCCTCTCATGAAAAAGTAAAGAAAGTATGCTAAAGCACAATGAACAAAAAGTGAGACTAACTTGTCACCTAAGTAGATATACTATGTTTCCAACCTCACCATGGCTACTCTCACAAAGTGTTACATAAAAGATCATATTATATAATAATGAATATATAGGGTAACCTACTACCAATTACCCACTAGTATTCTTCTTTCCCCTAATATCGCAAGTCCTAAGCATCTCTCTCAAAAAAATCTAGCCTGAAGACACATTAGGGAAGAACCACAATATGCACCTTAAGCTTCAACATTCACCTCATGCATCACACCACCATATCAATGTAACCAAAGTAACCAAGTGGTTTCCAAAAGACACATGAGCTCATAAAACATATATAAAATATTGGTTATTATACCTCAATCCATCCCAGCCCATACATTGAGTAAGGATCATCAAGCCATCACATCCCAAACAAGTTGTACCTATAGTAGACCTCAGAAAACTATATATAGAATATATGTGTATGAAAAAACCACAAGCCATTATAGACATATATACACATATATGGAGAAAACTAATCACCATGCATACCATCACAAATAACTGCCAAGAGAAGATAGCAGGGCCAAAGGGGGTAGTCATCCATCCATCCTCCGACCGAGAAGTTGGGGAAAACACCCCCAGGGCTCATAATCCCCAGGGTGTTAGTTTCCCTAACAGATATGGAAGAGTAGAGTATAGAAACACTAAAATTACAAGATATAATATAGATCACAACCACAAAATGATCATAACCTAATCATATACTCAACTATAGCTAATATCTTAGACTCCAAACTACCACTACTAAGACTACACATTCAATATGAATGGAACCAATTAAAGAGCTATATTAAGTTACATTATCCCTTTTATTAGTTTAAAGTTGCGTTAAATAATCATTTAACCATTAATTAACCATTAATTAACCATTATCAATTCCATATTACATTTCATTAATATTATTATTCCATCAAATCCCATGCCCTCCAAGAAAAACCAAATTGAGTCCATGGCTTCGGAGAATCACAACCTCGTCATTTCATCCAATCAAGCTTCAACCCCATGGGTTGAACAATTATTAATTTATTAACAATATTAAAACTATACATATTTAAATATTTATAGGTATTATAGGAAGACATCCTAGGATACCAAACACAAGAGGCTTTACTCAATAATTATATGAACTACATGTTGAGTCTTTTGCACCGATAGCAGAATCATAGAGCCATCCATACTCAAGAAGTTAAACATCAAAATCATGTGTCATAGCCCGTGTGTATTCTCCTATTTTTCAAGGAGAGTAAGAAAAAACATTTTCTTGAAGAAGTGGGGAATGTAATGCAGATATAAAACAACAGATCCAACAAAAACCCAACTCCCACATCCACAAGTAAGCCCAGATTCAAGCCATTCCACCATCTCTTGTTCCTTCCCCGATACCACATGCATAATCCGATGAATCTCACCACATTAAGTGAAAACTTATACCATAATTACTTGGTCTCCTTTCCCCATTCCCCACTAAAACCTTCCGGGATCATCCATCATTGGATCACATCACATTTGGGCCTCACTTTCCCACATACCACAAGTATCGTATCCAGAGCACATCATGAGCTATAAGAACAAACATATAAATGAGATATCGTCCCCAAATCATGGATTCCAGCCTTTACAAACAATGAGCTCTCACAAATCCAAAGTATGTGTCAATTGGCCTTTATAAGAAATCATGCAATGTAGGACCTGTAAAGTCATTATTTTGGTCACACAACAGTTTCTTATTCTATCTGGAATTAATTTATTCAATATTCATAGGTTCCAAAAATGAGAAACCAAAAAAAGATATCCCAAGAAATCCCAAATTAATTAACTAAAAAATTTAAAATGACTTTAATTCTTTTATTGAGAATCATCAACAAGATTTATGTTCATTAACCAATTACATTAAACATGCATATCCGCGTCAATTTTATTAGCCGGAAATTACAACAACAACAATTGGATTCATTAAACAAGCCCCTTTAACCAATTAGACAATGTATTGACTATTAATTCTGGGTTTACTTTATTTTTTAATTTCCATCAACAATGACTTGATAAATCAAGAAAATCATAGATATCAAACTACCTACCAAATAAAGAGGAAAAATGTTATCACTATATAAAGTAACACCAATTGTATACCAATTTCCATCAAGAAAAACATGTTAAATCAATCAAATAATATATATAACACTGTATACCATATAAATAGGCAAATAATTATCATGATATAAAGAAACAATATTGATATTCAATTGACACCAACTCTTTAATCTTGTGGAAGTATTTAATTATGTAAATATCAATACGATCCAAGGGGATAAATCATGATAACTCTAAAATTTCACACAAATAAATAGAGAATCATTGAATCCCCTACCTTAATAGGTTATTTCCATTATTTTCATGAGAATGAATCAAAGAAATGGATCATGATTACCTCTCCCACAACAACTGCATCTAACTGTGGAAATCGCGGCACAACCGCCCCAACGGACCAATAATAAAACTCCATTATAAACATTTAGATCACATTCCATCACATGGAAAAGTGAAATAGGGGGGAACAGATTGATGAAACCATAAGAACGAAGGTAGATCCTAAAATATATCAAAGACGGATTGATACAGATTGAAGGAGGGATCTAGGGATCGTTCCTTGATGAAGGAATCCCCAAGACTCTGAAGAGATGGTTGTCGGGTTGCCTAGGGTCAAGGTAGAGCCATTGAAGCCTAGGTTTTAACAAAAATGGAGTGGCTGGAAAACACATAAAACATACAACATTGGGGTATTACACAGGAAGTAATACCTTATAACGTCTTGTAATGCCTCGAATTCAAGTTCTATCTAAAAACACATCACCTTTGGATTTTATATTATTTTACAAACCCCAAAGTATGTCACATCATGAATCCCTATTTAACACCATGTAAACGGTTCCACGTCATAAAAATTTCTTGGAAAACATGTGAAATATTATTTCACGTCATGTAATATAGTTACACGACATTTAATCCCCTCCCTTCAAATATTTCTTAACCGAACTCCTCCAAACTACTTCTGAGCCACCTCCAACTACATTGATCATTGAAAACACATAAAGGGTTAATCCATGTAGATCTAGGACCATACATCAGATACCTCTCAAAATAGTATCTTCCTCAAAAATCAAAAACAAATCCAGATAGGAAACAAAAAGGGGTCATCCAAACAGCCACCCCATGAGACCCAACTCAATGCATTCTCCACCACATGATCTCACCAGCACACTCAAGGAACAAGAAAAAAACCATGCAAAAACCACAACCAAAACCTAAACACTCCACCAGGGGAGATACCTCTCAAAAGTGATCAAGACACAACAACAAACAAGAGAAATATATCTCATAAATGGAATGGGGTATAAAACCACCCAATGAACAAAGTTACAAGAGAATATATAAACGCCAGCACATGGTAATGAGCACATATCTGTGAATCACATTCCCATGTACTCTCCTCCGTGCCACGATTCTTCCACAAGACATGAACTAAGGGGAGGGCACATCCTGAAAAACCTTATCCTTGCAGTCATGTATCTCTATAGGCCACACTTTGAAAGTCACTTCCTCATCAAAATCCATCTCCCTCCAATCGATGACATGAGAGTCGTCCTGCAGATAATGAGGATGGCATGATACATGGAAAACATCGTGTATCTGGATCATCTATGGGGGATGTGATACTTGATACACCAAGCCTCCGATATGAGATAACACCTCAAAAGTCCCAACAACCCAAGAAGAATAGTTACTCCCATGAAAAAACCTTCCCTACCCAGTATAGGGAGTCACCTTCGGAAACACACAATCCCCATTAAAAAAATCTAGAGGATTCCTCCTATTATCGGCATAGGAATTATGATGATATTTCACTTCTTTCATTAAATTTAGAATCAATTGAACCATCTCTATCATGTTCTATAACAGTTATGGCCTTAGAATTTCTAACACTCTAACCCCTATCTAGCACAATGGAGAACAACAAAATCATCTAAACAAGGATTTAAATGACACTATACAAATGGTGGAGTGAATCAATTATTGTAAGTGAATAAAACCAATGGTAGTTTCCTTATCCACAAACCTCAAAAATCTTGGACACAAGAGTGAAACATGTCATCAAGAGTATGGATGGTTTGTTCTGTCTGATTGTCCATCTGCAGAAGAAAAGAAGTTCTAAGGCATAGATGAGAACCAAAAGCATGATGGATACCTCTCTATACAATAGAGGTAGAACAATGATATCGATTAGTAATGATTTTTTTCGAGGCTCCATGGATCCTTGCCACCTCCTCTAGACACTACCTCAACAAAACCTCTTCCGATATCGACTCATTGATCCCTATAAAGTAGGATGATTTTGTTAAAAAAACACTAAAAACCATATAGAATCATAGCCTACCCGATGATGAGGTAAACCGGTAACAATGTCCATTGATATATCCTGCCACTTCCACTGAGGAACATATAATGGCTATAGTATCCCACAGGGAACACGGTGCTCGACCTTCACCTTATGGGAGACCAAACATCAAGATACAAAATCCGCAACTGCATGCTTCAACCCAGGCCACCAAAACTAACTCCTTAATGATCGGTACATATTTTTCATGCTAGGTTGTACCTCTAAGGGATAACTATGGAACTCTCAGAGACCCATCTCATGCCTCGCCAAAGAAATGAAAATACTTAACTAAAACAACACTTGATGTTGTTCATCTTTAGAAAAAAAATCAAGGGCATCCCCTTAAACAACTTGGTCTCTCTAAACATCCACATAAAGATCTGTCAAGTGGGACTCTTCCGCCTATTGCACAAGAGATGACTACAACATCGTCTGAAAAAGACAACTTCTTCCTAAAAATTCTCACATATCTAGGTGAAATGTTGAATGTTCTTCCATCACTCTCTAGGAATAATCTGATTCCTACACTAAATCACTGCACGACATCCTAGGCAATGCATCTTCCATAATATTCCACTTCCCATGTGTATGAGAAATCTCTATGTCATAATACTATAAGAACTCCATCCACCGACACTAGTGCAGGTTCATGTCACCTTGGATGAAAATATACCTGATAATTTTATGGATGGGGAATACCACAAAGCACACACTGATGAGGTAATGACTCCAAAACTTTAGTAAATATACTATTACCACCAACTCAAGACCATTGGTGGAATAGTTACTTTCATGGGGTCATAACTTCCTAGACCCATAAGAAATGACTGATCTCTTCTAAATCATAACACAACCCACCCCAAGATGGGAAAAATCACAAAAAAACTAAAACTGATATCCATATAATAGAATAAAAATAATAAGAGCACTTACCAACTTCTCATTTTGATACTCAAAAGATGTCTGAAATGAATCATTCCAAACAAACACCTGATCCATTCTGGTCAATTCCATCAGAGTAGTTGAAACCTGAGATAAATCTGCTATGAATCTCCCATAATACCCTGTAATAGAAAGGAAACTTTTCACCTATGCTAATGTAATGGGGGATTCCCAAGACACATATTCTTATATCTTCAACAGATCTATAGCTACTCCCTGGTGGGATAAAACATGCCCCATGAAACGGAATTCTTGATCCCAAAACTCACATATCGATAACATTCCAAACAACTGTTGTTATTGAAGAACTCCCAAAATGGAATGCAGATGCTCTTCATGAATCTCTTCATATGTAGATTACACAAGGATTTCATCAATGTAACCACGAAGAACATATCTTGGAACTCATGGAACACAATGTTCATCAACCCCATAAACACAGCTAGACCATTCATCATACTGGACGTCATCACAACGAACTTGTAATGCCCAAGATGACAATGAAAAGAAATATTTAGGATATCCTCATCCTTCACATGCATTTGATAATATCCTTATCACAAATTGATCTTTGATAATTGACATGAACCCTTCAGTTGATTTAATAAATCATGAATCCAAAAAAGAGGATTGTAGTTCTTCACTGTCACTTGGTTCAAGTGATGATAATCAACACAAAACTACAAATTCTCATCGTCCTTCTTCACGAACAACCCTAGATCACCCCACGGTGTCACGCTTGGATGAACAAAACCAAACAGAAAATACCATAGAGCTATATATGCTGCTTTCACAACTTATAAGGAAGCATCTTATATAGATACATTGAGATAGAAGAAACACATGGATGTAAATCGATCCCAAACTTGATCTCTCATCCAGGGGGTAACAATTCAAACACTTCTAGAAATATATAAAGGTACTATTATATAACCCTAGGAAACTCTAACTATAGAACCCATGATCAAATCCGAATCATCTCAACCATCAAGGATGTCAAGGAAGGAACGTGCATCTGGCCCATTCAAGGGTTTCTCTTTCTAATGAACAATGTTATCTCTCTATCAACATCGAAGAAAAAAACCTGCCTCCAAAAGAAATATAGGATACCCTTCCTTGAATAAAAACAATCCATGCTAAGGATGACATCATATGGTTGTATCCATAAAAAAATGTTGTCTCCCCAATAGTGGTGTTTCCTTATCACTAGCTCACAGTATCTACATAATTGAAACAAGTCAGATGAACCTCTATGTAGTGTGGTCAATGCCAAGGGTCCTGGAAGCCTCTCTACATCTATTCCCAAGGCATGGACAAAGTAAGGTGATATGAAGGAGTGTGCTACACCAATATAAATTAAGGCATTCACCAAAGTAAAAAAACAATAAAAGGGTACGTCGATTGATGTTTGGATCACCTACTAATAGAAACACTAATGAATGATGGTGATGAAAACAAGACTTATGGCCTTTCTAAACATACTAAAGACCACCTCAACAGTCGAACTCTTCTATATGAGGATGGGGATAATCCCAAGGCTACCCACTACTTACCCTATCTACTATCTGTTGATCCAAATCTTGTGCAACCTGCTGCAGCTACCTTGTCCGGAACTGCCTCAATGGAAGAACCTTGAGTGGAACACCTATCACATGCTGACTACTCACAAAGGTTAGGCAGTCATGTCACTGATGACCTTGGCCTCCACAAGAAAAACAAGTGAACGATCCCTTATCATAGTCCAGAGAGACACTACCCCCATAGAAATGATACATTAAAAGTTTGGACCTACCCTTATTTCAATGGAAACTCTTTTTCCCTAAAAACCAAGAACCCCATACCATAGATCTACTTCATGAGGAATCTGGATGACTCCCCCTTCATGACGATCCAGTTTTGGCTAACATCCTCTTGATGACCTATGATTTTTCCAGCACCTCGATATATGTCTTTATCATAAATGGAGTGACCTGGAACTGGATCTATGGATGAAAAGACTCCTCATAATACCACAACCTAGCCTCCTCATCTGTAAATCAGTCTAATGCAACTGAAATGGACTCCAAACTCTTGCACACTTGAGCTTCCCTGGTGAAGGGTAAGAATCTCATAGAAAATAGATTCCTTATCGATTGAATAATTATAGTAGGCTATGAATTGATTTTAGAACTCCTATAATGATATTTTCAACTCCTCACAATATTCAATGAACAAGAACCACTACTACCTCACTGCCCCAAACAGCATAGTCACGGTCAACGAGACCCAAAGTTCATTCCGAGCATGGTTTGAACTGAAGGATATCGGAACCACCTCCAAACAGACTTCTATGACTGCATCTGAAATAGATCCCTCATACTTCTGTAAACCTGGGCTCTGAAATTCTTGGAGTTTTTTCTTCCATATGTCATCATCGTTAACCAGTACTCTTAAGAAATCATCTAGTAAAGCCTTCTAAACATATTCTGTGTAAACCTGATGAGTATGTAGACCTAGAGCCATACATACAAAAGTAAAAGTAATTGGAAATCCTAAACCTATAATAAATAAGACTTGTCATTAAATAACTGTTTTCTTTTATTCATTTTAGGTTATCTTTTCCCAAGGTCTACCCATTAAAACATATGAACAAATACAAATGATGCATGATCCTTTCTTAGGTCTGTACCTTGAAACTAGTATCACATAGTTTAGTAGTTGTTGTAATATTAATGGTATCTGAATTAGATCACATGGGATCCTAAATACCTATGTCTCAGTCAGTCTCTCTTGTTTACAGTTCTTGCTAATCTCATGTGACATTGTTGCCCAACCAACCCATGAAACCTCTAATGTACCTAACTCT
Organism: Viscum album; assembly: GCA_963277665.1. Classification (NCBI taxonomy): domain Eukaryota; kingdom Viridiplantae; phylum Streptophyta; class Magnoliopsida; order Santalales; family Viscaceae; genus Viscum; species Viscum album. The sequence continues at coordinate 1,191,037,856 of OY728126.1, forward strand.
ATCCTCCATAATATCCCTCAACCGTCCTCTAATACCACTATTTCATTACCCCCTTTTCCCAAAGTGTACCTCTCCTGGGCCATAAATGGGATACACAAGATAATTATAACCAATTCCCACCTATAGGATGTCCTGGGTTGGCGACTAACACCGAGGGTATGGTAAACACATAGATGGGAGGCATTAACCTCTTCGAAAACACATGATAATTAAAGTGATCACATAGACACAAACCCACTCTTTCTCATACTATATTATAAATTAAAACCTACTACACATATGTAAGGTCATGCAATAACTACTACAACTGAGAAGAGAAAATTGTAGGTACCAAAAAGAATGTAAAATGACAATGACCATGAATCCCAAATTGCTCTTGAAAAATCCCCAAACTAGTAGTAACCATCATGATCTAAAAAAAACACAAAGTGACATGAAAAACAATTTATATAACATAGGGTGAGTATAACAATATACTTAGTAGGATCCTTCCCAGAGCCTCTTGAGAAAAAGTAAAGAAAGCATGCTAAAGCACAGTGAACATCATGTAAAACCAACCCATCACCTAAACAGGTATATTAAGTTCCTAGCCTCAACCTGGATTCTCTGTAAAACCCAAAGTTTTTATGGACCATTTTTTTTGAATAAATTTAAACTTTCATTTATATCTTTCAATTCACTAATTCAAACATTCATTTCACTCTAAACCGACTTGTCGTATGTTACACGCAACACCAAGTTAGAGTACGATATATGCAACACTGAGTATAGATTTTTTTTTCAATTTATAAAAGATCTATCTTTATGTTATGTTATTAGAAACACCAAAGGAAGCTTTCACAACATGAAACACTAACTAGGTTGCGTTACACACAAGAGAGACCTTCCTTGATAGCTTGCATTGTACGCAATACCGAGTTTCACTAAACAATGTTATATTATTAAAATATTATTATTTAATATGATATAAAGTAGCCATTATGAAGAGTATTAAACACATTTTAAAGTTTTCATAACATTAAAATTCATCTTATATATTTTCTGGACATTATATAAGACAAAATTCATTTTTTTGGATAAAAGAAACATTTAGAAAAAATGAAGTTTTGCCACCTTTTGAAGGAACACCCATTTTAAATCATGTTTTAAAACTATTATATAATATATTTGAAAAAATAAACTTCTTATTTAGAATAAGGGCATCATTTTTTAGTTTGGTTGAATTTTTGGTATTTTTTTGATAAAATTTATATTTTAATGAATAGTGAAAAAATACTGCATTTTAATTCAAAAAAATTTCATATAAATTATTTATATAGTTATATTATATTTTTAATTGGTTTTAAATTTTAATTGGATTATTTTTTTATCATTTAATCTAATTTTGTTCTTTTAATATAATTTTACATTAAAATTGGACATAAACACATGTCAATCTATTAATAGTTTTTACTTATTTAAAACATGCTTTCTGTTTTTGAGAATGGGAATTCATTTTATATCAATTTCTAAAAATTGTTTATTTTTAATTTAAGAAAATGGATTCCATTTTTGGAATCATAAGGTAAAAATTATGTTTATAGATCCCATTCTCTCAGTATTATGAACAGTAATTTCAGTAATTTTTTTAATTAACATGGTTAAAGGTTAAATCAGTAAATAAGGGTAAAAAATGATATTGTAATAGTATAAAAGGAACCTAACACATGTTCTAATACTATTTTATGAGTCATGGGACACCAAAAAAATCCTTATGCAAAAATTTTGGTAGTTGACAACTACTTGATTGTGAAAATTACATGTTATAATATTTAATTTATGGTAATGGGAAATATAACATAAACCTCTATCTTTTTACTAAAAAAATTTTAAGGTGTTGTTATATAATTAATATTTTTTACTATAAATATTCATTAGATATATAAACAAATTTCATAAATCAAATTATATTATTGAAAATTTTTAGACATTAAATAAATACATTTGTTTATGATACAACGATTATGTAGTGATTACCTTATTAATGAAATATTCAAATAAATGATATTATAAATATTAAAAAATATGAAATTTGAATATTTAGATGCCATAAAAAATTTTTTTGGATGAAATTGATATGTTAGGGATGATGTAATTCCTTTATTTAAGGAAAAATGTTGTTATAACTTTAAAAAAATCAATTACTAATTAGTGTCAAAATTGACATAAATGAGTTTTTAAAAACAAATTCTATTTTATTACATGATATAATAGTCATAAAAACCTAATATTTATAGAAATAAATTATATAATGTTAAAATTGTCATTAATTATCCACCTTTGGTTCTCTTGAAATTTTATAGTAACTATAGTAACCATATATTATGAAAATAAAAGAATACATGGTAAGAGTTAATGATTGTAACAAAGGGTTAAAGCTAAAAGATAAGGTTAATTTTGCGACCTAAACTTTTCTAAAAAATACTGGTTGAGAATATTGCGACACATAATCATATTATATTATAAATAAATGAGTTTTGGACCATTAAAAACCGAAAATAAATTTATAATAAATTAATTTTTAAAGAATTTCCAAACGTGCTCCTCACCTCTCATATAAAAGGGAACTTCCCATTATCTTTAATTAACACCTCCACCACCCTTTGGATCAGACAGTACCTGAAAAAAGATCCTAAAAACTTCTATAAATTCATCTTATATTCACAATTTGGTCACAAATCTGTCTCAGGGAGACATTTTGTGCAGATCAGAAAGAGATACTCGAAAAAGAGGTAATTGTTTTATCACCTATTTCAAAATTCTTTTTTATTATACGTCCTATTATTATGTTGTTCCCATAATAAATTAATAAATATAGTATATTATACAGTCTGAGATATTATTATAATTATGGGACAACATTATACATCATTTTATCCATCATATAAATAATAATATCACCATGCATGTGTACGTATGACTTACGGTCTCCACGCCGTGCTGTAATTTGTTATTCAACAACACTTAATTTGGATGGGTATAATTATGAGTATAATGGATTTGAATAATGAATATAAAATGATAATTATTCTCTATAATGGATATAACTTCCAATTTCTTACCATTTAACCATTAAGTGAATGATATCGTCACTCATGTGGATTTACGTCTTATCGTCTCCACGACGCGATGACATTCATTCTCAACGTTAAACATTCAAGAATAATTATAATGTATATATAATAAATAATCATGAAATATCTGAAATTATAATTCTACTTTATTTATTTATATATATGTGTGTGTGTTTCATTTACTTTTTCCATTTAATTAAATAAGGAAATGGAATCTACGTTCATGCGTACGTACAACCTACCGTCTCCGTGAACATTGTGTTCCATTTCATTTATCTAACTATTATATATATATATATATATATTTTTGTCTATACTGAATATATATGATATATAAATCATGTTTTAAATTATTTAAGTAATTAAATAACGATCTATGTAATATTATCAAGAATAACATGTCAAAACACGTACGATAAATAAAACGACCATTACACAAAACGTCGTTTTAACATAGAATTGTTAAATAAATATGTAATATAATGTCTTAAGTGGATCATCTATGATATAATAGATATTATTAAGGTTATTTTACAACATAATAATATGTTTAAACCCACTATATAGGAGTTTTGGTCACATATGGGAGAAATTAGACCTAAGGTAAGGGATAATTTCACATATCACATTATTTTATAATATTTTTATACAAAAGTATTTAGTATAGTATATTATCATAGAATTATATCTTTTCTAAATATATAACATTATTTCTATTCTTATACTATTTTGTAAAGTCAATTTTACCCATTGGAGAATTTTTATTAAACAGAATGGAATAAATACTTCTATTGTTTTTTATATGAGGTACTTTTTGTCTTTTCCAGCAAGAGTACGAGAAGAATTTCTTTTTTTCACTTATATGGTATGTATGGATTTTTACACATTCATAATGCCTTATTTCCATGATTCTTCGTCTACATAGTTTCATGTTTATTTTCAACTAAATACTTTTATTTAAAAATTATGCATCATTTTGAAAAAATAAAATATTTTTAAAAAAGAAAGGACATCTTCCTCAAAAATTATGTAAAAGTGCTTTATAAAATTTATTTTCCATATAAGATGACAAAGGGTTATTTTTATATCCCTATTATTAATTTTTTTTATTATTTCTCTGATGGAACTATTTTTATGAAATTCATTTATTTTATATAGATTATGATGGAATAATATTTAAGAAACCCATTTTATTTCATGGGTTATGCTATGATGAATGATTTATGTTTTTGGGGGAACATGTAAGAATGTTTTATCTATGAGATGGGTGAGACCTATATCTCTCTCTAATACATTGGGTAATGATTTATATCTAATGAGATAGAAATTACTATAATTGAAAGAAAATATGGTTTAGTAATACAAGGATGGAATGACATGTAATTCCGGTTTAGTAATACAGGGCTGGAATAAAAAGTAAACCCAGTTCAGTAATACATGTCTAGAACAATGTGTTAACCCAGTTTAGTAAAGGAATTTTTCCACTATTATGGTCTTGGTAGCAATGCCTTGACTACTATGAAAATTAAATTATATGCTTATTTTCTTTCTACAATTCCATGTTTTATGTCAATGTTATTTTACCATGGTTCATGTTCATTTATGATTTATGCCTTACTAAATACCAATATTTATTTAATGAATCACTATTTAGATATTAAAAATTCATGTTTACATTTTTACATTCTTATATTTATGTTTTGTTTGACGTTCTTCATTCTTATCCTTACTGGGCATTTGAGCTCACCTTTTTTATGTTTTCTTTTCCCTAGGATATAAAGAAATGTTTTAGGTAGGAAATGTAATGGGGATGATATTTATGAGAGATGTTTAATATCATTCACCATGATAGAAGAATATGTTCCTAATTTACAATTACCCTAAACTAATACATTCTTTGGTTTTTTGTTTGTGTAATGTATTAAGTATTCTATAAAAGAAATGTAATTTCCATGTATGTAAAACTTTGATTGTTAGAGTTGGTATCAGAGAGAAGGATTATTTAACCTTTGGGAACTAGGTTGTGAAAACTGTAGTGAGATCCCTAGACACATTTTTGAGGTATTTCCTGGGATTTCCCTAAGGTTAAGTATAAAATTATTTTACAATCCTAGAATTATGGGAAAAATCATGAATAACCTAGGATTTATAATAAGATTTTTGAGATATAAAGTACTCTCCCTTGATTATATTGTTTTCCCAATATGATTTCTGGCTCTCAAACTACTCTTTTTGGGTTTTAAAAAATGGATAGAAGTAGAAGGATTCAGGTTAATAGAGAATATGATGGACAATAGAATTAAATTCTTCATGAAAAACCAAATTAAATGGGGGTTGGAAGGCAAAACATCATTATTATTCATAATTTGCAATCTCATAATATGTTCAACAATCTCAACATTGGTGAGTTTCCTAACCCAGCTAATAAGAGATAGATGTGGTTTTATGGCGATCATAGAGGAATGAAATTTCAAATTTTTTCATGTAAATTATGTGGGAAGAGGCATCTAGGAGAATATTTCAAAGAAACTGGAAGATGCTTTGGGTGTGGAAAAGAAGTACACAAAGAAAGTAATTTAAAAGGAAAGGAATCACTTAACACAATGGAAATGATAATGGTATTTCTAAGACATAAATAGTGGTTAAATGTTTTAAATGTAGAATTTTAGGGAATTTTAAAAATAGATTATCATGAAGAGAATCATCATGGTTGTATGGGTAGAATTTATGTTGATGATGATGAAGAGACTATAAATGATATATGAGATGAAACAAGTGTTAAGGATTAAAACAATTAAGCACATTCAATGGTTTTAAAAGACACCGGAATGATTAAATAATTATCAAGAATAATTATTTATAAGTAATTTTATTGTATTAAAGAATAACGAAACATTTATGGACTGTTACAATATTTTTTGTCCTTAATTATTTGAAATTATTTGTTGAATGATAACAGTAACCATTAAAAGTTTTGAAAATATTTTTTGTAAAATGAATGATATATTCATAATGATGGGATAAGAAGATAATGAGATGTTTAGTAATATTAAGGACGTAATGAATGATATAATGACAAATTGATATCATGGATTGAGTATATATAATTTTTGGTATTTTAGGTGTGAGGAAAGAGTTAATTTTGATATAATGCATACTTTCACTAAGGTTCAATGGAAATTCATGTTATTATAATGTATCAAGAGAATAAATTATTAAGTTATTCACATGTTTGGAATTTAACAACCATGAACTACCTTATGAGATATGAGAGATAAATGTTATGTCTATCTAGTTCACATTTTTCTAAAGTTTTATATTTTCTACTTTTTGAGGGTTGCCCATTTATGGATAATACAATTTATATTCTTGATGAAGATTGTCAAATTAATGTATTATCCCACTATAGGTGGACTTATACATATTTGATAACTTCTGCTAAACTTTTTATTGAGATAGATAGAATGAACTATCAATCTATCACATGATCTGCTAATTCTTCAAGAATAAAAAATTAAACTTCATTTCATTAAATAAGAGATGAAGTAGAAATTTTAAAATGCACAAACAATGGTGATATTGTAGAACAATCAAGTAAGTATTTATTCTCATGAAAAATTATTCAAAATTATGGAAAATATCATAAAAAAAATTATCTTAGTACCTTCTTATCTGATGAATCAGATTGTCCCTTAAATCGTTGTTGATTTATTGATTTCTGGTTGTTAACTTTCTCTAAACCTTGTTCTCTATCACTATCCATCAAAACTTGATGGTTAGATTTCTCTTCCATATCAATGTTTTCACTTTCCACCTATATTATCCTACGTTTAAATAGAGTGATGTGTTACTTTGGGTAACTATTATTTTTCAAACTTTCCTTTTTAAAATGATGTTTTAGTATTCCTTTTTAAGATATGGGTTTCTATGAATGAAACATTTAAGTAGTAAACCTTTTATAATCCCTAAAAATTTTAAGGGAGGAATTCATTTTAAGGGGGATATAATGTTACAGACCGAGTTTTTATAGACCTTTTTTTTCAAATAAACAAAAAATATCATCTATAACTTTCAATGCACTAAGTCAAACATTCCTTTAACACTAAACTGACTTATCTTATGTTACACAAAACACTGAGTTGGCATTCGATATATGCAACTCTGAGTATAGATTTTGTTCAATGTAAGAAAGAAATATGTTTGAATTACTTTATATGAAACAAAAATGTATGCTTGAACTATATGAAACAATGAATTGGCTTACATTACACACAAGAGCGACCTTCCTTGATAGCATACGTTGTATGCAACACCGAGTTTCACTAAACAATGATATATTATTAAAATATTATTAATTAATTTGATATTAACTATAATTTATGAATATTATTAACTAAATATTGAATTTTTTATAACATTAACATTCATTTTATGTATTTTATATACATAATATAAGAACAAATTCAATTTTTTCAGATGAATGAAGTATATTTCAAAAAAATGCAGTTTGGACACCTTTTGATGGCATACCCATTTGTAATATAGTTTTTAACACATTTATATATTATATTTGCAAAAATAAACTTCTTATTTAGAATAGGGACAAAAAAATTACTTTGGATGACTTATTGGTATTTTTCTGATAAAATTCATATTTTAATGAATAGTAAAAAATTCTGCATTATATTTCAAAAACTGCCTTTTCATTTAATTTATTTATATAGTTATATTATATTTTTAATTGGTTTTAAAGTGTAATTGGATTATTTTTTTTATCATTTCATATAATTTCGGTCATTTGACATAATTTTACATTTAAATTTAACATAAACACATGTCAATCTTTTGATAGTTTTTACTTCTTAAAAACCAACTTTCTGGTTTTAACAACGAGAATTAATTTTAAATTAATTTCATCTAATTAGTTATTTTTAATTTATAAAAATGGATTCCATATTTGTAATAATAAGGTCAAAATTACGTAAATAATTCCCTTTTATTTTTGGACTTTATTAATAGTAACTTTTGTAATTATTTTTATTTACCATGGTTAAAGGGTAAATAAGGTAAATAAGGGTAAAAAATTATATTATAATAATATAAAACTACCCTAACACATGTTTTAATACTATTTTATAATTAATGGGTGACAAAAAAAATCCAAAGGCTGAAATTTTTTCATTTGAGAACCACTAGGGTGTGAAAATAACATGTTATAATAATTATTTTAATGTAAACGGAAATATAACTTAAACAAGCATCTTTTTATAAAAACAATTTTAATATGGGATTATTTAAATGATAATTTTTACTATAAATATTAATTATAAATATAAAAAGATTTAATAAGTCATGGTATATTATTTATAATTTTTAGAAATTAAATACTTAAATTTATTTATGATAGAACGATGATAGAGTGATTACATTATTGATGAATCTTCAAATAAATGATATTATAAACATTAAAATAAGTGTAATTTGAACAATTTGATTTCATACACATATTATTTGGATGAAATTGACATTTTAGAGATAATTTAATTCATTTGGTTGAAAGTAATCATGTTGTTATGGATATTAAAAAATCAATTACTAAAAGGTGTCAAAATTGTCAAAAATGAGTTTTTAAAACGAATATTATTTAATTAAATGATATAATTGTCCTAAAAATATATTATTTGGAAAAATGAAATATATAATGTTAAAAATATCATTAATTAACCACTTCTGGTATTATTTTTATTTTATAGTAACTTTTGGGACCATATATTATTAAAATACCAGAATACATGGTAAGAGTTAATGTTTTTATGTGTGGGTTAATGCATAACGATAAGGTTAGTTTATTGACCTAAACATGTCTAAAACTTATTTTTTGAGAGGATTTAAACACATAATAATATAATATTATAAATAAATAAGTTTTGAACCATTCTAAAACGAAAATCAATTTATAATAAATTAATATTTAAAGACATTACAAAAGTGCCCCTCACCTCTCTTGTAAAAGGGAACTTATCCTTCTCTTTTATTCACAACTCCAAATCCCTCTGATTCAGAAAAAACCTGAAACTTATCCTACCAAATTCCCTCACTTCATCCTATAATGCACACCTTGGGAATAAATATATCCTAGGGAGACATTTTGTACAAATCAAAAGAAGATACATGGAAAAAGGTAATTGTTTTAACACCTTTTTCAAAATTGTTTTCTTATTATTCATCATATTATTATTTTGTACCCATACTAAAGTAATAAATATAGTATCTTCTAAATTCTATGATTTTATTATCATTATGTAAAAACCTTATACATCCTTTCATTCATCCTACGAATAACAATATCACCATGTGTGTGTACGTACGATTAAATGTCTCCACACCATGGTGTAATTTTTTATTAAACAATACTTAATTTGGATAGGTATAATGACAATTAACATAGATTTAAATAATTAATATAACCTTATAATTATTATATATAATTAATATACACCCAATTCCATAGCATTTAACAATTAAGTTATTGATATCGTCGCTCGTGCGTACGTACGACTTACCATCTCCCGACGCGATGAGATTCATTCTCCATGTTAACCATTAAAAAATAATTATAAAATATATAATAAATAAACATGAAATATATGAAATAATAAATCTACTGGATATATTTATATATATCATTTACTTTCTTCCATTAAATTCAATAATGAAATGGAAACAACGTTCATGCGTACGTACGACCTACCACCTCTATGAACGAATTATCCCATTTCATTTATCTGTTTATTATATATATTTTTATACTTAATATATATGATATATAAATAAATATATGAGTAATAATATCATATATAACAAGTCAAAACATGTATGATAAATAGAACGATTATTACCCAAAATGTTGCTTTAACAAGGAATTGATAAATAAACGGGTAATATAAAGTCATAAGTGAATCATATATGATATCATTGATATTATTATGGTTCTGTTACAAGTTAATAATATGTTTAAACCCACTATAAAAGAGTTTTAGACACATATGGATGAAATTGATCCTAATGTAAGGGATAATTACACAATCTCATTATTTTCCAAGATTCTTTATACCTAAGTATTTAATGGGGTATAATTGTTAACCACATCTAGTTTTCCTAAATATATAATATCATGTCTATTATTATTCTATTGATTAAATTATATTTTACCCATTGGTGAATTGTTATTAAATAGTATGGAAGGATTATTTCTTTCATTTTCCACAAGAGATACATTTTGACTTCTATGGAAAGAGTATGAGAAGAATGTATTTTTTAAACATATAGAGTATGAATGGATTTTTAAGTCTTCCTAACGCATTATTTCCATGATGATTCCTCTACACTATTTCACGTTTATATTAAACCAAATACTTTTCTTTTAATTTTTTTTGGAATTTTTAGAAAATAAAATATTTTTTAATAAAAATGATATTTTCCTCAATAATTAAGTTTATGTGTTTTATAAAAATTATTTTCCATAAAAGATGACATAAGGTTATGTTTATATACCTATTATTAATTTTATTTGACTGTGTTTATGATGGAATTATTTTTATGAAACCCATTTATTTTATATGGATTATGGTGTAATGATGTTTAAGAATCCCAATTTATTTCATGGGATATGCTATGATGAATGATTTATGTTTTAGTTTCACATATAAGAATGATTTCACTATGATATGGGTGGGACATATAACTCCCTCTAATGAATTGGGTAAAGATTTATATCTCAAGAGATAGACATGACTAAAATGACAAGATAATCTGGTTCATTAATATAGGGATGGAAAAACAAGTAAATATAGTGTAGTAATATTGGGCTGGAATGACATGTACATCTGGTTCAGTAATACATGTATGGAATGGAATGTTAACCCAGTTCTGTAAAGGACTTTTTATACTATGGCAGTCTTTGCAGTAATTCCTTGGCTACTATGGAAATCATATTATGTGCTTATTTTCTTGCAAAAATTCCATGTTTTATGTCCATGTTATTTAATCATGGTTCATGTTAATTTATTATATATACCGTACGAAATGAAAAAATTTATTTCATGACTCAGGATTTTGATATTCAAAATTTATGTTTATATTCTTACATTCTTATGTTTATGTTTTTTTTATGTTCATCAGGTTCACCCTTACTAAGCATTTTATCTCACCCTTTTAATGTTTTCTTTTCCCCAGGATAGAAATAAAGGTTTTAGGTAGGAAAAATAATGGGGAAGATATTTATGGGAGATTTTGAAGTTATTTCATGAATCTAGAAGACTGTGTTTTGTGTTTCCCAAGACACTAAACAAATATGATCTTTGGGAATTTGTTTACGTAATGTATTAAGTATTCTGTAAAATAAATATATTTTAAATATATATAAAGCTTGGGTCGTTAGATTATCTCACCATGTATCGCATACAATAAAATATTACATAATAAAGAATATTATGGGAACCCTACTACCACTTCCCCATAGGTTTCCCGCTTTTCCCCAACATCACACATCCTGAGCATCTCTCTCCTAAAAGGATAACCCAAATACACCTAGGAAAAAAACCAAAGCACACACCTCATGTTTCAACATGTGCCTCGTGTATCACACCACCACTTCTATTTAATCAAAGTAACAATAGTATTTCTAGGATTAATCACATCTCAAACAACATATATCAAATGTCGGGTATTATACCTCAAACGATCATAACCCACACACTGAGTAAGGATTCTCAAGCCATCACAGCTCATGATCATCATACATATAGTATCCCTTAAGAAACTATATCCATAATATATGTTTGTGAGATAAAAAAATCTATTATAGCCTCCCCAAAAAATATATAGGGAAAACTAATCATCAGGCATACCAACACAACTAACTACTATGAGAAGAGAACAGGGACAAAGGATGTAGTCAGCGATCCATCGTCCCACTAGGATGTTGTGGAAAACACCCCCATGGCTCAAAATAAATGGGGTGTCAGTTTCCCTAACCGACATTGTGGAGTTGCGTATAGAAACAAAAAAGTACAAGATATAATATATCTCACAAACACACTCTGGGAACAACCTTTTCTTAGACTCAACTACAGCAGATGTCTCTCAGACACCAGACTGACTCTGCAAAGACTAGATATCCTATTAGGAAAAAATAATGTAAAGATATATATTAAGTTACATAACCCCTTTTTATTAGTTACACTTTACATTAATCAAATATTTAATAATTAATTCACCATTATAAATTCCACATTATATTTCATTAAAATTAGTAATACAACAAATATCGTGCCCTTAAGGCATAACCAACCTGAATCCATGGATTCTCAGAATCAAAACCTCTTCATTGAATACCAGCTAGCACCAACCCCTTGGGATAAATAATTATTCATTTATTAAAAACATTAAAACATTCCATATTTCCATATTTCATGGTATTTTAGGAAAACATCCTAAGATAACAAACACAAGGGGATCAACACTGTGGGTTGATGAACTACCGATTGAGTATTTTTTTCACCTATAGTAGTAGTATAGAAACATCCATCCTTGGGAATGTAAATAAAGAAATAATATGGCATACCCCTCATGTCATAGCCTCTTTGGGAAGAAGAGTATAAAAAACCATCTACCTCAATAAATAGAAAATTTAAAACAGATAAATAAACAACAGATCTAACAAGAATCCAACATCCCCAAAAATGAGTAAACCCAACTATAACCTTGTTTATTCTCTCTGGTGGCCTCCCCGACACCACATGTAAAAACAAAAGCATCTCGCTAATCTACGCATAATCTGATTCCACAATAACTAGGCCTACTTGCCCAAAGTACCATGATAGTCCTCCAGGATCATCCATCCCTAGATCATATTTCTTCTAAAAATCCCTACCCCATATATCACAAGTCTCGTATCTAGATCAAATCATATGTAGAAAGAATGAACATAGTAATGGGCTCTCATCCCCAAAGAAAGGCATTTGGAATTTACACACAACGAGATCTCAAAACTCCCAAGTACAAGTCACATGGCCTTTATAAGAAATCGGTCAACTAAGGCCCTATAATGGAATTATTTTTCTCACACAACTAGTTCATATTCCATCTTGAATTAACCGATTCATTATTCATAGTTTCCAATTATATGCAACCTAAATAAAAAGATATCCCAAATTAAATCACCAATTGATTTAATGTGCCTTTAATTTTGTTATCAACAAGAATTAACATGATTCAGGTTCATTAACCAATTCCATTAAATATGCATATATTCATCAGTTTGATTAATATCAAATTAACACAACACAAACTAGATTCACTAAACATGCATATTTAACCAATTAGATAATTAATTATCAATTAATTTCGACTTTACATTATTTACTGATTTCCATCAAGAAAGACATGCTAAGTCAATAAATTAATAGATATCACACTTTATATCAAATTAAGAAGAAATTTGTATTCAAGGTATAAAGAAACAACATCGATATACGATCAATACAGACTATTTAATCTTGATCAAGTATTTAATTATGTCAATTTCATTACGATCTAAGAGGGATAAATCTTGAAAAATCTATAATTTCATGTAAATAAATAGGGAAGCATCAAATTCCCTACCTTAAAATGGAATTAATGTTCTTCATATGATAATGGATCAAAGAAATAGATCACAATCGCATCTCCTACAACAACTGAATCCACCCAAGGATACCACAGTACTACCGTAGCAACCAACCAACAAGAAAACTCCATTAGAACCATAGAGATCACACACCATGACATAGATTATATAAATTAGAGGAAATATATAGAATAAACTACAATAACAGAGGTATTTCATACCTTATATCAAAGGTGGATCACTATGGATCGAAGGAGGAAGATATGGATCATTCCATGATGAAGGAATCTAAAAAAAACTAAAGAGTTGGTCGTTGGGTAACCTGGGGTTGAGGGAGAGCCACTAAAATCATATGTTTTCATAAAAATAATTTTGTTGGAAGACAATAAAAATATATTGTGTCGGGTTATTACATGAAGTGAAATCCTATTTCACATCGTGTAAATCCCCGAGGTTGAGTTTTCTCAAAAAATTCATAACCTATGGATTTTATTTTTATTTTCAATCCCTAAAGTATTTCACATCGTGAATCCCTCTTTCATGCCGTGTAATAGTCTTCCCATCATGAAGATTTCTAGGGAAACCTGTGAAACATGATTTCATGTCATGTAATACAGTTACACATTGTGTAATCCCTCATTTCTATCTTTTAGATAACAAAACACCTCTAAACTTCTTCCAAGCCACCTCCAATCACATTGATATTCAAAAATATGAAAAGGGTTGATCTATGCAGATACAAGACCATACAACTGTAATGAATAATACCACTCAAACAATTTAAAGGTACTGAATCAAATCAAACACACACATTCAAGAAAACTAGAATAATTTTTGAAATTGATCTCATGCATCAGATTCATTGAATTTTTTTTTTAAAAATAATTCTTATAAATTCATATTATATATTTTGAAAAAAATTATATTTTTTATTTTTGAATGAAAATTTTTCCGTTTGAAGAATTCTAATGTAATCATTCTAAAAACATGAAATGTTAATTGTTGAATAAAATAAAATGATAAAAATTTATATATCCTAATAACAACATAATATAGTAGTTTTTAGGGTGGATCCCACATGGAAGGTAGTGAAACATTAATTTTGGAATACAAGACTCACTATTACAAACACTGGGTGAAAATATTTTTAACTTTTTTATCTTATATTGATGAAAACTAATGACATGATGGATATTTTTTCTATTAAATTAGATTATGAAAAGACATTAAATGAAGCATGTTTAAACAAATGTGAACAAAAGACCACAAAATAGAGATTAAGATCACACAATAGAAAAGATTCATGCTTTATTTAAAAACATCTCTGTTAAATGTGTATCTTTAAATTAAAAAAAGTTAATTGATTTTCATTATTGAAAATGGTTTTGAATAATATTCCTACCCAGAAGACTATAAACGTAGATTCGTGTTTTTTGAAGTTCACCCCTTCATGAAACATTAATCATAAAATGAATTTAAAGAAAATTTCATCAGGAATGATCTCATTAATCATCTCTTATGTCAATAATTTGAAATAGAGGGATAGAAAAACAATTTTAACATTTACAGAATTGATCTCACTGATCATTTATAAAATTTTGAGAAAGTATAAAAGAGAATAGAAATGATAAAACCCATTAATATTTAATTCCTATATTAGAAGAAATTATCCAACAATCATATTCAATTCAATAATTAACTTGTTGAATTATAATCAAAATATAGAATTAAAGAAAAAGGGAAAATAGAACTCCTCTTTGAACATTAGTGTTGGTGTTTTATAGGTCCTTATGACTATGCTTCTCCTCTTGGTCTACATATATTGAATAAATCATCAAATAATAGATAAAGATCCCCTATTATACTATTATCCCAAATTTTTAATACTTCTGTTGTCTCTATGATAGTCACAGACCTTAAACACTGGCTTTGTTTGGTGTTCTCCATTCCATCATCCACCTATTATTAACTCCTTCAATCAATGTGATTTTAGTAAATCATTTATAACTATTACACCCCAGGTAAATAAAGAATACGAAATTTTCATATTTATCCATATTTTCGAATAAAATATTAATATTTCATTAAAGGGAATGCTATGCTTGAGGGCGTACTCAATACCTAACAACGAGTTTCTTTTAAATCTTACATTGCACTCTAATAATAAAATAATATTATTTTAAAAGGTAGTTAATGCCTTGCCATTGTAATGGCGGGAATGAATGGAACTAACTACAAAATGATTATATATGTTTGTCAAATATTTTTAATTTTATCCAATAAATGTTGGAGGCTTAAAATGCAAATGAATCCAATTTTAAGCATAAATCTTCTAATGTTATTCAAAAGGTCGATTAACAACCTTTTGATGGAGAACCCTTTTTAAATATACTTTTGACAATTTTATATGTTTTATTTGACAAAATAAAATCCTTCTTTAGAATCTGGACATCAAAATTTACTTTGTGTACAATTTTGTTATTTTTCCTATAAAGATCATTTTTATTGAAAATGTTGCATTTTAATTCAAAAACTCTTTTTAATCTGATTTATTTATATGGACAGATTATATTTTTATCATATATTAGAGTGTATTTAGAATATATGTTTACCATTTAATCTAATGGTGGACATTGGAATTAATTTCACTTTGAAATAGGACTTAAACTAGTGTCAATCTTTTAATAGATATTGTTTCTTAAAAACACGCTATTTGTTTTGACAGCGGGAATTAATTATTAAATTAATTAACACATCATATATGTTTTGAATTTTGTAAAATAGATATAATTTTTGAATTCGGAATATCAAATATAGCTTAGGGTAAATTTTTTGTATTTTTCTGAAAAACTTCAATTTTTGATGAATAGTGAAACCACTAAGTGGTAGTTTAAAAACTGATTTTTCATACAAATGAATCTTTACCACTTCTGTGATTTGAATTTCAAAAATCTGGCATACATGGTTGTCATTAGGATGTAAAATTTGGTTCAATGGGATTAAAATAATTTTTTGGTGAATAGTAACTTTTAAGTTTTTAATCGCGATTAGAGGTAATTAGTGTAATTTAAGGAAACAATAATGTTTTAATAATATGAAATGACCTAGACACATGTCCTACCCTCATTGGATGTTTCATGGCCGACCACGAAAATCCATGGGTCAACTTGGGGACCCCATGGAGCCACATTGGTTGGAAAATGACATAAATAACTTTTCATTTAAAGTTAAAATAAAAATGTCACAAGCATGAGTTGTTTTACTCAAACAGTTTTTAAGTGGGGTTATACAAGTCATATTTTTGACTATAAATATATATTAGAAAGTTCAAAGGATTTCCTACATCATGATATTTTTTTTATAATTTTTTTACATTAAATAAATTAAATTATTTATGACATCATGATGATGCAGCGATTACCTCATTAATAAAGGATTTAAATAAAATGAAAAGATAATGTTACAATTATAATATACACATGTCAAAGACCTATTGGATGATTATATTTCTAACCCTTACCACCTTATCCTAGAAATAAATCAATTTGGGACCTTTAAAATCCGAAACGCATTTGAAAATAAAGTATCATTTTTTAACATTCCAAGAGTGCCCATCCTCTCCTCTTATAAACGTCCCCCACCTCTACCACCATACCCACACCTCTAAAGCCTTTCGCTCGGCCAACCCCTGCTCATTTTGTCTTTACACATCCCTATATTACTCATAGAAGCCTCACTTTGGGCAGAAGTCTTCTCAAGGATGCCGTTGAGCTCAAATCAAAGAGAGATACCTGATTTTAAGGTAATGTCTTCACTTGTGTTCTTTTGTATTATTTTGCTTCTCCAACCCCCTAAACTCTTTTTATTAATTTCTATTGTAAAAAATAAAGTATATTAAATAAACTAGGATTTTTTTATAAGAAGTATTCGAGCTAAACTTACACACACCTACATCTAATGGTTAAAGAACATATTGTTTCTGTGGATGGTGAATTTCTGCCTCACGAAACGATGATTGTTCAATATTCTTTTAATACCATCAATGGTGGACATTAAGATTTCACTATATTTATATATGATATATAATAGGTTTATTTTTTACTTAAGCTTCTGTATTTTTCATTTATGGCATACCTTTATGGTTTTCATTATGGTTAAACACGATATATTCATTTTAGGAAGTGCGGACTACCGCCCCCTCAAAGTGATTTGATTCGTTAATACCATATGTGGTATGTATAAAGGATAGATTTAATGATATTATATATGATAACATATTGTAATTATAATACTATTATGTATCATTATGTTTTAATTCCATTAAATAAGAAATAGAAATAGAAGCAGCGTTCATGCGTACGTACGGCTTACCATCTCCATGAACGGTGCATTTCATTTATTACCTATAAATGTTATGTAATATTATAAATGCATGTATATAATGGATATATATGATATATATGATATCTAAATAATTAATATAATTCTGGATATAATATATATTTTACCACATGAACAACTTGTAATTATAAAGAGTTTATTTTTGACTCAAGTAGAAATGATCTACAAAACGACCATTATTAACTTAAATAATTACATAGTGTTTATAGCATGGTAATAAGTTATATAAAAGGAATAATGAACTTGAAAAAGGTTCTTAAGAAAGTAGAAATTAACTCAAGTTTATTATTCAGGTGGTCAAAGAACGATCGAGTCAAGTCGGACCCGAGGTAAGGGATCCTACCCCTCTCTTTCTTTTTAAGTACACTCTTTTATGTAATTCCTTTTAAGCTCATCTTTCTTATGATTGGGATGTTATTTTATATTACTATTACTCTAATTTTTATTTTAATATGATCAGAGACCCTATTTTCTCTCATCAATCCATTTTGGATGTTTTAATTGGCGCCGTTAGGCTGCCGAAATTTCGTAAGGGGCTTTTTATCTCACTTTGTGTTTTCCTGAGATTCATGCTACATTTTCCAATATTTCCTTTTGATTGGTGTATGTACGGTATATTATTCTACTCTTTGTGTAACATAATTTCATTTATGAGTATTTACATCAATGTTGTATAGTCCTTCTTTCATGGGGAGTACATTTTGAATGTTACCCAAATCGGTAAGGGAACCTTTCACCCTCCTCTTTTTAAAAGACTTCTTTTGTTATGTCTTTTAATTTTCATCTTATTATGTGGGGATATGTTCTTATCTATCCTTATTTCCATAAATTTATTTCCATGTGATTAGATACACTTTATCTCTCTCATTAACCCTTTTTCTAAAATTTTAGGTGACGTTGTTAGGATGTCAAGGGAACTTCTTAACCCAATTTCAGTTTCTTTGGGTTCAACATGTAGTTATTGAATATGTCATCCTTTGAATATATGTTAATAACTTTTTATTATTTTACACTTAATATCCAGTTATATTGGGTGTATTTATATTTGTCTCACATAATTATAATATTGATTTATCCTTAATTTAAGGATACCATCTTTATAATGGATTTCATCTCAATTTACATTTCCATTGAGACTTCATTGTTGTTATGCACCAATTCACTCTTATATGGAGTATATACTGTCATTTGGAATATAATATCATGAATCCCTTTATTCTCATGATATTATAATGTTTTGATTAAATTTTATTCATCAAGTATTGTATTCAAGTGTCTCTCATTTTGTTAAAAATCCTTTAACTAAAATATCATTTTAAATGTTTTAATGATTTAATCTTATAAATATTTCTCATTAATATCCATGTTTTCAAAATGTTTTTAAGGATTTATTTATATGGATATTAATGGTTTAAAATGTTAAAAGCTTCAATTTGGTATGGGACACTTTGATTTAAAAATCTCTTTATTAAATGTTTTAAATGGTTTTGAAAATGGTTTTTAGAATGGATTCATTATTTCAATATCATAAAATGATATATTGTTATTTCATTGTGGGAATGTTATCGTTCCTTTATTCTTAAGTAATGTGGTATGATTATGTTTTGGTTCTTGGGAATTTTTATGAAGACGGGTGGTTTCGTGATAAACTAAGGGCGGGTGAGCCCGATATAGCTCTCCAATGCATTGGGTAACGCGAAGTAGTTAAACGTTAAGGTTTCTCCAAAGAGATTTAGGGAATATACTGTGATGGGTATTCCAAATGTAACTAAGAGGGTTACTCCCTATGTAAGAATGTTATGAATGCCTCAAGTTACCTTTATGTATTATGATTACTATGATTTATTCATGATTTTATGAGTTATGTTAAAGTGCTTATGTTTTATGGGTGAAGTATGATTTCATTATTATGTATATATGTACTCATGTTTCCTTTCCATACTTTTTATAACCCTTACTGAGATTTTTATGCTCACACCAAGTTTTTGAAATGTTTTTCACAGGTCAAGGGAATGGTACATGATATGATGATAGTGTCAAGTAAGTTTCAAGAAAGAATCCATGTTTTATTTTAAATATGTTTCCATTGATGGGAAAAATGAATACTATCATTTATGTAACCACTTTGTTTAAATGTGGAATGTAATGCAAGTTTTATGATCTAATTCTCTAAAACTCTAAACCTGAAAAGATCCTCAATGTGTAATCTTGTAATAACTCGAGATTAAGTAAGGTTTAAGGCTGGGGCCATATAGTTGGTATTGTAGGTCGGTTTAGATAACTTTAGAGGTTAGAGTGTTGTTTAAGAAAAAGTGACAAGTTTTGTATAACCACAATGGTTAAAATATTAGATGGAGTCGTCTTTTTTTAAAGTTAAAATGAGTTTGAGATAACTTGGATAAGTATATCTTGGTGTTTATCTTCCTCTATTTTATTTGATGATTTTACTTATATACTCACACTAACCTTTTTAGTTTTAGTAAATTTATGGATCTTGCAGGCACCAAAGTTACAGCGGATTTGAAGAAAACTGTGACGGTTTTATGAAAGAACAACTGAATAATATGGGAGCTACAATGATAACACTTGTGGTTATCCTCAACCAACTATCTGGAGTCATGATTGACCACCTGAACCTTAGTGATTATTATAAGGCATCGTGTATGCGAGAAACAAATCCCTACGGAATTTCAGGTAATAAACATAAAGGTAAGTATGTTAAAAAACATATGTGTCAAATATGTGGAAAGAAACACATAGGAAAATGTTTCAAAGGGACAGAAAGATGCTATAGATGTGGAAATGAAGGTCATAAAGCATGAACCTTCCATGGAAAATGGAAGCATCTAGTTGACTATAGGAAAGGGAAAGAAGTTCTTTCTGAAGGATAAATTGAATGCATTAATTGTGGTGTGCATTTTCATTATTAAAACACATGTCCTACAAAGAAGTTTCAGGAATGGGGTCACCAAGATCGTACAAATATTCCTTTACCAATACCTAATGCCATTCAGATTGAGGATGAAGAAAATGACAATGAAGAATGAAAGGTATGGATTATTTCTTAACATATGTTTTCCTATTATTGGAATCTTATGATATGATTCATGATTTTGTTTGTAAGAAAGAATTATTTCAGAATAAGTTGAAAAGGAATGTATAATGGATCATGAAGAATGTTGAATGAGTAAGAAGTCATCATATAAGGGATTCAGGGGTTATGGTAGATTTTAGGATGTGAAATTCTTAGATGTATTAAGTCTCTTTTGATGATGGGGTTACATTAGAAGACTTTTTATAGTAACCCTAATGTTTGATATACTAACATTTTATTCAAGGAATAATTATCCTTTCTTTTGTGGATATAGTTATAAAGAACCATTTGGGTTTATATGATCCTTGAATTTGAGGAAATTACTGGATAATACTTTTTGGGTTGCAAAATGGAAGTTATCAGATAACCTTTGTGGTTAAAATATGTTATGGTTATTTTTGATGAATTTATCTCTTTTTGAGGAATGTTATAAAATTATTTGAAAAGGGACAACACGCAGACCGTGTGACAACCCGTCACGTCAGACGAAGCTGTGGGAATCGAACCCACAACCAAAGTGCAACTTGTATTTATCGCCTACCACTGGACTACGTGAAGTCCCTGGTTAGTTTTAATGATTGTTTTTTAGTTATATGATTTTATGAATTAAGAGTATGTTGATTTTTTTTGGTTATCAATGGAAATGATTATCCTATCATGGAGGATATGTGATTAGGTTAATTACTTTTTAGTATGAGACTGTATGATTTACTGATGTTATTTTGGAGAAAAATGTAAAAATTTATCTTAGGAGACTATGTGATTAAATCCTTCAGAGAATTGGGTTTCAATCTTAGTTTGTTTTACTTTGTAGAATTTTATGGATAGATGTTTATTGAATGGTATTTGTTGAACATTGGGTTTTAGTTTTGTTTAAGGTCTAAAGACATTGTAAGTATAAAGTTCTCTTTTGTGGATTAGGTGATTCTCTAGAAGTTGATTATATCTCTCTTAATGTGAAAAAGTCATCCTAAATACTCATATTTTTGGAGAAAATATGAGTTATTTTAAGAAATATAGTAAAAGTTTAAAGTAAACAAGACAATTAAGTATTCTTCCTTATGTTTTAGTTAAGCTCATAAATAAATTCCTCAATGAAAAGTAACATAAAACAAAAATGATGTCTGTTAATTTTTCCTACTGGGGAATTAAATACCTTTTAACCCATCACAAGTTTGTGATTTTGTTGTTGTTAACTTTCTCCTAGACATGTTTACTATAAATCTACATCTAAACATGACCCTTTATTTTTTCCTCCATATCCATATTTTCATACTTGGAATCATAGTATGGCGTAACTCAGGTGACATTTTTACTTCTCTCCCATTCTTTTAATATGATATTTTTACTGACTCTTGTTCCGATGTGGGATTTTCAATGAAGCTTACAATCCCAATTTTAAAATTGCCAGGATGCAATTCCCAAAAGGGGGGAAGGATGTAACACTGCAGGTAAATAGAGAATACAAAATTTTTATATTTATCCATAATTTTAAATAGAATATTAATATTACTTTAATGGGAATGCTATGCTCGAGGGCGTACCCAATACGCACCAACGAGTTTCTTTGAAATCTTACATTGCACTCTAATAATAAAATAATATTATTTTAAAAGATAGTTAACACCTAGCCATTGTAATTCCGGGAATGAACAGAACTAACTACAAAGTTATTATATATTTTTTTCAAATATTTTTACTTTTATCCAATAAATGATGGAGGCTTAAAATGCAAATGAATCCAATTTTAAGCATAAATCTTCTAATATTCTTTAAAAGCTCAATTAACCGCCTTTTGATGGAGAACCCTTTTTAAATATACTTTTGACAATTTTATATGTTGTATTAGACAATATAAAATCCTTCTTTAGAATCTGGACATCAAAATTTACTTTGTGTAAAATTTTGTTATTTTTGCGATAAAGATCATTTTTATTGAAAATGTTTCATTTTAATTCAAAAACTCCTTGTAATATGATTTATTTATATGAATAGATTATATTATTAATTTATATTAGAGTTTATTTAGAATATATTTTTACCATTTAATCTAATGGTGGTCATTGGAATTAATTTCACTTTGAAATTGGACTTAAACTAGTTTCAATTTTTTAATAGATATTGTTTCATAAAAACACGCTATTTGTTTTGACAGTGGGAATTAATTATTAAATTAATTAATGAAACATATATGTTTTGAATTTTTTAAAATAGACATCATTTTTGAATTCGGAATATCAAATATAGCTTAGGGTGAATTTTTGGTATTTTTCTGAAAAACTTCAATTTTTGATGAATAGTGAAACCACTAAGTGGTAGTTTAAAAACCGATTTTTTGTTTAAATGAATCTTTACCACTTCTGTGATTTTAATTTCAAAAATCCGACATATATGGTTGTCATTAGGATGTAAAATTTGGTTCAATGGGATTAAAATAATTTTTTTGTTGAATAGTAACTTTTAAGTTTTTAATCGCGATTAGAGGTAATTAGTGTAATTTAAGGAAAAAATAATGTTTTAATAATATTAAATGACCTAGAAACATGTCCTACTCTAATTGGATGTGTCATGGCCGACCAATAAAATCCATGGGTAAACTTTGGGACCCCATGGAGCCACTTTGGTTGGAAAATGACATAAATAACTTTTTATTTAAAGTTAACATGAAAATGTCACAAGAATGAGTTCTTTTACTAATACAATTTTTAAATGGAGTTATACTAGTCATATTTTTGACTATAAATATTTATTATAAAGATAAAAACATTTCCTACATCATGATATTTGTTTTATAATTTTTATACATTAAATAAATTAAATTATTTATGACATCATGATGATGCAGTGATTACCTTATTAATAAAGGATTTAAATAAAATGAAAAGATAATGTAAAAACTATAACATAAACATGTCAAAGACCTATTTTATGAGTATATTTCGAACCCTTACCACCTTATACTCGAAATAAATCAATGTGGGACCATTAAAATCCGAAACTCATTTGAAAATAAAGTAACATTTTGTATCGTTCCAAGAGTGCCCCTCCTCTCCTCTTATAAAGGCCCCCACCTCTACCACCTTATCCACACCTCTCAAGCCCTTGGATCGGCCAAACCCTGATAATTTTGCCTCTCCACATCCCTATCTTACTCCTAGAAGCCTCACTTTGGGCATAAGTTTTCTCAAGGAAGCCCTTGAGCTCAAATCAAAGAGAGATACCCGATTTTAAGGTAATGTTTTCACTTGTGTTCTCTTGTTTTATTTTGATTCTCCAGCCCCCTAAACACTTTTTATTCATTTCTTTTGTAAAAAAATAAAGTATCTTCAATATACTAGGATGTTTTTATATAAAGGATTCGAGCGAAACTTACACAAACCTACATCTAATGGTCAAAGAACATACTGTTTCTGTGGATGGTGAATTTTTGCCTCACGAAATGATGATTGTTCAATATTCTTTTAACACCCTCAAAGGTGGCCATTAATATGTCACTATATTTATATATGATATATAATATGTTTATGTTTTACTTAAGCTTCTGTATTTTTCATTTATGGAATACCTTTATGGTTTCCATTATGGTTAAACGCGATATCTTCATTTTAGGAAGTGCGGACTACCACCCCCTCAAAGTGATTTGATTCGTTAATACCATATGTGGTACGTATAAAAGTTAGATTTAATGATATTATATATGATACGATACTGGAATTATAATACTATTATGTATCATTATGTTTTAATTCCATTAAATAAGAAATATAAATGGAAGTAGTGTTCATGTGTACGTACGACTTACCATCTCCATGAACGGTGCATTTCATTTATTACCTCTAAATGTTATGTAATATTATAAATTCATGTATATAATGGATATATATGATATATATGAAATCTACATAATGAATATAATTCTGGATATAATATATATTTTACCACATGAACAACTTGTAATTATAAAGAGTTTATTTTTTACTCAAGTAGCAATGATCTACAAAACGATCATTATTAACATAAATAATTACATAGTGTTCATAGCATGGTAGTAAGTGATATAAAAGGAATAATGAACTTGAAAAGGATCTTATTCAAGTATAAATTAACTCAAGTTTATTATTCATGAGGTTAAATAATGATCAAGTCAAGTCGGACCCGAGGTAAGGGATCCTACCCCTCTCTTTCTTTTTTAAGTACACTCTTTTATGTCATTCCTTTTAAGCTAATATTTCTTATGATTAAGATGTTCTTTTATATTAATATTACTGTACTTTTTATGTTTATATGATGAGAGACCCTATTTTATCTCATCAATCCATTTTGAATGTTTTAATTGGCGCCGTTAGGCTGCCTGAATTTCGTAAGGGGCTTTTTATCTCACTTTGTGTTTTCGTGAGATTCATGATACATTTGCCAATATTTCCTTTTGAGTGGTGTATCTAATGACCATTATTCTGCTCTTTGTGTAACATACATTCATTTATGAGTATTTACATCAATTTTGTATATTCTTTCTTTCATGGGGAGTACGTTTTGAAAGTTACCCAAATCGGTAAGGGAACCTTTCACCCTCCTCTTTTTAAAAGACTTCTTTTGCTATGTATTTTAATTTTCATCTTATTATGCGAGGATATGTTCTTTTATATCCTTATTTCCGTAAATTTTATTTCCAAGTGATGAGATACCCTTTATCTATCTCATCAAATTTTTTTCTAAAATTTGATGTGATGCCATTAGGATGTCAAGGGAACTTCTTAACCCAATTTCGGTTTCATTGGGTTCAACATGTAGTTATTGAATATGTCATCTTTTGAATATGTGTGAATGTCTTTTGATTATTTTACACTTAATATCCACTTATATTGGGTGTAATTATATTTTTCTCACATAATTATGAGATTTATTTATCCTTAATTTAAGGATACCATCTTTATAATGGATTTCATCTCAATTTACATTTCCATTGAGACTTCATAGTTGTTATGCACCAATTCACTCCTATATAGTGTATATACTGTCATTTGGAATATGATATCATGAATCCCTTTATTCTCTTGATATTATAATGTTTTTATTAAATGTTATTCCTCAAGTATTGTATTCATGTGCCTCTCATTTTGTTAAAAACCCTTTAACTGAAATATCGTATTAAATGTTTTAATGATTTAATCTTATAAATATTTCTCATTAATATCCATGTTTTAAAAATGGATTTAAGGTTTTATTTATATGGATAATAATGGTTTAAAATTTTAAAAGCTTCAATGTGTTATGGGACACTTTGATTTAAAAATCTCTTTATTAAATGTTTTAAATGGTTTTGAAAATGGTTTTTAGAATGGATTCATTATTTCTATATCGTAAAATGTTATATTGTTATTGAAATGTGGGAATGTTATATTTCCTTTATGCTTAAGTTATGTGCTATGATTATGTTATGGTTCTTGGGCATTGTTATGAATACGGGTGGTTCCGTGATAAACTAAGGGCGGGTGAGCCCGATATAGCTCTCCAATGCATTTTGTAACACGAAGGAGTTAAACATTAATATTTATACCAAGAGATTTAGGGAATATACTGTGATGGGTATTCCAAACGTAACCAAGAGGGTTAATCCCTACGTAAGAATGTTATGAATTCTCAAGTTACCTTTATGTCTTATGATTTCTATGATTTATTCATGATTTTTTGAGGTATGTTAAAGTGATTATGTTTTATGGGTAACGTATGATTTCATTCTTATGTATATATGTACTCATGTTCCCTTTCCGTAGTGTTTATAACCCTTACTGAGATTTTTATGTTCATCCCATGTTTTTGAAATGTTTTTCACAGGTCAAGGGAATGGTACATGATATGATGATAGTGTCAAGGAAGTGTCAAGAAAGAATCCATGTTTATTTTAAATATGTTTCCATTGATGGGAAACATGAATACTATCTTTTATGTAACCACTTTGTTTAAATGTGGAATGCAATGCAAGTTTTATGATCTAATTCTCTAAAACTCTAAACCTGAAAAGATCCTCATTGTGTAATCTTGTAATAACTCAAGATTAAGTAAGTTTTAAGGCTGGGGCCTTATACTAACTACTAAATAATACCCATATGCATTTGGTTATGATTGAACATGGATGCCTTCTTGGATGGGGTTTTCAAAATAGAAACAAATAAGTAAAAATAAATAGAAGATTATTTTTTTCAAAATATTACTTTTATAAATATTTACTTATTTAAATGATTATTATTACAACTAATAAATTAAATTTATAATTAATTTATTATGTTAATTAATTTATATTTATTTATAATTATTTGTTATTATAAATAAAATGGATTTATTAATTATAATATTAAAACATTATTATTATTATTTTTATTATTTTATTTTATTAAAAACATTTATTAAATTATATAATTAATAATTCATTTATTTCTCTATTTTTATAAAATATAGTCTATTCAATTATTTTTTAAAGATTATTAAATTTTATCATGTTAATTAATTTATTACAAGTTATTTTATAAAAATAAATATTTACGTTATTATTATTAATTAATTAATGAGGTTAATCTGTTTAATTTTAAAAATTTATTTTTTTATAAGTTATTATATTTTCATTATTATTATTATTTTGTTAAAATTTTAATAATTATTTTATTTTATTTTTTATTATTTTAATGAACCTATCTAAGTGATGTAGCTCGCAAGGTGGAGGGGGATTGGCTTCATCCTCAATTTAAGGCGCTCAACTTCCACTTCCACCCATAGCTCCTACATCATTCATGGCATATCCAGTCGATGAAAATAACCACCCCAAACTAGCAGTGAATGATACAACTTCATCAATCGGAAGATATCCCCTTTTTTAGTGGTGGCGGCTTGGCTGTGGGAAATGACTACGATGGTTTCATTCGGATGTGATTCTTAATGTTATAGTGTCAATGGAGGCACATCCTTGTCCTCCCTTGACGTAGGTGGTAGTTTTTTTCGATATTTTGTGATTTGGATCTCCAGTAGTGATAGATTCGATAAGGAATGTGATGTAGAGGGGTTTTTCCTCTCATCTCAAGGAAATTCTTCAATCTTATGGTTTCATTGGATCTGGTTTATGAAGTGGATCTTTATGGACGTGGTTTGATCTTGGTTGGATCTGGAAGTGATAGTGAGTGTTTAGACCTCTGATCAATGATGAGAAATCATAATGGTGGTGACTCAAATTACTGATAGTGTGAAATATTTATGGTAGAAGGAGGGTTCTGGAAGTGGGCATTCATGGTTGTGGTTCAGTGGTGAGACATGTTCTGGTGAAAAATGAAAATATGTATTGTAGTGAGTCATCTCACCATTTGATTCTGTCTGGTGGTGAGAAAAGACTCTTCACTGGTTCCAATTGGTGATAAAAAAAATAACAAAGGGAAAAAGAGTAACTGATGTTCTGATACTAAGAAAATAGGATACTATTGATGGATCTATGGTGTTTCCATAGTAGTGGGAAATAGTTTTAGATTGATTATGAGAAATGTGTTGTGGTAGTGGGATAGTGGTGGGGAGTACATCTTGTAGGCTAGTGGAGTGTTATGTTCTTTATTGACAGGGGTGGTTCATGGGACTCAAATTGTATAAAATGGATGTGGGACACACGGTCGAGAAACCCGGTGGTGAGTGATGAAAAACTAGGAGAGGTAAAAGTTGGTAGTGAGAAATGAAAATTGTAGCGATTCAATGATTATTCTCCAAAGTCAAATGAAATAAACAATTTCCATCTAAAAATAAATAATAATATTTATGAATCAAAAAAATAAAAAATTAAAAAATAAATCAATTAATTAAATAAAAAACTCAAATCTAACATAATAATAATTACAAAAAAATAATTACTAAATTTCAAAAATAAAAAATAACTAAAAATTTAAAAGTAAATAAAATTAAAATGCGTTGAGTTTAATTAAATTGGTAATAAAATTTTATGATATAATAAATAAAATAAACATAAAATAAGTTAATTAAAAAAATAAAATATATAATTATTTATATTCAATTCATTAACAATATGAGAAAAAAAATTCACTAAAGGATTAAAAAAATAATAAAAATATGTGAAAAAATAGGTGATTTTAAGGCCATATCATTTCGTGAAATGGGTAAAGGATATAACATCAAATACATATGGAAGTTATTTCACTTTTTAAATGCAACCCCTACACTAATAATAATGCTATTAATTTAATGACCAACTACAAAATATAAAATACTTATGTCGAATGCATGCTATTTTATACAAATTCAATATTCAATAAGAAATAAAAAAAGAACAGTCATTCCCACTATAAATCTAGTGGTGTATAATTTTATATAACTCTAATAAAGAGAATCATGTTTCAAGAGATATGGTTTCACTATACCCCTAAAACATAATCATGAAATTGAAGAAAATTAATTTAATGATAAAAATTCAATTACTCTTAGTATATTCCTCCTTAGAGCTATAGTATTTATATTTGAATGAATCATGTTATTTCATTCATGTATGAAGTAAATGTAACTAGTTAATCAATAAATAACCCCCCCACTATAACGTTACTTGGTTTTGAAAATTTTTACCCGATGAGAATATCACTATATTACTGGGTTTCCACCGTCCCTGAAACTAAAATCCTTAACATGTATCGTCATTATGTCCCATCACATATCCCTCAACATTATCCACATTATCAATATCATCATTATTAATTTTTATAAATTAATTTAGACAAACATAATTAATTTTATATCTCTTTTAGGAAACCAAAATTTAAATGATCCTATAAAATATAATCATAACACATTAGTATACCATTATCTCACCTAGGTATAATAATGTTTTATACATCAGAGTAAATAACCATATAACACACTTAAACAACATTACTACATAAATATACCATACTACAAATATAAGAGACTAATTTAACATATCATTATCATTCCTCGTATCTTAGGGAAACAAAGTTTTACCACCTCATCAATATCCAAAACTGAATAGAAAACCCCTTTTAATAAAGTGTAATCATCCACCAAAAACATATGAGCGGACTCTCCATCTCCAATCTACGTAATATAGTCTTTCTTTTGGCTTTTTATTCCTACCCCCTTCAGGGAAGGATCTGCTCGAGGCAGCAGTGGCATTGTCTCGAGGCGGCGGAATCTACTCGGTAGTGGCGAGTTCGACTCAGCATGGGTGTCTTCGCTCGGGACTGGATCTCTTGCAACAACGGATGGTCGACTCGGAGTGGGTGCCTTCGCTCGATCTGGGATCTCGCGTGGCAGTGGTGGGTGTTTCGGTGTGGTTGTCGCTCAGACCGGGATCTCTTGCTGCATTGGTGTAGTGCTTCTTACTCGATTCTGATTGCCAAGGCATTCCATCATCATGGAGCCATGGTGAGGTTGGATCCGTTCTTTCTTGATGGTGCATCGGAGGTCATCCTAGAGTGTCTTGGGTTCAGTGTGGTCCCTTTGGCAGTTCAGGTGTTGGAGTGGGTCTGGTTCGACGTGACCAGGCGTGCTTCTAGTAGGTTTTAGGTGCGGCTCTGGCCAGATCTACAGTGCTTCGGAGGGGGAGGCCCCTCGGTTTCTATTTATGAAATGTTTGACATGATTTTAATTTGATGATGTTGTGTTTATGCTCTCTCGATGGATCTGGTTTTTTGTACTATCATGTTTCAACTACAATGGTACTTTTTTATGCTCCTTGTCCCCGTGAGGCTTGTGCTAGAACCTGGTGAGAAGCATCACGGTTCTGATCAGAGCAGATCCATTCCTAGAGCGGCATTTTTATTTCAGTAATACCCTGATACCCTCACTGAGGGTGTTCTATTTGCGTGGGGTGGGGTCAGCCAGTCCTAGGTGATGCTGACCTGATCTTCTATTTTTTTGAATTTCCTTTTGGACTTCTGTGGATGCGGTGGAGAGAGTGTCCTGAGCAGGATGGTGGGGTTGGTCTAAGTTGGTCTTTGTTGGAGGTTATTTTGATTTATTGGTGGTTTTATGTTTGTGATCTCTATTAGTATGGTGATTCACCAAGACTCGACCACACAGATCTGACATTGAAGGATGTTCCAGAGCTTCTGTTCATCGTTGCAGCGCTTTAGGAATTTGGACATTTGAGAGGGTATGTCACGACCCGCCTTCACCGAAAGGAGGGAAGGGACAGAAGATTTCCAGTCCCATATTTCTTAAATTTGAAAGATATATAATGGCCCACAAAACCCGCTTTCAATAGGTCCCAAAGTGGCAACCAGCACCAAGGGTATAGTATCTCACACAAAATAGATGTTATTACCCTTATTATTATTATTTTTATAGGATCGAGACAAAAGGTAGCAACACCAGAAATACCAAGGATGAAAGTAGAAGTAAATCCAAAAGTAACCCATTCTCATATGCATGTTCAACATTAAATGATAAAATCCACAAAAACTCCAAAGGTAAAGTACCAAGAAAAAGGAAAACAACGATAACAACTTCCCCAAGGTCTGAGCTAGTACGGCCCCGCACGATCCCTGATGTCCTCCTGGAAACCTGAAAGTAGTTTCATATATGTAGGGTGATCATACAAGTATACCCATTAAGGAAGAACCAAATGCTCTCATGCACAAGTGGGGAGTCATTCTAATGCCCTGTGACAAAAGAGAAACCCAAGCACCTAACAAGGAAAACTATCCACCCAAACCTCACCAAGACACACTCCCCAAATAATGCAAGGAAAGTAAAATATAGTAATAGCACATCGATATTTGGGTACCCCACACCACTTTCCCACTGGTTATTGAAGACATCCTACGCATCGAACCAATCCTGCAATTCTCACCGTAGTCCCACTGCCACACCCACCTGCACACACCTATGCCAGAACTGCACATCCCGCCTGTAGACACCTGGTCCATAATCGCCACACATAACCACACCTGAAAGAACCTTGTTCGGAACAACAATTGCCACGCCCGAAGAATCCTGGGCCTCATCCCGAAGACACTTGGGAAACAACCTTCCCGCAAAGACCTAGGCCAACCACCATAACTACCCTACCCAAAGATTCTTGGGCTAATAATGAATTCAGGCCATCACAGCCTCCCTGAAGTGTCTTGGGCTATTCGGGAAAGGGAGCAGAAAAGGAGACAATAACTAGCCACTCAGAGGAGTGTTGGATAAAACACCCTCCCCCATGAAATGGGGGTGTTCGGCACTAACTGCTCAACTTGGGTGGGGCGTGAATAAGAAACGTAAAATCTACAGATATATGTATAGGTAATAAGAACTCATCCTAACCCAGGGTTCCAAAATCGAAGCACAAAAACCCTTGTTGCTATTCATTCATAAAAGAACATCACAACACTCACGGACGAGTCACGACTCATTCCCAAACCCAATACCCCTTTAAACCATTCTTGCTTACATCTTCAAGTGATATAATTTAGGTGGATTCTACACTACTGGGAAACTAACAGGAATAACCACATGCTAGGAAAAGAGAAATAGCCAAACATCAATTTAAGCATTCACACCTGGTTCTCTTGTGAAGTCACAACAACAAATGGATAAGTGATATCCCTAAAAGTACTGGAACCAAAGAAAGCCTCACAAAAGGGATAAGTGAGATCCCTCTAAGTACTGGATCCAAAGAAATACTCACAAAAGGGATAAGTGAGATCCCTCAAAGTACTGGAAACAAAAAAACCCGAGACACAACCCCATGTCCCTAGAACCAACGGTTTCTCAACAATAGACGACCCCACTCGAGTTCGTGTCACAGTAGAGCAACCACAGAACTTTAGATTCACGACCAACAACCGTATGATAACTGAGTATCCCATCCCTTTCCATACCTTCCCATAATCACCAAGCATAACAACACACTACCACCAAACAGAGTGGGAAACTTCCAGGTTCAAGCACAACATTCATTAGGTTCTTCTTTCTGTTTGCTAACTGGGGTGGTCACACATGGATTCTTGTTTTACTGAACATCCATTTAAACCATATGAGTTTAGGTGGCTAACCAATTTCCTTGTAACAAACAATTAATCATCACAGAAGACATGGTTCATTAGTGCGCAAGGAAATACCACCAATAACCTTGATTTTCAGTGAGCAAAAGCCCACACAATTCACAACACATATCAACATACAAGAGTACAAAAAACATTGATCACACCCCCTCCATTATATAAGGTCCGTTTATTATCTTCGTTGAGTTTGGTTTCATCAATCCCCATAGAAACAAAAGCATACCCACCCCCACATGATGCAGAGTAATGAAAGAAGAAGGAAAACCCTACATGATTGATCAAAGATCAATGTTCTTCTCCACAGGCCAAGAACAGGGGAAGGTGTGACTTGCAAGGGAGGGATGTCGGGAACTCCAAAATCACTAAGAAGAAAAGGAAGCCAGACAAGAGGAAGAAGAAGGAATAAGAAATTCCCGTGCGATATATAGATAAGATCTCATTGTTACGGGATATGGGGATTTTATTGGCTTTATATTCGGATCGTGGTTCCCTACACGGTTGGGTGGTTACACATGATGAGATTAATTGTTATTTAATATCCCCCATTGGGGAGGTTCCTCGAGATTTTTGGGTATTAATTAATGGATTTAAATGGCTTTGAAACACTTGAAAAGGTTTAAAAGGCCCAAAAGAGGCGTTACGGGAAAACTGTAGGAGAGAAACCCGACAAGGCTGGGTGACATGGATCGGTCGCACCAGAATGACGTCATTCCACTAAGACGCCACCCTTAGGATCCGGAAATTTGCAAAGGGATGGACCATGAGGGGGTGGGTCATCACATCATATACCTCTCAAAGAATTCTCTCCATCAAGAATTTAAAACCAGAAAAGAAAGGGGGGTCCGAACAACCACCTCCAAAGATACCTCTCAGTAATGAACCTCTTCGACATCTAGAAACACCTCTCCCTCAAGAAACCATGCATCATTAAAGGGTAAAGTTGTCTAGTCATACGGGTTAGGGAGTTTCTTCCTCCATGTCAAGATACTATCCCCTTTGGGCGGCACTGACTCGCCCGCACGGGTTTAATCGCATCCACCTTAATGCGTATTGATTAGAGATCGGGTCCTCCCCTCCCCACAGATAGGAATTTGCACATCCATCTTAGATAATAAGGAAAACTACAAATTCCATGGTTAACATGGTAAAGTGATCCATCACAACCAAGTTCAAACAAATCGGGAAAAAACTCAAAACAGCTCTGGGTACTGGGCAGCATCTACGTCTCCCATTCCCAGGTACTTTCCTCGAGCCCGCCATGCCCCCACAAAAAACGAACCAGAGGAATGGTTCATCCACGGAGAACCTTCTCCTCACGATCCACGATCATCACTGGATAATCCATGAGGTTTGCATTGTCTTCAATATCTAGATCTCCCCAATCAAGGACGTGTGAGTCGTCGTGCAGATACCGATGAAGCTGGGACACATAGAATACATCATGCACTCTTTGTAGCTATGGTGGCAATGCAAGCTGTTAAGCCACCTCACCGACACACGACAACACCTGGAAGGGTCCGACAAACATGGGAGAAAGCTTACTCCCTCTACCGAACCTCCGCTACCCACACCGAGGGGATACCTTCAAGAACATGTTGTCCCTGAACTCGAACTCCAAGGGTCTCCTTCTATCATCGGCATACGACTTCTACTGGTCCTATGCCGCCTTCATCTTCTCTCGTACAAGATGCACCTTCTCTGATTCACACTCAAATTTACCCAAGAGAAGAAGGTATGACAGTCCTTGTAGTTTAGCTTGGGTTGTCGAATCCTCGTAGACCTAAGAAGAAACCTATAGACACGTAAATTCTATGGAATGTTTTTGGCTATGAAGTGGCCAACTTGGGTTGATTTTAGATGGGTTTAAAGGAAATCTAAGAGAATTAAGTGAATTCAATTTAAAAGAATGAGTTGATCCTAGGTTATCACTCGGGGTGGATTGGATATATTTCCTTTTCAAAGATTTCGATTTCTTATATTTGAGAGGGGTTTATTTAAGAAGATAAAACAACATCATCATATTACTAGTTTATTCCTACACCCTTTGATACTAATCAT
The DNA here is from genome assembly GCA_963277665.1 of Viscum album. Taxonomy (NCBI): domain Eukaryota; kingdom Viridiplantae; phylum Streptophyta; class Magnoliopsida; order Santalales; family Viscaceae; genus Viscum; species Viscum album. Next base: position 1,191,073,238 of record OY728126.1, read on the forward strand.
CTATACACTTGAAGGATCAACATTTTTAGCACTTCATGGAAAAATTTTGTATTAGCACTTGAAGCGTGTGGCCTTAAATTCTACGAAGACGATGGAGTTTTAAAAACATAAAAAAAATATCAATTAAAGAAGTGATTATACATTATTAGGGTGATAAATAACATCCAATAAAGCCCCTTGCTACTCCATTGGATCATCCCATAAGTGGGTTATCCCTCCATTGATGCTATGGTTTCAATGGAAGCGGGAAGTAGACTCTTGAGAGAGGAATTGAAGAAGTAAAAAAACAATAAAAAGAAAATGATCACTCCACCGTTGTGTGAATGATTTCACAAGGTTTGGTGTGAATAAATTCAGACCTTGAGGAAATGGTATCAATGTGAGACGGATAACAACAGAATAGAAGGAGAAAAAGAACTTTTATTAAAAAACTAATGTTATTTGAATAGCTTACATGTGAAAGACAAACTTGATATAACAAAATCACAGCATAACATTACAATTGAACAAAGCACCCAAGATCCTCAAATACTCCACCACTACTGCCTTAAATAGGCATTTTTGGAGCCTTGGGTCGAGACTCCAATAGTAAAAATAATCTCAATTAATTTTGGTAGGCCATAGGTGGGAGGAAAGTTGAGGGAGAGTTGATTTTACCACCCTTGACCCGAGGTGGCATCCAGCTTTCATCCACCGAACGGACTCACTTGTAAAACCTTCTAGATGGACGAATTAGAGTGGGTCATTGATAATGAAAATGTATCCCTGGATGTGTCCTAACCGCATGTAAAATTTGGACCCATTTGGAGATGTTTATTTGGAGATATGTATATATTAGTGGGATGTTTTTCTGGGCCGCAGAATGGGGCCCAGAATTTTATCTCTAATTTAGGACGCCTAAATTACCACAATGGAGGCCGAATTAGTACTTGATCATGAAGACTTATTTGTTCCTATATATGTATTCTATCCTCCCACCAAATTTTGGGTTAATGGGGTTTGTAATATGGGTCCCACAGTCTCATCAGTGGGCTGGTGTCCAATATGACTTCTCCAGAATTCTTTCCTTTCATCACATAATATCCCCATATTCTTCCATGAATTCTCCATTGATCCCTGGATCAAACATGTTCATACTTAAGTGTAGATAAATTTACCAAAATATCAAATTAAAATATTTATAATTGTATTCCTTAAAATTAGATGAATCATTGAGTACTTTAAATAATGTTAAAAAATGTACCACATAATAGTGCATTTTAAGAAGGTATTACAATCATAATGTGAAATGATGTTCAAAGTGTAAAATTCACTAAAATGGTGTTTATGAATAATAAATAACATGAATATTATATATATTAACAATGAATATTAGCCTCATTTAGTGGCTAATCACACCCCCAACTTGAATTTTTTTAGTCCCGAGAAAAATATATCTCATCAAAAATGAAATTCGAATTACCTTTTCCAAAAACATTTTAATGCACATTGATCACCAAAAAACCTGTATACATAACAATAATTAAACCCATAAAAATATTTTAATACATGATAGTTTCATAAGAAGATCCCAATTCCAAGCACATTCCTTTGTTCAAATTCCTTTCCATATTTCATCCAATATCAATTAAGTATGAGGATGTGTTGTGCATCACAATAGACATGGGGGTTCATCATTATTCAAGGGTGAAATTACGGAAGATATAGGTGAAATAAAATTTCGATATTAAGATGATTATTCAATTTTTTTGTATTATATATATATATATTGTTTTTTTTTTGCAAATTTTCCATTGTAATTGAAATTGCACTCAAAAGAGTCAAGCCCTGTAGCGAGACTTTGTCGATGACTCCCAGGCTCAAATACCATAGGGCACCAAGTGAATCCCACATACTCGAGCATCATCTCGATTTAACCCAATCAAAAAAAATTGAAATTACAAAAAAAAAAGATAAAAATACTAACTCTGGGCCAGACAACCATGGAGTCACGATCCCCAAGTACCGAAAGCCACACATTATGTTATTTCATTGCACTACGCGCAAATTTATTGTTTTTTATTGAATACTAATATTAAAACTAAAATGATCACAAAACCTGTGTAATTTATTTGGGGGACCCCATGAACTGAATCTAATACCCCACTATCCAAAGGACGTGCATTGTGATATTTTTTTTATTTGGATGAAAATAAAAATGATGAAATACCACATTGGACAACCACACTTTCCAAAATCGATGCTCATGAAATTATACAAGGATTAAAATCAGTATCAGGGGATGCTAAATTATTTTATATTTAGTTTCAAAGTGTTCAATTTGTAATATCATGTTTAAAGATAAAATAATTTTTCCATCCATTTACACTTTTTTTTTCAAATAATTTTTTTTCACAAAATCAATTTTTTTTATTTCATCTTCCCCCAACATAAAACATCATTGTCCCCAGTGTTTGAAAAAATGAAAATTTTGAAGGGGGTAGAGGCAGATAATGAATGTTCAAAAAAGAAATCGAAAATGGGGATCATGGAATGAAGTCACCTGGTGGTTGAAGTTGAAATTCTTGCTGCTCCATTTTAATCCTTTGATATCCATGTCACATGAAGAGTTCCCTATTAGAAAAAGGAAAAACAAAACAAAAACAAAACAAAACAAAACAATATATATATATATATATTAAATAAAGTAAAATATAAGTATATATATAAAAATTATAGAATAAGGAAGCACAAAAACTGTAGGTCAGTGGTACGTGTGCGCCCCTGTCTCCCTTCGGTCCCAGGTTCGATTCCCCGTGGTTTCTCTGTTTGTGACGGGGTTTGACCCACGGCCTATGATGTGCATTTTTTTAATTTATTAATATATTTTTATTATATTTTTTTTCAATTTTTATTTTAACCTACAAACACATAAAAATCAAATGAATTGATGATACATTTTATTTTATTTAAATTTCTGGGTAAGGTATTACTCAAGGATCAGACCACGTGACACAGATGAATATGGTGCTACCCTTTCATACCCATCCATACTAATAATATAAGAACATGTCAACATTATATTTTTTTAGTATTTTTAAATATCAAAATTATTAATTAAACATATTTAAAAAAAGATAATTTGCAAAGATAAAAACCACAGGTTGCCTCTCGTGCAACGCTTTGGTTTAATGTCGCTAGCTCGAATTTAACCCCCCCCAACTAATCCAATACCAACTTTCAACATTTTAAGGACCACATGTTTCACCACTTCTAATAGGTTGAGATTCATTCTATTTTTATAATTTTTTCATGCACAACCCTATGTTCTAAAATGAGTGGTAAAATCCAAGTAATATTAGAAATGTTTGATCTAGTTTCCTCTGTAGTCTTTCCTAAGACATCAATGATCATTCCAACTTTTTTTGTTTCAATAGAAGAATGGATTCCATCATAATGTTATTGGTCATACACTATGAAGGGATATATGATATATGAAGGAAGAACACTAATTTTGAGTTTAGTTTGGATAGAAAATTCAGACATAGGTTTTCACATTGAATCAATATCAGTTTCATTTTCAAAATTTTTCAAAAAAACTGGTTCCTTTTGAATAGAAGATTCTACCACAAAATTGGAAATATATGTCTTAGGAAAGGGTATGGACTCAAAAATTGTGATTTCTCCCAATGTTTCACTGATTAGTGTTTTTGAGAAATCATCAGCGGGGTTATACTTAAGAGACTCAATCCATGATGGAAAATTATCCTCATTTGAATCCCCAAAAAAAATTTATTCTTGATTTAAAGACCCTTGAACAATTACTTCATTCTCTTAAAGTATCCTAGGTTCAAAGTAAATTTCATTAGAATTTTTATAAGATGTTTGTGTGTAACAAGATTCCTTTATGAGTGATATGGAATGGACAACCTGACTGGGAATGGGTTCCATAACTGTTTCAATGCTTTTTATTTATACTCTCAAGGATGAGACTTAAGAAGTAATTCTATCCATTTTTTGACACAATTTCTCAATTAATGGATGTGGATCAAGATGGTTAAGGTGTTGGGATAGATGGTCTATTCCAAGAGGATAATTAAGTTGTTGGAATTCCACAGGAGGATGTTCTGATTGGCCTTGTTGGGATTGGAACTCATAATAGGTTGGAATGTATTATGGATCATATGAATAAAAACATTGTGTTTCAGTAGGTTTTTGATGATCCCACAAGTAGGAATTATAATGGTTATTGAACATTATACATGGGGTTGGGTGATCAAAGTAGGGATAGGTTTCCCATGTTTGGACTTGTTCAAAATTGACTTCCATAGGAGTGGGGGGTGAGAATAGAGAAGAGGGATGAAAAAATGGATGATAGTGTCTAAGATAAATTACTTAGGTCCCTGGAAACGGCACAAAAATTTGATTCATGCTCAAATTTACCCAAGAGAAGAAGGTATGATGGTTCTTGTAGTTTAGTTTGGGTCGTCGAATCCTCAGAGACCTAAGAAGAAACCTATAGGAATGTACATTATATGGACTACTTTTGGCTATTAAGTGGCCAACATGGGTTGATTTTAGATGGGTTTAAAGGAAATATAATAGACTTAAGTGAATTAAATTTAAAATAATTAGTTGATCCTAGGTTATCACTTGGGGTGGATTGGATGTATTTCCTTTTCAATGATTTCGATTTCATATATTTGAGATGGGTTCATTTAAGAAGATAAAAAAACATCATCACTTACTGTTTTAATGCCTACACCCTTTGATACTAATCACCTATACAATTGAAGGATCAAAGATTTGGGCACTTAAAGGTAAAAGTTTGTATTAGCACTTGAAGCGTGTGGCCTTAAATTCAACAAGGACGATGGAGTTTAAAAATCATCAAAAAAATATCACTTAAAGAAGTGATTAGACATTATTAGGGTGATAAATAACATCCAATACAGCCCCTTGATACTCCCTTAGATCAACCCATAAGTGGGTTAGCCCTCCATTGATGCTATGGTTTCAATGGAAGTGGGATGTAGACTCATGAGGGGGGAATTGAAGAAGTAAAGAAAACAATAAAAAGAAAATGATCACTCAACCATTGTGTGAATAATTTTACAAGTTTTGGTGTGAATAAATTCACACCTTGATGAAAATTTATCAATGTGAGATGGATGAAAAATGAATAAAAGGAGAAGAATAACTTTTATTAAGAAACTAAAGTGAATTGAATAGCTTACATGTGAAAGAAAAACATGAGACAACAAAATCGCAGCATAACATTACAATTGAACAAAGCACCCATGATACTAAACTCCTCCACCAGAACTACCTTAAATAATTATTTTGGGATCCTTGGATAGAGCCTCCAACATTACAAAGAATCTCAATTAATTTTGGTAGGCCATAGTTGGGTGGAAAGTTGAGGGAGAGTTGATTTTTCCACCCTTGACCCGAGGTGGCATCCATCTTTCATCCACCGAACAGACATTCTTGGAATAACTTATTAATGGAAGAATTATAGTGGCCTATAGAAGAAGATAATGGATCTCCGGATGTCTCCTAACTTCCTGTAAAATTTGGACCCATTTGTAGGTGTTTATTTGAAGATATGATTTGATTAGTGGGATGTTTTTCTGGGATGCAGAATCTGGCCCAGAATTTTATCTCCAATTTGGGCCGCCTAAATGGCCACAATGGAGGCCGACTTAGCACTATCTTATGAATAAGTATTTGTTCCTATATATGTCTTCTATCCTCCCACAAAATTTGGGATTCATTGAGTATGTAATGTGGGTCCCACAATCTCATCATTGGGCTGGTGTCCAATCTGACTTCTCCAGAATTGTTTCCATTCATCACAAAATATCCCCATCTTCATCCATGAATTCTCCATTGATCCCTGAATCAAACATGTTAATATTTAAGTGTAGATCAATTTCCCAAAATATAAAATTAAAATATGTATAATTAGATTCCTTAAAATCAGATGAATCATTGGGTACTTTAAATGATGTAAAAAATGTACCACATAATAGTGCATTTTATGAAGGTATTACAATCATAATGTGAAATGATGTTCAAAGTGTAAAATGCACTAAAATGGTGTTTATGAATAATAAAGAACATGAATATCATATATATTAACAATTAATATTAGCCTCATTTAGTGGCTAATCATTCTCCGTCATGCTCTGCACTACCTCCGGGCAAAGGACGCCTGCCTCTCCGTCTTCTGTCCAGCACACGGGTGAGCGACACGACCTTCCATACAAAGATTTGAACAGAGCCATGACAATGGTAGAGTGATATCTATTATTGTAGGAAAACTCTACCAGATTCAAGTGTCGTTCTCACGATCTCCCAAAATCTAGAACGCATGCTCGCAGCATATCTTCCAAGGTCGGGATGATGTGCTCTATCTGTCCATCTGTATGGGGGTGGAAAGCAGTGCTAAGACGTAGATCGGTGCCAAAAGCATGCTGAAATCCCCTCCAGGCTAGTGAGGTAAATTGTGCTCCCTATCTGAGACTATGGACCTCGGAACTCCATGCAACCGTACCACCTCATCCACATACCTATGTGCTAAGGCATATACTGCACTCAACTCATTGATCGCCAGAAAGTGGGCCGATTTCATCAACTGATCCAGAACTACCCAGATAGCGTCGCAACCTCCTTGAACCTTGGGTAGCCTCGTGATGAAATCCATTAAGATTTCATCCCACTTCCACTCAAGAACGTCTAAAGGTTGCAACAAGCTGCCTAGAACATGGTGTTCAGCCTTCACCTACTGACACACTAGGCACATTGATACAAACTCTGCTATTGCCCGTTCCGCCCCAGGTCACCAAAACTGTCTCCTCAGACCCTGGTACATCTTGAAAACTATCGGGTGCACCTCTAGGGGTGAGTTTTATAACTCTCTAATAACTCTGTCTTGCATCACCTCTGGAACAAACTGCTTTCCTCGGAAAAGAACCTGATTCTGACCATCCTTTGTCCACCCTTCTGGAGCATCACCTTGGTTAACCTGGTCACGCACCACTTCACTTTCTGAGTCTCTCAACTGAGACTCCTCCACCTTCCGCAGTAGAAAATACTGGACTGTCATCTGATACAGGAAACCTCTTCTACCTCCAATCCTTGCATCCGGGTGTAGGGCATCCAACTCTTCCATCGCCTTCTAACCATCTGCCGACTCTCGGACGACATCCTTCTGTGACTTCCTGCTCAAGGCATCAGCCACCAAATTCCCCTTTCATGAGGTGTAGGAAATATCGAATTCGTATTCTTGAAGGAATTCCACCCACCTCTGATGCCGTATGTTCAGTTCCCTCTGGGAGAAGACATACTTCAAGCTCTTGTGATCAGTGAATACCACGAAGTGTTCCACGACGAGGTAGTGCTTCCACAACATTAGTGAGAACACGACCCCCGTAAGTTCCAGATCATGGGTGGAATAGTTATTCCCATGGGGACGTATCTTCTTAGACCTATAGGAGATCACCCCTTGCCACTAGATCAACACACATCTGAGGCCTTGCGCTGAAGTATCACAGAACACCTCAAACACTGCCCCTTCTTCTAGAAACCTCAGCACTGGGGAACTAACAAACTTCTCCTTCAGATAACTGATGGCCACCTCACACTGCTCATCCCACAAGAAAGCCTGGTCCTTCATGGTCAAAGCTGTCAAGGGTGATGCAACTCAGGAGAAGTTGGGAACGAACCTCTGGTAGTAACCTACCAGCTTGAGGAAACTACGAACCTCCTCCATGTTCTTGGGTGCTTCCCAAGAAACATCTACCTCAACCTTCGATGGGCCCATTGCTATCCCCTGCTCGGACACCACGTGCCCAAGGAAGTGCATCTCTCACATCCAAAACTTGCACTGGGACAACTTTCCATAGAGTTGGTGTCATCAGAGGACCTGTAAAATATGTTCTCAAGTGCTCAGCGTGATCCTCCTCTGATCTTGAGTAGATCAAGATTTCGTCAATAAATATGACTACGACCCGATTTAGGTACTCCCGGAAGATGGAGTTCATAATCCCCATGAACACAGCTCGAGCATTCGTAACACCGGACGACATGACTACAAACTCAAAGTGCCCATATCAGCACCTGAAGGCAGTCTTTGAGATGTCACCCTCCCTCACCATCAACTGGTGGTATCCTGACAGTAGGTTAATCTTAGGGAACCAACCTGCTCTCTTCAGCTGGTCAAAGAGATCGTCTATCATTGGGAGGGGGTAACAGTTCTTGACCGTTACCTGGTTCACTCTCCTATAGTCTACGCACATCCTGAGACCACCATCCATCTTCTTAGCGAATAAGACTGGAGAACCCCATGGTGACACACTTGGTCGAACAAAACCCTTCTTCATCAGATCTTCAATCTGAATCCATAACTCCTGCAACTCAGAAGGTGCCATATGGTAGGGATCCATCTAAATTAGACAAGCACTAGGTTGCAGGTCTATCCAAAACTTGATATCACGTCGAGGGGGTAGATTCGCTACTTATTCAGGGAAGACGTCCATAAACTCACTGACAATCCCTAGAACTTCCACCATCTCTGCATCCCCTGACTCCACTGATAAGTCAGCTAGCAAGGATAGGAGGGGTTCTCCTTGCTTTCTGCTCCCCTGGAAACTCCGATCACCGATGAATGTCAACCATCGGCCGCCCACGTCTGAAAACACAAACCTTCCTCAGAAGCAGTCAATGATGGAACATACAAAAAAAACCAGTCAATGCCTAGGATAACATCGTATGGATGTATCATCAATAGAAGAAGAACCCTGACTGGCGGATGTGGCCCTATCATCAGTCTGCATCCTCGAAAAACGTACAACAAGTCGGTCTGACCTCCGACTGGTGTGTTGAGCACCAGGGGCATTGGAAGTCTCTCAACATCTAAACTCAGATCATAGGCCAGACTGTGTGTAACAAAAGAGTGCTAAGCTCCTGTATCGAACAAGGCATATGCAAGGGTATTAAACAAGCTAATCGTACCTCAAACGACTTATGGCTCTGTTGGAACTGCTGCCTCCGTGGCGTGCAACTACCCGCGCCCAACTCCTCTTCCCCCTAGTTTCTATCCACCTCCCCAACCATGCCCAGGTCGAGGTCCCTGAGGATCACCCTGAGGTCGGCCTCCTCCTGCAACTTTTACCCTCGACGGAGTGGGAGCCCACTTCCCCTGCTGCTACTGCTGAAAGGGCCTAGCTGGGAACTGCTGCTGCTGAGGTGGGTGCTGGACCTGCCCACATCTTCTGTACTATAATCTGTCCAGGCACTGATTCCAATGGTTCCCATGGCTTCCACAGATGAAGCATCTCAGCCTTGGGCCTGAAAGAAAAGGGCAAGGTCCGGATGGTCGGAACTGTAACTACCGAGGCCTACTCCCTGCTGGTCGAAACCTAGAGGTCCCTGATACTGGAGGCCTGCTGCTGACGGCCTTCCCCTTCGAAGAGCCCAACTGGATCCCCTCTCGTGATACACCTCCCAGTGTGTGCATCCTTTCAACCACTTCAGCCTTCTTTTTCACCACTAAGTAGGTCAGTAGGGTGAATGGAGTAACAACATACCGAAGAGAAGGTTGATGTGCCTCCTCCAAACATCTCGCCCGAGACTCCTCATCTGGAAAGAGGTCTGGAGTAAAGAGAAGGAGATCCTTGAACCTGATCCCCAACTCTCTCACTGATATAATCCCCTTATGGAGGGAGAACATCTCCTGCCTCTTCTCATCCTTCATCATGGAAGAGAGAAATTCTGCCCAGAACACCTTCTCAAAGTCTGCCCACGTCACCGCGGTCTCCCTATTCTCCACAAGATAAAGAGTCCACCACTAACGTGCTGCTCCACGCATATGGATTATAGCCATAGGAACCCAGTACTCTGTAGGAGCCCGGATCTAGCTGAAGGCTATCACAAGCTCTTCTAGCCAGCTCTCTGTCTCTGTATCTAAGATGCTGCCCTTGTACTTCCTGAGGGTCTGTCACTGAAAGGCTCGAAGAGTCTTCTTCCACTGATCATCCTCCTCCTCTCAGTCGGTCCTCTGCTGATCGACCAAGTGAATCTCTTGGCCCTCAATCACCCACACTACTCTTGGTCTCCTCCTAGGTTCCATAGCTTTAAGGTAAACAAAGAATTCCTAAGCCCGAGTAGTGTAGAATATTGTTCTTAAATTTTTTTAGACTTCTTTATTTATTTTCAAGTTCACAAGACACCCATGAAACATATGAACACAAGTCATTATGATGTATGTACCTTTCCTAGGGTCTCTACAATTCAATCAGTGTAGCCTCACATGGTCTTTTGGAAGGTCTAGAGTCCTTGCATCGGATCATGGGGGGCCCTAAAATCACGTGTCCTAGCCGGTCTTCCCTGGCCTAATTCACGCACCAAGGTCACCCAACACTTTTGCCCTACAACCCCATGCAATCATCACTATGCGTAACTTTAGACTCCATCATATATCTCAACCTCAGCCTTTGATACCATTCTCTCATGTCCCACCTTTACCAAAAGGAGGGAAGGGAAAGCAGATTGCTAGGCCCTTCCTTCATTATGTTGAAGGAGAGATATTGACCCCCGAAACCCACCTTCAATAGGTCCCAGAGTGGCGACCGGAACCAAGGGTATATAATCTCACACAAAATTGAAGGCATTAGCCTTTTTAGTATTTTTTATTGGATCGAGAGAAAAGGTAGAAACCCCAACAATACCAAGGATGAAAGTAAAAGTAAAGCCAAAATTAACCCATTCCCATATGCATGTTCAAAAGTAAATGATACTAGCCACAAAAACTCCAAAGGTAAAGTACCAAGAAAAAGGAAAACAACGATAGAAACTACCCCAAGGTCTGAGCTTGTACAGTCCCGCATGATCCCTGAAGTCCTCCTAGAAACCTAAAAGCAGTTTTATATACATTGGGTTAGCATACAAGTATACCTAGTAAGGAAGAACAAAAATCCCTTGTGCACAAGTAGGGAGGAATTCTAATGCCCAGTGAGAAAAGAGAAACCCAAGCACCTAACAAGGAAAACTATCCACCCAAACCTCACCAAGACACACTCCCCAAATAATGCAAGGCAAGTAAAGTATAGTAATATCACATCGATATTTGGGTACCCCGCGCCACTTTCCCACTGGTTATTGAAGACATCCTACGCATAGAACCAATCCCACCATTCTCACCGCAGTCCCACTGCCACACCCGCCCACACACACCTGGGCCAAAACCACACATCCCACCCACAGACACCTGGGCCACAACTGGAACACATAACCATGCCCACAAACACCTGGGTCAGGATAACTATTACCATGCCCGAAGACACCTCGACCTCATCCCGAAGACACTAGGGAAACAACCTGCCCGCAAACACCTGGTCTAGCCACCACAACTACCCTGCCCAAATATTATTGGGCTAATAATGGTCTTCAGGCCATCATAGCCTGCCCAAAGAGTCCTGGGATATTCAGGAAAGGGAGCAGAAAAGGAGCCAATAACCAGCCACTCCGAGGAGTGTTGGGAAAAACATCCTCCCCCATGAAATCTCGGTGTTCGGCACTAAGTGCTCCACATGGGTGGGGCGCGAATAAGAAACGTAAAAGATAAAGATATATGTATAGGTAAAAATAACTCATCCTAACCTAGGGTTCCAAAATCTAAGCACAAAAACCCTTGTCACTATTCATTCACAAAATAACAGCGCAACACTCACGGCCGAGTCACAACTCATTCCCAAAACCAATACCCCTTTAAACCATTCTTGCTTACATGTTCAAGTGATCTCATTTAGGTGGTTTCTACACTACTAGGAAACTAACAGGCATAAACACAATCTTGGAAAAGAGAAACAACCACACAACTATTTAAGAATTCACACCCGGTTCTCTTGTGAAGTCACAACAACAAAGGGATAAGTGAGATCCCTCAAAGTACTAGAACCAATGAAAGCCTCACAAAAGGGATAAGTGAGATCCCTAGAAGTACTGGAGCCAAAGAAAGCTTCACAAAAGGGATAAGTGAGATCCCTCAAAGTACTGAAAACAAAAAAAACCCCAGACACAGCCCCATGTCCCCAGAACCAACGGTTTCTCAACAATAGAGGATCCTACCCGAGTTTGTGTCAGAGCAGATCAACCACACAGCTTCAGATTCACGACCAACAACCATACAGTAACTGAGGATACCATCCCCATCCAAACCTTCCCATAAGAACCAAGAATAAAAACACACTTCCACCAAACATAGTTGAAAACTTCCCAGTTTAAGCACAACATTCATTAAGTTATTCTTTCAGTTTGCTAACCGGGGTGGTCACACATGGATTCTTGTTTTAATGACCATCCATTTTAACCATACGAGTTTAGGTGGCTAACCAATTTCCATGTTACAAACATTTAATCATAATAGAAGACATGGTTCATTAGTGAACAAGGAACGACCACCAACGACTGTGATTTTCAATGATCTGAAGCCCGCACAATTCACAACACATATCAACATACAAGAGTTCAAAAAAACATCGATCACACCCCCTCCATTCTCTAAGGTCCATTTATTATCTTCGTTATGTTTGGTTTCATCAATACCCACAGAAAAAAAGCATAACCACCCCACATGATGCAGAGTAAGGAACGAAGAAGGAAAACCCTACATGATTGATCAAAGATCGAAGTTCTTCTCTACGCGCCAAAAACAGGGGAAGGCGCGACTTGTAGGGGAGGGATGTCGGGAACTCCAAACGCACTAAGAAGAAAAGGACGCCATCCAAGAGGAAGAATTAGGAATAAGAAATTCCTAGGAAATATATAGATAAGATCCCATTGTTATGGGATATGGGGATTTGATTGGCTTTAAATTCGGATCGTGGTTCCTCACACGGTTGGGTGGTTACGCACGACGAGATTAATTTTTATTTAATATCCCCCATTGGGGAGGTTCATCCTGATTTTTGGGTATTAATGATAGGATTTAAATGGCTTTAAACCACTTGAAAAGGGTTAAAAAGACCCAAAAGAGGTGTTATGGGAAAACTGAAGGAGAGAAACCCGACAAGGTTGGGTGACACCGATCGGTCTTGTTGATCGGTCACGCGAGAATGACGTCCTTCCACTAAGACGCCACCCTTAGGATCCTTAAATTGGAAAAGGGATGGACCGTGAGGGTCTGGATCATCACAGGGTATGGCATAAGCCATCAAATCAGGCATGTGCTTTGACATATGACATTTTCTTACCGTTTAGCCTTACATCGGTGAGTAGCTTTCCAGGACCATTTACTGGGGAGGGGTTTCTTCATGTTGTTAGTTTGGTTTTTTTTGTTTAACCATTGAGTTGTGATATGTTTTATGTCAATGATGTCTTTGATTCCCCCCCCCCCTTATTCTTTTAAAAGGGGGTGTGTTTTTAATAAAATAAAAATTGAAGGCCTTCGGCCCGTTGGATGGAATCATCCACCCCACCTTTCAGAATTTCCACTACCGTATAAATATATAATAGGGGTTTATATAAGGTTTTATATGAAAATAAAATTATACCAATATAATAAAATTTTACCAAAATACCCACAAGAGAAAATAATTAACGTGGAATGAACATTAGGCTTCATAGATCCTATTCAATGTGGAATAACCCATTTCTAATATAGAATTGACATGGAATTCCCTACTCCCTGAACCATATATAACTCAATACTCAATGTCCCTATGCACATGAATGTGTCATGATCAAGAGATTATGTAGAATGACCCTCATGTAAGTAACTATTACTTCATGCAATGTTATCCGCAACACTTCCGTAAATATTTCTTAGGGTTAGAGAAGCACCATACCAATTTGGAATAATCCATGTAAATATTCAAAAAAACCTATTTACATTATATATGATATTTTATATAGAACTTTATAATTTCATATAAAAAATTCAATATAATGAAATATAATATAATTTATATATAGTTATAAATACCTTTTTAACATAATTTATCTCATACAAAAACTTAAAAAATGATTCAAAAATTAATCACAATGAATAATCTGTTGCAATTCTATTATAATTTCATATCATAATATTTCTATTTTCATTAAATATAATGAAAATTAATTAAGATAATAAGAAATATAATATAATTATACCAAAATTGAAAAAAATAATTATATTTCATTATAATGGAATACATTCAAATAAATTATATATTTAATTTTCCATCATTTGTCAAATTTCATCACCAGTCCTCTATTTAAAGAGTAACTATCATTTTTATAATTTTTGTAGATTATTTTTTCATTCAATCCTATTGTCAATGTTTTCAATGTCGATTCTCCACCATAACCTCAATCTCAGGTTATTATTTATTTTCTACCCATCATGAAATAAAAATATCATTATATATTCTTATGTATTAAATTAGTGAGATTTTTTAATCACATACCATGGAAAAAAGAAATCACCGTTGATCAAATATAACTTTTTTATACTTTTTTCTTCATCCTTATCGATCTTCAATATATAATGTTACACATTTTTACAAATTCAACTAATAAAATAGAGAAATTGGATAAATTTACCTCATGGTGTGAAATTAATTAAATTATGGTTAATTATCTACACTACCCAATCAATTATATTTCATAATTCCTATAAATTTCATCATTGAATTTTTCATTCATTTCCTAATTATAATGTACTCACTAAACAAGATAGAAGAATAATAAAATTTACTGATGTTCATATTCTCTAATAATCTAGTTCATTACACCAATATATCACTCATAATTTTTAATATTTTTTTTATAAAATTAATATTTTGAAAACTAATTACATAAAATTTTTATTAAACATTTTAATTCCACTAAATACCAATAGATTTCTTAAATTATAGTCATTTTATTACATTTCCAAAATACCACCCCACAGTAATCATTAATTCCATAATCTAATGGAATGATTAAAATATTATTCCATGAAACATTAAATTTAAATTTGACCTTATATTACTAATAATTATCATGGTTTAAAAACTAAAAAACTAAAAATCATTGAGTAAACTATTTGAATAAACTATTGAATTGAAATCATTAAATTGATCAAATATTAACAATTTTAAATTTAATAATTAAAACAAAAAAAATAAAAATGTGATTTAAAAAAAATAATGATATATCATGTAAAGGTAAATTAAAAATGAATGGTGGGCAATTTAGATAATGAAAACAAAATAGATCAGAAAATACAAACCTATAGAAAAATAATAAAGATGTTGGTAATAAAATATATGAAATAATTATGTGAGTGTCTATTATTTATATATTTTTTGTAACAAAAAATACCAATTAAAAGATTGAAAAATGATATTTAACCAAATAATAATGGTTTTTTGTGAAACTAATAGGAAACCCTATATGAAAAATCCAAAGGAATCTGAAAGTTAAAAATAGAAGATATAGTATCTAGAAGAGGAATCTATAAAGGGAGAAGTAAGAAATTAAATATATAAATTTCATATTCAAATAAAATATAAAGACTAATAGAATGAAATATATATAATAATAATAATTAAATTCAAAATATTAAAAATAAATGGCTGGAATATAAATAAGAAAATGAATTTAAATGGAGAATATATATTTGATGTAAAACATGAAAGATTATGAATGATTCATATTAAAAATTGTAATTCATAATGTAATAATTAATAATTAATAACTAATAATATAATAGATATGTGTTTGTATATATAAAATTTAGAAATATGATGATTTGTAATGATCATATAAGAAATTAGTAAATAGAGAGACAACTTAAACTAAAAATGAAGAGTGTGAAGAAGAATGCATTGTAAAATATTTAGAAATTTATAGAGTAAAAAAAATAAATAGAACATATAGAACAGTTCATTTAAATATAAAAAATGAATAAGAATAAATAAAATCATAAAATTTTACAATAAAATATTATCAATATAGACAAATATATAATAAATATGTAATATATTACAATGAAATAAGATTCATATATGAATACCCTTGAAAATGTTTTAAGATATAAAATGAGTAAATATAATATGGGGAACAATTAATATGTAAAAAAACCAATATAAAATGTAAATATTGAATAAATATAATAATATTAATATAATTTATATAGAATTATATCAAATAAATCTTATATGGAGATAAAAATTACTAAAAAGGTAAATCAATAGAAACACTATTATAAAAACATTTTTCTTTTATAGATGACTTCTAACCCCATGTATAATCAATTTTGATGACTGAATTATATATTCTCAAAATAAATTATAACAAAATATTTAAATTTTTATCATTTTATAATAATTTATTACTTAATTGTTATTTTATCAGAGTTCATTTTTCTCTTCATGTGTTAATCACCTCAAATTTCGGATAATTAATTTAGTATGGATGTCTCAATCATTGTTATAAATCAATTAGGTCTCCATATATAGAATACTCAATTTAATATACTATCTATTTTATAATGATATTTTAGGTCCCCTTTTCATTCCTTCTTAAGGTTCATGAATATTTTTTGTGATGTGTTTGTTCAAGGTGGTTTTATCAACTATAATAAGATTGTATAATAACTCTTCGTTTTATTAATATAAAAACTGATTAAAATTAAAAATAAAATGGATTAAAAATTATTTATAACTAAACCATTATTATTGTTATATTAACCCTTCATGGTGATAATTATTATTATGGGAAGATTTATTCATATTAGTAGTTAAACTAACCTAACCGTGAATATATTAAAATGGGAAATGAATAATAATAAGTAATCATGTAATTATTATATACTTTAAAATATTTATGACTAAATTGAGATGATTTTATTATATAGATCAATAATATTTAAGTTATATTATAATGGGATTCTAAAAGAAATATACATAGAAGAATTGATTACCCGTGTATACAAAATTTCATTATCATATTATGGCCTACATTATCTGATGGCTTTGGGAATTCTTATTGTCAATAGGTGCATAAAAAGTATAGAGGGTGAGTTGGGTAAAGAATGTAGTTACATTTTAAAGATAAATTATCTATTTATTTGTTTATTATATGGTTTACATTGGGGGTCTAATTATACATTTTTATGGATGATTTTTTAAAATACCAATTACATAATTAGTAAGGAATTTTTTTATGTATGAATAAAAAAATTAAATAAAAAAATGAAGATAATTTATGAATTATTTACCTAAAAATATTACTAATTATTTTCAAACCCATTATTATATTATATTGTTTTATTATTATTTCATTTTTTATGGTTTTCAATACTGAACCAGCAAATTTATTTTTCAAATAAAATTATTTATTTTCCACATTAGGGATGTTTATGCCTGATTTTAGAAAAATAATTCATTTTATTGAAACTAATATATTAATACGAAAAATATTACTTTTAAATAAAAAAATATATTCAAAAAATAAATAAATATTTTAATATATATATATATATCATTATAAAAGAATAATAATATACTTATTTCATATATTTCTATAACTATTCATATAATGTTAGTTAATTATTTATATAGTTAAAATATATTATTTAAATCCAATACCATATAAGTATTAAATAATTGTTATACAAATAATAATATACTTTCTAGTTATAATTAAAATTAATTATTGTATGTACCTAATTAATTTATAATAAACACTTTATCCTTTTCCATTTATATATATTGATGAATATTCCTTCCTAAAAACATTTATCATAGTCCCTCTATTTTTCATAACATTTATTATAATATTTTTAACATCTTCTATTCAATTTGAATTCATTTTAGGGGGTATAATATTTTAAAGGGATAGAAAATGCTGAATTTTATCATTGAAGTAACAATAGTTTTTTTACATTATATTATTATTTGTGAGAATAATTATAAATATGTTCATTTTTTATTAGTATTATAATGAAATAATTTTATAATGTTTTAAGTCCTCCTCCATTTGATACAAATAATATAAATTTTAAAAATAAAATATTTTTCATGAATAGGAAGGAAATCAACACGTTGTCATATTTTTCAAATAAAAAATTATCCTATAAATTTTAATTTTAATACATGTTTGATAAAATTTGGGGGAAATTATATTTCCTTACATATTAGGTTCCCATATCCCCTCTTAATATATATGATTTTCCCAAACAACTTTGATCATATGAGTGGTCTTGTTTTATAGGACATTGACATTTTGATTCCAAATCATTATTTATTAATTCCTATTAGAGATATCATTCCTTAGATATACAACACATGAATTTTTAATATGTGATTTTCATTGTATGTACTTTCTTATAACCACTATATATAATATTTTGTGCACTTGAAAGAGGTTTAGTGGAAGAACCATTTGATAGAAATTAACATGAGTTCAAAAGTCATAAAGGGGATAAATATTTAAGGATTAACATTACCTTCATTGGTCATATCATAACTAACTTCAAAGGAAATATATGAATAGAAATGTTTTTTCAACATTAAAATTGAGATCTCACTAGAGATTATCAATTTATCTCTTATTTAACCATATTAATATTTTGATAAATTTGAAAATGATATGAATCATGTTAGTTTTTACTTCAAAAAATTATCATCTCAAAACCATCAACACACAAAAATTATACCAACATATCAAATATATATATATATATATATATATATATATTCTCGAAAAAAGACTCATATGATTTCAACTATATTCTAGAGCGGTTATTTTTTTTACATGGGAACTCTATCAGTTGAATAGATTGATCCATGCAACTTTTTAAATAATCCATATAACATTTAAACATATCATCAAAATTTAAAATAGATCTTTTATATTTACCAACACTTTTAGATAGATAATTTGGGATAATTTTTAGTTTTGAATTCAATTCATGATGATTATTTCCCTAAAAACCCAACCATAACCTTTAATGACAATCAAATATAAATGAAAATGGTTTTCAATAAAAACATACCATATTTTTATATATATAATTTAATGTTAATAAAGTGATAAATCCACCTAAATGTAAATTAAAATATCTTATTTTTAATATTATTAATAATTAATGAAATGGAATTGTTTCCTTTAGTATTATTGGGGATAAATATGATTAAATTGATGTTAATATTCCCTCATTTACATTTTTATATGGATAAATGTCATTTCACCCCATTAGTAATAAAAAATATACCTAGAATTACTACTTGATAAAGAATAATGATTTATATTATACAATCTAAAACATAATTTTATCTCACTAGTAGGTTTCATAAAAACCGCTATACAGTTTTAGTGACACCAAAATTAAACAAGAAAGATAATTTTTGAGCATAATCCAACAAAAATCACACCCATGTAGATATTATTTTCATTTTCCATAATAATGATTGATCACCATGTTCCTCCTATTTATATCCAGTTAGTAGAACCAAAAATTGTTAGTCAAAAAGAAAAATATTATTAAATAAAATAAAACAAAGAAATTATGCAAAAAACACTAATAAATCATAATATATTAAATATTCAATCCATAAAATGTGTTATAAAGTTAGTTTCTCTTATAATATTAAATTAATGCCTCAAAACTACCCATTATTTTATTTATACTAACTATAGTGACCCAAAAATAACATACAATATTTTCAAAATATAATATAATAAATATAAAATATTACTTAAATTTAGAGAGACTTCTATAATCGAAATGTTCAATATCATTTGATATTATCTATATGTTACAAATTTTTAAAAATAACTATAAAAACATAATTCTACCATAATCATAATCATTTTTAAACACCTCTTATATATATTACATCATACAAAATTATGGTAAAATACATGAAGAATGATGAGGGGTGTGAAAATATCTCAATAAGGGGAAATAAAATATATATTAAAATTATCGGTATAAGATATCTTGTAGTACATCATAATGGAATGGGTATATGGGGAACAAGTATTATTGAGTAATTATTATAGAAAACATTACATTTGAATAATTAGTAATATTATAATAATCATAAATAATTGATTCCAGAAAATATTGTGTAATTAATAAAATTGATATGAAATTAGAAATTAACACATACATAATCAATGGAAATTTAGTGTTCTTGTCCTTACTAGACATTCCTTTACCTCTTCTTAGATTCTTAGAGTTCATGTAAGATATTTTAGTGGTGATATGGAGGCATGTGGTGGTGTTCTGTCATTTTAATGAACACTATGGATTCTAAAACACATTTTAAATCCATTTTGTAAGTTGTTTTAGTTTGGATGTGATCTTTTGTAAAATAGGTTTTGTGACTATGACATAGAGAAAGCATGGTTCTGAGCTTCTGGTCTTGGTTATATTCATGTTAATCATGGGTATCTCATAAATATATAGGATGGTAATATTGAACGACATGGTTTATTACAGAAAATAATGTTTGAAATATTTTAAAGAAACTCACCACACCATTTTAAAGGGCTGGTGAGGGTGAAATGGACATTGTTTTATGTTAGGGCATTCTGGATGGTCATGGTAAATGTGGAAGAAAATCACCACAACATAGACCACAACATTGTCTATGAAGTTATGGAAATAAAATCTAGTATTTAAAATGGGAATAAAAATAGTGCATTATCCGAGTGATTTAGATCATGCATTCACTAGAACCACCACATGAATAATAGTTTTTTACAAAACCATGGTGAATTCTATCATGATTTTCTTATAAATAAAAGGTTTAATAAACCCTTTAATGGTATTTAGGTCCTTCCCTCAATTCATGTAAGATAAATTTTTATCCGCCATTTCTAGTCACCCCCTTTGTGTCTCAAACTGATTGGAACATTTTAGATCACTCGCATTTCATTCTTCTTTTTCAAGAAAACTTTATCTTCCCATTTTATCCTTTTCTACTTCTCTTATTCATGGTATTTTTTTATTTTGGTTATTATCCTCTATTTTGGATGATTTTTTATGGTGTATTGTTGTGCTTATGAATCTGGTGGTGATTATTTCGGGATTAGTGGTTGTTCAAACTTAGTTCTTGTGATATTATTTATTATTGCCTCATCAAGGAATGAAATCGTTCACCTTTCCACCTATAGATTTATATTTGTGATCATCATAAATTCCCCTTCCTCTATCTAGATCTTATATAACTTCATAGTGAAAATAATTAAATAGAATAATTTAAATTGAAAGGGGAAAGGAATAAATATTATATGTTTTAGTTTTTCATGAGTTTTTTTCTATATGGTGGATCATTCATTCTATTATTTACCATTATGGATTATGTATAAAATAATTATGTTTGTGTTGCTATTGGATTTAGTGAACCCTAATGTGATAGTTGACTTGAATCACTACACAAGAAAAATTATCAGAATTTATAGTCTTCTAATGAATGTGTTCCCCATGGTATGTCAAAAATTCTGACACTATCCTTAGAAATAATACAGAAATTATTATAAATTCTATTTTCTAAAACTGATATGAAAAGTTTTGAAGTTGTGAAGTGTAGTGGTTGTGATACAATTTATTTGTAATATATGGTGGATTTTACTTGGGTATTGTTATTGTTAGGAATATGGGATGTTATATGTTTATGTTATGTTTTGAAAGTTTCTAGGTAGTGATTTTATGAAATTATAATGGTGAAACTGAAATGACATTTGTTGGAATGACTAATGAACACATGAGTTAAACTATGAAGGTTAGTTAAAGTCATTTTTTTCTATATAGGAAATGAACCATATTGATAATTAAGAAATAAGGGATATTAAATAATATGGAAACGATATAACATGAAATATAATATGGAATGTGTAAAAACCAGAGTTTTTAAAACATAAATTACTTTGTTGGTTTGATTACACGATACTCCACATCATATTTAAATTATTAATTAAATATTATTATTTAAATGTTACCATTATAACGTATCTATTAGAATGGTAGGAATGAATAATATTAAATGAATTTTGAAAACATGGTTAAAACATGTATTTATAATTAATTCTTTTATGGAAATTTAATAACAAATGAATGAAAACACTTTTGAAAATAATAGGATATAGTTTTCTAAAAAAGTATTTAAATGTGAAAAATGGTGTGTTCTATAACAATAAAATGATAAATAACTATTTTAAAATTGTATTAATGAAATAAAAATATAAAAATATAATATATTTAATTTAATTTTTATAATTTATTTAATTTTTTTGAAGGCATGATATAAGAACAAATCCAATTTTATGCATTAAAGAATTATTTTTCAAAAAGGCAGTTTTGCTGCCTATTTATAGAACACTTGTTTTAAATATACTTCGTGAAACTTTTGAAAATTTAATTTGAAAAAATTATAATATTATTTTAAATTTTAATAAAAAAAATTATTTGGTTTCATTTTTGGTATTTTTCTGATAAGTTCCATATTTAGAAAAATAGTGAAAATATAATGCATTTTATTTTAAAACCGAATTTTCATTAAATTTATTTACAGTGATAAAATATATTTTGAATGGTTTTAAAGTATAATAATATCATTTAGTTGTTATTTAATTTAATTTAGGTTATTTTAATTAACTTCACATTGAAATTTGATATAAATTCATTGTGAACTATTGAATGTTTTTTTTAAAAACATGTTTTCTCATTCCTTAAAATACAAGATTCCTAGAGGTACCCAAATGTCAGCTTTCTCAAACATAGCTCTTGCTCTCGGCCTCTAGGGTTTCTTCCCTATTGCCACCTCTCTTTCACCATCTCTAAATCCCATTCTCATCCTCTCTGCTGCAATCTATCGTGATGTTTTGGTCTTCTCCATCTCTTCTTTCACTTCATCTCCATCTGAGGCGCATCTTCTTTCCCTATTTGTTTGTCTTTCATGCCTGCTCTTGCGACATTTCAGTTTTTCGGATTTCATGTTGGATAGAATGGATTTCACTCCCTCAGCACTCTCGGGCTCTCGCACCTTCTTCTTACCCCCTTCTAGGGTTTCTTTCTTCCCCTGGCAGTTGATGGGACACTTTCTATTCGGTTGGTCTCCTTTTCTCCACTCCCTTTCTAGTAGACCACCCCTTTATCTATGTGATTTATCCCTTCACTTTCAGGTGGTTCCCCCTTTTTTGCAATCTCGATTTCTTCATCTTCGGTGTTTGGTGGTCCTTTTCTGGAAGGTTTTTGATCTCATTTCGGGTTTTGTTTTCATTTTTTTCTTATTTTATTTGGGTTGTGACGATGGATTTCATTATCCCTTCCTTGGGTTCATTGAGTGATTCGGAGGTATTGCATCCCCGATAGAAGGCTGATATTATCTATTGAATCCTTAGTATGATAAACTCTTCTCCGACCTCTTATTTCTACCTCTCCCCCTAGTCGGCTGGTGAGGTAGTCTTATACGAGGCTTTGGGATGTGTTGTTTGGGTGGACGATGGTCTTCCAGCAAATGGGACTCTTTATTGTGTTTTCCTAGATGTGGATGGTGTTCTGGTTTTTTGACGGTGTGGATTTTGTGGATGTTTTCTGATTTTTATTTCCCAAAGGAGACTGATGATGTTATCTGGGGATCGACAGGAATATGGTTTATGAGGTCCTTGTTTTGTTTGGTCCCCTTCTTGTGATTATGCTGACGATGTAGTGGTGATGATAGAGTGTATTTTTATGTTTTTATTTCAAGCTCTGGTGGAAGATAGATGGTGGGTGTCGCAGGCATAATGGTGTCAATGGTTTTGTCTGGGGGCGCGGCTTGAGGCGGCTCACTGCTCGAGGTGGTGGTTTGATATTGGATTTTAAAATTTGGTTTGTGACTTTTTGGATAGATTTTTGAATTTTTATTTCCTGGACAAAGTGGAATTTTGTAATCTGGTGATCGACATGAATCTAGTGGATTTTTTTAATCTAGGTTGTTTTGTTTTTAGTCCAGTGGATGTGAGGTTACCACTATACCATAAAGTGGTTTTTAACAATAATACAAAAAATTGATTTGGCCATTCCTTAAAAATGATTAATTTTTAATTAATTTCTCCAATTTATGGGTTTGAAATTCTGAAAAATGGATTAAATATTTTGAATCATAAGTTACAATTTTATTATGGTGGTCCCTTATATTTTTTGGACATTATGAATAGTACCTTTAGTAATATTTTTATTATAATGATTACATATAAATATGTTAATTACAGGTAAAAATAATATTATAACCCAAATAAAATCACCCTAAAATTTGTCCTAATGTAATAGGAAACATTATTTTAGACCAAAATCATAATTTTAATAATATAATATTATTAAAAATCCACTTGGGTGTGTGTATGAAATTTATATTATCATATTCAATGAAAAGACAATTTTTTCAATTTTTTTTATTAATAAGTAATTTTTTAAATTTTCAGTAATTTAGTGGATATGATAGATTATAAATACTATTTTGAAATATAAATTTTTTTCATATATCATGTTAATTTTTATATAATTTTTAGTGATAAAATAATTACCAGAAATAGTGACACAATGATGATGCAATGATTGTTTAATTAATGGAAGAATCAAAAAAAATAAAAAATAAAATATTAAAATATATAGTATATGATATAATTAATTTCATCCACTAACTGTTAGGATTAATTTTATATATTATCTATGTGTTAAACGAGTTTATTCAAATAAATCAATTTTTTATGATTTTTTAATAATGTCAGGTGATGAATAGTGTCAAAATTTGACATTAATGATATTTTAAAATAAAGAATATCTTATTAAATGATATAAAATTTCATAAAATCAATCCATAAAAAACTAATTGGGACATGTCATCAAATTTCAACAATGACTCATTTATTGGTGGTAAGATATTTTATGGTAATTATATTAACCATAAAAGTGTTACATGATATTACGGTGAGAATTAAAAGAGTAAAATAATGGTTAAAACAAAACGATAAGGAATAAAAATCAATGAAAACTTATATAATTATTATAATATTAATTTAATTTTACCCATACACATACAATATTCAAAATAATACACTTTTTATTCATTTATAATATAAAAATAATTTATATTAATTTATCTTTATGAATAATTCTAAAATTGCCCCTCCCCTCTCCTATTAAAGGGCACTCATTCTTCTATATTATTAAAACATAAAAAACTACTTTATTTAGAAAAGATCTACCAAATCAGATCCTATAATCCCTCCCCAAATTATTGAGGACTTATTTTATGTATAAATCCCTCCTTATAGTTGTTCAAGTGTATATCAAGGAAGATTGTTGGAAAGAGAGGTAACATTTTTAATTAAGTGTTCATATTTCAATTATTATTACACTTCATTAAAAAAATTTCATCAAAGATGACATAATAAATATAAGATCATCCATATAAATATATGTTATTATATTAATATTATCACCTAAATCCTTCTCCAATTTCATCAAATGGGAAATGAATTATTTGTTTGTAGGTACGACAGACAACCACCTCGCGAGCTGATATAGTTCATTTTCCATCAACGTCTCTCAATAATGGTTATAATGATGTAATTAATTTTTATATTTGAGATTTATGATATATTTATCATCATAATAGAATCACATGTCATATTAATTCTTTCGTAATTATCATTGGAAAATTAAAACATTACTCATGCGTACGTAAATCTTACTGTCTCCATGATTGTAACATAGTTTATTTTTCAAATCAATAATTAATGGATATATTTAAAAGTAGAAATGATGTATAAAAGTGATTATTATTTCATGAATATTATTCTGAATATGATTAACTAATGTCAAAATTGACTAATGACATTATACCAAATTCATTTTGGACTCAAGTACAAAATACCGACAAAATGTCTGACATGAAATTAAATAATTATATAATTTTTATAATATGATAATATGTGATTTAAAAGAAATAATAAAAATTAAAAAGGTTCTAAATAATGTTTTTAACCTATGTTTATTATAATGGGAGATAAATATTGTATGTGACAATTCAGAATTAGAGTAAGGGACTTTCATTTAAAACCCCTCTTTAAATGTTCTATTTTACAAAAGTCAAAGGGAATGTTTCTTTAACTTATATGGAATGAGCGGTTTCTACCGATTTCATGATGCTCTATTTTTTTTATGTTTTCATATTTATTTTCAATGAAAATGGTTTCATTTTTATGTGCATAGTTTTTAAATGGTAGAAGTCATTTCTACATGAAAAATGTACTTTTATATATGAATGTGTTTTTATTAAAAGATTAAAAGTGTTTTCAAGGGTTTGATTCATAATATATAACTCAGAAATATTTTATTATTGTTTGAACCCATTATATCCTAGGATATAATAGGTTGATATGAATCATAGCTCAATATATGTCGGGTTGTTCCCATTATAACTCAAGATATGATAGATGAGCCCCCTTATAGCTCTCCAATTCATTGGTTACTTTGGATATGGATTTCTACCATAAGGTTTATCCATTTGTAAGGTTGAATATAAGAGTGAAATGGAAATTGTTTCATAAGAATCTATATGATTTTTCATTCCAAACTAATGAGTATTTATGAAAATGGTTTTCATGGTTTTCATGTTTTCACTGGACTAATGATTTATTTCTCTATGTACCATACTAAGATTTTTAAGCTAATCGCATGTTTTAAAATGTTTATCATAGGGTATAAATATGGGTAAGAGAAACAAGGAAGTCAATAATTTAGGTTTGAAAATTTTTCATGAAAAAACATTTTTTATTTTAAGAGATTTATATTTTTGAAGAAATGGAAATCGTTTTAGTTGTATCAAATTTGTATGATCAAAAATATTTATGTATGAGTTATTATCAAATTATCAAAAAATATAAACATTAAAAGATCCTCAATGTAAAATAAATAATATTCCTAACATAAACTCTAGATTATGTAATGTATAAGGCTGGAGCCTTATAGTTGGCATCAAAGGTTGGTTTAGATTACTTTAGAGGATAGGGTGTTACTTAAGCATCAGTTACAAGTCATATATAACAATAATGGTTAGTATGGTAGGAAGAGTTTTAGTTATTTTATATATAATTGAATGAGTATGAGATAAAATTAATAAGGATACATTAGTATTTACATTACTCATATGATGATATATAATGATTTTATTGATATAATCATTCTAAAATTTTTGTTTTTAGTAAATGGTTGGATTCAGTAGGGGATAATATAACAATGGATGTGAATGAAAATGTGGTGGTTCTCTAAATAAGAAACTAAAAAAATAGAGATACAATGAGAACTCTTGTGGTTATTCTAAACCAACTATAATGAGTAATTATTAACCCCTTGATCCTTATTATGTTTTATAATGCATCATATAAGTGATAAATGAATCCTTATGGATGTTTAGGTAATAATAATCGTAATGGTAATATTCAACGACCTATGTGTGATGAATGTGGAAAAAAACTATTAAACTATTTTGAAGGGGTGAAAATATTCATTAAATGTGGTAAATGAGGTTATAAATCAATAATCATCCAAGAAAAAAGGAAACGTTCAGTTGACCCCATTAAAGGGAAAAAAGTTATTTCTATGTTATCAATTGAATGTTTTGAATGCAGGGAGTATGGTCAATATGAAAATCCATTTCATAGGAAGAAGGATTATTAAAGGGATCAACATGACTATATAGATATCTGTCTTAGAATACCTAATTCTATTACAATTGAAGATGATGAAACTGAAAAATACATATGAATGGTATGGATTATCTATTGGTTCATGTATTAATGTTCTAGAATCTTAGTACATGATTCATGTTTTTTTTGTAGGAAATAAGTATTATGGAATAATATGGAAAATCTTGGTTATGTTATTATGAATAATTCTAAATGATTAATATGTCTACATATAATGGATTCAATATATATGGTATTTTTTAGGATGATGAAATCTTTAAATATATTAATACTCTTTTGATGGTGGGAGTAATTTTGAAGTATTATTTTAGTTGTGTAATATATAACCCTTATGTTTGTTATATGAAAATTTTATTTGAGGAAGAATTATATTTTCTTTAAAATAATTATAAAGGTATAGATAACCTATAGGGGTTATATGATCTTTGATTTGAAGTTAATTATGGGATATTATATTATTGGATGAAAAATAAATCGTATGAAATATCCTTTAAGGGTTAAATATTTTTTGGTTTTTTTGGGTAAATTATCATATTTTTGGAATTTTATAAGATTTATATTGTTTTAAAAAACAAAACCCCACAAGATGGTTGACAACACATCATATATGGAAGTGTTGTGGGAATTAAACCCACAATTGAAGGGAGACAAGGGTGTATCACCTACCACTAGGAAACATGATGTCCTCATTTTTATGAATTTTTATTTTTAGTTAAACGAGTTAATGGATGAAGATTAATTTTATTTTGGGAACATATTTTTTTATCAAATAAACAATATAGGGATTATAAAATGACTTATTGATTAAGAGTTTAATTTTCTTCAGATGATGTTTAATATTTTAGTAACTGTTTTTATTGAGGTAAATCAAATACTAAGGAATTTTATTTGATAAGTAAAGGTTGAATTATGTTTTTTAAGAATCTGTGATTTTATTGTAGACTTATGTTGATTGAGGTTATTTATAGAAATGATTATCCTAACATGGAGAATACGTGATTAGGGAAGTTACTTTTTGGTATATAACATCAAGAGTATTTTTTTTTAATTTGAGATAAATGTTAATATTAATCTTGGAATACTATATGATCAAATTCATCGAAATTTTTCATTTCAATGTTATTTTGAATTATTTTGATAAATTTTAAGAACAATTATTTTTTGAATGGTCTATGTTGAACTTTGGGTATTACTGTTGAATTTTAAAGAATAATATACTTTTTTCATTATATAAAGGTTTATTTTTTGGGGAATTTTTTTTTCTTATCATAACCATTTTGGTTTTTGTTAATGTATTATGAAAATAGAAATACACAATTAATATTTTGCAGATTAAATTATTTTCTATAGATTTATTCTAGTGCTTCAGGATAGAAAAATTCTTCCTAAATATCATCAGTAGGAAAAAAAGATGAGTTCATGGTGAAAATTAATTAAATAATTAAACTATACATTCCAATTAATAATGTTTACTTATGTTTTTATTCCATGTAGTTAATGAATTTTATAACTCTAGAGAGAGTATTATTGAATGAAAAATTCTCTCTGTTTTCATTTCTTACATAGAAATCAATGACCTTTTAACCCATCACGAGATAATGGGTTTATGATTGTTATGTTTCTCCTAACCATTTTTTCAATCACTTCACATTAGAACTTGATGGTTATTTTTTCTTTCATATCCATGTTTTAATACTTGTAAAATGAGTATGTGTTATATTATGTTACCTTCATACTTCTCTTTCATTATTATAAAGTGGAAGTTTCATTAATCCTTTTTCTAATGTGGTATTTCAATAAATGTATATTGAAAAGTCAAAACCTAGTTACCATGAAAAATATTGAATTTTGAGGACGTGTTTTATCAAAGGCACTGGGGGAGAATATATTTTCATACATTTTACAAACATGAATGACTATGTTTGATAGTGTAAATGATATACCACATCAAGTTTAAACGAAAAATTTGATTATATTATTAAAAGATTACCTTTATAACCTAGCTGTTAGAATAATGGGAACAAATATTATTAAATGAAATATGAAAATATGGTTTTCACTAGTTTTTGTAATTAATTTTTTGGTTTCCTTTTAATTATAAATTAATTAAAACACTTTTCAAAATAAAAGGAAGTCATTTTTCACAAAACTGTTTATATATACACATGTGTGTTTATTACCAAAAAATAAATTAACTATTATTCCTATATTATATTAATTATATATATATATAATATTTAATATATTTTATAATATTCATATGATGCATTTTTATGAAATTTTATATGAATAAATAGAATTTTACGAATAAAAGAAGTATTTTAAAAAAGGTAGTTTTTTCACCTTTTAATGGGATACTTGTTTTAAATCTCATTTTTAAAATATTATAATTTATATAAAAAAATAATATTCTAATTTTAAATTATAATATTAAAATTTATAATTGATTCATTTTTTGTATTTTTTTGGACATGTTTTATATTTTGAGGAATATAGACAAAAATAATGCATTTTTATTGAAAATATCATTCTCAAAAAATTTATTTGTTATATTAAATTATATTATTGAATGGTTTCAATGTATAAATTGATCATTATATTTTCGTTTAATACAATTTAGGTCAATGGAATAAATTTTATATTGAAATTGGATATAAAAACGTTGTGAACATTTGAATTTTTTTAATTTAAAAACATGTTTTCTCATTTCGTCAACTGGATTAATTTCTAATTAACTTCTAGAATTTCTGTGGTTTCAATTTTTAAAATTTATTCCAAATTTGGAATCATAAGTTAAAAATTTATTAAATAGGTCCCTTTTATTTTTTGCTCATTATGAATATTAAGTTTAGAAATATTTTTATTACTATAGTTAAGGGTAAATTTGGTAATTAAAAATAAAAATAATATTTTGATAGGTATAAAATCACTAATAAAATATACTAATTTAATTAAATTAGTTTGTTTCAAAAATAAAAATCCTTGGGACAACACTATAACCTTTTTATGTAACTTTTATTTGAATATGAAAATTATATATTTTTTTTAAAGAACATTAAATATTTTTACACTTTTATTTTTAACAATTAAAATATTTATAATATGGTGTTATATAAGAGATATTTTAGAATATAATTTTTCTTTAAAAATATAAAATGTTTATCTACATCATGGTAATTTATTTGTAATTTTTAGTGATACAATAATTACCTAAAATGGTGACATAATGATGATGTAGTAATTTTTTTATTAGTGGAATAATCAAATAAATGATATGAAAAAATAAAAAATATATATAATTTGATATAAGTAATGTCATGAATGAATTTTATGGACCAAAAAAACATATTTGTGATTTTTTAAAAGAGTTTTATCAAATATATTGTATTATTATGATATCTGTAAAAATCCATGTGGTGAATAATTTCAAAATTTAAATTACTAATACTTTAAAATAAATATTATTTTATAAAATGATATTAAATTTCAAAAATTAAAAAACTGAAAAAATAATTTTTATAATTCATTAAATTTCATAAATTAACAATTTATTTTTTTGTCCACTTATGTTAATTATATTAACCATTGATGTGTCAGTTACATAGAATCATTTTAAAAATTAAAAGTGTAAAATAATAGTTGAAACAAAATGATAGGGAATAAAAATAACCAAAAATTGTATAATATTTATTTTATGATTTTTTAGGGACCCATAATTCCATTTAAATAATTCACATTAGATCGAATTTTAATATAAAATCAATTTATATTAATTTAATTTATTAAAAAATTCCAAGAGTGCCCCTCCCATCTCTTAAAAAAGAGTACCAAATTTTCATTATTATTAACACCTAAAAACCTTTTTTTTGGCCAATATGTACCCAAATACATTAATATAGTCATCTACCACATTCTCGTGGCCTTATTTTAGGCATAACATCCTTTTATGAGGTGTTAAGTTGTTTATCAAAGGGGATCCTCTGATGGACAAGTATCGTTTTTAATTAAGTGTTTCTATTTTATTTCTTCTTCGACTTCCCAAAAATATTATTCATCCATGATGAAATAATAACTCCAATATAAAAAATATACTGATATTTTATTATTTTAATATCATCACCTAAATCCATCTCTAATTTTACCAAATGAGAAATTAGTTATTCATTCGTGTGTACGGAAGACTACCACCTCGCAAACCGATATAGTTCATTTTCCATCACTGTCTCTGAAAACTAGTTATAATGATTTAATTAATGAATTTATATGATATTAATGAAATATTTATCATTATAATATAATAATATTTCAACTAAATTATTATTTACAATGCACATAAAAATGATAATGCCATTCATGTGCATGTGTGAACTATCACCTCTACGAAGAAATGTGATTAATTTTTAGTCCCAACATCACATGGATAATATATATAAGAAAATTTCAGTTGTTAATATGATATTAATGATATTATTATCATTATTTAATGATAAAATAGTACATACCTTCTTTCCATAATGATCATTGAAACATGGAAATTATACACAAGCGTACATACAACTTATCATCTCCATGATTGTAACATAGTTCATTTTTTATATCAATATTTAATGAATGAATTTAAAATAATAAATGATATATAAAAGTTATTATTATTTAATTAATATTATTATGCGTATGATGAACTAATGACCACATTGAATATTGATATGATACCTGTTGGTCAGAGTGGATACTCAAGAGGGGGGTAAATTGAGTTTCTATTAAAAATATTTGTTTAAAATATTTATATTTAAATCACTAAATTCATAAAAAAAGTTAAACTATAGTGAATTTACAAATATTTTAAGGGTTAAATTATTTTTTAAAAGATTTATTATTTCTCAGTTGACTTAATCTAAATATTTAGTTATCTTTTGAATCTAACTTACGGGCTAACAATAATTACAAACACTTGCTAGTTCAACTATTAGAGTTACTTTAAAACAGATTTTAATTTTAAATAAATTAGCAATGTAATATTGAAAATAGTTTAAAATAAAATAATAAGCACATATATTTTAACCAAGTGGTTCAGTCTAAAGATGAGACTTAGTCCTCTCAAACAGTTTTATATAAAACTTTGATCCACTCCCTGGATCGTGGTTTACAATAGTTCTCAGACTGTCCAGGTCCTCAAACCTCTACCACAGTTCTACGTGGGAAAGAAACCACAACCGCACACATGTTTTCTAGGTCCTCGAACCTCTACTACAGTTCTACATAGGATACATAAAGGTGGAAAGAGTTTGGTGTGAGGATTTCAGTATCCTTCAGTTCAGTCTAGGAGTCAGTGTGTGTCTAAACAAACAGAAGCACACACACTGTTTGTAATGTAAAAAAATGATCACAACAATGCAATAATATAGATATTAGTTTAGAATACATTTTTGTGATGTCAATGTAGCTCTGCAATCCTTTGGATTAAAGCAGATGAAGCTTTAATTTTTACGCTGGAATTTGTATG
This sequence comes from Viscum album, assembly GCA_963277665.1. Taxonomy (NCBI): domain Eukaryota; kingdom Viridiplantae; phylum Streptophyta; class Magnoliopsida; order Santalales; family Viscaceae; genus Viscum; species Viscum album. Next base: position 1,191,106,452 of record OY728126.1, read on the forward strand.
GAAAATAGAGTGTTGTGATTCAGCTTGTGTTCTTCGTAAGGATCAACGGGGGAAGATGTTCTCTAGGCTTCAAATATGCTTTGTGTTTTCTTTAGTGTCGAGTTGAATGCAGTGCGCCTTTATTTGGAAACTTCCACCAAGTATCTTCTTCGTTATTGTGCTCACAGCCTTGCTTTTTTGTTTTTGTGTCGCACATAATTATTCTTGTCCACACTTCGCTTTTAACTTTGAATGCATGTGTTTGAGACGATATGTTGCATGTGTTCTGCACCTCATACCTCATACTGTTTGATGATATGTTTACAAAAAAACATTAATTTTTTCAGTGCATTAAAATCATCGAATATGACCGTTAGTGATTAAATTGAAAGACAACAAAATAGTTTAGCAAAAGTGTCATAGTGTGTCATGGAAATGGTGTCTCATGGTCACAGTGTCTCACGGTCACAGTGTCTCATGGTCATGGTGTCTCGCGGTCACAGTGTCTTGTGGTCACGGTGTCTCATTTCACGGTGTCATGTTCAAGGTGTCTGGTTTACGTTGTCTTGTTCAAGGTTTCTCATTCACGGTTTCGTGTTCACGGTGTCTCGTTCATGGTGTCTGGATTCATGGTGTCTTGCTTCTTGGTGTCTGGCTTCACGGTGTCTGGCTTCACGGTGTCTGGCTTTACGGTGTCTGGCTTCACGGTGTCTGGCTTCACAGTGACTCGATTCACGGTGTTATAAATACATAGCCACTGGCAGACTCATGGTGTCTTATACTTTTCAAAGTAATTTTGTTCATACTTAAATAAAGATGATAATATAAAGGATTAGACTTAAGTATTTGTCAAAGAATGTATTCTGAGAGTAGGTCAAATATATTATAAAGTAAGTAAACTGAATATAGATCAATTTAAATATTTCATGGATCTTCTTAAATCAAGAGATAACTTTAAACATAGATACACATTATTGGATATAATTTATAGGAGTTAACTAGGTTGAATAATATTTTTGATCATTAACACCTGATTAATACATTAGAAGTCCAACAATATCCCCCTTTTTGATGATCACAAATAATGTATAGGTAGAGTGTATATTGGATTCAACTATAGAGATAAATTTATAACATATAGAAACATCTACCCCTTTTGGGATTATCAAAAAGATAAAATAAGAGTAGTAAAAAAAGAAACATTCCATTTATATCATGAAAGGTTTAGTACAAAACAAAAGAGTAATACAACAGTAAAAGCATCCCTATCAACAAAAAATTAATAAATGTTCTTTTTCACGAGCCAAAACTCTCTTTACCTTTAGCAGTAGAAGAAGAGGAAGCCAGAGGGGTAGTTGTTGAGGTAGAAGAAGGCAAATAGGTGGTTGATAAGGAGGGTAAAGGAAGGCCTTCAAAGACGGAAGGAGCTATGGTAGGAGCATTAGAGGATCTAGGCAGTTGCTGATCAAGAATCCCAGGCCTGATCTGACTGAGTGCTTGTCTGACAGACATTGTGGTTGAGGCTAGGGTAGAGGAGAAAGTAGGCAGCTGAGGTCAGAGAGGTGCAGCCGCTGGAGTAACAATGTTTGTACTCTGGACATGAAGATAGGGTCTCAGGAGTTTGATTAAATCTATAATGATCTCTCCACCATACTGCATGGCTTTTTCAAAATCATCCTTGTTCTCCAAAAACTTGTCCAACAATTGAGTAAATTATATGAGCTTCTGGACTTGGTTCTTGAATGTGTGAGTCACAGGAGGAATATGTAGATTTTCTACAAGGTACTTGAAATGGTTTATCATGTCAGTCTTGAAGAAGATTCTATTGAAGTAAAAATCCACTTTCTTGGCAATTCCTGCTGAACATCATTATAAATTTTGGAGTGTATTTGTACAAGGTCAAGAACTCTATCACTATTATTGATCACTTCAGATAAAGAAGTCATATTAAAGCCACTGGGTACATTCTGAATCACTTATCTGACTACAGTTCTGAGCAGATCACTGTCCAAGGAGGGTTTGGAGGTTTGACTAGATGCTTCGACAGTAATGGTTAGAGATTTTAGTTGATTCAACACCTTTTAAAGACACCCTTTATACTCATCAGTGATATTATTAAGATTGGAAACAAGATATTTCATTTCCTTCACAATTTGTTTGTTCCTTTCAGCTATCTTTTCATATAAGGATTCTAGATAAGGTTGAATCTGAGACACACCAACTTGTGGGATTTGAGGTGCAGCAGGTTCTACGAGAGTCGCAATAGATTCAGATCTCGAATGTAGCTCTCTCTGCATGTCTTCAAACAAACTTCTTTGGGTATTCACTTCATTATTGAGAAGCTTATTTTTAACCCTTACTTCCTGAATCTCATGGAGTATCTTAGGTTGTATTTTCCAAATAATTTTCTACAATAATAGTAAGGCATATCTCTCACTTAAATTTGTCCCAGGAAGAGGTAGGGTATTCATGATATTCTCAACTCCAGATAAGAGAGTAGCACAAAATTCCTTCAAATCATCCTTATTCACAATGTATGGCTTTTCAGACAAGGTTTCAGGTGTAGGGACTGGTACAAGCTCAGGTTCCTTCTCAGGTTCTAAATTTGAGACTGATTTCAACTGAAATAATGAGGAAATATCAATTCCGGTTGCTGTAACCTGATGAGAATCATTCACATCATAGAATCTAGGAAATTAATACTATGTGTCTACTGGACATGACACAGTCGTGTGTGAGGATTCAATAAAATCATGATTTGGGGTTTGTTCCCCCTCAACAAGTGCCTCCTTCTCAGGACAGAGAGGCTTAGGTTCTTGGTCTAATTCCATAGACTCATCTCTAAGTTCCTCACTCATTTCTTATATAGCCAGATGAAAGGCTAGCTCTATTCTTTCATCAGCTAAGGGGATGATTTCAGGAACATATTGTTCCACAGGGAGTTTCTCATGGTTTACCTCTTGAAAAATAGGTAGCTCTTCCATTATAGACTCTTCTACTGGCGTCTCTTTCATGGAATGATTTTGTGGTTCTATGGAAACTTATTCTGTTTCACCCTCAGGTTGAATTTCTAGATTAATATATTTTTTAGGAGCAAGGATTTCTTCTTCAAAAACTTCAAGAGGAGTAGTTGTATTGTCTTCTTCAACAGTAACAGCTTCCCTAGATGGCACTACAACCTCTTCTTTCTCTTCTCAAGGATACTCAACAATCTCATCTGCTTCCAAACTAGGATCATAAATGTCTTTTGGTCTTGAGGGAAAATCCATAGGATTAAATTTCTCATAAATTATATCATTGACTTCCTCCCATTAATTTTTCCAAGGATTCTATATTATCTTTATTCTTTTGATAATGCCATTTTAGAGACAGTACTCATAGTCCTTAATAACTTCCTCATTTGGTCCAACCATACCCTTGGCAAGAAGCATGGATGAGATTAGCTGAGAGTAGAACAGAGAAGTTGACTTGGATGTGACTTTGATAAACTCACACATTTGGTGTATGATTTACTTTCACATGTTGTTATTATGGCCATTTTTAATAAGGTGAATCAAAAAAAATCATGATATTTTAAAACAACAAAATCACCTTTTCTTGGACTAACCAAATTCTGTATAAACTTGAACAGAAGTCTTGCTTGTCCATTTAATTCAATAGAAATGGACCTCCTCTAGGTGCCATTTCCAGTTAAGGTTTTCAGGGTATCTTCTAAATAAAAAAAATCAGTTTAAGGTTGAGGAACTCTCTGATAATCCTCACAGATGAATTCATGAGGCATCTTAAGGAATTCATCCCATAAACTCGAAGTGAATGAACATCTCTGGCCATTGACCCAACATCTTACAACATAAATCTCACTAAAATCAAATGAGAACTGTATGTACTGGTAAAATTGAGCAACTAACCTAGGATAGATGGGTCTATCATCCTTCAAAAACCATTCTAACCGGCCTTTCTGTTCTAAAAATTTCAATACCAAAGACTTACTAGACAGAAGCCACTTGGGTCAAATCACTTTCTTGGGTACAACAATGCGGTTTACCAGATTCTGATTTAAAGGTCCTTTGGGTATCAGCGTAGGTTCAATCTTATTCTTCTTTGAGCTGCACTTCTTAGGTGTTGATGATGAAGGGTCTTTCATTCTTGGCATTCACTGAAGGTTCCGGCCAGAAAAGGGTTGCATGGATGAAGAAGGGTTTGAAAAGAGTAGGTAGAAGAAACCTCAAGTGAAGAATAGTGTGATATTGTTTTTGTTTTAGCATTTACGAATACCAAATTCCACAAAAATAAAAATGCGGGAAAATAAAAAGATGAAAATGATAATTACCAAAATACAGGTTTAAAAAAAATAAGTAATTTTTACAGTGAGGCCATGTCTGGTCATTATGGTGAGACAGTAAACGAGCTTCACGGTGAGACTGTGAGCGAACATTTTAGTGTGTCTTATGTTGATACAGTAAATGTCAGATAGGAAGTAAACAATACTAACTGTGAGACCATATACATAACAATTTACGATGAGACAGTAAATGTGAGAGATAGTAACTGAGAAACCATAATCATTAAACAGTAAATTATAACACAGTATGATATCAAATAGTAAGACCTGAAACACTAATAAGTAAGGTATCTATTTGAGATTTATCATTCCTAGTTCATGTATGATGTAGTATATTCTCTCAGAATTTAATGGTTTAGTGAATATATCATCCAGTTGATAATCAGTAACAATGAATTCCAGAGTGATATAACCTTTTTGATAATGATCTCTCAAAAAGTGATGTCTTACATCAATGTGCTTTATCCTAGAATGTGAAACAACATTTTTTGAGATGTTAATAGCATTTTTGTTGTCACAATTTATAGGTACATGAAAGAATTTATATCCGTAATCTAGTAATGTGTGTTTCATCCACAAAACTTGTCCACAACAACTGCCAACAGTTATGCAACAGAATTTTTCTTCTTACTAAACCATGATACTAGTGACTTGCCTAAAATGTTACAATTTCCAGAGGTTCTTTTTCAATTTAACTTACATCCACCAAATTTAGCATTGGAATAACTAACTAATTCAAATGATTGTCCTTTAGGATAAAATAGTCTTAATTTGGGTGTATGATTGAGGTATTTGAAAATTCTCTTTACAACATTTAAGTGAGATTCCTTATAGTTTTCTTGAAAATGAGCACACATACACACACTAAACATAACGTCAGGATTACTAAAAGTTAAGTAGAGTAAACATCCAATCATTCCTAAATAAGTGGTTTGATCAACAAATTTTCCATCTTCATCATGATCCAACATACAAGTGGTACTCATGGGTGTGTCACTACTTTTATTTATATCCAATCTAAAACGTTTTAGAAGATCCTTTGTATATTTACATTGATTTAAAATAGTACAATTTTAATTTTGAAAAACATGAAATCCACGAAAATATTTGAGTTCTCCCTTTAAGCTCACTTGAAAATCTATTTGCATCATCTTAGAAAAATCAACACATAAGGAATTCATAGAAGATCAAAAAATAATGTAATATACATAAATTTGGACAATTAAAACATCATTAGAAATTCTTTTTATAAAAAAAGTAGGATCAACTATTCCTTTTAAAAAACATTTGGAAATAAGAAATTTATTCAATCTATCATACCAATCTCATGGAGCTTACATTAAACCATATAAGCCTTTTTATAGTTTAAATATATGATTTAGAAAATGGGGGTTTGTAAATACAGGGGGTTTTCAACAAAAACATCCTCATCTATATACCCATTTAAGAATGCACTCTTAACATCCATTTGATATAGTTTAAAATTCAAATGTGCTACATAGGAAAGCATGATTTTGATGGCATCAAGTCTAGATACTGGTGCAATGTTCTCCTCATAGTCCATTACTTATTCTTGACTATAGCCTTGTGCAAAAATTCTAGCCTTATTTCTAACTATGTTACTAGCTTCATCAACTTTATTCCAAAAAACCCTATTTAGTACTTATGGTCAAAGTGTCATTATGTCCTTCGAAAAGTTTACAAACTTTTTTCCTTTCAAATTGATTCCAATATTCTTGAATATAAATCACCCAAAATTCATCATTTAATACATCATTGATATTTTTAGGTTCATGTTGCGAAATAAAAGATGATGTTCAACCTGGTTTCTCAGAGAAGCTCTAGTTTGTATCCCACTATCTAAATCACCTACTACAACATCTAAAGGATGGGTTTTAAGGGTCCTAGTTTTCATAGAGAATGTAGGTCTAGAAACATCAGTTTCATTTACAGGTTTGGGTTATTTAGAAACAGATTCTAGAGAATTTCTAGAACTGGTTGTCTTAATAATATGTTCACTATTATTTTCATTAAGATTTATAAAGGACATATCTTCTTAAAAATTTTCAAGATGGTTCTTAGATTCACGTGGATCAGTTTCATCAAATTCGATGTGTACATATTCTTCCACACATTATGTTCTCTTATTGAATACTCTATATCATTTACTCGAGATCAAGTAACCTAGGAAAATTCCTTCATCACTTTTGGGAGAAAATTTGTCAATATTATCTTTAATATTAAGAATAAAAACATTGCAACCAAAAACATTGAAGTAATTAAACTTAGGATTCTTATTCTTCCAAAGCTCCTAAGTGTTTTTTTAATAATTGGTCAAATCAAGTCTCTATTGATAATGTAACAAGCTGTATTAATAGATTTAGCCCAAAAGTAAATAGGTAAGTCATACTCATTGAGCATAGTTCTTGAAATCCCATAAAGAGTCCTATTTCTTATTTCTACTACACCATTCTGTTGAGGTGTTATGGGAGCAGAGAAGTTGTGACTATAGCCATTATGTGAACAATAAGATTCAAACTCTTGATTTTCATACTCACAGCCATGGTGACTTCTCAAGGTATTGATCTTAAGTCCACTTAGGTTTTCTACAGACTTGGTGTATTTAATAATTTGAGAGAAATATTCACTTTTGTGAGCTATATAATATACCCAAGTATATCTAGAAAAGTCATCTACAAGGACATAAACATAGTGCTTCTCATTTAAACTAGAAACTCTGGATGGTCCAAAAAAATCCATGTGATCCAACTCAAGAGGTTGAGAATTTGAAACTTCTTTCTTTTATTTAAAAGAAACTTTATATATTTCTTTTCCTTTTGAAAGGTATTACAAACATTGTCAGCTAGGAATTCAAGTTTAGGTAGGTGTCTAACTATGTTATTACTAGTCAGTTTTCTATGTGAGTGTATATTACAGTGTCATATGCTTCTGTCCCATATCCATGATTCGTTATGAAAATAATTTAAACGTGTAACGTTTTGTTTATCTAAAGAATTCAAATCTATAGCATAAACATTTTCATTTCTTAATGTAGTAAATACCAAAACATATTTACAATTAAAAACTTTACATGAATCATTTTCAAATTTTATATTGAAACCATTATCACACAACTGAGAAATACATAGCATGTTGTATTTTAATCCATTAACAAATAGTGCTTTGGAAACTAAATTTGAATCAGTGTTACCAAACTGGCCTAAGCGGATGATTTTTCCATTTGAGTTATCCCCAAAGGTGACATGTCCTCCACCAACATTGATTAAGCTCTTAAATCATGAGTATCCTCCTATCATATGTCTTGAAAATCCACTGTCCATGTACCATATCTTCTTACAAGAAATTTTCAAGCAAGTTTCCTACAAAACACATTTAGATAGAAGATAATTTTGGTACCCAGATTTTCTTAGGTCCAGAAAGGTTAGCAAGTAAACTTTAGGCACCCATATTTGTTTAATGGGTTTCCTATAATTAAGAGATTAAAAATATATTGATAAATATACTTTTTTTGGTCTATAAGAATTTGAATAGCTAGATGAAGCATAAGAATTTCCAGAACTTGAACTAGCAGCATACTATCTGGATTTTGAAATAAATTTATTTTTAACAAACTATCTCTGTCCAGGATGGTATCCTAGATTAGTAGAATATTTTGGTGCAACTTGTTTTCCAAGAATTTGAGTCAGAGTGTTCTTTCCATTTGTGAAGTTCTCTATGTCTTTTCTAAGTTGCTCATTAGACAATTTGAGTTCAGTATTTTCCTTTAAAAGATGACCATTCTTTTCCTTCTCTATACTAAGATCAGATTTAACAATACTAGTCAAGTAATACTGTTTTTTCAATAATTTGTACTTATCTTTCATATCATTAAAAGTATCTTCTATAATATTACAGTATTCAAATAATTTAGCTTTAGACATATTATCATCATTATTTGAATCACATTCATTCACAGAATAGTAATCATTCAGCATAAGGGAAAGAGGTACCTCAGAAGTTTTAGTCATGAAACACATGTTGGCATGATTATTTTCCTCAGAATCAAAAGCCTCAAATCCACTTGAGTTGTCTTCTGAAGCACTCCTTGTTTCCTTCATAACATTCTTGTATTTCTTATCATTATAGCCATCTTTTTTCTTAAATTTCAGTTTTGGAGAGTCAACTTTGACATGTATTTTCCTTTTACATTCATAACAGACTATATCATCATTTTTATCAGTTTTCTTCCAATCTCTCTTCCAATTACCTTGTTGGTCATACATACCCTTATAATTTTCTTTTTTGAAAAATTTATTCTTTTTATAGAATTTTTTGCCTCTCCTAGCTATATGTTCCATCTCTTCATCACTGTATGAATCTGAACCTTCACTTGTTGAGCTTTCGACATGTATGTGTAATTTCTCCTTTTCCTTGGTCTTTGAGTCAGTAGACTAAAATTCCACCGACTTCTTCTTAGATTCATCTCTTTACTTTTTGTTTTACTTTATCTCTTCTTCATACATCATCAACTTACCAATCAGCTTCTTGACAGGTAGCTTTCTAATGTCACATTATTCTTGTATAGACACAGAGGTTCCTCTCCATCTTTCTAGTAGACATCACAGTATCCTAATGATTTCCTCTTTTGCTGGAACAACTTTTCCCAGTGAGCTCATTGTATTGACTATCTCATTAAACCTGATATACATATCAAAAATAGATTCATCAGATTTTATTTTAAAAATACCATATTTAATAGAGTATGTATTTAGTTTCATTTCCTTAACATTGGTTGTTCCCTCATAGGAAATATCCAGAGTATCCCATATTTCATAAGAAATCATACAAGTAGATATTTGATTAAATTTTTCATCTTCTAAAGCACAATATAGGGCATTCATGGCTTTACAATTATTATTGTAAGCAGATTTCGTTGGTTCTTCCCATGTAGTTCAAATAGTTTCTCGAATCTTATAATGAGTCTCTATAGGAGTTCAAATGTCAAATCCCATAATTTATAAATGGATTTTCATTTTTATTTTCTATTGGGCATAATTGACACCATTAAAGAAGAGTGTCCTATTTGTAGCTACACCTTCTAATATGTTATCCATAATAACCAAGTTTTAAAAGGATATATAAAGATATAAAAATTTATAAATAATATAAATTTTTAGATATTTATGATACAACCAGAATAACAGTTGAAAAAATTTCACAAACAGAGTGTTTTGAAAAACTTTTAACCACCTTTGATACCAAATGTTGGTCAGAGTGGATACTCAATAGGGGGGTGAATTGAGTTCCTATTAAAAATTTATGTTTAAAATAATTATATTGAAATCCCCCAATTCATAAAACAAGTTAAACTATAGTGAATTTATGAAGATTGTAAGGGTTAAATTAGTTCCTCAAAGATTGATTATTTCTCAGTTAACTAAATCTAAAGATTAAGTTATATTTTGAATCTAACTTACTTGATCAAAAAAATTACAATCAATTTCTAGTTCAACTATCAGAGTTACTTTAAAACAAATTTAAATTTTAGCGAAATTAGCAGCAGAATATTGAAAATAGTTTAAACTAAAATAAGAAGCACAAAAATTCTAACCAAGACGTTCAGTCTCAAGATGAGACTTAGTCATCTCAAACATTTTTATATAAAACATTTATCCACAACCTGGATTGGGGTTTACAACAGTACTCAGACTATTCACGTCCTCAGACCTCTACCATAGTTCTATGTGGGAAAGCTAGAACAAAATTACATAGGCTGTCTAGGTCCTTAGACCTCTACTATAGTTCTACGTAGGATTCACAAAGGTGTAAAGAATTTGGTGTGAGGATTTCAGTATCCTCCAGTTTATCCTAGGAGTCAGTGTGTGTCTAAAAAGACAGAAGCACACAAACTGCTCATAATGTAATAAAAATGATCACAATAGAGTAATAATATGGAGATGAGTTTAGAATGATTTTTTATAATGTCAATGTAGCTCTGGACTCTTTTATATTAAAGAATATGAAGCATTAAGTTCTTCTCTGTAAGTTGTTTGGAAAATTGAGTGTCACTATTTAGATTGTGTTCTTCGTAATGTTCATCAGGGGAAGATGTTATCTAGGGTTCAAATATGCTTCGTCTGTTCTTCAGTGTTGAGTTTCATGCCGTGTGCCTTTCTTTCGAAACATCCTCCAAGTATCTTCTTCGTTATTGTGATCACGACCTTGCTTTTCATTTTTGTATAGCACATAATGATTCTTGGCCACACTTCAATTTTAACATGGAATGCATGTGTTTGAGCCGACAGGTTGCATGTGTTCTGCACCTTGTACCTCGTACCTCATACTGTCTGATGATATGTCAACAAAGAAAAATTAATTCTGTTAGTGCATTAAAATAGTCAAATATAACTAGTAGAGATTAAATTGAAAGGAGAAAAAATAGTTTAGGAAACGGTGTCACAGTGAGTCATCAAAATGGTGTCTCATGGTCATGGTGTCTCGTAGTCACAGAGTCTCGCGTTCACAGTGTCTCACGATCATGGTGTCTTGTTTCATGGTGTCTTGTTCACGGTGTCTGGTTCACGGTGTCTTGTTCACAGTGTCTTGTTCATGGTGTCTTGTTCACGGTGTCGGGCTTCATAGTGTCTGGATTCACGATGTCTAGCTTCATGGTGTCTGGCTTCACAGTGTCTGGCTTCACCGTCTTTGTTTTCACAATGTCTGGCTTCACAGTGTTTGGCTTCATGGTGTCTAGATTCACGGTGTCCAGCTTCGCGGTGTCTAGCTTCACAATGTATGGATTCACGGTGTCATAAATACATAGCCAGTGGTAGACTCACGGTGTCTTAGACTTTTCGAAGTAATTTTCTTCAGACTTAAATAATGATGATAATAGAAAAGATTATACTTTAAGTATTTGTCAAAGAAGGTATTATGAGATTAGATCAATGATAGAATAATGTAAGTAGACAAAATATAAGGAAATTGAAATCTTGCATGGATCTTCTTAAATCAAGAAAAAACTTTAAACATAGATACACATGATTGGATATAATTTATACAAGTTAATTTGGTTGAATAAGATTTGTGATCATTAAAACATGATTAATACATGACGAGTCCAACAATACCAAATTCGGTTTTGACTCAAGTACTGAATATCAACAAAATGTCCGACATGAACATAAATAATTATGTAATTGTTTTAAAAAAGTTAATTAGTGATTTAAAATTAATAAAAAAAATTAAAGAGGTTATGAATAAATTAAGAATACTATGTTTATTATTCATTAATATAAAAATTTTATGTTACAATTGGGTCTCAGAGTAAGAGATATTCTTTTCAAAACCCTCATTTATAGTTATTTTTTACAAAAGTTAATGGAAAAGTGTTTTTAACTTATACGACAGGAGAAATTTCTCCCAATTTATGGATTAATTATTACATTAATGTTATATTTTATATTTTCTCATGGTTCTTTAAAAATGAAATGATGTAATTTTTAAGTGCACGGTTATAATATGTTAAAATTTATTTTTATACGAAAAGTGTATTTTTATATTAGAGTGAATTTTGCTTATATTTTTTAAAATCATTTTAAGGGTTTTATTCATGATATTTTCCTTGGGAATTGTTTTTTATGTGTTGATCTCATTTTATCTCTAGATATAATTGGTTTATTCCCATTATAGCTCATGATATGTCAGGTTGACCCCATTATAGCTCAAGATGTGACATGTGAGCCCCATTATAGCTATTGAATTAATTGGGTATTCTGGAAGTGGAAGCCGACAGTATGGTTATTAAATTTTTAGGGTTAATTTAGTAGTTATATAGTAATAATTTTCCAAGCCACTTGCATGATTTTTAATCCTTTCTAATGAGATTTTTAAAAAGGGTTTTAATTATTTTCTTATTTTCATCGAACTAACAATTTCATTCATTATGTCCCTCACTGAGATTTTTGTGCTTACCAAAAGTTTTGAAACAAATTTGAAATATTATAAGGATGCGTAAGAGAAAGGAGGAAGTCATGAATAATGTTATGAATATTTTTCATCAAATAAAAATCATATTTTCTTTTAAGAGTTTTATATTTTGGAAGATATGGATATTGTTTTAGTTTTATCCACTTTGTATGAATATGATGTGTTATGTGTGAGTTATGAAAAAATTCTCTAAAAATACATATTTGAAAAGATACTCAACTTAAAGGAAAATAATCTTTTTTTACTTAAATGCAAGATTAGTTAATGTTTAATACTAGGGCCTTGTAAAACATATCATGTGAGTAACTGGATTGTTTGAGGTGGTGAATTTAGATATAAAAGTGAAAGTGGTAGAGTTTTAAGACCATGGAATAATTTTTTGAGTTATGATGGTACCCCTATTATAAAACCATAATTCGAGATTGTGTGTGAATATTATAAATTTTAATTTCCATGTGTTTTTTATATGAAAACACTTATATCAAGAATTATCTGAAAACATCAAAATATTTTGGTGGGTGTTTTTTCCAACATCCAAGATGGTGAGGATGGATGGATAGTTCCCCTAATCTCAACACTCTATTCCAATAATTTATATGACAAAAGTATTATAAAATCTTATAGATATAATGAACATGGGGTTGTTGTTGATGAGATTGATGAGGTGGTTTGTTGTGGGGTCATGCATTTTAGGTGGAGGGAACACAAACAATATCCTTTACATTCATGATATCATTAAATTTTGGTTATATGTGTGTGGTTCCTAGATAATGTAGATGTGATTTCCTATTTTATGTGGGGTTCTTGGTATTATTTGGATTCATAGTTTTCATTAGGTGGGATTTGATGTGGTTTTCTAATTTCCTTTGGGTGGGATAATTTTGAAAGATATGTGAGTGCCAAGACCCATGATATTGGGGAGTGAGATTTTAAAATAATTGGTAAATATGTGTGGTTCACCCTAAATAAATATTATTATTATTATTTTATTTAACATTGATGTGTTATTTTTTGGGTGTTTCATGGTTAGGATGTGTTTGGTTAGTTCACCTATTTCAGTGCATTTTGGTTTTGTGAATTTTATCATTGGTGAATTAGTATTCTCTATTAAAATGTGTATAGGGGACATTTGGTATCATATAAATGACTATAAGTACTCTAATCATCCCACATGTAACACCCCAAGCTTCCATGATACATTTCCCTTTGAATAATGCAATAACTTGCGTTGTACACAACATGGAGTTTTAACACACCAAGACCAATCAAAGTATCCATTATGAATAGTAATACCCACTTTTTGGAATTTTATAAATTTTATTTTTCAAATTGGACATGATTTTTTGATTCAAAATATCAAAATTATCTTTGGGTGAATTTTTCATATTTTTCTGAAAACTTTCACTTTTTTATGAATAGTGAAAAACACTAAGTTATTGATTAAAACTGACATTTTATTTATGTAATTAGTTATTTTAATTTAATTTATTTTTGGTCAAAACATATACATAATACCTATATATGTTTAATTTAATTCATTGGATTCATTTTATAATAATTTTAGATATATAAAATTTTATTGAACATTTTACCGTCTTTTACCCACATTTTAAGAGCATTTACAAATTTGCATAAAACATAATTTTACTGCTTCTATGAGTTAAACATAAAAAATATGAGAGACACAGTTAATATGAGTATGTAAAATGTAGTTCAATAAGATGAAAAAAATCCTTGGTGAACAATAACTTTTTCCTTTTATTTACCACGGTTAATAATAAATAGGGTAATTAAAGGTAAAAATGATATTATAATTACCCTAACACAAGTCCTAATTATATTGGATAAGTGTAATTCGACCAAATGAACCTTAGGAATAAAATATGATCATTTTGGTACACTTGGATTAGATTAGGACATTTATGATTATTTTATTTAAGGAAGATTTAAAAGTGTTAAATTCAATGTTTAATAACTAAACCATTTCTAATATAGGGTTACACATAATATAAATTCAACTATAAATATTTATAATAAATCATAAAATATTTCCTACATAATTTTATTTTATTAATAATTATTATACATTAAATAATTTAATTTATTTATGACAGAATGATAATGTTGTAATTACCTTATTAATGAAATATTAAAATAATTGATAATATAAATATCCAAATAATTGTAAATTGAGTCTTATGATGAATTAAAGTAATTCTTTATGTTAATATGACATGTTAGGGTTGATTAAATAAATGTTATTCGAAGTGATAATGTTTTTATGGATTTTAAAAAAAAATAAAATACTAAATTGTGTCAAAATTGGCATAATTAATATAATATTCCTAAATATATAAGGATTGGAAAAAGGACTTATATAAGGTTATACATATTAATAATGAACCAATTTGGGTACTATTGGATTGTTATAGTATTTTTATTAACAATATAATATTAAAATTTTAAGAGACGTGGTATGTAACAACCCAAACTTTTTGAATAATATATTAACTTACTCTTAACGATTTAATAGAGATGTTAATGGTTAATGCAGAAAGAGGATTCGATGGCTTCATTCGGTAGACTCGAACCATATGAAGCCCACTTATCAGAGCTTGGGAAGGAGATGGCATCATTGGGCTTCACTTTGAACCAAGCCCAAGCCAAACTCCGGCATGTCAAGCTTGAACGGAAACGCCTATGGGAGAAGTTCAAGTTAGTGGAGATTACTACTAGGGCAATGTTATCTGAGCCTCCCTCAGACTCTCTCACCATAGAACACCTTACACGTAGGTCATATGCTGGTGTTATAAGGGGCTATGTGACGAGACCGTAGATTCTTTGTGTAATCCTTTGGGATGAATAAATTGAGATTTCTTCCTTTAGTGAAGTTTGTGAAATTTCAAAAGTCCGGATAATTTTTGGATGTATTTTATTGATGAGTTTTGAAACAAAGGATATTTTAAAATATTTATGTAAACCTTAAATAATTAATGATGTGTAATGATTTTCAAAAAACGGTCTTCTGCAAAAGTGTTCAGTAAGGAATTTGGAGTCTAATAAGATCAACTTAATTTTTGATGAATAGTAAATTATAAATAGTTATATTACACTTAGGATTAGTAATGTGACTAAATGGATTAGTAATCTCACTTAAAGAAAGTTTTAATATAATTTAGACACCTTGATTAAGTAATGTGATTCAATAAAATGGGTAAATAACGGTTTCATAAATTATTAGTCATGTATTAGTTTTTTTCGGGTGAATAGTGTTTTTAATTAAATATTAAATTAGAAATATTTAGAAAAATATTTTGTAACACCCCAAGATTTCATAGTGTGTTATTTATTTAAAATAATAAAATAACTTGCACTACACACAACACCTAGTTCAATCACACCATGGCTTACAAAAAAAGCCATTCAAAAGAGGTTATGAATAGTATTATCTAAATTTTAAACTTTATATAATCCTTATAATTTTAGAATCCATATTATGAGTTTCTTAGATATAATGCAAGAACAAATTCATTTTCAGTATTGCACTTTTATCAAATTTTAATAGTGAACCCTTTTTAAATACAATATTTTAAACTTTTTGACTAAATGGGGACATCAAAAATTTAAAATGAAACATCCCAAGCTTCCACGGTACGCTTTCTTTGAATAATACAGTAGCGTGTGTTGTACGCAACCTTGAGTTTTAACACACACCACAACCAATCAAACTAGCCATTATGAATAGTAATACCTACTTTTATAAATTATATATATTTTATATTTTAAAATGGACTTCATTTCTGGATTCGGAATATCGAATTTAGCCTAAGGTGAAATTTTGGTACTTTTCGGATAACTTTCATATTTTGATGAATAGTGAAAATTACTAAATTTTAATTAAAAACAACTTTTTTAATCAAAATAATTAATAGTGATAAATTATGAATTTTAGTAGTTTTAAAGTATATTTAGAATATATTTTTACCATTTAATATAATGTTGTTCATTGGACTTAATTTTACAATTAAACCAAACATAAACAAGTGTCAATCTTTTGATAGTTATTATCTCTTAAAAACACGCTTTTTGTTTTGACAGCGAGAATTAATTTTAAATTAATTTCTGCCTCTTGTGTGTTTTGAATTTAGGAAAATGGATTCCATATTTGGAATCAGGATGTTCAAATTGTGTAAATAGGTAACTTTTATTTTTAGACATTTTGAATAATTACTGCGGTAAATATTTTATTTACCAAGGTTAAGGGTAAATCCGGTAAATAAGGGTTAAAAAATAATATTATAATAATACAAAATTACCCTAAAACGTGTCTTAACCCAATTGGTTGATACATGGTCGACCATAAACATCTTTGGGTCGATTTTGGGACCCCATGGATCCACTTGTAAGTGATAATGACACTTTATTTTAATTAAGTTAAAATGAATACAAAAATGACGCAAGCATATATCGTTTTGAAAAACAATTGTTACATAGGGTTATATATGTTGGATTTTAGATTATAAATATTCATTAGAAATATAAAAAAATTTCCTACATAATTATATTTTATTTATAATTTTTAGACATTAAATAATTTCTTTTATTTATGACACAATGATGATGCAGTAATTACTATAATAGTGAAAAATTAAAATAATTGATATTATAAATACCCAAATAAATATAATATGAAACTTTTAATGAATTAAACTAATTTTATAGGATAATATGATATATTATTATTGATTTAATTGACTTTGTTCGAAGTAATCAATCTGTTATGAGTTTCACAAAAATCAACTATTGAATAGTGCCAAAATTGACATAAAAGAGTTCTTAAAACAAATATTATATTATTAATTGATATTAAATTCCTAAAAATCTAAGGATCGGCCAAGAGAGTTATATCATGATAGGTTAATCATTAATGGACCACTTGGGGGTCTCTTGGATGTATATAGTAAGTTTATTATTCATATTATATAAAAATACAAAGAGACATTGTAAAAGTGAAACTAATTAACTTAGAGTTAATACTTAATGATAAGGTTAATATAAGTACCCAAACCTGTCTAAATTCTATTGGTTGAGTGGTTTTCGACCTATCCCCACCTTAACCTTTGAATAGTCAACTTTGGAGCCATTGGAAACCGAATATGAATTTATTATAAACTAATATCTCTAGCTTTTCCAAAGGTGCCCCTCACCCCTCTTATAAAAAGGCACTCCTCCTTCTCATTTCTTCACACATTCAAAGCCTTTTGGTTCGGCCAAACTCAACCCGAATACTCCCCCAACTTCCCTCACTACAACCTAGGGGCCTTAGTTTGATCATAAAGCCAACCTAAGGAGCCCTTTTGATCAAATCAAAAGGAAGAACCCGAAGAATAGGTAATGATTCCACCACCCTTTTCTAAGTTCCTTTCTTCTTCCTCTTCTTCTTCCCTTGTTGTTACCATTCTAAAATAATAAATCCAGTATCATATATATACTGTGATGTTATTATAAATATGGTACAACCATATTCAGTATTCTATCCATCCTTTGAATAACATGTCACCATACGTGCGTACGTACGGCTTACCGTCTCCACGTCGTGGTGTAATTGTTATTCAATATAATATTATTTGGATGGGTATAATAATGATGTGTAACTCATGTAAATAATAAATATAACATTTTAAGGATTCATTATATATGATATACCATCCATTTATATATTATTTTAATATCAAAAGAATGATATTGTCGCTCGTGCGTACGTACGGACTACCGTCTCCACGAACGCGATGAGATTCATTCTCCATCGTATCCATTCTAGTATAATTATCATTTGATGATTTAAAAATGATGTTTAAGGACTTGATATCATTCTGGATATGAATAAGATACAACAAAAATGGCTTATGTAACAAAACATATAAAAGAAAATGAGTAAGTTAACACCCGAAACGACGATAATTCTAAGATATTATTAACAAATCAATGTTAAAAGATCATATAAGATGTCATATTAATGTATATGATTATTGTATAATTTAATAACAATTATTTCACCATTATACAGGAGGTTAACCTACCCCAACCAAGGAAAAGTACAAGGTAAGGGTTATTTCACAATCTCTTCATTATCCGAGGTTGTTTATATGTAATAATCTAATGGGATCTCTTTATCATCCACATCCATGTTTCTTAAAAATGTATTTCAAGACATTTTTACTATTTACTAGAATATGAGTTA
Organism: Viscum album; assembly: GCA_963277665.1. Taxonomy (NCBI): domain Eukaryota; kingdom Viridiplantae; phylum Streptophyta; class Magnoliopsida; order Santalales; family Viscaceae; genus Viscum; species Viscum album. Next base: position 1,191,125,003 of record OY728126.1, read on the forward strand.
AAGTCATTTATACCCTTTTTGACTTTTATAAGTGGTTTATAAAGGAATCTTTCCGTCATTTTCAAAATATGGTACTTTTTAACCTTTTCGACAGAATTTAGGTAAGAATGTTTTTTTAACTTATACGGCGGGTGCGGTTATTTTTCGCCATTATAAAATCTTCAAAGTTTTCCTTACAAGCTTATAAGAATATTCTCAAAGAAAATGTTTTATTTTATATGGATCTTAAATGATTTCAAAATAAGAGGAGATATTTCTTTAAAAAGAATTTTCATTTCATCTATGTCAATATCCTTTGATGGATTTTACGCTTATTTATAGTTGATTTGTTATGATACAAAACTTCTATATTTTATTGATGGTTTTGTGATATTTATGACTCTGGATAAGTTATTATTATGTCACTCATGGTTTTTGTTTAAAGTATTGACATTTCATAAGTTATTTTTAATCCGAATGATTATGTTATATTTCAACCTTTCATTCAGATGAATGTGTTAGAAAAGTATGTTCCGGGTTGGGGATAGGTAAAAGTAAGCCCTCCGGTTTGGTCTCCGGTTATTAGAGGAACACCGGTTTGGCCTCCGGTTATTAGAGGCACTCCGGGTTGGTGTCCGGTTATTAGAGGCACTCCGGGTTGGGTTATGGTTACAGTTAGCCCCAAGGTCTTGGGACGAGGCCTTGACAAAGAAATTAAAGTTCAGCATTATGCATTCCGACATTATGAATGTGGTTATTGATATTGCATGTGATTATTCGACTAGTAGAATATCCATGTGAATAAGTAAATGGCATTATTTCATTTTACTTTTTCCATACTATGTTGAAGTTCAAGTTTAAAAGGCTTTTGTTTTAGTAATGCATTGCCTTAAATCTTTATGCTTATTTTTCAATGTTCCGCTATATTGTTATCCTTACTGGGCATTTGAGCTCACCCCTTTTCTATGTTTTATTTTTCCAAGGATGTGAAAAGTAAGTTATGAATGACCTTCAGGGATATTATGAGGGGATAATAGTGTGGACTATGGAAACATTATGTTGTCGTAGTAGTTTTTCACTTTATGATGTAATGTAAAACTTATGAATATATCTAGTGTTTCCAAGGCTACTAAACCAATCGGTCTTTCGAGATTTGATCTTTCTTGTGATCATTCCAATGTTATGTAATAATGCACTGACTCTGGGTAGCTGGGGTTAGGGCGTTACAGTTGGTATTAGAGGGAGTTTAGTATAAACCTTGGAAGCTAGATTTAGATAAACTCTTATTAGAGCACGTAGACCTAAGATGAACTTTGAGGGTTAGTGTAGAAGAACTTCCTAGAATTTTGGTATTGTAGGGATTTTGTGAGTTTTCCAAGCAATACATCCCTGTCTGGATACGAGCAGGTAGAGGTAGCTTTGGCACAGATGTACCTAGGGGTAAAACCCGAAAACACCGCTTTGAGCTAGACTCGAACGGGAACTGTTGTACGACAACGGGCCTTACTGCACTCTTGGTTTCAACACTCCCGGTGGATATGCTTAGGATAATTCACATATTATTTACCAACAACTATGAAGGGTTTATGAGTATATACTTCCTCAAAGAAAACATTTTTATGATTATGGATTATATCCATAAATAGTTCAATTTATGTTAAGTGTTTTATAAGTATGGGATTATGTATTTTGATTCATAAACTTATCTAGTGTATGCCATTATTTAGAAATGGCGCCCAGTAGAAGGAATGAGAACTCCAGAAATGCACATGATCCAAAGAGAAGGAAGGATCATATCATTCATGGTCTTGAGCTATAATTTATAAGATAAATAGTCTCCCATGTATTATCATCATATGAAGAAATAATATCATGTGTTGATAAGATAAGTAAAGAGTTTACTGAGTCTTATGGCTTTGAAGGGAAGCAAGAGAAGAAAAGGATGGAAGAGAGAAAGATGGATAAAGGGAAGAGGGAAAAGAATAATTTTCCCATATGTGGTAACTGTGGAAAGAAACCCCTGGAACTTGCCTGAAAAGAATGGGAGTTTGTTATAAGTGTGGAGAAAAAGGGCACAAAGTACGTGACTGCAAGGGTAAGAAAATGGTTTTAAATGTACAATGCTTCATTTGCAAGGAGTTTGGACACTACGCGAACCTATGTCCCAGCCATCAGACTATGCCGCATATGATGTTATTGGATAATAATCAAGTTATGATACTACCACAGATGAAGAGGAATGATTATAGTTCTTATGTTGATTATGTCAATTGAGTGTTGTATCAACAACGTACTTGTTATAGTAATTATGGAGTATATAAGGATTGTACTACAGTAATATTTCATTAAGGACTTGAGATTGTGTGGAACAAAGAAAATTGACTCAATAGCAGGTTAAATTTTTGGAAAATATATGGTTGAGAGAATGATAAACCATAATATGGTTCTGATACCGAGGTAGTGATTTTAGAATAATACATGATTGATTTGGATAAATTATATTGGATATTATTGACTACCTTGAAACTAATTAATGATTTGTATATTCCATCATTGTTGGGGTTTAAAACATTTTTGGATTGATGAAGTATATCTAGCATTCTATATTAAATAAGGGAGCATGAATGTATTCAATATGGATTATAGTAATTCAGGATGTTTCAGTGTTTTAAAAGAATACATGATGAAGGCATTCATATGCTATTACGTGGTAAAAAGGATATACATTATGTTTAACTTCCTTATAAATGTTGGACTGTGAGTTTGGTCAGAAGTATATTGGATAAATTCTAGTTTGAGATTAATTTTGGATTTCCATAAAAGGACAACCCGGAGGTCGGGCGGCAACCCGTCGCGTCCGGCAAGGCCGCGAGACTTGAACCTGCAACCGAAGGGCGACAAGGGTGTATCACCTACCACTGGCCCATGAGATGTCCTGGATTAAATAATGAAGTTTTTATTAAAAGATATTGTAGATGAATTATAAATTTGTTTATTTTGGAACCCTATACGAATAGTGTAAATAGAATTTTTTTACATTCTATTATCTATTAGAGTAAAAGATGAGTTTGTGGTAGAAATTTATTAATGGATAAAACTCTAATTATAAAGTAATTATATCTCCTTATGATCATAGCCAATATCATAAATAAATTCCTCAACATTAAGAAAATCAACTTAGAACAAAAATGTTGTCCTAGATGGTACATTAAATCATTACTAATTTGTGGCTTTGGGATTGTTGGCCTTTTCATAGCCATGTTATCTACCACTCTCCATCAGATAATTGATGGTTACATTTCTCTTTCATATCCATATTTTCCTACATGGAACCCTAGTATTTGTTATTTTCGGTAATCTTCATACTTTCCACTCTTTATTTTAAATAGAGGCATCATTAATTCATTTTTCGATGTGGGATTTCAACTAAGATATTTTGAAACGTCAAAAATGTGTTATCCTAATACCCTATGTTTTGTTGAACCGATGGTATTTCAAATCATCATAGATTGATGAATTTAAGGACTTTAATTTTATACTTGTTTGTGATTGATGACCTCAATCACTACCTATAAATATTTACGTTTTTCCTCCAATTATATGTCTATAATTGCCACCAATGTTCTCCTAATCGAGATCCTAATTTGGTGGTGACCCTTTCATTTCTCTTTTCCTCATATTAAGACTAAATTTTAGTAACCCAATTTCTGATGTGGGTTTTCCCACAAAGATATTTTTTATTTTCAACCTTTTATTTTCGAAGAACAATTTCAAATTGCGAGGACGCAATTTATTGAAGGAGGGGAGAATGTAACACCCCAAGATTTCATAGTGTGTTATTTCTTTAAAATAATACAATAACTTGCACTACACGCAACACCGAGTTCAATCACACCATGACTTACAAAAAAAAAGCCATTCAAAAGAGGTTATGAATAGTATTATCTAAATTTTAAACTTTATATAATCCTTATAATTTTAGAATCCATATTATGAGTTTCTTAGATATAATGCAAGAACAAATTCATTTTCAGTATTGCACTTTTATCAACTTTTAATAGTGAACCCTTTTTAAATATAATATTTTAAACTTTTGGACTAAATGGGGACATCAAAAATTTAAAATGAAACATCCCAAGCTTCCACGGTACGCTTTCTTTGAATAATACAGTAGCGTGTGTTGTAAGCAACCTTGAGTTTTAACACACACCACAACCAATCAAACTAGCCGTTATGAATAGTAATACCTAATTTTCGAAATTATATATATTTTATATATTAAAATGGACTTCATTTCTGGATTCGGAATATCAAATTTATCATAAGGTGAAATTTTGGTACTTTTCGGATAACTTTCATATTTTGATGAATAGTGAAAATTACTAAATTTTAATTAAAAACAATTTTTTTAATCAAAATAATTAATAGTGATAAATTATGAATTTTAGTAGTTTTAAAGTATATTTAGAATATATTTTTACCATTTAATATAATGTTGGTCATTGGACATAATTTTACAATTAAACCGAACATAAACAAGTGTCAATCTTTTGATAGTTATTATCTCTTAAAAACACGCTTTTTGTTTTGACAGCGGGAATTAATTTTAAATTAATTTCTGCCACTTATGTGTTTTGAATTTAGGAAAATGGATTCCATATTTGGAATCAGGATGTTCAAATTGTGTAAATAGGTAACTTTTATTTTTAGACATTTTGAATAATTACCGCGGTAAATATTTTATTTACCATGGTTAAGGGTAAATCCGGTAAATAAGGGTTAAAAAATAATATTATAATAATACTAAATTACCCTAAAACGTGTCTTAACCATATTTTTTGATACCTGGTCGACCATGGACATCTTTGGGTCGATTTTGGGACCCCATGGATCCACTTGTAAGTGATAATGACACTTTATTTTAATTAAGTTAAAATGAATACAAAAATGACACAAGCATATATCGTTTTGAAAAACAATTGTTACATAGGGTTATATATGTTGGATTTTAGATTATAAATATTCATTAGAAAGATAAAAATATTTCCTACATAATTATATTTTATTTATAATTTTTAGACATTAAATAATTTATTTTATTTATGACACAATGATGATGCAGTAATTACTATAATAGTGAAAAATTAAAATAATTGATATTATAAATACCCAAATAAATATAATATGAAACTTTTAATGAATTAAACTAATTTTCTAGGATAATATGATATATTAGGATTTATTTAATTGACTTTTTTCGAAGTAATCAATCTGTTATGAGTTTCACAAAAATCAACTATTGAATAGTGTCAAAATTGACATAAAAGAGTTCTTAAAATAAATATTATATTATTAATTGATATTAAATTCCTAAAAATATATGGTTCGGCCAAGAGACTTATATCATGATAGGTTAATCATTAATGGACCACTTGGGGGTCTCTTGGATGTATATAGTAAGTTTATTATTCATATTATATAAAAATACAAAGAGACATTGTAAAAGTGAAACTAATTAACTTAGAGTTAATACTTAATGATAAGGTTAATATAAGTACCCAAACCTGTCTAAATTCTATTGGTTGAGTGGTTTTCGACCTATCCCCACCTTAACCTTTGAATAGTCAACTTTGGAGCCATTGGAAACCGAATATGAATTTATTATAAACTAATATCTCTAGCTTTTCCAAAGGTGCCCCTCACCCCTCTTATAAAAAGGCACTCCTCCTTCTCATTTCTTCACACATTCAAAGCCTTTTGGTTCGGCCAAACTCAACCCGAATACTCCCCCAACTTCCCTCACTACAACCTAGGGGCCTTAGTTTGATCATAAAGCCAACCTAAGGAGCCCTTTTGATCAAATCAAAAGGAAGAACCCGAAGAATAGGTAATGATTCCACCACCCTTTTCTAAGTTCCTTTCTTCTTCCTCTTCTTCTTCCCTTGTTGTTACCATTCTAAAATAATAAATCCAGTATCATATATATACTGTGATGTTATTATAAATATGGTACAACCATATTCAGTATTCTATCCATCCTTTGAATAACATGTCACCATACGTGCGTACGTACGGCTTACCGTCTCCACGTCGTGGTGTAATTGTTATTCAATATAATATTATTTGGATGGGTATAATAATGATGTGTAACTCATGTAAATAATAAATATAACATTTTAAGGATTCATTATATATGATATACCATCCATTTATATATTATTTTAATATCAAAAGAATGATATTGTCGCTCGTGCGTACGTACGGACTACCGTCTCCACGAACGCGATGAGATTCATTCTCCATCGTATCCATTCTAGTATAATTATCATTTGATGATTTAAAAATGATGTTTAAGGACTTGATATCATTCTGGATATGAATAAGATACAACAAAAATGGCTTATGTAACAAAACATATAAAAGAAAATGAGTAAGTTAACACCCGAAACGACGATAATTCTAAGATATTATTAACAAATCAATGTTAAAAGATCATATAAGATGTCATATTAATGTATATGATTATTGTATAATTTAATAACAATTATTTCACCATTATACAGGAGGTTAACCTACCCCAACCAAGGAAAAGTACAAGGTAAGGGTTATTTCACAATCTCTTCATTATCCGAGGTTGTTTATATGTAATAATCTAATGGGATCTCTTTATCATCCACATCCATGTTTCTTAAAAATGTATTTCAAGACATTTTTACTATTTACTAGAATATGAGTTAAAGTCATTTATACCCTTTTTGACTTTTATAAGTGGTTTATAAAGGAATCTTTCCGTCGTTTTCAAAATATGGTACTTTTTAACCTTTTCGACAGAATTTAGGTAAGAATGTTTTTTTAACTTATACGGCGGGTGCGGTTATTTTTCGCCATTATAAAATCTTCAAAGTTTTCCTTACAAGCTTATAAGAATATTCTCAAAGAAAATGTTTTATTTTATATGGATCTTAAATGATTTCAAAATAAGAGGAGATATTTCTTTAAAAAGAATTTTCATTTCATCTATGTCAATATCCTTTGATGGATTTTACGCTTATTTATAGTTGATTTGTTATGATACAAAACTTCTATATTTTATTGATGGTTTTGTGATATTTATGACTCTGGATAAGTTATTATTATGTCACTCATGGTTTTTGTTTAAAGTATTGACATTTCATAAGTTATTTTTAATCCGAATGATTATGTTATATTTCAACCTTTCATTCAGATGAATGTGTTAGAAATGTATGTTCCGGGTTGGGGATAGGTAAAAGTAAGCCCTCCGGTTTGGTCTCCGGTTATTAGAGGAACACCGGTTTGGCCTCCGGTTATTAGAGGCACTCCGGGTTGGTGTCCGGTTATTAGAGGCACTCCGGGTTGGGTTATGGTTACAGTTAGCCCCAAGGTCTTGGGACGAGGCCTTGACAAAGAAATTAAAGTTCAGCATTATGCATTCCGACATTATGAATGTGGTTATTGATATTGCATGTGATTATTCGACTAGTAGAATATCCATGTGAATAAGTAAATGGCATTATTTCATTTTACTTTTTCCATACTATGTTGAAGTTCAAGTTTAAAAGGCTTTTGTTTTAGTAATGCATTGCCTTAAATCTTTATGCTTATTTTTCAATGTTCCGCTATATTGTTATCCTTACTGGGCATTTGAGCTCACCCCTTTTCTATGTTTTATTTTTCCAAGGATGTGAAAAGTAAGTTATGAATGACCTTCAGGGATATTATGAGGGGATAATAGTGTGGACTATGGAAACATTATGTTGTCGTAGTAGTTTTTCACTTTATGATGTAATGTAAAACTTATGAATATATCTAGTGTTTCCAAGGCTACTAAACCAATCGGTCTTTCGAGATTTGATCTTTCTTGTGATCATTCCAATGTTATGTAATAATGCACCGACTCTGGGTAGCTGGGGTCAGGGCGTTACAGTTGGTATTAGAGGGAGTTTAGTATAAACCTTGGAAGCTAGATTTAGATAAACTCTTATTAGAGCACGTAGACCTAAGATGAACTTTGAGGGTTAGTGTAGAAGAACTTCCTAGAATTTTGGTATTGTAGGGATTTTGTGAGTTTTCCAAGCAATACATCCCTGTCTGGATACGAGCAGGTAGAGGTAGCTTTGGCACAGATGTACCTAGGGGTAAAACCCGAAAACACCGCTTTGAGCTAGACTCGAACGGGAACTGTTGTACGACAACGGGCCTTACTGCACTCTTGGTTTCAACACTCCCGGTGGATATGCTTAGGATAATTCACATATTATTTACCAACAACTATGAAGGGTTTATGAGTATATACTTCCTCAAAGAAAACATTTTTATGATTATGGATTATATCCATAAATAGTTCAATTTATGTTAAGTGTTTTATAAGTATGGGATTATGTATTTTGATTCATAAACTTATCTAGTGTATGCCATTATTTAGAAATGGCGCCCAGTAGAAGGAATGAGAACTCCAGAAATGCACATGATCCAAAGAGAAGGAAGGATCATATCATTCATGGTCTTGAGCTATAATTTATAAGATAAATAGTCTCCCATGTATTATCATCATATGAAGAAATAATATCATGTGTTGATAAGATAAGTAAAGAGTTTACTGAGTCTTATGGCTTTGAAGGGAAGCAAGAGAAGAAAAGGATGGAAGAGAGAAAGATGGATAAAGGGAAGAGGGAAAAGAATAATTTTCCCATATGTGGTAACTGTGGAAAGAAACCCCTGGAACTTGCCTGAAAAGAATGGGAGTTTGTTATAAGTGTGGAGAAAAAGGGCACAAAGTACGTGACTGCAAGGGTAAGAAAATGGTTTTAAATGTACAATGCTTCATTTGCAAGGAGTTTGGACACTACGCGAACCTATGTCCCAGTCATCAGACTATGCCGCATATGATGTTATTGGATAATAATCAAGTTATGATACTACCACAGATGAAGAGGAATGATTATAGTTCTTATGTTGATTATGTCAATTGAGTGTTGTATCAACAACGTACTTGTTATAGTAATTATGGAGTATATAAGGATTGTACTACAGTAATATTTCATTAAGGACTTGAGATTGTGTGGAACAAAGAAAATTGACTCAATAGCAGGTTAAATTTTTGGAAAATATATGGTTGAGAGAATGATAAACCATAATATGGTTCTGATACCGAGGTAGTGATTTTAGAATAATACATGATTGATTTGGATAAATTATATTGGATATTATTGACTACCTTGAAACTAATTAATGATTTGTATATTCCATCATTGTTGGGGTTTAAAACATTTTTGGATTGATGAAGTATATCTAGCATTCTATATTAAATAAGGGAGCATGAATGTATTCAATATGGATTATAGTAATTCAGGATGTTTCAGTGTTTTAAAAGAATACATGATGAAGGCATTCATATGCTATTACGTGGTAAAAAGGATATACATTATGTTTAACTTCCTTATAAATGTTGGACTGTGAGTTTGGTCAGAAGTATATTGGATAAATTCTAGTTTGAGATTAATTTTGGATTTCCATAAAAGGACAACCCGGAGGTCGGGCGGCAACCCGTCGCGTCCGGCAAGGCCGCGAGACTTGAACCTGCAACCGAAGGGCGACAAGGGTGTATCACCTACCACTGGCCCATGAGATGTCCTGGATTAAATAATGAAGTTTTTATTAAAAGATATTGTAGATGAATTATAAATTTGTTTATTTTGGAACCCTATACGAATAGTGTAAATAGAATTTTTTTACATTCTATTATCTATTAGAGTAAAAGATGAGTTTGTGGTAGAAATTTATTAATGGATAAAACTCTAATTATAAAGTAATTATATCTCCTTATGATCATAGCCAATATCATAAATAAATTCCTCAACATTAAGAAAATCAACTTAGAACAAAAATGTTGTCCTAGATGGTACATTAAATCATTACTAATTTGTGGCTTTGGGATTGTTGGCCTTTTCATAGCCATGTTATCTACCACTCTCCATCAGATAATTGATGGTTACATTTCTCTTTCATATCCATATTTTCCTACATGGAACCCTAGTATTTGTTATTTTCGGTAATCTTCATACTTTCCACTCTTTATTTTAAATAGAGGCATCATTAATTCATTTTTCGATGTGGGATTTCAACTAAGATATTTTGAAACGTCAAAAATGTGTTATCCTAATACCCTATGTTTTGTTGAACCGATGGTATTTCAAATCATCATAGATTGATGAATTTAAGGACTTTAATTTTATACTTGTTTGTGATTGATGACCTCAATCACTACCTATAAATATTTACGTTTTTCCTCCAATTATATGTCTATAATTGCCACCAATGTTCTCCTAATCGAGATCCTAATTTGGTGGTGACCCTTTCATTTCTCTTTTCCTCATATTAAGACTAAATTTTAGTAACCCAATTTCTGATGTGGGTTTTCCCACAAAGATATTTTTTATTTTCAACCTTTTATTTTCGAAGAACAATTTCAAATTGCGAGGACGCAATTTATTGAAGGAGGGGAGAATGTAACACCCCAAGATTTCATAGTGTGTTATTTCTTTAAAATAATACAATAACTTGCACTACACGCAACACCGAGTTCAATCACACCATGACTTACAAAAAAAAAGCCATTCAAAAGAGGTTATGAATAGTATTATCTAAATTTTAAACTTTATATAATCCTTATAATTTTAGAATCCATATTATGAGTTTCTTAGATATAATGCAAGAACAAATTCATTTTCAGTATTGCACTTTTATCAACTTTTAATAGTGAACCCTTTTTAAATATAATATTTTAAACTTTTGGACTAAATGGGGACATCAAAAATTTAAAATGAAACATCCCAAGCTTCCACGGTACGCTTTCTTTGAATAATACAGTAGCGTGTGTTGTAAGCAACCTTGAGTTTTAACACACACCACAACCAATCAAACTAGCCGTTATGAATAGTAATACCTAATTTTCGAAATTATATATATTTTATATATTAAAATGGACTTCATTTCTGGATTCGGAATATCAAATTTATCATAAGGTGAAATTTTGGTACTTTTCGGATAACTTTCATATTTTGATGAATAGTGAAAATTACTAAATTTTAATTAAAAACAATTTTTTTAATCAAAATAATTAATAGTGATAAATTATGAATTTTAGTAGTTTTAAAGTATATTTAGAATATATTTTTACCATTTAATATAATGTTGGTCATTGGACATAATTTTACAATTAAACCGAACATAAACAAGTGTCAATCTTTTGATAGTTATTATCTCTTAAAAACACGCTTTTTGTTTTGACAGCGGGAATTAATTTTAAATTAATTTCTGCCACTTATGTGTTTTGAATTTAGGAAAATGGATTCCATATTTGGAATCAGGATGTTCAAATTGTGTAAATAGGTAACTTTTATTTTTAGACATTTTGAATAATTACCGCGGTAAATATTTTATTTACCATGGTTAAGGGTAAATCCGGTAAATAAGGGTTAAAAAATAATATTATAATAATACTAAATTACCCTAAAACGTGTCTTAACCATATTTTTTGATACCTGGTCGACCATGGACATCTTTGGGTCGATTTTGGGACCCCATGGATCCACTTGTAAGTGATAATGACACTTTATTTTAATTAAGTTAAAATGAATACAAAAATGACACAAGCATATATCGTTTTGAAAAACAATTGTTACATAGGGTTATATATGTTGGATTTTAGATTATAAATATTCATTAGAAAGATAAAAATATTTCCTACATAATTATATTTTATTTATAATTTTTAGACATTAAATAATTTATTTTATTTATGACACAATGATGATGCAGTAATTACTATAATAGTGAAAAATTAAAATAATTGATATTATAAATACCCAAATAAATATAATATGAAACTTTTAATGAATTAAACTAATTTTCTAGGATAATATGATATATTAGGATTTATTTAATTGACTTTTTTTGAAGTAATCAATCTGTTATGAGTTTCACAAAAATCAACTATTGAATAGTGTCAAAATTGACATAAAAGAGTTCTTAAAATAAATATTATATTATTAATTGATATTAAATTCCTAAAAATATATGGTTCGGCCAAGAGACTTATATCATGATAGGTTCATCATTAATGGACCACTTGGGGGTCTCTTGGATGTATATAGTAAGTTTATTAACCATATTATATAAAAATACAAAGAGACATTGTAAAAGTGAAACTAATTAACTTAGAGTTAATACTTAAAGATAAGGTTAATATAAGTACCCAAACCTGTCTAAATTCTATTGGTTGAGTGGTTTTCGACCTATCCCCACCATAACCTTTGAATAGTCAACTTTGGAGCCATTGGAAACCGAATATGAATTTATTATAAACTAATATCTCTAGCTTTTCCAAAGGTGCCCCTCACCCCTCTTATAAAAGGGCACTCCTCCTTCTCATTTCTTCACACATTCAAAGCCTTTTGGTTCGGCCAAACTCTGCCCAAATACTCCCCAAACTTCCCTCACTACAACCTAGGGGCCTTAGTTTGATCAGAAAGCCAACCTAAGGAGCCCTTTTGATCAAATCAAAAGGAAGAACCCGAAGAAGAGGTAATGATTCCACCACCCTTTTCTAAGTTCATTTCTTCTTCCACTTCTTCTTCCCTTGTTGTTACCATTATAAAATAATAAATCCAGTATCATATATATACTGTGATGTTATTATAAATATGGTACAACCATATTCAGTATTCTATCCACCCTTTTAATAACATGTCACCATACGTGCGTACGTACGACTTACCGTCTCCACGTCGTGGTGTAATTGTTATTCAATATAATATTATTTGGATGGGTATAATAATGATGTGTAACTCATGTAAATAATAAATATAACATTTTAAGGATTCTTTATATATGATATAACATCCATTTATATATTATTTTAATATCAAAAGAATGATATTGTCGCACGTGCGTACGTACGGACTACCGTCTCCACGAACGCGATGAGATTGATTCTCCATCGTATCCATTCAAGTATAATTATCATTTGATGATTTAAAAATGATGTTTAAGGACTTGATATCATTCTGGATATGAATAAGATACAACAAACATGGCTTATGTAACAAAACATATAAAAGAAAATGAGTAAGTTAACACCCGAAACGACGATAATTCTATGATATTATTAACAAATCAATGTTAAAAGATCATATATGATATCATATTAATGTATATGATTATTGTATAATTTAATAACAATTATTTCACCATTATACAGGAGGTTAACCTACCTCAACCAAGGAAAAGTACAAGGTAAGGTTTATTTCACAATCTCTTCATTATCCGAGGTTGTTTATATGTAATAATCTACTGGGATCTCTTTATCATCCACATCCATGTTTCTTAAAAATGTATTTGAAAACATTTTTACTATTTACTAGAATATGAGTTAAAGTCATTTATACCCTTTTTGACTTTTATAAGTGGTTTATAAAGGAATCTTTCCGTCATTTTCAAAATAAGGTACTTTTTAACCTTTTCGACAGAATTAAGGTAAGAATGTTTTTTTAACTTATACGGCGGGTGCGGTTATTTTCCGCCATTATAAAATCTTAAAAGTTTTCCTTACAAGCTTATAAGAATATTCTCAAAGAAAATGTTTTATTTTATATGGATCTTAAATGATTTCAAAATAAGAGGAGATATTTCTTTAAAAAGAATTTTGAATTCATCTATGTCAATATCCTTTGATGGATTTTACGCTTATTTAAAGTTGATTTGTTATGATACAAAAATTCTATATTTTATTGATGGTTTTGTGATATTTATCACTGTGGATAAGTTATTCTTATGTCACTCATGGTTTTTTTTAAAGTATTGACATTTCATAAGTTATTTTTAATCCGAATGATTATGTTATATTTCAACCTTTCATTCAGATGAATGTGTTAAAAAAGTATGTTCTTGGTTGGGGACCGGTAAAAGTAAGCCCTCCGGTTTGGTCTCCGGTTATTAGAGGAACTCCGGTTTGGTTTCCGGTTATTAGAGGCACTCCGGGTTGGTGTCCGGTTATTAGAGGCACTCCGGGTTGGGTTCCGGTTACAGTTAGCCCCAAGGTCTTGGGACGAGGCCTTGACAAAGAAATTAAAGTTCAGCATTATGCATTCCGACATTATGAATGTGGTTATTGATATTGCATGTGATTATTCGATTAGTAGAATATCCATGTGAATAAGTAAATGGCATTATTTCATTTTACTTTTTCCATACTATGTTGAAGTTCAAGTTTAAAAGGCATTTGTTTTAGTAATGCATTGCCTTAAATCATTATGCTTATTTTTGAATGTTCCGCTATATTGTTATCCATACTGGGCATTTGAGCTCACCCCTTTTCTATGATTTATTTTTCCCAGGATGTGAAAAGTAAGTTATGAATGACCTGCAGGGATATTATGAGGGGATAATAGTGTGGACTATGGAGACATTATGTTGTCGTAGTAGTTTTTCACTTTATGATGTAATGTAAAACTTATGAATATATCTAGTGTTTCCAAGGCTACTAAACCAATCGGTCTTTCGAGATTTGATCTTTCTTGTGATCATTCCAATGTTATGTAATAATGCACCGACTCTGGGTAGCTGGGGTCAGGGCGTTACATATTTTTATAAAATGGACTTTATTTCTGAACTCAGAGCATCGATATTATGTTATGGTAATTTTTGGGGATTTTTCTGAAAAAATGAATTTGCGGTGAATAGTTTATTTATTTAGAAATTAAATTAAAAATATATAGAAAATTATTTTTATAAAATGGAGTTCATAGTCGTAATCAGAGCATCGATATTTGGTTACGGTGAAATTTTGGGATTTTACTGAGAAAGATGAATTTTCAGTGAATAGTAAAAATGCAGTTTTAGGGTTTCAGTATGTTTAATGACATCATAACTATGTCATGATGATTTCATGATATATTCTAAGGGTTGGCCGACCAAAGGTGATGAATTATTTTATTGGTGGCCCCATGTGGCCTAAATCCATGGGAAATACCATGGGAGAGACCATGGTTTTGAGAAAACCACTTGTGAGGGGTCCCTTGAAATTATTAAAGTATCACCTCACCTTACATATAAATTCCCAACCTTTACTACATTATTTTTTACTCCCAACTCTTCCCCAAAGAATCTATGGTCTCATTACCTCTCAAGGATTCATTCCAAGGTGCCCCCAAGCCCTCAAGGTCCAAACCTTTGAGTTTTAAGAATTACGTTTTAAGGTAAGGGATCCTACCTCTCTCTTTCTTTTCAAGTTATATCTTTTATGTAATTTAATTATTTCTACAAGATCCTGTGTTGGAGGATGTTATTTTATATTCCCCTTACTGCACTTTTTATTTTCATATGATTAGATACCCCCTCCTTCTCTCATCAATTCATTTTAAGAAAGTTTAAATGACGCTGTTAGGAAGCCGAATTTTCATAAGAGAAATCTTATTTTTGTCTTCCTTTCATGTTCTTCATTTTATATGGTATATCTTTCAAATTTCATTACCATGTTATTAAATACATTATATTCTGTTACCCTACTATTTTATGGATCATTTATGAGTGGGTGACCCATGTACCATCTCTTTTCAATGTTTTCTAAAACCTCATAACATAGCCGTTATGCTGCAGAATTTCCGTCTCAAAATGTCACTCGCTTATTCTCAAATTCATTTATTTTATTAAGTGAATAATAAAATATCTTTCTTCTAAAGGGTTATTCACATATATAACAAAATGTTCTATTTTAAATTCTTGTATTTACATACATGAGACCCGATTTCCATTCCGTGGGTTTAAAGTGACATAAAGATCATGTCTTTAAAGAAGTTTTTAAAACGTTATGATTATGAAATGAACCCCATTTATTTTATGCTATATGGGTTGTTTATGAAATGATTGATGATGATATATGGGGATCACATGATAATAAATAAAAGTTAATGGTGAGCCCTGATAGCTCTCCAATGCATTTGGTAAAGCCTTAATCTCTAGATATGACCATTTTTAATGACGTGTTGGTGAATAACCATGGTAATTTTTAATGACACGTTGGGGATGGAACTTGGTGAAACGGAAATGATTGTCAATGATAAATGTTGTAGCCACATCTTAATGTTATGAAAAACATTAATTTTATTATGATATGCCTCATGATTTCTTTCTCATGCCTTAAAGTTCTTTTCATGACCTTATTAAAGTATCTCAAGTTCACATTTAAAATGTTTCTCTTATTTCCCTTACTGGGCCTTCTGCTAACCCTTTCTTTTGATGTATGTCCCCAGGTTATGAGATTTAGTAATGAACCTAGGATGAACTTAAGGATAAGCCTTTAAAGTGTTTATGAAGAATGTTTTATGTTGTTTTCATGTATTATGTTCCTGGTTTCTAAGACACTAAACCTTAAAGATCCTCTATTTTCTGTAATGTAATGAATGTCTATGTTATAAAATGTGGGATGTTATAGTTGGTCTCAAATGATGGTTTAGTTATTTGTGGAAATTAGGATATAAAAACTTTTGGAGGAACCCTATAGAAAAGTTTAAATTTAGGAAAACTTCCTGGTATTTTGGTAAGTATTGAATAAGTGGTTTATCAAACAAATACATCAATGTCTGGATATGAGCAGGTAGAGGCAGCTCTGAAACAGATGTACATAGGGGTAAAAACCAAAAACACTGCTTTGAGCTAGACTTGAATTGGAACTGGTGCACGATAACTTGCCTTGCTGCACTCTTGGTTACGACACTCCTGGGGGATATGTTTGGTTAATCACAAGCTTTTTATGAATCATTATGAAGGAATTATAGAGAAATGTAATTGTCTAAACATGTATTCTTAGTTAAGTTATTCATAAATGAAATAAGTTTCTCACTAAGGTTTTATTCTTTTAGAAAATGGTGGGCAATAGGAGGAACCGTGCAGATGGTGACCACAATGCACCATGTGCTGACAGCCCTCTGATGGAAGCCGGAATGTAAACATTCATGCGAATGATGAACCAACTGACTCAAGTTATGAGTAATAACTTGAATCAAGCTGAGAGGCCGATCTCACAACGAAGGAAAAAACACTCTGTTTTGTCCTTCATGCATCAAAGGCCATCAACATTCAGTGGATATATTGACGCATTGGTTGCGGAACAATGGATAATCTCCATTGAAAAGATATTTTCTATACTCCTTTGTTCGGAACAAGAAAAAGTCACCCTTGCTGTTTACCGCCTAGAGGGAGAAGCTGATCAGTGGTGGTCACTGGTCAAAAACACAAATCCTAGAGGAGAGATGGAAGCTATGGAGTGGGAAGAGTTCCAGGGAATATTCTTTAATAAGTATTTCCCTCATTCCATGATAAATATAATAGAGAAAGAGTTTCTCGAGCTGAAGCAGAAGGAGAAAGAATCTGTCGGAAGCTATGAGATGAATGTCACCAGACATTCACGATATACCTCTATCATTTTCATGGATCCAAGTGGGAAGGTTGATAGATTTTTCGGTGGACTGAGACCTCATCTGCAGAAGAATCTAGCCAGCTGGGACTACGATAGCTATGAGGAGATCCTGCGGAGTGAAATGAAATTAGAGCTAGAGGTTGGTGAGACACAGTGGTCTCATAAATAAAATTACAAGAAGAGATCATTGGAGCCCAATTTAGGGAATACTTTTGATCAGGGAAGAGGTGGAAAGAAAATGCAACTTACCACATGCAATAAATGTGGGAAGAAGCATCCGGGGAACTGTTTGATTGGAAGTGCCAAGTGCTAAAAGTGTGGAAGAGGAGGCCATATTGCTCAGAATTATCATAGTGAGGTGAAGCCTCAACTCCCCAACACTAACAATAGAGGAAAGATGGTTTTGGCCCTACCCGAAGTCCAAATGATTCATGTGTGGACAATTTGGGAACTTTGCTAATCACTGTCCAAATCCAAGGGCAGTTGAGGGCAATCACCATCAACCTCAGCAAAGGCCAGGGGAGCAAGGTCATTCTTTTTCTATCACAACAACTGATGTTGAAGCTCCGAATGATGTGGTAGTAGGTACTCTTGTTGTCTTCTCAAAACTAGCAACTACTTTGTTTGATTCTAGTTCTATGCATTCCTTTATTCCCACCACGTTTGCAAAGAATATAGAATCAATCCCTGAACTGGTTGATGTAGAGTTGTCTATCAAGACTCCAAGTGGGATTATCCATGCATCAACAGTGTGTAGAGACTCTAGTGTTTACTTTAGTGAGAAAAATCTTAACGTAAATCTAGTAGTCATTCCCATGTTGGAATTCGACGTTATACTAGGGATGGACTAGGTGTCAATGTATAATGCTAAGAACAAATGGAGAAGTAAGGAAATCTCAGTAGTCTTGAATGAACGACCTACAATTATCTTCCAAGGAGAGATATCCCAAACTGATCCCTATCTAGAAGCACCTCTTATAGCTTTCTTTATGGAGTTAATTGGTGATGATGATGAAGGAAAAGGGAGTATACAAATAGAAGATATTCTGATTTTCCAAGAATACATGGATGTATTTCCTGAGGAGTTACCTGGACCTCCCCCAGAAAGAGAGGAAGAGTTCTCCCTTGAAATCGTACTTGGATCCCAACCAATATCAATAACCCCGTATATAATGGAAAATGTGGAGCTATTAGATTTAATGAAACAACTCCAAGTATTTTTGGAGAAGGGGTTTATCTGACCGAGTGTGTCTCCTTGAGGAGCACCAGTTCTCTTTGTGAAGAAGAAGGATGGATCAATGCGGCTATGCATTGATTATAGAGAACTAAATGGGATCATAGTAAAGAAAAGATACCCTCTTCCAAGAATTGATGATTTATTTGACCAACTTTGTGGGGCTCAATTCTTCTCCAAGATTGACCTTTGACCTGGTTATCATCAACTTAGGGTGAAAAAGAAAGATATTCCAAAGACTGCCTTCGGATCAAGATATGGGCATTATGAGTTTACTGTTATGCCCTTCGGCTTAACTAATGCTCCTGCTATTTTCATTGATTTGATGAATAGAGTCTTTAAGGACTACCTTAATAACTTTGTGGCAGTTTTTATTTATGATATTTTGATATATTAAAAAAGTAGTGAGGAGCATGAAGATCATATGAGGGTTATTTTGAAAACTCTACGGAAGGAGAGATCTTTGTAATGTTCAGAAAGTGTGAGTTTTGGTTTCAACAGGTGACTTTCTGGGGAAACATCGTAACCAATGAAGGAATATTAGTTGACCCTGCAAAGACAATGGTTGTGGAGGAGTGTCCTCAACCCACAAAAGTAACTGAGATTTATAGTTTCCTTGGTTTAACGGGATATTATAAGAGGTTTGTGAAAAATAATTCATGACTTTCTAATCCACTAACCAAGTTGACCTGAAAAGGGGTGAAGTTCATCTGAACAAAGGAATGCGAGGAATGTTTCCAAGAGCTGAATAAGAGATTAGTTACTGCACATGTGTTAACACTACCCTCTATCGGAGAAGGATTCGTTATTTTTAGTGATGCATCTCTGAAAGTGCTTGGGTGCATCCTCATGAAAAATGACAAGGTAATTGCTTATGCATCTTGACAGTTGAAGATTCATGAGCAGAATTATCTTACGCATGATCTAGAGCTAGTGGCAGTTGTTTTTGATCTAAAGATATGGAGGCAATATCTTTATGGGGAGAAATGTGATATATACACCGACCACCAATGTTTAAATTATATTTTAATGAAGAAAGAATTGAACATGAGACAAAGGATATGGTTAGAGCTTATTAAAGACTATGATTGTTCAATTCATTATCACCCTGGAAGAGCAAACAAAGTCGCGGATGCGTTAAGCAGGAAAGATCCTGTTGTTCTGGCAACAATGAGGATCCTAGGAGATCCCTTGATTAAAGATCTAGTGATCCTTGACATGGGAATTGTAAGGGAATAGACATCATCAACCCTATCCCAAATGATTTCTCATCCTTCATTAATAGAGAAGATCTAGAAGGCTCAAAAAGAAGATCCTTTGCTGTAGGAGATGTTTGAGGCTGTAAAGGATGGGAAGTTACCTGATTTAAATATGGATCAAGAAGGTGTATTGAAATTTTGTACAAGACGATGTGTTCAATCTATTCCAGAGATAAAGAAAGAACTGATGGATGAAGCTCATAACTCTACTTTCTATATACATCCAGGAAGCACTAAACTATATAGATACCTTCATGATCATTATTGGTGGGATAAAATGAATAGGGAGATTGCTGATTACACTACAAGGTGCCTGGTGTGTCAACAAGTAAAGGCATAACGACAACTTCCTAAGGGGGAATTACAACTGCTACCCATACCAGTCTGTAAGTGGGATAATATCACTATGGACTTTGTAACTGGTCTCCTGAAAACATACAAAAGAAATAATGCGATATGGGTTATTGTGGACCGTCTCACCAAGACCACCCATTTTATCTCTATTCGGGAAGATTTCTCTCTAGATCAACTTACCAAGATATACGTAAACGAAGTGGTAAGGTTGCATGGGGTACCACTATCCATAATGTCTGATCGTGATCCAAGATTCACATCAAAATTACGGAGAAATCATTAACATGCTCTGAATACTGAATTGAATTTTAGTACGGCCTATCATCCTCAATCTGATAGCCAATATGAAATAACTATTCAGACACTCGAAGACATGTTGAGATTATACTCAATGGAATTTAAAGGTGGATGGGATCGACACCTACCATTAGTTGAGTTCTCCTATAACAAAAGATTCCATTCGAGTATTCAGATGGCACCCTATGAAGCTCTGTATAGAGAGTGATGTAGAAATCCTACTTGTTGGTATGAAACTGGTGAGAGAATGATTCTTGGTCCTGATCTTGTGCAAGAGATGAAAGAACAGGTTCATGCCATCCAATGACACATAAAGGCTGCTCAGAGTCGGCAGAAGAGCTATGCTGACAACTGTCGAAGGGATTTGGAGTTTGGTGTTGGCGACAAAGTTTTCCTTTGAATTTCTCCACGGAAGAGATTCATGCGGTATGGGAAGAAAGGGAAGCTCAGCCCTAGTACATTGACCCCTATGAAATCCTTGATCGCATAGGAGCAGTGGCCTATAGTCTAGAACTTCCACTTAACCTAGCTCAAGTTCACGATGTCATCCATGTATCTCTCTTGAGGAAGTACATACCCGACCCTTCGCTTGTACTGAACCCAGAGGTGGTACAACTAGAACATGACCTCTCTTATGAGGAGTATCCAGTGGAGATCTTAGATCGTAGAGACAAGGTTCTACAAAACAAGACTACCCACATTGTGAAAGTGTTGTGGAGGAATCATAAGTATGAAGAAGTAACTTGGGAGCTTGAGGAAACAATGAAGCAAAAGTACCCTCACCATTTCAACTAGGACTCAAGTATAAAATTTCGGGGATGAAATTTCTTAAGGGGGGGAAGAATGTAACGACACAAACTTTTTGAATTGTATATTAACTTACTCATAATGATTTAACAGATATGTTAATGGGTAATGCATAAAGAGGAGTCGATGGCTTCATCTGGTAGACTCGAACCTCATGAAGCCCACTTATCAGAGCTTGAGAAGGAGGTGGCATCGTTGGGCTTCACTTTGGACCAAGCCCAAGCCAAACTCCAGCGTGTCAAGCTTGAACGGAAATGACTACGGGAGAAGTTCAAGTTTGTAGAGACTACTACTAGGGTAATGTTATATGAGCCTCCCTCAGACACTCTCACCATAACACCCCTTACACTTAGTTCATATGCTGGTGTTATAAGGGGCTATGTGACGAGACCGTAGCTTCTTTGTGTAATCCTTTGGGCTGAATAAATTAAAATTTATACCTTTAGTGAAGTTTGTGAAATTTCAAATGTCCGGATAATTTTAGGATTTATTTAATTGATGAATTTTGAAAAAAATGATATTTGAAAATATTTATGTAAACCTTAAATAATTAATTGTGTGTAATGATTTTCAAAAAATGGTCTTCTACAAAAGTGTTCAGTAAGGATTTTGGAGTCTAATAAGATCAACATAATTTTGATGAATAGAAAATTATGAATAGTGATTTTACGATTAGGATTAGTAATGTGACTAAATGGATTAGTAATCTCACTTAAAGAAAGTTTTAATATAATTTAGACACCTTGATTAAGTAATGTGATTCAATAAAATGGGTAAATAACAGTTTCATAAATTATTAGTCAAGTATTAGTTTTTTTGGGTGAATAGTGTTTTTTAATTAAAAATTAAATTAAAAATATTTATAAAATTATTTTAATAAAATGGACTTTATTTTTGAACTCAGAGCATCGATATTATGTTATGGTAATTTTTGGGGATTTTTTTGAAAAAATGATTTTCAGTGAATAGTGTGTTTAATTAAATATTAAATTAAAAATATTTAGAAAATTATTTTTATAAAATGGAGTTCATAGTTGTAATCAGAGCATCTATATTTGGTTAAGGTGAAATTTTGGGATTTTTCTAAGAAAAATGAATTTTCAATGAATAGTAAAAATGCAGTTTTAGGGTTTCATTAAGTTTAATGACATCATAACTGTATCATGATGATTTCATGAGATATTTTAAGGGTTGGACGACCAAAGGTGATGAATTATTGTATTGGGGGCGCATGTGGCCTAAATCCATGGTAAGTACCATGGGAGAGCCCATGGTTTCGAGAAAACCACTTGTGAGGTGGCCTTTGAAATTATTAAAGTATCACCTCACCTTCCCTATAAATAACCACCCTTTCCTCATTTATTTTTCACTCCCAACTCTTCTCCAATGAAGATATGGTCTCATTACCTCCCAATGAGTCATTCCAATGTGCTTCCAATTCCTCAAGGTCCAAACCTTTTAGTTTTAAGAGTTACGTTTTAAGGTAAGGGATCCTACCTCTCTCTTTCTTTTCAAGTAATCTATTTTATGTAATTTCTTTTATTCTCCATTCTATTATGTTGGAGGATGTTCGTTTATATTCCCCTTACTTCCCTTTTTATGTTCATATGATGATATACCCCCTCTTTCTCTCATCAATTCATTTTAATAAAGTTTAAATGACGCCGTTAGGCTGCCTAATTTTCATAAGAGAAATCTTATTTTTGTCTTCCTTTCATGTTCTTCATTTCATATGGTATATCTTTCAAATTTTATTACCATGTTCTTAAATCCTTTATATTCTGTTCCCCTACTGTTTTATGGATCATTTAAGAGTGGGTGACCCATGTCCCCTCTCTTTTCAATGTTTTCTAAAATCTCGTAACATAGCTGTTATGCTACAGAATTTCCATCCCAAAATGTCTCTCTCTTATTCTCAAATTCATTTATTTTATTAAGTGAATAATCTAATATCTTTCTTCTAAAGGGGTATTCACATATATACCAAAATTTTCTATTTTAAATTTTGGGATTTACATACATGAGACCCGCTTTCCTTTCCATGGATTTAAAGTGACATAAAGATCAAGTCTTTAAAGTAGTTTTTAAAACGTTATGATTATGAAATGAAACCCATTTCTATTATGATATATGAGTTGTTTATGAAATAATTGATGATGATATATGTGGCTCACATGATAATAAAGACGAATGAAGGGTGCGCCCTGATAGCACTCCAATGCATTGGGTAAAGCCTTAATCTCTAGAGATGACCATTTTTAACGATGCCTTGGTAAATATCCTTGGTAATTTTTAATGACACCTTGGGGATGGAACTTGGTGAATTGGAAATTATTGTCAATGTTAAATGTTGTAACAACATATTCAAGTTATGAAAAATGATATCTTTATTATGATATGCCTCATGATTTCTTTATCATGCCTTAATGTTATTTTCATGACCTTATTGAAGTATCTCAAGTTCACATGTAAAATGTTTCTCTTGTTTCCCTTACTGGGCCTTCTGCTCACCCTTTCTTTTGATGTATGTCCCTAGGTTATGAGATGTAGTAATGATCCTAGGATAAACTTAAGGAGATGCCTTTCAAATGTTTAAGAATAATGTTTTATGTTTTTTTCATGTCTAATGTTCCTGGTTTCCATGACACTAAACCTTAAAGATCCTTAGTTTTGTGTAATGTAATGAATGTTTATGTTATAAAATGCGGTATGTTATATGGTAAATGTCAAACTATTTAACTATGAGTTAAATCCAAAATATAAGGTTAATATGGGGACTTAAAACTGTATAAAACATATTTTTTTAGAGGTTTTGGACCCATCCCTACCTTATCCTCAAAGTAAATCATTTTGGTGCCATAATAAACCGAAAAGTATTTTATTATAAAATAATATTTCAAGCATTTCCTAAAGTGACACTCACGTCTCACTACTGGAAATAGAGGATTTCCTAACGGTTTTGAACCATTGGGAAAGGCTGCAGAACCGTTAGTATATGTTATACCAACGGTTCTGCAAACCGTAGGCAAGTAAGCCGTTGGGAAAAACTTTTCCCAACTGTTTATAGTGAACCGTTGGGATAGGGTGGTGAAAAATTACCCAATCCCAATGGTTCTGGAAAACCGTTGGGAATGCTTTTTCCCAACGGTTTACAACCATTGGGATAAAGTGCTAAAAATTACCATGTTTTTCCCAACGGTTTTCAAAAATGTTGGAAGAAACCCAAAATCTCCTCTTTCCCAACGATTTAGAACCATTGGGAAAAGTGTTTTACCAACGTTTTTATGAACCGTTGGTAAAACAAAACATAGACATTCTATGCCAACAGTTTTGAACCATTGGCATAGCCACTGCTGGGCAAATTTCACAACATCTCTGCAATTTGCCCAACAACTCCCCAATTTGCAACCTGCTCTCCAATTTTCCCACCAGGTCTCATTTATTGGGTTCCCTATCATTATCAATCCAATTATTATACCTGCAATAAACTAACACATACATATACAATTATTGTACCAGAAATAACCAACTAACACTTACATATAGAGAACAAATTCATACACATTTAACATATAATGGTGGAACTATACAAATCCATAATTAAATTAAAATTCATAATGTAATTATAAACATACATAATTCATTTAGAATTCAATTTAAAATTTTGATGACAATTATATGTGGAATCTGGAAGTCAATTCATAATTTGATCGCTTTTTTGTATACCATATATTTTGACCTAAAATAATGTCCATTTTAAACATAATACACACACCTGGAGTGCTACCGGCCACACCGCGCCTAGGATTGAGGCGGGGTTGACTCGTACACGTCACATATGACCCATGGATCGTTGTGCTAATGTATCGACACAATCCGAATGCGTTTGGTCGGTTTTCCGTATTCCAGTTGATGTTTTTCAATTAAAATGACGTACTTTTGAAACAAAAGGCAGACACATTGAGTGGTTCTGGCCACATCGCGCCTCAGATTGGGGCAGCGTTGACTCATACACGTCACATATGTCCCATGGATCGTTCTCCTAATGATTCAATGGAAACAAAATGTGTTTGGTCAGTTTTCCGTATGTACTTAAATTGTTGTCCATTTTAAGCAAAAGAGAGCCACTTAGAGTGATTCTGGCCACACCGTGGCTCATATTAAGGCACAGTTGACTCGTACACGTCACATATGACCCATGGATCGTTTTGCTAATTTATCGACACAATCCGAATGCGTTTGGTCAGTTTTCCGTATGCCAGTTAATGTTTTTTACTTCAAATGATGTCCTTTTGAAACAAAAGACAGACACTTTGAGTGGTGGCGGCCACACCGCACCTCGTATTGAGGCGGGGTTGACTCGTACACATCACAAATGACCCATGGATCGTTGTGCTAATGTATTGACACAATCCGAATGCGTTTGGTCGGTTTTCCGTATGCCAGTTGATGTTTTTCAATTAAAATGACGTACTTTTGAAACAAAAGGCAGACACTTTGAGTGGTGACGGCCACACCGCGCCTCGGATTGAGTGGAGTTGACTCTTACAAGTCACATATGACCCATGGATCGTTCTTCTGAAGTTTCCATGGAAACCTAATGCATTTGGTCGGTTTTCCGTATGTACCTAAATTGTTGTCCATTTTAAGCAAAAGAGATCCACTTAGAGTGATTCCGGCCACATCGTGCCTCATATTAAGGCAGGGTTGACTCATACACATCACATATGACCCATGGATCGTTTTCCTAAAGTATCGACACAATACGAATGTGTTTGGTCACTTTTCTGTATGCCAGTTGATTTTTTCATTTCAAATTATGTCCTTTTGAAACGAAAGACAGACACTTTGAGTGGTGGTGGCACACACCACGCCTTGTATTGAGGAGGGGTTGACTCGGAAACGTCCCATATGACCCATGGATCTTTTTGCTAATGTATCGACACAATCCGAATGCGTTTGACCGGTTTTCCGTATGTCAGTTGATGTTTTTCAATTAAAATGACATACTTTTGAAACAAAAGGTAGACACTTTGAGTGGTGTCAGCCACACCACGCCTTGTATTGAGGTGGATTTTACTCGTACACGTCACATATGACCCATGGATCGTTCTCCTAAAGTTTCAATGGAAACTGAATGAGTTTGGTCAGTTTTCCATATGTACTTAAATTGTTGTCCATTTTAAGCAAAAGATAGCCACATAGAGTGATTCCAGCCACACCATGCCTCCTATTAAGGAGGGGCTGACTCTTCCTCATCACATATGACTCATGGATTGTTGTGATAATGTATCGACACAATAAGAATGCGTTTGGTCGGTTTTCCGTATGACAGTTGATGTTTTTCACTTCAAATGACTTCCTTTTGAACCAAAAGACAAACACTATGAGTGGTGGAGGCGACATCAGGCCTCGGATTGAGGCGGGGTTGACTCGTACACGTCACATATGACCCCTGGATCGCTTTGCTAATGTATCGACACAATACGAATGCGTTTGGTCGATTTTCCGTATGCCAGTTGATGTTTTTCAATTAAATTGACATCCTTTTGAAACAAAAGACAGACACATTGAGTGGTGGAGACCACACCACGCCTCAGATTGAGGCGGGGTTGACTCGTACACGTCACATATGACCCATGGAACGTTGTTCTAATGTATCGACACAATCCGAATGCGTTTGGTTAGTATATTGTATGCCATTTGATGTTTTTCAATTAAAATGACGTACTTTTGAAACAAAAGGCAGACACTTTGAGTGGTTCCAGACACACCGTGCCTCGGATTGAGGCAGCATTGACTCATACACGTCACATATGACCCATGGATCGTTCTCCTAATGTTTCAATTGAAACCGAATGCGTTTGGTCGGTTTTCCATATGTACTTAAATTGTTGTCCATTATAAGCAAAACAGAGACACTTAGAGTAATTCTGGCCACACCGTGCCTCAGATTAAGGTGGGGTTGACTTGTACACGTCACATATGACCCATGGATCATTGTTCTAATGTATCGACACAATCCAAATGCGTTTGGTCGGTTTTCCGTATGCCAGTTGATGTTTTTCACTTCATATTATGTCCTTTTGAAACAAAAGATAGACACTTTGAGTGGTGGCGGCCACACCACGCCTCGGATTGAGGCGGGGTTGACTCGTACACGTCACATATGACCCATGGATCATTGTGATAATGTATCGACACAATCCGAATGCGTTTGGTTGATTTTCCATATGCCAGTTGATAGTTTTCAATTAAAATGACGTCATATTGAAAAAAAAGGCAGACACTTTGAGTGGTGCCTGCCACAACATGCCTCGGATTGAGGCGAAGTTGACTCGTACATGTCACATATGACCCATGGATCGTACTCCTAAAGTATCAATGGAAACCGAATGAGTTTGGTCGGTTTTCTGTATGTACTTAAATTGTTGTCCATTTTAAGTAAAAGAGAGACACTTAGAGTGATTTCGACCACACCGTTCCTCAGATTAAGGTGGGGTTGACTCGTACACATCACATATTACCCATTAATCGTTGTGCTAAAGTATAGACAAAATCCAAATGCGTTTGGTCGTTTTTCCATATGCGAGTTGATGTTTTTCACTTCAAATGATGTCCTTTTGAAACAAAAGACAGACACTTTGAGTGGTGGCGGCCACACCGCTCCTCGTATTGAGGCGGGGTTGACTCATAAACGTCACATATGACCCATGGATCATTGTGCTAATGTATTGACATAATCCGAATGCATTTGGTCTTTTTTTCATATGCCAGTTGATGTTTCTCAATTAAAATGACGTACTTTTGAAACAAAAGGCAGACACTTTGAGTGGTGCCGGCCACAATGCACCTTAGATTGAGGCGGAGTTGACTCGTACACGTCACATATGACCCATGGATTGTTCCCCTAAAGTTTCAATGGAAACCGAATGCGTTTGGTCAGTTTTCCGTATGTACTTAAATTGTTGTCCATTTTAAGCAAAAGAGAGACACTTAGAGTGATTCTGACCACACCGTGCCTCAGATTAAAGCGGTGTTTACTTGTACACGTCACATATGACCCATAAGTAGAAGGAAAAGAAGATGGGATAGCTTTCTGACCGGATGCTGACAGGAGAGTGGGAATCATCATGGGATGTGAAAATGATGGGCCAGAAGATACAGAAGGTAGTTAAAACATGGGAGGCCTAAATATTACGTGTGTCCCTAACGACACACTGAGATTAGAATGTGGGAAGGATGACATGTCAGTGGGAGGGGCGGGGTCTAGTCGGGTATGCGCATCTGCTCGTCCACCTCTGGTACAAACCCTCCTCGTACCACCAGCTTGCGTACTAGGACCAGTACTAGGCTCCTCGTCGAATAAATGTCGACGTATAGGTGGATCCTACAAAAATGTTTACAAAAAAAATAATCACATGACATTATTTATTCTTTAAATATATCAATTTTAAATAACTTACTCACTACAGGCACTAATGATGGAACTCCCAACTCCGTCATTCAACGATTGTTCTCCAGCAATTTTTTCCTTCATCTCTCTTCAATTAGCTTCATTTCATGCTTTTGAAAACATATATGTAATTAATTAGAAAAAGAAAACTAATGTGTAACCCAAAAAACTAAATATATGAGGGAATATGAGGATTCATTGGTAATTTAGCTATCAATTGTTTTAGAAGATCTTGAATGGATTTAATAAATCATACAAGTTGTAATGTTAGCTATGTTTGAAATATTGTTTGACTATGTTTGAATACAGTTCAATTACAAATTAGAAAATGAAATTCAAATAAACCTACAACCAATAAACATTGAAAATTCACATAATGGTCAATTCAGCTATCAATTGTTTTAGAAGAGCTTGAATGGATTTAATAAATCATACAAGTTGTAATGCTCACCAAGTTAGAAATATTGTTTGAATATGATTGAATACAGTTCAATTCCAAATTTTAAAATTCAATTCAAATAAAACTACAACCAATAAACAATGAAAATTCACATAACGGTCAAGTCATCTATGAATTGTTTTAGAAGAGATTGAATGTATTTAATAAATCATACAAGTTGTAATTTTCACCAAGTTAGCAATATTGTTTGACTATGTTTGAATAAAGCTCAATTACAAATTATAAAATGCAATTCAAATAAAACTGCAACCAATAAACATTGAAAATTCACATAATGGTCAAGTTAGCTAAAACATATTTGTGATCAATACTAAATCAATTTGAATATTACCAACCTTAACAACCCAACTCGAGGTAAACCAAAATAATTGATAACATGGATGAATGATTTTATATATTTTCAAACACAACTTCCGGTTCACAATCAACACTGACAATTGAGCTATTTGAGTCATAAAAAGAAATAAATGGATTCGTTTCAATGGAACTAGGGACAGTGTCAATTCCATCATCACCATCATCAAAAATATGTCTTGGAATTACTTCAACCATGACACCAAATTCAGGTCGAAGTTGGTCTTTAACATAAAAAACTTGTTTAGCCATTGATGCCAACACATATGGTTCTTCGGTAGTAAGAGTGCGAGTAATATTAATTACTCAAAATCCACAATCACCATTAAATGTGCCATGTCTCGTCATCTAATCAAAGCAATGGCATTTCATCACTGTGACTTGTCCATGAGAGTAATAACCCAATATTATTATTTTCTCAACAACTCCATAATAACCCACATTTTCAAATCGTGGTCTACTATCTGATGCACTGCATAACAACTTGTTGTGGAAGTAACCATAACACCATCATTGTGTGTTCTCATGTTCTTTGCTCGTTCAGTGACAATAAATTTTTACCCATTGACAACAATTGATTTACAGTCACGAACCATGGTATTAGGACCAAAAGCCAAAGCTCTTATTTCCTCAAAGATAGAGTCATCAGAAAAACTCAATACCTACAATATAAATGACTATTTAACATCATTAAATATTGATATAATTATTTTAAAAATTAATTTTTTTATACCTTCAATTTTAACCAATCAGAAAACTCTTTTCTATGAAAAGTATCTCTCCTTCTCAAAGATAAAGAACGATGATTCCTATTTATCATTGTTTTATGTTCCCTGTAGATAAAAAATATTAATAGTTTAATAGATATATATATGTAAGATATACATAATCAATTTAGTTACCTGATATAGTCATCGAACAAATCATAGTTGAACAAAACTGTGTGATGTGCCATCTCCCGCTCTTCATGGATTAATGTATTCAATGTGTATGATCCATTAATTCGTCCTGTTTGAGGAAGTGATGGAAAACTGGGTTCAATTTTCTCATATTTTTCTTCCTCATTTCTCATTGTTCATTTCAATCTTGTAGTAATACTAGACAAATACATCGAGTAGAAATCCATACATTCTTGAGCCAAGTAACTGTTCACGGTAGAACCTTAGAGATGATTTCTATTTAGGACATAATACTTTAATGTGAACATATTTATTTCAGTTGGATACATCCAATTAAAAGAAATAGGTCTTCCGAGAAGTATTTTAGTGGGAATATGGATAGTCAGATGCAGCATGCATGTGAAAAATGATGGAGGAAATATTTTCTCCAACTCACACAAAATTAATGGGGCATCTGTCAACATTTTTTGCAAGAAAGACTTGGACAACTTCTTAGCACAAATATCTCTAAAAAATGGCACAACCGAATAACATACACTATTAAATTATTAGACAAAATATTATAGATAGCTATTGGAAGTAACTCATGCAGTAGAACGTGATAATCATGAGTCTTCAAAGATTTTAGCTTCAACTCTCTTCTGTTGACCCGTTTAGATATGTTGCTTGAATAGCCATCAGGAACTCTAATAGTCTCTAATACTTCCAGAAATTGTTTTCTTTTCATAGGTGTCATCACATAAGAAGCACATAGAATTTTCAATTTATTTTCACTGATACGCACATGATGCAATTCTGGTCTGATGCCCCAATCCACCAAGTCACGCAGAGATCGTAAACCATCTTTTGTCTTCCCCTTGACATTTAGAAGAACCGAAAGCAACATTTCACATATATTCTTTTCAATATGAATTACGTCTAAGAAATGACGTAACAAATTGGTTGACCAATATTGAAAATCAAAAAAGATACCCTTCTTCCTCCAATTGTAACAGGTTTTAGTGGAAACATTATTTCTCTTTCCAGATTTCATTTGAGCCTTCTCGAACGAAAAACTGAAATCTTTCAATTCATTAAGCACATCAGTTCTATACATATTCTGAGGTGGATCATCAGTCTCTATGGTATTATCAAATCTTCGACGATTCATTCTATATGGATGATCCTTTGGCAATAATCGTCGATGTCCCATAAAACTGAAACTACAGTGATGGTTCAGTCTTCTGGATCGTGTATTCTTCATATAAACTGGACATGATAGTTTTCCCTTTGTGCTCCATCCATACATCATTTCATAAGCCAAAAAATCATTGATCGTCCACATAAGAGCAGCACGCATCTGAAATATGTCTTTCAAACATGTATCTTATTTATGCACACCCACATCCCAAAGAAGTTTCAACTCTTTTATTAAAGGTTTCATGTATACATCAATATCAATGTCGGGATCAGAAGGACCAGATATGAGTATACTAATGAAAGTGAAAGGTTTTTTCATACACAACCATGGGAGAAGATTATAAATGTGTATAAAAACTGGACATGTGTTGTGCGAAGTAAGCATATGCCCAAACGGATTAAAACAGTCGCATGAAAGACCCAGCCTCACATTATGCACATCAGCTGCAAAATTAGGATGTCGAGAATCAAATCTCTGCCGTGCAAATCCACTTGCAGGATGAACCAACTCATAATTAGTCTTCTTTCTCTTGGTATCATGCCATCTCATTTTTATTGATATGTTATAAGACATAAAAATATTCTGAATTCTGGGGATCAATGGAAAGTGCCACATTACTTTCTGTGGAATGCGGGATGGTGTTCCATCAGATTTTGACTTCCAACGGGATGTGACACATTTTATACAATCATTTCATTCGGCGGTTTCCTCCCATAATAAACTGCAATCTTTCAGGAAAGCATGAATTTTGTTTCTTAAAAATCCAAGTTCCTTAACTAACTTCCATGCCATATAGTGGTTTGAGGGAATATCTGCATCATCTGGAAGTAAATCCTTCAAGAGGGTATTAATGTAATCGATTGCTGTATTAGAAATTCCATACATAGTTTTCCCATGAAACAATCGGATAAAAAATTCCATCTTCTCATTTTATCGCATTGTCGATATACTAGAGTCGTGGTAGCATAATTCAATTTTTTCACCCTATCAATATCATCATTTTCACTAGATGCATCAGCTGTCTTCATATCGAAGTCTTCTTGAGTCGAAATCCATTCTTGTTCATGATGACGAATAAATGGAAACTGATCATCTAACAAATTCACCATTCCAAACCATTCATTTCGATCATCACCAATTTGAGATTTCATTTTCTCCCCATTGTGATACCACACAAGGTAGTTTTCTTGAAAACCATTTTTGGTTATGTGGTAGCTAACTTCTTCACGGCTCAACCAAGGTCAACCTACACAATTGGAACATGGTCAGTGTATGCGACCACTAACTGAAGCATTGTGAAATTCAAAATCTATAAAGCTCTCCAAATTGTTTTGAAAATCGCTTAGGATATGATCGATTTCATACATCCAACTTTTGTCCATTCTGATAAAAGAATTTATATAAGACATTTTGTCATAAACAATTCAATAGGATTGAACTTTAATAGAAAATACATTTAAGTAAATGATAAAGGAAGAAGTTTCTTGTCGATGTAGTGAAAAGAACCCCACCCTCATAAACGTGAGTATTGGCCAAGAAGGAGACATAATATAAAATGTACAATGAGAACCATATTTAGTTGACCCTAATGTTATATTAGTACAGTCATCTTGGGGGAAATGGAATAAATGATCCTAGTTAACTGATGAATTCAAAAGCTCATATTCCATATGTTCGACACTATCTAAGGTAAGAAATCATGTGAGGATGAGTTGACATCACTCAATTTCATGCAAGCTAGTAAGAATGAGGGTTTAAATTAATGAATTGAGTTAACTGATACCATGTCAACCATTACACACACCACATGAACCCTTATACACACCATATGAACCCTTATACCATATCATCATTATTACAACCATTAATAACAACTTATTAAATAACATCACTAGTTAAAGATAATCAAATTGAACATAAATCAATAATAATATTGGATATATCAAGTAAAATTAAGTCACACTATCTTACATCATAAATGACCACTAACAACCATGATTAATGACCACAAAGCCTCCCTTTCGACCAAATCAAAAGTGAAAACAAAAAAACATAGTTGTATAAAAAAAATTCATTTTTGTAAAGAATAATAATCTCATGGTCCTCATGATATTTTAACCACACAGTCATGATTTTCTAGATGAACTTGTATCCATGAAACCATATGAGAAAAATGATTCAATACATGCATTTTTCGGATTTTCCAAAGCATTTTGAGGAACCCCAAATCAGTGAAAATGTTCATTGTGTTTTAAAAAGGTGATTGAATAACACATGTACGATGTCGAAGACAGAATGATTAATGGTTATATTAGAAAAACTAATATTCACTAATATTGCGAATTTGACATTCTATGAATTATTTTCCTGAAGAAGGAAGAAGTGCTAATTAGAGACCACATACTATTTGGAAAATTTCAAGAAGATACACCATATGTTCTATTGTGAAAAGGATAAGTGAATAGTGTGAAATTATATATATATATATATATATATTGATAGAAACAGGATACATACTTGGTATGTAATACACATAGTGTACAAAAATTAAGATGAACAAGATCTTCATGTTTGGCATGATCTTAATGAAAGGAGTGATTTTCATGAAATAATATCAATAAATATTACAAAAAATTTCTTATTAGTTCCTATACATGAAGCTATAATATTTGAAGAAGATTAAAAAACTACGAATCTTCAAAATTAGAACACAATAAATAGACACCATGCCCTTATAAATGTAAATGTGTAATGAAAACATTAATTGGACATACATTGATATAGGGATTTGAGTACACAATTCGTGGAACAATCATAAAATTTTACAAAAACCATAAAAATTGGGAATAACAAAATTGAGAATAGAAGGATATGATTTATAAGAGGTGGAATTATATCCTTGATAAAATATAGAAGGATTCTAACCTTGTAGGTGCTGATCGGATGCATGATGTGGGGATTGGGAAGTCCTTCTGCCAAGGAATCGCTCCAGGAGATGAGCGGAAGGCTTCTGGAATCGTGGGGAGGCCGCTGCTTGCATTTTGGTATTTGGGGATTTTTTTCCCAACGGTTCTTAAAAACCGTTGGAAAAAACCAATCATTCCCAACGGTTTTATACAACCCTTTGGAAAACTAAGGAAAACCCAATCTTTCCCAATGGTTTCATAAAACCGTTGGGAAAACTATGTTTCCCCCCACTATTCCCAACGGTTTCATAAAACCATTGGGAAAAGTACGTTCTTCAAGGTCTTTTCCAACGGTTTATATAAACCATTGTGAAAGACAACATATGCCAATGGTTCCTTTGAACCGTTGGTATACAACTATTGGGAAAACTCCCCTTTCCAGTAGTGTCTCTTATAAAAGGGTAATCCAACTTCTCTTAATTTTACACTTACAAAGCCATTTGGCTCATCCAACCAGCCCAAATATCCTAAAAACATTCCTCATATCAATCTGGAGTCCTTACATGGATAATAAAGCCAACCTATGGGGCCCTTTTGATCCACTCAAAAGGAAACACCCGAAGAAGAGGTAATAATTTCACCAACCTCTTTCAAGTTCTTTTCTTCTTCCCTTTCCTCTTTCTTTGATTCCATACCAAAATAATAACTCAAATACCATCTACATACTGTTATGTTATTATAAATATGTTACTATTATATTCGTTATTCTATCCATCCTATAAATAAAAATGTCACCATATGTGCGTATGTGTGGATTACCGTCTCCACATTGTGGTGTAGTTTATTATTCAAAAACATAATTATTTTTTATGGGTATAATAATGAGTATAAAAAATGTAAATAATAAATATAAAATGTTAATGATTATATATATACGATATACCATCCAATTACATATGATTTTACCATCAATATAATGATATTTTTGCTCGTGTGTACGTACGGATTACCATATCCACGAACGCGATGAGATTCATTCCCCATCGTAATCATTCAAGAATAATTTAAAATTTTTGATTAAAAATAATTTTTATGAACAAAATATCATTCTGTAATCAAATACATTATATCCATAACAAACATGGATTATGTAACCAAGCGTATAAAGGAAAATGATTTAGTTAACACCTGAAACGATGAAACTACTGAAATATCATTAACAAAGCAATATTAGAGGATCATATATGATATCATATTTATGTATATATTTCCTTTATAATTTAATAATTTTGTTTTAACTATTATACAGGAGGATAACATACCATAAACTAAGGAAAAGTACAAGGTAAGGGTTAATTCTACAATCTCTTCATTATCTGAGGTTGTTTTTATGGGAGTATCTACTAGGACCTCTTAATCATTCACATCTATGTTTCATAAAAATATTTTCAAAAGGAATATTTTAAGGTTTTATGGAAGGGAATGTTTAACTATATAATCATTTTAAATTGTTTAAATATCTATTCTTCTCAATCATTTTCATTAATGTTCATGTTTTCAAAATGGGTTTTAAGGATTTATTTTTATGGACATGAATATTTTTAAAATGTAAATTCTTTTAAAAAATTTAAAAGTGTTATAGGAAATTTTGATTCAAAAAATTATTTAAATATCTTCCTTTCTAAATTGTGTGACTTTTAAATGTTTTTATTAAAAAATGATATTTATCTCCAAGAGCATTAAAAATCATTTTCATATATGTAAACATCCTTTGATGGATTTTAAACTTGTTTGAAGTTGATTTACCATGATACAAATCTTCCATATTTTATTGAAGGTTTTTTGATATGTTTTACTATGGATATGTTATTTTTATACCATTCATGGTTTATGGATAAAGTATTTACATTTCATATGCTAGTTTTAACATGAATTTTTATGGTATGTTTCAACCTTTTCATATGAAGATTGCATTAGACATATTAATTGATGGGTGGAGCCCGCTATAGATCCTCGATTCCCCGGTTGGTCTCATTAGAGAAACTAGTGTCTTGGAACAAGGCCTTGAAAAAATATTATTTGTAGTCTTGAAACAAGGCCTTGAATATGTGGTCATGAAGTCTATCATTATGAATTATATCATTATAAAAGTGTCTATTGATATTGCATGTGATTATTCGACTAGTAGAATATCCATGTGAATAAGTAAATGAAATTATTGGATTTTATCTTTTCCATATTATACTGATGTTTATGTTTTAAAGATTTTTTATTCTTATACATTTCGTTAAATGTATATGCTTATTTATGATAGTTTTCGCTATATTGTTATCCATACTGAGTATCTGAGCTCACCCCCTTCTATGTTTTATTTTTCCCAAGATGTGAAGAATTATTTTACAGATGACCTGTAAGGGTAGTCGAAGGATATAAGTGTGTTCAAAAGGGGACAAAATGTTGTTGATGTTTTTATTTCATGATGTAATTTAAAACTTATGAATGTATCTAGTACTTCGAAGGCTACTAAACTGATCGGTCTTTCTAGACATGATTCCTTGTATCATGCCAATGTTACGTAATAATGCACCGACTATGGTTAACTGGGGTTGGGGCATTACAGTTGGTATCATAGGAAGTTTAGTACAAACCCGAGAAGCTAGATTTAGAAAATCTCTAATTAGAGAACATTACCCTAAGATAGACATTGAGGATTAATATAGAAGAACATCATAGAATTTTGGTAATAAAAAGATTTTGTGGGCTTTCCAGGAAATGCATCCCTGTCTGGATACGAGCATGTAGAGGTAGATCTACCATAGATGTACTTAGGGGTAAAACCCGAAAACACTGCTTTGAGTTAGACTCGAATGGGAACTGGAGCACGACAATGTTCCTTTCTGCACTCTTGGTTACAACAATCCTGGGGGATATGCATAGGATAATTATCATTTTCTTTACAAAACATTATGAATGGTTTATGAGTATATAATTCCTAAAAAACATTTTCATGATTATGGATTATATCCCTAAATTGATCAATTTATGTTAAGTGTTTTACAAGTTTGGAATTATTTATTGTGATTCATAAACTAATCTAGAGTATGCCATTTTTTAGAAATAACACCTAAAGGAAGGAATGGAAACCATATCAATGCACGTAATCAATGTATGGATTTCCCTCCTACTCAAGATAATTATAGTGGAGCTGGGGATGCAACTGGTGTTGATCAACTTATTACTATATTAGGGAAACTCACTCAGGTTATGAATAATAACCGTACCCGTATGGAAATATCTGATCCACAAAGTGGAGGATCAATGTTACATCGCTTCATGAGGAAATAACCACCAACATTCAATGGGAGTAAAAATACATTATTAGCTAAGAAATGGATAAGTTCCTTAGAAAAAATATTTCATGCTTTGGAGAGTAGTGAATGGGAAAAAGTTGTCATGATAGTTTATCACCTCACAGGAGATGCATATCAATAGTGGTCATTAGTCAAGAACACAAAGGAAGATAAAAAAGTATCAAACATTGAATGTAAGGATTTTAAAGTTATTTTATTAGAAAAATACTTTCCTCATGACCATCGAGTGGATATGGAAACGAAGTTTCTGAGTCTGAGGAAAATGGAGGACGAGAATGTTGAAAATTATGAGGCTAACTTTACAAGGTTATCTAGGTATGAAGTAGATTATATATGTAACCTAAGGAGTAATATTGATCGATTATTTGATGGGTTAGAACCATTTCTCGATCAAGAATTAGTCTAAAAGTCCTTCTCATTATATGAAAATATAGTCTCATGGACTATCAAGACAGAAAAGGAATTTCTTAAGTCTTATGACACTAAATCAATGCAAGAGAAAAAGATATCATCTCAAAAATCTAGAAATATAAATAAGGGGAAAAAGGGGAAATTTGAATATCCATCCGGTGGTAAATGTGGGAGGAAACACCCTAGTACTTTCCTGATGGGAATGAGAGTCTGTTACAAGTGTGGTGAACAAGGCCACAAAGCTTTTGATTGTAAGGGGAAGAAAGAGGCATTCAATGTTTAATGCTACAATTATATCGAAAATTGGAATTATGAAAATGAATGTCCTAAGTGCCAAGGGAAGTTACCTCAGAAAAGGCCAAGGGAGCAAGGCCAAGATTACGCAATCACTACTACTGAGGTTGAATCTCCGAAAGACATGGTGGTGAGTAATTTAATGGTTTCCTCTTGTTTAGCCAATGATTTATCAGATTCTGGATCATCGCATTGTTTCATATCTTCCTAGTTTTCTATGAAAATTGGATATTTTCAATTTGACTTAACAAGGGAGTTGTCAGTCAAAACAGCTAAGGGATTTATCATTGCAATTTTTTTTTGTGAATCACTTTCTATTAGGGAATATAAATGTTCTTTATCTGCTGATCTCATCGTCATACCCATGATTGAATTTTTTATAATCCATGGAATGGATTGGATTTTAGACCATGATGTGAAAATTTATTCAAAGAAAGAGATTAAAATTTTTGATGATGATAATGAGTACCTTATCTTTAGAGCATAAACGTCACCACCTGATTCTTATCTAGGTCTACCCCCAGTAGATCTACTAAATTCTATTATTTGGTAAGAAGATAATGAAATTACTGTGGGTGAGGAAATGAATGATTGAATAGAGGAATCACCTATTGTGAAAGTATATATTAATGTATTTCTAGAGGATTTACTTGGACATCCTCTAGAACTAGAAATTGAGTTTTACATTGATTTAATTCTTGGTTCAAGGAACATATCGAATACCCCTTATAGAATGGCCATAGTGGAATTTTGGAACTAAAGAAACAACTAGAGGAATTGATTAATAAGGGATTTATTCACCCTAGTGTTTCTCCATGGGGAGACACTATCCTTTTTGTTAAGAAGAAAGATGGATCTATGAGGTTGTGCATTGACTATCGGGAGATCAATGCTATAATAATAAAGAACAAGTATCCCCTACCACACATTGATGATTTATTCGACCATCTTCATGGAGCTCAATATTTTAAAAAGATTTACCTTCGATATGGATATCATCATTTGTTTGGGAAGAAGGAAGACATTTTGAAAACAGCATTTTGAACCAGGTACGGGCATTATGAGTTTACAATAATGCCTTCTGGATTGACTAATTAACCCTCTATCTTCATAGATCTAATGAATATAGTTTTCAAGGAATATCTTGATGAATTGTAGTGTTATTTATTTATGATATATTAGTATACTCAAAAGGCTATGAAGATCATGAAAATCACTTGCGCACTATTCTGAAAACCCTTATAAGAAATGAATTATATGGGAAGTTTAATAAGTGTGAATTCTGTCTTGAAGAGATTTCTTTTCATGGATATAATGTCTCTAAGGATGGAATCTCTGTTGATCCT
Organism: Viscum album; assembly: GCA_963277665.1. Taxonomy (NCBI): domain Eukaryota; kingdom Viridiplantae; phylum Streptophyta; class Magnoliopsida; order Santalales; family Viscaceae; genus Viscum; species Viscum album. The sequence goes on from OY728126.1 coordinate 1,191,165,104, forward strand.
TCAAAGATGATGGAAATCCAAGAATGGCCAGAACTGATGACTATTACTGAGGTATGTAATTTTATTGGTTTAGCAGGTTATTATCAATGTTTTGTTCAGAATTTTTCCCGGTTGGATAACCCATTAACCAAGATCACACGTAATGGGGTTAAATTGGTTTGGAAAAAAAGTGTGAAGAATGTTTTGAAGAACTGAAGATAATATTAGTCAATGATTCTATCTTGAATCAACCATCACAGAATGATGAGTTTGTTATTTATAGTGATGCTTCAAAGAAAGGACTTGGTTGTGTCATTATGTAGAATGAAAGAGTTATTCCCTATGCATCACGACAGCTAAAAATTCATGATAAAAACAATCATACTCATGATCTTGAGTTATTAGCTATAATCTTTGTTCTGAAAATATGGATACATTATCTCTATGGTGAAAAAATGTGAGATTTATACTGATCACAAGAGTATGAAGTATATTTTTTCACAAAAAGAAATAAACATGAGGCAAGGGCGATGGCTTGAACTACTCAAGGATTATAATTGAACTATAAACTACCAACAGGGGAAGTAAAATAAGGTGGAAGATGATTTGAGTAGAAAGGATCAGGGAGTTTTGATAAATATGAGAGTTGAAAGGGACCCTATTTTCATGGTTCTAGTAAATGTGGATATGGGAATAATCCTGGAAGGTGAAACATCAATAATTTTTCAATTTTTTTCCAAACCATCACTACTATAATGAATAAAGAGTTCTTATACTGATGATGAGGAGTTTTAGAAGAATATAAAAGTTGTGAATGATTGGAGATTGAGCGACTTCATATATGAAGATGGAATTTTGAAATTTGGGTAGAGAAATTGTGTTACTAACATACCTGATCTAAAAAGGGAATTTTTAGATGATGCTCATAGCTCAAATTTCTCTATACAAACTAGGAGAACCAAGATTTATATATATTTGAAGGAACATTTTTGGCGGGACAACATGAAGAGAGATATTGTCGATTTTGTGACAAGATTTTTGGTTTGACAACAAGTGAAATATGGAAGGCAACAGCCTGGAGGATTCATGTAACCTCATCCCATACCTGAGTGGAAATGGGATAATATTATGATGGAATTTGTCATGGGGATACCAAAGACTCATATACGCAATGATGAAATATCAGTCATTATTGATCATCTTACCAAGTCAATAAATTTTATTGCTATAAGAGAAGATTTACCACTTAAACGTCTAGAAAGACTATATATTAATGAAGTTGTAAGACTCCATAGTGTACCGATATCAATTTTTTCTACTCATGATCATCATTTTACATCAAGATTATGGAAAATTATTTAGATGGTCCTGGATACTGAACATCGTTTGAGCACTTCCTATAACCCTCAAACTGATGGACAATAAAAATTCACTATTCAAACCTTAGAGGACATGTTGAGATCTTGATAACTTGACTTTCAAGGTATGTGGGATCAATATTTACCTTTGGTATAATTTTACTATAACAATAGCTTCCATTCAAGTATTCATATGGCACCATATGAAGTATTATATGGAAAGAGATGTTGCACACCAACTTTTTAGGATGTTGTTGGTGAAAGAAAACTCAAAGACCCATAAATTGTTGAGGAAACAATGGAAAATGTGAAGGTTATCCAAACCCATATAAAAGCATCCCAAAGTAGGAAAAAGAGATTTGATGATAACCGAAGGAAGGATTTGGAATTTCAAGTAAGAGACCATGTTTTCTTGAAGTTATCTCCACAGAAGGGTGTTAAACATTTTAGTAAGAAAAGTAAAATGAGTCCCAGTTACGTTGGACATTTTGAAATTCTAGAAAGAATTAGAGTTGTAGCATATCGTTTGGAAATGCCTCTGCATCTCTATAAAGTTCATGATGTGTTCCACATATCACTACTGAGAAAATACATGCCTGGCCCAACACATGTACTCAACCACGAGGAAATTGAACTAGAACCTGATCTGTCTTATTGTGAAGAGCCTGTCAAAATTCATGATACAAGAGAACAAGTGCTGAGAAACCGGACGACTCGTCTGGTAAATGTTCTATGGAGAAACCATAAGATGGAAAAGGCAACGTGGGAACCTGATGAAATTATGATGAAGAACCACCTAAATCTTTTTATGAAATAATATTCTAGAAATTTCAAGGTTGGAATTATTATAAGGAGGGGATAATGTAACACCCCAAGATTACACAGTATGTTTCTCTTTGAATAATGCAATAGATTGCATTGTACGCAACTTGGAGTTTTAACACACTAAGACCATTCAAAGTAGCCATTATGAATAGAAATACCAACTTTTTGAAATTTTATAATTTTTATTTTTCAAAATGGTTTTCATTTTTTTATTCGGAATATCAAAATTAGCTTACGGTGAATTTTTGGTATTTTTTCTGAAAACATTCAATTTTTGATGAATAGTAAAAAGCACTACGTTATTGTTTATAATCTACTTTTTATTAAGTAATTAGTTATTTTATTTTAATTTATTTTTGGCCTTCATATAAACAAAATACCTATATACGTTCATTTTAATTCATTGGAGTCATTTTATAATAAGTTTATATATATAAAATTTTATTGAACTTTTTACCGTCTTTTACCCACCTTCTATGATCATTTAAAAATTTTCATAAAACCTAATTTTACCTATTCTGTGAGTTGAATTTAAAAAATATGAGATACATGATTAATATCAGTAAGTAAAATGAGGTTTAATAAGATGAAAATAATTTTTTGTGAATAGTCACTTTTGACATTTATTTACCACGACTAAAAGTAAATAGGGTAATTACAGGTAAAAATGATATTATAATTACCCTAAAACATGTAATAATTCTATTAGATAAGTGTAATTGTTCTAAAAAACCTTATGATTAAAATATGATCCTTTTGGTCCACTTGGATTAGATTGTGATATTTATTATTATTTTATTTAAAGAAGAGTTAAAAGTGTTAAATTAAAAGTTTAATAACTAAAACATTTTTAATATAGGGTTACACATAATATAAATTTTACTATAAATATTTATTAGAAATATTAAAATATTTCCTACATAATTTTATTTTATTTATAATTTTTATACATTAAATAATTTAATAAATTTATGACATAATGATAATGCAGTAATTACCTTATTAATGAAATATTAAAATAATTGGAATTATAAATATCTAAATAAATGTAAATTGAGACTTCTGATGAATTAAAATAATTTTATAAGTTAATATGAAATGTAACGCCCCGACCCCAGTTACCCAGAGTCGGTGCATTACTTCGTAACATTGGCATGATCACAAGAAGATCAAATCCCGAAAGACCGATTGGTTTAGTAGCCTTGGAAACACTAGATATATTCATAAGTTTTACATTACATCATAAAATCAAAAACTACTACAACAACATAATGTTTCCATAGTCCACACTACAATCCCCTCATAATATCCCTGCAGGTCATTCATAACTTACATCTTCACTTCCTGGGAAAAATAAAACATAGAAAAGGGGTGAGCTCAAATGCCCAGTAAGGATAACAATATAGCGGAAACTTTCATCAATAAGAATAAACATTTAAGGAAATGTATAACTAAAACAAAAGCCTTTTAAACATGAACTTTCAACATGGTATGACATAAATAAAATGAAATAATGCCATTTACTTATTCACATGGATATTCCACTAATCGAATAATCACATGCAAAAATAAATAACCACTTTCATAATGTTGGAATGCATAATGCCAGACTATCATAACCACATAGCCAAGGCCTCGTGCCAAGACTACAAATAAGATTTTGTCAAGGCCTTGTGCCAAGACACTAGTTTGTCTCATGAGACCTACCGATGCATCGAGGAGCTATAGCGGGCTCCACCCGTCACTTATTAAGTCCAATGCATTCCCATATGAAAAGGTTTAAACATAACATAAACATTCGTATTAAAACTAGCATACGAAATGTCAATAATTTCACCATAAACTATGAATGGTATAAAAATAGCACATCCACAGTCAAACATATCACAAAACCTTCAATACAATATAGAAGTTTTGTATCATAATAAATCAACTTCAAATAATCTTAAAATCCATCAAAGGATGTTGACATAGATGAAATCAAAATTCTTTTTAAAGAAGTATCTCCTTTTATTTTAAAATCATTTAAGATCCATATAAAATAAAACATCTTCTTTGAAAATATTCTTATAAGCTTGTATGGAAAGATTCAACGATTTTATAACGGCGGAAAATAACCGCACCCGCCGTATAAGTTAAAAAAAACATTCTTATCTTAATTCTGTCGAAAAGGTTAAAAAGGACCTTGTTTTGAAAACGACGGAAAGATTCCTTTATAAACCTCTTATAAAAAGTCAAACAAGGGTATAAATGAATTTAACCCATATTCTTGTAAATAGTAAAAATGTTTTGAAATACATTTTTAAGAAACATGGATGTGGATGATAAAGATATCCCAGTAGATTATTACGTATAAACAATCTCGGATAATGAAGAGATTGTGAAATAACCCTTACCTTGTACTTTTCCTTGGTTGGGGTAGGTTAACCTCCTGTATAATGGTGAAATAGTTGTTATTAAATTATACAAGAATCATATATATTAATATGATATCATATATGATCTTTTAACATTGATTTGTTAATAATATCTTAGAATTATCGTCGTTTCGGGAGTTAACTTACTCATTTTCTTTTATATGTTTTGTTACATAAGCCATGGTTGTTGTATCTTATTCATATCCAGAATGATATACAGTCCTTAAACATCATTTTTAAATCATCAAATGATAATTATACTTGAATGGATACGATGGAGAATGAATCTCATCGCGTTCGTGGAGACGGTAGTCCGTACGTACGCACGAGCGACAATATCATTCTTTTGATATTAAAATAATATATAAATGGATGGTATATCATATATACAGAATCATTAACATGTTATATTTATTATTTACATGAGTTACACATCATTATTATACCCATCCAAATAATATTATATTGAATAACAGTTACACCACGACGTGGAGACGGTAAGCCGTACGTACGCACGTATGGTGACATGTTATTCAAAGGGTGGATAGAATACTGAATATGATTGTACCATATTTATAATAACATCACAGTATATGTGAGATACTGGAGTTATTATTTCAGAATGGTAAGAACAAAGGAAGAAGAAGTGGAAGAAGAAATGAACTTAGAAAAGGGTGGTGAAATCATTACCTCTTCTTCGGGTTCTTCCTTTTGATTTGATCAAAAGGGCTCCTTAGGTTGGCTTTCTGATCAAACTAAGGCCTCTAGGTTGTATTGAGGGATGTTGGGAGAGTATTTGGGCAGAGTTTGGCCGAACAAAAAGGCTTTGAAGGTGTGAAGAAATGAGAAGGAGGAGTGCCCTTTTATAAGAGGGGTGAGGGGCACCTTTGGAAAAGTTAGAAATATTAATTTATAATAAATTCATATTCGGTTTAAAAAGGCTCCAAAGTTGAATATTCAAAGGATGAGGTGTGGATAGGTCGAAAACAACTCATCCAATAGAATTTAGACAGGTTTGGGTACTTATATTAACCTTATCTTTAAGTATTAACTCTAAGTTAATTAGTTTCACTTTTACAATGTCTCTTTGTATTTTTGATTAATAAACTTACTATATACATCCAAGCGACCCCCAAGTGGTCCATTAATGAGGAACCTATCATAATATAAGTCTCTTGGCCGAACCTTAGATTTTTAGAAATTTAATATCAATTAATAATATAATATTTGTTTTAAGAACTCTTTTATGTCAATTTTGACACTATTCAATAGTTGATTTTTGTGAAACTCCTAACAGATTGATTACTTCGAACAAAGTCAATTAAATCAATCCTAATATATCATATTATCATAGAAAATTAGTTTAATTCATTAAAAGTTTCATATTATAATTATTTGGGTATTTATAAGATCAATTATTTTTATTTTTCACTATTTTAGTAATTACTGCATCATCATTGTGTCATAAATAAAATAAATTATATAATGTCTAAAAATTATAAATATATATCATTATGTAGGAAATCTTTTTATCTTTCTAATGAATATTTATAATCGAAAATACAACATGTATAACCCTATGTAAAAATTGTTCTTCTAAAAGATGTAAGCTTATGCCATTTTTATTTTTATTTTATCTTTATTAATATAAAGTGTCCCTACCACATACAAGTGGATCCATGGGGTCCCAAAATAGACCCAAAGATGCCCATGGTCGACCATGTATCAACCAATAGGGTTAAGACACGTTTTAGGGTAATTTAGTATTATTATAATATTATTTTTTTAACCCTTATTTACCGGATTTACCCTTAACCATGGTAAATAAAATATTTACCGCAGTAATTATTCAAAATGTCTAAAAATAAAAGTTGCCTATTTACACAATTTGAACATCCTGATTCCAAATATGGAATCCATTTTTCTAAATTCAAAACACAGAAGTGGCAGAAATTAATTTAAAATTAATTCCCGCTGTCAAAACAAAAAGCGTGTTTTTAAGAGATAATAACTATCAAAAGATTGACACTTGTTTATGTTCGGTTTAATTGTATAATTATGTCCAATGACCAACATTATATTAAATGGTAAAAATATATTCTAAATATACTTTAAAACCACTCAAATTAATAATTTATCACTATTAATTATTTTGATTAAAAAAGTTGTTTTTAATTAAAATTTAGTAATTTTCACTATTCATCAAAATATGAAAGTTATCCGAAATGTACCAAAATTTCACCCTAGGCTAATTTTGATATTCCGAATCCAAAAATGAAGTCCATTTTGAAATATAGAATATATATGAATTCAAAAGTAGGTATTACTATTCACAACGGCTAGTTTAATTAGTTATGGTGTGTTAGAACTCGGTGTTGCGTACAACACATGCTATCACATTATTCAAAGGGAAACGTACCGTGGAATCTTGGGGTGTTTCATTTTAAATTTTTGATGTCCCCATTTAGTCAAAAAGTTTAAAATATTGTATTTAAAAAGGTTTCACTATTAGAAGTTGATAAAAGTGAAATACTGAAAATGAATCTGTTCTTGCATTATGACTAAGAAACTCATAATAGGGATTCTAAAATTATAAGGATTATATAAAGTTCAAAATGTAGTTAATACTATTCATGACCTCTTTTAATGGTGTGATTGAACTTTGTGTTGCGTGTAGTGCAAGTTATTGAATTATTTTTAAGAAATAACACACTCTGAAATCCGGGGGTGTTACATTCTCCCCTCCTTCAATAAATTGCGTCCTCGCAATTTGAAATTGTTCTTAGAAAATAAAAGGTTGAAAGTAGAAAATATATTTGTGGGAAAACCCACATCGAAAATTGGGTTTCTAAAATTTAGTCTTAATATGAGGAAAAGAGAAATCAAAGGGTCACCACCAAATTATGATCTCGATTAGGAGAACATTGGTGGAAATTGGAGACATATAATCGGAGGAAAAACGTAAATATTTATAGGTAGTGATTGAGGTCATCAATCACAAACAAGTATAAAATTGAGTTCCTTAAATTCATTAATCTATGATGAATTGAAATACCATCGGTTCAACAAAACATAGGGTATTAGGATAACACATTTTTGACGTTTCAAAATATCCTAGTTGAAATCCCACATCGAAAAATGAATTAATGAGGCCTCTATTTAAACTAAAGAGTGGAAAGTATGAAGATTACCGAAAATAACACATACTAGGGATCCATGTAGGAAAATATGGATATGGAGGAGAAATCTAACCATCAATTATCTGATGGAGAGTGGTAGAGAACATGGCTATGAAGAGGCCAACAATCCCAAAGCCATAAATTAGTGATGATTTAAGGTACCATCTAGGGCAACATTTTTGTTCTAAGTTCCTTTTCTTAATGTTGTGGAATTTATTTATGAGATTGGCTAAGAACATAAGGAGGTATACATACTTTAGAGTTTTATCCATTAATAAATTTCTACCACAAACTCATCTTTCACTCTAGAACGTAATTTTTTTTTTCTATTTATACTATTTGTACAGGGTTCCAAAATAAATGAATTTATAATTCATCTACCAGATCTTTTAAAAAAAACTACATTATTTAATTCAGGACATCTCGTGGGACAGTGGTAGGTGATACACCCTTGTCGCCCTTCGGTTACGGGTTCAAGTCTCGCAGCCTTGCCGGACGCGACGGGTTGCCGCCCGACCTCCGGGTTGTCCTTTTATGGAAATCCAAAATAATCCAAACTAGAACTATCCAAAATACTTCTATCCAAACTCACAGTCCAACATTTATAAGGAAGGTAAACATAATATAGATCCTTTTTACCCGGTAATAGCATATGAATACCTTCATCATGTACTACCATATTCCTTATTGATTACATTCATGTTCCCTTATTCCATATAGAATGCTGGATATACTTCATTAATCCAAAAATGTTTTAAACCCAACAATGATGGAATATACAAATCATTAATCAGCTTCAAGGTAGTCAATAATATCCAATATAATTTATCCAAATCAATCATGTATTATTCCAAAATCACTAACTCGGTATCAGAACTATATTATGGTTTATCATTCTCTCAACCATATATTTTCCAAAAATTTATCCTGCTATTGAGTCACTTTTCATTGTTCCACACAATCTCAAGTCCTTAATGAAATAGTACTACAGTACAATCCTTATATACTCCATAATTATTATAACAAGTACATTGTTGATACAACACTGTATTGACATAATCAACATAAGAACTCTAATAATTCCTCTTCATCTGTGGTAGTATCATAACTTGATTATTATCCAATAGCATCATTTGCGGCATAGTTTGATGACTGGGACATAGGTTCGCGTAGTGTCCAAACTCCTTGCAAATGAAGCATTGTACATTTGAAACCATTTTCTCACCCTTGCAGTCACGTACTTTGTGCCCTTTTTCTCCACACTTATAACAAACTCACATTCCTTTCAGGCAAGTTCCAGGGTGTTTCTTTCCACAGTTACCACATATGGGAAAATTCTTCTTTTCCCTCTTCCTTTTATCCATCTTTCTCTCTTCCATCCTTTTCTTCTCTTGCTTCCCTTCAAATCCATAGGACTCAGTAAAATCTTTACTTATCTTATCAACACATGATATTATTTCTTCATATAATTATAATACATGGGAGACTATTTCTCTTATAAATTCTGGCTTAAGACCATGAAAGATATGATCCTTCTTTCTCTTTGGATCATGTGCATTGCTGGAGTTCTCATTCCTTCTACTGGGCGCCATTTCTAAACAATGGCATACACTAGATCAGTTTATGAATCAAAATACATAATCCCATACTTATAAAACACTTAACATAAATTGAACTATCTATGGATATAATCCATAATCATAAATATGTTTTCTTTGAGGAAGTATATACTCATAAACCCTTCATAATGATTTGTAAAGATAGTGAGAGTTATCCTAAGCATATCCCCCGGGAGTGTCGTAACCAAGAGTGCAGCAAGGCCCGTTGTCGTGCACCAGTTCCCGTTCGAGTCTAGCTCAAAGCGGTGTTTTCGGGTTTTACCCCTAAGTACATCTGTGCCAGAGCCGCCTCTACCTGCTCGTATCCAGACAGGGATGTATTGCTCGGAAAACTCACAAAATTTCTACAATACCAAAATTCTAGGAAGTTCTTCTATACTAATCCTCAAAGTTCATCTTAGGTCTACGTGCTCTAATCAGAGTTTATCTAAATCTAGCTTCCAAGGTTTGTACTAAACTTACTCTGATACCAACTGTAACGCCCCGAACCCAGTTACCCAGAGTCGGTGCATTACTTCGTAACATTGGCATGATCACAAGAAGATCAAATCCCGAAAGACCGATTGGTTTAGTAGCCTTGGAAACACTAGATATATTCATAAGTTTTACATTACATCATAAAATCAAAAACTACTACAACAACATAATGTTTCCACAGTCCACACTACAATCCCCTCATAATATCCCTGTAGGTCATTCATAACTTACATCTTCACTTCCTGGGAAAAATAAAACATAGAAAAGGGGTGAGCTCAAATGCCCAGTAAGGATAACAATATAGCGGAAACTTTCATCAATAAGAATAAACATTTAAGGCAATGTATAACTAAAACAAAAGCCTTTTAAACATGAACTTTCAACATGGTATGGCATAAATAAAATGAAATAATGCCATTTACTTATTCACATGGATATTCCACTAATCGAATAATCACATGCAAAAATAAATAACCACTTTCATAATGTTGGAATGCATAATGCCAGACTATCATAACCACATAGCCAAGGCCTCGTGCCAAGACTACAAATAAGATTTTGTCAAGGCCTTGTGCCAAGACACTAGTTTGTCTCATGAGACCTACCGATGCATCGAGGAGCTATAGCGGGCTCCACCCGTCACTTATTAAGTCCAATGCATTCCCATATGAAAAGGTTTAAACATAACATAAACATTCGTATTAAAACTAGCATACGAAATGTCAATAATTTCACCATAAACTATGAATGGTATAAAAATAGCACATCCACAGTCAAACATATCACAAAACCTTCAATACAATATAGAAGTTTTGTATCATAATAAATCAACTTCAAATAATCTTAAAATCCATCAATGGATGTTGACATAGATGAAATCAAAATTCTTTTTAAAGAAGTATCTCCTTTTATTTTAAAATCATTTAAGATCCATATAAAATAAAACATTTTCTTTGAAAATATTCTTATAAGCTTGTATGGAAAGATTCAACGATTTTATAACGGCGGAAAATAACCGCACCCGCCGTATAAGTTAAAAAAAAACATTCTTATCTTAATTCTGTCGAAAAGGTTAAAAAGGACCTTGTTTTGAAAACGACGGAAAGATTCCTTTATAAACCTCTTATAAAAAGTCAAACAAGGGTATAAATGAATTTAACCCATATTCTTGTAAATAGTAAAAATGTTTTGAAATACATTTTTAAGAAACATGGATGTGGATGATAAAGATATCCCAGTAGATTATTACGTATAAACAACCTCGGATAATGAAGAGATTGTGAAATAACCCTTACCTTGTACTTTTCCTTGGTTGGGGTAGGTTAACCTCCTGTATAATGGTGAAATAGTTGTTATTAAATTATACAAGAATCATATATATTAATATGATATCATATATGATCTTTTAACATTGATTTGTTAATAATATCATAGAATTATCGTCGTTTCGGGAGTTAACTTACTCATTTTCTTTTATATGTTTTGTTACATAAGCCATGGTTGTTGTATCTTATTCATATCCAGAATGATATACAGTCCTTAAACATCATTTTTAAATCATCAAATGATAATTATACTTGAATGGATACGATGGAGAATGAATCTCATCGCGTTCGTGGAGACGGTAGTCCGTACATACGCACGAGCGACAATATCATTCTTTTGATATTAAAATAATATATAAATGGATGGTATATCATATATACAGAATCATTAACATGTTATATTTATTATTTACATGAGTTACACATCATTATTATACCCATCCAAATAATATTATATTGAATAACAATTACACCACGACGTGGAGACGGTAAGCCGTACGTACGCACGTATGGTGACATGTTATTCAAAGGGTGGATAGAATACTGAATATGATTTTACCATATTTATAATAACATCACAGTATATGTGAGATACTGGATTTATTATTTAAGAATGGTAAGAACAAAGGAAGAAGAAGTGGAAGAAGAAATGAACTTAGAAAAGGGTGGTGAAATCATTACCTCTTCTTCGGGTTCTTCCTTTTGATTTGATCAAAAGGGCTCCTTAGGTTGGCTTTCTGATCAAACTAAGGCCTCTAGGTTGTATTGAGGGATGTTGGGAGAGTATTTGGGCAGAGTTTGGCCGAACCAAAAGGCTTTGAAGGTGTGAAGAAATGAGAAGGAGGAGTGCCCTTTTATAAGAGGGGTGAGGGGCACCTTTGGAAAAGTTAGAAATATTAATTTATAATAAATTCATATTAGGTTTACAAAGGCTCCAAAGTTGACTATTCAAAGTATGAGGTGTGGATAGGTCGAAAACAACTCATCCAATAGAATTTAGACAGGTTTGGGTACTTATATTAACCTTATCTTTAAGTATTAACTCTAAGTTAATTAGTTTCACTTTTACAATGTCTCTTTGTATTTTTGATTAATAAACTTACTATATACATCCAAGCGACCCCCAAGTTGTCCATTAATGAGGAACCTATCATAATATAAGTCTCTTGGCCGAACCTTAGATTTTTAGGAATTTAATATCAATTAATAATATAATATTTGTTTTAAGAACTCTTTTATGTCAATTTTGACACTATTCAATAGTTGATTTTTGTGAAACTCCTAACAGATTGATTACTTCGAACAAAGTCAATTAAATCAATCCTAATATATCATATTATCATAGAAAATTAGTTTAATTCATTAAAAGTTTCATATTATAATTATTTGGGTATTTATAAGATCAATTATTTTTATTTTTCACTATTTTAGTAATTACTGCATCATCATTGTGTCATAAATAAAATAAATTATATAATGTCTAAAAATTATAAATAAAATATCATTATGTAGGAAATCTTTTTATATTTCTAATGAATATTTATAATCGAAAATCCAACATGTATAACCCTATGTAAAAATTGTTCTTCTAAAAGATGTAAGCTTATGCCATTTTTATTTTTATTTTAACTTTATTAATATAAAGTGTCCCTACCACATACAAGTGGATCCATGGGGTCCCAAAATAGACCCAAAGATGCCCATGGTCGACCATGTATCAACCAATAGGGTTAAGACACGTTTTAGGGTAATTTAGTATTATTATAATATTATTTTTTTAACCCTTATTTACCGGATTTACCCTTAACCATGGTAAATAAAATATTTACCGCAGTAATTATTCAAAATGTCTAAAAATAAAAGTTGCCTATTTACACAATTTGAACATCCTGATTCCAAATATGGAATCCATTTTTCTAAATTCAAAACACAGAAGTGGCAGAAATTAATTTAAAATTAATTCCCGCTGTCAAAACAAAAAGCGTGTTTTTAAGAGATAATAACTATCAAAAGATTGACACTTGTTTATGTTCGGTTTAATTGTATAATTATGTCCAATGACCAACATTATATTAAATGGTAAAAATATATTCTAAATATACTTTAAAACCACTCAAATTAATAATTTATCACTATTAATTATTTTGATTAAAAAAGTTGTTTTTAATTAAAATTTAGTAATTTTCACTATTCATCAAAATATGAAAGTTATCCGAAATGTACCAAAATTTCACCCTAGGCTAATTTTGATATTCCGAATCCAAAAATGAAGTCCATTTTGAAATATAGAATATATATGAATTCAAAAGTAGGTATTACTATTCACAACGGCTAGTTTAATTAGTTATGGTGTGTTAGAACTCGGTGTTGCGTACAACACATGCTATCACATTAATCAAAGGGAAACGTACCGTGGAAGCTTGGGGTGTTTCATTTTAAATTTTTGATGTCCCCATTTAGTCAAAAAGTTTAAAATATTGTATTTAAAAAGGTTTCACTATTAGAAGTTGATAAAAGTGAAATACTGAAAATGAATCTGTTCTTGCATTATGACTAAGAAACTCATAATAGGGATTCTAAAATTATAAGGATTATATAAAGTTCAAAATGTAGTTAATACTATTCATGACCTCTTTTAATGGTGTGATTGAACTTTGTGTTGCGTGTAGTGCAAGTTATTGAATTATTTTTAAGAAATAACACACTCTGAAATCCTGGGGTGTTACATGAAATGTTGGGGTTGATTAAAAAAAATTATTCTAAGTGATAAATTTTTATGGATTTAAAGAAAATAAAATACTAAATAGTGCCAAAATTTTCATAAATGAGTTATTAAAACAAATATTATATTATTAATTGATATAATATTCTTAAAAATATAAGGCTCCGCCAATGGACTTATACGAGGTTATATATATTAATAATTAACCACTTGGGGTATTCTTGGCTTGTTATAGTAAATTTACTAACCATATAATATAAAAATACAAACAGACATGGTAAATGTCAAACTATTTAACTAAGAGTTAAATCTAAAAAATAAGGTTATTATAGTGACCTAAACCTATCTAAAACCTATTGGTTTAAAGGTTTTTGACCCATACCTACCATATCCTCGAAATAAATCATTTTTGAGCCTTTATAAATAGAAAATTAGTCTATTGTAATATAATATTTCAAGATTTTTCGAAAGTGACCCTCACCTCTCTTATAAGCGGGTACTTCCCCTTCTCTTAATTTCACACCTCCAAAGCCATTTGGATTAGACAAACCATACCCAAATATCCTGCCAACTTCCCTCACACCATGATAGAGTCCTTACTTGGATCATAAATTCAACTTAAGGAGACCTTTTGATCAACTCAAAAGGAAACACCTGAAGAAGAGGTAATAATTTCACCACCCTGTTTCAAGTTCTTTTCTTCTTCCAATTCTTCTTTAAGTATTCCATATATAAATAATAACTCCAGTTCCTTCTACATAATTTGATATTATTATAAATATGGTATAACCATATTCATTATTCTATCCATCCTATAAATAAAAATGTCATCATACGTGCGTGCGTACCGCTTACCGTCTCCACATTGTGGTGTAGTTTGTTATTCAAACACTTCATTATTTTGGATGGGTAGTATAATAAGTACAACTGATATAAATAATAAATATAAAAGTTTAATGATTGTTTATATATGATATAACATCTGATTACATACTATTTCACCATCAATATAATGATATTGTCGCTCGTGCAGACGTATGGATTACCGTCTCCACGAACGTGATGAGATTCATTTTCCATCATAATCATTGAAGAATAATTTCCATTTTATGATTAAAAATAATGTTTATTAAAATAATATCCTTCCTTATGTTAATGAAATACATTTTATCCATAACTAAAATGTCTTACATAACCATGAATATAAAGGAAAACGAGTCAATTAACACCAGAAACGATGAAACAATTGAAATATCATTAACAAAGTAATATTATAGGAACATATATGATATAATATTAATGTATATAGTTGTTTAATAATTTAATAACAATATTTTAACTATTATACAGGAGGCTAACATACCATAGACTAAGTAAAAGTACAATGTAAGGGTTAATTCTACAACATGTTCATTATCCAAGGTTGTTTTTATGTGATTATCTACTGGGACCTCTTTATCATCCACATCCTTGTTTTATAAAAATAATTCCCAAATGAATATTTTAAGGTTTTATAGAAGGGAATATTTAACTATATCATCATTTTAAAAGGGTTTAAATACTTATTCTTCTAAATCATTTTCATTAATGTCCATGTTTTCAGTGGTTTTACGGATTTATTTATATGGACATGAATATTTTTAAAATGTTAATTCCTTTCAAAGTTTCAAAGAAGAATGGGATAATTTGATTCCGAAATTTCTTTAAATGTCTTCCTATCTAAATTGTGTGACTTTTACATGTTTTTATGGAAAATTTATATTTCTCTCAAATAGGTTTATAAATCATTTTCATCTATGTCAACATCGTTTGATGGATTTTAATCTTGTTTGAAGTTGAATTATTATCATAAAAATCATCCATATTGTATTAAAGGTTATGTGATATGTTTGACAGTGTATGTGTTATTTTAATACCATTCATGATTTAGGGATAATGAATTGATATTTATTATGCTAGTTTCAATACGAATGTTTATGTTAGTTTCAACCTTTTCATATGTGGAATTCATTTGACTTAGTAAGTGATAGGTAGAGCCCGCTATAGCTCATCGATGAATTGCTAGGTATAATGAGAAAAACGAGAGTCTTGGGCCAAGACATTGACAATATATTATTTTTAGTCTTGGCACAAGGCCTTGACTATGTGGTTATGAACTCTGTAATTATTCCTTCCATCATTATGAAATTGGCTACTGATACTTCATGTGATTATTCAACTAGTAGAATATCCATTGAATAAGTAAATGGAATTATTTGATTTTATATTTTCCATATTATGCTGAAGTTTATGATTAAAAGTATTTTGTTTTATTCTTATACATTTCCTTAAATGTTTATGCTTATTTGTGAAAGATTCTGCTATATTGTTATCCTTACTAAGCATCTGATCCCACCCCTTTCTATGTTTATTTTTCCCAGGATGTGAAAATTATTTTATGGTTTACCTGAATCGATAGGCTAAGGATATGTGAGTGTTCAAAAGGGGAAAAAATGTTGAAGATATTTTTATTTCATGATGTAATGTAAAACTTATGAATGTATCTAGCACTTCCAAGGCTAATAAACTGATCAGTTTTTCGGGACATGATTCCTTGTATCATGCTAATGTTATGTAATAATGCACCAACTCTGGGTAACTGGGGTCTGGGCGTTACACCACATATAAACATATTTTTTTGGGTTTCTATGTGTACTTTGGGAACCAATCTGTACATTACCATCCCAGACATTAGATTTTTTGTTTAGTTTCTACCTTAGGATTTTGTTTAGAATTTTATTTAGAGAAATTTTTTATTTTTAATAAGTATAAAATAACTGTGGTATGGTAACGTTTTTATATTATCTTTATGATTTGGAGTTATTAAATCATATTTATTATATATCCACAATGTACTTTTATTATGAGGGTAAGGGCTTACCTATGTGTGATTTTATACATCATTAGTCATTGTCATTAATTGAGGAGTCCTGATGATAGAAAATAGGGGTTTTTATATATATTTCTTCATTATTGGACAATATGCAGTACAATAGGGTGGAAGGCCATGGTAGAGTGGTATCAAAGGGTTTTTATTATATTTTATTGTGTTTGGAGTTACACTCTTTTAGGATTTTAGGGGTTGTTAGGTAAATGGTTCCAGTTAATCAGGGAGCATCATATATGTCATGTAGACCAGCTAGAACATAGTATTTTGGGGCCCCCTGATATTATGATCATAATCTAAGTATACGAAACAACCAAGTGAGGTGGTTCAAAATTAAAGTTATATACATGTGGCAGGAACAGACATCATGATTCTTTTCATTCATATCTCAATTGGGTGGTCTTCAGAAGTTAGATGAATAAATTTAGTAAACCTTCATATAATTACATACTATCATTATTATGGAATCATTATTTTCCCTTTAGTTATTGTTCCTAGAAATAATTTTAATGTTGTTTAGGATGGCATGGTTCGGTAGGCTAGCCCATTTTACCACAAAAGGGTTGATACAACAAAGTAAGATAATGAGGGGTAGATGATGTTGTGTAACATTAAGTGGAAATCCCTATAAACATATGATTCTATAATATTTGATCTAGAGATAGAGTGATGGTCGAATGATCTCAAGATTTCATCCATACTGCTTCTGGACCATTTGATGGACTTGTTTCTTTAGTAATCAGTCAAATGAGGGGTCCAACATGTTAGTGGTGGACATTGAATCATATGTCAGAGAATAAGGAATAGGTGAGTGTATTCACTAATGGTTAGGGATATCATTAGAGGGGATATATTACGGTTCCTCAAGAAGATGTTTTGTTAGTATTAAATCATATATTTTAGGTCCATTGTGGATTCGACCAATGGGGAGTCTTCCCCAGTAGGTACTTTTAGGTTTTTTAGATCCTCATTTCTCTAATTCTGTTCCTAGTTGATTTAGACAAATATGTTTCGGTTTTGTGGGATAATATTAATTTTTGGAAAAATTCCCTAGTTGTTTATAAATCATATCAGAATGATCCTTAGTAGAATCCCATTAGGAGGTCATTTCTATAGCAGAGTAAGTAGGCTTATGCTCTGCAGAGAAGATATATGGAATTAAGGGTTTGAACTTTAGATATTTCTCATCTTTAGTGTCAAAAAATGAATCTTTGTAGTAGGGGTCGATGTTAGTAGTGAGTAACGAGATATGGAAATATAAATTTTTATATTGTGGAGGTCCCTACATTAGAGGGAATAGAGGCCATCAGAGTTAAAATTAGTATATCATCCCCCCTTATTTATACCATGTTTGACTCAGGAGCCTCAGACACCTTTGTTTCTCCCACATTACTCCATTCATTTGGATTTGATGTGTAACGTGTTCCCATACCCCTGGTGCTAAATATATTATTTAGATGAATGAAAATACTATGATTTGTGCTTGTTTTGGAGACTGATGATGAAAAAACATTATCCAATAGGGGATCTCATTTTATAAGAGATACTATTGTACTACATCATCATCAAAATTGAATGGTTTTATTTCTTATGTGTGATTATTAACTGCATCTTGAGTATGGTTTTGTCCTCATATATGGATGTTCATCATGTAGTTTTAATTTTTGAATGGTGTTTTCAAAGGGTTAGTAGACATGTGTAGCCCCATATCTATTTTATGAAAGAATTTTTTGTGAAATCAATAAGTTCTTGGATGGTGGAGTATAGATGAGTTATTTTATGGAGTTTCAATATGTTTTCCCTGAAAAGGATGTGACACTACGCCCTAGACATGATGTTGTGTTTTGAATAGAGTTGTAACTCGGTGCCACAATAATTTCAATGGATACAAATTTTATATAACCATCTAAGCTATGAGAATTAAGGATTTAGACTTAAAAATTCATGTAGAAAGGTTTCATCTATCTTATTATGTATCTATTGAGAGATCTATTGTTATTCTCCAAGAATTTGGATTATAGATTATGATGTGTAAAGGCTACTGGAGGCCTAATCAAGTGTCAATAAATAATGTATACCCCCATTTGAGGAATGATACTATTTTTCACCACTTTAGAGGAGATAATTGTTTTTATATGATATATATTTTTCTAGATATCACAAGTTTTGGTTAAATATATATGATATCTTTAAGACTATATTTTGGTGAAGGTATGGGAAATTTGAGTTTGTGACCATGTTCATCAGTTTCATAAAAACAATGAATGTGTTTATAGGACTCATGAAAATTGTGCTCAATGAGTTCCTAAACTAGTATATGTTTTTTTTTTCAATTTCTGATATTTATCTACTCAAAGTTAGATGAGGAGGATTTGAATTATATTAGATAAACCATCAAAGTTCTTTGACGGCATAAGATCAATGTAAATTTTTCTATGTAATTTTTTTGGGTGTAGAAGAAATATTTTCTTGTGTATGTGGTATCCCAACATTGGGTTCTTATATAGCCATAAAATAATGAGTTAGGATTTCCTTGTGACATGCCCATGAATGTTGTAAAGATTCATTGTTTCTTTTTTCTTACAGGCAATTACCCGTTGTTTGGGTGTTTTTTTTTCACATATACGGTGGACCCATTGATAGATCTAAACAAGAAAGAACATGTATTAATCTACAATAATAAATGTCAAGAATAAATTGACAACCTAAAGGGAAGATTTATCTATTCCCCATTACATCAATTTCTAGAATAAGGTGGTATGAATAATTTTTTGTGTGAAACTTCCCTTTTAGGATTGGGAGGTATATAGATGAAGCTGATGAAAGTGATAACTAATGGGTCTAGGTAATTAAATCCCTAAGGTTATAACTAGTTCACCCATCATCTGAAGATATACGAGGTTGTATTCATGTTGAATCTATGTTGATTTTTTTCAGTGAACACTTTTTGGTCTTTGTTGTTCATAACAACTGGAGGTATATTTTCTCTCACCATGAATGGAATCTATGACAATCGAGGTTAATGGAGATTCTTTAGAAATATGATTTTGATATATACTATATCTTATGAATTGGAGATCTAATGGATTATTCATTAACATGAATTTTGAAAAGGGATGTTTTAAATAAGTGTACTGATTCTTCAAGGCACATGGAGGAGTCAATATACATGCATCTATATGTGGAGGTAATTGAGGGTGGAGGTTTCATATTACATATAACTATGTAATCCTCACTAATATTTTAAGTGGAGGAGTCTTAGCGGGGAGACTCAGAGTTATAGGTGATATAAGATTGTAAGGGCCATAATGATTTACTATAGTTATGTTGAGAGGCTAGTTTAAATCAGATGTTGTTTTTTTAGAAGATGTACATTCATTTGTTAATTCATGATGATGTACTTTTTGAGTTTCTTTGATTATATTGATTAATTTACCCATGAGTATCTTAGAGTTATTATGGTTCGATGATATATTTCTGGTGGAACTATATTAAAATGTATGTTGTAGTGTACGTGGATTAGTGTGAAGTTATTCCAATTGGTAAAGGGAGAACATTATGTTCCTAGTGGTTCTTGGTAGCCCTTTTATGTACCTGAGTGTATGTGGGATGACATGGAAATTGATTTCGTTATAATATTTCCCTAGGGTTAGAGAGGTTATGATTTTATATGGGTAATAATGGATTGGCTGATAAAGTTGGTCCACTTCCAAGGAATCAATGATGTATAAACAATAGATGTTTTTACAAAGAGGATTTTTAATGGGTTCTTGAGGCTATAGAGTTCCAAAGTCCATTATCATGAATAAGGAAGCTTGTTTTACGTCATGAGTCAAGAAAGTATTTAATAACTATTTTGGAACATTGATACGTCTCTTCACTACGTTCCATAATAATATCGATGGATAAATGAGTTATTCCATCTAGATGCCGGAGGATATGTTTCAAGAATATATCTTTAATTTATGTAGACTTCATGAAAATTAGTTTTTTCTGACTGAGTTCTGTTATAAAATACAACACATCCATCATTATTTCAACATTCTAGTGGTCGTATCAGAGGCCATGTTATTTTCTATTATACTATAATGAGGTTGGGATGTCATCAATTCCCAAACTATATATATTGTAATGAATATAATATAAGTTTTATGTAGTTTGTGATAGTATGAAGGTGGGATAAGACTAATAAAAATATTAAAATGATTGTAGTAGTAAACCCTTGTATACCGACGTTAGGAGCTGCATCCTCTCAATGGTTTCCCCTCATCATGGGAAATAGTGTTTTATAAAGGGGACTGAGTATTATCCTTGGTTCATGGGTCACTATTAGGTTTTGGGGCATGTTTTCATGGTGGTGTATTACTTGGAACATCCATCATGGCTGGATAGGATCCATGAAATCATCAATGTATTACAAATACATTGATATCTTCATGAATAATATAATAACATTGAAGGAGAATATTATGTTTTCAAGGGTGATATGAAATTCATGGAGGGACCATTGGAGATCTAGAATCATCGAGAGAAGGTGTTTCATGGATGAACCATTCCATTCATTTGTTTTTTGGGAGGCATAGTGTCTTTGAGGGGAGTGAATAGAAACATGGTACAAATATTAACACCCAAAACCAAATAATTTTTTTGAATTTTGTCTAATTACTTTTCTCTAATATGATTTTAATCGTGAATCTTTTTTATGTATGAAAAGTTATTTTTTATTTTTCTAATTATTTTTTTTAAATATTTAGGAATATTAACAGAGGAAATCCTCTTTCTAATCAAGACACATTATATTATTGCATGTTTTAAAACATTGTGGGTGAGCTAGTGTCCACCAAATTAGACATTCTCTAGATACTAAGGGTTTATTTTCTTGATTTTTTTTCTTGGAGTAGTATTTTTTGATAGTCATAAATGTCATTTTATTGGGATTCTAATATAATTAAATGGTTGTGTGGATGTTTGTGGGATAAATATTTCTTACCACTAGTGTGTGTAGGTGGATTTTTTTGTTGTAATGATATTATACTGTTGTATCTCATGGGATATTTGTTCAACCCCTACCCCCATCCTTTTATTTTTTCAATGTCTGGGTTTTCTTTTTCATGAAGGTAACTGTTTGATAGGTATGTAATGTAATATTTCAAATATTCTCAGAATTTCCTTTAATTTTTACCTCCATTCAAGATCTATTTTATATTTTCGTGGTTATATGGATCCTTGAGGTGGTTTTTTTCCAATTAATGAATACTACATATTTGGAAATGGATTTTCAATCCATTTTCATTGGTGTTTTGGCATGGTGGGTCTATTTGGGGAAAACATGTTATGGGACCATGCCCTGTTGAAGGGATGGTGTGGGGATTGTTGGACTAGTTACCTATATGTGTGCCAATAGAATGTTGGAAATACCGATGGTGGTAGTGGTTTAATTCATGGTTCCTTTGGGACATTATTGTGTGAAAAATGTATATGAAGCTCACCACTCCATATCCTTAGTATTTTCTAGGTAGAAATAGTCAAGGGGCAATGTTAGGACACACTAGTTGGTCATTGTAGATAATGAAATAACCTACAACTATTGGAACAAGTTGTGGTCTATGATAGCATGGCATTCGTTTACCATTTTTAAAACATGTGTAAAAAGAGGATCTCAAGTGAGACCTTTGGATGCCGCATAGACTAGACCCACCAAAATCATTTTGGATCCTCACCATGTCTTGGTGGATTCCAACTGGATTTTCATATAATTAAGAGGCTGAGTGAACCATTGATTAGAGTTATAGATATTCCCTCAAATCTTGGATATCCCCTATTTATACTCTATTTCTCATGTATACTCCCTTAGTGTTTTTAATCCCTTGGTTCATTTTGGATCTTTCAGCATGGATTAATTTTTATTGAGGTAAATCTATCCTCCCCCATTATTTATTATTATCTTTCTATTCTATTCTTGAGTTTTATTTAGTGAATGATATAAACTTTTTTTGCTCTTTTTTATGGTTGATGTTTTTTTCATAATAATATAGTTTTGATTTCATCTAGATTATTTGTGATTAATCCATGGTTCATGTGGATTATTCATTAAATATTCATTGAGGTAGGCGATCCTTTTCCGTTCCAAACTATACATACATGTGATATTATCATTCTTTTTCAATCCTATGGGAAGATTTTATGAAATTATATAATGAAGATAATTAAATAGATTAATAATAATTAATTGGGAAGGGATGAAATTACAAGAGTTTTCTTTTTTTTTTGATAATTTTAAATGTATGGTTGAGCATGAATTATATTATTTTTAAAATTGGAATATGATGATATTTGTTTTTTTGTTTAATATATTTCAATAAATGAACATTTTTTCTAGTTGATTTGATTCACTAAACATTACAAAAGATAATATTGTATATTTGGCTAATGATTTTTTTCATGGAATTTTGGTTTTTTAAGATAATATACATTAAAATACTAAATAAATATTACAAAATACATTTTGTAAAACTAATATTTAATATTTTAAAGTTTTGATGTGTCATGGTCATTTTAAGTAGATGTTATGATGTTGACTAGTTGTGATATGAATAATCTATAATTTGGGACTTTTTTGATATGTGAAGGATGGATCGTTATGTGTTATGTTTTCTTAGTTTCCATGAACTGATGGAATGGATTGTGCGTGAAGAAAATGAAATTTCATGAGTTTGAATGACTAATGAACACTTGAATTAATGATTTATGTATAGATACAATATTTCTTCTAAATATAAAATGAAAAAAATTGATAAAGGATAATGGTGTGAAATTGTAAAATCTAGAGAGTGGTAAACAAAAGGAATATAGAATATGGAATGTGTGTGGATTTCCTATGTAGTGTTGTTAATATAGAGGTGGTAGCTAATGTAGAAGTGGTTGTGATACCTTTTAGTGATGTCGTGAGTTATGATGGTTCCATTTTTATAAACCTAGATATTGGTATTATATGTGAATTTTATATATTGTGTTTCCAAATAATTTTTATAGGAAATAGATCTGCATCAAGCACTATTTGTCGACACACAAATCTTTGGGGGGTTATTCTCCCATCCTCTATGATGGTGGGGATAAATTTTTGGCTCCCCCCTCTTCCCTGCTCTCTCCTTTAGAACATATTATTATTCACAAGTCTGGATAGATTGCAGATGTAGAAAAATTATAGTTTTCATTGATGATATTTATTATGTTATTCATTGTGGAGTTTGTTTTTTTAGGAAGATGGAATGAGGTTCATGTCCCTCATGTTCATGATATCATATTATCATGATTATATGGTTGTGATTGTGGGATGATGTGGTTGTAATGACTAGTTTCAAATGAGGTTCTTCGTATGATGAGGAAACCCAAGTTCCTTTAGTTGGATGTGATATGATTTCCCTAGTGTCATTGAGTTTTATTACTATTGTAGGGATGGTAGCACCAGGACATATGATGTTGGAGTATGAGAGATTAATGTCTATTGGATTTTTTTTCCAGGAAATCTTAATTTATAGGATTTATATTAAGTAATTATACTTATATTATTTTTTTGTGACTGTTCCATTATGATGATGTGTTTGGTTTGTTGACTTGTTTAGGTGGGTTTTGGTTTTATTTTTTTCCGACATGTTCATTTGTATTCTCTTATCATATGTTCACAATACACATTGGGTATTATCCTACTATGTTTATAAGTTATTCTCACCATGTGTATATACAAATGGTTTCACATGTTTCTAGGAGGACGTCGTGGACCAAGATAGACATTACCATTCGAAACATCAGAGATATTGTTGAGTTGCTTCCTTCAGTTTCATTTGGTTTTTTTATATAGATCCAATTTTCATTTTTTCATTATACATTGATTGTAGGATGGTTTTAATTTTTCATTTCCCTTTATAATGTTGAGTTTCATGGTTATTATATTTTTTCTCCCTTATGATATAATTTATTATGAAATTAATTTACTCCATACATCAGATTTTATATACCCTTGTTGATAGCTAGTATCCTAGGACCTACAAAATGGGGGACTCATGGTGTCATTATCTCTATGCCTTCATTTTCTCCAAGAGAGGGGAACCATTATGGAGACAGGTTCATATGAATACATCATAAAAAAATGACGACGATATATTCTACAACATCAAAATATAATATACATGGATCAAATCCCATGTCCCATTTACAAAATTTCAATAGATATAAGGCTTACTCAATGCATTGGAAATATATGTAATTTTATATAAACACACATAAAAATATAATTGATATTTATAAATATGCATATCGTTGTGTGTGTGTTTGTTCTACATGTACATAAAAATTATGAAATCGAAGAAAAATAAATCATATGTCATGACATAGTTATCCCATGAAATGAAAATATATTTTTAAAAATATATATATGTATTTAAAAATATTTAATAAAAATTAATGGTGAGTTAAAAAAAGAATATAAATAAACATTAATTAATTTATATTTTATAATAAATGTACAAATAGAATGATATATAATTTAAAGAATAAAAATTAGAATCATATTGATGAATAAAGAAGAAATTTTATACACTAAAAATGATATTTTCTTATAATATTCATAATGTTTATAGAAACTCTAATAAAGTAAAAGATTATGAAATGTATGATAAATATTAAAAAATGAGGGTATGTTATATTTTGAAAAACGCCATATAATTTTTTTGATGTAAGTGAAACATATATTAAAAAATAGTGATAGAATCAGACGTAGAAAACCATAATGGTAAAAGGATGAAAATTACATTACAAAGTGTACAGTAAAATCAAAGAGAAACTAGGGACAAAGATAACATTTATTCTTGTAAATGAAACGGAAAATGTAACAAAAAACGAAAAAGGATAGTTATTTCTAATGAAATAACTATTATAATTTTTTTGTTTCTATTTTTTAGTCAATGTGTACCACCCTTCCAAATGAATCATTTCATTAAGAAATTACCATAAATTCATGAAAATGTGTATTGTTCAAGAGGATATGAGTGTTGGATTATAACAAAAAATTTGGTAGAATTATTTCTTACCTTTATTCTCACTTATATATTTATTATATGCCTAAGAAATAGTCCTAAATATCTATGTGGGACTAGATTCCATCATGGAAGTGATTGATCATTGACATGCATCGATGTGAACATATAAATATGTTATACATTATACATTGAAAATTTAATATATATATATATATATATATAAACATAATAAAAAACCATAGATACATATATCAGAGAATCTAAATAATTAACTTTTAAATTAATTATTCTCTGTGTTACAGATGCATAGATAGGTTATCTAGAATTTATAACTATATAGTGATGTGGTAGGTGTTGTGGAGATAAGAGTAGGTCCATTAAAAGGGATTGTAATATATCAGCATGATGGAATCAAAACGCACTTAGTTTGGTTTCATGTAATGGAACAGAACATTTTTTTATATTCATATGAAAATAACCATCTTTGTGACTTATATGGCTAGGTATCCATGAATAAGAAATTTACCTTTTATGTTTGTGTGTTTAGGATTACATATAATCATGATTTGGTATTGTGGAGTGGACTACTATGTGATTGTTACTAAGAAATAGATTATGTGGGACTTATAAAGGATCTGGATGCAGCCAAATTGTGGCTGTTGGGAGCGCCCAACTTTTCATTTTCTATAATTGATATCCAATTTGGGATTAATACGACGATAAATTATAGTATCCACATATTAAGATCAAATATCTAGAAAAATTAATAAAATGGAACCGGATCCTAGATAGAAGATCTTGTGCATCGTGTTTATAATTAATTTAAATAATTTATGTGGAAATAAAATACCTGGATCTTTGATACATTCATATTTGATAATGTTGAACATATGGAATGACCCTTATGGATTGTCTCGTTAGGTTTTTGAGGATCTAAACCCGAATCCCTCTAGCAGTGATCCAAATGTGTTTCTATCATCTTCGATTGACACTAATATTTCTCTGGGTGCTAAAACGGTGAAGAAAGTGTCTTGAGTTGATTGTTCTTGATCGCATGTTCTTTGGTCTTGAAGAACTTATGTCATTTCTGAGAGGAGAGAGGAGAGGATTTGAGAGAGAAATTTTTTTGGCTCAACAATTATCTCACCATTGGAAATTTGGTTCACCAAAGAATTATGTCACAATAGATGTACCTATCTATTTAATGGCATGAGGTTTTTGTTACAATATTTAACTAAATCAAACTAATTAAATACATTCATATCCTTAGATAAAACCCATGATATATAATAACAATAACAACACTATTATTCATGGGGTGCCAACTTGTGGAAAATAGAATCATAAATGAAATTCTATGCCAAATAATGATAAAAATGTTATTATAATTTAGTCTTGTGCCAACTAATTAAATAATTATTTAACATCTTGAAAATAATTATTTTACTACCAGGGCAGCCTTGGTCTATTCGAACTCTACTTCTATTTATTGAATATCTGAATAATAAATAATTTATTCCCTTAAATAAATATTTTATTTACAAACTAGTAATTATATATTTATTAAATGTTCATGAAAATAAATATATTTAATTTAATTTATGATATCATCTTAACTTGAATAATATTAATCCATAGTCTTGAGAATAATATTAATTCCATTAATTACATTAAAATAAATAATTTAATCGATACCATAAGAAACACTTAGTGTGTGACCCTCTTGGATTCATTCTTGTTGGCATTAGAGGGGCTTGAATAAAATCCAAGAGTAATTTTTTGAAATAGGTCATGGAACCCAAGAGGAAGAATGTAAAGTCGTAATGATTACATCCACATATGAACACTCACAATTTAATATAATCACTTTGCCTCAATATCTCATCAAGAAGGTTCCATGATAGTGTCATCAACATGTCTGCATGATATGTCTTTCTTTGAATACCTGACATAAACTAGTTAATGTAGCATGAAAATGTAATTTAGGGTGATAGATTTATTTAAATCAAAGGGTCGAGAGATCAACTTCCATAAATGGAAGGGACACATTCTTCCTCGACTTATCAATTAATAACATGTCATTCGTGACACAACCAACATACCATGCTTCCCTCTGACATATTGCGTGATGTTTTTTGTCATTAAATCAAAGTGAGCAAGTCATAACACATATTAATGATAATATAAAAGTCTTAGGTTCATTACACATTCTCACATATAAGAATATACGATGGCCCCAAAACATTTAGAAGTCCTACTGGGGGGTCTGTGCTCATAATCTCCCATCTTGGAGATTACCAAGTGAGAACATCATGAGAACAAGTCTCATCTACATATGAGTACTCATACCTGAGGGTCTGTATACTAGTTGTCCCATCATAGTATATCATCCAACCACATAACCATATTTATGAATATTGTCATAGTACATTAAGGTTCTCATCATAACAGGTAACTGTTATGACCTTATTAATGAAAAAAAATACTCCAGGATATTATTACATTATAGTCATGTAGAACAATGAACAATATGTAATAAGATAGTTAATTTTTAAATACATTAAATATTAATGTAATTAATGTACAAATCGTTTGTTCTAGGACACCAACTCCAAAAAACTCCCACTTGGACTTGATCCAACGAGCTATATCTTTCAGCCCTATAGACCTCACATGATGATCATGTTTCTACTAATATAAGGCTTTAGTCAAGGGGTCCTCC
Source organism: Viscum album (assembly GCA_963277665.1). Taxonomy (NCBI): domain Eukaryota; kingdom Viridiplantae; phylum Streptophyta; class Magnoliopsida; order Santalales; family Viscaceae; genus Viscum; species Viscum album. The sequence goes on from OY728126.1 coordinate 1,191,193,688, forward strand.
ATGTTGTATTCCACGGAAATACTACTCACTACATCTTTACCACTTTTAGAAAAATCCCGTATAAGATGATACTTCCGTAGTATGTGTTTCGTCGACTGATGTGACCTTGGATCTTTTGTGAGATCCACCGCTACAGTATTATCATAATTGGGTGTTATGGGATATTTACTTGTATGTACCCCATCCAGATCTTGGGTGATTATTTTCTCCAAAACTAACAATTATTGTACCTTAGAAGCTTCAATATACTCAGACACTACTGTAAAATCTGCGACCATACTCTACATTGAGCACTTCTAGCTCACATCACCTCCATTAAATGTGAAGATGTATCCCATCTATGACTTCATGTTATCCTGATCTTTCTGGAAACTAGCATCTACATATCCTATGATGAATATTTCTTCATCTCTTTTATAAACCAGGAATATAGACTAGTATATCTTAGATACTTAAGGATATTCTTGACAACCATCCAATGGCTGTCACCTAGGTCAACTTGATATCTGGCTACCACATTTAATGCATATGAGACATCTAGCATAGTACATATCAAGACATACATTAATGACCTGGTCAATTATGTTTATAGATTCATTTCCATTCTCTCCCTTTCTCCATGCGTCTAAGGACACATTTTAATAGAAAAATGAATGCCATGTGACACTTGCAACAATCCTCTCTTAGATCATTCGATAATGAATCTCTTCATTATATTGAAAATGTATGTACTTTGACTTTGGCCCAGAAACCTCTTAGATCTATCGTGAAGGATCTTGATCCAAGGAATATATGTTTCCCCACATAAGTATTTCATGGAGAAGAATTGATTAAACCATGCCTTAAAATACAGTAATAATGGTATGTCATTTCGAATACATAATATTTACTCAATATATACTATTAGGAAAATGAATTCACTCCCACTATACAATTTTTAGACACAAGGTTTGCATTATTTACTTATAAAATTAAATTCTAGTTTGGATTTATCAAAAATAATGTTCCAGGAACTAGATGCTTTCTTTAATCCAAAAATGGATTTCTAAAACATGAATATCTTATTGGAAACCTCTAGAGTCACATACCTTTCTAGTTGTGTCATGTAGACATCTTCTTGAAGGTTCCTATTAAGGAAGGATATTTTGACATCCATTATCCAAATATCATAGTCATGGTATGTAGAAATGGACAATATAATTATGAAGGATTTTATCATCGTAACTGGTGAAAAGGTTTCATCTTAGTCAATGCCCTGATGTTGTTTGAACCCTTTTGCAACCAGTCGTTCCTTATAGGTACTAACTTGTTCTTCCATGTTTAACTTCTTCCTTAATACCCATTTCCAACCAACTGGATTTTACATCAACTAGAGGATCTACCAAAATCCATTCATGGTTTTGGTACATGGAATTTATTTCAGAATTCATGGCCTCTTTCCATTTGGAAACATCTGTTCCTCATAATGCTTTCTTATAGGTTAGAGGATTGTTATTATCAACAAATAACGAGTCACCATCTTGGGTTACTAGAAAACCATACTATCCCAATTCTCTAACATCTCTTATATTCAAACACATTACATGTGTGTCTCGAATAGATAATTCTTCTATGAGGCTGTGTGAAATCCTCTTTTCTACCAACTCTTATATACCTTGATCCTTTACATCATCAAAGTATATCTTGCTCCCACTCTCTCTTTAAGAGATGTTCCCACTATCAAGGAATATGGATTATCTTTCCACAAAAACCTTATTGTGTGAGGGTTCGTATAGGTAATATCTCTTTTTTTCCATAGGGTATCCTATAAAGGTACACCTTGTGCCTTGTGGTGCATGTTTCTTAACTAAAGAGGCCTTAAGAAAAGTTTCGCTTCCCCACACATGTAAATTCTATAAAAGTGATTTTTATCCACTCCAAAACTCATATGGAATATCATTTAACGATTTAGTTGTTACATGGTTTAGTATGTGTAATGCTGTTTGTAACACATTTCCCCAAAAGGATAATGGAATACTTTCATGACTCATCATTGATCTCACCATGTCTAAAAAGTTGCAATTCCTCCTTTAGCTTACACCATTCCACTAGAGTGTGACACATAGAGTGAGTTGGGATAAGATCCCAAACTCTTATAAGTGATCAATGAATTATTCATTAAGATATTCTCCACCTCGGTCTGAGTGGAGTTTCTTAATCTTCATACCAAGATGGTTCTAAAAATCATTTATATATTCCATAATCTTATTAAAAGATTCTGACTTTTTAGAGACTCGAAGCTTGACGTTCATGGACATTACATTACTTTTTCGGAATATCTAATACATAACAAAAACAGACACACAAGGACCATAATAGTTTAGTGTCTTTGGAAACTTGGAATATAAACTTCTAATCATGTTGAAAGATCTTCAACATCTCCCATAACGATCCTCCCCTTTTTGTTTCCTTACCTAAAACCTTTCTTTTAATCCTGGGGGAAAAGAAAACATAAAAAGGGTGAGCTCAAATGCTTAGTAAGGGTAATCATGGAGAAAATAAAACAAACCATATACATTTGAACTTAAAAACATGAACATAATATTTAAACATCAAAATCTTGAGCAATGACATAAAACATGGCAGTACGTAAGACATAGATCATAATGGATCACCAATCATGATAAAATAGAAAAGGAATAAATCATGTAATTGTGGCATCCAGTAAGCACATGTAATGATTTACATAGTAGCCAAGGCATTACTTCCATGACTATCTTAGTGGACAAGGTCCCTTTCTGAATCAAGTTCACTCCACGTTTCAGTCCTGTAACACTGAACAGGATTAACTTATAGTTCCAGCAATGTCTATCTCATGAGATATAAATCTTTACCCAATGAATTATAGGGAGATATATGTCCCACCCATCTCATAATGAAATCATTCTTACTTGTGCCACAACATAAACTTAAAACATTCATCATAACCCAAAGAATAAAATGGGTTTTATAAACATCATATCATCATCACACAATCCATATAAAACAAATGGATATTTCATCATAAGAAAAGTTAAAGCATGTAAATCATAGAGAAATTATACTTGAAACATAAACATATGAAATAATTTCATCTTAGATGGAAAATGGTTTTGATAAAACACTTGAAATGAATTCTTGAGGAAAATATCTTTTCTTCTTCAAAATAATTTTCTTTTCACAAAATGCCATTCAATTTTAAAAGGAAAAGATTTTTTTGAAAATAATCATAAAATAATGTAGAGGAAGCTTCATGAAAATGAGGGTTACGAAACCGTAAAAATCCGTTCATCCCGTATAAGTAAAAAAATAACAATTTCCTTGTACTTTTGTCGGAAAAGTCAAAAAGTACCTCGTATGGTAAACAAAAGAAAGATTCCTTCCATATGATGTGGTAAAAGTAAGAAAAGGGTAAAAATGTCTTTAACATAAATGTAAGTAATGTAAACATTTTATGAAAACATTTTGAGAGCATATGGACATGGATAATAAACATAACCCCCAGTAAACACTTATGAGTAAACAATCTCGGATAAGAATGAGATTGGAATAATTATCCCTTACCTTAGGTCCGATATGCTTCGTATGGATCTGAACCTCCTGTATAATGATTTAAATAATGCCACTGACTTATTACAGAATAATATTTCTTGTTATGATATCATATATGGTTCACTTATGACTTTATATTACCCATTCTTTTGTAAATTAATGTTAAAGTAGCATTTTGGGTAAAATCGTTTCATTTGTCATTCGTGCTTTAACTTGTAATGATTCATATGATTACTTAGATCACGATTACTTACATCCAGAATGTAAAACATGATTTATATATAATATATATTCAGAATATACATATATATAATAGATCGATAAATGGAACGAAATACACCGTTCATGGAGATGGTAGGCCGTACGTACACATGAACGCTATTTTTGTTTCCTTATAGAATTGAATGGAATTAAGTAGATGACATACATATATATATATATAAAAATATAGTATCATTATTATGTCATATATTTCATGATTACTTATTATATATACTTTATAATCATTCATGAATGGTTAATCATTGAGAATGAATCTCATCGCGTCGTGGAGACGGTAGTCCGTACGTACGCACGAGCGATGATATCATTCTCGTGATCGTGGAATTGTATTTAAGTGTATGTATAATATTTAAGAATCAAAATAACTTTACAATAATCATATATAGTCATTATTTACACAATTATACCAATCCAAGTAAGGTGGTGGTGGAAAATAGATTACACCACGGCGTGGAGACGGTATTCCGTACGTACGCACGCACGGTGATTTCGTTTTCCGTAGGATGGATAAATGGTGAAATATGGTTGTTTCATACTTATAATAATATATCAGTATATTATTGATACTTATTTTATTACTTCATAATGAAAAAACTAAAGAAGAATAAGTAGAATAAGAAATAAAGTTGAAAGAATCAGTAACGAACATTACCTCTTCTTTGAAGCGCCTCTTTGAGACCTCCTCTTAGGGCACTAAAATTGGTCTTTGAAGAAGACCAGGAACTATAGGATGTTTCTAGGGAAGTGGAGAAGAGAAATTTTTAGGGTTTGTCAGAGCTTGGAGGCTCATATTGGTGTGAGGAAGAGAGGGAGGAGGTTCCCTTTTATAAGGGAGGGGAGGGGCACCTTTGGAAGTCTTAAAAATATTAATTTATAATAAATCTAACCCCACTTAAAAACCTCCAAAAATGACTCATATTCAAATATTAGATGAGATAGGGTTGTAATATCATCAACCAATATAATTTAGACATGTTATGAAATTATTTTAAACATTATCAACTTTATTAATCCTTACTTAATCAATTTAATTTTATTTGTGGTAATAACATTCTAAATTTTAAATTATGACAAATAATTACTTATTTATTGTGCATTTTCCATAATTGGATACTTTATAATATTTTAGACCATATAAATTTAAATTTATAATTTTTATATATTTTTGTGATTTTTAAACAATTTTATAATATGTTATTTTTATAAAATAACAATAGTGTCAATTTTGACACTATTCATTTATTTGAATTTAAATAAAATATATACGGAAGATATGTTCGAAATAAAAGCTTTAATAGATTCATAAAAGGTCACATGTATCTATAAAATTAGTGTAGAAATGAAATAGTTCATATAATATTAATTTTATTATTTTTAGAACCATTTATTTTGTTTATCTCATAATAAAATAATTACTACATCATTATTGTATAATTTTTTAATATACTAATTTGTTACGTAAAAATTAAAAATAAAATCCTATGATTAATATAAATATATTAACTTTCACAATAATACTTTTACTAGAATTTATCATTTTAAAATCACAATATTTAAATTGTTATACTTATTAAATTATGAAGGTGACAACTTTGACATCATTTAAAATAAAATATGATAAGTGTCATAATCACTTTTATAAGACTAAAAACGGTTATATATTAGGTAATTGGATGACTAAGGTGCAGATATACACTACCAATAAGTTTTTGTCAGGTTTGTGGGCCTTTTAATGTGTATTATTATTTCAATAAAAACTATATTACTGTTTTTTCAATTAATAAATAATTTCTGCATCATTAATGTATCACCATTAATGACAATTATGTAATAACTAAAAATTCTAAATAAATTATCATGATGTAGATAATTTTGTTAGATTTCTGGAGACTATTCATGTTCGTATTTTTATGATGTTTATCACTATATTAAAATTATTATACTTATAAGATTTAAGAGAGTGACATGTTGTCACTTTCTTTGGTTTTAATAATAATTAAATTATTTTCATGGTCAAAAGTCCATAAAATGAATCTAATCTGACCATTAGGTGATATGGGTATACTTTTATACATCCAATAGAATTTTTTCATGTGTTAGGGTAATTTTATATTTACCCTTAATAACCCGATTTACCTTTAACTATGGAAAATAAAATTTACCGTAGTTACTATTCATAATTCCCAAAAATAAAAAGTATCTGATTAACATAATTTGGGCCCACTGATTCCAAATATGGAATCCATTTTTTCAAAATCAATACACAGAAGTTGCAGAAATTAAATTAAAATTAATCCCATTGTCGAATGAAAACGAGTTTTTGATTAAAACATTGCAAAAGATTGAATTGATTTAACCTACGAACAAATGAAAAATCAATGCTAATTACATAAATTATATTAAATGAAAAAAATATATTATATTTATACTTTAATACCATTAAAAATTATAATTTATCCACATAAGTTATTATGATGAAAAAAGTTGTTTTTAATTAAAATATAACGTGTTTTTACTATTCATTAAAAAATGAAAGTTATCAGAAAAATATAAAAACTTTATCCAATGTAAATTTTTATATCCTAATTCAAAAGAAAAATATTATTTTGTCAAATTGAACTTATAAACATGTCAACAACTAGATTTAATGTGGGTGCACCATCAAAAGGCGGCAAAACTGCATTTTTCGAAAAATACTTATTTTACCCGAAAAATTTATTTTGTTCTTATACCATATTCTTGAAAAATTTGTAAGATGAATAATAATGTTATAAAATTCAAAATTTAGTTAATACTATTCATAAAGGCTAGTTCATATGAAAATTATAATAATATACTATTGTTTAGTAAAACCCGGTATTGCGTACAACACACGCTATCGAGGAAGGTCGCGATTGCGTGTAATGAAAGCCAAGGTAGGGTTGCGTGTTGTGCAAGAATCCTTTTTTGTTTCATATAATATAATCCAACCATATTTCATTTATACATTGAATATATATATATATATATACACTCAATGTTGCGTAGAATGACTATTATCAAACGAACTTGAAATTGTGTGAAACACAATCTAAGAATAGTGTTGTGTATACTGCAAGCTAATACGGTGTTGCGTATAGCACAAGATAATCTTGTTGTATCATAAAACACATGACATTAAATAAATTAAAATAATACTTATCATAAAATATCGTTTTGTTACATTCTACCCCCCCCCCCTTAAAATGGATTTGGCCCCCGAAATTCGTCGGGGTTATAAATCATTGACAATTCATAGAAACCCACATCGTAAAAAGGAATACCAAAACTTAACTTTCAAAAATAAAGTATAAAACATAACGGTTACCCAAATTAACTCATCACTTGGTTTCCACATAGGAGAACATAGGTGAAATTATGGATTTGGAAGAGAAATCTAACCATCATGTTCTGATGGAGAGTGGTAGAGAACATGGCTATGAAAAAGCCAACAATCAAAAAGCCATATATTTGTGATGATCAAAAGTACCATATGATTCATCAGATATAAGGGCACTAGGACAACATTTTTTGTTTTCATGATAATTTCCAAAAAGTTGAATAATTTGAATTAGAAGAAATACTTTCTTGATTTTGGTACAATCTCACTGTTGTTCGTTCTTTGAACAATTTACACTTCATCTATTAAAGAAATGAAGTTTAATTTGTTATTCGTGAAGTGTTAGTAGATCATGTGATAGAATGATGGGTCATTCCATCTGTTTCAAACCAATGGTTAGCAAAAGTTATAAGTCCATATTATGGTTAGATTAATCATATATGGTTCCAAAAATGAACTTATACTTCATATATCATATCGCTTAATAAAATAAAACTAGTTTCTATTAATCAGGGACTTTCTGTAGGCCAGTGGTAGGAGATAAAGGCCTGTCGCACTTCTGTTGTGGGTTCGATTTCCACAGCCTTGTCCGACGCGATGGGCTATCGCCCGTCCTGCAGGTTGTCCTATTTCTAAAACTACATTACTATAACTTCCCATCAATAATATCGAAAAAAAGTTCTATCCTTAAATAATACTAACTTATGTCCAACATAATCCATTCCAATAATTAGGCTTATCTAAAATACTTCGGTCCAAGCTCACAGTATAATGAAAACAATTACTAGAAAGGTTATCTACCATGAATTTGAATACAAGCATTTATCCCACATATATCATAAGATATATCATATTGGTTGCATTCCAAACACATTAATACCTTAGTAATATATTCTATTGAAACATAAATTACCATAGAACCTTAGTGAAAACATTAATACTTTCAAAAGTTAACTCTTTCCACATACCAAAATCCCAAAAAATCTATATAATCAAACCATAATATCACTTAGTCCTTATATCAGTCATGAGCTCATGAATACAATCAAACATCTCATTATCTTCTTATCCCTATATTATACGCATATCATCTACTTTCTAAAAATATCTAAATAACCTTCCATGGTTAATGGTACCATTCAACATATACTTTCATATACATTAGAAAAAACAACACTGTAACAATCCTTATATGATTCTTTATTCCATAGTACCATACATTATCCTTTATAAACATACAATAATTCCACTAACTTCTTAAACAACTAGCTGAGCTTCATCATTTATTTCATCTAATATTTATTTTGTAGTCTCTTCATCATCATCCACATAAATACTACCCGTATGACCATGTTGATTCTCTTCATGAGATTTTCCCTTAGGGAATTGGTTTGCATAATTCCCATACATTCCACATTTAAAAAATCTAATCATTGTTGATGTCGTAGAAATACCATTATCCTTGTCCATGGTGTTAACTGAACCTTTTCCTTTGCACTTACTGGCTTTCTGTCCTTCTTTTCTACACCAAAATCATCTTCCAGTTCCTTTGAAAAAATCTCCCTGATGCCTCTTCCCACATGATTTACATGAGGGAAATTGAACTTTCATTCCTCTATGATCATCATGAAACTCCATCTTTCTCTTATTATATGAGTCGGGAAACTTACTAAAGTTGAGAGTATTGATCATATTATGCGATTGCTGATTAGGCATAATAACGATATTTGGAATTCCAAATCCTGTTTCATTTGGTTTCTCATGAAGAATATCATTCCATTGTCCATCATATCCTCTATTATCGTGAATCTTCATGTTTCCAGCACTTTTCTAAAACCCAAAAAGAATAGTGTGAGAGGAAAAAATAATGCTAGGTAAAACAACATAGTAAAGGGAGAGTACCCTATAAATCTAACATCTTAGGTTAAATTCGATGATCGTTACCGTAGTTCTAGGACTATATCCTATATGTATACTTATCCTTAGGGATATCCCTAGACATACCTTAGAAATATCTCTAGGGATCTCACTAATGTTTTCACATCCTAGTTTCCAAAGGATGACTAAACCTTTCCTCTCATACCAACTGTAGAGACCCAAAGCTTGACGTTCATGGAATTTACATTACATTTGTGGAATATCTAATACATAACAAAAACAGACACACAAGGACCTTAATAGTTTAGTGTCTTTGGAAACTTGGAATATAAACTTCTAATCAGGTTGAAAGATCTTCAACATCTCCCATAAAGATCCTCCCCTTTTGGTTTCCTTACCTAAAACATTTCTTTTAATCCTGTGGGAAAAGAAAACATAAAAACGGTGAGCTCAAATGCTCAGTAAGGGTAAGAATGGAGAAAATAAAAGAAACCATATACATTTGAACATAAAAACATGAACATAATATTTAAACATCAAAATCTTGAGCAATTACCTAAAAAATGGAAATACGTAAGGCATAGATCATAATGGATCGTCAATCATGATAAAATAGAATAGGAATAATGCTGGTAATCGTGGAATCCATTAAGAACATGTAATGATTTCCATATTAGCAAAGGAATTACTGCCATGACATCTTAGTGGACAAGGTCCCTTTCTGAATCGAGTTCACTCCACGTTTCTGTCCTATAACACTGAACTGGATTTACTTACCATTCCAGCCATGTCTATCAAATGAGATATAAATCTTTACCCAATGCATTGGAGGGAGATATAGGTCCCACCCATCTCATAATGAAAACATTCTTACTTGTTCCACAACATAAACTTAAAACATTCATCATAACCCAAAGAATAAAATGGGTTTCATAAACATCATATCATCATCACATAATCCATATAAAACAAATGGATATTTCATCATAAGAAAAGTGAAAGCATGTAAATCATAGAGAAATTATACTTTAAACATACACATATGAAATAATTTCATCTTAGATTGAAAAAGGTTTTGATAAAACACTTGAAATGAATTCTTGAGGAAAATATACTTTCTTCTTCAAAATCATTTTCTTTTCAAAAAATGCCATTCAATTTTAAAAGGAAAGGATTTTGTTGAAAATAATCATAAAATATTGTAGAGTAAGCTTCATGAAAATGGGGCATTATGAAACCGTAAAAATCCATTCATGTCGTATAAGTAAAAAATAACAATTTCCTCATACTTTTGTCAAAAAAGTCAAAAAGTAACTCGTATGGTAAACAAAAGAAAGATTCCTTCCATACGATGTGGTAAAAGTAAGAAAAGGGTACAAATGTCTTAAACATACATGGAAGTAAAGTAAAAATTTTATGGAAACATTTTTAGAGAATATGGACATGGATAATAAACATAACCCCCAGAAAATACTTACGAGTAAACAATCTCGGATAAGAATGAGAATGGAATAATTATCCATTACCTTAGGTCTGATATGCTTCGTATGGATCCAAACCTCCTATATAATGATTTAAATAATGTCATTGACTTATTAAAGAATCATATTCATTGTTATTATATCATTAATTGTTCACTTATGACTTTATATTACCCTTTCTTTTGTAAATTAATGTTAAAGTAGCGGTTTCGGTAAAATCGTTTCATTTGTCCTTGGTGTTTTAACTTGTAATTATTCATATGATTACTTAGATCATGGTTACTTACATCCAGAATGTAAAACATGATTTATATATAATATATATTCAGAATATACATATATATAATAGATCTATTAATGGAAAGGAATACACCGTTCATGGATATGGTAGGCCGTACGTACGCATGAACGCTGTTTTCGTTTTGTTATTGAATTGAATGGAATTAAGTAGATGACATACATATATATATACATAAATCCAGTATAATTATTATTTCACGTATTTAATGATTACTTATTATATATACTTTATAATAATTGATGAATGGTTAATCATTGAGAATGAATCTCATCACGTCGTGGAGACAGTAGTCCGTACGTACGCACAAGCGATGATATCATTCCCATGATCATGGAATTATATTGAAGTGTATGTATAATAATTAATAATCAATATCACTTTAAAATAATTATATATAGTCATTATTTACACCATTATACCCATCTAAGTAAGGTGGTGCTAGAAAATAGATCACACCACGGTGTGGAGATGGTATTCCGTACGTACGCACGCGCGGTGAATTCATTTTACATAGGATGGATAAATGGTGAAATAGGGTTGTTTCATACTTATAATAACATATCAGTATATTAGTGATACTTATGTTATTATTTCATAAGGAAACAACTAAAGAAGAATATGTGGAAGAATAAATAAAGTTGAAAGAATCAGTAACGAACATTACCTCTTCTTTGAAGCGCCTCTTTGAGACCTCCTCTTAGGGCACTACAATTGGTCTTTGAAGAAGACCAAGACCTCTAGGATGTTTCTAGGGAAGTGGATAAGAGAATTGGGAAGGTTTTGGCAGAGCTTGATGGCTCAAATTGGTGTGAGGAAGAGAGGGAGGAGGTTCCCTTTTATAAGGGAGGGGAGGGGCACCATTGGAAGTCTCAAAAATATTAATTTATAATAAATCTAAACCCACTTAGAAACCTCAAAAAAATGACTCATATTAGAATATTATATGAGATAGAGTTTTAATATCATCATCCAATAAAATTTATACATGTTAGGAAATTATTTTAAACATTATCAACATGATTTATCCTTACTTAATCAATTTAATTTTATTTGTGGAAATAACATTCTAAATTTTAAATTATAACAAATAATTACTTATTTGTTTTGAATTTTCCCTAATTGGATACTTTATAACATTTTAGACAATATAAAGTTAAATTTATAATTTTTATATATTTTTGTGATTTTTAAACAATTTTATAATATGTTATTTTTATAAAATAACAATAGTGTCAATTTTGACACTATTCATTTATTTGAATTTAAATAAAATATATACAGAAGATATGTTAGAACTAAAAGCTTTAATAGATTCATAAAAGGTCATAGATATCTCTAAAATTAGTTTAGAACATTAAATAGTTCATATAATATTTATTTTATTATTTTTAAAACCATTTATTTGGTTTATCTCTTAATAAAATAGTTACTACAACATTTTTGTATAATTAATTAATATACTTATTTTTTGAATAAAAATAAAAATAAAATCCTATGATAAATATAAATCTATTAAATTTCTCAATAAAACTTTTAATCTAATTTATCATCTTAAAATCACAATATTTAAATTGTTATATTTATTAAATTATGAAGGTGACCACTTTGGCATCATTTAAAATAAAATAAGGTAAGTGTCATAATCACTTTTATAAGACTCCAAAAGGTTATATATTAGGTAATTGGATGATTACGGTGTATATATACACTACCAATAAGTTTTTTTCAGGTTTTTGGGCCTTTTAATGGGTATTATTATTTCAATAAAAACTATATTACTGATTTTTCAATTAATAAATAATTTCTGCATCATTAATGTATCACCATTACTGACAATTATTTAATCCCTAAAAATTCTAAATATATTATAATGATTTAGATAATTTTATTATATATCTGGAGACTATTCATGTTCGAAGTTTTATGATGTCAATCACTAAATTAAAATTATTATACTTATAATATTTAAGAGAGTGTAATGTTGTCACTTTTTTTGGTTTTAATAATAATTAAATTATTTTCATGGTCAAAAGTCCATAAAATGAATATAGTATTACCCTTAGGTGATATTGGTATACTTTTATCCATCTAATAGGATTTTTTCATGTGTTAGGGTAATTTTATATTTACCCTTAATTACCCGATTTACCTTTAACTATGGTAAATAAAATTTACCGTAGTTACTATTCAAATTCCCAAAAATAAAAAGTATCCTATTAACATAATTTAGACCCACTGATTCCAAATATGGAATCCATTTTTTCAAATTAAATACACAGAAGTTGCAGAAATTAAATTAAAATTAATCCTGTTGTCGAATGAAAACAGGTTTTTGATTAAAACATTGCAAAACATTGAATTGATTTAACCTACGAATTCAATGTAAAATCAATGATATTGACATAAATTATATTGAATGGTAAAAATATATTCTATTTATACTTTAAAACCATTCAATATTATAATTTAACCACATAATTTATTACGATGAAAAAATTTGTTTTTAATTAAAATATAGCGTGTTTTTACTATTCATTAAAATATGAAAGTTATCAGAAAAATATCAAAACTTTATCCAACGTAAATTTTTATATCCTGATTTAAAAGAAAAATTTTATTTTTTCAAATTTAACTTATAAACATGTCAACAACTAGATTTAAAGTAGGTGCGCCATCAAAAGGTGGGAAAACTGCATTTTTTGAAAAATACTTATTATACCAGACAAATTTATTTTGTTCTTATAACATGTTCTAGAAAATGTGTAAGATGAATAATAATGTTATAAAATTCAAAATTTAGTTAATACTATTCATAACGTCTAGTTCATAATAATATTATAATAATATATCGTTGTTTAGTAAAACCCGATATTGGGTACAACACACACTATCCAGGAAGGTCGCGATTGCGTGTAATGAAAGCCAAGTTAGGGTTTTGTGTTGTTCAAGACTCCTTTGTTGTTTCATATAACAAAATCCAACCATATTTCATTTATACATTGAATATATATATATACACACTCAATGTTGCATAGAATGACTATTATCAAATGACCTTGAAATTGTGTGTAACACAATCTAAGAATAGTGTTGCGTATACTGCAAGCTAATACAGTGTTGCGTATAGCACAAGATAATCTTGTTGTAGCATAAAACATATGACATCAAATAAATTAAAAAGAATACTTATCATAAAATATCAGGTTGTTACAGACTTATACCTCATTAATTAGATATATCTATATGTACTAAAATCAATAGTAGAAGTTATGAAGTATGAGTACCCACCCCTTTCTTCAATTGGAAATGTTCTACAGACATCGTTATGAACCAATTCAAGAATCTCTTTGGATCTTTCACCTTTCTCACTAAATGGTTATTTGGTAATATTTCTTTGTAAACATACATTACATACACCAAGTGGTTTAAATTTGAAATAATATAAATATCCATCTTGATGTAATTTTTTCAAGCATTTGTAATTTACATGACATAGCTGGTGATGACAAATATGGGTGTGGTATGAGTCATGTAATGTAACTTCTTTATTTATTGTCATATGAATAAAACATTTCTTTTTTTCAATTGCCTTTCATTTGATCATTATTTTCTTTGAAGGACATGAAGAATATTTGGGCTTAAACTATTTTATTCCATTTAGTATTGTTAACCATAAGGATAGAGGGATTATCATGCATTATATATTTATCTACATGGATAAAAAGGATTAGAATATATAGTAGAGACTATTCAATACTGTTCATAATAAAATTAACAAAAAAACTAGAGAATCTCGGAGGGAGTGATGCATGAATGATATCAGTGCCCAACTCATTGAAGAGTTTAAACCCTAGAACATCTAGGAGCTCAATGTAGCCAATGTACTTGACTACATAAGGCCGAGCTGGGGAACCCTCTCCAAAATTACTCTGAAAGAGTGCCTTGGAGATCTCAAATCGTTCCAATCTAGCTCTATCATGGAAAATACCATAGAGTTTCTCAAGCATGCTATATGCGTCAATTTTTTCATGATATATAATGATTTCATTAGAAATTGATGATAGCATTGAACATTTAACATTGACAATGTCATTAATATTTTTTTCATAAACCATGAACTCTTCATCACTCTTCCCATGGGTAGGCATATCAGGTAATGAGGTCTCCAACACGTAAGATTTCCATTCACGGATTAGAATAACTTGAAGTTGTCTAAACCATTCTTAGAAGTTACTGTTAGTGGGGATGCTGTATTTATCTTATACTGATCATAAGGATAGTGTGGTTGAAGATATTTTCATTGTTATTTTATAATTAAAAGATAATATATTTAGTACTTTCTTGGTTACATTTTATGAGAAAAAAATTAATTTTATTAAGTCTCACTATTTTATCAAGTCCCAATATCCCTCACCATTGAACTAAGAATGTCTATATTCTTGGACAATCTAGTTGAAATGATCCATATTCCCCTTATCATAACCTCAAAATGGTTGGTCAAGCTATTTGAAGGTATTTATGTAGGTAGGTCTTTTCTAACCATAGGCTTCTATCTTCTTGATCTTTTGAGTGGAATCCCCAATCCTAAAATCCTAAATTGGATTTCCTCAACACATGCCTCCAATATTACATGAAGTCTAACAAGGGAAACTCCCCTTGATGTAATATTGTTAAGTCCACCTGAAAAAATTATAATGGATTATTTTATAAAAGTATGTTCCCCAACAGGGGTTGTTCAAACACATGGTTTAATTGAGTCATCCCCATAATCAAGTTATGGAAGGCATAGTTTGATTTAATATTTTATTAAGGGATTTTTATCTCATATGCATAAATTTATTATTATATTTAACTCTTTATTTTTAATATTAAGTGGAACTTACTTACATGATTAAACATGTCTTGATAATATTTACGAATAAGGATAGTTTATTTTAATTCCATTTTACATGCTTTTTTAAATCATCAATTATCTGATCCCAAAAACACATCGATAAGGAGATACCATGCAACTGAAAGAAAAAAAATAAAGGGAATGATCTTGAGATTTTCTAATTCATTTTATATCTTAAGATTGATAAAATAACCCTAACCTAGGGTAGAAACACCTTGAACCTTTTGAGTTCATGTTTTCTACTTTCCACAAGTACACCGTTGTATCTCTTTGGAATGGTTTCATCTCGATTCAAACTTAAACTGCCTCAACTAGCTTGAGAGATTTTTCCATTACATATGTTTTTTAACTCACATGTATGTGAGGGGTAAAAATGGGTTTACATAAATGAAACCATGGGAATGAAGGCCCAAAATAATAATGTCTAGAGATGGCTCTCTTGACAACTATTTAATTTTACCAATAAAAAAAACCAATAATGTACAATGGTCTGGTCTAGCTTATGATCATCAACATACATGCAACAAATTGCGCATTTAATAAAACTATAATTCAATTATTTAGTCATTATCATCAAGAGAAATCATGATAAAATTGATTATTTATTATCTTTAATTAATAAATCCTTTTATCTTAATTCATTTTTTGAATTTCCTTGAGATTATCATCCTTGTACATAAATGTACCTTGAAGGTGACCTGGTGAATACATGTTTGAATCTACCCATCATGTATTATAATCATATACAATTTTAATCTTCTGAAATATGGAATACACGATTCTTTAATGCAAAGAGTAACAACCTGTAGTACAATTTATTCATGATAAGTAGTTATAAACATTACACAATCATTAAAGTTTTAACATTGTGTAATTTGGTAATGTACACAATGTGTAGTTCTGACTATATAGAGCATACTGAATTCACCATATCTCATTATGTACATTCCTAGGGACTCATTGTGTGAGGCGTAATTCAGATATTTTGGAGTACACGGCTTTTACAGTGGGATACCCACCATTTTCTCTCTACATTACACAGTTACTAGTCGACTCAATATATGTATGGGGTATATGGATTGGCCCCTGACCCGAAGGGACTGCACATCGTGTCTAGTGGGCCACATGGAATGTAATCAAGTAAGCATGTGCCTATTTGTCCTAGACAACACACGGTGTAAAATTAATTACACAATGTGTAATAAATGTACATGGCTTGAGTAATTGATGAATTTCACCCAATGCACTAAGTGAGACTACACGAAATGTAGTCCAGATTTCACGGGGTGTTTGGCAGAGAACACGACATGAAATTATGAACACATGGCAAGTACTTTAATGTCATTAAGAAATAATTTTTGGAACCTTATGATGTGTTATTCACTTTATGTTTAATTAAAAAATTATTCATTTCTGTGAGATCTGTGAGAAATGAAAAGAGGAAGAACATATCTTAAAAATCATATAACTAGAAAAGTTCAACGGGAAATGAATAACTAAATTATTATATCATTAATCATTAATGAATTGTTTAAATAAATATAAATTATGATGATCCCCTATCTGATCCCACTTGATTGATCCATATGTAGTGGAAGTGTTAAATTTGGGAGGTCCCAACCTTTTCTTTTTTTGTAATTGATGACCATTACGGAATCAATACAATGATAAACTCTAGTATCCCTAGATTAAAATCAAAGATATAGAATAAAAAGAAAAAGGTGCCAGATCTTAGAGAGGGGATCTTGTTAATCATGTATATAATTAATTTAAATAATTTATGCAGAAATTAAATACCTACATCTTTAGTACTTATTTCATTGATTATGTTGATCATCTAGAATTTCTCTTCGAGATTGTCTAATTACACTTGTAAGGATCCAAAACAGAATCCCTCTAGTGGAGATCCACACGTGCTCCAATAGAATCTAATCGACACAAATCATTCTTCAGGTGCAAGTGTGGTGAAGGAAGTGTTTTTCATCCTTCGTTCTTGATTGCATTTTCTTCAGTCATGAAGAAAATATCTCATTCTTGAGAGGGGAGAGGAGAGTATTCAAGAAAGAAATTGATTTGGCTCAAATATTCTCTCACCACCAGCAATTTAGTTCACCAGAAATTATAGAACAATAGATGTACCTGTCTATTTAATTATATGGGGTTTTAGTTATAATATTTAATTTTGTAACAGCAAATAAATACATGAATAAACATAGAGAAAACCCATGCTACATAATACAAATAACAACACCATTATTCAAGGTTCACCAACTTGTAAAAAACGAAATCATAAATGAATTCTCATGCCACATAATGATAACAATGTTATTATTATTTTGTCTAGTGCAAACTATTTAAATAATTATTTACCATTTTTCCAATAATTATTTTATTATTGAACCAGCCTTGGTCCGCTAGAACTCCACATCCATTTATTGAAAACCCAAATAAGTAAATAATTTATTCTCATAAATAAATATTTTATTTACAAACAAATAAATAAACATTTATTAAATGTTGAAAAACTAAATATATATTATTTAATTTAGGTGACCATTTTACCTTGAATAAAATTATTCCTAGGTCTTGAGAATAATATTTATTCCATTAATTAAATTCAAATAGAATTAATCAAGACCATAAGAAACACTTATTGTGTGACTCTTTAGGACACTTTCTCATTATCATTAGGCGGGCTTGCCTAAAGTCGAAGAGTACTCTCTAGAAACAGGTCAAGGAACCCAATAGAAAAACATAATTTCACAATGATGACTTCTACATATGAATGATCACTGTGCAATATAATCCCTTTGTTTTGATATCTAATCAAGAAGGATTCATGATAGTGTCATCAACCTATTTTCTTGATACATCTTTATTTGAATACCTGAAATAAACTCATTGATACACCCTAGATATGGAATTTAGTGATAATTCTCTATTTCAATCAAACGGAAGAGATATCAACTTCTATAAATGGATGGAAGAAATCCTTCCTTGACTTATGTATTAATAACATGTCATTCGTGACACACCCAACATACCATAATTCCCACCAACATATAGTGTGACAGTTTTATTCAACAAATCAATGTGTTTGAGTCATGATATGTATTAATGATAATCTTAAAGTCTATGGTCCATTACACATGCTCGCAGATAGGAATATCTGATTACACAAAAATATGTGGAATTCCTACAGGCGGGTCTGTTATCATAATCTCCCATACTGGAGAATAACAAGTGTGAACTTCATGTGAAGTAGTCTCATATACTTATGAATACTCTCTCATGAATGTTAGAAAACTATGTGTCCCATCATAGTATGTCATCCAACCGTAGAACTATATTTAAGAATATTGTCGTAGCACTTCAAGGTTCTCATCATTACAGGGAACTGGTATGACCTTATGAATGCAACAAATACTCTAGAACATTATTACATTATAGTCACGAGGAACAATAAAAAATATGTAATAAGATGGTTAATATTTAAATACAATAAATATTCATGTAATCAATGTAGAAATTGTTGGTTGAAGGGTACCAAATCCAATAACTTCTACATGAGAATCCCATTTTTGGTGGACCTCAGTGGAATTATTGCCCAATAAAAAAGTTGTCAGGTCTTATGTATAGTATTTAAATTCATAGATGTCTTTATCTCATTGATTCATCCTAGTGATCAAATTTTTAAAGGGAACATAGGTGGGGAGTTCACTTACGGAGGGTATCAAATATATTATATATCATTAATAGGAATCTGGCCATCCAATGCGACATTACAACAACAAAGATGATCATCCTAATATAGAAAAGAGTAGTCTAGTATCCTCATGATAAAGGTTATAATTATCATGTGGGTACAAGAGTTATATTCCCTAAACAATTCTGTCTAGTAGATAGGATAATCCTATAGAGTTATTTTATGTAAGGAATATATGATCTAGGGATTCACACTGGTGTGGGTGTCTTAACCCTGCGACTATGGTAGTTTCATAGGATTCCATGAAAATTGAATACCTAATTAAGACTCTATAATGAAGGGATTATATGCAATTGGAAATTGGCAGAATAATTAATGTCTAATTATAATTAGAATTTATGCCTAGGTGTAGGGAAAATGTGAGGGTTCTCCCCATTGGGGGGTTGAGTGAATAATTTTTTCTTAGTGAGGGATGAGTGGATTTTCCCTTAAGGAGGGATAAGTTAATTTTTAATACCAAATGATGGTTGTAGGATGAGTTTATACCTAGTGTATTTATTATAATGTGTTCACACCTTTTGAGGTAATGAGCAGTGGTCACCATGGTGATTGTTGGGAAATGGGTTTCAACATAGTTGAAGTAGGGTGAAGTGGTTTCCATGGGTAAGGTAGGGTGAATGGTATTTGCATTATTTATGATGGTAAATGTGGTCATTTTTGTTTAGGAAGCGTGATGTGGTCACCCATGTTGAGGAAATGTGAAGGGTACTAACCTATTATGAATTTCTTCTAAGGGACTTTCATGTGTTTTTACTTTGTGTGTGGATATCTAGAGAGGATGGGTTCATGATACACTAGTAAAGATGATTTTGGGAGACCTTCTCCCAAGTCTAGTATAATAAATGATGAATTGGTGTATGAATATATCTTCATATGTATCAATTACCACTCCAATTGGTAAATTTTCTTAGGTTTAAATCTTTATAAGTTTTTTATATGGGGGAATAGAGACATAAGATAGGAGTTTGTCGAGTTCCTCTTATAATTTATATATGTATTGATGTGAGAGGCTAAGTGTTTTTATAATAGAACAAAATTGATAAATTTTCCTAGTTTTAGGATCATAAAGGTGAAATAAGGCGCGACAACTAGAGTGTTGAGTCAATAAGGTTTTCCTTATGACTTTTCCATTCCTTCTTGTTTTTAAAATCACAAACACCTTATCTTTAAAGAAAATCACTTTTATAAGGAAAATTGCATTTATAAGGAAAATCGCTTTTATAAGGAAAATTGCTTTTATAAGGAAGATTTCTTTTCTAAGAAAAATTATCCTTATCATATTTTCATTATCTATATCCATATAATTTTTAAGTATAAGAATCGGATTCATTTATATATTCTCAGAATCATTTAAAACTTTGATATGAAGCATTCTGTTTTAAGCTTCAAATTCTGGATAAGAACTGTAATGAAGTTCCACACCGAATTCTGGATACGAACTCTGATAAAGTTCTACTCCGAATTTTGGATAGGAACTCTCATGAAGTTCGACATTGAAATCTAATGACGAATCCTGATTAAAAATTCTCATTACCATTTCTGATGACGAAATCTCATTCCGAATTCACCTATTAAACAGAATCTGATTATTTTTGTTTACACTCCGAACCATCACTCCGAACTTTTGAGTTAGACTTAAAATGATGTCATACATTCTAGTACACTTGTTTTGTTATAAAATGATGCCTTATATTCTGTTATAAACTAACAGTTGGTTAAGTGACATGTGTACATGTCCCGCCGAATTTTAAGGAAGATATGACCATTAGAGGAGGGAGCCGACCTGACCTATAAATAGGAGCTCATTTGAAAGAGCTCCGGACAACTACTTTGACATTGTTCAAACATGCTGTTGAAGTGATTTCTAGGGAGAGAGGAACTTATTAACTCTCAAAGTTTCGTTCCACTCCGAATGTTGGTGATTACATTCGAGGACTTCCGGGGATAGGAAGACAGAGGTGCTGACTACCTTGAAGTTCGAGGGCTTCCTTGCTGAGGAAGACAGAGGTTCCAACTACCTTGAAGTTGAGGGATTGCGGGGATAGAAAGACAGAGATTCCGATATTCCTATCGATCGCTTACCCTGGTGTGGGTAAGATAGACTTGCTTGAAAGTATAAATCAAGGGACCATTATCCAAGGTTGTTGGATACCCTTCTGTTTGGGTTAAAAGACTTATATCTTGTTACTTATAGTTTTACTACTTGTTTATTTCCGCTGCACATTGTATTATAAGGAAAGTATAAATTTCTGATACTTCCCTACTTGTACTCGGTTTCATTTAGATTCTATACGCTTTATGGTAGAATCTCATATTGTAATCTTTAGTTATGTTTCATTTTCTGGATCCATATTTCCGGAACCTACTTTCGGAATCTCTTTCCAGTTTTAAGCAAGTACATAGAACTTGAAGTTTATAACTTCATTCCTTATTCCGATTTTTCAACTGGTGTTAGAGGTGTTATGAATTTACTTAGTTTAACTTTGTAAAAATTAGATCTTTCCTTTTGTTAAAGGAAATTTTAAAAGTGTACAATTCACCCCCCCCCCTCTAGTATATTGAGCATCTACATCATTATTTCGATCCTACAATTGGTATCAGAGGAGGTCTCTGAAATACTTATACTCACATATAAGTTTTTCTTCCTCTTTTTACTCTATTCTTCATACTTACTTAAAATTTCTTTGATATTTTGAACTTTGATATTCAAAAATTTGTTATTCTGAACTTTTTCATTCTGAACATTGCTATTACAAACTGTTTTCTACTAACAAGTTTGTGTGCCGAAGGTTATTTTAAGTATGGCAGGAGTTAATGTTGGTTCCATTGATAATCTAAATCCAACAAGACCACCAATCTTTGATGGTAATGACTATGATTACTAGAGAGATAGAATGAAGACTTTTGTTATCAATACTGGAGTGGACAACTTTGTTATGATTACTGGAGATTATAAAATTTTTGATAATGAAGTTAGAACTTTCACTAACCAGGAAAAGTGAGAGTATCAACTCAATTATAAGGTACACAATAATTTACATTGTTCAATGACTAGAAATATATATATAGCCAAATTTCTTCTTGTGAAGCAGCTAATTGTATCTGGAAGAAGTTAGAGGTTACACACTTTGGAACTTATAAAGTGATTGAGACTAGGAGAGCTATGCTTAGAGCTGAATACCATGGCTTCAATTTTACTTATGGTGAACCAATATGTAAAGTTCAACAAAGATTTATGACTATAGTGAACAGCTTACAGTCTATGGGAGAGAAAGGTTTAGATGATGAAGCACTTCTGGATAAGATAATTGATATCATGCCCAATGAGTGGGAATCCAAAAGAACTTCTATAGATGAGAACAAGAAGGTCACTAAAATTTCTCCTGATGAGTTATTTGGAACTCTTCTTCAACATGAAACAATAATGAAGAGAGATATAGACAATATCAAGAAGAAAAATGGAAATGGTACTATTTCTTTTACAACAACATCAAATCAGATGAAAGCTAAGACTCTAGAGAGAGTAACCAGATCCAAGTCTAAGAAAGTTATTTTCCAATCAGAATCTAGTGAGAGTGATGTATCTGAAAATGAGTTAGAAAATCTTGCTCGTAGGATGAACAAGATACCCGGTCAGAGAAATTTACAATTAAAGTATAAGAAAAAGGAAAGGAAAGATAAGAATGATGGAGAAGTCACATGTTATGAATGCAAGAGAGCTGGACATATTAGACCAGATTACCCTTTGCTTAAAAATAATGAAAGGAAAGAAAGGCATTCAGACAGGAACAGAAAAAAAAAGTATTATAAAGCCAAAGCTAAGAATGTTCTGAAAGCTAGTGACACCTGGAGTGCCAGTGGTGGTGACTCTTCATATGAATCTTCTGATTATGAATCTTCAGGACAGAAGAATCTTGGTCTTATAGCCAGACTACCTATTGACAATCATTGTTTTATGGCTAAGGTACGAAATGTTGAATCATTGACCAATGTATCTTTAAATTCTAATGATAGTAAATATTATAAATCTTCTGATGAAGAATCCTCTTCTGATGAATAAAATACTTTACCTACTTATGAAGAAGTTTATAGGTTTTCTGAACTTCATGAAATTGATAATTCCAAACTCAATAAAAAACATGATAAGGCAAACTCTAGGAATTCTATTCTTATGAACGAAATATCAGATCTTTCTAATGATCTTGATAGAAAAAATGCTGATTTTGAAAGTATTTCAAAAAACCTTGAGGAAGTAAATTCTGAGAAGAACTAACATTCTAAAGAGTTAGAAAAAGTAATTTCTAGTAAAAAAGTTTTCGATCCTAGCTCTAGTTCTAAATCAAATGATTTTGAGGATAAAAACTTGGTTATAAAACTGATGTTCGAAAATTTTTCCTTAAAGAAGTGTTTATCAAACTTTACCCATGGTAAGGAAAATTTTGATAAAATGTATTCCCAAATACTAACTTTAAGAAATAAATCCAGATTTGGTTATACCCATGAAAACCAAATTTTTAGTAACAATTATTTTGTTCCTCAAAGTGCCCCATTTTGTACCAAGTGTCAATGTGGTGGTCACTGGGCAAAGAATTTTTCCTAAAACAAAACACAATCTCTAGGATTTCACAAAGATTATTTCTCTAAGAAGATGTGGGTACCTAAAATTTTGTTATCTAGAAATCTCGGATCCAAACAAATTTGGATTCCGAAAGTCTAATTCTCTTCTTGATTTTATAAAAATAAAGAGAGTACCAACAATAATACATGGTACATGGATAGTGGATGTTCCCGGCACATGACTGTTAACAAAAGCTATTTTGAAAATATTATCAAAACGAAAGAAGGTATCATTTTTCAGTTTATCGGAACAAAAAATCATCTTGCTGATATATTCACAAAATCTTTGCCTTCTGATAGATTTGAATACATTAAACAGAAGACAAGAATGATAACCATAAGGTAATCTTTCTTAAATAACTTTCTATTGGAAAAGTCTCCTTTCAGTAATAAACTCATTTTCATAGGGGGAATACATTTGATTATTAGAGTAACTAATTTTTTTTCTAAGTTAGTTTGTCAAACTTTTCGGAACTAACATTTCCAGAATGAGAATTTCCGGAACTGAAATTTTCCAGAATGGATATTTTCGTATAAAAACATCTGGAATAGAAATTTTTTGTATTGAAAACTTCCAGAATGGAAATTTTGTACTGGTGTTTTATGTAATAATATTTTCATACATAGACTTCCATAATGAGCTTTTCATATTCAAACTTCTGTAATGAATTTTCTTGCTAAAAATCTTGTAATGATTTTTTGTTTTCTTTGTTGAGTTTTTTTTCGTAGTGAAATTTTCGAACTATATCTTTTCTATGTAATGATTTTTCGTAGTCAATTTTTTTTTCTTCAAGAAAAATATTACCCATTACGAATAATCCACCTAATCCAATCTGAAAGGTATGATTTCCTTACTCAAGTTTTCGTAATCATACTTTACTTGCTGGTATTTTCTTATATTTTGTTTTTGGTTTATAACTTTTCTTAAATCCTTGTTTAAAAAAAATCCTCAAAATATCGGATTCAAGTTTTCTTGAGAATTGTTTTTCAACCGTCAGATCTGATCTCAATTCTTACAACCATTCAATCAACCGAGGAAGATGAACCATTATATCGTTACCTATATAAAGGGGACCCCAAATTGTCATCCCACATCGGTTTTTCATGCTCCAGCGTCCCGAAGCTCTGCCTCTCCGTTTTAAGTCCATTCCGATCTTCAACATTCTCTATTCCGAACTTCTCAGAAATCATCAGATCTGAATGTCTGTGGACGCAGCTTCTCAAGACATGTCTTCCTCTAAGCCGATTTCCATGTGGTTAGTATACAGAGAAAGGTTGGTTCATCCTGATTTGTTCAACAAGTATGATTCTCTTATATCCAAGAACATAAAGCTTAACAAATGGGAAGATGTTGTTGTATCTAAACCCGAAAATCAAGATGAAGTTTATTCGGAGTTGCTTATAGAGTTCTATGAGACAGTTTCCTTCATTAAGGAAGATGGTAGGGAGAAATTTTCATTTTAGTCTTATGACAAGACTTATAAACATTCTTTTGTCAAGGCAGCTAGCTTGTTAGGGCTGACCTATGAAGGAGAAGCCAAATTCATCTATCATGTTTTACCAGATTCAAAAGGAAGCTTCAACAAGGAAAAGGCATTGGAAACTCTCGGACTGGAAGATGACAAGGCTCTGAAGATTGCTACTATGTCTACGAATTTTAGGATTCTAGAATTATGGGTACAAGGTTTTATCGTACCGAGAAAGGGTGACAAAAACAGTTTGAAGAAGAGCGAGATCTATATTCTAGATTTTCTGATAAATCTAAGGAAGTTTAATCTGATGAACACATTCTTATAACCATTGAGAATGTTAAGAAAGGGAATTTGAGAGCTCAGATCATAATGTATCCAGCAATCGTCTTGATGTTAATAGTTCGGTGCCTTGAGTCTTTCAAGGAGGCTTGCAAGTCTAAGACAAGAGTTTTTGAGATTATGTTTGTGAGTTATGGTATCATCAAAAGGATAATTGTTTCCTTCTATATGAAGGCTGGGGAGTTCATTGATTTACCAGTTCAAGAAAAAGCGGTTCCTAAAGTTGCTGAACCTGAATCTTCTAAACCAGTGAAGAAGAGAATGTTTAAGGAAGTTGAAGTTGAAGTAGAGAATCCAAAAGATAAGGAAGTTCATTCTGCACCTCCAAAATAGAAGAAGAAGAAATCTTACCCTGATGAGGTAGTTTCTAAGTGGAGTGAAATAAAAGAGAAGAGAGTGTAAGGGGAGCCTCAGTTTGGCTTTGATCCTGCGCAGGCTAAGGCCTTGAAAGAAAGAACAACAGATGAGCTAGGAAGACAAATGAAAGAAAATAATCTTAAGAAGAAGATGTTTGAAGCTGAGGTAGTTGAGACTTTGTTGAAATTTAATGAAATGGTCTCTGGAAACATTCATGTTCCGAGATCTTTTCCTTTGGAATCTCTACCTGAGACTCCAGGAAGAAACTGTGTCAATCCGGAAGAGGCAGTTGCTAACCCTATTGAGGAAGTTGATCAATTTGAGAAAGTGGAAGAGGAAGAAGTAGTTGATGAAGGTAGTGGTGAGACTGGAGATGTTTTGAAGCAAGTAGATGATTATAAGGGGACACCATCAGAACATTTTTTTCTCTGAACTTCAGAAGCTGAATCATCTAAGTTAGTAACTCTAGGGAAGGATGAGGACAAAGGAGAACAATAAGTAGCTTATCATGAAGAGGATGAAAAACTTCTACATGATATTTCTCAAATAAAGAATGTAAAGGATGGTGCTCAAAAAGTTATTGATGATGAAGACAATGTTGTCCAAGTGTCTGACAGTGAATAGAGAACTCCAGAATAGGACTCCATTCCGAAAAAGGACAAGGGAAAGAAACTCATTGTTAATACTCCGAGCTCAGTGGTTGTAAAGAGAAAGGAAATTGGGGATTCTTCTAAGAAGAAGGATGAGAAAATTGAAGAAGAAATTTCTCCAAGAGGAGTCTCGGATTCGGAGTCATCTTCGTTGGGGCATGAGTTTGTTGTTCAGTCATTAATGAAGTTGGTAGGTTATATTCTGACCTTCTCAAGTATTGATTCAAGATTCCAGATGCTTCAACATTCTTTGAATCAGAAAACAGACTCCGTATCCATGGTTATCGACAAATGTGTTGAGATGGAGGCTAAGTTCAAAACCTTTTTTGTCGGCTATGAAGCCCACAAAAGGTCTTGTAAGAGAATGACTAGTTGGTCGAGGAAAACTGTAGAAGAGATGAGTCTCTTTGATGAATTCCAAGATAATGTTAAGGATTTTTTTGAGACAGAAGACAGGAAGCTAAATGAAGTTACATCATCCTTTTAAGAAAAGTTGATAGCTGAGAAGAATTCCCAGATTCAAGAAGACAGAGATCTAAATGGGAAGCTGAATTCTGTTGCTCAAAACTAGAGGTATGAAAGGGATCATCGGATTGAGTTTGAAGAGAAGCTGTTAAATCAAGAACAAATCTTGAAGGCTCAAGAAGAAAATATTAAAGCCCATGAAGAATAGATTGAAACTCAAAGTGCAAGAATAGTTGTGTTAGAGAAGAAAGCTGAGGAATACCATAAAGACATGAAGAAGATAAAGACTATTCTTAAGGGTCTCATGGCGAAGGAAAAAGATCCAAAATAGACAAATCCGATCTTTTGTTGTCTCTTAACTTCCTTTTTTTGTACATTCAAACATAATGAAAATTTTTCTTGCTCGTCTCTTTTGTTGTTGCTACTAATTTTTCAGGTACTTTAATATATTTTCCATTCCCTCAAATTCTTTTTGAAAATCACTAAGGGGGAGAAGGAAAAAGAACCCTAACAAAGGGTGAGAAAGAAAAAGAACTCTAATATAGTATATCTAAGGGGGAGTTTTTCATTAAAGAAGACATTATTATTCTTAATGAAATACCATTCCATAAATCAAGAATAAAATCCTTATAGTTTCAATGCCTAAGGGGGAGTAAGTCGTATTCATCAAAATCCATAAGCAAAGGGAGATAAGCCTTATTGTTTTTCATTCTTCTTATACTTTTTTTCTTAAGGATTATTGTGCTTTACAAAAAGGGGGAGATTGTTGAGTCAATAATGTTTTCCTTATGACTTTTCCATTCCTTCTTGTTCTGAAACTCACAAACACCTTATCTTTAAGGAAAATCGCTTTTATAAGGAAGATCGCTTTTGTAAGAAAAATTATCCTTATCATATTTTCATTATCTATATCCATATAATTCTTAAGTATAAGAATCAGATTCATTTATATATTCTCGGAATCGTTTAAAACATTGATATGAAGCATTCATTTTTAAGCTCCGAATTCTGGATAAGAACTATAATGAAGTTCCACTCCGAATTATGGATACAAACTCTGATAAAGTTCTACTATGAATTCTGGATACATACTCTCATGAAGTTCGACATTGAAATCTAATGACGAATCCTGATTACGAATTCTCATTACGATTTCTAATGACGGATTCTCATTCCGAATTCTCATTATGAATTCACCTATCAAACAGAATCTGATTATTTTTGTTTACACTCTGAACCTTCACTCCGAACATTTGAGTTAGACTTAAAACGATGTCATACATTCTGTTACACTTTTTTTGTTATAAAACGATGTCATCTATTCTATTATAAACTAACCGTTGGTTAAGTGACACGTGTATAGGTCCCTCTGAATTTTAAGGAAGATATGACCGTTGGAGGAGGGAGCCGGCCTTACCTATAAATAGGACCTCATTTGAATGAGCTCCGGAAAACTACTTTGACATTGTTCACACATGCTATTGAAGTGATTTCTAGAGATAGAGGCTCTTATTAACTCTCAAAGCTTCGTTCTACTTCGAATGTTGGTGATTACATTCGAGGACTTCTGGGGATAGGAAGACAGAGGTGCCGACTACCTTGAAGTTTGAGGGCTTCCTTGCTGAGGAAGACAGAGGTTCCAACTACCTTGAAGTTGAGGACTTGTGGGGATAGCAAGACAGAGATTCCGATATTCATATCGAGGTCTTACCCCGGTGTGGGTTCGACAGACTTTCTTGAATGTATAAATCAAGGGACCTTTATCCAAGGTTGTTGGATACCCTTATCTTTGGGTTAAAATACTTATATCTTGTTACTTGTAGTTTTACTACTTGTTTGTTTTCGCTGCACAATGTATTGTTAGGAAATTATAACTTTCTTATACATCCCTACTTGTACTCTGTTTCATTTAGATTTTATACGCTTTAAGGTAGAATCTTATATTTTAATCCTTAGTTAAGATTCATTTTCCGGATCCATATTTCTAGAACCTACTTTTGAAATCTCTTTCCAGTTTTAAGTAAGTACATAGAACTTGATGTTTATAACTTCATTCCTTATTATGATTTTTAATTGGTGTTAGAGGTGTTATGAATTTGCTTAGTTTAACTTTGTTAAACATAGCTCTTTCGTTTTGTTAAAGGAAATTTTTAAAGTGTACAATTCACCCCCCTCTTGTATATTGAGCATCTATATCAATATTTCGATCCTACAAAGAGTGTACAAGTAGGGACCTGGGTGAATGGTTGTAACATCCCAAGTAAGTAATGAATAATAGATATTTTTATCTATGTCTATTATAGAATTAGATAGTGTTTAGAAGCTTAAAATGACAATAAATCAATCTTAAGCACAGAATACACTAATATTTTTAAAAGATTATTTTACTGGATTTTGATGGAAAACCATTTTTAAATTAAAATTTTGACAATTTTATAAGCTATATTTTTCAAAATAAACATATTATTTATGATTGGGACATCAAAATTTACTTTGTGTAAATTTTTGGTATTTTTCCGATAAAGTTCATTTTTTAATGAATAGTGAAAAATGTTGTATTTTAGTTCAAAACCTCTTTTTAATCTAATTTATTTATATGATTAGATTATCTTTTCAATTGGATTTAATGTGAAATTAGAATATATTTTTACCATTTAATCCAATAGTGGTCGCTGGAATTAATCTCACTTTGAAATCGGACTTAAACTAGTGTCAATCTTTTGATACTTATTGTTCCATAAAAACAGGCTATTTACTATGACAATGGGAATTAATTATAAAATTAATTAATGAAACTTATATATTTTGAATTTTTTAAAATAGATTTCATTTTTGAATTCGGAATATCAAATATATCTTAGGGTGAATTTTTGGTATTTTTCTGAAAAACATCAATTTTTGATGAATAGTGAAACCACTAAGTGGTACTTAAAAAACTGATTTTTCATTTAAATGAAAATGTATCACCTTTTTGTTTTGAATTTCAAAAATCCGACATACATGGTTGTCATTAGGAAGTAAAATGTGGTTCAATGGGATTAAAATAATTATTTTTTCGTGAATAGTAACTTTTATGTTTATTAATCGCAATTAGAGGTAATTAGTGTAGTTTAAGGTAAAAATAAAGTTTTAATAATATGAAATGACCTAGACACATGTCATACCCTTATTGTATGTGTCATGTCCGACCAAGACAATCCATGGGTCAACTTGGGGACCCCATGGAGCCACTTTGGTAGGAAAATGACATTAATTTTTTTTAATGTTAAAATTAAAATGTCACAAACATGAGTTTATTTACTAAAACAATTTTTAAATGGGGTTATACAAGTCATAGTTTTGACTATAAATATTAATTAGAAATATAAAAAGATTTCCTACATCATGTTATTTTTTTTAAAATTTTTAGACATTAATTAAATTAAATTATTTAAGGAATCATGATGATGCAGTGATTATCTCATTATTTAACGATTTAAATAAAATGAAAAGATAATGTAAAATCTAAGACGTACATTTATCAAAGACCTATTCTATGAGTATATTTCGAACCCTTATCACCTTATCCTCGAATTATATCAATGTGTGACCTTTAAAATCTGAAAATAATTTTATAATAAAGTAACCTTTTATAACTTTCCAAGAGTGCCCCTCCTCTCCTCTTATAATAGGCCCACACCTCTACCAACTTACCCACACTTCCAAAGCCTTTGGCTCAGACAAACCCTGTCAATTGTGTCTCTCAACATCCCTCTATTACTCCTTCAAGCCTCACATTGGGCAGAAGTCTTCCCAAGGAAGCCTTTGAGCTCAAATCAACAAGAGTTACCCGTTTTAATGGTAGTGTTTTCTCTTTTGTTATTATGTTTTATTTTGCTTCTCTAACCCCCTAAACTTGTTTTATTAATTTATTTTGTAACAACTACAGTATCGTTAATATACTAGGATTTTTTTATAAGAATAATTCGAGCTACACTTGCACACACCTTCATCTAATGGTTAAAGAGCATACTGTTTCCGTGGATGGCGAATTTCTGCCTCACGAAACGATGATTGTTCAATATTCCTCTAACACCTTCAAAGGTGGCCATTAAGATGTCACTATATTAATATGTGATGTATAATATGTTTATGTTTTCCTTAAGCTTCTGTATTTTTTCATTTATGGCACACCTTTATAGTTTCCATTGTGGGTAAACACGATAATTTCATTTTAGGAAGTGCGGACTACCGCCCCCTCAAAGTGATTTGATTCGTTAATTCCATAAGTGGGACGTATAAAGGATGGATTTAATAATATTATATATTATATTATACTAGAATTATAATATACCTTTTTATCATTATAATTTCACTCCATTAAAGTATGAGATAGAAATGAAAGTAGTGTTCATGCGTACGTACGGCTTACCGTCTCCATGAACGGTGCATTTCATTTCTTATCCCCAAATGTAATGTAAAATTATAAGTACATATATATAATATATATATATAATGTATGTTACATATAAATGATGAATATAATTCTGGAATTAAAATATACATACCTCTCATTTAGTTTTAATTCCATTAATATGACATAGAAATGAAAGTAGCGTTCATGCGTACGTACGGCTTACCGTCTCCATGAACGGTGCATTTCATTTCTTACCTCTAAATGGTTATGTAATATTATAAATACATGTATATGCTGGATATATATGATATATATTATATCCAAATCATAAATATCATTCTGGATATAAAGAACCTTTGACCACACGAACAACATGTAATTATAAGAAGTCCACTTTCGACTTAAGAACCAAATATCGACAAAACAAACATTATTAACTTAAATGATTACATAATATTTATAACATGGTAATACGTGATATAAAAGTAATAATGAACTTGAAAAAGCTTCTTAATCAAGTATAAATTAACTCATGTTTATTATTCAGGACGTTAAAGAACGATCGAGTCAAGTCAGACCCGAGGTAAGGGACTTTGTCTCAATCTTCTTTTCATTGAGGCATATTTCGTTTTATACACAACATTCTTTTATATGATCAACAAACCACTTTGACTTTTATGTTTATCCAAAAGAAATCTTTTTCTACGAAGCGTTTTACTAAACAACAAAAAGGAATGTTTCTTTTAACGTACGTGGTGACAACGACCTTTTTCGCCTTCGCGAGTATTATTTGGTCTTTGGCTTCCTCAACAAGCCGTAATGTTTATAAAGTGAATTAAATACCATATAATCTTTTTGTATTTTGCTTTTGAAAATGGTTTATATAATGGATTTTTTATGTCAATATATTTATGTGATATATTGTGATCAAAGTGTGGAAATGTTTTCATTCCATTATATTTGTTTTATGTCTTATTATTTTATAATGGTACTCGGACATTTGACGGGTGGTTACGTGATAAACCATATGACGGGTGGTGCTGTGAATACCAGGACGGGTGGTTACGTTATTACCTCCAATGCATTGGGTATGGAATTCGGCCGTATGGCTATTCCATTAAGTGATATGTGTAGAAGTAGACCGTATGGTTATTCCATTTAAGTATGTTTATGTCCTAAGTTACCTTTATATGTTATGAGTTATTTATATGGGTTTTATGGTAATCTTTTGGTTACAAAAGGACAAGTAATGATCTTTTATTCAGTGAAGAGTTTTTACTACTTCATAAAGGTGAAAATTATTACTTTGATAAAGTATACATGGTTTACTTGTTGTTTTGAGAAACCAACAGTTTTCATTCATTGTGTATCCCTTACTAAGCTTTTTATGATCACCCCAAGTTTTTTTGAAATGTTTTTCACAGGAATTAATGTGGAATAGGGTCATGGATGGGATCAAGGGAAAGCCATGCTATCTAAAACATGGAACTAGACATGTTTCTTTTTAAGAGTTTTTATTTTATGGAAACTTAGTAGAAGTGTCTACTTTGTAATCTTTTGAGATGTAATAGTTATGTCCTAATTCACTAAAACTCTAAACCTGAAAAGATACTCAATGTGAATTATTCATTTAATTCAATATTAAGTAAGGTTTAAGGCTGGGGCCTTATAATGGTCCAGTCAGCCTTTCATTCAGTGATATTGTTAATAGTGGGAATAATATTTTGGCTGCAGATAAAGGGACTTTTTCTGCTACCCCAAGATGAAGACCATGGAAGGACTATTTGTTTCTTCAAAGACCGATGCAGACTCGATCTTCAACAAAGCGGAACAACGAGGTGACTGTGGCCTTTAAAAAGGGGAGTGTGGTCATGACGGCGTATCCAGACCAATCTGTTCTTGACCTGCTTAGGAGTTGGGTTCAAAGTGGAAGTTTTTGGAGGCATCCAGATTGGGAATCGGCTACTGGAGAAGAAGACTCCTGCTCATGATTCGGAGATGAATCTGGTTATTATGATGTGTAAGTCCTTTTGGTTTATGGTGTCTGGCTTGTTTGCGGTTGTTTTGTTGGGGTTCCGGGACCTCATAAACCGAATTCTGGAAAACAAAAAAAAGATTTAGACCCCCTAGGTACATGAGATAAATGTTTGATTCCATCAAAGGGACCCTTTTAATATGAAATTATTTTTTTTATCACAAAATAAGAACCAAAAAATTTCACCCCCTTAAAAATTAGATCTTATTGTAGAGAAGTGGATGAAATTATGATATAAGTGAGACCATAACAAGATAATGAATCTAGAAAAAAATAATGTTAAAAAAATATTTTAGGGTTACACTTACTAGTGAGTCTTAAAAAATGAACCTCACAACAAGAGATATGGGAATAAAACCTATATGAATAGTGGTAGACCCCCCTCTACAACAATACTTGTGTGCACCTTCTTTGACTTCAGAAAAATATATAGCTCCATGATCTCTATTTTCAATAGTCATTTGCACCACATTAATCTATGTTATTGAAGAATTATTAAACATAGTGTGATTATACCTTCTATCCATTGGACCTTAATGATTATAATTGCAAATGGATGCTTGAGTGAAAGGATACAAGCATTAGAATCTATGTCAGCAGTCTAAAAAAGAAAGGATAGTGTGAAGAAGCCAGAGTGAGGGACCTTAGTAATGGGACATTATAGATGGAACCATTGGAAATTAATATTAGAAAATATGATTTGATAAATGTATTTGGAAGAAACTCCAGAATATAAATAAATTAAAATTTCTATACATAATTTCTAGTGTTTCTGCAAATAGTTATAAATTTTATTTCATAAAATATTTTTGGCACCTCATTGGTCCTACTGAAGAAATTGTGTTTCTTCTTTTTTCTATTATAAGAAATATAGTTTGTATTTTAAATTATCTAAGATTATTATTCTTTTTCCCATATTAATTACTTTATCAATGATGTTGAGAAAGGGCACACTAGTAAAAAAACCATGCATACCATCTCAAGAGCATCATCATAAAGAGTAATCAGTATAAAAATTTCTTCCAAATTGTATAAAAAAACTTTTGGAGTACATGTATAATATAAATATAGGGTTGATCATGCCATACTCATTTATAACAAGGTAAATTCATATAGGGAGTTATAAAATATAACCTAAAGGGACATATATCAGTGAGGAGGATGTCAAAATTGATAATGTGAGACAACACATGATGTTTTACTAAGATGATCATGCCTATAATTTGAATCCAAGATGCACTATTAGTCATCAATTTTGTACCAGTCATCTATGGATCAAATCAAGGGTTCGATATAGGTTTGGAATTTTCATTTTGATGGTTGTAAAAAACTTAATGGATGTGTTCTTATAATGGTTTTCAAATGTCAAAAGATTTTGACACCCAGTTGAGATAGGTTTTAATTTATTAGGCCTTGTGGATCTATCAAACATATATCTTCAACAGAAATAGATTGATCCCAGATGCAAGTATCCAATAATTTACTAGGACAAAAACCATCCAAAAACATGTTAGTAAATTAAGAAACAAAAAATGGGATATATATGAGTTTTCTGAGGAAACAATCCTCTAATACAGGCCTAATGAGTTTTTCCTTAAAATGTTTCATAGGGGGATCTGTAGTACTACATATATATAACATGACCTAATTTTTGGGGCCCATAATTCTATTATAAATGAACCCTATCCTCAATTAGACATTAGCTTTGAGTCTATGATGAATTTTTTTGGTATCCATTGTATAAAAAAAATTCATGTGAATATTCCCAGACAGAATCCTATTATTGAAGAAGTAGGGGTCATAGGGAACATTTAGGGATGAAAAAGTTCTGGGATATTAGGAATATATAGGGTAATGTGTTAATATTTAATTCAAACCCTAATCCCAAATATTATGATTTTATGAAATGTTGCCATGATGATATCTTCATTCTGTGTTTGACTCCCACAGTGGCATAAAGATAAGTTTGTTCGTGATGGACTCTAAACTAATAGAGAAAACAACCCCATTGTACTAGTTTTTACAGATATCTATCCTTTATTATGTCATGTTTATATAGGAAATTAGACATTTCATATCTCCAAGTTCCTATAATTATTATATTTTTATATGGTGGTGCACATTATTACATTTGAGATCATTAGGTAAATCCTAATATCATAGTTCCAATTTAGTGTATTCATCTTTTATTTTTTT
Organism: Viscum album; assembly: GCA_963277665.1. Taxonomy (NCBI): domain Eukaryota; kingdom Viridiplantae; phylum Streptophyta; class Magnoliopsida; order Santalales; family Viscaceae; genus Viscum; species Viscum album. The sequence continues at coordinate 1,191,229,745 of OY728126.1, forward strand.
GCTATTAGAACATTGTATTGATGGGAGAAAGAGATATTAAACTCTTAACCATAATTTTTTTTAAATCCATATTTTATAGAGATCCTCAATCTAGAATGATTGGGGACAATGGATGTGGTGAGTATGACACACAGTCATAAAATGTTATTGTAATGGATTGCATCTTGGTGAAATATATTGATTATAATAGAGGATGGGGGTATTATGTTACATAAAAATTTTCATGAAATATTTTATGTCTTACAAACTTTTTAGTTGTACCACTGAGTCAAGTCATGGAGATGAAAAATATAATTCTAACACAACAACTACGGAAGATTATAGCATAAGAAAACACACAATTAAAAATCAAGTTGTAATCAGTGGATGTAGTTATATGATTTATGAACACATATTCCCATGATTATATTTTATCATATCTTAATGGTGACCTTAGTACTTCTATCCCCTACATGATGAAATTTATCTCACGTGATTGATGGAAATAGACCACTATAATGAATTATATGAAAGAGATTGTTGGGAAAACATCAATGCATTAAGATTATCGTATCCTAAGCATATTAGTGAATTTAAACAAATAAAAAATCACTCCATGTTTGAAAAAAAATAGTTTCCTGTGATTGATAATGAAAAAGTTCCCGAGTCTAGTTTTCGAGGCCTGAAAATATCTATTATTAAAGGACCCCAATTCATTCTTGGTGTGAGATAAAGACTTTTTAGAGGATTTATATACCAAGGTTTTCCAATTTGGGAGAAGTATAACCTCCAAATATAAAAGTTGGGAACAAATTGTATCCATTCATGATTATATTCACATTCAAAAAATTTGAAATGTAAAGTCTCATTAGGATATAGACATTGAAACCAACCCCAAAAATGTCAGGAAGAACACTAGATAGTTTGAGATGATAATATTGGAAACCATCAAGAGGTTTGTCATTAATAATAATGAAAAGGATATTATATACTATCAAAACATTAAATAGGTTATAAAATAGACTGTATATGATTAATGGTATTAATTACTCTTCCAAGAAAATATTTCTTATATATTCATGTTCATGTAACTCGTTAACATATTATTCATTATAAGACACTATTTTATTCTCTTATTAGGTTGAACATGAATGATTGAAATTATGGGAGAGTCTACTATAAATTATTGGAGGCACATTGGATGATGACATAGGGGTGCGTGTTACTATAAATTAGGAATATGTTTTGTCCACCAAATAATCGAGGATGAAAATTTTTGAACTGGAAGGGTATCCCTAAATCCCCCTGATGTATATTCATTAAATTAAATGTTGAAACGTTTACTCTTTATGATAAAAAATTGATACAGGGAAATGAAAATGTACAATGAAAACTTTTCTGGTAATATTTGTTTGTTTCCAAGGGTACCATTGGTTTCCACCACCATATTACATATTCCCACATTATACTTCATTTCATGTAGAGTTTTCATCTATGGAAAGATAAAAGGTAACTATTGATTATACAAAATTATGTCACATAGGTGAGTCTCAAATTCCTACTTCCACAACTACTATATCAATGGAAGTGTGATCACTACAAGAGATTATTCAGTTCACTAAGTCTAGTAAAGGTGGATATGGTATATGTATTATGATGAAACAAGATAGTGGTGTTATGAAGCATCAACTAACTACCTCCATTATACCAAATATCATCATATTTTATAAATATGAAATTACTATATAAGATATTTTTATAGATTGTTGATTTTATCGAATATAAATAAATTTTAGTATTTCATGATGTGCACATAACTTATTTTTACTTTTTGTGATGCACTGGTTAAATTTACAAGCTCATCAAACTCTTTTTATTGATAATTTATCTGATTTAACTTTCATGAAAAGGATGAAGAATCCACCTCCCTTTCTAGTGAGTGGACCAAAAACTTAGGGATCATCATAATTTTTCCCCCTTACACCAACCAATGTGAATCATAAAGACATAATATCATATCATACCCACCCATTGTATCATGTGAAAACAATTGGAAAGGTTACTTGTGTGAAGGAGAGTGGGAACCTAGACATTGATCAAGAAATAGTGGAAGGTATTGACACTCTGAAAGTCCCTACCAAGGAAAAATTATTGGTGGGTAATATCCCTACCATGAAATTTTAATTGGCTCAAAAAATAGATGATATTTATTATATTCTTTAGGGGTAGTGGATATGACCATTTCTAATGACACTCCACAAATGAGAAAATACTTTTGATGTGAGTTTTACCTGGATTATTGTATTATCTACTTCTTTATGCCTCTTTATTTCCATGTAAAACAATATATTTACACATAAGGAATCCAATTCAATGGGCATTTTTCCTATACATCAACTACAAAATCACACTGAGGCTATCCATGCATCTGGTCTCATTATATTAAAGGGAAATCCACATTTGGCTTCCCTGAGTGATTTTCATATGGAATACACCTCACAATATATAAGCGACTCTAAATAAGTTCAAGAGGACCGTTATACCTTTTAGAGTAATCAATAACATATAAGGAAGTGAATTTGAAATAAAATATCCCAAAATCCTATAAAAGATCTATATATGATGCTTCATAAGATTCGATACATGTTCACCTTAGTAGGGTATAATGGGTTTAACTATTGATACATTTATATTGGTGTATAAAATATCTATGAGAGTGAGTGAGAGTATATATCCTAACCTTACCTTTCCCAGGTAGAATCAGTAGCATAGTTTTACATTATTAGGTTTACACACTTACTAAGGATGCCCAACATATGAAAACAATTGTTGAAACAATACATCAAAAAATAAGGTGCCATTATAGATCAAGTCCTCCAAGATTTGTCTTATCTTCATCAATAAATCATTAAAATTTATAAAATTTTGGATTAGTTTAATAAGGTATTGGATGAGGTTGGACCGGTTGGAATTGATATCAATCTTACTACCAAAGAACTATTTCTTCAAAGAGTCGATGATACATTACTGGATAAAAAATGATACTACATTTATTTTTCCTCTCCAAAATTTGATTATATCAATTGTTTGATAGAAAAAAAATATAAATTTTCTCGACCTATTGATAATGTATATACTCCAAAAATTTTATTATCCCCACTTCATATATTGAATAAAAAATATGTTATTTTTCAATCATTTTTAATTCTTTCACCATTTAATTAATTTGGTTACATGATTTACTATGATACACTCATAGAATAATATTAATGAAACATAAATACTTATAAAAATTAAACTATAATTAATTAATTAAATCATGGTTCCCCAAAACACTTAAGTATAAATTATTTCTTCTTAGTAGAGTTCTAAAAAATTAATAATTTTATGTGTACCAACACCATAACACTATAGTTGGTTCAATAAGATATGAATGATATCCTAACGGTGTGCTGTTATAGATATGTATAGGATTGTGAGTAGTAAATATAAAAATAGAATTTATCATTTTGGATATGAATGATTTTCTTATGGGAATGTTCTCATGCGAATGTATAGTGATTTGTACAATCCCCATAATACTAGAGTTGGTGAATTTATATATATATATATATATATATATATATGGTTGATTCAATTTGATGGGGATCATGATTTTTGAGTGAATTTGGAGTGATGATTCTAATATTCAATAGTGATCATGTATCTCATCAATACATCATTTTCCGTTTCACATAGATTGTGTAGACCAATATTTGAGGGAAATGTTAAATTGATCTATCTTTTACCAAGGTCAAGGATCTTAAAGTACATGAAAATGATCTTTTTTCAGATTATATGGTGATAATTATAATAATTTTTAAATCTTTATTATTATCCATATCTTTTTAATATGCCTCATAAAAGGGATACCTATATGGTATGAACATAGTGTTTTATCAAGTTAAAATTTATAGGTATTTATCTAAAAAATATTTTTGTGTTTTAATTTCCATGTGATAATATTTTTCAACATGATTCAAGGTACACATCAAGTGATCAGGGGAGCATCTTTTTCTACAACCACTGATATTGATTATTATACATGGAGAGTTCCATGTCTCATCCTTTGGATGTTTATGATCAAGAAATCCAGAACCATGTGGTTGTTTCTTAAGTCGCATAATGTTGACCAAAATATGAGTTTCTCTATCTAGTAACACAAAATGAATAGTAAATGATCAATGTATCTAACATAGATAGATCTATGAGTATGACCAAATAGTTTACAATCATTGTTTTTGGAGTGTTGTGTAGTGAATTTAATCATTTTTCAATAAGGACCTAAAATGGGTCATGACTATGATATCAAACTTATAAATTGAAAATAGGCATGAGGTATGAATATGTAACATCAAGGGAATTAAATACAATAAAAATAGTTGGATTATTGGATATGTAAATCAGAAATTTTTATATTAAAATAATGAATGGAATACACTGAATAGGTGTACAAGGGATGACCATGGAAAATATTAAAATTATAGGTTTTGATATCATGTTATTGAGTTATAAAGTGATTAGGGGAGCTTCTTCTTGGATAAATATTCCACTAGATTGTAGGGATAAATACAGCAGTAATGATGATCATTAACAAATATAGGTGTCCCTTAAATATGTACATTCTCATTACATATAACCATGAAATGATTATATTGATTCAAATATTTAAGGAATAATTTATTCTTATGATGACTGGTGTATTCGAGAGGGGTTTGTGGCCTTTATATACGTGACATTAATTTGTAAGGAATGAATACTAATAACTAAATTATTAATAAACTATGGTTTATAAAATTATATAAATAATTAAATGGATATACATTGATTAGATATAAAATAAGAATCATTTTATTAAGAAGGAAATATTTTATAAAAAACTATTTTTTTAAAGAAAATGGTTTCATATTTTATAACACACTTATGAAGTTTTTTAAAAAAAATATAAAATTTATTTTGTAAAACAAAATTAAATTTTTAAATAATTATACCAATATTTTATTAGGGTTATTTTTTGTGATATTTTTGAAGATATTCATTTTTTCGATGAATATTGAAAAATTCTAATATTTGTCAAAAAACTAACATTTCATTTAAACCATTTACAAGGTTATATTATATTTGAAATTAGTTTCAATGTAAAATTAGTTCATTAATATTATAATAAATACTATTTATGTCATTGTAAAAAATTTCATATGTAATTTGGATATTATAACATTCTATACATAAGAGAAATTTCACTTTGGAATCCTACTTTCTTGTCACTTTTATGAATTCATTTGTAAATTTAATTAATCATGTTACACGCTTTGAGTTTGAAAAAATAGACTTCATATTTGGATGTAGAATCATTTATAATATTTAATATGTTCATCATATGTTTTGAAAAATTATAAATTTTAAAATAAGTACAAATTCAATTTGCACGGTTAAGTTAAAAATTGATTTATCGAGGGTTGAACTAAGAGGATAATGGCTAATAAGGACCTAAAAACTTGTCCAATGCTCATTTTATGGGAGTATTCAGACCTTATCAACTCTATGGGTATATAATTATGCATTTTTGATTCATTAAAAATGGTGAAACTTTTTGTATAATCAATTATTTTTAAATATTTCATGTGTATCCTCACCCCCACATATTAAAGGCCACACACTCTTCTACATTATTCACACATAAAAATATATTTATATAATCCAAAACCTAACCAAAAACGTCTTTAATCCCATAAAAATATACTACAACATTGGGTTTTATCATAAATCCATCATAGGATGACTTTTTCTACAAACCAAAAGAAGTTTTCTAAAGAAGACGTAACATTATTAAATGTATGTTTTCATTTTTTTCATCTTCCAACTCCCAAGGGTGAATATTTCATTAATTACATGCATTTTATGAACTATTTTGAAGTATTTATATAAAATTTATTTTCTATTTAATAATAACATATTTTATAATGATGTTTTAAGATATAAAATTCATTTGGAATAATAATATTCTTAAAATAAATACTTTTCTCATTAAGGTATTATTCTTTTAGGAAAAAGAAGGAAATAATAGAAACTATGTAAATGTTGATTAAAATAGACCATGGGATGATGACCTGATAATAGAATACAGTATGGAAAACTTCATGATAATGGTAATTCAATTATATTGAGTTAAAAAAAATAACATGAATCAAGATGGGAGACTTGATTCACCTATAAGGGAAAACATTCTATTATGTCTGTTATGAATTGACGAACCCCATCTATTAGTTGATCTACATGCCCAATTATTATTAAAAAATGGATAATATATAAATAAAATATATTATTGGTACTCCATTATTTGGTACCAGAGAAATTCACCTTATATATAGGCCTCTTAGAGGGAGAAACTGATCAGTGGTGGAAAATGATTATAAAAAAAACTCAAGAATAGAGATTGATTCAATAGAGTGAGAAGTGTTTAGGGGAATACAATTTAATAAATATTTTTCCCATTTGATGCAAACAAAACTGGATAATTAGTTCTTATAGATGAATTTAATGGAAAATGTATCTATGGTAAGCTATGCGATGAACATTACAAAACATTCTTATTACCCATCAAATTTTTTATGGATCCAAATGTAAAGGTTGATATATTTTTTATGGTTAAATAAATCCCCTTATAATGAAGAAAAAAACCTATAGAAAAAATGAAAGCTATGAAGAGATATTACATAGTTCTATGAAGGTTTAAAAGGTGTTTGGAGAGATGTAGTTTTCACTTAAACAGAATGAAAAGAAGATATTTTTTGACCCCAACATAGAGAGTAAATTTGATATTCAAAGAGGACGATAGAAGGTGTAACTTACCACATGAAAAAAATATGGAAATAAGAATTCAAAAAACTACATTCTCGGGAGTAGAAAATGTAAATGTGTGTATGATATGGCCATATTTCTTGGTACTTTCATAGTGAGGTGATGCCTCAACTTCTCAACACAAACTAAAAAGGGAAGATGTTACAGAAACAAAAAAAAGTCCAATTATATATGTGCATACCTCTTGATAACTTTTCCAATCACAATAAAAATCAGTGGAAAATGGAGTAGAATAACCATCACCATAATCATAGTCAAAGGGGTCAAGGTTGGGCATTTTCTATCATAACGATTGATGTAGAGGCTCCAAATGATGCGGTGATAGGTAATCTCATTATTCTATTAAAGATGGAAAGTAATTTGTTTGATTTTGGTTCTACACATTCATTTATTTCATCCATGTTTTAAAAGAATGTATAATCAATCCTTCAACTACTATAAGTAGAGTTATTAGTTTATACTTCTTAATGGATTATCCAATATTCAATAGTGTGTATACACTCTATTATTGGCATTGGTGAGAAAAATATCATTGTAAATATAGTTTTCAATACCATGATAAAATTCGACAGTATACTAGGGATGGAATAGATATCAATGTGTAATTATAATAACAAATACCCCCCATGGGTGAACATGGTGGTTGGGGTGGGTAGGTTTTTGGGCGTGCATCGTGGGGTCAAGTCCTCAATCATGTGTTTTCTATTCCTACATTCATTGTAAATAATTTTTTTATAACTATAATATAAAATGCAGAAGAAAGGAAATATCATTAGTCTTCAATAAATATCCTATAGTTATTTTCAATGGAGACATATATCGACCGAATATTGGTCTAGATGCACCTCTTTTACCCTTCTTTATGGAGATGATCAGTGAAGAGGAAGAAGTAATGTACATTATAAGACAATAAAATTTCTCCATTATTCAAGAAGAAATTGACATATTCTTGAAAAGTTAACTAGAACAATCAATCAAAGAGATATAGAGTTCTCCATTGAGCTCATTCTTATATCCATGACAATATCAATGATCCTATATAAATGTAAAATGTTGAGCCAGAGGAATTAATGAAACAACTTCATGATCATTGGGTTAAGGGTTTAATCTAATCAATTGTGTCTCCTGGAGGGAAAGTGTTCTCTTTGTGAATGTGAAGGATATATTAATGCAGTTATGTATTGAATATATATAAATTTATGGGATAATAGTAAATAAGAAGTACCCTCTCCTAATGATTGATGATTTACTTGAAAAGCTTCATGAGGCTCAATTACTCTCCAAGATTGTTCTTAGATATGGTTATCCTAAATTGATGGTGAGGAAAGAAGATATTACAATTAACACCTTATGATAATGATACGATCATTTTGAGTTTTTTGGTATCCCTTAATCATGACTAATGTTGCTGTAAATTTTTAAATTTGATGAATAGTCTTTAAGAACACCATTGATAACATTGTTGTAGTTTTTATTGATGATATTTTGATATATTATAAAACCCTCAAGGAATATTAGGATCTTATAAGGGTTATATTGAAATAAATAATAAAGGAAAGGCTATTTTAAAAATTTATAAAATTTGAATTTTGGTTACAATAAGTTGATTTCATTTGGAAAATTTAAACCAATGAATAAATCTCATTTGAAACTACTAAGGAAATGGTTATGGAGAAGTGGACTCATACTGTAATAGTTACAATGATGTGTAGTTTCCTTGGTTTATAAGGATATTATAAGAGGGTTGTGAAAAAACATTCATGACATTCTAATCCATGAAACATGTTAACATGAAAAGGGGCTAATTTCATCTAGACAAAGGAGTGTGAATAATGTTTCAAAGAGCTAAAGAAAAATTTGTTACCACACTCGTGTTTACAATACCCTCTATTGGATAAGTATTTGCTATTTTTTAAAATTTATATATGAAAGGGTATGGGTGTGTCCTCATGAAAAATTTCAAGGTGATTAGTTATTCGTCTTGATAGTTAATGCCACATGCATAGAATTATCCAATGCATGACCTGGATCAAGTTGGATTTTTTTCTCTAAAGATTAGGAGACACTATATTTATAGGGAGAAATTTGATATATCCACATACCACCAAATATTGATGTATATTTTCACACAAAAGGAATTGAAAATAAGATAAAGGATACAGTTTTAGCTTTATAAAAACTATTATTGTTCAATTCATTATCACTCTAGAATAGAAAACAAAGTCTCTAAATGATTATGTAGGAAAGACCCTATTGTGAGGGAAATGAGGGGGATTCAATGGGATACTTTGATTAATGACCTAGTAAAACTAATACTGGGAATAATAAGGGAAGGGGAATCATCAACCCTATCCCAAATTTTTTCTCAACCATCATTAATAGAGGAGATGAATAATTCTCAAAGATAATATCACTTGTTACAAAAAAAGATATTGTTTGGGAAGAATGGGATGTTTCCTATGTTCAATATTGATCATGAGGTTTTACTTAAATTTCTTACAAGACTATGTGTTCATCATTTCTGGATATAAAGAAATAACATATAGATGAACCTCATAGATATTTATTCTTTATACATCCCAGAGGAGTTAGCATGTACTGGGACCATTGTGATCATTTATAGTTGGATAAAATGAAAAATGTGATTTCTAACTACAATACAAGGTACTTGGCGTGTCAACAAGTGAAGGAGGAGAAAAAACATTATAATAGGGTATTTTAACCACTACCCATACAAACATGGATGTGGGGTGATATCACTATGGACTGGGACACTGTCCTCCAGATAATATCCAATGGAAACAATGTGAAATGGGTAATAGTGAGAAGACTCACCAAGAATGCCCATTTCATCGCTATTCAGGATGATTTCTCTCTTGACCAACTTGCCATGATTTACATAAAGGAATTGGTTAGGTTTCATGGAATGTAACTTTTTATCATTTCTGATCATGATCCAAGGTTCACATCAAAATTATAGATAATTCATCAACATGTTCTTCGTACCGAATTGAATTTCAATATGGCTTATCACCTCCAAACTGATAGCCAATCTGAAAGGAACATTCAAACACCCGAGGAGATACTGAGAACATGATCAATTCAATTTATAGGAGTATGGGATTAAAATATCTAATTAGTAGTTTTCTTATAAAAAAAATCCTCCACTCCAGTATTCAAATGGAACCGTATTAATCTCTATATGTGAAGTGATGTAGAAATCAAACTTTTTGGGATTAAGTTGATTAAAGAATGATTTTTGGGAATTATCTTGTGTAAGATATAACATAATAGGTTCATGTTGTCCAAAAATACATAATGGTTTCTCAGAGTAGGAAGAAGATATATGATGAAAAATATTGAATGGAATTATTGTTTGGTGTTGGATATTATTTGTTCCTTAAAATATTAGGATGGATGATTGTCATGCAATTTTGGAAGAGAGGGAAACATAGCCATAAGTTCATTGGCCCCTATAAAATCCTTGATCTCATAGTAGTGGTGGACTATTAGCTTGCGCTTCCACCAAATCATGCTCATTTTCAATATGCATTCCACAAATCTCTTTTGAGGAAGCACACACATGACGCTTCACGTGTACTAAATTTAGAGATGGTATAACTAGAACATGACCTATCTTATGAGATATAGCCCGTGTATATCTTGGAAAATATAAAAATGGTTATACAAAACAATATTACCTACATCTTCAATGTTTTTTCAAGAACCATAAAAATAAATAAGGGACAAGTGAACCATATGAGAAAATGTGATAGAATTAACAAAAAAATTTCTTAACTAAGATAATGAGTTGAAATTTCAAGTGGGAAATTTCTTATGCAGGGAAAAATGTAACAACCCATTCTTTTTTAATGATTTTTGTTTCGTTAAAAGGTATGTTATATTATATTATACACAAAAACCCCTATATCTATTTAATAATGAAGTGAATATATAGGAAATGGGACCATATAGACTTGACCATTATATTACCAATGGTAAAATATGACCTTTTGTTAGTATGACTATTTGGAACTATACTCTTCATAATAATTTTAATGTTATAATTAGTGTTTATAAGTAAAAAATGAAAATGGGTAGTTAATGTATAGAGAATGTGTGATGTCCTCAATTAATAAATTCATGTTGTATTAATCCCATTTTTCTGAACATGGGGTCGATGTACTTATCTAGGGTTCTCCCTTGGCCAAGAACAATTTGAGATTCAACAAGTGAAGCTTGGCCAAACTTTCATACAAGATAATTTCATGTCAGTGTAAATTACCACTCGTGTGATGTTTGTAGAGCCACCCCATGAATCTATCATAATCAAAAACCCTTCCTATATGTCATAAATGGGTGTAATAAGGGGGTTACATGTCCCAACCTTAGTTACATAAATTTTAATTACATTGTATAATTAAAAATGTTGCTCTATCAATTTTTTTTATTAATAAAAATGTTGGTATAATTGAGATAGAATGTGATATATTTACTTCTAGTCCCAAATTTTAAATTTTATAAAAGGTGTATGTATTTATATTAAACTAAGATATTATTAACAATAAATATATATTAAAATAGAATGATACATAAACTTTTTTTTGAATATAAATGATAAAATAATTTTACTATGTCTGTCAAAATATTTAACTGTCAGAAATTTAACTATGCATATTCACCTTTCTACTTAATTAATAAATAAGGATTTTTATAGTTAAAAGTTAAATTTATAATAAATATAGTATTATAGTGATAAAATAAAAATAATTTTATAAATCAGTACAAAATTTAGGTTACAATTAAGTTATGAGAAATTTCTAAAATAGTTTATTTTCGGTGAATAGTAAAAATACAATTTGAGATTTTCGGTATGTTTAATAACATCATAATTTTTTTATAATATTTTAATAATAATTTATCAATAATAAAATACAAAAATTTGGTATTTTATTAATATATAGAATTTTAAAATAATTTATTCAATTTACAAATGTATAATTTACTTTCCAATGTCTCAAATAGAAATATTCTCATAATTTTTTTAGAAACATTGCTTTTAATTTAAAAAATAATTAATTAAATATTATTCTCTATTATTTTGGGATAAAATGACATAAAATATGTCCCGAATGATCAACAACATGGGAAAAACCCTTGGTGAGTTCATGGTTTTTTATTTTATAAAACTAAAATTTGAAAGGACAATATTTGGAAATTAATAAAGAAATCCTTCAATTTTTCTATAAATACCCAGTCATTTATCTATTTCCATTAACACACATTCGAGTATTCATGATTATTTGGTATTATTACCTCACATGGAGTACCCCAAATATTTCTTTAATCTCCCTTTGTTTTATGAGTAACTTTTCAGGATAAGGGAATTATCCTTCTTCTCTCTTAGATTAAAAAACATCTTTTCACATATGTCATATAAATGTAATGGTTACTCTATTATATTACCCTTTTGATCGTACTCACAATAAAATTTTTTGTATCTTTGGGAAACCCACTTCCCCTCTTTTTTTTTCATAACCATGTTTTATACTCATTATGCTACCGAATATACTTCTCAAAATATCCCTCTTCTCTACAATAAATTCTCTTTATTTTTATTTTTTTGAATACCAAGGCATATATATTTTCCATTTATAATAACCTAGATGTAAAAATTATAAATTTGATTTTGGAGTGACATTTATGAATTTATGATTCCCTTTATAAGGGATGAAAATGTCATAATGATCATTTTTAAGAAATTTTGAGACACAATGATTCTGATATGAAATATGTTTTTTATTGTCCAAGAATTATTTATTAAATGTTTATTATGATAAAATTATCCTCATATTATATAAGACAGATGAAGTGTACTTCTTTATAGTACTCCAATGCATTGGTTAAAGAATTTAATCTTTAAATATGACATAAATTATAATACCCTGGTGAATAAACTTGGTGATTTTAATTTATGACATGTTCATTATTATCCTTATTGATATAACTATAAATTTATAAATTAAATGTTTTTTCTACATTTAGATGTTATTTTTTTAAATTATGTGCATATTTTTCCAATTTTGAAGACACAAGGATATTACTCATGTTCATATTGATAATTTTCAAAAAAATATATATAAAATGTTTCCCTTATTGGGCCTTATTATCACAACTTTAATTTGATGTATATCCCCAGGATATGATATGCAATAAATATAATTGGGAAGAAACCATTATAAATTTTACACAGTGGCTTAGAATAATTTATTATGTTTTCATGTGTTATGTAACTGTTTTCAAAGAAACTAAACATTAAAAGATCCTTTTTTTCACTATGTAAATTAATAGTTCAAGTAATAAAATTTCTTGATTACATAACTTATTCAGTGCTATATTATTTCCTCATAAAAAATATTTTCCTAATAATTATATAGGTATTAACTTCTAAAAATAAGTTGGTAGATCTTATCCATAATATCTTATTGTTCCCACGTTGTTTCTACTATTTTTTGATTTCACAAAAGTACCATAAACAATAATTTAATCTTATTTGAGAATAAGTTCTCTATAATATCAATAATATTGTCGAGTTCTTCAGAGTATGATATATTAGGTTCCAATTATTTATCATCTAAGATGAGAACATGTGTTGGGTTTGTCATGTACTTCCTTAAAAATTTCCTATGAAACACATCATGTTGTTTTGATAGAATTGGTGACATTGAAAAAATAGTAAGAAATATATAAAATTCATTCAAGGAAATTTAAGGGTTCAATATACATAAATATCCTCTTTCACTTCTTACCAGAATTTATAACATACTTCTATAGAAATACATTGAATAGAACATGATCTCCGAGTTATAATTCAAACTCATTACATTGATTATAAACATATCTATTTTTCCAAAAAAAAATTGTTTTAATGTGATAAGTAATATCCATTACATTATTTGTCTCTCTTCAACATGTTCTAAGAATAAAAATTTAATTTCACCAACTTCATCCACAATAGTTGGAGTACAATATCTCTTTCTATATAATGATACATATGACACCATTTGAATACATGAATGGATAATATTGTTTTATGAAAAATATATATGATGTAAATTAATATCCCAACATGACTTGAATGTGAATTGATAATGACATCAACATGTATTACATTGTTTTAATAGTATTTTTGGACTGAACAACTATTTTAGGATGGCATGATGTTCTCAAATAGTTCTTCATATCCAGATAATTCTGAATTACCTTTTAGAAATTAGATTTTAGATTGGGATGATGATCTAATATGATTAAATTATATGTGACTTTATGTTCCATAACTTCATTAATATAATGGCATGAGAGGTTCTAAATTGGTAAATATTCCTTTATAGTGAAGATATGCAGATATTTGGTTAGTCAATCAATGAAAACCTGTATTGAATCATTCTTTCTTGGTGTCTATTGTATCCCTTTGGAAAATTCAATAATTATCATCCCATTTTCAAATAGGAATAAGAATAATTATAATTAATCATCTAGTATGGTTTCTCATAGCCTTCAATGGATGGAATTCTATATAACAGGAGACAGAATTAGAAATTCCACATTTCTTGTTATCCCTCCAAAGTTGTTCCCTCATATACATATATTTCATTATGATACTAGTATGTATAGTGATGTGAAATCCACATGAACCATCAAAAATTATAATTTTATCTTAGATATTTATGGAACATATTATCTATTTTCAAATATCAAAACACCATCATTACAGATGAAATATACTAATTTCCCATCCATCACAACATTAAATTCCTTATGACATTTCTCATCATCAGAATGATAACTTTTGTTCTTTTCTAATAAATATGTTTCATAATCAACTAAAAAGGATTGATTTCCATCATTCCAAATAAATCCCCATATCCACCTTTATAATATCCATGAACATAGAAACACTCTCAATCCCCATTTAGGTTATAACTCCATGATCTCTCTAACTCAATGCATCAACTACCATAGTTTACATCCCTGTGTGATAGTGTATCCAGAAATAATAATCTTTATATATATCACATCATTCACTAAAAAGATAATGTATCCATATATTCAATGAAAACATTGCATCTGACAACTCATGATCTGGGTTTTGGTAGTTATATTAATGCATCTTCAATTTCCTTTATGTATATTCATTAACATTATAATATTTTATTAGGAAACAATGAAGATCCTTCTTTGATGCATTAGTATATATCACAGACCCATCACTTATAGATGATTGATTCAAAATCATATAATCGACCAATCTCTAGTTCTATTTTTCAAAACAATATACACATTCATTTTTTCAAAAAAAAAACATTACCATTTACATGTAATATCTCTTAATGGGTTAGAAAACCGAGAAATATTATGAATGAATCACTAATAATAAACTTCTAAATTAATGAAACGATGTCCCTAAATTATTTTCATAGTTGTAGGAAATTTTATGACTAACATTGTATTCCCATTATCAACTGAGTTTCCTTCCATATAGATAATATTTCCATGTAAAGAAACATCATAAATATTGAAATAACACTTAGTAAATTTCCCATATAAATATTTCCTCATAAGAGTCTAAAGAATAAATGACAATTGAATGTAATGGTATTTTTAGTATTTATAATTCACAATGTTATCATCAATGAATAACATAAAAAATATTCAAGATATTAATTAAATTATCTATCCATTAAATCTATAAAAACAGAGGGTTCATTAGTATACACAAATGAATGTAATGTAAACTCATAATTTATGTACCTTTTTTGTAATGAATTACTATCAATATATACTTTGTTTTCTCAAAACTAATTATACCAATAATTATGGTCAATCATTAAAAATATTGTGCTCTATGATATTGATTGAATAATTAATCAATACGAGGAAGAATATACATGCTATTTATAATAATAGAATTGATATCATGATAAGTAATTCAAATCCTCATATATACATCTATCTTCTAAAATAATATAATATGGCCCCCCTATTGTTAAACTCTTGGGAATATAAATCACTTATCACATAAATCATCTAGTTTTTTCCTTATATACAGTAATTCTACAATATCCATTCTAATGGGATTCATTGATATTCTCTTTTATCAGGGATTAAATAAATAGAAAACTCTTCTTAAAACTTTGGTGATATCTTAGTAATTCTTTTGGAAATACATCAATGTATTACTTTCTAATAGTTACATCCTTAATTTGAATGTTATCTTCTCTATACTTATATTTTTCTTATATTCTACCATAAAAATTACATTCTCTATAGCTACTAGGGGTCAATATGGACATGTCTCATATTACGATGTCTCTATTAATATTATGAGTTCTATATCTTCATTTTGAATCATAATTTCCTTGTTATGGTAATAAATTTTTTAATGATATTTTGGAAGCTAGTACATACAATGGATTATATCAGATTCTACTATAGTTATATTAATTAGGTAAAAAAATAAAGAACATTTGTTTTTGATAATTGGAACTTATTAATGCATCATTGATGTAGTGAGATAGCTACTAAAAGTTTTAACAGACAACTACCCTTTAAATTTGTTAAGTAAATATATAATTTTCTTGGAATGATTGAAAGATATAATATAGTTCTATGATATAGAATCAAATAAATAATTTTAAATTCATTCAAGAGATGATTAATGTACCTTTCACCATATCATTGGGTATTACACTTGAACTCTAGTGATCGAATACTATTATCTCTCTCCCATTGGATTATTTTATGGTAGACAACATTAACGTTGGGGGGGAATTTGTTTTCATAGCTCCCCATCAATATATAGTTGAAACACTGAAAAAAAGAGTTTTCATTATTCCCCTTTAATTATTTATCCCTATAACCCTTATCTACACACATATGAAAAACCCCAAGACCATAAATTATTACCAATGTTGATTCCTTCTATAGTTATCATAATATATAAATTGATTCATTCTATTCTTCTTTAATAACAAATTAATTTTTTGTTAGTTCTCATTCAACCTATTGTATTTTAGATTTCCCTTGATCATATAGGATCTTAAGAATTCATTATTGGTTTTTATGGAACATAAAATTATTTCATCATATGATGAAATATCTTGGGAGACCATCACTATTTATAAAAATGACTTAATTCCTTTATTGAAATATTCAATCATGCACTATGTGCTACGTATTTAATACATATCATGTCTATTTAACCTTATAAAGATATCTACATACACATAAAGAAATTCATCATCCATTTTAATTTAGATAAGGATATTTCTATTCATTTTAATTTTCTACTCACAATGGATATATTTTTCGAAGATGTTCTACATAAAAAAAATCATTCCATGGATTTTATTTACTCTTTATCCCCAGTATTCTAGATCAATGACAACTATTGATCATCATCGCCTCTGATATAATACACTAAAAGTGTAACAATTTACATTTCATTTAATAAAAATTCCTCAAATATCATCTTTAGATACATAATCCATTTAAATTAAATAATTATATTATTAGTTCTACAAAACTATAGGGCATTATACTTCCAGAAGAAATCTAAAATAGGAGAATATCACTAAGGAATAAGTATCTGCATTCGAACAAGGATATTTTTCTTAACCGGATGAAGTTTACCAAATATATCAATGTTGTTATTATTTGAAATATGAGGTATAATTTCTTCCTCAGTAGAGAAAACTATAAATTATCCATGAGTATTGATACCCTTCTTCATTCCTTGTGCTATTTCTAAAGAATAGAATATTGTATATTTTCTCATAAAACTATTACTTTAAAATAAAAATGTATAATGATAAATATGGTGAAACACTGGACATAAATTAAAATTTAGGAATTGTAACTCAAATAATCATAAACATGGTTTCATTGTAGATATCACAATTTTTAAATAATTGATAATTATTTTTAATGAAAGTGTTAATAAACCTAAGAATATCCCACTAGAGTGTGATTTTAGATGCACAATAAAGACTATTTTCAAGAACCATGGGATCATTGGGTGAAGCCTAATGTTTCATTTTTGAGTTATTACCCTATGTACTTTTGTACCATAATGATTTCAATTATAGTATCTAGACAAGGATTTATATAGAGGAATAAAATATTATCTCTTTATTAAATATTCCTTAGTATGTTCTTATATACGTATCCTCAAATTCTATCATTGGGTTTTGTTCCCTAATGTTTGTCTCCCTTCATAAGATCTTTATTTTTCATAGAAGGTAAAGTTACATTATGTTTTGGTTTAAACCTTATTGTTGTTGTGTTTTTTAAACCCCAAAACCACTCCATTGGGGATGTCATGTTTTTTTAAGGGATTTTTAAGGGGTATTTTTGGATTTCGGTTAAATACACTATGTGTATTAAATACATGTGGTGTATTCATCTGTTTGGACCATATTCATTACATGTGTTGGTTTTTTCCAAGACAGATCAACTCAAAAATTACACAGCATGTGATTTTTACACAATATATAAATTAATAGGGCATATTTTTTTAAAAGGTGGGTGGTAGTCCTATTTTTTACCGATTATCCTCACCTCTCTTTTCTCTCACATAGAACCTCCTTCATCCTAACCAAGGATTTGATCCTGTTTATTTATAATATGGTTGTTTCTCAATCCATCTATCACATTAGATCACCATTAGTGAGGTCTCTATTACATTATATCCTTTCATTGTTTGTATTCTCATCGACAAATTTATTTTTTGTGCATGATCATATTCCATATTTTCAAGATGTTTTTATTTTTAAACATTTTCTTCTGATTTGAACCAAACTAAGGCCTTATATTGTATCATTATACCTCTACCACCTTATGATTGGTTGTCTATACCTTTTTATTAAGGGAAACATATTTATTTTACTATAATCATTATGACACACAATGGTCCTTCCATTTTTTCTAAATTAAATGATATTCCTTAAGTTAAATATTTCATCTAATTATGATCACCCTTGTATCAACTAAACATGGATGGAGGTTTTCAACCTCAACCCGATCGACCCATGTGGTGTGTTTATTTACCTTCCCTATGTAATATGACTCCTTTGGGTGTTTGAGATCTCCACCTTTAAAGTGGGTTCCTATATAAATTCAATGGGTTTGATGTAGAGGATCATGCCACCTTTTCAATGTTTTTAAAATATATTAAGTGGTTAAATGGTTTTAAATGAATATGTAAAATGAGAGGGATATTCTCATGGTTTTTGAAACATTATATTGATGAATAGAACTGGGTATGGTCACTAATAAATCTCATGATAATTTTTATAATTGTTTTATGTTTTATATCATGGTATGTCATCGAATTCTTATGATGGAACCCACTGCACTATGGTATGACACTAAATAGGGATCTATTTATAGAACTTATTTCCCATAGGAATTACTACTTATGATATGAAAAAAATTAGTGGATCATGTTATGGAACCGGAAACACTAGATATGATTGTATAAAATATGATAGTAATGGAGAATTTTTAGGTTTGGAACCTATGAAATTCATATATAGTTACATCTTCAGAAATAGGTCACCCCTGTTATATTCTTTGGGTCGTGGTCTATGTATGTCTGTTACTATTCTCACATATAGAATATATAGATAAAATTGTTACCTTCTATTATCATTTTATACTAAAGTTGATGCTCATATGTTTAATCTTGTTATTATTACAACTTTTTCTTATAGAATCTTTATATCTATTATTCAATTACGTTTTTTCTTTTATATCTACTCATTGTTATAGTTGTTATTCATATGATATACTTGTAGTACACTATATTTGTGGTGGTCTATAATGTATATATTAAACCCTATTAAGGCCACTAATTTTTAGCCAAATAAACTTCATGGATGTAGTTAGGAATTAACGAATGTTCCTAGTTTTCGATGCTTGATTGATTATTTCATGAGAGCGGGGGAGAATAGGGACGAGATACGACTCATTATACTGTGATGATATGTTTCTTTTGGTATTTTTGTTTGCTTGATATACATGTATTTTACTGGATTTCTTCATCGAAGTTGAATTTTATTTTTTGTTTATAGATATGGAATTAAATCATAATATATATGATACTAGATATTACTATTGATGATTTTTTTATCATTATCATATAGATGTAACATTAGTTTTTGTAGTTTTCATTTATTATACATACATTATTATTTCATTATTACACTAGTGTATTACTCTGATTATGATGGTATATTCTTCCCACTGTACCATCTTAGACCCTCACTACTAGTGGGTAGCCTATGGTGTATGAGGGGGTATGTTGGAGGCCACCTCACCTAATAGTTATGGGACCATTTTAGTGGATCAATAGTTGGGATTTTACCAGATTGTATTAGTGGATTTATTTTAATTTTCATACTGTTGAGTTAATATTAGGTGGATAATATCGCATATTAGAATTTGGTAGTGATCATGTTCCTGAGAGTAGATCTACCACATATCGAGAAAAATCCAAATTTACTAGGATGGGATATTATATTATGGTTTAAACATGTTAACGTTGTATTGATTTCCTTGTTTGGTGATTCACATGATGTGATATGTTATTATTTTTGTGATGTTTGATTACATTTTCTACATGTATAGTCATGGAAATGAATTATTGAGCATGAATCATTTTGGGCACCAAATATGATTAATATGTCATGCATTATGTGAGGCCATGTTGTTTTCACTTCCTCACTACATGATACATGTGTTATGTTTATTTATTGATACATATGTTTTTAACTAAAGTTCATTCATAAAAAGATGAATTAAAAAATTGTTTTTAAGGATTCTATATCAACGTAAATAGTGTTTCCCCATATTTGTTGGTGATGACATATTGAAAAATATATTATTATTATTTTATGTTAAGTAAATGTGGTTATATAGAACGAAACGTTAGATTATTTTGAATATATAAAGTACATTTGTAGTTTAATGAGTTCATGTACCTCTATAAATTGGGAATGATGATTCATTTAATCAAATAATGTTATACTACCTGTTACATTTTGTTATCAAATGTAATGTTATGGATACAGTAAAATGAACTATCAATTGAAATTTATAAAGAATGTAATTATATAAAATTGGAATGGTATTTCACTTAACTGGTCTATTTGGTAAATGAAATAATTTATAAATCATTAAATTATAATATATTTGCTGTCAAAATGTTTTTTGAATTGAAACATAATGTGTGTTTGCCTCTATAATTTTATATCAATAATCAATATATCAGGATCCTTATAGTGAAACATAGATCTTGACCCAGGATCGACCGTAGTAGTGGGAATTAGGGAGTGTCTCTTTTGTCCTCTATGATTTTTCCTATCACCTAGACCTAGTTTTTAATGTAGGTAGAGGCATATTAGTTTTATATTAAAATTCATGTACATATCAGGTTCTTGTTACTATATTGTTATTATTGTTAACATTCTATCTATGTTGTATTCTTGGAATTACTGAGCTATTTCACAACAACATCCTCAATTTGTGAACCATGATGGTATTTATTACTATGATCTAGAGGTGGGGGGCCTTGATCCACCAGTGTTATGCACTATAGTGCCACATGTGTCACCTCTTTTTATTATACATGTACATGGTGATGCCCAATTTCAATAGGGTTTCTAAAGATTATGATAACTATACTAGGTGCTCCAAGACTTTCCTCTTTTAGGGAATATTTCACATTAGTGCTCCCAATGAGGTATATGCCCATACTTTTAGTGGATTGTGGTCCTCAGGATATAAAATCATCGATAGAGGCCATGTCGAATATCTTAAAGAACCTTGAGACACCTCTTGTGATGAATTTAAAACTCACTACTTATATTCTCATAGATTATACCAAGAGATGGTGGGATATTATCTCTTTGGCTGACCATCATCCGGGCATGGTCTTATCAGGGTTTCAGATAGTCATCTATTACTATTTTGTCCCTAAAAACTAAAGGAATTATTGTGACAGGTTGATCATGAACCTATATGAGGGTTTGATATCCATTAGGGAATACTCATATTATTTTATAAAGCTTCAGATCTTTGTGCCTATCTATAGTGCTTATGATCCATTGAATGTGAGATGTTTTGAGTATGGGTTTAAAATCTAATTCATTATTAGGTGAGTTTTTTTATTTGAATAAAATTTCTTATATATTAAAATATTTTCTTATTACCATGCATAATTTGATGGAAGTTGGATGTACGGATTTGAGAGGATCAGTTTCTTAACCAATTAATATAGTATATAGTGGTAGGAAGCTTCACTACGAGACCTATAATAAGGTTATTACTATTCATTGTATACATACTTGTGGTTTTTTAGTCTTTCATTAGTGGAATAATAAGGGAAATGAAAAAACTTGGTTTGAGAGGTCCCTAGTTGAATAAAAAACCTATAGTAACATTCACCATTTACTGCGGATTTGCAGAATATTCACTCTAGTAGACAATGAAAAATTATCATCACTGAATCTTGGATTGGAGTAGGATAAATAGGTCCATGTTAGGTAATAATTTTTATATATTCCATTCGGTCATCTTGAGGTGGGTGGTGATGGTTGGGGAAGCCAAAGACCAGTTTTAAAGAGTCAGTAGAGAAATAATGCACATGACAATCATGCTATTTCTCAGGAATGTGGAATGATCCTGATATATTCAGTGTATCCTATTCCATGGAAGCCGATTCCCGGGCCTTCTACAATTCATGATACTATTTATTTAGAATCTACCTTGGTATATGTTTTATTTGAAATAGTGTATTTGATTTTTTAATCTTTGTTTCTATCATGGAAATACTAAAGATTCAAATTAAGTATTTATGTTGGGTGATGGCCATTGGAATTCCCTTTGGAATAAATTCATAGAGTGTATTACAAATAAATTAGTTCCCCTTGATAATGGTGACTATAATTTTCTATGGAGTAATTCTATCCTTCAAATAAAGGGATTTGATTCCATCATTGAGATAGACTAGTAGATTCCTTATCATTCCTTCATATATTTTTAACAATGAAGGGTTTCTTTCACATAACCAATGGGTGGTACTTATATTGACATGGGTCATTGTGATGTCTAGGAATGTATATATGGACTATAGAATGATGGGATGAGCTGTGTGATATCCTAGATTAATATCCATTATGTGGATTATTAGGGAATATGTCATTCTTAATTCCCTTTGATATTATATTTTTTCAATGATTTATTCTAAAATTAATTTTCTAGTTTAGCTCTTGAGAGAGAGGTAGAATTATTTATTTATATACTTCTCAGAGCTAAACTAGTTTTCATTCCTCCTTATAGGATGTCCATTATTGTCATTCCAGAGATCAAGAGACAAATGGAGTATATAGAAGATATGTGGTTTATAGGAACCACTACTTCTCCATGGGGTTACACTAGTACTTTTTTATGATATAATATGGAACCCTCAAGGGTGTTGTTGATTACCATAATTTGAATCAACACACTACAAATAACTGGTATATTTTACTTACATAGATAGCATATATGATAGCTTAGAGGAGATATGGTTTTATCAAAGACTGATTTGAGGTTAGGTTATCCCTAGGTAAATTTTCACCCTTAATACGTAACCCATATAATATTCCATAGTAGGTATAGTGTTAATGAGTATCTGGTTATGTCGTTTGGTTTCATAAATGCTATAGTAATTTTCATTGATTTAATTAATAAGGTTTTCCGCATATTTTGGACTCATTTGTGGATGTATTTATTGATTCCATCTTGGTATGTTCTTTTACTTGACTTTACAAAGAAAAACATCTTGATATCATTATGAATATACTAGGAGAGTATCACCTATATGTTAAACTCACTAAATTTCATGTATATAATGATAATTTCCCCTTTATAGGTCACATTTTCTCAAATGTGGGACTACCAATTTACCCAAAGATGGCGACTATTACATTTACTTGGTAGAATCCCACGAATTTATTTGATATATGTAGTTTGCTGGGAATAGATTGATTTTAAAGGCACATTATACATGAATTTTTCTCCCAAGTAGAACCTATTATATCCTTAACTACAAGGGGTGTTAATTTTATATAATTATTAGCTTTCGAGATAGACATTCAGTGGATGAAAGGTAGATTGACTTCAACATTAATCCAAAATTTGATCAATATAGAAAAAATCCATACAATATATTGTGATGGATCGATTATTTTTCTAGAAATAGTTTTGATGCAGGAAGATCATGTCATGGCGTATGGGTCTCGATAGGTAAGGCCTCAATAGTGTAACTACCCGACACATGATCTCAAGCTATTGGTTGTGGTTCATGTATTACATTGTTAGAGACATTTCATACTAGGAGATTATTTTGAGGGGTTTATGGACCACAATATAGGAATGAACTAGATGATCCCGTAAGGGGTCTTGCCTTGATTGCACTCTCCCCTGTTGCTGCCCTCCTCCCTACCTCCTCCTCCGGCCGGATCTTCTTCCCTCAGCGTTCTGCTCAGAACGTTCCTGGCATGGCTGCTTCAATTGGCATGGGCTCGTCTTCATCCTCGATGATCCTCATTACGCTTGACCTTCTTCTCACTCTAACCTCAAAAATGGTTAGGGTTTTCCAAGGGGATGTGGTGTTGGCCCAGGTTGCGGGTCTCAGATGTAGTGATTTGGGGGTGTGGTTTCATTCCGTGTTGTCTACGAGCAGTTTGGGAAATCGGGTCCTCTGGTGCGACTATGAAGGCGATGAAGGGATCTTGTTCAATGGCCCCCGACAGGGCTCCTCTCAGCAAGATCTGATGTTTGGGAGGCCTTTTTTTGTTTGGTTTGTGGTTTTCAACTGTAATCATGTGTCTAGTTATCAACGTGTGGTGTTCGTGGAGGTGTGAGGTGTCGATACCGTTTGGGTCTGCGTCAACCCAGCTCGGTGTAATGTCAGTCATGAAGGAAGGTATGCTTTGAAATTGATGGTTTTTCTTTGTTTCTTAGCGGCATGTCCTATGGTGGATCTCTCCAGTATCATCGTTCTTTCAGTTTTCGCCTTTGAGGATGGATTTGGTACTTGTTCTCTTTGCAGCTAGCGGTCTTCAGTTGTGGATTTGGGAACGATTATGGGGATTGATTTTTTGTTCGTCAGATTTTGTTAGGTTTTTCTTCCTTAATTTTTTCAGTGGAGCTCTTTGCATCTCTGGTTTTTGGTTTTTCTCATCCATGAGTTCGATGGCTACTATTTGTGTCATGATTGTCCATCGGATGGTGATGGGAAGGATGTTTGTGTTCAGTGGTGTTGTGGCGGTGGGAATCAATGATGAGGACGTCATCGGTGTGGATAGACCGGTGGTGTCATTGAGAATGAAGATGGAAGTGGTTGGTGATGTGACCATCTGATACGGTCAGGCCTCTGCATGATGGATGGTGGATTTTTGGTTCATGTTGGGTTCATGTGTCTTTGTTCATGGATCGAGATTGATAAGGGCAGTTGGTTTGAATTTTGAGTTTTGAATCTTTAATATTGAAGTTTAATTTTTTAATTTTAAGGTGGAATGTTGTTCGATGATGTTTTTGAATATTGTAATGGTTACTGGTTACCCATAAACCGGATTTTAGAAAATGAAAAAAATGGATTTCATGTATAGACCACAATCCCATCATGTATATTTTCACACAGTGTGATTTGAACCTCAGATAGATATGGTGGTATGAATACCTCAAGGCCTTCTATTTATATCTTTTATGTACATGTGGTAAAGGCCTGCTGTAGTAGATTCTATGTGCTAAAATACTCAGACAAATTCATTTAGAGAGTCCAATGATGATTATAAGAATATTACCTTGATTTTTGAGATTTATTTGAATGTTCGGGACCATCATGGACAGTATTTACTTATATCATTATTAATGACCTCTTCACTTTTGGAGAGAGTGAGGATGAGATAGTTATAATATCCCAAGGGTGTAGTCATAATGGAGAGTGTTTTAAGAAAGGATTTTCCACCAGACATTATCATTGATGGGGATGAGGTCTTGTACATCCATGGATGCATCTTAGTTACTATAGACATATAAGAGGAATTGATGCAAGATTTTCATGCATTTACTTGGGTGGTACATCCTACTCTTGAATATGTCTCATGACTTATGTTTCCTGTATTGGTGGCCTATTATAAAATGGGAAAGAGAAGTATTTGTTTCTAAATCTTTTACCAATCAGTAGGTGAAGAAAAACACCAGTTCCCATCATAGATTTTATAGCTTTTTCCAATTCATAATTGAAAATTTGATGCTATGATGATGGGTTTTGTGACATATTTATTTAAAATCCTCTTGAAGAATTAATGAGGTATTGGAGATCATCCATAGGCTCATGAAGGTCTCTTATTTTTTAACAATTCGAGAGACCTTATCAATGGATGATATTTAGAGACTACATGTCCATGGTGTTATACACCTACATGGGATCACCTATACTATCATTTCTGATAGGGATGTTCATTTATAATCAAGGTTCTGGTAGGGATGACAGATATATTTGGTTACACATACACTATTGAGAAAAATATATCAAAATAATACCATCATTCACTCATAACATGAAATTCAAGGTCTATAGAACATAGATAAATCACGAATCCTTGATTTTGGTTATTATTGAGAGAATATAATACTTCTTCTACAGATATCCTAAAATAACATCTTCTATGTTACAAAACATGTGGATAGCTATGAGGACTTAAGTGGTTGGATGTTCTGTTCACCACTATGTTAGTTACAGGTAGGAGAGGTAGCACTATATGAACCTAATAATGTTCGGGATACTTTAAAGTAGATTTAGTTAAATAGGAATTATATTTATATAGCACAATCTATGTAGAATTCATACATCAATCTTCACAATAGACCACTACACTCAGTGGTTAGAGATTGTATTTTTTTCCATGTATCAACTATATTAGGGAATTGATAATTTATATAGAATTAGAATAAATAAAATTAGTTCATTGCATCATTTTCAGTTGTGGAGAGAGTCAGCACAATAAAATATCTATTGTATTTGACTCAAAGGTACCATGATATTCTTGAAGTCATCCATGATTTAAATCTTCACTGGAACTTCTAATACTCATCTTATATCATTCATCCTAATGTGGTTGAATTAGAGGTATATTCATCCTTATAGTAGAATCATATTATTTTTATGGACATGAGTGAAACATCTATCTAAGGCAGGTCATTTCCTATACTCTGTGTGGTATGGCATTACAACCATGTAAATAATGTGTCCTCAGAGTGGGAGGCTGATGTACATGATCAGTACATATAGTTATTCTCAGAAAATGGTTTACCACCCATTTAAGGGATACAAAGGGTTGAGTTACTTTAAGGTTGTGTGATAGTACAATTTTGTTTTTTCATATGACACATGGTTTCTTGAAATTTTGGTTAAACCTTTGTTGTAGTTCTATTTCTCTCTTAAACCCTAAAACCACACCTCAGGGTGGGTATTTTTTTGTAAGGAAGGTTGTATGGTTGTTGGATTCTAGCTTCTTGGAATATAAATGATGTTTATTGGTCTAGCTAGACTATTTTCATGACGTGTACTGATTTTTCCCTTGAGGGAAAACCCTAAGCATTACATGACATGTAAATTTTACATTCTATGTATATTCCATAGGTCTATTTTTTTAAAATCTGGTAAGACCACTTATTTTTGATAGATGATCCCCCCCTCTCTTTTCTATACCACTGATCCTCCACTGTAGGAGCTCATCCTTCACCCTAACATAGGATTTCATCTCATTCCTTCACCCAATTTCCATATGGATATGACCCTAATGACTTGGATAACCACCAAAAATATCTCTATTATTTTATCTCTATTATTTTTTTCTTCCCATTGATGAAGTTATTTTCATGGAAGTTCTATAACACCTTTATTTTTTTGAAATATTTTTCATATTAATTTAATATTTTTCAATATTTTTCATTTCACAAAACATTGAATATAGTTTTTTATATTAAATAAATAATTTTGTATTATTTTTAACACAACACCCATTTATGATTTCACCACATGCCTAAATTATATTAGCTTTCAGTACATGAAAAACTATGTTTAGATTGTGTTACCAACAATTCTAAGTTCCTTTGACAACTTGAGTTACACAAAAGACCAAGTTTTACTGAACTAAAATATATTATTAATATTGATATTAAAATATTATTATTGTTACCCCCATTACATTGGAATGGAACTTAAAATTACATTTACTAAATTTTGAAAATATGATATACACATTTATATAAAATTTATCCTTTGGATATAAAGTACAACTAAATTTATGTAATAACTATTTCAAATTAAAGAAATAACTTTTCTATGGAAACTATTTTTCTATGTAAAAAACATAATTCTTTCCCAAATAATTAAAAAAACCACTTTTGATGTTATTTTTTAAATTTATATATTTTATATTCTATAATTTTTTTTGAACCACATCCTATATATTTTATAGGTATAAGTTAAGAATAAATCCAATTATATGAATAAAAATATGTATTTTATAAAAGGTAATCTTACCACATTTTAATGAAACACCAATTATAAATGTAATTTTGAATAATTTAAAGAATAAATTTAAAAAATAAACACTATATTTGAAATTTGAATATCAAAATTTACATTGGGTGATTTTTTGTCACTTTTCTTAGTAGTTTAATTTTTTGATGAATATTGAAAAAATGAATTTTTACTAGAAACCCCTTTTTGTATAATTTATTAATATAGTTAAATTATATTTTAAATTGTATTGAAAGTATATTTAGATAAATAATACATATATTAATATAATTTAGGTCATTTTAATTAATATCACCTAGAAATTTTCCATAAAAGTTATTCATATATTTAATCATTTTCACTTCTAAAACCCGTTGTTTCATCCCATCTACAAGATTATTTTTAAAATAATATTTTAATAATTTATTTTACGAAATTAAATGAAAAATTGATTCTATATTCTAATTCATAATAATATTTAATTTATAATTTTTTTAAAATTAAATTTTGACCAAAAATATTAGCCAATGCAATTAAATTTAATAACAATGATTAAGGTAAAATAATGTTTAGTTAATGGTTAAAATTTTACTTAAGGGGATAAATAGCCTAAAAACATTTCCAAAATCTATTTTATATACATATTTCAAACATATATTCCCTTTTCCAAAAAAATTCCATTATTGGATAGACATGGTTTATGGAAGACCTATGAATAGTGTTTATCTTTTTATATTAACCAGAATATCACTTCTTCTACACTATGAAAAGGGAACACCTCTCACTTTTTTACACCTTTCATTCCATTTGGATCAACCAAATTTTTTGAAAATAATCTCTCAAATTCATTCCACTCAATATATAATCCAAAAATAATTTAGAAAGTATACCTAGTTAGTCATTTGTTGAAAACCAAATGGATTAACCCAAAGAAGATGTGACATCATTCAATAAGGTTTGTTGTTTAATTTCTTTATGCCAATCCTCAATTCATCTTATTAATATGTTATATAATAAAATAATTATTTTCAATATACCTATACATTTTGATGTGATTTTTTATACCTACACTCACCAACACATCCATCAAAATGGATACATAATCATCATTCGTGTGTATGGAGTTCTACCACCTCATGAACCTATGTCATACATTCTTCCATTAATACCATTAAAAGCTGGGAATAATGATGGAAGATATGTTTATATGATATATATTAAATTTATGATATATTTATGCTTCTCAAATTATTATATAACACATACATTCATGCTTTTTACTTTGTGGGAATATGATAACTTTTTTGTGTGGATGTTTGGAATACTGGCACCTGAAAGTAATTTGATTCATTTATAGTTTATGTGGAATGAATTATTGATGGATTTGGTAAATTAATATGATATATATGACATAATAATTCTACGGTAATGGAAATAATTATATAAATAAATATATATACATATATTTCATTTAATTTATTTCATTCAATACAAAAACAAAACAGAAACATCATTCATGTGTTCCTATGACCTACAATCTCCATGAATGGTGTATTCCATTTCATATACCTATATTTTAGAGATTATTGTAAATACTCATATACTGAATATATATATGTATATGATATTTAAATAATGTATAAATTCTTAAAATAATTAAATCGTGACCTAAGTAATATGATCATTAATAATGAGTCAAAATAATTACAAAAAACAAAGAAATTAATATCTCACATGTATCTTTACCAATAAATTATTAATAAACAGGTAATTAAATTTCATAATAAAATCATATATGGTATGATATAATATAATATGGTTATATTTTATATTTAAAATAAACATATTCATTTTATAAAATAAGTATAAATGTGTATGAAGAAACTCAATACTTAAGGTTAGCGTTTTCAAGTCTCACTTTTATTTATGTGATATTTATGCCACATTCACCACACAATTAATTTTTATGGTTTATATACTGACCATTATTTTATTATATTATTATTAACTTATTTCTTTTAGTTTACATATCCCTTTCATGTTATATCATTTATGGGGGTTG
The DNA here is from genome assembly GCA_963277665.1 of Viscum album. Taxonomy (NCBI): domain Eukaryota; kingdom Viridiplantae; phylum Streptophyta; class Magnoliopsida; order Santalales; family Viscaceae; genus Viscum; species Viscum album. The sequence goes on from OY728126.1 coordinate 1,191,260,323, forward strand.
TGATTCAAAATTTACCAAACTATTAGGGTAATTTTGTCTAATGTTTTTTTCCTTGAGACACATGTTATGTTATGGACATATATTTATTTATTGGGTGTATATAATTCCAATTGAAAATTTTTATCATGATTATCCTTATTTATATGGTATTTTATGCTTCATGTAATTTTATTCTTTCATTGGGATTATGATACAAATTTACCAAGGTGGTAACAGTTTATTGCTACATTTTCATTGTTTATCAGGATTGTTTATGACTATTCTTTCGTTGATGATATATTATGTTCCATATCTCAATATATCAAATGAGATTTATTATTATCTAGTTATTAATTATAACAACATGTAATGGTACCATTATTCGACTATATGGTACTTAATATAATTAGGAAAAAACTTTCATGAAAATTTGACATTATTTCACTCTTCGATCAGAAATATGTTTTCCTTCAAAACAAAGTTTTGTAAAAATATTTTACAAAACTTTTATACTATTATAATTTTATTTTTAAAATAAATTATTACCCATGTTTTACATTATTACCTATTCTTTTAAAATCAATCTTCTTGTCTTTTTCTAATCAAGGAACTTTCTCAAACATTTTATTGTATAAAAGAAATATTCAACATGTATGGATTTACCTTCCATCTTGAATTTTATTTCCTTGAATAGTCCCTCTCAAGCTTATAATGACGTTTTTAATTAATTATATTTTTAATATTATTAAAATTATATGTTTTAAAAAAACAATGAAGTAGGTTTTTAGGATGTTTTCGATATTTATTTATAAGTTTTCAATGTATTTTAAATGAAAATTGTTTTCTTGATGTTTTAAATCATTCATAACAAGTTTTCAAATTTATTTTAAAATAAATGGTTTTCAAAATGTTTTCCATGAATACATTAATATTTTAAAATCTATATTTAAATAAAATTTTTTAAAAATGTTTTCAAATATTCATATATGTTTTTTTAATGATTTTTTTAATGAAGAATATTTTTAGAATGTTTTTAAGCTTTCTTTATATGTTTTCAATGTTACTGTCAATTAAAACTCATTTCCAAATGTTTTATGTTTTAAAAATATTGTTATCAAAGAGAAAAGTTCATTTTCCTCAAATTATTTCTTAAATAATTTTTTTCTTAACTTTAATTTTTTCAGTGTACTTTTTAATGAATAGTTTTTTTGAATTTTGTTTATGTTATAAGACAATTATTTTAAAAGAAATGTTATCATCCTTATGAAATGATAAAATTGATCTTAAAAAATAATTCTACTTATAAGGTGATATCCTTTTACATATTTTAGGCTTCAATATGGATATGATCCAAGGATAGAATTCTTATTTTTTTATTTGAATGGTTTATGGTTATATATAACAAGTTCTTTAAAAAACACATTCCATTTCTATATGGTATAAAATGATAAAACACATATAAAACTAACTTCCTATCATGGGATATTATATGATGAAATTTATATGAATACTAACTATTTTCCATAAGTAATGATTTTATAACATTTTTATGTACTACTTTAATTTCATGGAATATGATATGATGTTTATAAAACATATATCTTTTTATGGTCATGAAATGATGAATATTTTTCTTTCTTGTAGAACAAATATGTATTATTTTATTATGTTCTATGTGATATCTACATCTCCCTCCAATTAATTTGGGTAAAATTTATATCTCATGAGATATACATGTATTGAATAGTGGGTGAAATTGGTTTAGTAATCAACTTTGTTCCCTAAGAGGGTCGTGGGAGTGAACCATGACTACTAACATGGTCATGGGAGTGAGACCTAACTACCAAGATGGTCGTGGAGGTGAACAGTGACTACTAAGATGGTTTGGGGATTGAATCCATTCAACTAAATGGAAATGGTTGTGACTAGGGATGGTAGTGTTTCTCACCCAGTAGGTGTCACCCCCATGAATTTCCATAATTGTTTTTGGAATTTATCCTTGACTTATATTGAATTATTTCATATAATCACATTTATGCAAAAAAAATTATCTATTTTTCCTATTTCATACTCTCATAGATTATTCTATTGAATCCCTTGTGGTTTAAATATTATGTTTATCCAATTGTTATGCCATGAATCATGTGTATGATCTCTGATATGAAGGGTATTCCAACAAACTTTTATGACCATGTTATCATAACCTTATGTTAATGTTATGATTTTGTATCTCCCTTATTTACCAGTATTGAGCATATGTGATAAGCCTTTCATATGTTTCATTTCCCCATATAATAAAGAAAGGTCTTGATTATGATTAATAAAGGCGAAAATCTGTATGGGAAACATTGTATATCCTTTTCAAAATTATAATTATGTGTTATAATTTTTTAAAAACACTAAACTATTACAGTCCATGGACATTTAATATTTTATTGTGATTAATATTCATATAAAATGATGCAATAATCATTTTTTTAGTTCCAGTGTCACTATAGCTTGTATAAAATAGAATTTATCGTCATCCTTTGGAAAATAGGATGAGAAAAATTAATTTGGATCCCTAGTAAAATTTCTATGGATATATATGGATGTCTCTATGGATTAACATGATTTTTCATTGATTTAAAATAATTCTTCATAATTTATACATGCCATAAGCTATATTTCATGATTAAATGTTTTCCCCCTATGATAAGTACTGCTCAGAATATGATTTCTACTTTTAATAAATGGATATAATAATATGTAACTATGATAACCTTGAATGTGATAGATAATTTTCTGATGGGAAGTTAAATAGTTTTACCACTAGAGTGAAGGATTTTGTGATAATGCCTAATCAGTTTTCATGGAACATGACTATTAATGTGTATGTTAAGGAACTTGTAGACTCACCATAAAAGACAGAGAATCTGTTTTTTGAGATTTCAGGTAATATAGACCATGGAGGAAAAAAATTTGGTTTCTTTTATATCAAGAATGTGGAAATAATCAAACAAGTGAATTTATTAATGCAATTTAAAGATTTTTTGTCTATAGAAAATATAAAAAAACATAGCATCTTCAAAGAGAAAATAGAATTTTTTTTAATAAAATGAATGTGAATAAAGACCCCTTAATACATCATCATCAATTGGATGATTTAAATGTGTAATGGATCATACTATTAAAGTAGTTGTCCTAATTGGAATCTCTGGTTGACAATTAGAAAGATGGTATGTGTAATAGTTATATTGCTGATGAAGATGAGACTATAGGTGAAATGTGAAAAGAAAGAGTTATTAAGTGATAGTATGATCTATACTTGTAAATTGATTAAGGATGAAGTGGAATAGGTGTTCTTTTAATGTATTTGGATTCAATAATTATGAATTATAAATGTTGAATGGTTCTAATATACTAGAAATTTTATTTAACCACAAGGTTATATTCATGGGAAAAAAGATCAAGGGAAAGATAACCCCTAATATGTTCTTAATGTTTATTGGATAAAGGCATTTTTTATATGAATAAATATATTAGACTATTCTGATTACCTTGGAACTGGTTGAGGAATCATTGAAAATGTGGTTTATGCTATCATATATAATGTTTATGACTTTTTTTGAATTAAATAATATGTCCAATAATATTTGTAAAAATTAAGATTGCTCATTTTCAATAATGATTTATAGTCGTTAACATGTTTTTAAGAGAATATAAGATGAAGGTATTTACATGTTTGGTATGTGACAAACAATATATACTTATGATATATATGGGATCAATGATATGTATTTTTCAGAAATTTAGTGCCATTATTTCTAATTTTTTGGGCTGTCACCTTTTAGAAGGATTATACGGTTTTCCATTTATGGAATAGTTTATGTTAAACATTAGATGAGGTTTTATAGAATAAATTATTATATTATGTATGAGTATTTTTTTCATATTTGATTACTTTTTCTAACCTTTTTTAGTGATAAAGATTAATGGAATGACTTATCATTCAATTGATGGATATATTTATCTTTAAATGATTCAGGAATAGAAAATTCACCATCAGTTCTTATAAAATTAAATGAATTATAAATTGATCAAGGAAAAATAAATGGCTAGGTTTTCTTAAAATCAAGGAAGTATATATTCTCATGAAAATAATTGAACTTAAGGAAAAATTGTCACATATGGGATTTTTATTTCACCCTTTGATTTAGTTCATTTTTGTATTTTTTTCTCTCTTGAGTTCCAAGTATGTAGGCATTGAATTTTTAGGTATTTACATTGTTTATTTTTAATCTAGTTCATTCCCATTAGTTCTTCCCTTGACATTTCCTGAAAAGATGTATGTTTTTGGGTAAAGTTCATGTGGAACATCGTTGGCACATGGTTTGTCAAACCCTGTATCCTTAACATGGTAACAGTGGGCAAAGTTATGTTTTTGGTCATAGGCTTGTTGAACGGTTAACACATGTTTTATAAAATAGCTTTCTAACTGTGTTCCATGACCTTCATGGATAGTTAGGGGTGCACGATTTCTACACAGTTTATCAAACTGTGGGGGAAGACTATGTGACTAGTCTAGATCATTAAAATTTTCATTTCCCTTTTTTCTATCTCCCCTATTTTAATCATAAACACCCATTTATCTCCCCCCACATGTGATGTTTTCCTAGGTGTGCCTCTACCTTCATCTCCTCTTCCTTGGGCTTCAATTTGGTGATAGTCTTGGTGTGATTTTCCTCAGAATCTTCATGTACGTGCCTTATCCTCTTGGTTTCCCCTCTCTTCTATAAGGTTTTCCATATTTTTTTATGTTTTCCTTTCAACAATGGGTAGGGTGACATTTTTAGGGTTAGATCTTAACTATTAGGGTTTGATCATGATGTTTATTGTTGGATAATTCATAGAAAGGGTCCCTTGGAGTGTAATTGTGGTTTAACCCTAATTTTCGAAATATTCCAACCTTTAGGTAGGAGCTTCCATGAATTAAAAATTTTATATTCTTTTTATATTCTTGATAGTCTTTCTAAATGTGTTCTACAAATTTAATTTGTGGTGAAAAATGTATCTTGGAAGTGTTTCGACATGTATATGAAATGAATATTGGATTTTCAAAGGAAAATGGTTAACATTTATAAGTGATTCATTGTGGTTTTTATTAAATGCGTTTTTATAATTATATAAAAGGTGTGGATTGTTTTTTCAAAGGAACATAAAGAGATAAATTATTAAATGTGATTTATTGAAATTAAATTCATTTTTATGGCATGATGGCTACCTTGTCGTGCACTTTTAATATGAAATATGAATTTTTTAAAGAATGGAAAACATGTTTTAATGAAGAATTTGTTTATGTGGGGTTTTAAAAGGGGGTCTGTCCCATGAATATAATTGGAGAAATTGTGTGATTTTATGTAATATTGATAACATGGGTTTATAAAATGTGAAAGATATGAAAAAATAAGTTTTTGAAATGGTTTTGGTGTATGTAAAATAAAAGGTGGGTTTCTTTGTGGAAATGGTGGTTTTTATTTTGTATTTATGTGTCTTGGCATGTGTTGTTAATTTTTTGGTTATGAAACATGTGACATATGAATTTTATCCCAAAGGGAATCCCAGGTAACTAGGTGGGATGACTAGATCTAGTATGCAAGTGATTAAAAAGAAGATTTTCCTGGTTCCAATTAGCATGCTTAACATTTACAACACTAAAAAAACTATGATGATGATTGGAGAAATCTAGTCCATTGGGACGTCTCTTCCGAGTGGATCATGCCTGAGAAAACTATAACATCCCAGTTTCGGAAGCCGCCCAGAGGCACCTCGTACCCGGTCGATCACATGGCCTCAAGCACATTTCCCCGAATAGCTATGGCTACTAACTAGCAGTGAGGGACTTGGGTGTGATTGTGGGGAAACTATGCATTCATTGGATGAGTAACACAAAAGAAGTAAAATAGGTATAAATAACAGAAGCAGTAATAATACCACACAATAGAAAATATTGGAAGACTAGAGGTAATAACAACTAAGCACATATATATATATATATGATGAATGATACATATGTCTTTGAAAGCATCCAAACATGTCACAATTATAGAATAAAATACTAAAGCAAAGTAAATTGGAAAAGAAATTAAATAGCTCTATAGCATCGCAAGCCTCAGCTTGGTCCCATGCTCCCCATCTCCATAGAAATCAAGTACCTGATGTAGAAGGGCGCTTTCCCTAATCTATACCTACAGTAATAGAATCTTTTTGGGACCAAAATCATGACCCAAATAGGATGTGAGACTAATCATAGTGGGAAACCAACTAATGATATGTGCCTAATATTCAATGAATACATATGGCATGCAATGATCAAAATAATGATGAAAAAAAGGAAGTACACATAGTAACAATCCAAAAAATTCAATTGCATTCAATTTCATATACCATGTAAGTAGTTAAATAAAAGCAGGTATCCCACTAGGAAGTACTCACAGCCTAACCCCTCTAGTTCATCGAAACAAACACAAGTAACACTCTGGGACGTACTCACACTCTAACCCCTCTGGTTTATCTTTAGAAAAGATACTCTGAGGAAGCACTCGCCATCAATTCCCCTTGTGTTCTCATATCGGTTACTAATAGGAGCTCTGAGGAAGAACTCAACATCCAATTCCCCATGTGGACCATATTAAAGAAACTATATACACTCTTAGGGATAACATACCTCCATCCCCCCTATGGTCTCTCAATGTAAAAGTAAACAGACACTTTGAAGAATCCCTCAACATCAATTATCCACATGGTCTACACACCAGGTTCCCATTTCCCTATGCATGTCAGTCATGCACTAATTATACAAAGGAAGCCAAAGTAAACATTAAGAACTAACTGTCTAAACAATCTACAACATATAATTGTGTGTCAGATAATAATCACTCCACCCTAAGAATATTAGGATTCGAAAACAAAGAAGCCTAACAGGAAAGCTAGACCAAATAGTCAAAATGAGAAATCATGGGCAGAAACATCCATATAATGGAAAAGTTAACCCTATTCGAAAACAATTATCCTCTATCCAAAAAAAAGTCCTATAAGTAAATAACAGGGCTAAAAAACATAAACACGCAATACCCAATTCGTGGGTATGGGGAACTTTTGCACATAAAATTCATAGACTATATATGGAAAGGAAAAACCCACCTACCTCGGTGTCGTGAGATATATATACACGAACATCAGGCCATGTAATAAATGGAGTTATATTCAAAGAACGAACGACAAGTCAAGTGATTGGAGAAGATATTCAACCATACAGATACTCCAGGACAAGATATTTTTAGAGGAAGTGCATTATTTCCATTAGACGTGACCCCAGTCCGTTTAATGAAATAAAAAATAAAGTACACGACATTTTCATTAAAAGTACACGACGTGTACTTGCCTTTTCTAGGCTCTAATTTATGTGGTCTCTAGGTCACCACACATTGCCTTGTATTCAGCCATTACACGACTAGTACACTATCACCCACGATGATCGGGTACACGGTGTGTACTTAAAGTACATGGCATGTACTCCTAAAATTTCCCTAAACTAAATTGTTTTTAAAAATAACCATAAAATAAAAATATACCTATAAAAAAGATCCGGGTTCTTATAAACATCCCTTACTAAAGAAATTATTCACCAAATTTCCCTATCATGGCGGCGTAGAAGAAGAATCCTCGAACAGTTCTGGCCACTATGAGCGTACATTGGCCTCCCTCTCCCAAGCCTCATCTTGTACTCACCCATGCTACAATAGAACCTGTACCAGAGGAAAAGAATAGATATAGAGATCCATTACACATTGATCAACATTCTGGATAATATTCTCCTTGAAATATGTTTCTACCTCTAACTCAACCTCCTATGGTTCTAAAATATGAGATGGGTCAGAGAAGTAACGTTGAAGCTGAGAAATGTGGAAGACATCATTCATATCCCTGTACCCCTGAGGTAACTACAACCAATAGGAAACCATCCTGACTCTCCCCAACACCTCAAACAAACCGATGTATATCGATGAAAGCATACCTTGTCTCATAATCCTCTTATGTCCCGACCTCGGTGTGACACATAGGAAAACCTGATCTCCAACCACAAACTCTAGAGTTTATCTCCATTGATCAACATAAGTCTTATGACATGACTGTGCAGTTGTCATCCTCTTTTGAATCAACTTTATCTGCTCTGTGGTCTCCTGGAAAAGATAAGGCCCCAACATAGCTGCCTATCCTGCCTCCAGCCAACATAAGGGTGACCGTCATTGCCTACTATACAAATCCTCAAAAGGTGCCATCTGAATAGTTGCATGAAAAATATATTTTTAGAAAAACTACACAAGAGGTATGCTATTCTCCCAAGAACCTCTAAAATCTAGGATGCATTATCGAACCATGTCCTCAAGAACCTTAATAGTACGCTCGGGTAGGCCTTATGCCTAGGGATGGTATGTTGTACTCAAGAGTACCTGTGTACCCAAAGCCCTCTGCAACCACTATCGGACCCGAGAAGAAAAATGGGCATCCATGTTTGAAACAATGGAGTGTGGAACCCCATATAGATGTACAATCTTCCGGATATATAACCTTCCCTGCTCATCAGCACTGATAGTCTCCTTGATCGAAAAGAAGTGAGAAACCTTTGTGAGTCTATCAATGACAACCCATAATTCATCATTTCCTCAAGGTGACCTTGGAAAATCGGTCACGAAATCCATCGTGACATCATTCCACTTCCACTCAGGAATGGGTAACTACTGCAAAATCACTGCTGGTCACTTATGCTCCACCTTCACCTGCTGACAGGTTGAACAACTCATAAAAAAACCAGCAGCATATCTCTTCATACATGGGAACCAATACTGACAGTGTAGATCTTGAAACATCATGGTGACACCAAGATGAACTTCCTATACTGGGGAATAAATTTCATGCACCAGCTTCTCACGTATGTATGTTAACACCCATACACGCCCATGAAAACTCAGGATCTTATCCTCGCCTATGGTCTATCTAGGAATAGGGTCCTCTCTTGACAAACTCTCATGCAGGACTAGGTCTCCAGAATCTAAGAGCTGCCTCATTCACACTCAATCAAGTTGAGTAGAGGTAACAACTACATAAGAAATAATTGTCTTCCCCTATCTATTTTGAACATAAAAATGCATCATAGATAATAGAGAAATAAGTTTCCACTCATGATGGCCTCCGAAACTTCATATATCTGAGTCTTCTGACCCAACACATCATCCACTACGTTGCCTTTCCCAGGAATGTAGGCAAGCTCAAAATAAAAGGACTAATGGTACTCAACCCACCATTGTTATCTAAAATTTTGATCGTACGTAGAGAAGATATAATTGAGACTCTCGTGGTCGGTGAATACCACAAAATGCTCTCCCAAAATATAATGTCTCCAACAACATAAATCATGAACAACAACAGCCAACTCAAGATCGTGTGTCGGGTAATTCCTCTCATGTGGCCTCAACTACAGAGACCCATATGAAACAAATCCTTACCCCTACATAAGCATAGCTACTAACTTGATACCTAATGCATCCCAGTAAACATTATAGCTCTTTCCTAAATCTGAAAAAACTAGTATTAGTTCTAAATTCAACCTCCCTTTTAGCTTTGGAAAGGCCGACTCACAAGAATATGACCACAAGCACTTTTCACCATTCCTAGTCAGTCCCATGAATGGCGCTGATAAGCGTGAAAATTCATGTATGAAATTTTTGTAGTATCTAGCTAGCCCAAAAAACATTTTACCTCAAAGTAGTTATTCGGATGCTCCTAAGAAAATACTACTCTCACTTTCACTGGGTCTACTGATACTCTTGTCTCTAAGATAACATGACCCAAGAAGTGAATTTGATCCATCAAAAAGTGGAATTTTGAGAGCTCATCATATAACTGATGCTCTCTGAGTGTACTCAAAATGATCTCAAGAAGTGTGGCATGGTCATGTCAAGTGTGAGAGTACACCAATATATCTTCCACAATGACTACCACGAAAGAATCCAATTATGGATGGAACACTTAGTTAATCAATGCCATGAAAATTGTAGGTGTGTTCGTGAGACCGAACAACATAACCACATACTCGCATAGACCATACCTGCTCTGAAAGGCTATAAAAGGTAAATGAGATGATCTATCGTGCAACTGATGATAAAAAAATCTCAAGTAAATCATCGATAACACCCAGTATCCTCATAGATGATCAAATATATCATCAAACCTCATCAAGGGATACCGGTTCTTGACTATCGACAGGTTCATATTTCGATAATCCACACAAAGTCTAAGGGTACCTTCCACCTTCTTCGCAAACAGGACAGGCAAACCCTAAGGGGAATTGCTAGGTCGAATGAACCCCTTTTCCTACAATTCATTCAACTAATTATTAAGCCCCTGAAACTCTGGTGAATCCATCCTATAAGGAGGAATAAACACCAGTTACTCTCCTGGCACAAGCTCAATAGAAAAGTCAACCTCTCGCTATAGAGGAATGCCTAAAAAGTCCTCTAGAAAGACATCCCTGAAACGATCCACCACTAGAGGAATGTCCATCTGTAAATTCCCCTGGACATCTAGATATATACTAGAAATATGGGCTGTAAATCCTCCAAAACCATGATGCTCGGGTCCTGCTCTGCTCACCTGGACATCCCACTCAACCTTATGAAGAAACGATATGCCCTCTAGTGATGTGATACTCACCCTACGGTGATGGAAATAAAAAACTGATTGGAAGGGGAATAACCAGTCCATTCCAAGAATAACGTCATAGCCTATCATATCTAAGAAGTAGAGGTCCCATAAGAAGTTTAACCCACAAACCAGAAGAGGGAACTCCTTGCACACATGTACACTTTGCATTATAGTACCCAACGGAGTGTCTAACATAAAGATATCAGCAGGAAAAATATATTGGGCCCAAGAATATTTACAATAGAAACAGATATAAATATATGGGAATCCCCTGTATCGAAAAGAGAAGAAGCTAAAACTGAGGCAACTAGGATTGTAACTCATACTGTAGATGGTTTAGGATCCTCCTCTTGCTAGGTCTACTCCGCTGCAAAAGTTTGACATGCACCACGACCCTGTGACCCTTCCTGACCACCTTGAGCTGATCCACCATGTTGATGCTAAAATGCTGGAGACTGGATACCATGACTGTGACCTATGCCTCGAAATGAATGAACGAAAGAACTCCAATTCCCAGACTCCTGAGAAATTGGCGGTGCTACTCCTGAATGAAGAGTCATAGAAGAACCTCAATCACTAGCTTCTGGTGAGAAGAACTGACAGAAGCGCTAAAGATATCCCATCTTTCCACATGATCGGTACTCCATTGGGTCTCTCAAGAAATGTGGCATCATATTTCCTCTCTTCCCACACTTCCATCACACCACCTGACTACTCAATGTTTCTCCCACCTCCTCATATCTCCATGTGTAGACTCTCTATGGCGCTTCCCACTGTCATTAGGAGGGATACCAACTCCGGATGTTGAGCCACCCAGGCTCGTAGCTCCAGAATCCCTCAGATTACGCTCCGTGATCAATGCATGGTTGACTATAGAAGTGATGGAAATCAACCTAAATATGTTCACCTGAGACCAGTGTCATGCCTGAGACTATCCTCATACTTCCTTGCTAGAAAAAAACTCATCACCTTCAGGAATGGGTGTGAAGTGCTGCAACTCTGTGAAGCGAGAAGAGTACTCCATAACTAATAGAGTACCCTGCTCCAGACTAGTGAACTCTCGGGTTTGATCGACCCTCAATGACTCTGGGTAGAAGTATTCATATAAGGCATGCTGAAACTCATCCCACACCATAACTTTCCGATGTCCCGCTTGTGAGATCACATCCCACCATCTCTTGGCGGATTCCCGAAGCATATACGTAGTGAGCATGACCCTCCTCTCTGGAGGTGTCTCTAGATTCTCAAAGATCAAAAGCAAGGATTCTAGAAATGACTCTACATCCTATGTTCCTTCATCCCCTGTAAAGGTGGGAGGATGATTCTTCTAGAAAACTCTCTTTTAGTCTACCATAAATGGGGAAGTATGTTGTGCTCCCTGGAAAGTCTGCATAAACCTCACAATACACTCTAAAAAATGTGCTTCAACACCTGTTTTGGGAATAACGGCTGGTGCCAAGACTGGAAATACAGGAGGATCTGCTGGTAGTCCCTGATCATCCATGTCCGGTGTCTGATCATTGCCATGTAACTGGAAGACAACTAGAGTATTTATCAGAGGCATGACTCTGTAATGTCAAGCACACACCTTAGATCATGATTATCAAGGACTAATACATAGATGTGTAAGAAGGGAACATGATAAATAAATCATTCAAGTTTATCAAAACATGGGTACACAACATGTATAATTCCTACACAACGTGTTCCCATAAGACTTCATATGGGGGTGTACTTTCACCAACCCATTCCATGTAACACCACATATACACGATGTGTTTTTCAAACACACAACATGTACTTGAATCCATTTCCCCTTACTGAGTTATTCTACATGGCAATGCTACACAATTTTCTTAGAAAAATACTACAGACATGGTGTGTACTAGACAAACTTCACTGACCCATGTTCTTATTCACACAGCCAGTTACATAACTCACTCTACAAAGCGTGTTCCAAATAGACATAGCGTGTACATGAATGATTTCTCTGACCCGTGATATTAGTTACACGACCAAATTTGAGGGATAAAATACACGATGTTTTCTAGCTTGAAACAATGTATATATCCTAAGTTTTATCCATCTGCACCATTAGTCACATGGGTGGACACATGGTCTAAACACATAGAGTGTATGTCCGGTACGCAGCATGTCAAACCAAGATTTACCAACCATGTGTCTCTGCCCACATAGTAGTGACATGGTTATAGACTAAATAGCATGTACATATAGTACATGATGTGTACTCAAGAAAAATAGTTCTTTCCCAAACATAAGGACACATGGCATGTATTCATCATTACACATCGTGTATTTTGGGTTTTTCAAAACATTAATCCTCATAAACTACTCTCGAAGCCCAGAAAACACAGAAAAAAACATTAAACTGACAAATTCTAATTCGTGAGGGCCAATACACCCCATGAATCAAATATTGGAATTTATACATTTCATACACAAGGAATAACAATACAATGATCCACAAAATTCTGATCTATGAGGGTTCATAACACCACAAGAACCATAGTTTGGTGTCCATTCAAAAAAAGCCATACAGAATTCAATACGCTATCAAATATTAGGTATTATATCAAGGCATATATCACAACATCATGCATATCTAGTATGAAATCTATCACAACAACATGCAATCAGTAATGCACCCTAAATGGCATGGCAATAACTCAGGACACGTGATCTCTAACAAGCACATATATGATTCATGATATGTCATAACCTCATCTCATTGGGTTGCAACAGAAATAGAACCACAGTAATATCAACAATAATAGAACAAAACATGTGAATCACCCAATGTTGAAATAAAATAAACTGTAAAAATGAAAAACCAGAAAAATTACAATAACAAAGTAAATTGGCTTTTCCCTGTGCACAGGTTAGCTACTCCCAAGAACAACTTATTACTAAATACATTTTTCTTTTTATCCATGGATATAGGCTCAAAAAAGTAATTCAAGAAGAAAATAATTCTTATGATACCACTTTGTAACATCTGGGTTTCAGAAGGTGCCCAGAGGCACCCCATACCCGGTTGGTCACATGGCCTCAAGCACATTTCCTCAAATTCCAGAGGCTGCTGACTCACAGCGAGGGCCTTGGGTGCGATAGTAGGGAAACTATGCCTTCATTGGAAGAGTAAAGCATCCAATGTAAAACCGATAGCAATAGCGAAAGTAGTAATAATACCACACAACAGAAAAAAGTGGAAGAATGGAGGTAATAAAAATTGAGTACATATATATGTGATGCATGATATATGTGTCTAGGGAATAATCCAAACATGTCACAATGGTATAATACAATTTTAAACCAATTTACAAAAAAATAAAGTAAATAGCTCCACAACATCGCAAGCCTTAGCTGATCCCATACTCTCGAGTTCCACAATAATCAAGTAGCTAAAGTCGAAGTGTGATTTCCCTTATCTATACCTGAAACAATACATTTTTTAGCCCCAAATGGATGACCCAAACATGGTGTGAGACTAATCGCAATAGGCAACCACCCAAATATTTGTGCATAATTTTCAGTGAATATATGTGGCATGCAAGAAACAAAATAAATTAGTATACAAGGAAGTACCCATAGTAACAATCTTACAAATTTAATTGCATTCATTTTCATATACCATGTAAGAAGCTAAAAAAGTAGGTAAAACTCTGGGAATTACTCATAGCCTAACCCTTATGGTTCAACAAAACAAAACCAAGCAACCCTCTGGAAAGTACAAACAATCTAACCCCTCTTGTTCAGCTTTAGAAAAGACACTCCGAGGAAGCACTCACTGTCAATTCTCCTTGTGGTCTTGTATTAGTAACTAATAGAAACTCTGAGGAAGCACTCAAAATACAATTCTCCCATTGGCCTGTATCGAAGAAACTACAAACACTATGAGGGAGAACTTATTTACTTTACCCCTATGGTCTCACAATGCAAAAGTAAATAGACACTCTAAAGAAGCCCTAAACGTCAATTATCATTATGGTCTACTACACCTAGTTCCCACATCCCTGTGTAAGTCAATCGGGCACAAATGATACAAACATACCCAATGTAAAAAATAAGAACTACTTTTCTAAACATTCAACAGCATATCATAGCATTTCAGATAATAATCACTCCATCCTAACAATACTAGGTAAGGTAAAAAAATACGCTTAACAGGAAAGCTAGACCAAATGGTCAAAACAAGAAATCATGGGAAAAAAATCCATAGCATGGAAAAGGTAACACTATTCACAAACAATTAAACTCTATCCAAACAAACAAAGAATAGAATTTAATAACAGGTCCAAAAACCATAAACATGCAATACTCCGTTCGTGGGTATTGGGCACTTTTGCACAAAAATTCAAATAATATCGACAGAAAGGCACAAACCACATACCTCGTCATCGTGAGAATGATATATGTGAACCTCATGCCTTTAATCTCCCTATAATACGGTAGATATTAAAAAATGCTAACAACATTCAACCAATTATAACTCATGATAGAGAAGTTAATTAGGAAACAATGTTTATGAAGAAAACAGAACTAACCAACGTGATTACAACGCAATTGACAGAGCTCGATTCGGATAACGAATGGTGAGTCGGGGGCTCAGAGAAGATATGTGTCCATATGGAAGCTCCTGGATGATATAGGTTGAGAAAAATTTAGTTCTATCCACTAGAAGTGACCTCGGTCAATTTAATGAAATAAATATAAAGTACACGACGTGTTCTTTAAATGTACACGGTGTGTACTTTCCTTTTCCAACCTTCGCTTTAGGTGGTCTCAATGTCACCAAACACGATCATGTACTTGAACATTACATGTCCAGTACACAATCACCCATGGTGACTAGGTACAATTTGTGTACCTAAAGTACACATCATGTACTCCTAAAATATCTATAAACTCCCCTTTTTATGAAAAAACAACTAGAAAAGATAAGGATACTTGAAAATATGATCTGGGTTCTTAAAAAACTAATAGTCATGGTCACTAGACCAAATTTTACTAAGGTACAAGGTTCTAGTGTCTTAGTAAATCTATATTACACTTAGATATTTACCATATTTGTATCACTTGTGTCATGTAGCTTATATAATGTGGTGCAATTCATAGGTATATGGTGGAACATGAGTATATTAAAAATAATAATTTTTTATCTCAGTAAAGGTTTTTTTTAAATATTACCTTAATAATTATTTTCCTTAAAAGTAGTGTAAAAAATATGGGTTTTCATTAAAATGGTTTTTTTGATAATGTTTCAAATTATTTTTTATTAATTGGAATGTTAATTTTTCTATTAAGGTAATAGCATGAAATCCTTTCCTTGGGTGGAATCCTACTAATATTTTTCTCACACCCTACATACACCTTATGGTTTATATAGAATTAATTATGTATGACCTAGGTAAAGGTAATATGAGTCTTGGATGCATGTGATTATATATTTCTAAAGTTATACATGTTAAAGGTATTGGGTATGATGTCTTGAGGGTGATTCCCCTCATGCTTAATGAAGGTTTTGTGACATTTTGAAGTTTCCCTTTTTCTTGTAGTATTTCCATTTTTTGTTAATGTTGTAAAACCCTGATTTTTTAAATTCACAGGCCTTGTTCAGATATTATTATTTATTTTTGAGATGTTCATTTTTATTTTTTATTCATATATAAATGGGTTATATTATTCCCAAAGCATAATGTTGATAGCCATGACCTAGATTCCATCATGTGGAGATCAGTAACACCCATAGGGATAGGTCATGGGATATGTTGGGTATCAGATCAAATGGTACACTGTCATGGTTACTGAAAAAATGGTACTAAAGGAGGTAGCATTATTTTTAGGTCACACTATTCATGGAAGAGTCTAGTTAGACTGAATCTAGGATTGTTGAGACTTTATATTCTGATTAAAAATATGGTTCCTGTTAGCATACCTCATGAATAGACATGATTATCCAAGGTAATTCTAGTTTCTTTTGGTTTCATTGTTTTTTTATGTTGTTTTGTGTATAGAAATGAAAATAGAGTTGGTATAACGGTCTCAGTGAGCTATCAGGGCCTATCAAGCCATGTGGCATAATGGACAAGGTCTTATAGGACTCTCTATGATGGTAGTATGATTAGAGTATGGACACCAACTATATAGCCTTGTCTCATACCAAAATTAGTTTTCTCTTGATAATGTTTTTGAATACTTTTTATTAAAAAAAATTGATTTGGAAACCTCGGTTTTAAATATTGTGAAAACTAGATTTTCAAGTGGAAATGGTTCATTTTTGGAGATATGGGATGTGAATTTTCAGAATCATCTTGATTAAAGCTTTAGGAAAGTGGAGTTTTATAAATATATTTTTCATTAAATTTGGATGTGATAGAAAAAATTGGATTTTAATTATAAAAAATTGATGCCTAACTAAATTTGTTGTTTTGAACGTGTATACTATTTCTAGATAGTTTTTGGAAATCTGTTTTAAATGGGGTTTGATGAGGTGTCAAAAATATTTTTAATGTGATGAAATGTTTTTAGTTGATGTGTGGAGTTTGAAAATGGCTTTTCACATGGTGGATAATGTAATTTCAAAGATTCTATTGAATTATATAAATTATAAAGTGGATTAAAATGTAGAGAGCGTGTGTATAATGATTTTTTTGGAAAGTGGAAAAGTGTTTTGATGACCATTGGTCTTCCGATGGGTGACCAAATTCATGGGATATGTGTGTAAAAAGGGATTATTTTATGGGTTTTCATGAGAATATGCATGTGTGAGACTACATGGAATACCATTATTGAGTGTGCAATCCAAAACATGTTTTATCTACAAAGGTTATCTAAATGTAAATGCATGGATTGATACCTAATAATTGTGTGGTGTTCCCCTTTTTTATTTTAGAGCATTTCATTCATGGGTTTTCGAATTTGAAATCTCTATTTTTTTTAAATTTTGTTTTGAGTTTTTGTGTTGGTAGTTAAATTGGTGTTCAAATGATTGTTGGTGAGTTTTTCCAGAAAATGTTCTTGGAAGCCTTTTAGATGTTTTCCCTTTTTTTATTCAATGTTCAGTTGTGGTGAATTTTAGTCAATGAATCATCCTTTATTGAGTTCTCTATCTCTTTGTTTTCAAGTGTACTCCCCAAAACATTTCGATGTAAATTGTTGCGCGACCATAGGTGGTTCACCATTAGAAGAACCTCCAGTTGATCAATATAAGGGATCTATTCATGAGTTTTAGAAATTGAATCCACCACTCTTTTTCACAAAATCATATCCTCTCGAAGCATAGGATTAGATGTGGTGATATTGAAAGAAACCGTCGTATTCTTGAGTGTCCTAGGTCATCATAGGTGATATTTTCCACCTTTGTGGTTGATAGTATAACTAGGGAGTGGTGAATGGAATTCTATTAGAGGAAAGAGACTTATTTCTATTGATGTTGTCATGGAATTAAGAGACATTCCTAACTCCATCAGTTTCTTTTATGTGAGGAGTCATATTGTTCCATTAGTGTAGAAAGCTTAGTTATAAGAGGCTGGCATGTCCGTTTATAGAAGTAGTGTGCTATTAGGGACATAGTTTAATTATCCCTTCATTTTAATAATTATTTGTTCACAATAGTTATGTTCAGTGGTATTTTGTGTTGTCATGTTTTATTTATAATTCAATGCGGATGTTGTGGGAGCTTTTGAAAAAAATTCATTTTAATGGGAGCTTGTTCTTATTCTAGATATTCAGAATTTCCCTGTTGTAAAGGGGGGAATCTTCTATGTGTTTTCATTTCCATTGTTTATCATGCAATGAGATGAAGTGATGATTCGTGTGCATCTCCAATGCCATAATCCTAGTATATGTTCCATGCAGTGGAGATGTAAGTACTATGGCATGTTATTCCCCTTTCATTTCACCAATTGTGATATGTGGTCGCTTATAGAACCAATGAATGTGTTCCATCTAGAGATTATTGTTGCCTGACTACGAGGTAGAAGATTCGTCAACAATCAATTATCTATCCATATGAACTAGAGTGAATCTTTCTAGTAGGAGTCATGTGGTGTGTGAGGTACCTTGGTTTGACTTGGTCTTTAGTGTTGGATGGGGAAAGTTTAAGCTTCTCTATTGTAACTCATTTATTTTGGAAGGGTCCCATTTTTTTATATTCTTTTGAAGTCCTTATTTTTCCTGGCATCCCATATGGGTGGAAGAGATCCTCCATGATATAAGGAGTCATAGTAGTCTTGTTTCGTTGAACTCCAATGGTTGTACCTTTTGGGATGTAAACCTCTATGGGGTTGTCCATGTGTAGTCAGGCATGTAAATAGGTTTAGGTTTTTTACATTTAGGGTGTTCCTAGGATGGCTCATGTCATGTTCCCATGGTAGTCTTTTTTGGTTGGTTAAGTAGGTTGGCACTTATACTTCGGAGTCCCACTGTGGTTCTTGCTAAAATTTCACCCAGATTAAAGTAGTTCTTATTTGTTTCTAATATTGGGGTTCCATTCGGGCCTCCCTATATTGATAATTTGGGGTCATTTCTAGTGTTTTCTTTGATGTTTTAAGACTTGTTTGGGTCTATATATTTCAGAGTTTCTCCCTTGAGTGAACATTAGGGTGGGTGTGCACCCAATGGTTTTTTGAAGCAAGGTTATGAAACTATTAATTGAAAATTTGTTGGGTTTTTTGTCTCTTTTAGGTAGGATATATGGGTTTTTTTGGTAATTTCCACAGAATTATTGGTTTGATATGTTAGGTTATGCGTTTTTGAGGATTAATTTTCTTTTTATAGATCAATAGGATGCATTGTGTCTTTCTTGGGGATAATGTTTTATAGTAGGTAGTCCATTCTGGCCTCCCATGTTAGATCTTATAAACCTCTATTTTTTGTTCATGTTGTTATTGCCTCCTACTATATTTGATGTTTGTTAGTAATTTATATGATTCATGGAGAAATATTTGTTTTTATTCATCGATAAATACATTGGTTGACTTCATGGGGACATAATCTTTTTATGTCTGGGAGAATTGTCACACCTAGGTTTTTTATTTCACCCTTAGTTAATATTCATTATTTGATTTTAGTTTCTCTATCGAGTTTTAGGTTTTAAAGGTTTAATATTTTAGGTATTTACTTTGCCTATTTTCATTCTACTACATTCCTATAACTTTTCCCTTTCATTATCATGGAAATGTACGTTTTTTGGTCAATAGAAGGTGGTGCACGGTTGGTCCATGGTTGGTCAAACCGTATTCCCGTACATAGGTAACCAAGAATGTAAGTAGTTCTTTTGGGATGAGGCTTATGGAATATTTTGCACCAGTTTTTTAAAACTTTTGGGCTAATGATGCGATATTTCATACTTGGAAAGTGATGGGATAATGACTACTGCATGGTTTGGAAAACCATAAAGCCTGTCTTAATCAATAAAATTTGGTTTTTACTTTTTTTCTCTCCCTGATTTTTAACCCCAATCACCCATTTCTCTCCCCACTCAGAAATTTCTCTAGGAGCTCATCCAACTTCTTCTACTCATAATTGGTATCCATTTTGGAGGTAAAATTAGAGTGATTTCCCCCAAAATATTCAAGTAAGTGCCTATCCTCTTAGTTTTCCCTCTATTCTAGGGCTTCCTCCATCTTTCTTTGGGGGTTTCCTTTCTCAAGAAGGTAAGGTGACATTTAAAGGTTTTGATGTTAACTATTTTGGTTAAATCCGGATTTTTATTATTTTATCTTGCCTCTCAAGGGTCCCTTGGTGGGGAATTTGTGGTTTAGAAACAATTTTCAAAATATTACAAGCTTGAGGTAGGTGGTTATATGGAATAACAATTTTAGATGGTTTTTATATTATTTATTTTCTTTATAATTTTTTTTATTAATTTATTTTGAGGTGAAAAATATATATTGGATGTTTTTTGACATGGATATGTAATGAAAATTGGATTTTCAATGGAAAATGTTGAAAATTTTTAATTGCTTCATTATAGTTCCTCATAAATGTGTTTTTATAATAATGTGAATACTGTGGATTGTGATTTTAATATAAATTATGGTGAGAATGTATTTAAGGTGAGTTTTCAAAAGAAATGGATTTTAACGACATGATGGATACCTTGTTATGAACTTTTAATTTGACTTGTGAATTTTTTAAAGCCTATAAAGCATGTTTTTATAGTGCAACTGGTTTGTGTGTTTTTTTAAAAGGAGGATTGTCCAATTGAAATAATTGGATAATTTTTGTGATTTTATTTGTTATTTCTAAAAAAGATTTATGAAATTTTTAAGTGATGTCAAAATATTTTTTCATAATGGTTTTGGTGTGTTTGAAGGTGTTTTTCTTTAAGGTAATAGTGATTTTTCTTTGTGTTATTATGTGGATTTGAATTTTTTGTGAACTTTTTGGTCATGTGAAATGTGAAATACAAAAGTGAGGATAAAGGGAATCCTGAGTATCTAGTAGGTATGACTAGATCGAGTTATCTAGTGATTTAGAAGTGGCTTTTCCTGGTTACAACTACCATCTTTGATGCATACAACACTATCTAAACTATGATTATGAATAGAGACCACTACGTTATTGGGGTGTCCCATCATACTGGATCATGCACAATAAAGGGGTTACTCATGGTCAGTATAGCACCATGAAGTGAGGTATGAGGTTCTAGTGTCTCACTCGACAAAGATTACTCTTAGGTACTTACCTTATGGTGATCACTTATGACATGTGGCTTATATGATGTAGTGTTATCCATCGGTATACAGTGGAACTTAAGTATATGTAATTTTTATTTTAAATTTTTTTATCTTACTAAAGGTTTCCTTTTTAAAACATTTCCTTTAAAAGTGTTTTTCTTAAAAGTATTATGCTAAAAAAATATTTTCCATTAAAATATTTTCTAGATATTATGTTAAAGGATTTTATAATAATGAACATGTTAATTTTACTATAAATTTCAATGAATGCAATAATTTATTTGGGTACAATACTTTTGGAAATTGGATCAAAACCTAAAAAAACATTTATATGTTAGTATAATTCCTTATGTATGACCCAGGTAAAGGAAATATGAGTCGTGGAAGCCTATTGTTTGGGATTTCTAGTGTTTTGCATGATTACGATATTGGGGGTGGTGTCCTGTTGGTGATTCCCATCATGTTTCATGGAGGTTTTTCGATGTTTTTTAGTTTCCATTATTATTGTATTATCTCTAGTTATTGGTTAAAGTTGTAAAACCTTAATACTGAAAATTGTTAGGTCCTTATTGGATCTAGTTATTTAGTTTTATGATGTACATTTTCATTGGTTTTTTTACTTATATAAATCAGTGAAACAGATCCCAAAGCATAATGTTAATACCCAAGCACTAGTTTCTAGCCTATAGAGATCAAGAATTCCCTTTAGGGCATTCCACAGGCCTGTTTGGGTGTTAGATAAGATGACACTCCAGCTTGGATCATGGATATAATATTTTTTAAAGAAAACCTTTCCATGTTATCAAATTTTTTGATGATATCAATGTCCTTTTTCAAGCCATTATTGATTATGGGTTTGTCATCATTACATTTCCTGTATATATATTCTCTATTACTCTCCATCATCACTTGAAAGTTATATTTCACTTCCATGTCCATGTTTTCACATTCCATAAATGTTCTCCTATATGTAAATATATCGATGAGTTACTTTGGGTAACCTTAATGTTTCTAACATTCCCCTTTTAAAGGAAGTTTTAGTATTCAATTTTACGATGTGGATTTATATTAATGAAACATTCATGTATTAATACTTTGATAACCCATAAGAATTTCAAGGAATACATTCATTTTATGAGTGGTATAATGTACCACACCAAGATTATTTCAAATGTTTTTTCGAATTAATTTAATCTTTTTTATAGATTTAATTTCACAGAAGAGTAAATCTAGAGTACTTTATATGAAAGTAGTATGTTTGTCTTCTGTTTCATAAAAAACCAAGTTAATATTTCACTACTCAAAAAAAAATTGATTTCCATGTCGTACCTGAAATACTATGTTCAGTTTGTGTTATACACAGTGCCTAGTTCCATGGATTTATTGCATTACATGCAAGGATAAGTGTTACCAAAATACAATAAATTATTAATATTTTCAATAAATAATTATTAAATATGCAACCAATCCTTTAGAATTGATGTTATGAATAATATTAAATAAATTGTGAAAATATTTTCAGCACATATATATATAATGAATCATTTTGAAATTAATTACTTATACATGAATGTATGAACTATATGTAAATAATGAAATTAATTTTATAAGAAAATGAATTCTCCATAAAAAATAGAAAAATTTTTACTAACAAATTAAACAAACAAAATTAGATGAATGTTGTTTATATTTTATATATTATATATTCAATTAAATTTTTTGAAACTCATCTAATAGATTCTCTAGGTATAAGATAACAATGAATCAAATTACATAAATAAAAAGATATATTTTTCTAAATTGTAATTTTTATCCATTTAATAGTAAAACTATTTTAAGTCTATTTTTTTAGCACATTTATATTTTTCTGAAAAAAAAAATTAATTTTTCAAAAAGAAAAATCAAAATTTATTTCCATTAATTTTTTGTTATTTTTATGAGAAGTTTCATTT
Organism: Viscum album; assembly: GCA_963277665.1. Taxonomy (NCBI): domain Eukaryota; kingdom Viridiplantae; phylum Streptophyta; class Magnoliopsida; order Santalales; family Viscaceae; genus Viscum; species Viscum album. The sequence goes on from OY728126.1 coordinate 1,191,283,700, forward strand.
TTTAATGAATATTTAAATACACCAAATTTTAATTGAAAACTAGTTTTCATTTATTTTATTCAAAATGTTATATTATATATGAAATTGGATTCAAAGTATATTTAAATAAATAATAAACATATTAATAAAATTTTGGTCATTGTAATCAATTTCACATTGAAAATTGATATAAAATTAATTCAATATTTTCTTTATTTTCATTTTATAACCTTGTTATTTCATCCCATCTATGGAATTAATTTTAAATTAATTTATTCCACATTTGGGTGTAGAATTCGGAAAAATGTTTTCTATAATGAGATTAATCATAATAAATAATTTCCAAAAATTTCTAATTATTTTTGACCTAATATTTTAGTGAGAATGATTAAAATTAATTTTACTAATTAAGGTAAAATTGAGTTTACTTAGTGGTTAAACATTAGCTTTTAAGGGACCAAATAAATTAGAAACATGTTAAAAATAAATTTTTTATACATATTCTGACCATATAATTCATTTAACTAACATTTTTTATTATAGAATGAAAATGTTGTAAGAAATACCTCTTAATAGTGTTTTCAATTTTATATTTACAAGAATACCACTCCACTTTCCCTTTAAATGGGGAACACCTAACTTATTCAAACCTCTAAATCAAATTTTTTCGTCAAAAAAAATTCCAAATAACCTTAAAATATAAATTATATCATAATAGGATCCTAAACATGGGAGAAAATATAAAAAAATATATTTTTTTGGTGCAAACCAAAAGGAATTACCGAAATAAGAGGTAACATCCTTCAACAAACAGTTATGTTTTTTTTATTTATCCATATCCTCATTATTCCTTGATTTTGTAACAAAAAATTATTATAAATATAATGATATGTTTTTATGTTATGGATTCCACCTACAATCAAACACACAACAATCAAATGGGATACATAATCACTGTTCGCATGTATGGGGGACTGATGCCATACGAACCGATGTCCTTTGGTCATCCATTACCATTATTCAAGGTTGGGAATAATTATGGGATTAATATTTTTTATGATATATATGATATATATTATTTAATTAGTCTTTTGGAAGAATTATCTAATATATACCATCATGATTTCCATTTTGTGGGAATAACATAACCTTGTTTGTGGATGTGTGGACTAACGCCTCCTCAAATCAATGTAATTTTTCACGCATTACAATGAATTTATTAAGAATTATTTTAATAAAAATATATGATATATATGTTATAATAATGATAATATGATGATAATATATATATATACATACATATAAGTAATTTAATATTTTTCCATTAATAAGACAAGAAAATAGAAACAATGTTCGTGCGTACATACGACCTACTGTCTCCGTGAATAGTGTATTCCATTTAATATTAATATATTTTATAGATAATTATAAATATTTTTTTAATAAATTAATATGATATTTAAAACATGTTATACATAAATGAAATAAGTAAATCATGATCCATGTAAGACATTCAACAATAACAAGTCGAAACATATACAAAAAAAGTAGTTTTTACCAAAAATGTAACATTAACGCAAATTTTTTAATAAATAGGTAATAAAAGGTCATAATAAAATAATATAAGTCATTTTATATTTCATTATGGTTTTGTGGTAGAAGTATAATAAAATTATACTTATTATACCGAAGTTTGAACATGTACGAAGAAAGCTAAGAGTTAATGTAAGGGTTTTCTGATCTCAATATTATTTCTCAGAGATTTATGCAATATTCCCCACTCATTTATTTTACATAGTGAATATGATTCCTTTTAATATATTATATAATTCATATCCTAATATTTATTTTTATTCACACATCTCTTTGATGATCTATCTTTTATGGGGTTAATGGATTAATAGTTACCAAATTGTTACGACAATTTTTCCTCAATTTTACTTTTTGGAGAAACATGTTATGTTATGCACCTATATTATTTTATATGGTGTATATAATTCCCCTTGACTCATTGTATCATGAATATTATTATTTTCCTGATATTTTAAGCATCATTTAATGTTATTATCTCATGGGTATTATTTTTCAATGTAGCCAATGAAGTAATAGTTTATTTCGATAATCTTAATGTTTATCTAGATTATTTATGTTTATGATTCCATTAATGGAATAATATTACCCATATCTCATGAAATATTGTGAGATTTATTCTCCTCTATTTATTCATTATATCATCATATAATTTTACTATTTCTTGATATTCTGTACTAAATAAAAATAAGAATGTTTTTTAATAAAATCCAACTTTATTTCACTCTTTGGTCAGAAATATGTTTTCCTTAGAAAATATGTTTTCGAAAAAGGTTTTTAAAAAATAATATATTATTCACCTATGGTTTTTAAAATAAAAATTTCCCCATGTTTAACATTTTTTAAAATAGTTTTAAGAGGCATATTCTTGTCCTTTTTTATCATGGAATTTTTCTAAACATTTTATGTTGAAAAAGGAATGTTCAACATATAAAGATTTACCAATTATTATGTCTGTCATTTCATTAAACATTCAATTTCAGGTTAACAAGGTAATTTTTAATGATTTTTTTCATAACATTCTGGAAATAAATTTTTTTAAAGTAGATTTGAATGAAAATGGTTTTCAAAATATTTTCGGTCTTTCATTATAAATTTTTGAATTATTTTCAATTATAATGGTTTTTAAAATGTTTTCTATAATTATATATAATTTTTCAAATCTATTTTCATAGAAAATATTTTCAGAGGAATATCAAAGCTTTATTTATATTATTTCAAATATACTTTCGATTTTTTTTTAAAAATGTTTTAAAAGCTCCTGTCATATGTTTTCAAATATTTTTTCCAAGAAAAAAGTCTAAAAATGTTTTCAAGATTTTTTTTATAAATTTCAAAGGTTATTTTCAATGAAAAAATTTATGAAAATGTTTTAAATTTTAAAAAGGAATTTTGAAATTGGAATAGATATTTTAATCGAGAATGTATTTTATTTATTTTTAAATAATAATTCCAATTTTTTTAAATAGAATTGCAAATTAAATGACTCTAGAAATGTTTTATGTTATAAAAATGATTTTCAAAGAAGGGTAATTATATTCAATAAATTATCCATGTGAAGATTCAAAATAATTCCCCATATAAGATGATATCCTTTGATATATTTTATAATTTACATGGGATATGATCCAATGATACCATTCATATCATTTCTTTGAGTGGTTTATGATTAAGTTGAAATGTTTTTTATGAAACCCGTTTCTATTTTATGGGCTCTACCATGATAAGACTATTATGAAACTCACTTCATTACACTGGTTATTCTATGATGAAATTATTATAAAACCTGACATTTTTCATAGGTAATTATGTGAGAAAATATTTATGATACTCATTTCATTTCATGGGTTATGATATGATGTTTATGATAAACATATATTTACATGGGTTATGATATGATAGATGTTTTTCTATCTTATGTAACATGTATATATTATTTAATTATGAGATGGTTTGGACCTATATCTTAATCCGAGGAATTAGGTAAATATTTATAGCTCATGAGATAGACATGACTGGAATGTGGTGAGAAGTCGGTTCTATAAAAGAATATTGTTGTTAAGATAGACTTTTGAGTGAACCTCGACTACTAATATGGTCTTAGGAGTGAACCATTACTAGTAATACAGTCTTGGGAGTGAAACATGACTACTAATATGGTTTGGGGAGTGAAATCATTTCACTACAAGTAAATAGAGGTGACTAAGTATAGAGGTGCATCTCTCATAATATGTGTGTCCCTAAAGAAGTTTCCTGATATATTTTGGTTATGAGACTTAACTCATAGGGAATTATTTTATATGATTACGTGTATGAAAAATATTATATATCTTATTCCTCTCTTGTGAACTCATTGATCATGTGATTTATTCCCTAATAATTCATGTCTTATGTTCTACCAATCTTTATGACATCAGTGATGTGTATTTTTCTTTTATATTTAGGTTATGATCACCAATTGTAATAATCATGTTCTCACTCCCTTATCTTAATTTTTTGATTATAAATATCTTCTATATACCCATAACATACATCTCATATCACCCTTTATTTTTTATATCCCCTTCTCAAAAATAATAGGTTTAATTAGAAGTACTGAAGGGGAAGAATCTTATGGGAAACATTGATGATCATTCACTATATTAGAAGAATTTGTTCTAGGTTTCCAAAGATACTAAAATATAATAGTCCATGAGAATTTAGTTTTATAATGCGATTAATATTCATCTAAAATGACGTAATAGCCAATTATGTTAAGACTAGGTCTCTATAATCTCATATTTCTTATCTTCAAGTTGTTTTTTGGGTTTTCCATTTTTATTAAATCTTCACCGAACCTAGGGTTGATACTAACCGAGTACTCTTATACCATATTAATGTAGGTAGTCTATTCCTTTTTCATATGGTTGTGTTTTCTATTTCACTATCTACATTGCGTCGCACACAATAATATTCACTTATTGAATCAAAATTATATGATAATCATTAATTAAATTATTTCATCTTATGGGGGTCTCCCTTGAAGAAGCTAATCTATGATTGTGGTTTTCAACATCATCCCCAGATTCTGATGTTTTGTGATTATTTATGTACCTTGTGTTACACCACCCCATTGGGTGTATGAGATCTCCACCATTGTATTGGGAGCCTCTAAAAATTAAATGAGATAGTTGGATAGGATCATATCTCCTATTCTATGTTTCCAATATCTGTTAAGTGGATAACATGTTTTAATTAAAAATGTGAAAGGTTTTTGATATTACCTTGGGGTCTTCTTCTATATACTAGTTACTAGAATTGGTTATGGACACTAGAATAGGCCATGAATAAATGTATACTTGATTGATGTTATATATCTCAGTGTGGAATTGAATAATTATGAAGGTATGGAACCTGTTAAACTGTTGAATCACACCGAATTTGTGATTGAGGTATGTTACATATAACCCAGAGCTATTAGTACTTATGGTATGAAAACAATTATAGTATCATGTTATGGAACCTGTGAGACCTATATATATGATCTTATATGGTATTTCACTGATGAGGAAGTTTGATTTATGGATCCAGTGACTATCATATTCAATAACATCATCAGATATAGTACACCCATGTTATAGTCCATGGGACTTGGCACATACAGGTCTACAAATCTCCACACATGTGGCCTACTCCATGCTAGTTATTACCTTCTTATGACACATTATTTAAATATATATTTATTCTTATCATATAAAGCTCGCTCTTTCTACATATTTTTATTATGGACTCATCATATATATCATTAACTTAATATTTTTCATTATACCATCACTCAGTTATGAATATAGGCACGTGTTGTATTTGGTATAAACACCATTCATGGTCAGATACTTATTATATATCACACCCTATGTTGGATGGAAATTTCTACCTGAAAAAATTTCATATATGTAAGTTGGGAGAAGGGTAAATGACCAGTTTACAATGCTTTATTTATTATAGAATGAAATTGGTGGGTCATAGGACTGGGTAGTGGATCATGATTCTATTAAGATATAGTACTTTCAGTTTTTTTGGTTCTTTGGATATACATTAATTGAACTTGATTCATGAAGCCATGTTACCTATTGTTTTTGGTTTATATTAATGAAATTACCTCATATTATATATGGTATTAGATATTACTATTCATATTTTTTTATCCATATCATCAAGATGATACATCCATTGTTTTGGATTTCATTTATTAAACATTCAGTATTATTAATTTATTACAGTACTTTGTAACTCAGATTATGATGATGTAGTCTCCCCATTCTATATCTTTATTCCTTCACTTATATTCAGTGTCCTATGGAGTATTAGGATAAAAGCTTGAGGCCATTTGAGCCATTAGATAGAGGAACATTTTAGTGGATCCTATCTTAGGATCTTACCCCTAATTGTATTTTCCAATGTTTCTTAAAAAACCCCATGATAATAACTGTAACAAACCTGAATTCTATAACCTAGATCCAGTGCCTGCATGATTACATTTATATAGATATGAGGTGTAAAATTCAAATAGTCCAATTATTTTAGCAGTTTTGGAGAACTGGATATATACACGATACTCATTTTACACCTGTAAATAAAATACAAATCATAGTAACAAAAAACTTTTTGGCACCTTGAACTCATTCCCAGAATTATTATTTATTGCCTAAGGAAAGGAAACAAATAAAAGGTGGTATCAAATTATTAATAAAGGTTATATACAATATAAACTATCTTGAAACAATAAATAAAAATCAATTTATAATTTTAAATAACAGAACACATGTTCCATTTAATCAATTACTTTAATATCATAACCGTATATGACAAAATCAATATATCAAGGTAAATATGTGAAAATACATGCCATTTAATCAATAAATTGAGGATAATATATATACAAAGACAATAAGCTAATGAAAATCACATGGATAATAATAATAATTTAATTATAAATGATTAAAATACATTAATATTTTACATCATGATCTTAGGCATCATGATACCTCTACTTTTTGATCCTTTCTCTAGAATGTTTAAAACTACTAGGTAAAAAACAATCTAATTTTGCCATCTTATTTGTCTCATGTGATATTTCAATGAATTGGGGGGATATTTTTAAATTAGACACACAATTATAATAATTTCCAAATAATTTCAAATATATAAAATAATAAATTTAATTCATCAATAAGTATCCCATATCATCAAATATAATTATTGAGTAATGTATACAGATATATCAAAATCTCACCGTAAAATAAAATAACAATCAGAGTAACCATCATATGTAAAAATCATATAAATTTTAGTCAATGACCATAAAAATTATTGAAATAATATTAATATTTAATATAAATTTAATTACTAATAAAAATGATCACAATTAAGTGATCGATTCAAGATAATGTTAATAATTATAAAATAATGTGAGATTGTACAATAAATTTCACCACATGATAATTCTCATTACAAATCCCCATGGATTAAATAATTCAAATTAATACCTAAAATACCATGAATTATTATATATTCATGATGTGACATGTCAAAGGGTATTTATATACACCATATATAATAAATTAGGAGCATAAAATTACAATATGCCTAAATGAAGGGAAATTGAGATGAAGTCATTTACCTCACACTTACTTTTGATTAAATGTAATTAAACATATTATATATTGGATTTAATAATGTTATTAATTTTATGAAATAGCCATATTTGTATTTATAATATCATATATGACCTTCTTATATCATTTTATAACTTTTTTGTTAATAACGTAAAAAAATTTCATTGATGTAGGTGTTAATTGCTTTGTTTTCTCATGCGTGTTTTGTGAAGAATGTTCAGGTTCATAATCATATCATATAGTTCCATCACCTAAAAAATTACATTAATGTTATAAATATCATATTTTATCATCCAATACATTTTTATAGTACTTTTTTTAGGTTATATTTTTAAAATGAATCACATTGCTTCGTAGAGACGGCATGTCGTATGCACGCACGAGTGATGATATAATTATCTTAATGAGTGATAGGGTAAGTAGTTGTGTGACATATAAATATTATATAATTTATATTATGTAATATATATCAGATATATTCATTTAATTTATCCTTATTACCATCCATGTATAGCATAAATGAGAAAAAACACATCGCTTCGCGACACGGTAGTCCACCGTACGCACAAGTGAAGTTTTCATATTTTAAATGGAATGGAAACTAAGAGTGTATATGTTATATTATAATTCCATAAGTATATTAATATCATAAATATAATATAAATATTCTAAATAGAATATTATATATATCCTTGAAATGTGGTTATGAAAATAAATTATATTAGTTCGTGAGGCGGTAGTCTGTCGTACACACGATCAACAATTTCATTTCCCATTTGATAGAAGTGAAACCCAATATAAGATATCAAATTAAAATGAAAACATATAATTATATGGGGGACACCAATTTATTATATTATAATTGTTAAATAATATTTTAGGAAGGTTCAAGAAGAAGAAAAATAAAAATTATCTTTTAAGAACGTTACCACTTATTTGGGGAATATATTTTGGTTTGCACCTAAATGTTTCCTAAGAGGACATACTAATGAAAAAAATGATCAATGATGTTTTTAGTTGAGTAATTAATTTATTTCTTCATTTATTTCCTAACCCAATGGGATTATTATATGTGAAAATGAGAGTTTTGGGGTGGCCTTTTATAAGTGGAGAGATGACACACATGGAAATTTTTAAAAGAGTCAATTACACCCCCATTTTAACATTGTTAAAAGAATAAAAAATGTGTAATTATATAACCTTATAGGTGATAAAGAAGAATAATTTCCATAAAATGGGGGTTTTACATGTTGGTAGGTCATTTATAAACCATATATCCTTATTTAATCCCTTCAGAAAATCAGTCTATATCTTAATGATGGTATGTAATTTTTTCAGCTTTTCTGATATTAAATTCTCAAAAATAATGTTTAAATTATTAAATAATATAAATTATGATTAATCCAAAGATATTATAAATTTTTCAAAATTCAATTAATATTTTTGTTAGAATCCAATTTAAAATTATATCCCAAGATGTGATAAAAATGTGGGTTTCCTATGAGAAGAATCTCATATGTATATAAGGTTTTAATATCAATATTCAATATGAATTTGTTTAAAATGACCTAAAAATTTATTAATTATAATACAACTGAAAAAGGTTATTTTTTTAAAATTTTAAAATATAATATAAATTTGTAAATAATTTAAATGAAAACAACTTTTTAAATAAAAATTAATATTTATCACCATTCATCAAAATATGAAACATTTCTAATAAATCTGAAAAATTTGCCTTGAGATAAAATCGATTTGATGATTTAAAAAATGAATTTAATTTTATCAAATCAATTTTACTATGTTGTCTAAAATTAATTATACCATATTTTTTTCGGAAAATATGAAACTGTTTTCTTAAAAAATAATTATTTTATAAACATTACATTTTCTAAAAAATGTTTTATATTTTATTTCTAAAAAATAGAAATCAAATAAATTTATTTTATATGTTTATAAACCATATAATATTAATAATTTAGTTAGTATAATTCATACTATCCAATATAAGCGATTGGTTATAATGGCCATGTTTAAATAATATTTGAATAGAGTGTTTTAATTTAAACTCAGGGTTGTGTGAATCAAATGATATTTAAGAGATATAATTAAATTAAATATAAATAAATCACATAGTCTTGTGGTGTTATGAGACCTGTATAGTGAGAGACTTAAAAAATTTATAAACTCTATGGGTGGAATGGAATAACGTTATTATAGGACCCACATACACAAACATGATTTAAATTAGAGGTATGAAAACTTATAATGAATTAAATATTTGATTATGATTTGAGTATGGGATAAAGATTATTAATTTAATCATCTCTACATATCCTAGGGTATATGAATCAAGAAGCATTTTTTGGTAATGTATTCTTACATAGATCAATATATGTCTTTTGGTATCCCTACTTAGTGAAAGATTATGGGTACTGAATCCTGGGTGATGGATCAAAATGTTTATGAAGATGATAAAATACAAGAGGGGGTGAATTTTATGTTAAAAAACATTATTTTTTAACATTAAAAGAATCATAGTTTAACGAGGTTAAACATATCATATAGACAAAACCGCTTTAGTATTCTAATGATAAACGGACATGGCCTTGGGGTCTAATGAAATAAATGACATAATCAAGTAGATTCTGATATGTGAGTAGAGAAGTAATATTGATATTGTATCTCAACATCATATAGAATCATACCATAAATTTAGTGTTAATTGTAATTCCAAATTAATCATATTCGTAGATGAAAATGATTTATCAGAGTATTCATAAAGAATCATATTCATAATGGTTATGATAAATTAATGTAATATAAATATAATGATTCTATTTTAAATCATATAGAATCATACTCAGTGTAAATGTATCATAATCCAAGTTATTATGATACATGAAATAAAAAATAAAAATTGAATATAAATTATTTCACTTTCTATTACAGTTACAACGAAAAATAAAATGAATACAATTATTTTATCCCAAAGAGAAGGGTATAAAATAAACTAGGATAATGGTTCCTTGTTTTATTATTACAAGAATGTATATCTTTCCCTTACTAGTAATAATACCCTGATATGATAATTAATATATCTCACTGACCTTGTGAGCCCTCAATACAATGATTGCATCCTATCATGCTATCCCCACAAGCCCTTGATCATCCAGATCATATTTCTGTCATCCTAGCCTCAGAATCCCTCAATCGTAATCACAAGCAGCCACATAAAGAGAATAAGAACTATATAATATTACAAGTAAAAGGAACCAGTATTTAAAACATGTAAGCTTTAGAGATCTTGAATAGAAGAAGAATTAGGAGAGAGTGTCTTTGTGTCAAACACTTCTACTCATTGTAGAATTTTCCAATGACAGGGTATTTGTTGGAATGCCTCCTACTGTCATCCTTATACTCTAATAGTTATATTTTTTCCAAGCTATTTTCAAGGACATTGACCCCTAACACACCAATAGTAATAAAATAACAAAATTTATGTAATACTTTTATTCTACAATGATTATAATAGAATGCATGTTATTCTTTTGATTTAAATTATTTGTATTTTGAAAATTTTCCGTTATAATAGAATTTTTTTCCTATATTAACAATTTATCCTTAAGTAAATCAGATGTATTTTTATATAGTATGATAGTATGATTATTTTTTGGTCATGAATCCAATGATACTATTTCTGAAGTAAGATTCGATTAAAACTTTCTTTAGATTGAATCCAATATAGAATGTCTTTTAATATTATTTGATATAGGGGCATCCAAGTATTACCAAATATTTTCCTATTCTGATAATTTTAATTAAAGAGTATATTTTATTCCATGAATAATTTAAAATGAATTCTATGTATAGTAGAAAAGTATGTTTTCTTAAAAAACAAGTAAACAATTTGGACATGAAATATTTAGATAATTAATTATTTATGTAACATACAAAGTAAGTAATGAATAATAGATATTTTTACCCATGTCTATTAATGATTAAGATAGTGTTTTAGAGGCTTAAAATGAAAATAAATACAATCTTATGCATGGAATAAACTAATATTCTTAAAAGATTGTTTTACTGCCTTTTGATGGCAAACCATTTTTGAATCTATATTTTGAAAATTTTATAAACTATGTTTGTCAAAATAAACTTATACTTTGTGATCGGGACATCAAAATTTACCTTGTGTGAATTTTTGGTATTTTTCTGACAATATTCATTTTTTAATGAATAGTGAAAAATACTGCATTTTACATCAAAACTGCTTTTTAATCTAATTTATTTATATGATTAGATTATTTTTTGAATTGATTTTGAAGTGAAATTAGAATATATTTTTACCATTTTATCCAATGGTGGTCATTTTAATCAATTTCACTTTGAAATTAGACTTAAACTGGTGTCAATCTTTTGATACTTATTGTTTTGTAAAAACAGGCTATTTGCTCTGGCAGCGGGAATTAATTATTGAATTAATTAATGGGACTTATATGATTTGAATTTTGTAAAATGGACTTCATTTTTTAATTCGGAATATCAAATATAGCTTAGGGTGAATTTTTGGTAATTTTCTGAAAAACATCAATTTTTGATGAAGAGTGAAACCACTAAGTGGTAATCAAGCAAACTGATTTTTCTGTTAAATGAAAGTTTACCACTAATGTGTATTGAATTTTGAAAATCCGACATACATGGTTGTCATTAAGAAGTAAAATGTGGTTCAATGAGATTAAAATAAGTTTTTTGGTGAATAGTAACTTATTAAGTTCTTAATCGCGATTAGTGGTAATTAGGGTAGTTTAAGGTCTAAATAAGGATTTAATAATATGAAATGACCTAGACACATGTCCCAAACTCATTGGTTGTATCATGGCCGACCATGACATGCCATGGGTCAACTTGGGGACCCCATGGATCCACTTTTGTTGGGAAATGACATAAATTACTTTTTATTTAATGTTAAAGTGAAAATGACAGAAACATAATATGTTTTACGAAAAAAAAATTTAAGTGGGGTTATACAAGTCCAAATTTTGATTATAAATAGTCATTGGAAAGATAAAAAGATTTACTATATCATAGTATTTTTTTTATATAATTTTTAGACATTAAATAAATTAAATAATTTATGACATAATAATGATGCAGCGATGACATCATTATTTGACGATTTAAATAAAATGGAATGATAATGAAAAATCTAAAACCTACACATGGCCAAAACCAATTTGAAGAGTGGATTTCGAACCCTTATCACCGTATCCACGAATTATATCAATGTGGGACCTTTTAAAACCGATACACATTTTCAAATAAAGTAATGTTTCTTTACTTTCCAAAAGTGCCCCTCCTCTCCTCTTATAAAAGGCCCCCACCTCTACCTCATTTCACACACTCTTCAAGCCTTTGGCTCGTCCAACCCCTGCCCATTTGCTCTCTCCACATCCCTCTCCTCATCCTAGAGGATTCCCTTTGGGCAGAATCCTTTCAAAGTAAGCCTTTAGGCTCAAATCAAAAGGAGTTACACTTTTTAAGGTAATTCGTTCTCTCATGTTCATTTGTTTTATTTTGCTTCTCCAACCCCCTAAACTCTTTTTATTTACTTCTTTTGTAACAACACTAGTATATTCAATATACTAGGATGTTGTTATATGATTTATTTGAGCTACACTCTCACACAACTACATCAAATGGTTAAAGAACATACGGTTTCCGTGGATGGCGAAATTCTGCCTCCCGAAACGATGATTGTTCAACACTCATTTAACACCTTCAAAGGTGGCCATTATGATGTCACTATTTTTATATATGATATATAATATGTTTATGTTTTCCTTAATCTTCTGTTTTTTTTTTCATTTTGGGCATACCTTTATTGTTTCCATTATTGGTAAACACGATATCTTCATTTTAGGAAGTGCGGACTACCGCCCCCTAAAAGTGATTTGATTCGTTAATACCATATGTGGGATGTGTAAAGGATAAAGTTAATGATATTATATATGTTATTATACTGGAATTATAATATACTCTTATATCATTATGATTCCATTCCAGAAAATATGAAATAGAAATGGAAGTAGCGTTCATGCGTACGTACGGCTTACCGTCTCCATGAACGGTGCATTTCATTTCTTACCTCTAAATTATGTAATATTATAAATGCATGTATGTACTGGATATATATGACATATATGATATCTACATCATGAATACCATTCTGGATATAATGATCCTTTGACCAAATTAACAACATGTAAGTGTAAGAAGTCTATTTTTGACTTAAGAACCAAATACCGACAAAATGAACATTATTAACTTAACTGATTACATGATGTTCATAACATGGTATAAAAGGAATAATGAACTTTAAAAAGATTCATAATCAAGTAGAGATTAACTCAAGTTTATTATTCAGGAGATTAAAGAACGGTCGAGTCATGTCGGATACGAGGTATGGGACTTCGTCTCAATCTCCTTTCATTGAGGCATATTTTATTTTATACACAACTTTCTTTTATACGGTGTATAAACTCCTTTGACTTTTACGTTTATTCAAAAGGAATCTTTTTTATACGAAGCGTTTACTAAACGACAAAAGGGAATGTTTTTGTCGTACTTATGCGGCGACAACGACTTCTCCGCCGTCGTGACCGTTATTTGAGTTTCGGCATCCTCTACAAGCCATACCTTCTTTTTAAAAGAAAAATAAATACCAGGTTTTACTTTTCTGTTATTTTGGTATTGAAAATGGTTTTCATAATGTTTTTACATCAATGTGTTGTATTGATATCTCGTGATTGAAATGTGGATATTTTATGTTTCCTTTATGCATGTTTTATATGATATGATTATGTTATGGTTCTTGGGCATTATTATGAAGACGGGTGGTTCTGTGATAAACTAAGGGCGGGTGAGCCCGTTATAGCTCTCCAATGCATTGGGTAACACGAAGGAGTGAAACTTTAAGGTTTCTCCGAAGAGATTTTAGGGAATATACTGTGATGGGTATTCCAAACGTAACCAAGAGGGTTACTCCCTACGTAATAATGTTATGAATGCCTCAAGTTACCTTTATATCTTATGATTTCTATGATTTATTCGTGATTTTATAAGGTATGTTAAAGTGCCAATGTTTTATGGGTAATGTATGATTTCATTTTTATGTATATATGAACTCATGTTTCCTTTCCATGTTTTTTTATATAACCCATACTGCGTTTTTATGCTCATCCCATGTTTTTGAAATGTTTTTCACAGGTCAAGGGAAAGGTACATGATAAGATGATAGAGTCAAGGATGTGTCAAGAATTAATCCATGTTTTATTTTAAATGTGTTTCCATTGATGGGAATAAAGAATACCGACTTTATGTAACCACTTTGTTTATATGTGGAATGTAATGCAAGTTTTATGATCTAATTCTCTAAAACTCTAAACCCGAAAAGATCCTCAATGTGTAATCTTGTAATAACTCAAGATTAAGTAAGGTTTAAGGCTGGGGCCTTATAGTTGGTATCAGTGGTCGGTTTAGATAACTTTAGGAGTTATAATTCTATTAAATGATTATCCAAAAATATTTTTTTTGAAATGATATAGCATTTAAAGATTACCATGTTGCTTCATCTAAGACATGTTTGTTCAGAATGGTTTTCCGTAGAGGAAACATGGAAGCAGTGCTAGGAAGGCATACAGAAGGAAATAACCTTCCGAATCAGCATCCAGAAATGGTCGGAATTGGAACTGAACAGTTTGTTGCAGTAATGGCGCAGTTGACTCAAGCGATAAATGGCGGTGGTATCCATGCACGAGATCAGCCAGATCAACCGCAGAGGAACATGTCAGTGGTGGAACATTTCATGAGGCAACATCCCCCATCATTCAGAGGATCATCTGACCCTGTGCTAGCTGAAGGGTGGATTAAAGCACTGGAGAAGATTTTTGATGTCATGGGGTGTTCAGACAATCAAAAGGTTAGTCTTGCTATTTACCGTTTGGAGGGTGAAGCAGATCAGTGGTGGTCTATGGTTAAAAATATCAGGGACGCCGATGAGATTGATGCTCTTGACTGGGATGAATTCAAAGGTATGTTTCTTGAGAAGTATTTTCCTAAGGCTGTTCAACTTAGGATGGAAAATCAATTCTTGGAATTGAGGTAAGAGGAAGACTCAGTGGCTGCCTATGAAGAAAGGTTCACTCTATTGGCAAGGTATGCTCCAAATTTTATCCGGGACCATGATAGTAAAATCAATCGTTTTTACTCAAGATTAAAGCCAAAGTATCGAAGGGCATTAGATTCTCGTGAGTTTAGAAGTTATGAAAAGCTTGTTCGATGTGCTGAGAAGGTGGAAATGGAGTTCTCCGATGACCAAGTTTTCTATAACAACCAGCAGAAGAAGAGACCGAGGTGGCAGGAGAAAGGTAAGAATTCTTCAAAAAAGTCTGATGGTAAGAGAACTAAGTTTCCAGTTTGTGATAAATGTGGCAAAAGGCATGCTGGGGAATGTCTTCTGAATTCTAGAAAGTGCTACTGATGTGGTAAGATGGGACATAAGGCTCGTTATTGCACTGAAAAGGATCAAGCTGAAGGTAAGAACAAATTTGACTTACAGTTAGTGAAATGTTATAAGTGCAATGAGATGGGTAACTATGCAAACGAGTGTCCGACAAGGAGCTTGAGTGATGGGAAACAGTTAGACTACAAGAAGAAAGGGGTGGTGAAATCCTTTGCAACTACTTCAGTAGATGTCGGTCCATCAAATGAAGTTGTATCAGGTACTTTGTTTGTTTTTTCAGATTATGCCAGTGTGTTGTTTGATTCGGGGTCTACACATTCTTTCATCTCTGAAACCTATTCTAGTAAAATGGGAATTCCATGTCAAGAAATGACTCCTGAACTTTTGGTAAAAACACCCGGGGGAAGTGTCGAGGCAAAAAGAATTTATAAGAATCTTCCTATCCTTATCTGTGGAAAGAACCTACTTGAAAACCTTACTGTTCTACCTCTAGTAGAGTTTGATGTTATCCTGGGTATGGATTGGCTCTCTATTTACCATTCTAAGATTGACTGTAGAGCTAAAGAAGTTTCTTCTCAGAAAGACTTTCAGTTTGTTTACAAGAATGAACCCTTACTTTTGATAACATATCAAGAGGCCGAGAAACTTATAAAATATGGAAATGAATGTTACCTTGCACACATCGTTGAAAATAAAGGAACTGTTCAGATTAATGATGTGCCAGTGGTAAATGAGTATCCTGATGTTTTTCCTGATGAGTTGCCTGGAATAATACCAGATCGGGAAGTTCAGTTTACTGTTGACTTAGTTCCTGATGCTAAGCCAATTTCAAAACCCCCTTATCGAATGGCACAAATTGAACTTTTAGAGTTCATGGAGCAATTGCGAGATTTATTAGAGAAAGGTTTCATTAGACCTAGCACATCACCATGGGGTGCTCCTATTTTATTTGTTAAAAAGAAAGATGGTTCTATGAGACTTTGCATTGATTATAGAGCCTTGAATAATATGACTGTTAAGAACAAATATCATTTGCCTCATATCGATGATTTGTTTGATCAGCTCCAGGGAGCTCAGTTTTTTTCAACGATTGACTTGAGATCGGGGTACCATCAGCTGAAGGTCAAGGAGGCAGATATTCCGAGACCGCGTTCTGTACGAGATATGGCCATTATGAATTTGTAGTAATGCCTTTTGGGCTAACCAATGCACCTTCTGTATTCATGGACTTAATGAATAGAATTTTCCATGAGTTCTTGGATAAGTTTGTGGTGGTTTTCATTGATGATATTTCGGTGTTTTTTAAAAGTAAAGAGGATCATGAAAAACATTTAAGGGTTATCTTGAAAACCATAAAAGAAAATAAACTGTATGGGAAATTCAGCAAGTGTGAGTTTTTGTTGCAACAAATTTCTTTCCTTGGTCACATTGTTTCTAAAGATGGAATAACTGCTGATCCTGCAAAAACAAAAGTTGTTGAAGAATGGCCAAGACCCACAAATGTAACCTAGATTCATAGCTTCCTTGGTTTGGCGGGCTATTGCCGAAGGTTTGTTAGAAATTGTTCACGGTTATCTAGTCCAATGACTAAGATAACTCGGAAGGGTGTTAAGTTTATCTGGACAAAAGAATGTGATGATTGTTTTCAGGAATTGAAAAGAAGATTGGTGAATGCTCCAGTTTTGGCACTACCTTCTAGGAATGGTGAGTTTGTTATATACAGTGATTCTTCATTGAAAGAACTTGGTTGCGTCCTAATGCAGAATGATCAGGTAATTGCTTATGCTTCACGACAGTTGAAAACTCATGAGGTAAATTACCCTACACATGATTTGGAATTAGCTGCTGTTGTTTTTGCTTTAAAAATTTGGAGGCATCATTTATATGGAGTAAAGTGTGAAATATATACCGATCACAAAAGTTTAAAGTATATATTCACTCATAAAGAGTTAAACATGAGACAAAGGAGATGGCTGGAATTAATCAAGGATTATGATTGTACAATTCATTACCATCCGGGAAAAGCAAATAAAGTGGCTGATGCTTTGAGTAGAAAAAGTAATGCTTCATTAACAATGTTGCGTTTGGAACGTGATCCTTTGGTTAACGATATGATGAACTTTGGCATAGAAGTTGTTGGTGCAGGAAGTCCTTCTGTTTTGTTTCAGGTATCAGTGAGATCATCTCTATCAGATAGAATCAAGCAAGCACAGAAGTAAGACAGTGAGTTGTAGAAAAGGGTAGAGCTGGTTCAGAAAGGTAAGTTGCCTGAATTCAACATTGATAATGATTGCGTTTTGAGATTTGGGAAGAGATTGTGTGTGCCTTGTGATTCACAGTTGAAGAGAGAGTTGTTATGTAAAGCTCATAGTTCTCCGTTTTCAGTTCATCTGGGAAGTACTAAGATGTATAGAGATCTGCGGGAGTATTACTGGTGGGATGGAATGAAAAGAGATATTGCTGATTTTACTGTGAAGTGTTTGACATGTCAATAGGTTAAAGCAGAGCGGCAGTTACCGAAAGGGATGCTTCAGCCTTTACCAGTGCCAAAGTGGAAATGGGAGAATATATCCATGGACTTTGTTGTTGGATTACCGAAGACATCTCGAGGTAATAATGCAATCTGGGTTATTGTTGATCGCTTGACCAAATCTGCTCATTTCCTTGCTATAAGAGATGCTTTCTCTCTTGATCAACTTTCCCGTTTGTATCTTAAAGAGATAGTCAGGTTACATGGAGTTCCTCTCTCCATTATATCAGATCGTGATCCCAGGTTTACTTCTAACTTTTGGAAAGGCCTTCAGAAGTCGTTGGGTACTGAATTAAATTTTAGTACAGCTTTTCATCCTCAATCAGATGGGCAGTCAGAACGAACAATTCAGACATTGGAGGATATGCTACGAGCTTGTTCTATGGATTATCAGGGAAGTTGGGACCAACATCTTTCTTTGGTTGAATTTTCATATAATAACAGTTTCCATTCCATTATACAGATGGCACCATTTCAGGCATTATATGGGAAGCGGTGTCGAACTCCAGCTTTCTGGGATGAAGTGGGTGAAAGGAAGTTGATGGGACCAGAATTGGTAGAAGAGATGGAAGAAAAAGTTCAGCTGATTCAGAAACACATGAGAACAGCTCAGAACAGGCAGAAGAGTTATGCGGATAACCGGAGGAAGGATCTATCTTTCGAGGTAGGTGATCATGCTTTTCTCAAGGTTTATCCTTGGAAAAGTGTGATGAGATTTGGTAAGAAAGGAAAGTTGAGTCCAAGGTTTGTTGGACCATACGAAATTATGGAGAGAGTTGGATCAGTTGCATACCGAGTGGATTTACCTCCAAGTTTATCTCAGGTACAAAATGTTTTTCACGTTTCGATGTTGAGAAAGTATATGCCAGATCCATCTCATGTTTTGAGTCCAGAGGTAGTTCAGTTGGAAGAGAACCTATCTTATGAGGAACAACCGGTCCAGATTCTTGACCACAGGGAGCAAGTGTTACGGAATAAGGTGATTCACCAGGTAAAGGTTTCGTGGAAAAACCACATGATTGAAGAGGCAACATGGGAATCCGAAAATGCAATGAGGGATAAGTACCCTCATTTATTTGATAAGTAAATAAATTGCGGGGACGCAATTTTCTAAAGGGGGGAAGGATGTAACATCCCAAGTAATTAATGAATAATAGATATTTTTATCCATGTCTATTAATGATTAAGATAGTGTTTTAGAGGCTTAAAATGAAAATAAATACAATCTTACGCATGGAATAAACTAATATTCTTAAAAGATTGTTTTACTGCCTTTTGATGACAAACCATTTTTGAATCTATATTTTGACAATTTTATAAACTATGTTTGTCAAAATAAACTTATCCTTTATGATCGGGACATCAATATTTACCTTGTGTGAATTTTTGGTATTTTTCTGACAATATTCATTTTTTAATGAATAGTGAAAAATACTGCATTTTACATCAAAACTGCTTTTTAATCTAATTTATTTATATGATTAGATTATGTTTTGAATTTCTTTTGAAGTGAAATTAGAATATATTTTTACCATTTTATCCAATGGTGGTCATTGGAATCAATTTCACTTTGAAATTAGACTTAAACTGGTGTCAATCTTTTGATACTTATTGTTTTGTAAAAACACGCTATTTGCTCTGGCAGCGGGAATTAATTATTGCATTAATTAATGTGAATTATATGATTTGAATTTTGTAAAATGGACTTCATTTTTGAATTCGGAATATCAAATATAGCTTAGGGTGAATTTTTGGTATTTTTCTGAAAAACTTCAATTTTTGATGAATAGTGAAACCACTAAGTGGTAATCAAGCAAACTGATTTTTCAGTTAAATGAAAGTTTACCACTAATGTGTATTGAATTTTGAAAATCCGACATACATGGTTGTCATTAAGAAGTAAAATGTGGTTCAATGAGATTAAAATAATTTTTTGGTGAATAGTAACTTATTAAGTTCTTAATCGCGATTAGTGGTAATTAGGGTAGTTTAAGGTCTAAACAAGGCTTTAATAATATGAAATGACCTAGACACATGTCCCAACCTCATTGGTTGTGTCATGGCCGACCATGACATGCCATGGGTCAACTTGGGGACCCCATGGATCCACTTTTGTGGGGAAATGACATAAATTACTTTTTATTTAATGTTAAAGTGAAAATGACACAAACATAATATGTTTTACGAGAACAATATTTAAGTGGGGTTATACAAGTCCAAATTTTGATTATAAATAGTCATTGGAAATCTAAAAAGATTTCCTATATCATAGTATTTTTTTTATATAATTTTTAGACATTAAATAAATTAAATTATTTATGACATAATAATGATGCAGCGATGACATCATTATTTGACGATTTAAATAAAATGGAATGATAATGAAAAATCTAAAACCTACACATGGCCAAAACCAATTGGAAGAGTGGATTTCGAACCCTTATCACCTTATCCACGAATTATATCAATGTGGGACCTTTTAAACCGAAACACATTTTCAAATAAAGTAATGTTTCTTTACTTTCCAAAAGTGCCCCTCCTCTCCTCTTATAAAAGGCCCCCACCTCTACCTCATTTCACACACTCTTCAAGCCTTTGGCTCGGCCAACCCCTACCCATTTTCTCTCTCCACATCCCTATCCTCATCCTAGAGGATTCCCTTTGGGCAGAATCTTTTCAAAGGAAGCCTTTAGGCTCAAATCAAAAGGAGTTACACTTTTTAAGGTAATTCGTTCTCTCATGTTCATTTGTTTTATTTTGCTTCTCCAACCCCCTAAACTCTTTTTATTTACTTCTTTTGTAACAACACCAGTATCTTAAATATACTAGGATGTTGTTATATGATTTATTTGAGCTACACTCTCACACAACTACATCAAATGTTTAACGAACATACGGTTTCTGTGGATGGCGAAATTCTGCCTCTCGAAACGATGATGGTTCAACACTCATTTAACACCTTCAAAGGTGGCCATTATGATGTCACTATTTTTATATATGATATATAATATGTTTATGTTTTCCTTAAGCTTCTGTTTTTTTTTTATTTTGGGAATACCTTTATGGTTTCCATTATGGGTAAACACGATATCTTCATTTTAGGAAGTGCGGACTACCGCCCCCTAAAAGTGATTTGATTCGTTAATACCATATGTGGGATGTGTAAAGGATAAAGTTAATGATATTATATATGTTATTATACTGGAATTATAATATACTCTTATATCATTATTATTCCTTTCCAGAAAATATGAAATAGAAATGGAAGTAGCGTTCATGCGTACGTACGGCTTACCGTCTCCATGAACGGTGCATTTCATTTCTTACCTCTAAATTATGTAATATTATAAATTCAGGTATGTAATGGATATATATGACATATATGACATGTACATCATGAATACCATTCTGGATATAATGAAACTTTGACCAAATTAACAACATGTGGGTGTAAGAAGTCTATTTTTGACTTAAGAACCAAATACCGACAAAATGAACATTATTAACTTAACTGATTACATGATGTTCATAACATGGTATAAAAGGAATAATGAACTTGAAAAAGATTCATAATCAAGTAGAGATTAACTCAAGTTTATTATTCAGGAGATTAAAGAACGGTCGATTCAAGTCGGATACGAGGTATGGGACTTCGTCTCAATCTCCTTTCGTTGAGGCATATTTTATTTTATACACAAATTTCTTTTATATGGTGTATAAACCCCTTTGACTTTTACGTTTATTCAAAAGGAATATTTTTTATACGAAGCGTTTACTAAACGACAAAATGGAATGTTTTTGTCGTACGTATGCGGCGACAATGACTTCTCCGCCGTCGTGACCGTTATTTGAGTTTCGGCTTCCTCTACAAGCCATACCTTCTTTTTAAAAGAAAAATAAATACCAGGTTTTACTTTTCTGTTATTTTGGTATTGAAAATGGGTTTCATAATGTTTTTACATCAATGTGTTGTATTGATATCTCGTGATTGAAATGTGGAAATTTTATGTTTCCTTTATGCATGTTTTATGTGATATGATTATGTTATGGTTCTTGGGCATTATTATGAAGACGGGTGGTTCCGTGATAATCTAAGGGCGGGTGAGCCCGTTATAGCTCTCCAATGCATTGGGTAACGCGAAGGAGTGAAACGTTAAGGTTTCTCCGAAGAGATTTTAGGGAATATACTGTGATGGGTATTCCAAACGTAACCAAGAGGGTTACTCCCTACGTAAGAATGTTACGAATGCCTCAAGTTACCTTTATGTCTTATGATTTCTATGATTTATTCGTGATTTTATAAGGTATGTTAAAGTGCCAATTTTTTATGGGTAATGTATGATTTCATTCTTATGTATATATGAACTCATGTTTCCTTTCCATGTTTTTTTTATATAACCCTTACTGAGTTTTTATGCTCATCCCAAGTTTTTGAAATGTTTTTCACAGGTCAAGGGAAAGGTACATGATAAGATGATAGAGTCAAGGATGTGTCAAGAATTAATCCATGTTTTATTTTAAATGTGTTTCTATTGATGGGAATGAAGAATACTATCTTTATGTAACCACTTTGTTTATATGTGGAATGTAATGCAAGTTTTATGATCTAATTCTCTAAAACTCTAAACCCGAAAAGATCCTCAATGTGTAATATTGTAATAACTCAAGATTAAGTAAGGTTTAAGGCTGGGGCCTTATAATTTAAGAGCGAGTTTTTGATTTCTAAAACAAAAGGAATGTAAAACTCAAAGAGATACCTTTGAATCGACATTTATTACCTTTTTAGAAATTACAAACCATACGACTTCATATACGAGGATTGGATGCAAGAGAACAAAAAACCCACCCCGATGAAGCTCGATGACTGCATCCTATCAGATCACACTAGAGGTATGAATATCTTCACATATGTTCCAAATAATATAGTCAGTAGGAAAGTATAGACTTCAATTAAGTTGATTAAGGAGCACGTGGATAAGCTTGATTCATTCACAAGTTTCACTGGTGGATCCCTCTAATTCCTAAAAAATAGCGTTCCACAAATAATAATCTGCAAAGTCACTATTGTACATGTGGAGGATTCACAAAACATAGTTTTGGAAAGAATTGAACTCTATAAAAATTCTTTCATCTCTCATATTTTGTTTTCCAAATACATGAAACCCTGGAGAGTTTTTGATTTATTTGATTGTTTTTCCACTATTTGGGGTTTTTCTAACTTCAAATGTATCTCTATTGGCTGTGGGTTTTTTTCATTTCCTTTTCCCTCTACAGATCTCAATAATTGAGCTAGGAGTTTTGGCACTACCAATCTTCAGTTAGGTTTAATGAGATCTCATGAATAATGTTTAATTTTGAATCTCAATGACTTCAAAGATAATGTGCTCATTTTTGTATTAGAATATGTGGAATTAATTGGGTGTTTTAGAACATGAAAATCTTGTATTACATAGCTTCTATAAATGGTATACCAATTAGGTTGGACACAACTACTGAAAATTTTAGTCACGGAATCTTTTCTAGGATTTTAGTTTAAGTGGATTTAATTTTGACTTTTGTTGATAGATTTTTTCTCTCTACCCTCGCGATGAAATCAACCATTGGATTGATTATGAATATAAGCCTATGTTCTGTGATTTCTGTAAAGAAATTGGTCACTCAAGGGACAAATTTACAAGTGAAATTATCTGCTGTAACTAATTGGAAAATCGTCATGAGGCCAAAGATTGTCTAAATAAATCTAGTGTAGTTATTATATCAACTCCTAAAAATCAATCTGCTAACCACCCCATGGTGGTTGGAATTACTACCATGGATTGTAATAAGAACAATAAACAACTTGGTGAGAATGTTGTGTCCATTATGGATAATGAATCTAAATTGAAGCAACTGTCTAGCAGTACAAATTGGAAGGGACCAAAAAATTAAGGTTCATATAATGACAAAAAAATGAAATGTGATATTGTCTCAAAAAATATCTGGTTAGATAAGACCAGGAAATCCTGATCTGACATAGTAGAGAAAGTCATCTTCCCTGGGTTTTTGATCAATGATTCTTTGACTATAATAATTATAAGAGGGGATGATGACGGAATAGATTCGGTGGATACAAATTCAGATAGAGAAACATCTGTTCAGGATGTTGAGCATTATAACATGTGGCAAGAACCAAAAATGGTCTTCTCTAGAAGAAAAGGGAATGTAAAACAGGTGGCTACCTTACCCAAATCATTAATGGCCACTTCCCCTGCCTTTAGTACTTCGAAGGTATCCACTCATTGATAGTTCTCTTTGGTAGGAAAATACAAAGATTTAAATTTGTCTTCAGCTGTTTCTACTTTTATACATGTAGTGGACTAGTTGGAGTGTAACACTTTTGATGATAAGCCTCAACAAGTGCAGGTTCTTTTTTGTCACATTGAACAAAATAAGGGGGAAAGGATTCTAATTATGTTCATTCTAAATGACCAAATTCTTCCATCGTTGATGTTCTGGTTACATAGCTGGAGACTGTTTTGGTCTCTTCCTCTCATTGCAAGGGTGGAAAACAATTTGGGCCTTGAATAAAAATGAGTCTAGGCATTTAAATCTGGATTTTTCTAGGAGCATTATACAAATACCTACAAAACATATTCTTTTTGAATAGGGGGAGGTTCCCACCTCAAATTCACCTATTTTAAAAAGGAAATATTATAACCCCCTTGGCCAGCAGTAAAAAAGTTAATGGTGTTACTGTTTTTGTTGGTTTCAGTCTGTCATGGGAGAAGGCAATGACTCTCTACTCTACAGAAGGATGGAAAAATTCTATGCATAAAAGGAATAAATCTCTTATGAGAGTAAGTACTTTTAATTCCTTTGAGCTTCAGGGTTCAAGTATTAGTGATGAGGATGTTCAAAGCAATATCTATGAAGATAAAGCAATTGAGATGACGAATAATACTAATCATGGCCTTCTTCATGATGACGATGGTACCTCAATATTTTCTAAATCATGGAGAAAAGGATGACATCCTTAGGGTGGTGGTGGCCACTCCTTTCACCACAACATGTGTACAAGAAATAGGGGTAGCTACTCTCTTGTCTTTTTTTGGTATTAAATATTCCAACTCATCCCTTGTACACTAATTTTTTACAAATAAAATGTCCATAGTTCAATATATTATAAAAAAATAAAACCTCAAGACTTAAATAAGAAATAAATTTGAAAAAAAATAGGTCCAATATTTGTTTTAAGAACGTTTATATTCATAATTAAACATTAATACTTATCTCACTTGAGTTTATAACTCATCTAAATACAATAGTTAATACAACTGATACCCCTTTGGATAAAAACTCCCCTAATGATCATAATATCATCATTAAATGTTCCCCCCCCCTTTATAAGATCATATCTCCCTTAACATAACATTCTACCCATTTTACAAATTTCTCCCCCGTTGTGGTTTAAAAAAAATGAATATGTAAGAGTCTTGTAATAATTGAAAAGGGATAGAGAGAGATATATTCAAAAAATAATAATGGTTTTGATTATCTTAGAAAAAATGAGATAACATTCAACCAACAAAGAATTGTAGGATATTTAGACAAGTTGTATGTATATAAAAAATTCATTCATTAATACTATAAACAAAAAAAATTCAACAATAGTTTAAAAAATAAATAAATCTTTCTTTAAAATCAATGATCATATCATTTTCTTGAACTTCTTATAATATTTTTTTTCTTCTTCCACCTTCTCCATCAACTATAATAGAGTGTTGTTTTTTTCCATCTTCATAATTCATTCTTCATGGATCCAAATTTTTTCATGTTGTACTTTAATATGTTCATATTAACTTTTATGTTTTTTATAAAAATCATTTTTTTAAGTACTAATTTCCTTATTATGATTCTTGAGTCGCTTTATCTAAACTTCATAGTACATTATTTTTAATTTCACCGAATTTACAACCATGGTATTTTTGTTAGTAATGAATTTGATGGAATTAAAAAAATTTACACTTTCTACCATATCCATTCTTAAAATATGTAACTTTTCTACTAATTCATTTAAATACTTTATTATCAATTCAAAAAGCTCATAATGAACTTTGAGATCATTATTGACTTATTGGAACTAAATAGTAAAATGGATAAAAGATTTTATACAATCATTATATAAATCTTGATGATATTTGAAATCATCTTGCAACTTGATTACTTTTTCTATTAGCATACTTAGAAAATCCGATTTATGATAGAAACAATCATGATGCATTTGACATCAGGATTGTAAATTTTGGAAACATGGAGTCGTTTCTTAGATACTTTTCAATGTATGAATAATAAAATCTACAATTCCAATAGTTGTTGTTATTATAGTGTAATATGGATTTTATTCTAAGTTCTCATGAGGTATAATACATATGGATCTAATTTCTTCTTGAAAAGTTTACATTATTTCCTCCCTTTGTCACTGATTTCTTCATTCCATCAGTAATTTCAATTCCATCAACAAATTTATTTTTGCTTGAGGCTGTCAATTTTGATCTTGATCCCCCCACTTAGATGGATAAAAAAAATCTTGTAATGGTGGAGACATTTATTTTTCACGACTCATATACATCTCATTATGATTTCCCATATAAGATAATTGTCTTGATGAAGCTTGAGATTTCCATAAAGAAATCTTATCGGAATGGATATCAACCTCTCTTTCATCTAAAGCTATTTTCTTATCACATTCATCTCTATATTCATTAATTTCTTTACATTTTTAACATTTTTAACTTTCATAATAATTTTCTATTTCTTTTTAAATACTATCATATTTAACTGATTTTATTTTTCCTTCATCCAATAATTTGTAATGATGTAACTATTCTCTCAAATCAGATTTACCAACATGAACTGATTCTTTATAAACCGAAACTACCTTTCCATTATCTATTAATGTGGGAAAATTGGCACTGAAAACATCCAATTCTTTAAATTCTAAACCATAATTGAAAGTTAAACTATCTTTTGTAGAAGTATCCTAAAAAACTGTCAATCTATCACAAACTTGTGCTTCTCATAGTTTCTTCCATTTCTGTTTTTTTCTTTTTTTTCGATGACATAATCCCCGTGTATCCTAACTAAATAGGATTTTGTGACGTCAATTACAGTATGTGAACCTACATGTTTTCTGTGATTATTTTTATTTCTTTATTCATTTAAAATTTCTTTTAGGTATTTATTTTGTTTGTTTTCTTTTCATGGAGGAAGGGATTCATCATTTATCTTCTTATAAAATTTCTTATATTTCTTTGTCTTAGAGGAAAGATAAAACATCAATGTAGAGACATTGGTATTCTTCACAAATCTATTTGATTTAGAAAAAAACAAACATAATTTAGTCTATTTTTTAATCACATATTAATTCCATACTCTATCTAATGAGATCAGACATGATCACAATTTTAAAATGAATCAGGATGGATTAAATCATCCTATTATTCATAGCTGGGAATATTAAAATATGATACATTATTGAGCTATATTTTATGATTTTGATTATTGAGAGAATAAAACCTGCCAAGTTAATCATTGTCAAGTTTACTAGGTACTCTAAAAACAAGATGTCAAATACTTTCAATATATCTCTATCCCATCTTAATTGAATTAAAAAACCTTTAATCTGAAGGCCAAAACTATATGGTCCAAAATTAAATTAGTGAATTTCCCTAGGTTATTATCTAATTCAATACTGAATAAGTATTTTTCAACTATGCATCATTCATCAGATATACTGAAAAAATAGCCGCTACCCTCGGTTTAATCTTATAAACCAGTTCATATATAGAAAATGAGAACATATATTTTCCATTTTTTATATAGAAAGTCCCAAAAAATAAATTTATTTCCCTAAATAAAGGTAACATAAACCATAGTTGGGATCAAACAGTTCCACATACAAAGATTCCCATTGTTAAAACTCTATCATTCTATTTAAATATGAATCATTCTTCTCATAAAATGTTCTAGAAACTAACCATTCATGTAATATGAACCATTTTTTGTAATCTTTCTTTAGAGCCATAAAATTTAGAGAGTAAACTAACAATTAAAACATAAATGGATAATCATGAATATTGAATTAAATGGGGACCTACTTCGATGTAATTATGAAATATATGATGTTGGAAACATAGGGGTTCCCCTTTTTATTTCATATCTCGTAGTTGAGAAATTATCTAAAGAAATATTTTTAATTTTTTTAAACATATGAGGTTTTATAAAAAAATTATCATATTTGGTCAATATGATGAATTTTTTTAAAAAACTATAAAAATAACAACTAATAAGGATATAAGTATTCATATAAAATAGTATTAAAGAATAAGGCAATGAAGAATACCATTAAGAGTGGAATCATTGATATGATAATTTGTTCATATTTGTTTTATTATATATTTTTTTAAATGAAAATGGTTTTTTAAGGAAAATTCGAATCTGATAATATTAATTGAAAACATGAATAAGATAGTGTTTTTAAAATTTGATTTAAAACATGAATACGATAAATTTTCCAAATCCATTTGAAACTCGAATGCATTGAATTTTCAAAACCCAACATAAACTCAAATCTGATGAATTTTCCAAATCTGATTAAAACATGGATCAAATGAATTTTCTACATCCCATTTAATACAAAATTGATTTCAGAAAAGTCATTATATATATATTTTTTGAAAACTTATATTCGGAAAAAGACATTTAATGACAATAATTATATGTACTCCCAATAAGAAAATGAGTAAATTATTGTAAGGAGATGGTTAGAATAAGAAGTAGTTATGAATTATTACTTTACATTAATCCTTCATATATTATCTTTAATGTATTCAAATCTATCAGTATGTAATGGTTTTTTAAAAATATCAACATGTTGTTCTTGTGTTCTGATGAATTGTAAAATGATATCTCTGTTGACTGTGTGATCCCTAAGAAAGTGATCTCAAATATTTATGTATTTTTTAATGAGATTAATGTGAATTATTTTTATATAATTTAATGGAAATCTTGTTATCATAAGTTATTTGTGTTTTAGTAAAACACATACCATAATTAGGGAGTGTGTGTTGCATCCAAATCACATGATCCCAGTAACTTACACCTACCACATATTCAGATTTAGTAGTGGAAAATGACATTGAGTGTTTTTTATTACATGAAAAAGAATATAAAGAATTTCCTAATAAATAAAATTTTCCATGTGTACTTTTCCTATCCATTATATAGCCAAAAAAATCAGCATCTGAAAAACAATTTTATTCAAAATCTTTTACAGAAGAATAGAAAAATCTTAAATTCATAGTTCCCTTGAGATAATTAATATTTTGGTTAAATTATTTTAAATGGGATACCTTTGGATTAGATAGATATATTACACATAATCATATATAAAACATTATATATTGTTGACTAATAATTTAGTATAGTAGAACTCATGTGATTTCTCAATTTTTTTATCAATTGGTTTTCCAGTTTCATCAAGATAAAGTATATTTGAGGTACTGATTAGAGTACTAATAATTTTATTATTGTTGTATCCCATAATTTTAATATAATCTTTGATATATTTTTGTTGAGATATATATATATGTACATTTAGTTTTTTAAGGAATTTTAAAACCAAGAAAAAATGTTATGTCAACCATCATACTAATCTCAAACTCTGATTTTTTAATATTTGAAAATGAATCTATTAAGGAATACAAATTTGATCTGTATGCAATTTCATCAATGTATATTTAAAAAATATTAACATTTATATTTAGTTTCATTACCAAACAGGTATGATCCATTATTCTTTTAATATAATTTTGTTTCTAAAATAATCCTATTAATCTATCATTCCATGCACTTGGGGCTTGTTTAATTCCATATAAATCTTTGAGGTGTTTATAAATGTATTTATGATGTTTTTTAACATCCAAATTGGAGTTTATTCAACAAAAACATCTTCTTTTACATAATCCATACAGAAATAAAACTTCATGTTTATTTTAAAAATATTGAAATTGAAATATGATGAAAAGGGTAGTTGAATACGAATAGATTCATGTCTTCCTACATGATCATAGGTTATCCATAATATATTAACTATGGTTCATTACAACCTTTAGGAACAATCCATTCTTTATTTCTAAGGATTATTTCACTATCATCAAATTTGTTTTATTCTAAAACACCATTTTACTACAATTATAGAATTTTATTTAGGTCATTCAATCATGTCCAAGACATTATTCTACTCTAATTCATTTAGATAATCATTTATTGATTTTATCCAATCTTCATCACATAAAGATTCATCCATTTTTTAGGTTCAATTGGAAAACAAAATCATGATGTTCTACTTCATTTCTTATGAAGCTTCTAGTCCTGACTGGTTGATTAACATCACCAATGATACTATCACTGGGATGATTCCAAAGATACTACTCACTTGGGTTTTGTGAAATCTATTCATCAACATATGGTTAAAAAATTTCTTTATTAAATATTTTAAAAAAAAATTCTTCAGTAATTTCCTTATTAGAAGAGTCATTCTACAATGAGTGAAAATCATTTTTTGAAAACACCTCTAAAGACACTTGTTGGGGTAGTTTTAAAAGAGGGTTAGTTTCATCAAATTTAACATGTAATATTTCTTCATGATTCCAAGAATTTCTATTGAAAAATCTATATAGAATATATGTAGTGGAATATCATAAAAATATTCATTCATCATATTTGGGTGCAAATTTGTGTATTTTATATTTTGTCTTCAAGATGTATACATTATATCCAAACACTCTTAAGAAATAAACTTTCTTTTTGGCCCATCCAAAACTCATAATGAGATTTGTTAGAAATGGTCAAATTAAAACTCGATTTATAGTATTAAAATAATTACTAACCACTTATGGCCAAAAACTTTTATCCATTGAGTAATCACTCAACAAGGTTCTTGTTAAATTTTAAAGAATACAGTTTCATTTTTCAACAACACCAATCTTTAAGAGTTCATAGATCTAAAACGTTATGTTTAATTCCATTTTTACTAAAAAACCATCAAAATAAGAATTTAGAGATTCTCCACAATGATCTCTAAAAATATTGACAAGGGAAGGTTTTTATGATTTATAACCTTGGATATAAATTTTTGGAAATAACAAAAGGATTAATATATCTATACTATAAAATAGTCCGATGTATATCTACAGTTATAATCTACAAGAACAAAAAACATAGTACTTGACACCAATATATCCAGTTTTTGTAGGACCAAATAGATCTATGTGCACAAACTATAAATACTTAGAAGTTGTGACTTCAAAAATGGATTTAAATATTAACTTTTGTTTCTTACCATATTGAATAGGGTCAAAAAAAATTAGTAATTAAATCTATTTTCTAAAATTTCCTTTACATTATTTTTCTTAGTTAATTTGCGTATGTTTTTATATTTATGATATCCTGATATTATATTCCATAACCATGATTGATCTTACATTGCACTTAGGAAAGGTAATTATTGGATCCTTAGGTCTTCTATTTTATGTTTTTATATATTCTAATGTTGATGGGTGGACATAATAAATTCTTCCTTGGAATTGTGTACCACACATTTATCATTTCTAAAATTCACAAGGAAACCTCAATCACATAATTGATTTATTATTATAATGAATTTATTAAGACCAATAAAAAAACAAAATATTTGTAATTAAATCTCTTATGAGAAGAATACTATTTCAAATAAAGATAATTTTTCCTTGAGAATTATCTCCAAAGGTAAATTTCTCATCTTTTATCTTGATAATATTTTAAAATAAATATTTTTTACCAGATAGTTTCTTGGAACAACCACTATCCATGTACCATGTATTCCTA
Source organism: Viscum album (assembly GCA_963277665.1). NCBI lineage: Eukaryota > Viridiplantae > Streptophyta > Magnoliopsida > Santalales > Viscaceae > Viscum > Viscum album. Next base: position 1,191,315,882 of record OY728126.1, read on the forward strand.
CTGTTGGTAATTCCATTATTTTTATAAAAATAAAAAATTTAGACATTCAGAACCCAAACTATCTTAGGAAATGAAATATCAAGAACAAAATTTATGATTCCACAATTGTTTGAAAAAATGGCCATTGTGAACATATAAGGATTGTTCTTTATTATGAGAAAAAAATTTATTCTAGTGACCACCACTTTGATATTTTTTGAAAAATGGCACACTTTTTTGGGAAAATTTACATTTTAATAAAAAATGGTTTTGGATGAGAATAAAACTTTTCGGAACTAGTACAATGAAGGATAATTTGTTGAAACATAATACGAAAATTTTATTTTACAATTGTAAATTTTTTTGAGAGTTTCTTCAAAGAAGAAATGTCAGACTTTAGTTTTATAAATTAATTATAATCCCTACAAGTATTTGTTTCCAAAGTGAGTTTAGTTTCAATTTTTATTTATAAGACACTATTGAAAAATATATAAAATGTTTATTCATTTCAGAAATAACTTTTTTAACATATTTGGAAATGGATTAAAAATTAATATATTTATTATCATGAAATTTAGAGAGAATAGAAACATATTTTATTAAAGAATATATTTTAGCATTTTCTTTTTATTGTTTTTTGATTACTCCAAAATTCTCATATTCATAGAATTTGGGAAACCTGGAAACTAATTCATAATATGTTAAATTATTATTATCACTATATTAGAATTATTATTCATACTAATGTGTATAATTATTATCATTAGGTAAATTTATGTTAAATGAAATATTGGCTAAAAGTTAAGAGAGTGATTTTTGTCTATAAATCATTAATTTGAAATGGGTACTCTATAATGAATACCAGTATTCATGTGATATAGAATTTCATTGTCTAATGAATTATTTAAAAAATCACATCCACTAATTCTCTAAGTCTCTTTAGATTTAATTATTATATTTTATTTTTTTCTTTTAATATTTCTTATGATTCATTTTAGAATGTATATCCATCATGTATATTCTTTTCAATTTGGGCATGTCTGGTCTGATATGTCTCGATCTATTTATTTCATAACAAGTAACTTCATAATAATTATTTTCATTCTTATTTTTGTTACATTACTTATAATGATGATAAAAATCCTTATTTACCTACAATCTTATTCATCCTTTGAGAAAGATTCTCAAATTCATTTTCATAATGTTTGGAATCATTTGATACTAATTGAAAAGATGATTTCTTTTTCTTTCTAGATTATTTGAAAACATTATCAACAAGAATATCCTTTATCAAATTTGAAGTAGAAGTAAAATAAACTCCACAATTGTTATTAATTTTATTCTTATCATCTCTTTACAGCCTATTCTAATATTATAATAGAGTTACAAGTAGACCATCAAGAGTTACATTGTTTATTATCCTTGATTCATCAACAACTATTCTTTTATATTCCCACTCATTGGGCATAATATAAATTATTTATTATAATATAATGTCATATTTCAATCCCATCTCCCTCATAGATTATATAATATTTACTATTTTTATAAACCTTTATTGTAAATTTGTAACGGGTTCACCAAAAGGAAATTCGAATGCTTGGTAATAAACTCTAGAATTTATCTTCTCGTTTCAAAAACTTTTGAAGTTCACAAATGAGTAATCTATAATTTCATTTAGATATTATTAGCTACTTCAAAATAAGAAATATTGATATATATGTTTCTATTTATAGAACAAAATAAAGTATCCTTACCCTATAATTATACTAATATTCTAGCTTCTCTAGATTTTTAAATGTTTGAATTTCCTTCTTAAGAGTTTTAAAATCTCTAGTGTGCATTAAAAAAATGTCAACTCTAGTGTTGATAAAAAATCTTCATTTTATCCCTCCAATATTTATAATTTGTACCAGAAATATTGTAGGTCTTTTGGGATTGATATTGGAAATTTATCTGACATTTAGTCCTACTATCTTAAAACAATTCAAAAAAATCCTTTTACATAATACACTTTAGTGTAAAAAATACATATAAAAAATTATTTTATAACAAATATTCAATCAAACATTCATAAGGTATGAAGATAAAAGATTCAAAAAGTATTTAGTGGAACCCACTTCTGATATAAATTGTTGATATTAGTGTTACAGAGACCTTGATATGACACTAATTGTTCAATTGAAACGTATATATTGATGAAAAACAATAAGAGTGGGGTGAATTTTAAGTTCAATAACATTCATTTTTAACCTTTAATGAAACATATATTGGCAAGGTTACACTAATCTTATTCACAAAAGCACTTTAGTATTCAAAAGATAATTAAAGATGGCCATGGGGTTCGATGAATGAAATATCATAATCATGGTGATTATGATTTGTGAGTCCATAAGTCGGAATTATATTCTATCTTAACATTGTATAAAATCATAATAAAAAAGTATTGGTAAATGTATTAAAAAATTAACCACATTTAGAGAAGAAAATGATTTATCAGAGTATTCTTGAAGAATCATTATATCAATAGTTACGATAAATCATAGAAATATAAAAGTTATGATTCTATCGTAAATAATATATAAATTAAATTAGAGTAAATGTATTGGAATCAGATATGTTATGATGAATAATATAAAAATAGAGAAATAAATATAAAATAATTCACATTTTATTAAAATTACAACAGAAATAGAAATTGATACAATTATTTTAACCCAAAGATAAGGTTATCCAATAACCTTGGACAAAGTTACCTTATATTATACTTAAATGTGTGTATATATTTCCCTTACTATAAAAAATACCTCAATATGATGATCAATATGTCTCAATAATCCAGTGATCCCTTGATACGATGATAAAATTCTATCTTGCTATCCATGCAAGACCTTCATCAAGAAGATCAAATCCTTGTCTTACTAGCCTCATAATCCCTCTATTTTAATAACAATCAGATTTAGAAATAAAATAAATACTAATAAAGAAAACAAGTAAAAGGAATAAATATTTCACTCTTGTAGTAATTAGAGCTCCTACACAGCAGAAAAATCAGTAGAGTGTCTTTTTGTGTTCAGTACTTCTACTCATTGTGAAATATTCAAATGACTAGGTATAAAAAAGGAATATTCCAATGGTCATATTTATCCTCCAATGGTCATATTTTCTATGATATTTTTACAAGGTCTTGTACACTTGGCACTATAAAGATAATAATATAATTTAATGCAAGAAATTTTTTTTCTTTACACATATTTTAATAAAATGTACAAAATCATTTGGATTTACACCATTTTTAGTGTGAAAAGTAATCCATTTTCAAAGAATTTGATTTATTTTAGTAAAAATTAAACCATAAGTCATCCCAAATTATTTCATTATAGTATATCATTAAGATTATTTTTTGAGCATGAATCCAATGATACCAGTTCCAATGTAAAATCTGATTAAACATTTTGTCAGTATGAATTCCATACTGAAAATCAATAAATCTGATTTGATTAAGGTGAGTTCGATTATTATAAAATCATTTCCCATTTAGATAATTTTAATGAAAATAGTATATTGGAATTCATGAATTCTTTAAAATTCATTCTAATTATAGTTGAAAATAATGTTTTAAAAAACCATCAATTCACTTTTTACATGAAAGAATTTGTTAATTATGTATTTAAGGGTGAGTTTGTGATTTAAAAAACAAAATGAATAGAAAAATCAAAGAGATAATCATATTTCAACACTGGTTTTAAAGGATCATATATATATTGGATCATATATTGGAGATATTGAAATTATTACATCCTAATTACATGCCATGAAGTGAATAAAAAAATGAAATGATGAGGAAGGATAAAAAAAATTAAAACTCTATTTTATGAGGATTGACTATTTTATTATAGTATAAGAATATGAAAAACAAACATGTTCTCATTATAGATATAACATAGATTTGGATATCATATATGTGTATTATTGTATAAATAGTATGCCACTCTTTAGTTTGACATATTATAGGATGGATCATATGTCACATAGTATAACACAATACAATGAATCTTAATAATTTTTTTAGTATAAAATCATTTTATAATGACCTATTTGATCTATAGTTTAATTTAATTTTATGTGTACTTAGAAATTCCTCATTTTATGGTCATACTACATGGATCAATATTATAGGGATTTTACAAAGATTTGAGAAATGAAATTTTATTTATCAAAATTGTATTTTCCTTGAAGATAACCCATGTTGAATGAAAGATCCATATCTATGTTAAATGAAGTGATATATGAAAAATTTTATTTTATTATGAGGTCCTATCTATAGAGGGTTTTATATTTATTTGATTTATTCCCAATTTAAAAAATAATCATCTTGGTTTCAAAATTATGAATGAACACCCAACATCACTAAAGAGGATTGATACGGGGAATAGTTAAATTGATTTTTCTAAATCTATGAGAGGGCCTAATATATGTGATTTTGTAATTAATATATATCTCAATTACTTTCATTTAATCCAAATATTTTTATTGGATATATATGAGGATATTATCTCAATGTCAACCTATACATGGATAAATTGAAAATACACAATGAATTCCCACATCGATATCATTATTATGTAAACTAAATTTCATTAACCAACAAAATAGACTAAACAATTTGAGTGGTCTAGTATAGTTTAATTTCATGACATAGATAAAATATTTATGAAACAATTAAAAATGTGTCATGTCATTTAGTAACGTTGTATTATCTATCTTTTGATTTTTCGTATATAATGGTAAGTTAATGAATACATCCATCATCCTTTTATTTTTTTTATAACATGGTATGTGAAGAGGATAGTTTTTAGGGACTATAGGTTTGAGTATGAAAGGGGGATATTTTGAGAAATGGATTTTCCTTGAGGTGGCTAGAATCCAACCGCTAGTGAGAGGTTGGGGTTCCATTAAGTCATCTGGCTATAGTAGACCCCACTGTCTGGCTAGTGCATCCAGTAAGAGGGTGAAATTGATACACCCAAATGTTTTTAATGAATTTTTTTTACCACCATTGACCCCCAAATTTGAACATCATAGTCATAATTCAGGTCATTATGTTTCCATACATTTTTTTTACAACATTCCATCTCATATGATCTATCCTCTAATCAAAAGATCTATAAAAACGTTTTCGATGAGATTTATCTATATCCATGGAAAATAATTCTCATATCTGGAGATTGATAATAGTTGTATGTCATTTATATGTTTTCTTTGATGTCATGAGGATGAATTACAAATTTCTTCATACATCAATGATGGATGTGGAATATTGAAAAACATCTTAATAAAATTGTGATCAACCATTGAAAATGAGATTTATTTGGGTAACAATCCTTGAATCATAATCTGAGACCTCTTCTTTACAGATTAATGTTGGTGAAAACCTAATTTTTTTATATTTATTGTAGATTGGTGGTGACATTGACATGTCAATTATGAACTCTCATGGATGATGATTAATTCCACAAGAACAATGAAATTTATGGATAAGATTCTTATAATGATCTTCATTAGGCCTCTCACTCCATGAATTTATTTTCCTTTGATAGAATAATTAAGGTTCAATGAAAATTGGTTAGAACTAAGTCCTTATTATATAATCTAAAAAGAATTCAAAAACCATTTTTATGTTGATGGAATATTTAGTGAATTGGTGTTCCTACCTTTGAAATACCATGTTATTACACTCTTTTTGGACTCCTTAAGATATGTTCTTCAATAATGATAATTTTGACTTTTTTTCCTCTACAGTATCCTTTATAAACATCTATCTAGATGACAAATAACTAGAGATAGGAAACCTTCACGTTTGAGCCATTAATTTTGGGTGTGCTCCATGTTTGGTCTCTATTACCTTGAAACACAATGGAGTTATTTTGAGCGACCTTGGGGTAGGAATTTTCATTCCATGTGAGGGAACATTTATGATTATTAAATACATATGATGATGTTTTATGATGTGATTTTTACAATGTTGAGTTTGATCACAAGTGTTCTTGTTTTGAATTTTGTTCACACTCATGATATACTTTGTGTGATTTAATATGATAACATTATTTACATGTGATATATTTTTTATATATGAAATTTTATTTTATTCAACGTGTTGTATGAAGGATATAGGTGGGCCCATCAGTGCTCGGTATCCCTAAAGGGGGACCGTTTTTAGAAAATACATGTGACATTATGGAAGGACTGATATTGATGATGGAACATGATAACATTTGTTTCATGACCTAGATGTATGGAAATCATATATTATTAAACACACAAGGTAAAAATTGGCCATGATGGCCCTTGTGAACTGAGCCATGTGGAAACTATTTACATGGTGGTCTATGTGACGTATCTTAATTTTCAGAGATAGTGTATGATTACATTCCATGGTCTAACCTGTAATCCAAAGGCCTATATTGATACTGAGCAGCTTTTAGGTGGGTTCCTTTGTTTGTGACTTTTTACATGACTATATAGATGATTTTGAATATCGATTAAAACCATGAATAGATGGGGTTCATGGGATCTTGGTCAGTGAAATTATGCTTGGTATGATTTTTTTCTTGTGTATGTGAATATTTATTATCATTTATTACAATGATGTGATTTTGAAATCATATTAAGGAAAAATTTGTAGTGTCCAACTTGGTTTATTATTCACACCCAACATAGGTATCTCGATGTCAATGTGTATTTTTTGTATATGGAATCAGTGAAAGGAAATGGGCACATGGAAGATGGTTGATCTATGGAGAATGGAGTTGGTTGTGGGACCAAGACAGACATTATGGGATATAACCATTTAATTTATATATTAATTTTTTACACTTATTCTTTGGTTTGGAATTCCACTTTTATTCAAAAGTCAGTATAATGTCTAGATTTTTGTTAATGTTTTTTGTCAATATTTGATCTATATTTGGTAATGATAATTATTTAGGTAAGTGTTCTTGAATCATTCTGATAAACCACTTATTTATAGTGTAATAATGATGAATCATTGATCCACTAGAAAAATAATAGTATATTTTTTTCAAAAAATTATGTCTATGATAAGAATTATTGACTAAAGAATAATTCCCCAATAAGGGTAATGTTTCTCATTATGTTTCTTAAGAACAATCATTATGAGACGAAGTTATATTGGAATATATTTTCTCATTATGGAATAATGAAGAAACAATAATCATTATCTATACTCAAGGACCCATTGTATAATTAACAGTAAATCCACAATATATTTTTCAACCAATAATTGATTTGGTGAATTGGATTACCTTAAACTCACATACCTATATTTGAACTTTTATTATGGAATATTTAAGGTATGTGTTTATAGAAAGTCTTTATTGACATGGATCTGCTTTAGTATTAATTCAAAATCTCCCTCTTGATGAACCAAAACCTGAGATATACACTCTTTATGTTGGATCCATAATCTATGGCTGTGAGACATGTTTGGTCTCTATTTCGTTGAAAATCGTTGTATTTCTTCCTCACTAACGATGAGTTATTGTGTTTTTTACCATGTTGAGGAAACATTTATGTTTATGGGAATGATATAATGATAAATTTTTATGTTCATTAGACTATATTATATTTTTACACCTATCTGAGTGTTTTAGTTTTTGATCACAATCAGGATTTGATACGTCTTCCTTGATATGATTACTCTTTCATTAGTGATATATTTGGGTAATATAAATATTATCTTTGTCATATGCATGGTGCTATTTGTATAAATAACTCATCCTTAGAATCACATAGATGGATGTTACTTTGGTACATTGGAAAAACATTTAGTATATCACCTCCAATCTGACCAAATAACTTAGTTTTCTTGGAAAACTATATCAATACATTAATATAATCTTTTATTTGAAAAAATAGTATTTTATTTGAAAAAATAATTATTCCCTCTATAATATCATTTTTCCTGAATCATTTTACACTGTCCAGAATCCCATATAATAGAAATATAAGAATTTTTTACACTCAGATTCTCAATAAAGGAAAGTGTACAACAAAATGTAAATACAGAATCAATAATATGGAAGGAATATATGACAGTCAAATAAAAATATAAATAAACACATAAGCTTAAAACATATACATGTATATCATAATAATTGAAATAATCACATGAACATTAATAACATATTTCATAATCATGGAATGCATCATGATGAACATATTAATGAAACAATTGAATCATCATTCTATGAAATATATATAAATGCTTAAAACCATAACCAAAAACCCAATTTGGTTTATCTGTTGAATCCTATTAATGCGTAAAAGGGAAATAAATTTCCCCACACATTATTTAATAAGTTCATTACAATTATAATATGAATGGGGTGATCAAAATAAAAAATTATACTAGAAATAAATATAATGAGATGATAATATTTCCCCATTCAAACTGATCATAAACCATCCAAATAAATAATAAGGATGGTGTCATTAAAATATATACCTAGTATAGTATAATTAAATAAATGGTTATTTTCATTAATGCATAAAAATATGATAAAAGTATCATTTAAATCATTCTTGAGGAAAATAACCGTCTCACATTGAAAATTATTTCAAAAAACTAACAAAATATTGAATATTAGGAAAAACTATTTCTTAAAAAACAAGAAAAAATAAAAAATAAATTTCAAATTATTGAATGGTAATTATGGTGGTTATTTTTTTCATGCAGTAAACAGTGAAACACATATTCCATTCAAATTTTTAATAAAAAGTCAAATGTACCTCACTCAGAAAATAAAAAAAAATCATTTTTAAAACATTTTTTAAAAAGTAATAAATGAGTGATTTTTTAAATAAATTATTTTATAACAGTAAATCATTATTCTAATAATTTTATGGAATATATATATTTCGAAGAAAAGTATTCTCGAATTATTAGAAAAACAATGTCGATTTACTTTAAATGATTATTTTGGTTTCTTGAGTACATAAAGAGAGGAAAATTAATGGAAAAAATTTAATTACAAAAAATAATTTGAGGTGAAAATAAAATATTTGATCTAATATAATAATATCAAATAATTCCCCAATATATACTTAAACATACAAAATCCCGAATAATAATAAAATTTTAAAATAAACTCTTACCACATGTCTAGATTCCTTTGTATGTATCAAAATATGTTGTTTGATGAATACATATTTGTTATTGATATATTAAATATTAATAATCACATATATAATACCATACATGATTCACCTATATCATTTTATCTTCAGTTTCTTAATAATTCATTATTGTAATCATTTTTCCTAATAAAAACTTCTTTTTTGTATGTTTTGGTTCGATGGTTTGGTATTTAATTATTGATCATGATTCCATAATATCTATCATTTTAATAATTATATAAATATGAAATATATTAATTATACAAATATTTATGATCATCCATCGAAATTAGAGATAGAAAATTTTATTAAACGGTTCATGGATATGGTAGGTCATATATAAAAATGAATTCTTTTTAAACTTTTCAAACGATGTAATAAACAAAAGGTTAATAATTATACGAATTTTAAAATAATTATTTTATAAATTAAAACATATATATTCATCAAATATAAACTTATTATATTTCTGGTATATGAATAATGAAAAATGAATCACAATGTTTTACAGAGGTGGAAGTCCTTATATATGCACGTGCGATGTTAACTTTATCATACAGATTGAGAGGTATGATAGTAGATATTATATTATCATTTAAAAAGATTATTTATTTAAAATGTATAATATATAAAACTGAAACTCATAATATTTCACATCCACAAAATATAGTGATGAAAAAGGAATTATATCGCTATGCAAAGATGGTAAGCCAATTATACACACAAGTGATGCTTCCACTACCCATTGTTTGGATAAGATAATGGATAATGATGGTTTAATGTTAATAATAATATTAAATTATATATACTATAATAAATATTTAATCTTATTATAAATACCATATATTTATAAGAGGTAAAATAATAAGTAAAAATAAGAAAGTGATCGATTACGATAATTACTAATTTTTTGAAATATATTTATTATATCTCCTATAAAAGACCTGAGGGTTGCTATTTGGGGTATAAAATAAAATATATAAAGTGTTTATGGGTCTTTAAAGGATTATCTTTTAGGGGTTGGAACATTTTTTCGGCATAGTGTGGTGTAATGAAATGAGAGAAGAGGTTCTATTTTACAAAGGAGGGAAAAGACACACTTGGAATTAACAAAAATCATTAAAATATAATTAATTTAATATAATTAATAATAATATTGAATGTAAATATATTCAAAAAAAAGTTTTTATGTTTTATATGTAATGATCCAATGAAATTTATAAGGGGTTTGAATTCATTTTAAACCTTCTCTTTTGGTTTAATCAATAGGTTAAAAAATTTTAATCTCAAATCTGGTAATAAATATTTAATATAAAAGGGTTATAATTTAATTTATATGGTAAAAAATTTCTCATAAATGTATAATGTAAATTTTTGACAACTTATTACTCTACTTTCCATCTTTTAATTTTTTTCTTCTAATAATGTAATAAAATATTATTTTCATAAAATATCATTAATGTAATTTTTAGACTGTTAATTTAATTCAAATTTAAATATATTAATAAAATATGGAATTTAAATATAAACATTTCACACATAATTAATATGTTATATTTTTAAAAAAAATAATGTAACAATATAGTTAATCAAACTTATGTTACTTTTAATATTTTTAAAATCAATTATTTTATTTTATTATTAATTGAATAAATACTACATTAGTGTTACGTAATGATTTAAAGTAAAATTTTAGTCAAATAAATTTAATAAAATCAATGGAAAAAATTATATTAAATATCATATAAAATTTTCAAATTGGACATACCCTAATTTTCCTATTATAAAATGAGTTGGAGTTATTGATGTTATGAGAGTAAAATTTTTTATTTATTCACAAAATAAATTAATATCATGTGCATAATCATTGAAAAATACCACTAGGTGGCCATATATTCATGTAATTATTGAGAAATAATTAACTAAACTAATAAAATATAATAAAGGAATGTTTTATATATTTTTTAAATCCTTATAAAAATTTATTGACAATATTTTACATAATTTACCCTTAATATGGTGAGTAAAATATACCAATGTTACAATATATAATTACCAAAAATAAAAGGGGCATCTTAAAAAATTTTAACCACATTATTCCACATAAGTGACTCAGTTTCAAAGATTCATTTTTTGTAAGTAGAAAATTTTAATTTTAGAATTATCATGAAAAGCATGATCAAAACTAATTTTTAGAAAAAACAATTCATCATAAGACGTGATTTATTTAACCCCATTCCTATAAAAATGTTAGATTAATGTTAAAACATTTTAATGAAAATAATATATATATATATATTTAAAATAATTCATTGAAAAATATTGATCAATTTAATTTTTTATGATAAAAAACATTTCTCATATAAAAAATTTTTCCATAAAAACATCTATTCAACATTAAAATGAATTTATTTTTACTTCTAATCAATTAATATCCATTTATTTTATTTTATAAGGTTTAAACCATGATTTTTTCTTAATTTATCTGGACCTATTCATGCCCCCAAATTTATCTTCTATGTTATAATGGTATACTATATGATGGATTATTTATATTCTAGGGACTGGGTGTCACAATCTATTAAAAAAAATTGAGAGAAATATATCATAAAATCTAAGGATACTATATTCTAAGCCCCTTATAGTGATTTTTTATCAAAATTATATCAAAAAATAAATAATTTTTTTGTAGATATCTCTATTTCATTATATCCCCAAGCCAAAAGTATCTTCTTTGAATTTATTATTCCTTCAGAGAACATTAACTTTGTGGGTAGTCGTATTATATAGTACATTATCTCTACGATCCAATATTTTTTCCTTTTGGTATTCATAGGAAAAATAATGTTCTAGTGGTAAAGAATAATATTTTAGTAAATGTGAAGGATTAGGAATGTACTTCCTAAAGAGAGATACACGGAACATATCATGAACAAGGGAGTGGATCAGTGTTTGTGCTAAGTGATAATTTATCATCCCTAACCGATCAAAAATCTCAGAGGGACTGATATACCTTGGTCATAACTTTACCTTCTTTCCAAATCTCATTACCAACTACCATGGATACATTCTTCAACATACATTCTCAACAAAGTCTAATTCTTCTTTTTTCTAATGATATTCAGTAAAACCATTCTTTCGTCTCTTTGATGCCTTGATATACTACTAAATTTATATAACTTTATCTATCATTTACTTAGATAGATCAGGTACCAATATATTTCTTTCTCCAACTCCATATACCATTTATAGTTATATTTCTTTCCACTAATGGAATGTGTAGATCCCAACGACACTGAAATATATAGAGACTGCTCTAAAAATATATTATAGAGTTCAAATGGTCCACTTTAACTAACCATATTTATAAGGATTGTATATAGTTATGAAACTAAATTATATATTCATAGCATAATGAATAATTTTCAAAAACAATTAGGTAAACCATGGCTGCTGAATAGAAATAATATAAAGTGGTGCTCCATGAATCCTTAACACAAACTTAATATATATTATAGAAAGATGATCATGAAATAATTATCCTTTGATATGAATTAGTTTTGTAGACCTTGAATGGTGATATACTAGAACCTAAATATAATTATACCCATTTTATGTTTTATGGTTTCCAATATCAAAATCTATAGTGATGTTTTCCCAATTCCATTCTGGTATAGGTAATAGTTGTATCATCTCCTTATAATTATTTATCTTAGACTCAAAATTCTTGCATACCAATCACCAATTTTCATAATCTTTAGTATATAGTTTTATATTATTCAACTATAAATACTTTCCCTAATCTACACACATCATTGTACATCTAGGATGAATAGTGAATAATAAACTAAGAGCTTCATCCAACTATTCCTTCTTCAAATCTATAATTTGTGGGACACATACTTGATTATTTAACCATATTATTACATTACTATCAAAATTTTACTTAGCTACATTTCTTACCACATTTTCCATCTCTACCACTTCCTTCTGTTCTTCCATAACATTCACATAGAAATATTTTTGAATATTTATTTGATAAAGATCATATTTCTCCACTTCCATCGTGATTTCCAAATTCATTTAATTTAAATACATAATAATTTTATCTATTGTAATCCCCATAAAAAATAATCTAGCATGATCGTTTTAGATCAGAGAATCAACCACATAGTTCACATTCCTAGGGTGGTAATATATAGGGAAAAATGTATTACTGATCAACTCTAACCATCTTCTGTAATTCATATTCAACATAGTTTTTGTAAATATAAACCTCAATATTTTATAATCAAAATATATATGTATATATATATATATATCACACCTCTTACCATACAAATAATAACTATATATTTTCAATACTAAGATTACTACTTCTAACACTAATAATAATTTATTCATTTTTCTCATTAATTTTTAATTGGAAAGATGCATATGTTATCATCATATCATTATAAATGAGTACACATCCCAATCCATTGTATTATGAATCACTATATATCATAAACCATTCCCTACTATAGGGTAGTATAATAACATGTATACTGACCAAAATTATATTTATTTCTATGAAATTTTCTTCACAATTATATATAAAAAACATAACACCCTTCTGAGTGAACTTGATGACTATATTAGATTGTTGTGAAAAATCTCTTTCAAATAATTGGTAGTATCTAGCTATCCCAATGATATTATGAATATTAATTACAATATTTGGTATACTCCATTAATAAATTAGATATACCTTTAAATGATATAATGGTATACACTCACATGATATTATATAACCCATGAATTAACAATTATGAATCCAAAATTCACACTTTGTAAATTTAGAATACAACTTATCCTTTTTAAGTGTATTTTTCACAATTATCAAGTGTTCTTTATGTTATTACTTGATCATTTAATTAATAATAATATAATCTATATATACAACCACAAACTGAAAAACATAATTTATAGACTCTGTGAAATCCATTATTATATTAGAATAATTATTATTCTCTAATGTAATTATTATAAATGCATAAGGACCATACCTTATTTAGAAGGTTTTGTTCGGTACATACTCCTTCAATATCCATAGTAGATGATATCTAGATCAAATATCAATCATGGAAAAATATATAAGACCTTGTAACTGATCAAAAAGGTCATTGATATGATGTAAATGATACTTTTTAATTGTATTGATCCTATTAAGTTCTTGATAGTTAATGAAAACATGCATTGACCAATCATTTTTCTTAAAAAAATGATCGTTCCAACATATGTAGAAACACATGGATAATTTAACCCTTTATCCATATTCCCATTCATTTTATTGTTTAATTCATATATCTCAATCAAGTTCATCCTATATGGATTCGTTGAAATAAAAATAACAACATGTATGAATTATACTGAAAACTCAACATTATGGTTTGGGGTAGGCTAGGAATGTCCTCCAAAAATACGTCATCATAAACCTAAACAATATGAAAATTTTAAATTCTTAGTCTCTCCTTAACCATTTTTGATACATATCCATCATGAATAGGTAGATAACCTAATATGATGGGAGTAATTTCCATTGGATATTCATGTTTATTCAATTAGTAATAGATGATTGATGGTTGATTAAAAATATCGAATATAACATCCCTTACACGATAATTTATATGGGATATATACTAAGATATAAAATCTATAGCAAAACATATCTCAAATTCATCTAGAGAAATAATAAAATGATTCACAAGAGTACCATTATATTAAACATATATCAGATAGTATGTATAAACATGATATTTGGCCATCCCATCATTAGAGGTTTCACTGCCAACTCAATATCATGTCATTGAGGTGGCCATGAGACAAAGTTAGAAAATTCTTCATATAAAAAATAGTTTGTATAAGTTGAATAGAATAAAAAAAATTCAATCATGGAGTGGATAAAAATTATACCTTTCACCATGTTTCTAGGAAAATCCCCATCAGTTGTAGTAATTGCATAAGCATGGCCTTATGTTAATAGCTTCATTTGTGGTATGTACCATAGACGTTTGGGGAATTAGTTGTAATAGATCCTCATATAACTATAGGTAAATCACTATAATTTGATATCTACTCCCTTACCCTTTTATTTATGATCATGATGTCCTCTTTCTACACACTTGAACCAAAATCCATCTACTTTTATGCTTGTACCAAGGTGTTACCTTCCACATGTACCACATGTAATAAAATAATCCTTTATTTTTTCCCCTTATCAATTATTTTCTCTAACTTCTCATAATTCTAGTTTATTATTTTGATTCTATAACACATGGGAAATTATTTATCTTTCTTGATAGGGAATGATATTATGGACTCATATGCTGAGAATGTTTTGGAGAGTAATTTACTTCAACAGATTGGACCAAGAACATTAATTAAATAATCAAAATTTCTATTTGGATTATGTATGGTGTCATCAACATGAATTTATAACCTTCTAATGTTATCTTCATATATAGAAACATTTTACTCCTCCTTTTTCCTTAGACTCATGAACTGTCTCTCTATAACAATTCATTATTCCTGAGGAAAATATTTTCCCAAAAAAGTACCTTAAAATACTTCCACTTAATTATCATTATTTCTTTATCAACATAAGTGGTGTGAATCAATGAAAACCCTTGATCCTAATCCCACATGACATAATAAAATTCCATTACAACCTTCTCCCAAACATTAAATCCCAAATCAAGATATATATTATATATGGAACTTATCCTTTATTCAGATTCAAATGAATTATTATATAAATTTTAGTATATATGTTTTTGAGTAATGAAATAGTATAATATTGTTGAAACTATTTTTAGATTTGATGGATTGTCTTTGTGGAAAAGGTTCTTTGTCATTACAAGAGTCAAATTCTCTAATATTGTTACATTTTTTTTGATATTTCTATAACTCCAACTCCAGCTTCATTAACTTCTCGAGAAGGGAAATCTATACATAAATAATGTTAATTTATATTATTTCGATTAATTCTAATAGGATTCATTTTTTAAAGAAATTCCCAAGATTATATTATAAAATTCTGTAACATAAATTATAATTTTTCCTCTATATAATCTTTTAACATAAATTAAAAATTTATGCATAACTAATCTCATAATAATGAACTTTTTCATTGGGAATACTCTCAAATCATAAAAAATATATTCAAATTTTTTATAATTATTTGTATAGAAAACATTATTTGAGCTATGAATATCCCAAGAGAGTTTCAAACTAGTTGCATTATAAAGGAACACACAACTTATACTGGATTGTTGGTTGAGATATACCCCACCAAATATTTTCAAGGTTATTATAAATTAAAGAATCTATACCAAAACAAAATTACCTTATATTATCTATATTGGGATATAGTTCTTTGAAAATACATAATATTGTCACTACCAAAACCATACAATGTTATACAATACTATGACTTATCCCCAAATTAATTGATTTGATTATGTTCCCCAATATACTTATTATTAAATAAAATTATCAATATTTCTACTAAACATCATCAGACATCAACTATTAAGAGATTTTCCCTATAATCTACAATCCAATATTTTTATTATAAAATTGGTTCTAGACATTAGTTATCTCATATAAATGAACTAAATAGTTTAATTATCTAGGAAAAATAGATGCATACTTGAATATAACATTAAACTTGAAATCAGAAAATACATTTTAGTATTTTCTTTGAGAACATCATTATTCTCTATAGAATTTCCTTACTCATCATTCATAATATACTTATTGGGATCCTTTTAAAAGGAAACATAGGAATGTTGTGAGCTAAATTGATCAGTAATGGTATACTTATAGAAGAATCTAAATAAGGCATTACTAATATGGAAGGAATAAATTATATTCAAATAATTCAATATAAATAATCACATATTATAGAAACTTATCCTTCAATTTCAAAACACTTCAAATAATTTCATTTAAATTTATAAATTATTTTATACTGATAGAATGAATATTTTAGGATATCCTAAACATAAGTTCGAGGCCTTGTACTAAGACATATTCATAATATGGTACTAAATTTACCAAATTACTAGCTTATTTTGTTCAATGAGACATACCAATGCATCATGGGGTAATAATTTCCCCCACCCACCACATAATATATCCAAATATTTACACATATTAAAGGGAAGAATAATAATTCAAAACATATTCAATATAAACATTTATATTTTAAAAAATCTTACAAAATGATAATTTCTCCCAATCAAAATGATCAAAAACAATCAAGAAAAATAATAAGGGTGGTGTAATTACATTATATCCATAATGGAGTATAATTAAAATAATGTTTTAGTATATTCTAATAAAATAATTACTATAAAATTAACATTAAATAATTTCATGAGGAAAATACCACTTTCACTTTGAAAATGTCTTTTAAAAACAAAAAATTTATAAAATATTAGGGAACTTGTTTTCCTTAAAATAATCCTTTGAAAAACATATATAAATTTTCTAATAATTATCCTCTTTTCTAGGGGAAAATTCCATTCAATTTGAGTACATTAAAACATTTATTCCTCTCCTATTTTCGATAAGATATAAAACTTAATTCATATATAAATTAAAAAGAAAATTAATTTTGACCCATTATATAAAAAGTAAAACAAATAGAAAAATGTATTCAATAAGTCATTAAATAATATTAAAAAAATTAATTAATTTATTTTAACATAGAAGGAAATAATTCTCAAATGAGCCACATAAAAAAATCTTATTTCATTAAAAACAATATTTCAATACCATGAGTACATAAAGAGAGGTAAATGAAACTAATTTTTTTTTTCTAGAATAAATAGTGGCACTCCTATATTAATGATTACAATCTAATTTTTCTTATGAAATTAATGTGTTTTCTGTGTTATGATATCATTTTATAATATAAGTATGATTGGTAAGAATCTTTGATAAGTAGTAAAAATTCTCACCAAAAAACATGACTCACCATTGAATTTTACTCACCGCCAAGATATATAATTTGATATGTATGGGAAGCAAAAACAACCAAAAATGAGTCACCATTAGAAGACAATTCACCATCGGAACTGATTTTTGGAAAAGTATGGAAGGACCGACCATCAGTTATAATTCACTATTGAGCTAAGAAATCTGACTAAGTGTTGAAATCTACTAACATTAAAGACAATCACTAACAGAATAAAAATATGTCAATGTTTTGAAAAGACCTACCTAAAAACTTTATTCACCGTAGATAACATCTTTCTTCCTGACTTGGAATTTTGAAATGTATTATAATGACTCACTTCTAGTGGATGACTCTCCATTAAAACTCTGCCACCTTGTAATTGGAGATTTTTTGAGATGATATCCCTCTAGGGAATGACTCACCATGGAGTATGAATCACTACCATCTGAAATCACGTCCAGGGTTATGTCACCATTTAAATGAGTCACCCTCACTACTTCAGTTTTTTAAAGTAAAAATTTCAAATGTCTATATTTCAACATTTAATTCGAAGAGTAATTTCAATGATTTTTTCTTAAAGTTTTATAAAAAACATTAAATAATTTGTCAATAAAGAGTATAAGGATGTTGGATATCTATATGATTATTATCCACAGAGATATCCATACATTATACTAATAAATGAAATGGCGTACTCCCTTGTGAACAAACTAAGTGAAAAGAACACATTGATTACCTATGATAGCAAAATCATATTGAATGAACTAGAAGAGTGACACTTGCTAAGAGAATACACTACTATAGAAGAAGGTAAGCACATTAAACATCTAGAATAATTCCTACAGACTCATCGAATAAAATTTTGAGTTCTCTATTCGGCTATGATTTATAAAAATGTGACTCAAACTCCTATTCAATGTATATTCAAAGATTCACAAACTTCAAAGCTTAATAGACAGAGAAACACAATATTTTATACACCTTTAGTTTTTATTTCTATTTATTATATTTTACGTTATTAGTAGTGTGTGTTTACTCAATATTTTAAACATTCTCACTTTATTCTATGACATAACTATATAATACTATATTTATTATAAAAATACCATTATACATATTTTCCCATGTTTTATAGAAGTGGTCCTTGTGCAAACTATCTTTGAATAATTCCCACAGTTGTTGTGGATGAAGTCATGTGTGGCTTAGAAATCTATTTTTTTGTTTACCCAATTAATTTTTTTTATCATAGATCTTTTTATATAATCGTCATAGAATTGGGTGATTGGTATGTGGAGAGGATTATGTCTCTTCTTGATACTTCCCATATTATATTTACCCTACTATGTATTTTATTTCGTTTTTTAACTTCTATGCTTAAAAATGTATATGTTTTAAAATATAAAAGACCTCTAATTTGACATTTAATCTTAATTAGTGTTTATATAATGTTTTGATTAAGAAATTTTTTTTGAAAAGTATAAATAGATATTAAATTTTTTGAACTAATACTTAATAAGTATTTGTGATATATTTTTAACGATTAGAACAGATATCAATCTGTTATTTTTATTAACTAGGATGTTTTAATTAATTTCGAAAATATTATTTATAGCTATTTAATATAAAAATTTATTTGGTAATAAATCCACTCTTAACTTATTGAGATACTCACTCTGATCAATATTTGGTATCAAAGGTTTTCAAAAAAATTAATTGTAATTTTAGTTGTGTTCTAAAGATCATAAATTTCTATTATTTAAATATATAATTCTTTAAATGGATAAGAAAATATATTTTTTTATTGACATACCTATTTTACATAATGACTATAACAATTAATTGCTGAAAATAAAGATGAAAATGAATATAAAATGTTTGTGCTTTGAAATTTGGTTTTCTATAGAGGATAAACATGATTTATGTAAGACTATTATAAATACATGAGATTATTCTTCTAAACATTATTATAAAAATTGAAAATCGAGGAATTCTATTTACTATGCTTTAGGGGATGACAAAATAAATATAAATATCTTCTAGTAAAACTGAAAATGAAATTAGGTATACCTAATCTATTTCAAATAAATATACTTCAGCTATAAACGAAGTAAAATTGAAAACTTATATGATCATGTATATTTATTTTTAGATAAAACCAGATGATATAATTTCTATTATGTATATAAGGTTCAATAAAATATTAAATATAATGATATTCTTGTTAAATCCAGTGTTAGATAATGACAAAATCATGATACTAATGATGTTTCATCCTTAGATATGGAGAGGTACATATTTTTCTATAAGGGAATCCTATTAAATTAGTAAACTACCTATCAAAGAATTTATTGGAAACATTATGATATATGAAAGAGATATCAATGCCAATCATGAAGAGGAAGACGAACCTGATAGAAAATCTATTTCTTTTAAGTCTACTTCATCAAAACAGAATAAAAAAGAAGAGGTACATGATTAAAGTGATAGTGATTAATAATCACTAGAAAATAGTGATGTCGAAATTCCCATCTGTCCATAAGATTTAAGAAGTTTTACAATAAGAATAAATAATTAATAAATCCATGTTATAATGGATTTTATGACAATATAATAACATGAAAAAATGAATTGAAAAAAATGGAAACTCAAATAATATTTCCATTAATGAAGGTATGAAAAATGGATATGTGAAGGTTGAATATCCAAAGATGATATAAAAGAAGAAATTTGATGAAAAATAATGAAAATATAAGAATGGTATGAAATCTACATGCAGTGCCTTTGACGATACCTCATATTTCTCAGATTCTGTAGATGATGAAACGTATGATAGATACAACATGTTATACCTGAAAAATGTTTCTAATGTACCTAATTCATCTTCAGTAGTTAATTTTGATCACTCTGAAAATTAATAGTATAATGATATTTATAAAGAATAAACTTTTTTTCAAATTAATTAGTCATGAGGATACATTTACTTAATCAAAAAAAATGTATAATTATGAAGAAACAACATGTTTTATTTTTTAATATTATTTCAGATCTCACTATTGAAATAGAGAATAATGCTCAATTATTAAAAAACAATACTAATCCTAAATTATCAAATGTGAAACTATATAACTATTTAAAAAGATTTAAAAATGGAAGAGAAACTCTAACTCAAAATATTTTGAAAAAATGTATCCTAAATACATTTCTAGTCTAGTCTACCAACCTAGACATAGAAGAGTTATTAATAGAATAATTATTCATAGGTATAAATCTAAAAATAATGTTACTGGTTATTTTACAAAAATACCTAATAAATATTTTATTTCAAAGAGTTTACAATATTCTTTTTAGAAACCCATCAGGAAAATGTGGGTTCCTAAAGCCTTAATCCCTAACATATTAGGACCCAAAAAAATCTAGGTACCAACTTCATTTTTGGTTTAAAATTTGATTTATGGGGAACCTATTTTATGAGCTCCCATATGAATATATACCTCTTGGATAGTGAATCTTATATAAATATGTCATAATACTACTCAAGCATCCAGATCCTCATAAATTATTATGGTGGTTATGTCACATTTGATGAAAATGTTAAAATAAATATCATTAGACTTGTCTAAATTTGTAATTGTAGCTCTATTTTATTTTCTTAAGTATATTTTGATGATAGTTTAAAATAATATCTTCTTATCATTCTATAACTAGTTGATGATGGTGTTCATGTAATATTTGAAAAATATTCTTGTATTGTTTTTAATTATAATAATGATTTAGTATTTAATTATTTTCATAAATGAGAATGTATATGTTATTAATCTTTATTATTTGATATCTCAAAATGTTTCATAATTAATTTTGTTTAATAATGAATACTTTCTTTGGAATAAGATAATAGGCTGCTATAACATTCACTAACATAGAAATATTACTAGAAAATAGGTATTTAGGGATCTACCCAAAATTAATTCTAAAATGAAAAATTTTATAACCCCTATCAAAAAGGGAAACAACAGAAAATTTATATTGTATTAATGAAATGAGTATCAACATCTCAACCTCTTAATATGTTTCACATGGGCTTTTTGGATGTTATAGTGTTTATAGTTTAAATGGGAAGCCCTATTTTTACGTATTTGTAAATGAATTTTCTATGCATACATAGGTATTATTTTTAGGTTGAAAAAGTGATCATTTTATTATTTTACCAATTATGCTAAATCTGTAGAAAACCTAATAAGACAAAGAATTAGGACCTTAAAAAGTGACCAAGACCATGAGATTGAAAATCAAGACATTTAATAATTTTTCTCATAGAATGGATATAACAATAATTTTTATACTCCTAAAACCCCTTTAAAAAATGGAATTTCAGAATGAATAAATAGAACAAAATTTCTCATACAATTCATAAGGAATATGACATAGCTGCATTATTTTGAGAAAAGGATATGAATACAACTTTCTATATAATTAGTAGAGTTTTAATTAGGCCTATCTTGAAGAAAAACTATTATGAACATTGGAATTATATGAATCCTAAGGTAATATAATTTATTTTTTTTATAAAAAAATTTATTCATAATAATAAGGATAATCATGAAATGTTTTCCACCAAAATGGATAAAGGAATTTTCTTCTGGTATCCAACCTCTTGTAAATCCTATATAGTATTAAATAAAAAAATAATACTATAGAAGAGTATATGTATATAAATATTTCTTTGAGATATCCACATGAACCTAAAACCCCATTATACATCATTAAGGATTACTTATACACTATGGAGTTGAATTCAAAACCTTATGAGTTTACAGTAAAACAAGCAGAAAATAATCTAGTTACGCTGAACATAAAGACCCTAAAAATGAACCTATAGAGGGATATAGTTTAAAAAACATTGTTTTTATATAGTTTTTAGGACTGTTAAAAAGCATCCTTTATATTTTTTTCTTTAGACTTATATATAGGTACAAAAACTAGAGCTTCTCTATGAAAGCAGGCTAGTGATCAGGAATTTTTGTAACAACATGAGCATATGAACCAAAAAAATGAAATAAATTATGAATTTGGGAGATCTGTATGAAATAAGAGTGTAATAAATTTAAAATTAAGAGTGTATTTGGATTTTTTTATAGACACACATACACCTTGACTATAGGCACTAAATGGGTTTTTAGAAACAACGTTGATGAATATGGAAAATAGTATGGAATAAGTATTGACTAGTTGCTGAATGGTATAATCTAGAAGACCGTATAAACTATGAAAATATATTTTCACCTGTTGATTTAATTGATTCCATTTTTATATAGTTAGAATATGAATCACATCTCTATTTAAAGCCATATTAAATTGATTAAAAGTGCATTCATGAATGCACATATAGTTGAGGATGTTTATGAAGAAAACCCACTATATTTCTAAATTCTTATTTTCCAAATCATGTATTCATGTTATAAAATGATTTATATGGTATAAAACAATCTCTTAGATCTGGGTATGAAAATATAATCTCTTTTCTCACATGAAAATGTTTTTCTAAATGTATAGCTAATGCGATCATGTTTATCAAAATAATTTATAAAGATATTTTAGTTGTTCAATATTATGTTTATGAAATTATTTTTGGATCATATATAATTAATTTATATAATTAATTTTATAAAATGATGAAAAATGAGTTTGAAATGGTTTTAATGTGGGAACCAGAATTCATTATTAGTTTTCGAGTTTTTTCAATCCTAATATGAAATTATTTTAAATCAATGTAAATATAAAAAAGATATTTTAAAACATTGAAATTTGGATGGAACTAAGAGTAGTGAAAACTTATGAATACCACATATAAATTGGAACTTGATAAATATGAGAAATTATTAGATTAAACAAGTTACATTGGAATGATTGGAATTAATATCCACTTAACTTCTAGCCAATGTGACATTATTTTTAGTGTGTACATGTGTGATCATTTTCAAGAGAACCCAAAAGATCCTCACCTAGTTTCTATAATACTAATTTTCTAATATTTCAAATATACTACAAATTTAGGGCTATTTTACCAATGATAGAATGAATTTTTTCTATTTAATTATTCAGATACTGGTTTTGGTGGTTTTTTGTTATATAGAAAATGTTCATATGGAACATTACATCTTTTTGGAAATTCTCTAGTATCTTGGTGTAGTAAATTTTTTGGTTTCATTATAAAATTATGAAGATAAATCTATAAATATATGTAGCTAGTATGCAAAACTTTTGTGGATGTAGCACAATTTACCAGACTATGGATAGAAATTATGATATGTCCCTATAAATTCTAAAAACACATGTTATATAAAAATTTCTATAAACTATTAATCTCACTATATACCAATACAAATTGATTAAAGTCATTACTTTTATGATATAATCTTAAAAAAGGTTATATAACTCTTTAATACATCTGTATAGAATATCATCTTTAATATATTTTCACTAATCCACTTAGTTTTAACTAAATGACCTGTATCAAACATGAATTAGTAAATATTAATTTTAGTTAAAAATAATTTTTTGGGACACACCATTGGATTTATCCACTGTGATGTTTTACCCACCATTTTTTACCCACCATTGAGTTTTAAGAACTTTGGGTTTTACCTGCTATTGATTTTTACCCATCATTTAGTTTTAACCACCATTTAGTTTTCCCCACTATTGGTTTTACCCACCGTTGAGTTTTAACCACCATTTATTTTACCTACTATTATATTTTACCCATCGATTGGTTTTATAGACAATTGGAGTTACCTACTATTGGAAACCCCAGACCTTTGTAGATTTAATATTTTTAATTTTATTCTAATCTTTCTAATTATGTATATGAGTTATTTATAACATTAATTTCATTTAATATTTTTATTTTTGATTTTAGAATTCATAAAATTACCAAATTATATAAAATTATACACTCATATAATTTGAATTCTTCCCTTCCTTACACCATTTTTTAATCCTTGTTGAGACCTTTTCACTCCCAAACTTTGGCCTACTTTCTCCCTCACCCAGTCCATCCAAGACAATAACTACAATTATAATGAATAAATACAATAAATATTTTATATATGAATTATGTTCTCTAAAAAATTATAAAGGCTAATTGGATCATTCATATGATGATCAGCAAGTAAACCCAGATCTTGCAATGGGAGTTGTGGTGCCAAAGAAAGACATCAATTTTGAACGGTTGATATCAACCAATTAATTAGTGTCGAATGTTCTACAACACTATGTTTAAATGGAATGGATTTCTTCTAATGAGAGATATTTATATCCTAGGATAGTGCACTAGTTCTACCACCTTTTCAAGTTCATCTTCTAGGAAGATAAAAATTGTCTATGAAATAGGATAAATGGCCTCAAAGTCATCTTTTCATCAGGGAAGTGGGGAAGTTGTTTCAAATTTCCTCATGAAGGAATTACAGACAACTATCAAGGAACCATTACTGTTGATTTTAAAAAAATTATATGTATTCGTTATCCAATTTAATTGGTTATGGGGTAGTTAGAAAACCAATTTATACAGAACAAGATGGTGAGTGTCACATACATTTAATGTTCATCCAATACATTATGTGCTTGAAGAAATGTGATTTCTCCACCATGATATATAAATTTTTTTATCATTGTGTGTTCGATGAAAAGAGGAGAAAATATAAACCTGTGTAGATATATGATGGTACACGTGACATAAATGTGTAATCATTAATCAAGGTCTAATTCTCAGATAAATATTATGTTTTTTTCAGAAATTTAAGAAACCGTGGGATTTGTTAAATAAGAAAAAGAAATAATAGTGTGGTGTGAACGTTTCTAAATTACAAGAGTAATTTTTAAAATGATGAAAATTAGATAGAACCAATGGTAGAAACAATGCATTGATGATAGTGAAACTATTTCTAATGATTTCAATCTAGTTGAACATCCTTCTAGACCAAAGAAGTTTTTTGATCCTGAATTAGAAGCAGATAAGGTGGTGGAGTATTCATATGTGGAGGAAGAGGCTACTCCCATTGGAAATGAAGAATATGAATATCCCATGTAGGAATAAAGTGATCCCGAATTCCCTTAAGGATCCCCAACTAATACCTATAGTACACCTAGTCCACCTTAGTAACTCCCTACTCAAGAGACTCTCTTGAAAGAAGGTAGTGACAAGGAAAAAACATAATTATTAGGTGAAGAACAATTTGTAATCATATCTATATATTCTGATGAATATGATGAGAATGTTTATGAAAATGAAGCAAAAGGAAAGGAAGCACAATAAGAGGATGAAGGAAATGAATGTAAATATGGAAATGAAAATTGAGATGGAGAATAAGCTGATAATGGTGGTGATTTGGACCATGATGGTCATAATGGACCCATTAAGGATGGGTATTTTTATATAAATCAAGAGATTATCTATTCTCTAGTTTTATTTAAATATGAAGAATAACCCAGTCTGGTTGAATATATTAATAAAATCACCAGAGATGGTAAGGAATCATTAGTTGAGGGGAGGTATTCCCATGTTTTTATAGTCACCAAGTCGATCATACTATTGATGGTGGCTATGGTGTTCCTATAGTTTTTGTTCATATGGTAGTCAAGTATAATTTTCATGAATATTAATTTGATGAACATATGAATGTTGAGCATACTTTTGATGAGAGTTGAATTGTTATACAGAGACTGATTGATCAGTTGATTGTTGTTCCTACCGTTTTTGTTCCTACTGTCGTTGAGTCCATAGATACAAAGAATCCAGTTGTTATGAAATATGGAATTCAGTCTATTATATTGATGGTCCATGTTTATTAGGAATATGATATGTTCCCAGGGTATGTTAGACTGGTTTTATACTACTCAGTCTCAGATGATGAGAGACTATCTACTAGAGAATTGATTGATCATAATGGATCATTAGCATATTAGATTGATGTTATTGGAGAATTACATAATATTTCTTTTGATATTTCTACACCTACCATTTTTTATACAACTTTTCATGTTCCTATCATAGCATGAGTTCTAACTCATGTTGATTCCATAGGTGCCTTTGATTATTTTAGATAATATGTGCTTTCTAATGTTGATGTGTTGTTGAGGAAGCATGCCTGTCATGTTACTATGTTTTCATAGAATCTATTTGAAATGGTGAAACATCATATTCAACCAAAAATGAATCCTAATATCCATGAAGTTAAAATAGAAAACATATAGTTGGGAAATGAGTTGTAATCCTTGAGATCCATAGTGAATGAGTTGAGGTCATATTTTTTAGATTCTATCGATGCTCTTCAAGAGAGGTTTGAGAATCTAAGAACTATAACATCTTATTCTAAATATTTAATTCTAACTTTTGATATTGGGTTGAATAAAGTAAATTTCATGGTGGATCTTTGTGGGGTTTTTGAAAATATACATGGAAAACCTCAACATGGTATGTGGAGATTCAAGTATTACAATTCCTATATTGATATGATGGTTAGAGATTAAATGAAATACATGATGTATGATAGAGATACAAAAAAAAATTCTATAATGTATTATATATCATCTATTTTTAATAAGAATGATTTGAATACCAATTTTATGGTCATCACTAAAAATCATAGAATGCCTCAATTTTCTTAGTATTTTAAAGAGAATGTGAATCTATTAAAGGTCATGAAGCTCATGATTAATATTTTTATAGATGATAAGAATGTTTTCTTTAGTGATATGAAAATGGGAATAAAAATCTTCTTGGACTTCATAAATTTTATAAAATTGTCTCTTCATTTTTCTAGAACTATAGTGGTGGCTCAAGATGGAATAACAATTACATCTCTTTTGAACCCTCCAATTTCTTCTCCAATGTTCTTCAATTCCAGGCTAATAAGATATCCAAATTCTTCTTTTCCAGACTTTTTACATCCTTTCCGACTCTATCCTAGAGAATTAGTTTAGTATATCATACTAATTATTATTAGATATAATCAATTCCTCTCTGATATTCCTTCTACTTACCGTTGAGGTTTTTCAGGCTCAATTGGTGATCCTTATTTGGATAAATGGAAGGGAAATTCACCCCTTCTTCCTTCCAATCATCCCAAAAAGTGTTGACATTAGGATTTTTTTTCTTTTATGGGGATATTTTCTTTGTATAACTTTGTGTTGTGTCTTTGTGAGGTACACCACTTGTGTTTTAATGGAATTTTTTTTTAATATTGTTCTTTTCCTATGCCTTCAATGTTTTGTTCTCGCTTTTTGATAATACAAAAATTAGGTTAATAATCAGTGGAATTTATTTTATTTTACATTATAGTAATATTCATTGGAAAATAATATTTTTTACTACCTTTGACCGACAATTATTTACATTTTCCCATATATGATACAATTTATGTTTTCCTATATTTGAGAACTTTTCTTTTTGAATATAAAGTTATTTTTGAATATTAGATTCTTATATTTATGTATTGTAAAATTCCATGATTTTTATCATAAAAGAGATAGAGATTTTGGAACCCATATTTTAATGATAAAAAAATTATGTTTCATATTCTATTAATGACTTTTATATGTTATGAAATTATTTTATAATATATGGAAGATTCAATACAAATTTGTCTATGTATTAAAAACACTCACTACTAGACATGAGTCACCATTGTTGTTTACTCACTACCAGGATATAAAATTCAATAACTTTGGGAAACAACCACCACAAAAAATGAGTCACCATAGGAAGAAATGTCACCATCAGAACTAATTTTTAAAAATATATGGAAAGTCACACATTCAGTAATAAATCACTACTAAACCAAGATATTTCGTTATGTTTTGAAATCACCCACCTTCAAATAAATGCCACTCCCGAAATAAAAATTTAGAAATGTGTCGAAAAGACCTACCACCCAAATTGAGTAACTATTGAATATGACCATTCTTCAGACATGAAAATTTTAAAAGTATTATAAAAATTCATCACCATAGGATTACATATCATCATAACTCATTAACCTTCAAAATAGGAAAAGTGGTAAAATAAACTACTACAAGAGCTTGGATCACCATTGAGCCGGACACATCACCATCTCAAGTCACCTCCAGTAATATATCAACATTCAATGAAGATAACATAACTATTTCAATTTATTTTGAATTATCATTTTTTAATGGATATATTAAAAAATATAATTCCAAGATTTATTTTAATGATTGTTATTAAACTATCTCTATATATGAATTAAAGGTTTGTCCGTCTTGAGTATAAGGATGTGGGATATCTGGATGATTGTTCTCTATGTTGATACCCATGAATACTGATAATAAATGAAGTAGTAGACTCCCTCGTGTGATAAAAAGCGATACACTAGGAGAAAAAAACAGATAGAATTCTGTAGTAAGCTAAATCATATTACAAGAACAAAAATAGTTCCACCTTATGAGTGTTTTCAAAAATATAAACTTAGTGAAGAACATTGATCATCCATAATACTTTATACAGACTCTTTATAGAGAGTTTACAACACTCTTTTCTACTGGGATTTTTCTAAACATTACTCTAGATCTTGTTCAAGCTACTTTAAAAAATTCAAGAATATCAGAGCATATCAAATAGAGAAACATCATGTTTTATACACCCTTATTTTCCCCCTTATATTTATTATATTTTACATTATAAGTATTGTTTGTTTAATATGTATTTTAAACATCAACAATATCTCATGTGATATAACTAAAATATACTAGATATCTTCTAAAAATCACTTTATAACTATTTCCCCATGAGTATTGTAACAGGTCCTTATGTGTCCTATCTTTGTTTTATTCCCACAGTTCATGTGGAAGAGGACTTGCATGTACAAGAAAACTAGTCTTGTGTTGTTTACCCAATCTATGTTGTGGATCATATATTATTTTATATAATATTATTTGTAGTTGATGATTTCCAAGTGGGGATAATTAGGTTTAAAGTTGAAATTTAACAACTTTTATTTATTATGTTATGTGTGTGTGTTTTATTATTTATATTCTTTAGAAATGAATCTATTTTAAACTGAAAAAACAAATACTTTCATAGTTAGTCCTAATTAGTGTTTATCTATGTTTTTCATTACGTTAATTATTTTAAAAAGGTAAAGTATTTTCCTAATTTTTTTACTTAGAAATGATAAATCATTTAAAAGTATTTTTGATTATCAAAACTTATATCAATCTGATATTATTTAATAAATATTTTTTTAAATAATTTGTCAGATTTTATTGAAACAAGTTTTAGACATAAATTTTTTGTTGGTACTCAATTCACCCCCACCTACAGAGATACTCACTTTTAAAAACAATAATTATAAAAGGAGAAATTATATTGTTCTTAAAATATAAATATAAAATAATCTCCCTTATAAAGACTTAAACATAAACAATCTGAATAATGATGATATTGTAAAATAAACCCTTACCTCATGTCTGAATTCCATCATATGTGTTTGAACCTACTGATTATTAAATATAGATTAATTATTTATTTATTATATAACCATAATCATGTATATCATTAAATATATTATCTACATGTAATATTTTATCACCTAATTGTTAACAATTTTTTGTCAAAATCAAATTTTTGAGTGATAATTTTTTCATTTTTAATGAATGTTTTGGTTCAATTGTTTTAGTACTTAGACATTTATAATAGTTATTTAATCTAAATAATTATAATAGTGATATAAATAACATACATATATATATTTATATATTAATTATATAAATATTTATGATCAACCATAAAATTTACATATAGAAAAATTTGATGAAACATTCTTGAATTGGGTAGGTCAAACGTAAGCAATAATGATATTTTCCCTTTTCAATTGATGGAACAAAATTAAGACAAATATTAATTAACCTTTAAATAATTTATATTATATAATATAAATAATATATATTTATCAAATATATACTTATTACCATCCATATAAATAATAAATGAAAAAAATAACCACATCCCTTCATGGAGGTGGTAGTGTACACATTCACACGAGCGACATTATCATTTTTTGATAGATTGGGAGGTAAAAAGGTAAAGATGATGTTATAATACAAAAATAATAATAATTTCATAAATATCATATATAAAACATAAACTAGTCAAATTACCCATTCATAAAATATGCTGAAAAAAATTGAACTGTATCGCTATGTATAAATTATAAGCCATATGTACATATGAAAGATACTATCACTTCCCATATTATGGAAAGGTGGGGGATACTTATTTTTCAATAATGATAATAAAATTAAATATTATTTAGGAAAATGAATTTATTATTATATAATAAATAAATAATATTTATAGGACGTAAAATAATAAGTAAAAAAATGCAATTTGTTTAGGTGATTTAATATTTATTGAACGAACTCCTTTAGATCACCTATTAAGGACCACATGGTTGGTATTTTGGTAACGCCTACACCTATAAAACATGTATAAGTAGTTTTAGAAGATAACATGGTTTCTTTTTGGTCATTATATATGCCTCAATGTTGTGTAGTGATGATAGATAAGGGGTGTCCTTCTATAAGTAAGGGAAATGAAAACATGTAATTAAAAATAAAATTAAAATAAAATTAAGTCACCATAATGAAAAATACGTCCAAATGCAATGATATTCAAATAAAATACCCCAAAATTGAAATATAATAATATAATTATATTTATATAGATTTTGGTTTCAATTTATAGATTATAATTTCGTTTAATACCAAGGCCATCCCATTTTAATCTTCACCATGGTAAATAATTTTTCATATTAAAGGGATATAATGATTTCTATAAGGTAAAAATTATCAAATAAAGGGCCAAGGTTTGAAATTATAGCCCATTTCTCATCCTACATGTCTCATTAAATATTTTTATAATTTATAATTAATTTAATAAAATATTTTATCATAAATTATCATCAATTTCATTTTGACACAATTAATTTAATTTGACATAAAAGTCATAAACAAGAAGAAGGAATTTAAATTTTAAACAATCTCGTATCCTTAATATGTTGTATTTTGTAAAAACCATCAATAAAAATTATAATTCAGCCAACTTTAATTAATTTTAATATTTCTAATATCATTTATATGATTTCTATAAATTGACAAAATATTACATTGCCACTATCCAAGAATATAATGTAATTATTTAATAAATAAATATTATAGATAAATTAAATTTATAAAAAATATAGTATAACATTAAAATATAAATTTATAACAAATATTATTTTATTTTTATCTTTATAATAAAAATTTTGATTTATTAAATTCAATAGAGAGACATTTTGTATTTATTATTTTGTTAAATTAATATAAAGGACATAATGAATGAAAAATGGATCCAAGTGTCCATATATTTGAGAGATAGATTTAAATTGAAAATTTAATAGCATAAAATAGAATAACAGAAAGTGTTATAGAATTTTTAATCCCTTTTTTGAACACTTTCAAATTATATAACCCTTTCTACCCTTATTGAGGTGAGAAAATACAACCGAGGTTACTCCTCATAACAAAGAAAAATAAAATTTAGATGTTTCCAAAGTATAATCACCCTAATTAAAAAAATATAAAATCCATTTTTCAATATTAATTTTCTAAAAGTGGAAAATTTTAATTTTAAAATAAGCGTAAAATACTTGACAAAACCTATTTTTAGAAAAATTCATGTTTAATCCTAAAATAAGATTCATTAATATCCCATGAATAAAAACATATTAGATGAATGTTAATAAAATTAATGGAATATTTAGTATGTAAATATCATTAAAATTATCACAAATAGTGATATATTTAACATATTACGATAAAAACACATTGCCTTTTAAAAAAAGATTCTTTAGAAAAAAACATCTTTTCTTTAAATTGATTATATTTTCATTAGAAATCAATTAATGACCATTTAGATTATTTTATATATGTATAATCAATAAATTTTCAATAATTTTGTTACATATAATAGAATAATATAATATTATAGTTAGTTTCTAATGGTATACTATATTACAGTTCAATTACACTTAGTGTCATGTGTATCACAAGATATCAAAAAAATTATTTATAGATAAATATATCATGGATTCATAGGGTGTTAAATAAATTAGTGGTATATCCTTTATCAATCGGTATCCCTAGAGAGGGGAAATGTTTGGGTGTTTCATTTGACATGATGGAATGATGAAGATAGACAATAGGGCATCATGGCCTTATGTATTCTGGCCTAGGGAATGACCATCATATATTATTGGACCCATCTGATGATTGTAGGGATTGATGGTTTATGTGACCATAACTATGTGGATATTGAGGTTCATGATTGTTAATGTGACCTAGCCTAATAGATAGTGAATGGTTATGATGGACTACCTTGTTTTGAACAATAAGATAAGATATTGTATAGATATAGAGAATCAATGAAGATGGATCATATATTTATTACCCTTTTCATGACTAATTTTTTTCCCAAATGGAGACAAATTAGGTATAACCAACAATCATATTGTATTTTTATTACATTGACACCCAGTATAAGTTTTTTCCTTATTTGAGTGATTTTTTAATATGATGAATTATATTTTTATAAATGCGAACACATGTTAAGGATGAATTATGGGTAAATTATTGAGAAATATTAATCACACCCAACATGGTAATATCGATGCATGAATAGATTTCATGTACAGAGATCTATAGAATGGAATGAAGAACATGTAAAATAGTTCATCCATGTAGCATGGATCTAGGGGTTGGATTTGGAAAGACACTTGGGGATACTGTTATTTTACATATTTATTTATCTACTTCGCTTATACTCTTGTTTGGATTGACATATTAGGATCTCATTTATTTAATTATTTTATGACATGTATGAAATCTAAAAATATATCTATTTAGATTCAACAAGTTACACCAATTATTTTATTATTTATATTATATTATATATGAAATAAATTAAATATTTTTGTGTAATATCTATAGTAATGGAATTAGACCATTGATGTTAGTTAGCATCCTCATTCAAATGGGGAGGTTGACATGAGTCTATGTGTCACTATGGTTCAGACATGGTGGATTGGGTGGGTGCATTAGAGTCATGCACTATAGGCCATGTATATTAAATTTATCATATTGATGTGAGGAAATGTTACATGATCTCATTTCACTTTCATTGAAATCCATAATATGTCGATAAATCATACATGTGAAACTCATACATTTATATTATTCTCATGTATATAGGGAGTTAATTTTATATGGATATGTGGTTAAGCCCGAGATTAGAAATCATGATTTAACAACATATCCCAAGGAATAAGAATCAAGCCACACATATTTCTAAATGGATTTATTCTATAAATATCTAAAATATTTCAAGGAGAATGAGAATGGGATTTATGGGATCCCATGTATGTAAAGGAATCACAAAAGATTATATAGATAATGAAAGGTCACTCCATCAAACCAGAACTAGTGTTAGTGTAATTTGTGGCTTGAACATGTATAGGGAATCCAAGAATCACTACATATCTTAATGAATGGGAATCAGACCGCATGTAGTTCTTGTATTAATGGGATCCCAAATCAATAAAATTGACTATATTGGGGGATTATTTCATCAATGTATGCTAACAAAAGGAGGAAACTATTAATCGAGAATTCATACATTGATTAATCTCTAAAATAGGGATTTGAGGTTAAAAAGTGGGTTATAATGAATAATTTAATGTCAAGATGGGTGGATATAATTTCTTGATATTTAATGGAATGTGATAAGGATTTAATTTCCTATCTATAAAAATTATTATTTTTTTGTCATGGTAATCAGATTAATCAATCAAAACATCTATGATCACATGAGTGTTAATCAGTGTTAGAAACAAGAGGAAATTAGTGGATTACTTTTACCATATGAGATCATAAATCATGGATGGAAATTATTTCGCATAATAGAATTTAAATTCATTCTTCTGGAACGATTTAATGTTTTTTTACATTGTTTTTCATTATTCTAGTCTGTGGGATTAATGTAGTTTAATGTCATGCATCATGGAATTTTAATATACTCTTTATTGCCTTATAGTGAGGGAATTTTCAACTCAGTATGATTTAATGAAATGTACTTTGAATAGTCCTTGAAGTTATTAAAGGTGTGATATAAAAACCATAAATTGGAATCATCGAATATTATACGGTAAGTAGGTTATATATATATTGTATTTTCTCTCTAACTTATGCTATGAATTCATGGGATTCTTCCATAGATGAATTAGGGTTCTGATAACTAGCACCCCATCTCTTTATAAGAATGAATATAGAGGAACATTCATGTTTAATTTTTATGGGACTCGATTCTAATTGACATAATGTCAATATAGTGTGTGAAAAATTTCTTCACGAAGTCAATATAACTCATCCAACCAAATATAGGATTTCTCATCATCAGAAAGCTAGCATCAAATAGAAGTGTGAGGTTAGGGTATTTGAACCTTAGTGGGAAAACTACCACTGCCCCATTTACATGAGAGAACAAGGTTTCCAAAGTATCAACATTGGTTATGGTGTAATAGTAAAATATTGAGCACATGTGTTTATCTATCAAAAACTTTATTCCCATTTCTATTATTTTATAAAGGATTTTGGATATGGTATTTCTTAAATCATTTATATATTCATTTTTTTCTTTATGATATTGGTATGAATGGTTTTACTATATATTGTTTTTCATTTATATCTTTTCTTACTCAATAGAAGGAAATTGGTGATTTTTACCCTCTATATAGTGTCAAGGAAAACAAAATTATTTATTGTATTATTATTCAAAAAATTAATGATTTTTTCAATCCTGATATACATGATGGATATATCATCAAACCATTTAGGGAAGAATATTTTTATAATAAGTATGTACATAAAATTTTTGGTTGTGGCTAGGGATATGGCCTAACAAAATCCATAATTTTAAAATATCCATGAGTATTTAGTGGTGTGTATTAATTATGGGGGTTAATTAAAGAAGTTTTAATGAATTATAATAGAGTAAAACATAATTTCTAACTCTATAAAATCTTCAATTATTTACAAATTATATGTATCAAGTATCTTGGTCTGATGGGAGATCTTGGAATATGACAGATATGAAACATAGGTCACCATAAGGAATTCGTATATAACAATGAGTTTATCTCCTCCATTAATGCATATAATTATTTTTTTATAAAAAACACTATTGTATATGTCTTCATAGGAATACTGGTCATTGTAAATGTTGATATTCACTACATTCCATTAGAAATATTCCTTAATGGATCTTTCCATTAAAATAATACCACTTTAGATGTAGTATACTATGATAGAAATAAATATACTATTGGTATCTATTTGAATAAAAAAAATAATTTCCTTTATTTAGGGTGGTATTACATATATTAATCTCATCAATATAGTTATTCTAAAATGAAGAGACCATATTGTGGTGTTTAATACAAATGACTATATCATCCTAGAAAATTTCCTTCAAGGTAACGAACGCATTATCCAATGAATTTTCATGAGAATTATTTGAATTTTGGATATGTGAAAATATTTTTTAGAGGAAAAATTATCCATCATCCCCCATACATATTCCTGAAGTGGATTTATTATTCACACTTTATGTTATATTCCCTAGTAAAATTATTAGTCACAAACTTTGAATCACATTTTGATGATAAAAGAGTCCATTAGTATCTATAGGACCACCTCTAAAAAATGAATGCTTGATGTTTAGATTCATTTTAGGTGGATCCTTTTTATATATGCAAGGGGTAAGGTAGAATGATTTTGTTATGTAGGTGAATATGATATCTATTACAAACATATTATTCTTAAGTATTTTGATCCTTATTTCTATTAGTATTTTATAATTACCATAAAAGTACAACTACAATATCTATAGTGTATCATTAATGTTGATAACCTCTTCACTATGGATATTTTTTCTCATAAGTGACTTAATTGGGATTAGTTTTGCGGAGGTAATTCAAAAATACCTTCCATATGGTCAACATTTTAAGACAAAAACTAGATAAAACTATACATTATAATTACCTCCCATTAAACACCCAATTTACATTTGGAGACCAATTAATTTTTTAAAAGGTCCATATGAGAGAAACAATATACCTCATGAAGCTTCAAATTATGCATTAGCTTTTAAACCACAATGATCAATGTAATGAATTTTTCCTCAATATCTGAGTATTGAGTCTCATCATACAAAAAGGATAATATAAGATAGTAGAGTTTATTCTAATTTCTTACCTTATTTTTTGGGAATTTAGTGAATTTATAAATAACTCATGGTTCACCACATAATGTATGAGATCATTTCCTTCCACTAGAGACATCAAAACTGGTGGGTACTTGTGATACTACTTCTAATAATTTAATTGTTTCTTACAATAAAAAACTTATTGATATGTGATTCCTTTTTTCATATAATTTTCTATTGTTTGGAATTTACAAGTGAGTTGAACTATTAAATTTATGATATATTCAAATATACCTTGAATTACCATAACACTTTAATTTTATATGGTTGATACATTTTAGGGATATCTATTGGCATCTTAATGTAATATTTGATATGAAAATATCACACCCAATGCAAATAAATTTCCTTTATTACACCCATAAAGTGAGTTCCAATGAGGTTATCATCATTTTATATTTCTAAATATTATTAAAATATATCTAAATATTAGAAAAATGGTCGCATCATGGTTTATAAATTACCACCAAATCATCCAAACAACATTATACTTTTTCCAATATTAGTGGCATGAAGATATAATGTTTCATTTGTTGGTATGTGGCTTGAGTATTATTTATGATAAAGGGAATCACATGATATTGATATACCTCATGGGGTTCCCTAAAGGTAGTGACATCCTTATTATATGGATCCAATTAGATTTAGTGTTTAATGAAAATCAATTCATGAAGGAAAAGGTATATAAAAATTTGGATTCATAAATCAGTATTTGTATTATTTGGAATATGAATTCATCAATCAAGAAGTGATGGTTGAGATCCCAAAAATCAGCTAATTCTCATATTTTCTAAATTTTATTCCAAATTTTCACAATATTAGTGATAATTTGTCCTTTATTTATATTCTCGAAATATGTTTTTCATCATAAATATCTATTTTTGTAGTATGAGATAGATGATGTTTAAAAAATGACTTCTTGTTGAAATTATTAGAATCAAGAAAACCAAAAATGGTGGGTATCTATATCATAATAAATTATGGTTATTTATGTATAGTTATAGATGAAAACATCATAGTGATGCCTAATTAAGGATATATATATGTCTCACATTCCTCAAAAGACATAGATTTTATAATCCTTGTGGTCTGTCAGTCTTTCATTTTATTAATATTCACCTCCCTATGTTTTTATTGTAGTTATGACTCCTTAATAAAATAATAGAGGGGAATATCTAAGGTCCTCTTCTTCTCCTATAATGTTATGGTGAGAAGATAATATGTCAGTATTTTGGGTTCTTGTTATTGAAACGTGGGTATTTTGTGATCTATAAGTTGATACCGTGATATTTTTATCTTCAGAAGATGGAAGAGTTTCATTTAAATTACATTTGCACTGATTCAAAGGAATTAGTGTCAAGTTAGAGTTGGATATTCAATCCTACCACTTCATTATCATTGGTGATATATGATCAGATTTTATCCTAACATTAAAAAAATGATATTAGGGCATTATCCAATACCTTTGATGATGAGAAAGTATTTTTGTTTACTAAAATTTTTGTTTCAAATGAGTATATAGTTAATGAGTATTACATTGGTTTTTTTATTTGAGTGTGACCAACCCCCTATTAATCATAATACTCATTCAAA
This sequence comes from Viscum album, assembly GCA_963277665.1. NCBI lineage: Eukaryota > Viridiplantae > Streptophyta > Magnoliopsida > Santalales > Viscaceae > Viscum > Viscum album. The sequence goes on from OY728126.1 coordinate 1,191,355,034, forward strand.
ACTAAATGAGTGGTTAATGGAACTGCTATCATATGAAGAACGGAAATTACCCAAATCACTTTTTTGGATTCTTCTACTAGTAATATGATGACTTTATATATCAGAAGTTTTCACAATAAAAACCAAGGTAATGATATAATAATTCATTTTAATTTTCATTATTAATCAAGAGATAGAAATTTATATTAAATGAAAAAATTTAATCCAAAAGAATTTTTTTATTAAAAACTTTTATTATATGGTTTTATTTAAATTTTTTATTTCAAAATTATATATATTTTATTTCAAAAAATTAATTTCAATTATTAATTGAACTGATATAAATTATCTAGGGATAAATTATCTTGAATTTTCTGAAATGTTTCATTTTTTAATGAATAGTGAAAATTATGGATTTTTTTAAATTAAAGTTCCATTTAATGTATTTATAATCTCAAAATATTTTTTTGATTATTAATAAAAATATATATCTTCATTTTTATTTAAAATGATCCAATTTTATTTTCTAAAAAATTGTTTTATATTTTAATTTAGTATAAGAAGGATATTATATTCAAAATAAATTTTTCTAGAAAACTATTTTTCTAGAATTTTTTTGGTTTAATTTAAAATTAAATTATACCACTTATGTTTTTTGAATTTTGAAAAATTATTCCATATTTTGAATATTTGGATCTAAATTTCTAAAATATGGACTTTTTATATTTTAAAAATATGAAAAGAATCCTTCATAATTTGTGTTGCCATGATAAAGGGTAAATTGAGTTATTAATGATAAAAATAAAATGATAAGGAATTTAAAAAAACACTAAAATGTGACTTACTATTAGTGGATAATTTAAATGCATAAATAATCATATTGTATTGTTTTATATTTCTTTTTTCTATTTGGATGTGATTATAATATTTAGAATATTTATTTAAAGAAATGTTAAAAATGTCATACTCTTGTTCTTAACAACTATAATTTGTCTTACAATGGGGTAACCAGAGGATTTACTCAGTTATAAATATATTTTTTAAATAATAATTAATTTCTTCATCAAGGTACTTTATTTTTAATTTGAAGTGAATAAATAATTACCTTAATTTCTTACACAATACTGATGTAGTAATTATTCAATTAATGGAAACAAAAAATTAATTAAGTTAAAAATATAAAAAATAATATAATTTTGAAGAGTTAATATGATGGAATATTTGTTTAGAATAATATAACAAATAATATATATATGAATTTAATTTATTCATATATTGGGTTACTTGATATTAAAAATCAAACTAAATGAATATTTCTAAAATTGAATTTTTTTATATATTATAATATTATTATTTTCTTAAATGAAATAAAATTATTAAAAATCATATATTCCAATTAAATAATTGGATATAATTAATGAAATAAACTAAGATCCATTTATTTTTCATTTTAAATTTTATATTATCTTTTTTGAACGTTAATGTTTAGATAATTTTAATCTTGTTGTAATTGTAAAAAATGGTTACAGAAGGGTTAAAATAAAAACATAAGAATAAAAATATAGTCAAATAATATATTATATTTATATGATTAAATTATTTTGAATAATAATCATCCAATATTTTTAATTATTCTATCTTTGGCCATTTGGAATTGAAAACTGATTTACATTTATTTAATATTTTGATAAATTCCAAGAGTACTGCTCTACTCCCTTATAAAAGGAAATGTCTTCTTCCCTTCAATTCCCTTTTAAAAAAAATTTCGGATCCTTAATATACTTATCAAATATCGTATTTTAATACCTCCACTAATTATATAGTTTTTATGGAATAATTCCATCCATAGAGATCTTACAGTGTTTATGAAATGAGACTTTTCGTAAAAGAGATTGCGTTTTTAACCACATGTTCTTATATTGATTCTTATTACACTAAATTAAAATATTAATCAACCATATTTATATTATAAAAATAGTATATTATATATAATTAAGTGATTTGATGTTAATGTAAGAACCTATATCCATCTCTTATTCCATCAATTTGGAAATTAAACCATCAATTTTGTGTACATTGGAATACCTCCTTGTGAGATGATGTAATTATTTTTCCATCACCAACTATCATGACTGTAACGTCCCGGTTCCAGAAGCCACCTAGAGGCACCCCGTAACCAGTTGGTCACATGGCCTCAATTTTATTTCCCCGAACATCGAAGGCTGCCGACTAGCAGTGAGGGCCTTGGGTGTGATAGTGGTGATACTATGGCCTCATTGGAAGAGTACATAGCAGATGAGTAACAATATACAATAGCGGAAGCAGTAATAATCCATACAAAAGCATTCAACGGAAGACTAAAATAAGGAAACAACTCGATAACACATATATATAAATGATGCATGATACATATGTCTAGGAAAGAAACAAAATAGGTCAAAATGCTGGAATAAAAAACATTACTAAATACAAGTACAAAAGAAACAACCAAACAACTCCTCAGCATCGCAAGCCAAAGCTTAGTCTCATGCTCTCTAGCTCCATAGTAATTCAAGTACCTGAAGTTCAAGGGTGCTTGAACTTATCTATACCTACAACAATATAATCTGTTTGGGCCAAAAAGCATGGCCCAAACAGGGGGTGAGACTAAATTCCAGTATGCAACCACCAGAAGAACTATGCCTAACAGTCAGGGAAGATATGGCAGGAAAAAGTACAGATGTAGTAAACAGGAACATGCTGAACATTAAACAATCCAGAGTTACAAAAACAAAAAATGGATAAAAAAACTATGCACAAATAGGTAACCCTATTGGAAGTACTCTCAGCCATTCCCTCTAGTCCTACCTAACAAGTACCAACAACTCTCTGGGTAGTACACTCAGCCTAACCCCTCTGGATTGGTCATAAAAAATTATAAGACTCTCTAAGGAAGCTCACTCGGTCAATTCCCCTTATAGTCTAAGGTAGTTACTGACTCCCTAAGGATGATCACACTATCAATTCCCCTTATAGCCCTAAGGTCAAGAGACTCTCTGAGGATGATCACTTGGTCAATTCTAATTTTATCTTCAGGTCATTTACAGACTCTCTGAAGATGCTCACCCTGTTAATTCCTCTTATAGCCTGGAGTGGTTCAAGGTAATTCAAGTAAAACAAATACTCTCTAAGGATGCTCACTCGGTCTATCTCCTTATAGTCTATGAAGCTCAAAGAATCTCTAAGGAAGCTCACTCGGTTTATCCCCCTATAGTCAATTATTTTCAAAGACTCTCTTAGGAAACTCACTCGGTTTATCCTCTTAAAGTCTGCAACACCAGGTTCTCATGAACTTGTGTAAGTCAACGCATAGTAATGCTATAAGGACAATTTAATCCTACAGAACTACTTGGCTAACCAGCCTACAACATCTCAAGAATGTTAGAAAACAACACTCCATCCTATGACCACAAGGCATGGAAAATAGGTAAACAACCAAAAGGATAAACAGGACCAAACGGTCGTAAACCGAAAAAAGCATGAGATGAAAATCCAAGGCATAGAAATCAACCCAAAAATATCCAATTTACCTCTATAGAAGAATACAAGAACGACATGAAAACAACAGGGGTAAAAACGGTAAACACGCAATACCTCGTTCAAGGGTATTGGTGGAATTTGCACAAAATACTCAAAGGCTTCAAACAGAAAGGCACAAACCACTTATATCGGGGATAGGATAACAATATACCTGAAACAAGAAGATTGAATATCCTTGGAACATCATATACTTAAGAAAAAAATCCAAAATGTTCAACCCACGACAACTTGGAAATGAAGAAGAATTGGAAAAAAATGCTCAAGCAGAAGAGAGAACTCACTGATGCGATTCCAACGCAATCAACGGTGCTCGAATTGGAGGACGAATGGAGGATTAGGGGCTCGTCGAAGCTCCACATTTGCTCTCACTCTCAGACGAACAAAACCCAGAAGGAGTGGTTTATGTCTATCATACACGACCCCGGTGCATATAATGAAAAAAACAAAATACATGGTGTGTACTTTTGGAGTACACAACGTGTAATTATTGTTTTCATACTATGCTTTATGTAGCCTCCACATCACCCCACATGACCGTGTGTGTGGACATGACACGGCCATAACAATCCCTCCTATGGAAAAGAAGTACACAACATTTACTCATAAATTACATGACATGTACTTGAAAAAATTCTAGAAACTCCTCATTTCTCAAAAACTCCAGAAAAAGGAAAAACATACCTGAAAAGAAGGTCTGGGTTCTTAAAATGACAAGTTATAATTATGTAATTAATTTATATATATTAAATTCAGTACATATTTATCATTTTGAAAATTTAATAAGTCATTTACTTTCATACCTTTCAATCCATTGAAAAATGATGAGGTCTTTTCTGCGTTCTTGTGGACAACCACCTCTACAAAGAGATATGATTCATTTTTCATCACCAAATCCAATATATGATTTATATATAATTATAAGTAAATATATAATATTATATTAATTATATTATGATAATTATGGTTTTTTAAAATGATACATACCTTTTTTCCATTGATGATCATTGAGAAATAGCAACGTTACTCCTGTTTGTGTACAACATACCGTCTCTATGATTGTAACATAGTTCATTTTTCATAACCATCCTTTATGATGGGTTTTAAAATTATAATATATGTATAAAATGATAATAATACCAATATTACTAATCTATATATTATAGAATAATGAACACTTTTACCACAAGTTACATACCAAAGCCATTCTTGACTAATGAATCAAATATCATCGAAACATTCTATGAGAATTTAAATAATTAAATAATTAAATATATCATGGTAAGATATAAAATTAAAGGAATAATAAAATATAAAATGCTTCAAAATAAAGTAAATTATAAACCAATGATTTTTATTCAGAAATATAATGGTCATACATGGCTATTTAGACTCTTGGTAGGGATCTTTCTTTTAAAAACACTTTATTAATGTTTCCCTTAAAACAAACATTTTTCATCCATATGAATATTATCAAAATAATTTTATGGAATTATTTATATGGATAAAAGTTAATTATAATTTAAAATTTATGTTTCATTTGAATTTATTTAAAATGGTTTTCCAAATTAATATTTTACATACTTTTTAACATCCTTTTAAAAAAGAAAAAAGAAAAATTATACTTTAATGTATAGAATGACAATGAATTTTCTCCCTAACATAATCATTATTTGATGTTTTTATACTTTTATAATATTAATTTTTTTATTTAAATGAAAAAACTTTTTACCATTACTATATGAATATTATTTTTTAAAATAACAATCGTTGAAAATGGATATATCTTTATTTAAAAATTCTTTCTTATGGGTCCAAAGAGTGTTTTTATTATGAACAAATTTCTGTACTCTGTTATTGATATGGTACATTGTTTATGATGATAAATGGTTCTGTTATAAAATTTGGGAGTGTGAGGCTATTATATATCTCCAATGAATTTGTCAATGGAATGGAGTTAAACCATTATGTTTCAGCTAAGATATTATGTGACTATAATATGATGGTTATTTAGAGTAAAATAATGATTATTATTTCAAGTGTAACTGTGGTGGTTACAAAAAGTATAACTATGATGGTTAGTCCATGTGTAAGTAATAATGATAAAAAAATTATGCCTCATTTTACATATAAAATTTATCAATTCAATCTATTTGTTTTTATATAAATAATTTGATATCACAAGGTAAATGAAAGAATATGATACTTTTAAGGTTGAAAATTATAATATAGTAAAAAGTTTATTATGATTTCGTCATTATTTAATAGAATCATGATGTGTTTTATATTTTCCTTTATGATTTATTATGAAATGTTTTATGAAAATATTTGTGAATGTAAATTTATTTATTTATAAAAAAATATTTATATTTACCCCAATGATTATTTTGAAAAATTAAATATTTTATAACTATTGATGGACTTATAGTTTCATTCATTCTTTTTATATCCCTTAATAATATTGTTTTCTTCCATAAAATATCTTAGAAAAATATACAGTGTTTAAGGATTAGTAAAGGATATGAATTATTCATATTGACATTAATGATATTTTTTCACAAAAATAAATCATTTTTTATTTTATGTGTTTTATAATATAAAAAATGTACAGTGAGTAGAATAGTCCCCATTGTAATTTATGGGAATATTATGAATGAATTATGGACTAAAATACAAAACACAAAACATAAATTCTATTTGGGAATAACATAAAATGACATATAGCCTAAATAGAATAGGTTATGTATTGTTTATGGCCAGGTTCTTATAGTGAGTATCATATAATCGTTTAGATAACAATAGAGGTTTAGATAATGTTAGTTGATTACAGTTCAAATATAATATTCATTATTTAATTGAAATTATAATGAAATTTATGACTAATATGTTTCTAATAAAAATGGTGTCTATTTAAAATGGGTTTCCTTAGGGAGAAACATGGTATATGGAGTAGGAATGAATCCAGTGGATGATATTCTTCTGAATCAGTAACCTATTGTGGTTGGAATTCTAACATAGAAATTTTTTTTGTGATGTCTTAGATTTCTAAAGATATAAATGGCGATGTTATCCAATTCCTATGAAATTATGATATATCAAAAAGGAACATGTTTAAAATTGAACATTAAATTAGGCAACACCCATATACATTTAGTGGATCCTTGAGCATAGTGGTATATGACAGATAGTTCAAATCCATAGAAAATATATTCCATGTCTTAGGATATTCAGGTAATCAAAAGGCATGTCATTATATTTTCCATTTTGGAGGTGAATTTGATAAATGGTATAAAATAGTTAAGAATAATAAATAATGTGATGAGATTAATAGCTTGGAATGGGATGATTTTAAGAATTAATTCCTTGAAAAATATTTTCCTAAATCTGTTTTACTTAAGATTGAAAATAAATTATTGGAATTAAAAAAAAGGAATAATATTCAATGATATCATATGACTAAAACTTTACCCAATAGGAAAGGTACTCAGAAAATATTATTAAAGATCATGATAGTAATATTAATCATTTTTAATTAGGATTTATACCAATATATTAATGGAATTTGAATATAGAAAATTAAAAAGTTATGAGAAACATGTCCAATGTGAAAAAAATAATTTAAATGAGTTTCTTAATTATCATGTGTACTTCAAAAAACCAATAGAAAAATTAGGTCCAATTTAAAAGAAAAATAGAATAATTTATCAATTTAATTTGATGAAAAGGAAACCATGTTTTTAGTTTGTGAGTGTTATGGTACAAAATCACACTGGGAAATGGATTAGTACTTCTAATAAATGAATTTGATGTGATAATATTTGGTATGTGTCTCTAAATTTTAATTAAAAATATAATATAATTGATTAAACATATTCGTGTAAGAAGATATTAATTTTATTCAAATGTAATTAGATGTGTCATTTTTCAAACAACTGTTTAAAGAAGAACTCGAATAATGTGAAATAGATATATAATAAGATGAAATGTGGGGTAAAAGCATATTCAACCACATTAAAATATGTTAGGCCACTGAACAATATAGTATCAGACACATTTATTATTTATTTAAATTATATCAATGTTTTATTTTATTAGGGGACTACACATTATTTAATTTTTTGAGAAATGTTTTGGTAAATTACAAATCCCACATCACGAAATTAATATATATCTTGTGGTAAAAATACATGGGGGAAGTATTGAGTTAAAAATAAATTAGATTAATTTTTATGCCAATGTCCATTGAATGATACTATTTAAAAACCAGGACATCTTTCCACTATTATTGATTGATGTCATTCTTGGAAGGGATATGATTTCTATTTCTGTTATAAAGAATGATTTTAGAGATACTAAGTTTTTTTCTACATAATTTTAGTTGGTAAATAATAATTAACTAATACAAATGATTATATTTTCGGTATCATAACAACTATTTAAATTTGGATTCAAAAGTTAACATTCACATATTTTGTAGAATAATGGATATTTATATGTTAATGATGTGTAATCGTAAATTAGTACATGGTTATTTTTCTTGATGAGTTTCTAGTTGAAATAATGTATCATTAATTTGAGTTTTCTATTGAAATAGTTCCTAATTAGAATAACATTTCTAAATATCTATATCGAATGGATTATGTGGAACTTCAGGATTTAATAATTTTGTTCAATGAGTTTCCTAATAATGTTCTCATTCATCATAGAACATCAGCATGGGTTGATCCTCTCTTATATTTTTAGAAAAGAAAGAAATATCAACGAGGCTTGTAAATTATTATATAATTTTGAATAATATTACTATTACGAATAAGTATTTGTTTCCTCATATTTTTGATTTTTATGATGAAATATAAGGAGATATATATTTTTTAAAGGATGTTCTATGTTTTAGATACTTTCAAGTAATGGTGAAGAAGTATAACATTCAAAAAATACAAATTTGGATTCGATACAGGTATTAAGATGTGTTGGTTATTCTATTTGGGTTATGAAATTTCCTAGCTGTATTTTTCATTATAAGAATAGAGTCTTACATGAATATATAAATAATATTATTTTGGTTTTGATCAATAATATCAAGATTTATTCAAAAATTATGAGGATCATTTTTAAAAAATATAAGGTTTGTTATGTAAACCCTAAAAGAAAATCAGTTATACATAAAATTAATCAAATGTGATTTTTAGTTCAAATAAATTTAATTTATTGGCCACATCATAAATAAATATGGAATAAATGATGAACCCTTTAAAACTAATGTGGTTGATGAATGGATAATAGCTATAAATGTAACTGATATTTGTCATTTTATTTGGTTTTCATGATATTACTGGAGGTTTCCTTGAAATCATTTCATGGTTATCTAGACCACAGTCTAAGTTAACTCAGAAAAGAGTTAAATTAATTCAGCCCAAAAATGTGAAGATAATTTTTAATAACTAAAAATAAGATTCTTGAATTCGCTACTTTTGGAGATGCCCTCACAAAATGGATGATTTTTCAAAAATAGTTTTGGTTTATTAAAATGACATGGTTTTTTCTTAATATGAAATGATCATGTAATTTCTTATGCTTCATGGAAACTAAAACGTCATGAGTTAAATTTTCCATCAAAATATTTAGAATTAAATTATATTATTTTATCTATATAAATTTGGACATAACATATATATGGATCAAATTATGAAAAATATACTAATCATAATATTTTTTAGAATACATTCACATAGAAAGAGTAGAGAATGAGGCATAGAAGATGAATAGAATTGATAAAGGATTATGAAATTATAATTCATTGCCATCCTAGAAAATCCCACAAAGTATTCAATTATTATAGTCCGAAGAATAATTCATCATTAACCATATAACACCAAGAACATAAAACTTTTATTAATGATTTGATGAAAATTTCACTATATGTTATGGATGGAATAACATACTATATTTTGTTTTAGGTTTAATTATAAATATCTCTTTATAAAAAATTAATAAATCTCATAATAATGATAATGAGTTATGATAAATGGTATAATTTCATATTAAGGGAAAGTTTCCTAAATTTAATATTGATAAAGATTATGTTTTGGATATTTCAAATGAGATTTTGTGTGCATTATAGTTACTAGTTGATGAAATAATTATTGATTTTATCTCTTAGGTACCCTTTTTTCATTCATCCTAGAAGTAATATGATATAAAGAGACCATTCAGACTATTAATGGTGGGATATAAAAAATGTATATTTTTTACTATACAATGAAATATTTAACTTTTTAGCAAGTTAAATTAGAATGAAAATTACTAAATGGGATGATTCAGTATTTTCTAGTTCCCGAGTGCATATGGGAAATTATTTTATGTATTTTGTGGTGGTATTTCCAAAAAATAAATGAGTTGATAACATGATTTTGGTTAGTATTGGTCAATTTACTAAATATATGGATTCGTTCCCATTTGAGGTATTTAATTTTTGGATCAAAATTATTTGCATTTTGATTAGGAGATATTTAGTTTATATAGAGGTATACTCTCCATTATATCTGACCATGATTTCAAGTTCACATTAAATTTTTTGAAAGTACTTGAGAAGTCATTGTGTAATGAATTTAATTTTAGTAGCTTTTCATCATCAATCTAATAAAAAATATGAGTGAAAATTCATACCATAAAATATATAGTTCATGATTGTTTAATAAATTACCTTGGAAATTAGGATCAATATATTTTTATTGTTATGTTTTCTTATCATAAAAGATTTCATTATACTATATAATTGGAATAATTTTACACATTATATGGAACCATATAGAATAAATTCGGTTTTTGGGATTAAAAATGTGATATGATGTCGATGGGACCAAAATTGGTATAGGATATAGCTGAAAAGGTGATGTTAATTTAGAAATATATTAGGAAAACCCAAATAATGTAGAAATCATTTGAAAATGATTTAAGGAATGATCACTATTTTGATGTAGTGGATCGAGTTTTTCTTAAAATATCTCAATAGAAAAATTTGATATTTTATTGATAAAAAGGGTAATATAATTATAGGGATATTTAGATTATATTAAATCCGAGAAAATTGTGGATCAGTTTCATTCCAAGTGGCCTTTCCCCTGTGTTTATACAAGGTACATAATATTTTTCATTATTTTATGTTAAGAATGTATATCCATGATTTATTTAATGTTTCTAACATTGTTGAAGTTCATTTAAAATGAAACAATTCTTATCTAGAGAATCATATTCATATTTTTCACCCTAGAGAGTAATTTTTGGGGACAAGGTATTCCACCAAGTTAAGATTTTTTAGAAAAACTATATGGTTTAATATTAAGTATTGAATATGTAGATGATCTGAGTTCAATGTTTCCACACATTCTTATTAGGTGAATGAAATTTTTAGGATTGAATTTATAAAATGATTGAATAACTAAACAACCCAAATAATGGTAGAATAAATCATTTTCATATTTATTACTATATATGATATAGATATTTATATACATTATCTTTTGTCTAAATCAAAAATGATTTTTTATTTAAATTACTTATTATATGTTTTTAATTAAATATTTATTTTTAAATTATAAAATTTTTATTTAGAAAATGTTATTTATTCTATAATCAACCATTTCAAATTTATTATATGATTAATATTTTGTAATTTTCTAAAAAGATTATTTTTTCAATGAATAGTGAAAAATAATTATTCTTATTGACTAATAAATTTTGTTTTAAAGTATATTTAATGAATAAATATTTTTTGGATTTGTTTCAATATATAATTTTTTAATTTTCATTTAATATGATACATTTTTTGATTTAAAATAAATTTTATGGGAACCCTAATACCTCTTCCCAGAGAATGGCTCATGGTGTTTCCTCGACGAACTCGATAGTGACAGTTACTATGATAGATCATCCCCTCCAAGGGTAAATGAAATTCTTTGTCCTTTTATGTATCCTTCACCCACTCGTTTCCACATTTTTCTAACCACGATCTCTTTCCATCCTTCTCCCAGATCTTGATTTTTCATAATGTTCCTAATATGTGTAATGGTCATCTACAACCACCACTCTTGTAATATGAGTTTAATGAGGCTTAGTTTATTATAAAATGGATGATTATAAATCTGTTCAAACACCATATCCATTTAGTGGATGATTTTAATAGATATTTTTTCGAGTATTGGGGATATAAAAAAGAATAATGTCGCAGATTCATGACAACAGACACATCAAGATCTGATTTACATAAGATAAAGTCCTTACTGAAGTGTGGTCCATCCTTCATCTCATATTTAATGGATTCAAATTCTTTTCATTTTAGGTGGAATAATGACTCCCATATGAAGAGGGACTCTAAAAAATTACTATGTGGGTTATTTTTCCTTACCTCCCACTCGCTTTTCAAATCCCCTCCATTATCTGTATAACATCATTATCCGTCAAACATCATTTTGATTTTTCTTAGTGATTAGTTTTGGTATAATAACATTTCTTTCTATGAATCATGGTTGGATTTTTTTTCTCTCTACAAGAAGATGGGTCATTAAAATAAAGTGTTTATGGGGGGGGGGGGTAGGAATGAGTTGCAAGAGATTAAGCAGAAAATGGGAAAAAATATTTCCATGCTATGATTAGATTTGACAGAGTTACATTTGTTTAGTGATCCACGATATCAAATCAAAAAATGCAGAGGTTGTGCAAGTTTCTTGTCATAGGGATGCACAATTGGTGGGGTTTGATTTTTATATAGGTATTTAAGAAGAAAATGGATTTCATGTAGAGAAGCGAAGGATGTTAGCATCTAGAAGAAGGTTTAGGGATGATTTTTAATTCAAATGTAGAATATATCTTTGGATGATTGATATGTGATTTGAAGGTTGGGTCTAAAATAGGACTAGGGGATACCCAACCGCATGTAGTCTCACCAGTTCCTAATGGGGATACAGTGGTAGGTTACGATGAAGTAAAGGAAAACCCAACGTCTCTTTAAGAAAGTAATGGAGAGGAAATCATCAAAATTCCTAGAGGGGGTTACAGGATGGAATCAGGGAAAGTAGAAACAAGGGTGATTCCGAGAGGGTTCAGAAAAATAATTACTATTAATAATCAGTTTGAGAACCTTGAATTCTAATTCATGGAACAAGGGAATGGGACTTAGAGGCCTGAAACCACAACAACAACACAAATACTCTATAAATACAACAATTTTAATGGGACTATATCAGAGGATGATGTTTTTATCCCACCCTCGATGGTAAATGACAATGAATGGAAAAAATAATAGTATCATTAGTCATAGGAGGAAGAAAGGTGGGATTGGGAAAAGGGATACAGGGAGATGTACTGTTCAAAAAGGAAATAATAGAAAATGCCACAAGGACTATTCTCACTTACTCAAGAGGATGGAAACTAGGTCTAACAAAAATAATAAGATGGTTGTTAGTGATCCCAATGGACATAATCATATAAGAAAAGGGATTTCATTTACTCATAATGATCCCTAGATTATGGAGAGTGGTGAGTTCAAGGAACCAAAACATGGAGATAATAAGTTGGTTGACTAGGCTTATGAGCATGTTGGAGAGAAGGTTCTGATAAAAAAAAACATTTGATGATAGATTATAAGAATGAAAAAAAGTAACTCATCATTAATTATAGTGGGATGAATCTATATGATATTGTTTTATTCAAAGGATTGTTGAGATAATTATTCAGGTGGATATTAACTCGGAGTAGTGTGATTGGATTGATAGGAAAAAACTATATTTTAGCACATAGATTCAATTAAAGGAAGATTGGTATGGAAGAATTTATTCAAGCATCGAATAATATGACCTACTATTTTAAAGACTTAATCATGGATGACCTAGGAATGGTTGCCTATAATTTAAATTATAGTCTTTACAAACGAATGTTTCTAGTAGATTAACGCTGAATTTTAATAATTCACTAATTTATTTTCCTCTTGGTTGATTGTATATCATGAACTAGAATATCTTCCTACATTTCCATTAAATTATTTTGAATAATAAAAAATATAATTTAAAAAAAAAATTATACATGAATTTAGTATTAAATCATTTTATATTTAAAATGAAGTTTATAAAAAATGATTGTCATCATGTTTTACTCATTTAATTATAAATTAAATATGAATCCTTATTTTAAATATTGAAGAATATATTCCATATTTTAAATAAATTGGTCCAAATAGAGATAATATGTCATTTTTATTTTTAGTCAATTTGACTAGTATCCTTAGTAAATTTTTTAACCATGGTAAATGATAAATCAAGTAATTAATGTTAAAAAAATGATTTGGACTATAAAATGACCATAAAATATGAATTAATTTTTTTTATGATTATATTTAATCCATATTCATCCAATATTAGGATATTTATTTTGACATTTGGATACGATTATGACCTTTATGATTATGACCATTGTAATGTGTTTTCAAAGAAAAGACCAAAATTTCACATTGTTGTTTTTAAAAACTATAATTGTTTTAACATAGGGATAACCCAATGATAAGTTTAGATATAAATATTAAAGAAAAATATAAATGATTTATATTCATAATTCTAGTTTATTTTTTATTTTTAGAGAATAAATTATCTTCTTATATTCTTACACAACACTAATGTAGTAATTTTTCAATTAATGGAAAAATAAAATATATTATCTTAAAAAAATTAAAATAAAATAATTTGAAACAATTAGTGTGATACATTAGTTTTTTAGATAAATATAACATGTTATGGAAATTATAACTGATTTTATTCAAACTCTTTGGTTTTATTGATTTTACAAAAAATCAACATAAATTAATACTTCTAAATCATACATTATTTATAATTTATGAAAATAGAATTTTATTAAATGTTATTAAATTACTAGAAATAATATACTTATAGAAATTAATTTAATGTGGACAATTAAATCATCCATGGTTTGTTTATGGGTTTTTTTTTCATTTTATCATAACATTATCAAACCTTACTCTATATAAAATTATAATGTTGTTGAAATTGTCAAAAATGATTAATGAAGGGTTAATCCAAAAGATAAGTGTAAGAATATAGTAAAAACATTATTTTTCATTTATTAAATTATCCAGGCCAATATAAATCCTAAAATGAAAATAAATTAGTTTTTATCCATTAAAATCGGAAATTAATTTATATTAATTTAATATTTTGAGAAATTTCACGAGTGCCCTTACCCTTTCTTGTAAAATCAAATCGTTTTACCCTTTAACTGATAAATAAAAATCAATTTAGTTTAGAAAATTCAAAACCAATTCAATTACGATAATACTTCCTCTCATTATATAGTTCTTTTTATCCATAATAAAAACCCAATATATCATAAGGTTTTAATCAATGTGGATTGTACAAAGATGAGGTATAGTTTTAAACCACATGTTTTGTTTTATTTATTCTTCCACCAAATTAAATTACACCTTATCCACTATTATATAGAAACAATAGTATATTCCATATACCTAGATGTTTTTATATTAAGGATTCAACCTATATCCATCTCCACTTTTATCAAATGGGAAATGAAACCACCAATCATGTGTACGAAGGACAACAGTTTCACGAACCAACGTAATTGGTTTTTCACCACTATCTCTCATAGGTGGTTATAATGATGGAATATATATATATATATGATATTAATGAAATATTTTTAATTATGAAAAGGACAATATATCATTTATTATAATAAATTTGTCTTCATTAAAAAATTATATTGTAATTCGTGCATACGTGTGGACTCGCATCTCTATAAAGAAATGCGATTCTTTCTCATGAAAAAATATCATATATGATATATACAAGTTTAATTAGAGAAATAATTCTACATTTTTATTATTATTATCATTTTTAACTGATAAAATGATACGTAACTTCTTTCGATAATGATCATCGAAATATAAAAATGGTACTCATGTGTACTTATGACCTAATGTCTCTTTGATTGTAACATTATTAATTTTCCATAACCGTTATTCATGATTTGTTGTAAAATTATATTTTATGTACAGAAAAAATACTTATTTCATTAATATTATTCTATAGATTATTTAATACTACACTCTTTGACCATAGTCGACAAACAAATTTATCTTGTACTTATGAAATTAATATTATCAGAAAGTATGTAGAGAATTTAAATAATTAAATAACTAAAATTTCATTGGTAAGGTATAAATTAAAAGGAATAATAAAAATCAAAATTTAATTACATATGTAAATAATTAAAATAATTTTTTTAATTTCGTAAAATAAACAATGTACGAGATGAGTCTGACTCAAGGTGATATACATTCTTTTAAAAATCATCATATAATCTTTCCCTTGAAACTACACTTTGTTTTTGATATCCATATATGTAAAAAAATTTATTGGATTCATTTTTTTGATATAAGTGATTTATAAAAGAATAATTAGTATTATTTTGAATTTATATAGAATTATTTTAAAAGGAATATTTTTTGTAATGTTTTCACAACTTCTATAAAAAGACAAAAGGAATGAACTATTTTAACATATCTATGGATGTTATGGGTTTTATGGAAATGATATTATTTTACATGGTAAATAAAAGTATATTACACTTTTAAGGTTGAAATTTATAAATTTTAAAAAAATAATTAATGGTTTTTTATTATTTAAAATAATAATTATGAGTTTTGTTTCTCATATAGTATTTCTTTCTAAATATATTATGAAATTACATTGATATACATAGGGATTTATTGGGAATAATGTTTATTTTGAGAATAAATTTTATCTTTAAATAGAAATATTATTATAGGGTATTCATGGAATTATAGTTTCTTTCTTTCTTTTTTAATCTCATACTAAGACTTATGTGCTCATAATATTATTAAAATGATTTTCATAAGTTTAAATAATTTTTAATGGAAAAAAGAAGTAAATGTTATTGTTTTGAATATTTTTCTTTAAATTACATCATGTATTATTTTAAAATATTTATACTATGAAAAAATAGATTCTGATTAGATGCTTTATCTTTGAATAATAATAGTTATCTCGTTTGGGATTTAATATTTCTTTACTAAGGGATTATAATTTATATCCTTTGGAGGTTATTCAGATTTCATCATGGAATTCACTAATAATAATGTCAAAAAATCATTTCCATGACTAGAAAAATGATATTTTATCCTGGTTTAGGATAATAATTCTTTCATATAGTTTAATATTGATTTGAATAGTGGGAATATGCATGTGAGCCCTTATGTATTATGGGGTTTGAGAAATCCCTAGATGACTATTTCTAAAATTGATTCTCTTTTTGGCCACATTAGATTAATTTTCTTAGGTTTTGTTTTCTATATATATATTCAAATTTGTTCGTAACTAAATTTCATGTATATTTAAACCTTGTCTTCCAAAAATTACAGGGCCTCTATGATCACATCCCCTTCCCCGGAATTATAAGTGTGGAATTTATGTTTGTATTTATCTCCATAATAATAAAATTTATCATCGAAGATTATAAGATTAGTAGAAATCTGTTTGGATTCTTAATTTCATAGGGATACTATTTGATATGGTGGTTCCCATTTCCTCAATTAGTTCGGAAATTTACACCCTCCCAATAATATAGGTATATATTTTGAAAGAGTCTTGAACAAATTGTTGTACTTCTGGATCCTCCTCCTTTGTTTCATTTATCTATTGAGGATTTCACTGAACCTTAGAAGACATAGATGATGGATTGTTCATCTCTAATATTTTATAGGGATATAGGATTAAAAATAGCTAATTTCGTTATACCTTCTCAGTGGTGTGTGATGGGTTGGTCAATTTCATAATCATCAAATAATCAATTTTTTTATATCCTCATAAGATTCCTACCATTAAAATTATTTTTATAGTGTAGTTGAATGAGTATATATCACTTATACAAGGTATTTTACTATAATTACTTACCTAATGTTGACTATATTCTAGAATTTATCCTTGATGATTAATAGTTCCAGGATAATGTACTCTTGTACTTGATGGTAGTGTAGTTAATCAGGAATGAAATTTTGAAAAACTCTATTGAATTTCATTATGTATTATATTATGGGGATGTTATTTCGTATATCTAAAATGAAATTCCCTAGAACCTACACTCATAATAATTAAAATAATTATATATATTTCACTCAGACTGAGATTTCCTTTGATGCTTCTCCACATCCTAATGATAAGGTTTTGGATAATGATATCATTTAAAAAAGGTCAGTAATTTATAAAATGTAGACATGGGTTCTAGAGAAATAATTGGTGTTATATTGAGCATAAAAGTGGTGAAAACCACTCATTTAGTCTTATTACATCGTGTTTGTAACTATGTTGGATGAAAGTGGCTTTTTGATTCTAATTGAAGTTGGTGGTTATATTTTTTGTCTTTATTTCATCAAATTTAATAAACTTACACTGATTGTTTTACTGATTAGATGTGAAGAATGAAATGGATCATATAAATCCAATGATTGAACCTAGTTTTTATAAGAAAATATCCAATTTACATTTTCTATTATAAATAATGTTTGCAGATGATGTTAGATTTCATACATATATTAGTTCCATAACGAAATTTTCAATCGATGTGAGGAAATATATCGGAGACTGAATGTATCCATCCTTGATGTAATTATTCATTGTGGCTGGGTTAGTTGTAATAAATAATAAGTTATTTGGGAAACTTATGGTGAAACCCAGAAGAATGAAAGGGGGAGAAAATGTGTTACTAATCGTTTTGGGGTATGGATGGAAAGATAGATGCTAATGCATAGATGGGAAGTTATTAAACATTCCAATGTTATTTAGAAAATGTTATATAGATCCAAATGTTATAAAATTATTGAAGAAATAATGATATAAGAATAATTCTATAGAGAAAGAAAATGTAGGGAGGTTAAAATTGTTGAAGTGGGTTTTTTAGTACTAGTTGACCGATCCTTCAGATTTTCCATTCCATTATACTATCCGGTTCAATGGGTAAAATTTTTTTAAGGATTAATTTTTAGTTGGTATATATTAGAGAAAGTAGTGGATATTGACACCAGTCAATCAGACTTCATATTCCACTGATCAATCAAAAGTAATTTTTTTTGGATATTGAATGAAATATATGTTTTTGGGATCGATTCTTGTAAGAAAGTCATAGACTGCTCAACTGGTTAATGAAAAAAATGTAGTCATCCAATTTCATCATGTGGAATTGATTTAATATTTAGTATATTAAAACAAAATCTGATTCTTTCACATAGTGGGTTAGATATCATCGGATAATAGGTGGTGCTAACTCATAAAAATGAAGTTAATACTAATTCATCAAAATGAGTCAGAGACTAATCTATCAGACAAATTATGACACAATTTTTTTTAAAATGTTGGAATTTATTTGACGCACGATCATTAGGCTGAGGAAAATAAGAAAAGGGGAATTTTTTTGGATCTTCTTTTAAACTGTTATTTTTGGGAGTTTTGAAGAATTATTATTGAAGTGATTCATATGGGTTCTGTTATCATTATATGTTACGATGATAATTATGATAAAAAAAATCAAAATGATTATAATTAAGTAGAACTAATGTTAATTGAATAATTTTTTAAATATTTTAAACAAGTTCTTTTGAGTTGGTTCCGAGCTTCAGTTTGAGAATAATTAAAATTTTACAAGTGTTTATCAAAATCCCAATTCATTTAATTTTGATAAGTTTTTATCATTGTGAAGAAACATTGAAATGACATTAAAATTTAACTAATGAATTATTATAAATACAAATTTGACCTAATGTTGTGGGAATATTTTAGAAGGTTTGGGAAGAATTGATATCTAAGGAGAAGCATTGAAATATTATTGGATGATATTGAAATATAAATATGAAATGTTTAGCTATGGATGTTCTATGGAGTGATAATTTTATAGTAGTTTCCCTCCCATTCCGCTCTTTAAACACCTGTAAATAGTAAAATTAACATTGTACTTTTCACTAAAAATAGATTGTGGTTAATTTTTTAAGAGATATAGAGAATGTCTTGGAATTTTAGAGAGAATATGTTTTTAGACTAGGTTTTCATAAGGTTGGTTTCAACTAGAAGCAATATAAGATTGAATAGTGATCATAGATACTAAATCTAACTAATAAATAAGACATAGTTTTCTAAGTAATGTAGATGTTCAATATTTTTTATAGATTTTTATTTCAAATTAGTTTTCCGGACTGATGTATCATACATAGAAATCAAACTGGTTCACTATACAAAGTCCAAAATAATAGTTCTTACCTAATCCTTGGTATGAATGTGAATTTTTTTTATAGTTATCAAATGTGAGAAGTTGATAAGGTATCATAGTAACATGATTTGAATTGATTGGAGAAGGATGCATTACTAGATAAAAAACTTGTTTTTCAACAATAATTCTTGAAGAACCACATGCACTCTTGTATTGGACATAGTTCCAAACAAGTGTAAGTATATAGCCTACTTTTTTGTCAACAAAAATGTATTATTTTATATTGGATTTTATAGTGTTGTATTGTTTTAGAACCGTGAAAAGGAAATATATATGGTTTTTTTAAAAGGTAATGCCTTAGTCAAAGACGAAATCACTATTTATTAATTAGAGAAAAAAAAGTTTACAGAAGACGGAAATATGGGATTCTTTTACAATATTAATAAAAAAAGATGAACTAAATCAGCTGGAAGGGTATCCAGCCAAGTCATTTTCTGATGAACACTATTGTTGGCAAGGGTATTAGAAACAACATTTTCATTACATATGGCATGAGTAGAAATATAATCAATCCCAGGGAGTGATTTCAGGCAATTCATCCAGAGAGTATTAAGTGGCCAGGCGAGATGAATAACTCCATTCCAAAGGGCATGGACAATGGTTGTAGAATAAATTTCAATCTAAAGCTTTCTCCATCCTCTTTGAAGTGCGAAATAAACTACACGGATGACCCCCATCATTTCACCTTCCAAAGATGAAGAAAGACCACATCCACCATAGAAGCAACCCTAACACTGGATAAAAGAGTCTCTAGAGGTTTCAACACAACTGGAAGAGATTGGGTTTCCCATTGAGGAACCATCAATGTTCACATTGATCCATCCTGCCATCCGTGATTTCCAGAAAACTTCAATGGAAAGTCTGGGCTACGGAAAAATACCCAGAACCCGGATATGACGAAGGATCTCAAAGTCACCAAAAGAGTTATTTCAAGAGACTTTTTGAATTGAAGCATCTTCATGGATCACAATGAGGATTTGATTTTTTCCTACATTGAGACTGAATAAGTGCTTATTATGGATAATATCATTTCTGGCATACCAAATCTCATGTATGAGTTCTTCCACTGCCACAAGAAATATATTTTTAACTTGTTAAGCGGCTTCATGTCTAGTAAATTTTTTAAAAAACAAACAAATCACATCAGATAAGGGCAAAATGCAATTAAATAAGTCAAAAATATAATTCCATAAAGTAGAGGCCATAGCACAAGACAAGAAGAGATGATCAGAATCCTCCCTATTTTGATTACACAAATGGCATTTAGAGCAAAGTTAGATTCCAAAAGTTTGAAGGACAGTTTCAGTGGGCTATCTATTATGTGAAATATGCCAAATAAGTGTGAACCATGAGGGTTTGATCTAAGTCTTGATAAAGGTTCTCACCCATTGATTATTAGATTCATTTATAGAGAAATTATTCTTGTAGAATTTTTTTGAATCAAGAATACCATTAGCAGCAGGTTCCCAAACAAGGAAATCTCTTGAAGTATACAAAGGATAATTATCAATGATCTGTGCAATGTTGTCAGGGAGATCGTGCCTATGAGATTGTAAAACATCCTTGACAGTATGTCTAGTTTCCTCAGGAGTATTATTAGGAGGTAACAATGATATCAAGGGGTTTCCAATCCAATTTTCACACCAAAAATTAATGTAGGAGTCAGCACTAACCATCCATCTAGAGTTTTCCATAATCTTATGGTATGAGTTATTAATGGAAGGTCAGATCGAGGAGTTAATGAAATTAAAATTCAATTTCAAATGTTTATTAAATAATCAATGATTTAAAAATTCAGAAGCTTTAGAAGTAAAATTTATGAGATGCCAAGTGAGTCTAGCTTGAAGGGAATCATTAAACAATTTTATATTCTTGATACCAATTCCTCCTTTATTAAGATGTTTACAACTGGTCTTCCAAGGGATGGTGACAAGCTTCTTTTCAAAAATAATTCCCGTCCAAATTAAATTTTTAATAAATGTATTAATTTCCCTGAAGGAAACTATGGGCCATTTATAAGTCATTATAGTATATACCATTTTAGAGACAATGGTCAATTTAACTAGGCATATTCTACTATCCATAGAGAGGGATTTCCCCTTCCAAGTAGATATTTGATTTATAATTTGATCAATAATATTAGAAAAGTAGAAAGATTTAGGTCACCCCCAAAATATTTGGATGAACATGTAAGTGAAATGAAGAAGACCTTCTTTAATTCCAAGATTATTGGTAATGATAGTTTTTGTTCTAGCAGGGATGTTTTTTCAAAATAAAATATGAGATTTATTTCAGGAAATGGCTTGACCTGAAATCTCCTCATAATGAGAAATATCTTGTTTAATAACCTGAATGTTTCTTTGAACCCCTTTTAGAAACAAGATGATATTATCTGTATATAGAAGGTGAGTGGGAACATTTAGGTTTCTGCAAGCTTGTATGGGATTAATCTTATTTTGATCAACCAGATTATTGAGGAGTCTTCTTAGGTATTCTTTAGCAATAACAAAAATAATGGCCGAAAGAGGGTCTCCCTGCCAAACAACTTTAGAACGTTTGAAAAAACCACTGGGGAAAACATGTGTAGGCTAACACTCGCCTCCCACTAGGGGGACCCGCCATGCCCAGAGCGCACCACAAGTTCCCCAACTAGATTTAACATATTGTTTAGTAACAAGGAATTTGGTTGGTGTTCCTGTGGATGTGTGATTGTTTTTATTTCTGCAAAGTGTTAAAACAATAATAGAAGGTGAAAGTTGTTTCAGAATAATAAAAAAAATAAAAGAACAATATATCATTGATTCAGCCCTCATCCACTAAGGGAAACATTGATCCTAGTCGGGAGATAACAAGTGCTATCAGTGTAAATGATCCTTTTGTTTACACATTACTGAATGTTATTGAAGTGAAGTTTTTATATAGAATCTTTATTGTGTAAATAGAAAGGGTATTCCATTATTTTATGAAAAGAACCATCATATCTAGAAGGATATAATGTTTACATATCTTATATATCATAGGTTTTATATTTTTGAAGAAGCTAAAAATTAATTACTTCCTATTTATGAGAAACATACTCTTACATAAGTGGATAAAAAGAATTAGTAGAATGATGGAAGAGATAAGAATAATTTAATATCATCACTTATAGAAATTGAGTTGCATGAGTGAAGGGAGTCTATATTTCTAGAGTTGTTTTAAAGAAGTTTTGTAATTGTTAAGAAGGAAATATGAAGTCGAAGATGAAAATATTAACGAATTGGAAACATATTTATGAAGATATAAATATGGGTGAGTATGAATGTATTGAAAACTTCTTTATAATGGAGAATGATATTATTAGCACTATAACATGAATGTTTGGGTTGTTGGAAGACTAAACTATTTTTGAAAATATCATGATAATTCATCCTGATATGTTTGATTCCAATGATTCATGTTTTGAATATAGAGATCCTGAAACTCTATATTTGGATGACCGTCATAGTACTCTGGTTACTTATTAAATAAGAAGATATAATTTTATAAAAGGTAAAAAATGTTTATTGTGAAATGTAATTCAATGCTTCCAAGAAAATATATTAAAACATTATTCCTTCGGAAGAACAATTTTTTGGAATCTAATTCTAAAAAAGAGGAATGTAATAATCATGATGAGTTTTTATCTTTGTTTTATAAGAAAATGAAAAGAGGCATAAAAATGTATTAAGGGAAGCATCCCTTTAATAATTCTGAATGCGGATTTGTTTAACACATTTATTATAATATTTCAAAAAGAAAGAATGAATATTATAGTGACGTAGATGTTATATGACCAAGAAAATAGTGTAAGATTCAGGATGACAAGTCTAAATCTTTTTCAAAAGGCAAAGACAAATACTTCACCAACTCTAATAATATAATATTTTTTCCAAAGATGATGAAGAGGAAGACGATCAAGCTGAGGAAGAAAATTTTACTGATATTGATAGAGAATGAACAAACATTTCAATAGTTGATCATAAAGACATTGGATATAGTAGTTCATAAAATGAATACGCAATGTTATAATTTGATCTAAAGAGATAACTGAAATAATTTTAGAGATATATTTTTATACTTGAAAGAGAGATCATGAAGTTAAAGAATTAAATACCTATAGTAAATAAAAAAGAATATTCTCCAAAATAGAAAAATAAGTGATTTTAATATTTTGTTTGTATAAATAAGTATCTTGAGAAGGAAACGAATTGAAATGAACATATGGTATAGAAGTTGAAATCTAAGTAATAAGAATTCAAACTTGTCCAACAATATTTTTCTAAAGCTGAATAGAGAGTTTCAAGTTTCCAAATCTCTTTCTATAATGTTGGTTATATTTCTAGAAAATTTGTACATGAGAATGATTTGAGGTTATCTTAAGATTTTGTTATTTTTTGAATATTTTCATAATTAAAATAAATATAGGAAATTACTATATGTGGCCCAAACCAAAGAAGTGTAGAATTCATATGTTTCTAAATATTATAAGTCCAAAAATGTTTGTTACACTTATGATTTCGATATGGATGGAAATATTTTGAAGATAAAAAATAATATTATGGGATATAACATAATGGTTGGTAGTGAAAAATATTCTGATGTGAAATATATGAATTTTTTTGAGAAACATGTCAACAATTCGAAACAGTATTGATGTTTCAGAAGAATGTATTCCTTCTATAAGTACTGCTAGAATTGTGGCGGATTTTGTCATACAACTAATATGTGTTGGTTTAATCAATAGTAGTATAATTTTTCTAAAATTTATTGAAGTAAAAGGTCATGGGGGAATTTATCCCTCAAAGGATGAAGCCTGATAAGGTTGGTGTAGATATAGAAAATAGGTTCCAACCATTAGAAACTATTTTTTAAAGATGAGAACAACCTGGATATAATGAAAATGTATTTCTTGTTTTGTTCCCAACACAACAACATGTTTATAACAATTCATAGAATTTGGATGTCATGAAAGGTTAATGGATGGATAAAATTTCTTTTTAGAAACCTCTCTCAAATCTATAAAAGTAGACAGACTTTGGGTTTTATATAGTAGTTTTTCTTCTCATCTAATTGGATATTTTAAATTAGTGAATAATTTAAGAGATAAAAAACAAGGAACACTGACATTTTGTAATTATGAGTCCCTATTAATCAATGGTGATTTATCCAATATTATTGGGAAAAAAATTTGAAATCCATGAAAGCGTGGTTTTTCAATGGGTTGAAAAGAAAACATTTTAAGTGTTTCCCAACTATGTGACAAGGTAAATAATTTTTTTTAGAAAATATATATTTTTGTTAGAATAGAGAGGACGATGGAGAAGTTGTTATAAGTTTCTAGTATATATATAAAAACGTCTTCCATGTTGGTGTTATTCAAAACTGATGTTACTTATTCATGGTTGAAGAAAATCACTTTTTGAATAATATATTGGGGGATAAGTTTTAGAGAAAAATGTGGAATTTATCAATGTGATACAATGTCTATGGTATTCTTGATATGTCATGAAAAATAGATTGGTATTTTTTATCTGAAATAAATGGAAGATTACAATACATGTTTATAAGAAATTTTGTATTTATTCAACTAAATATATTGATCATTTCCATTATTATATTTTTATAATGATGATGAAACAATCAAAATTTAGTGATAAGTAATTAATTTATTTCATTGATGATTTCACTCAAATTACTTGTGTATTGTATTTTAATCATAATTCATATTTTCTCAAAATGATTAAATATTTTAGGAGAATATTTGAGAAGGAATGTGAGTATTGTATGAAGAATTTGAAAAGTGATTGTAATGGTACATGACCATAGATTTCCATATTTATCTTTAAAACCATATAATTTATATTGAGTTTAGTACACTATAAAGATATCAAAAAATGGTGTCTCTGATTGGAAAAATAAAAGATCAATTTAAATTGGGGTATACTATGTTACTTGAACATGGTATTTCTAATTACTTTTGGAGGAAAGCTATGGACACAAATAATTATATTCCAAACCAAGGATTCCGTATTCTATATTCTAACATTAATCTATTTTAAATGTTTTATAAATAAAAATATGATTGAAATACTTAAATTTTTTTGTGAGTCCCTATATCATAAAAAAATGGTGGAAACCATTGAATGTTTGATTAGATAGGTTAAGATGGAAAAATTCTTTGTTATTCTCTAGATGGAAGAGAATATAGTTGTTTTTGAAAATATACATGAATATCATTTGATTATGTTGATGGGAATGTTATTGATAATGGTGAGGAAGATATATCAAAAATGCATGAAGATGAGGAAGATGAATAAGATTAAAGAATTATTTTCAAAATAACTGATAAGGATTCAAATAATTATAATCCCACATAAGTATAAAACTCAGAATCAAATATCTACAATGAAAAAAAAGAACTTCAAAAATATTATCCTAGGATGGGGAAGCAAGTTTAACTAGAAAAAATACTTGGTGACCAATATCAAAAGGTTTAACAAAAAGAATTTATAACACATAATTATTTATACTCAAGTATTTGACCAAAATAAGGGAATGGAGCTTTTGAGATTATGGAATTAAATCAGGATATGAATAAAGAGTTTAAATAAATTTAAAATAATGATTCTTGTAAAGTGGTACATAAACCAAATGAAAAAAATGATATTTTAATAATGAGAGTGTTTCAAAACAAGTTAAATGAATATGGAGAAGTGATAAGAAGCAAAGAAATATAGTTTTGAAATTTTTACTCAAAAATTGAAGGCATTAACTATAATGAAACTTTTTCTCCAGTGGAAAAGTTAGAATGAATTAAAATTATTCTTACTATTTCTCCACAATTAAGATAATTTTTTTTCAAATGGATGTGGTGTCATCCTTTCTCAATGGAGAACTTGATGAAAAATTTTATATTGAAAAACAATGTGGTTTAATTGTTATGAATTATTAAATTTATGTTTATAAGTTGAAGAAATCCTTGTATGGGATAAATCATGCTCCAACATCATGGTAATCCAAATTGGATACCTGCTTAAGCATGTTGAACATTATGAAATAGTTGGAAAGAAATAATCTATTTATCAAAAAAAATTAGGATATTTATGTACCTATTATTTTATTTCTTGATGATATTATATTTTTTTAAAATCATGAAAGAACCTCTCAATGTGTTGTTAAAGAAGTCAAAAATTTGTCTAAAATCTCAATGCTATTATAAATTAGATTCTTTAATTAGTTACAAATCTCACAAAAATAAGAAACACATATTTCATTCCAAAGAATGGTATTCTAGGGAGATTATTATGATGTTTTGAATAGAAATTTTGAATCTATTTTCCACACCACAACCATGTTGACTAATGATGTAGATGTTAAATAAGTTGAAATTAGAGAGTATAAAATGTTGATTAGATGTTTGACATATCTGACAGCCTAAAAACATTATTTACTATATTACATATTTTGACTGGTTCCAAAATTATCCAAAATAATTACATATAAGGTCTTCAAAAATAAATATTAGATATATCATTGAAACAACTGATTTCTGAATCAAATATGGTATCTCAGAAATAATTATCTTTTTTGGGAATCCAAATTCTAATTTGGGAAGAATTTTTTATGATAATAGATCTACATGTAGTGGATTTTTCTTTCTGGGGAAAAGTTATTTTAGATGAAATACTAATAAATTTTTTTGTGACACTTAGAATGGATATAGCTTAGTATGTTTCTTCCACTCCAGTTGATAATCAACTAATATGGATGAATGCTATGTTAGAAGAATTAGATGTTGTTGTAAAGATACCTATTCAATTTGGAGGTGATAATATAATTTCAAAAACTAATAAAATAAATCTAGTGAAGCATTATCATTCCAATCACATTGATAAAAAATATGATTTCATCAATTATATTGTTGTAAAGAATGAACTCAAGCTAGAGTATGATCCAATAAAATAAAAATTTGCTAATATATTCAAAAAAATATTACTGAAGGAAGAATTATTCAAGATCTGGTTGAACATGTGTGTTCACCCTCCTTCTCTCCAATTTGAGGTATGTTTTTATTTCTCCTCTCTCATTTAGTTATTGTTTAGTTTTTTTTAATTTGGATAAATATAATGTTTCATAAATCTATCTATTTAAGTGTGCTAAATATTTTAAGGATTCATATATATATTGGGAGATTTATGTAAGATGATAAATTATAATTTTAGTGTCATAACTTTCCAAATAATGTTTTAGTGGTTATAGTAAACATGTATTTAGGGGTATGTGAAAGATGAAAAGAATTAGTGAAAGTATGAATATTAAAGAAGTTTCATGTATCACCACTTTTTTACAAAAATTGTTTTATCGGTAATGATTATTATTTCCAATAATAAGTTAGCTCACATAGTCTTATAATTGTTGATAATTAATCCATTGCATGAAGTTAAAAATTTTAGTGAATTATCTAACATCGTAGAAAAAAATAAAAAGGATGATATTATTCAGACCGAGTTGGTTGAATGTGGATTTTGGATTCTGAATGATGCTTGTGCTGATTGATTTTCATTTTCATGTAAAGAAATGTAATCACCTTTTATTGTATGTTTTGGTTATTGGATATTAAGAACAAAAGGGAGCACAATAATCAGAAGATCATACACAATATTGATATTAAAACCCCTAGTTTCATTTATCTATTATTAAGAATTTTATTGGATGATGTTTGTTTTCAGAGTCGCACTAGGACCAAAAATAATTTTTCAATTACTATGAAAAAATTTATTATAGTATAAATTTATGAAAAAAAGATGATTATTTTTAGATATCTTAGTTATAAAAATATTATGCTGTTTGGGACACCTGTGGTTCATTCCTTGTGAAGGAATGGGGGAGAAAATGTGCGTCCAAATGGTTTAAGGTTTGGATGGAAATATTTAAGGTGCATCAAGGATGGGATGTAATAGAACATTTCAATGTAATTAATAGAATGATATGTCAGTACAAACTTTCTCAATGTCATAAAGAGGTCATGATATAAGGAGAAATTTGTAGAGTATGAAAGGATATTATGGTTTATGGTAATAAAGATCATGTTTTTTTGAATAACAGATAGACTGATATATCATATTGTTCGATCCATCAAAATATATGATTCACTAGACGAATAATTCATAAATATAAATCCTAAATTGGGATGTTTGGAGGAATTTACTTGCTGCTAAAACTGGTCCATCAGATGCAGAATTCTACAAATCAATCAGAAGAAAGAATGTTTTGTTTTAAAATATGAAATCATAGATTTTTTGGACTGATGTATGCCAAAAACTCATAGACTGGTCAACAGGATAATGATCAATTATATAATGAACTATTTTCATCTGGTTGAATTGTTCTAGTATTGGTTCAAGTGAAAAATAAACTCTGATGTGTTTTCCAATTGGGTAAACTAACATTAGACAAGAAGTGGTGCCAACCCATTGGACTGATGTCGACGCTGATTCAATGATGTGAGTTAGAGACTGATCCATCATACACATACTGACAATGATAAGTCATCGAATGGTGGACTTCATCAAATATAGGATCATATATCTAATGAAAGTAAGAAATAATAAATGTTTTGGAAATAATAAATCAAACTTCATGATTACAAATATATATTCTCAAACAAAAGAAACCCAGATGAGATAGTAAGGGGATCTCCATATCATATCCTAGAATAGGAAGGAGTGACATCAGATCTAAAGTCCCCTCAATAATGCCCAGAATCTCATGAATCTTTCTGAAGTGACATCCAAGTCCAGAAAAACCATACCATAGTGCCACAATATCAAGGGTCACAATCTCTAAGTAGTGTAACAATTCCCTAATAGAAAATGATAGTTCCATAAAATATATATGTTGAGAACCCATGACATGTCCCCACATGAGAATTAAACTATAATAAATTGTAGATATCCCATTTCCAACCTAGTTAGAGTGTGTCACTCTAATAACAGATAGAGGACACATGCCCATCCAAGATAAAGGGAGCCACTCTAATAGACGAGCACCCGTTCCCTAAATCAATATGCGGTTTCCACTCGAATATAAAATAGATGATCTATGACATGGCCTCTATGAGGGTTCAAATATTGATATCGAGGACCCATACTCAGATACCACATCATGGTTCCACTCAATGGGTAAGTAGAGGAATCATTCCATGTCCTAGAAGGAGTATTCCATTTTGACAGTAGATAGATAACTAAAGTACTATCTCATTAAGGGGTACCACTATATAGATAGGTAGAAGTCTCATTCCCATACCATTTTTAAGGGGCCACTCTAAATCCATTAGTGATATTGCTTGATCACTTCCATCATTATACATCCCCTAAAGAAGCCCACCACTTAGAACATCACACATCGTATCTAAAAAGAAACTAAAAATTCCACCATCACATTCTATGTGTCAAAAATCTTATGATAGGCTACTCACATGCCAAAACCTGAGTCCAAATGATTGAGAATTTGGATAGTGATGGTTCCTTAAATAAGGATAATGGATACTCGGTGTGTTAGGGGACACACATGATGTGTGGTCCCACACCACTACCTATCCAGCTCCCTCCCAGTACATGTCCCATTAACAGTGTAGTACTGCATGGATTGTGGGTGTACTAAATGGAATGATTCATCCATGAAACATCCTTCCCAGGTTCCCTGTGTGTGTACATGTAAACATCCCATGTCTGGCTACCGTCGGTACACAGCTTGTAAGGGCCAGGCCAGTAGCCAGTATGTGATGCCTTCTCATGCTCATGTAATCCTCAAATTACATGGAGAGCCTCTCAAAATACATGGAATGAAATGGAAAATGGTCTCATATTAATTTACCCTCTTTACACAAAAATAATTTTATAAAAGGTTATCTAACATGTGGTCTTTCCACATGGACTTTCATATTTAACACCAACAGAAAACCAATCAACCATTCAAAGTGGACTACATAGTGTGTGTTCTTCAAACAAAAAGGCGTGTTGTAAGGGTTCTCATAAAAACCCATAACTTATTTTTGAATTCCCAATATAGCTATCAACCTATGAATCTGTGAATTAACCACCCTAAAATGGTGTACCTTTCCCAGTTTTTTGGCTCTCTTCCCTCTGGTGGTCGTAAATCAAACTTCAGTTCTTCTCCAATGAACCCAAAAGCATCGTCATAGCTCAAGAAACTTCCTATACTACCTCATATTGATGATATATCTCATATCCATGAGGAACATCTCTATCATCTGAAAAATTCTCTGAATTACTTTCTGATTCATCGTATTATTTTTCATACATGAATCTTCAATGATTCTAGCTATCCAATCATGCATAGTCTTATTGAAATTGTCTATCCAAGATCCTATAGTCAAATTGGAAAATAACAAAAAGAATAATTGGAAGAAAGGAACATTAAAAGAGGTGAAACAATCATTGGAAAAGAATTAATTTCCAATGGATACCATTGTGATAATATGAGGTGGAAAATAATTTAATAATAAATATAAATCCATACACTAGTGCTTACAAAGGCTTATAATTAGTGCATATCACTGAAATGGGGTGATATTGATGAAAAAATTTAATAAATTGAGGAAGAATCCACAAATTTATGGGTTATACTTGATTTTGGATCATTATTTGATGAATAACATTCTCAAAAATGAATAAAAGGATTCGTTGTGATCACACCACCTCAGTTTTCTTCGATCCAGAGTCTTGTAATCATCTTATTCAGATTCTGCCCTGAGATGTGGATGAAAAAACATTCAATTATTCTATGGTGTATCATGATAAACCTAAATATTAATCATAATTTTATATTAATAGAGGAATTAAAAAATATTTTAATTAATTAAATAAATAAAATTATTTATTTATTTAACTAAACTTACCCACCACAAACCATTTTATATGAACTACCCGCACTGGATGATTTTAGGTCAGGCCTCAGGTAAACCTCACATTTTGAAATCAACCATGGTCTCATATTTTATATCAGTGATTATTATTAAGTTATACCTCATTTTCCTTATGAAATAGTGCAAGTGTAATATTTAATATATTTAATATTTTTTAAAATTTACTCTAGGAAAATCGGGCCCTGAAACCGCATGCCATCTCATCAGATGGATCTGAAAATATATATTGAAATTTATAGAAGAATTCTAATGAAAAGATATGGAATCTATATATATGATACAAAATTGATATTTTATATCAATAAACACTCTTTATTCATCAAAATTAATGTGCAATTTAATTAACTCAATCTTTCCAGAGTTTTTAAGTTTAATGCTCACCAAATTATAAGGGTAACTTTACAAAATTTTTAAATCCACGAGGCATGTTTTATATTGATCGAGGTGTTTTTTTGTTTTATTAAGTTTCCTATGTTATTCAATTATAATTAATATATATCATTTTATGATATGTGAATTTAAATTTTATGTTACCCCTCTTATTCTTAATTTATAATTAAATTAAGTGTTTTTTCAAACAAAAATTTCATTTATTGAGATATTATTATTCTTATTTAACATATTTATGATATTTTTAGTAAATTGTTTGAATTTATTGTATAATATGAAAATTTATCATTTTTTATGGGATTTTAATTTATACTACATATTTCATTTGAAAATTTCCCTTGCATCTAGAATTATTTCATTTGTAAGGGATTTAGATAACTTAAATTTCATTTATCTGATTTAAAATGATACTCATTGAGCGTCAATATTTTTTGGGGGATATATATATATATATATATATCGTATTTCTTAAAATATTTTCTCTTTAATATCTATAGAAAATTATTTTTCTAAAAAAAAATATTTTATAAATAGGTTTATTTCTTATCAAATTTTAACATTATTGGGAAAAAATATAATCTCTTTTTGAGATATGTTTCATCTATTTCAATGTTCATTATTACAAAAAAATTACTTTCTTATTTTTAAACCCAAATATTTTTTAACTTATGTGACATCTATATTTTAATTCACCTCTTTTAGAATGGATTCTTTACAAGCACTTTTACGATTTTATTTTTCAACAATTTCATTTAAAAATATTCAATATGTATTCCATTCTTTCAAAATAAAATGATTTAAATTCCACTCTAGGATCATTTTTATAACCATTTTTTATTTTAAATGATCTATTATTTATTATTTTATTTAAAATTAATAGTTCATAAATTATTTACATTTATACTTTTATGAAACCATTCTATCGTTTTTATGGATCGACTAGAAAATGTTACTTTTAAAAGTAAATATTTTTGAAAATAATTGTCATTACATTTTCAAATATATTTTTGAAGGGAACTTTAACTGCATATGTTATAATAGTGATTAAAAGCTTTTCTGAAATATTTTGTATTTAGCATAATATTTTCACTCATTAGTTTATCTCTCATGAAGTGATGCTTTAATAACCATAATTATGTTATTATTATATTATAACATTTGGAAAATTATTATTTTTTATATCATATTATTACTTATGTTAATTTCATGTGACTTTTTTATAATGGTATAAGTATCCCATTCCTTTTTTGTGGGATGTTCTTGATTTTATGACAGTTTGATTTTATGTGAACTCATATATAGGGATGATAATGGTTGGGGTCTTATATCTCCCTATAATTAATTTTTATGGTTTTATATTAGATGAAAAAAATTAATATTATATGAACATGATGTGGGAATATTTTTTAACAAGTTTATTATGTGAAAGAGATGTGGGAAGATTTGTTTCGAAGATAGATTTGTGAAAAAAATATTGGAAACTTTGTTTCTAACTGTTTGAGTTAACATTATGTCGGAATATTTTAGACCTGATCTTATATGATTTTATTTGTGAGATATTCTAATTTGGTTTCACGGTTTAATTCTTACACTCATAGCTAGTTTATTCCCTTGTGACTCATATTTATTTACTCACTCTTTTGATAAATTTTATATTTTATGTTATAGTTTTTGAAAATATATATCACCCAATAATGTTTTGGTATAATTTATTTATATATCATTATTATAATTATATTTTTATATTATACTCACTTTTTACCATCAATTTTTATCATTTATATTTTTCCTAAAAGATCATTTGAGTTAACCAATTTTTTATTTTCCCATTTACCTAGGTTATGATGAAATTTAATATGAAATATGTGTATATAATGTTGTATTATTTTAAAAATTGATAGGAGATAGTGAAGAATATTTATGGAATAATAAGTTTATTATATAGTTATAAAAATGTCCCTTAGTTAAAAATGACAGATTTTTTTAGTTAATTTTTTCCTAATTATCCCAAAATAAAAATATAAAAGGCCTTATTAATTTTTTTGTTATAGAAAATTCATTATGTCATGTAATTACAGATCTATTTGTTCTAGGATGTAATAGGTACAAAACTACCCTATAGGGTCTATTATAATATTTAAAAAAGTTCTAGTCAAAATATATATATGAGGCCAATCCTGAACATTATTCTTCACTAGAATATATTGATGATATTATTGAATGGTTGCAGGGATATGATTTTTATCTTTTGAATCTACCAAGATTTTTCAATGAGATTCATTAATACAGGTGAGAGTATAAATTTGGGGCCTCCACCTAAGGAATATAGGTATATTTCAAAAATTATCTATTACTACATATATAATAATTCAAAATATGTGAAAAATTTGTGTAAAAAATAGGAATTACCTTCAATTAGAACCTGGATATCCTTGTGGGGTTTTTAAAAGGAATATGATCAAACTCAGCAATGGTAGTAAGAATATAATTCGACTCTTGTCCCCCATTTACCATCACGATATTTCAGAAATATTATTCCAAGGGGCATAATTTAATCTACCTCCTAGATTTTAATGGGAATATATTTCCATGCATCCTTGGATGACTATAGAATATTATCATATTGTTACAAACTTGAATAAAAAAATATTCCTACAATGATTTATTTATCAAGATTAAATGACTCTATAATTTATTAAATGGGGATACGATCCCACTACATAAATACATAGTCTTTATTCATATTTAAGGACCTCCTTTTGGGTTCCCTTGTCAAGGTGACCAGGGATGGAATTTCTTGGTAAGCCTCTAAGAGGAAAAAAATACTCTATTACTAACCATTGTGATGTAGAAGTTATACATACCAAAATAAAGAGTCAAAAATAAAGAATCAATCAATCACAACTCTAATATCAATATAAATATCCATGAAACATGAAAGGATCATGGCATGACTCTAAAATGATGAAGGAATAGAGTCTTAATTAAGATCTTTCCACCATTTAAGGATTTATTGAAATTGTGTAACACATGAAAAAAATGACCTTTGAACCTTGAAAAGAGACATAAATCAATCTATATAGAGAAAAAATGTACATGTAAATACTAAAAACCAAAAAAGAATAGATCACACACATATCTCAATAATACCATACGAGAAAAAACCATCAAGATCCTAAAATTTTCTATCTATCAATTAGAAGGGAATACAAATAATATTTAATTTTACCTTATAAATGTATAAGAAGGTGACCTATGATTTTCTAAACTAAGCCTCACCCTTGGATTATATCATCAAACAATCCACCGATACATTTGGGGTTCCTAGGTCATCAAGATTCCACATCGTCCTAGTTACCTGAGTACACTCTTAAAGAATATCCATGTTCAACAAGAAAGTGATTAAAACAACAATAGTAGTGCACACATAAAGAACTATCACTCACAAGGGAAATCTTCCATCACATTGCGATTAATATATAACCATCAAGAAAAAAGAGTACAATAAGTCATAATGGACAAACAATATATTATCCCATATAGTCCATATTGAGACACTCATTAATGGAGAAACATGAAGGATTTCAATGGAAAACATCCAAAAAAATCTAGATATTCATTAAAACAAGATTAAATTCCCTAATAGTGAACATATCAACCTTCAAGTTTTTTTAAAAACATTCTTGAAAATGGTTATAAAAATTAATAGAACCCATCCATTAGGGGAAACAATGATATCTTCTGTATGGTAAACAAACATAATTATAAAAACAAGGTTCCACAATTGATCTGAAAAAGCATAATAGATCCCTAAGAAAAGAAGTCCATAGATATAACATAATTTATAATAATTAAAATAAAATAGTTTAATTTTTAATATTGAAAATCATGAGAAAGACCAGCATTAACAAACACTGGAATATTCCAAACTACATAGAAAGATTCATTATGATGCTTGTGGCTAGAGCCTTATTTTCTAGAAGCATCATCTACCCTGAGGTAAAGAGATAATGATCTTAAAAACCATTCCTTTTTGTTATAACAATGTGATGAAAATATAAAGGTATCCAAAAAGTATACATTATTTAAAAACTCGCTAATCATTCAAAATGACTTCATATATCTACCATGTTCCCCTATACTCAAAACTCCTGAAATACAACTTCTTTTCACAATAATACTCCACTTAATAAAGAAACATCTAAGATATATCATATAGAACATATTCACCTAACACAACCATATATAAGGCCTTAACTACCTTTTTCTATTTCCTATATCCACTACAATAAATTGTCCCCTTTTAAGAAGCTATGTATAAGAGTTGAAATAGACTACTGGAATAGTGGTTCCATGTTATGGGAAAATACTTATTTTAATGAAGTGAGATTTAAGTCATTCATTTCAAAAAAATATCAAGTGAGAAACATACCAAGATTGAGAATTGACTAACATGCTCGGAAACTGATAGATCACCTTGGTTGAAAACCATGTTCTGAGAAACATACTTCTTCTGCACATCATCAAGATACTACTATTGAAATATGAATTCCCATGAAATTATTTCATAATGATATGTGGGTATAAAAACTTTCAAAAACTCATTTCCAGGTCCCCCAAACATAGATTTTATAGTATTTACCTTTTGGGTATCAATATTTATAAGAGAATCAATGATGCCACCAACATGTTCAAGAACCATCAGTACCTTATTAGAACTCTTATCACCAATGTAATGCAGTGGTTGATGATACCAGAATAATTGGGTGGGGATAAATAACTAGAAAGGATCCAGCTCCTCTACTTGATTAATATTTCGGGTAGAGCCCTCAGAAAAAGATGTTACCTAAAAATTCGATGAAGGACTAATTCAAAGATATGATTGACAATATTCCATTTTATATTTCATGGAATAATTTCATGGAGACATTTATTCGTGTAACTATATGAAATATTAAAATGTAAATTATAAATAAACACTTCAATAGGGTGTACATATGATTGATGATCATATAAACAATTAAACAAACAACTTTCATAAAATAACCACTATATTGAGACAAAAATATTTCCCCATTTTAAAAAAATTATAATAACATTATATAATGTGAAATTATAACATAAATCTACTAAATTAGAATATTACTTTTCCAACAGAATAGTATTACTCAATGGTTTTAAAGTATTTATTCCCATTTATAAATTCCATAACCATTTCCAGTATAGGCCCATTATGAACCAAAATTATTTCTTAAGATATTATTTTATCACATCATATAAGAATATTTATAAATTATTTTACCATAAATTGTCTTCATAAAACAATACCTTTTAGTGATTTAAAAATATCAATGAACTAAAATAAAAAATTGTATAATTATTTTGGAAATTATATGGTTTTAAAAATATAATCAAAGTGATTAAAATGAAACAACTAAACAAGTCCATGGAAAAAACACACCCCAAATCATCCAAAAAATCCCCACCTATGAGAATTAATTCCTTTGGAAATTTGACAAAGTATTGTGTTTATGGTTAAAGGAGAAATATGAGTGGCTCAGTCACATGGGATTTTAAACCCCACACCAACCTCCCTTGAATTGTTGGATTATCTACAAGATCAGTCGCACAAATTCTACACAATTTACTAGACCAAGAATGTATAGTTCGTATCTTGAAATATTTTTATCTCAACCTAAACCTCATATGTGATTCCAAAAATAAATGATAATCTAATTGGGATTCTAAAAATAACTTTTCATTATGAATGAAATAACCAAAAATAATGACCCAAGTACCAACTTTCCATGGTAACTCATATCTCCTCGTAAAGAGTTAGTGATCAAGAACCCATCCATAAACTGTCTCCTAAGCCCTGAAAAGGTCGTAATATTATTTTTACCACATACCACCCCAATTAAAATAAGGTTTTTCAAGGAAAATTTCATTATTTTTCAAAAATACCTCATTCGATGTTATTTCTATTGATCGAGATTTGAGTACCATAGAAACCTATATCTGATCCAATTATCAATTTTATAGAATGACATTCCCAATCCCCATGACATATATATAGGAACCTGGGCATCTAGAGCAACCATTGAGGATGATTTCCTTCAATTTAAAATATAATAATAAAAAAACTTTTCTACAGAAACATCATCAGATAAATAAAACATCAAAACCATGTTAGATACAGGGAATTAATACAATGTATGAATGAAGAGCATAACCACCAAATACATGTCTCTTTATAGCCCCTGACCACCCACCATAACTCAAACTATTTACTTTTTTCCAAATATGTTCAATCTTAAAAAAATTGTTGGCAAATTATCACCTGGTATAAGATCATAAAAGTTTCCAAAACTAAGTGATACAAGCAGGGTAAAGCTATATATCCAAGTAGGATTCCATTAAAGAGTCTATGAATTTACTTCATAAGTTCATATAAATATTCAAAAATATAGAACAAAAATAGAGTATAGGAGATAAAATTTCATAATAATAAACTAAATTCATCATGTTCATATTATAATAATATTTAATTTTAAAATATATAACATTATACATTTCAAAATCATTTGTGAAACAAAAATGAGAAAATTAAATTTCCTAACTTAACACCAACCCATTTATCGAAATCATTTTCTTAAAACATTATCAGGATGATGATAGATAGATTATAAAAAGGTAATAAAATTCCCCAGATAACAAAACCCTAAAAAAGTGTCCTTATAATAGAGTCAAGGTGCATCATCCAAATAAGAAGGTAAATCATTAATGGTAATCAATCAATAAAGGAAACTATATTGGTAAATAGTGTTATAGATCATTTTAATGTATCAAGTATAAAGTATAAGGATATCATTAGTATAACCTAATTATGATAGTAATTCCACCATATACAAGTTAATCAATAAATCATGACTGCTCACTACGCATACAACTAGTCTAAACAGGTCTCAAAAAAAGAATTTCTATACACATCCCCTTTCTTAGCTGCACATCCATCATCAAATTTTTTAATATTCTATATGGATCCACTATACGGGGTGTGAGTATATTATAAGATAATTAATCTGGGTTCTCTAATAAATGTAAAATATAAACAATTACTATTTAAAATGTTGTAGTGAGGGAAAAAATCTCAAAGATCCAAAATTGGATCCCTATAAATGTCAAAATTGGATGATGCCCACAATAATTAATCTTATTATTATTTCACGCCTCACTCTCACACCAAAATACCTCAAAGTAAATAATAGAGTTTTTGAAAACCAGTCATTTGAATTTCAAATAGTCATATAAGTTACATCAATAGATAATCATAAAAGATGATCATCACAAAGTTCTAACAGGGATATTGAGCATCATAAATTTCAAATAATGACTTTATTTAAAATTCATCATTTAAATGGTAATAATAACTTATTAATTTCATAAGTCATAATAAAAATTACAAAATCTTGTTTAATAAAATATTGACACTCTAAACAGCCATATGGAATTCAAAATTAATATTTGTAATTAAAATTATTAAGCCATTTTAAAGCATGATTCTAAACCCTTTTTTATATGATTAAATCACATATCATTAATAACCCAAGAAAACTAATATTATAAATATGGAGAAAATAATTCAATATGGGATTATGATCATATAAAAAATTCCATAATTTCAAACAATGCATAAAACATAAAATGATTCATCCAATTCTGTAAAATCAAGGCTTTTCACTATTGAAAAAAAACCTGGGCCTAGTTGCTCAATTTATCAAAAAATAATTTCAAATATAATTAAAAATAAATAAAATCTATTGTTAAATTCAAAAAAAAACATATAAAAATCGGTGAAATCATAGACATGATCAATTTTATCCAAGCCATTTTCTATTCATAGAGTAGAGGATGAAAAACAGTTTCCTATGTCATTTCAATGACAGTTTTCATATAACTTGTATTAGAAAAATAATAAATAGATATCTAAATTTTATCGACATAAAATGGTTTACAAGTTGATCGAGAAGTAGAGAAACCCCAAAATGGAATATCTGTAATGAAACTAAAATCATCCCATGATGTGTCACCTTTGATGGTGAATACCAAATCAATTAAGAATGATCTTTAAGTATGTGTAATGGGATCCTAGAAGCATAGTTACACATCATCAATTCTTAGATAAATATTTTTCATGGATTCCATAACCTCTAGGAAGAATTATTCAAGAGACAAAGGTAGATTGAAGGCTAAGAGGAGAAATAATTTATGAAAGAGTT
Source organism: Viscum album (assembly GCA_963277665.1). Lineage (NCBI taxonomy): Eukaryota > Viridiplantae > Streptophyta > Magnoliopsida > Santalales > Viscaceae > Viscum > Viscum album. Next base: position 1,191,395,582 of record OY728126.1, read on the forward strand.
TCAATGCATCGATCAGCATATTGGCCCACTAAGAGGTTAGATTTGGAGATCTAAAACACCTCAATAATGCTCTAAATGGAAAAGGGTTAGATTAGGTTTTAATGGTAAGATTATAGAGTTAAAGAGTGAGTATCATGATTTTAATTATGAATTTTGGATTACAAAATTCATTTCACATAGTTTCTTAAGACTGACTACTTGGTTAATACTAATCGTGCACCAATTTATTTTTCTATACTCAGATACTAGAGAGTGAAATATGGATTTTTTCATGGTTTGACAAAAAATATGCCAACCATGAACTCGCACCTAGGATACTCGATGAGTTTTTATAGTTTTACTCTATAGTTTGAAAAACCTAGAACCCTCCTTTGGAGCTCAAGAAAAGGGTGCCAGGATTCGAGTGCAAGGCTGAACGATTATCTTTTACCAAGAACCAACAATTTTAAGGATGAAAAAAACTTCATGATAACCCAAAAGTCTCCAAAATTAACAAATAAACATGATCTAAATAAGGATGATAAAACCACAGTGTTAAAATCATATGAATTTGGGTAACTAGGTGTTATATGTAATTTTTTAGCATCAAATGAAAAATTGACAAATGAGTAAGAGTATAAAGATTATGTAGGATCTACTAATTTATGCATTTCCCTATTTTAATGGTGAATCATGCAATAAAATCATCAATTGTGTTATGGATTCAGCTTACACATTTGTGTGAGTTCAAATTTACATGTCTTATTGACTTGAATCAAGGTATCGAATGTAAAATCATGATAGGAAATATTATAATCCTAGGTGAGGAGATACATTTTTTTTATTCATGTTAAATATCCACATTTCAGGTGATACACAATTTTGGTTACCATGTATGTTCAATCAATCTGATATGAAAATACTAAAACATTATTTTATTAAGGGAATATTTGATCAAAGTAGTTCACATTGTTGTGAATGCCCGGACCATAGAAATCTGGTGATTTTAGAGGATAAATCAATAATTGAATAAATAGGTAGAGTATCTATTTTTTGGTATTATCGACCATTGAGATTATGTTGGATGTCCTACCCTAGTTTAGAATTACAATAATACAATATTTCTAGGTATATGACCCAGGTGAGGCTTCAACATAGTTAGGATACAAGAAAATAGGATCAAACTAGCGAAGGATAAGAGAAGTGGGTATTTCTATATGTGTTAAGATAAAATGGTTTCATCACAGTAAATGTAAAGACAAGTTTTTCTACCTAATATTGATCAGATAATGGAATCACCTTAGTAGAGTAAGTGTTGAGTGGTCTCCCTAGTTGAGGTAGGAATAAGAGATTCCCCCTCATGGATGAAGGATGAAGTGGTATCAATTTTTGAGAAAAAATAAAATCTATTTCCTAGGTTAAGGTAGAGTGATATGGTCACCATGGTTCAGATAGTAAAACATGGTCTTTGTAGATGATGAAGGTTGATGTTTTTCTCTCAAGTATAAAATTCTCCTGAAGGACTCAAACTCATTTCACCCTAAGGTGGTCCTCTCTATATGGGTTTGGTAAAAAACTCTATTATTGAGGAACATGGAGAAAATTCACCATTTTCATAGAGAACTAGGTTTTATGCAGTATCTATCAAACATTTTCCCACCAAATGACTCAATTACGGCCCCTTTTGTTTGATTAAATTTTTATTTAATCTTCATAAGCTACATTGAGATGTACTAGGAGACATATGTTATTGTTTCATATAGTTTCTATTAATCATCCAGAAAATTTCAATTTGAGATCCCAATGTGTCTATTTATATGCATAATTTGATACTATGTTGTGTGGTCTTTGTGCTTGGAAGTGGATCACATGTGTCAATTAGGTCCTAACAACTAGAGCACATGTATGAGGACTTTAGTGAAATGTTATATTCCTTCCTAGGAACCCTTTTCCATATGAATATATTTAATATAGATTATAAAATTAGAATAAATATTAGAATTTAAACAATATAATATAATATTAACAGTGGATATCAAATTTTCATAAATAAATAGGGATTGAAGAATATTCCCCTTAGAGAGTTTATACTTTTTAATGTATGAATTATGGAACAATAACTAGGAGGATAACAAATAAAATAATATAACCAATATTAATGGGAAAATATAAGAAATTATATTTATAAGAAAATATATAAATATCATAGAAGAATTAAGTTAAGGAACATAAAACATAAACTAGAAAAGAGATTTTTGAGAGAGAATGTCCCCTTATAATTTCACTACTTAAGAAGTAATAACCAATTAGAGATAAAATATTGAAAATAATGATGATGTAAAAAATAGAATAGGGAAAATATTAAATTGGATGATTTTGTATGAAACTAAAAATAATATATAAGTAAATATATTAATTATAGGAAACACCATTCAATAAAATGATATTACGACAAGTACCCCTTACTCTCCTCAAATAGTATGAATTAAGACTAAATAATCAATGTAAAAACTTATGGGTATATAAATATTTGAAAATTTAATATACAAGAAATATGAAGATATCAATGTATGTACATAAAAATCACCCAAAGAAATATTTTACATAGAGAATCTCTAATAAGTATATTGATCGAGAGAGAACACCCCAATATATCTTTACACATTATCAAACATTATCTAACTTCTTATATAATCCAATTTTTTTGTTAATAATATTTTTACCAACCTAATTTATATTTATTTATTTAAATAATAATAATTTATATTCTCATATTTTGTATATCTTAGTAATTCAAGGTGGTTATAGGCCAAAAATTTTTATTTACCCCAAATGTCACATGTTTTATTGGATATTAACGTATTTTCCTATGTTCATTATTATTGAGATATCTATCATAAAAAATTTCAATGTAATTGTATAATATTTTTTCATATAGTTCTAAAGTTACATGTTCATTACACGGGAATTATGGTATTTTTTTAGAAAATAGACCATAATTTTGTTGTTCGTACTTTTTTCAACTATAATGACTCATTTAAGTGATGTTTTAAATTTTATAACATTACCCTTAATAAACCATAATAATAATATATAATAATCCATAATTATGTACCTATAAAAAATTTAGGTTTTAATTAACCTATTGGGTGATAGTGATGATTATCATGTAGTATTGTTCATTCTCGGGGTTAAACCACCACAAACATTAACATGCTAAAAAAAGAATGAATTTGAAATTTAATTATTTTATAATTATATATACTTAAAAAGGAAAATTAAATTAAATTAAAATTATTTGTAGTTTAATACAATTTATAAAGAGTTATAAAATGAGAATAAAATAAATTTACCCTCAAAAGTTGTAGCATGCTTTGATGAAATTAGAACTTCACGTTGGAGTATTATTTGTTTTTATGACTTTTGTACCTCTTCATGGGGAAACGGGCTCCCAAATATATAGAATTAATATAGGGTAAAAAATTTGGGATAATTTTGGAGATAATAATAACAGTTTGATTCAAAATATATAAAGAGGTGGACTTATTATAAATAAAGATGACTGTATTGTTTTTTGAATTCCTATTATTTAAAATCTATGGAATGTAATTTTGTCAAAGATGACATAAAAAAGAGAAAATTATTATAAGATGAGTATTTTATCCAAAAATTATTCAAAAAATTATTTATTATTTTATAATTTTATGAATTATTTTACAATATATTTTATTTATTAGCTTATTTAATGAATCACTTATGTAATTTAATTTTTTATAAAAAAATAATTTTAACAATATATAATGTGTAGTTTTTAATATTAATATTTAATGTGTAGTTTTCTAAAATAAAAGTTTTTTATTTACCAATTAATAATTATATTCTAATATATATAATAAAATATTTATTCGATATAGTTTATTTAGTTATGTATAAAGGAAAAATATATTGTTACTAATAAATCATTTACATATGTATATGTATTACATGCCAATTTTAAAAACTATAATATACCCATCAACTCTTTTAATATATAATTATTATATATTAAAATAACTTTATTTTTCTAACATTATCCATTTAAATTCCATTATGTTACCTTTTAAATTATTTCAAAATAAATAATCTTATTCACTTATTATTTTCATCAATTTTTCTATCAAAGGGATAACACCTTTTTTCATATATGGATTCAAACAAGTATACTATTTATGGGGGCTCTGAGCTACATGAATTCTAACATGAATACACGATTAACATTTTCATTTATTATCGATCATTATTTTGTGAAAAAATGAAAAATAGATACCTTTTAGTTTTTTTATTCATCTAATGAAACAGTACCATAATATTTTAATTTTTTTCATTTTAATTAAAATATTGTGTTACTCAAAAATATATTTCTTTTTCTTGGAATAAATTAGTTTATCATTAAATTTAATCTAAGACCATTAAGATATAAATTTTTGAGAATTAAGAAATTTATTTTAATTTAATTTTTATATTATAGATTTCATAAAAACTTTTACTAAAGTGATTTTTTTCTCTTGAATAATAATAAATGACAAACTAAAAGTTCTTTAATTTGATATTTATTTTCAACTAAACAATTAGTGAATAATAACCAATTAACATTCAAACAATTGATGTAGGTTTACTATATTACCTTATAAATAAGATATTTCAATGGTTTTTAGGACATTGATGATTGTTCACATGGTATTAGGGCCACAACAATATATTTATAAAAATCATGGGAATTTTCAACTACTTCCATGATTTGGAAACTATGAAAATGGAAGGAAAATTTTATCCCATAAATTATTAAGGATTTTAAACTATGAAAATATATTAATATATAAAAAAACGAACTCTATATTTTTGAACATAAGACCTTAAAGAAGTAGAAATTTTCCCACATAATACGACTATGGTGTATTCTTAAATTATTAATATATTTATTTACATAATGTTCAATATTACATATTATTAATTAAATAACTATTTTTTATATTACTATATATATAAATAACTCCACCATTGGGTCTTGCTCAGTGGTTGAAACACCTCTGGGGTCTTAATGAGTTCTCAGTTTTGAGTCACATAGATTATATCCTTGTTTCTAGTCAAGGGTTAACATGTGTTTCTTCTCCCTCCTTGATCAATTGTAAATAAATTGATATAATTAAATATAATATTAAAAACCAATTTCTATAGTTCCCAAAACGTTTTAAATAATGGATCATGTTTCCATAGTTCACTAATAAAATGGAAATTTTTTTCATTAGATTAAATTTTGTTCTTAGTTTGTAAACCAAGGGAAATAGGGGTTACATGAAACCTCTATAATCATATTTCTTGTAAAACATGGTAAAAAGATTCAATTTTTTTCTATGATTCTCTTAAAATGAAAATTAGGGTCACTTAGTTTCACCTTTTTCTACGACTCGTGGAAATTAGAATATATGATGATTACCTCTATGGCTTTTTAACAATTATAAGAAAATGTAGTAGTATCCTTAATTTATGATATTAAAGTTGCGATCTAGGGTTTTAAAGATTTAATAAAAATAAAAAATTATTATTTTAATCAAATTGATTATTATTGAGGCACATATTAAAGGAAATATTATTCGAAATGATTTTTCAAAATGTGTTTAGAATTGTTTGTAACTGTTTTAGTGGTATTAAGAAGAAGTGAGATGAGTTTAGAAAGTCAAGTTGAAAATAATTGGAGATATATTATTATTATTTCATTCCATATTTCCATTGGAGGGGTCAGGTGATATTCCTCCAATGAGACACATTCTTGAATACGAAGAACAATATCCCTTAGTGTCCAAATAATGTGTTACCTTTTACATGTGGGGATAATTAAGGGGGTTTTGTATGAGTCCAAATATAAGGATTATAGAGGAAGTATCCAATCATAACCAGTGTTATCAGTATCAATAAATATTAAAATAAATAACTAGTTCATACCATCAATTATTTTCTAGATAATTAGATTCAATAAGTATTTATTCTTATTAATAGAGGGTTTATAGAAAAACTAGTGGTTAAAAATATAATGAAGACTATGATTTTCTGGATAATTAGATTCAATATCTACTAATTCTTATTAATAGAGGGTTTATAAAATAAATATTATAATTTTATGTGTATGGTTTGATGTGGTTCCTTTGAATAAATGAGTACTGTAAATTGAAATATATGTTAATTCAGACATATTTTATTATAACATCTCAATAATTCATTTATAATTTATTAGTTTAATAGTTGAGGTCTTTCTATTACTATGGTTAAAAATATTATGGGACTATTTATTCTCTAATAATAAATTATTTGATATAATCATCAATATAGGTTAACACGAGTCATAATTATTACATTTATTTTCAGGGTTGGGGAGAAAAGTTATACTATAAATAGTGGAATTATAATATATATCATGATGTATGTAATTTAAACATTTTTATTATGGGAGAATGATTTAATTCTTATGCTCAATTACTCTTTAGTTATTTATAATTTATTTTGGGTCAATTAAAGGAGTTGAACAACCAAAATTTCAAAAAGTGGTTGAGTGAAATAAAATTGTATTCATTGAAAAATATTCAATATTCAATTGATATAAAGATGTAAATTTTTATATTTCTCTTGATTTAGGAGTTTGAAATCGTCATATACCTTTTAAGTATATAGTACTTATAGATCTCGAATATTTTAATATTCAGTTTGATGATCATTATAGAAAATGTTTCATATGTTCGAGTAGCCGTATTTTATACTATCCTACTTTTTTTGTAACAAATACATATATAACTATTCAATTATATTGAATAAATCTAAATTATTTAATTAAAATGTATTGATAACTTAATTATTATATAGAATATTTATTTGAATATTTGAATATATTTTTTATAAGAAAAAAAAATCAAACTATGGTAACATTAGTCAATGGTAATAATATGGGATACTTATTTAATGGGTTTTTTCAATTAATTTTATCACTATCAGTATATTTTAATTCCCAGTTTGTCTCACAAGTTTATAATTGATAAAAATTTATATAAATAATGAATTCCATGTTTGATTAATATATGGTTTCTTTTATTGTTATTTTCATAGAAAATATTATTGTATATACATATTTTTGTTATTATCACTAATGATATTTGTAGGTGGATTTAGAAATTATTAAAAGCAAAACTTTCATAGATTTATTTATAATTATGAATTTTGGATCTGTGATGAGAAATTAAAGGGCTAGTTGCATACAAGAGTATGATAATTACAAAAAGAGAAGATAAATGAAATTATTTCTTTCTAGGTATCCATGATTTTTTTTATGATTAGTAACATTCATTTATTATATAGTAATTATTATGAATATATTTAATATTTCATTCTGTTATCTATATGAATGAAAAAAATAACACAAAAAACAAAAAATGTTCAATTTTAATTATAACTATTATGATACCATAAATAACTAAATAAAACAATTTAAATATATCTAATTATTATATTAAATGTTTAGGGAGATAATCATGGCATGTATTACTATGTTCACTGAATTTGTTTAGGTTTTTTCCTTTTATATGGAAGACATATTATTTCTTATGATTCCTGGAAACCAATACTAGCAAGAAAGAATTACCCAATAAATGAAATTGAATTCCATATGGGTTTTCACACATAAATTTTTTGGTGATGATACATGTTTATTAGGAGGATAAATATTTATATTAAAAATAATTTTTTGAAAATAATATTTTAATCAAATATATTATAATCTTAAATAGTAAAAAATGTGAATTATATCTATAATAATGATTTTTTATATCATGTATTCCTTCAAATAGGAATTAAATAATATAATCTTTATGTTAAAAATCCCAAGTGGAGATATTATATTAGTCCAAAGAATAGTGGAACCTAATGTGCTTGGATTCAACTTTATATCATCATATATATGAATTTAATATATATTTTTAACAATTTAATAACTGAATTACCAATATACCATAAAAAATATAAAAGGAACACCATTATGTGATCGTGAGGTTATATTAGCACAAGATTGACTATTTGGTGTGGATAAATGAATAGTGAAATCTAGATATGTTATGAAATTCCATATATATAGAGAATATTATTGAATAATTTTGTTTACCATGATATTCTAGAATAGAAAAATAATTATCATAAGAATAATGATGTACATTGTCGAATATGATGATATTATATTACCATAACATTCATTTTTATAAGATTTTAAACATTCATTTTTATAATATCATTAATTTTAGTCATAAATACCTTATAAGAGTATAATAAATATGAATATATAGATATTATCACATCAAAAACAGTATTCCATTATAATTTATATCATATGATAATAATATTTCCCCACCATAAATTGGATTCTAAAGCTATGTTATTGTGATATAATAATTCCATCGAATAAAATTAAGCATGACCAACATTAAGAATTAATTAATATTGAATTAACCAATAATATAACCCCCTAAAAGTTTATTATAAAACAAAATTATCCTCTATAGATTTCATAACATGCCACACGAAGCATTAAGAAAATTATGATAGAATATAAAAATAGTATTATTTAAATTTAAAAATTATAAAAATTCCATTATATAAGCTTGCATGAATAGTAAAAACCAAATTAATTAAAAATCTTAAGAAGGTTTTTTGTAATTCAAATGTATTTAATAATTACAACTAAATACGAACCAAATTTTCATTAAAGTCTTTAAATATTTTTTTTTTCAAAAATAGATTTATTTTCATTTTGCACATGGATGTAATAATTAATTTATAAAAAACAATTAAATATTATTTCGTTAGATGAATATATTTTTTTAAATAATCATTTCTGTATTATTTTAAGTTGAATATTTTATATTTTTCAGAAATGATTTAATTTGTAGGGAATTGTTAGAAATACCATTTTTTATAAAATTTTCATTTCCTTTCACTACATGATGTAATTTCAACATACCATTAAATTTCATATTTTATATTAATATTTTATACTGATAATTTAAATATAAATAATGTATTTAATAAAATATAACACAACAATATAATTGATTCTGGTATAAGTTCATTTTTTAGTGCAAAAAAAACATTTTTTTTAAAAATATTTATGTTGTTTTAGAATAGATATAAAACGTTATCACATACACTTTTATAAATTTCATATTTAAAAATAGATTCCATATTTTTAATTAAGAGTTTTAATTTTTTTTAATATGTAACTTTAATTTATGGTCATTACGAATAGTAACCATAGTATGGATTTGTCATCCCAAAAAGGGTAAAATAGGTAAAATTTGTTTAAAACTAAGGGTTAAGGATTTAAAATCACAAAAAGATATTCAATTAAACTATTTGAAGAGATTTTTTTGATAAAATACATACTATATACAAAATTATTACTATTTCTGACCATTTTATTTATTATAATATTTATATAATATTTAGAAAATGATAAATAAAAAAACCACCCCCTATATTTAAATTATTATTATATATTTTCATTTGGAAAAAATATATTTTATGAATGAATGAAAAATTTTATTCTAAAGATAAATAATTTTTTTAAAATTATGATTTGTTTACTTTTTATTGAATAATTACTATAAATTCTTACAAAACATTGTCTAGGTGCGTCAGAAAATAGTGAAATAAATCAAATAATTGATTTTAAAAACATTAAAAGAAATATTTTTTGGATGATTTAATGTGTTCCAAATTTTTAATGTTATTAATAATTTATTATTTATGCTAAAAAATTATATTTTAATCCATTATTATCATTCTTGAACTACTATCAAATTAAATGAATAGTCTTAAAATGAATTTGATGATATTTTAGGTTAAGAAATATTTTATTGAATGGAATAAAAAATAAAAAAACATGGTGAGGATGAGTGGAATGTGAAATATTTTAAAATGTAATATATGGACACTTTTTTCAGTTTTCACCTAAGATGTTAAGTATTGACCATAAAATGCTAAACAATATATTGTTGTTTAATAGTAAAATGTGTTAAAGAGGGTGCTAATCTAAACTATATGTCTTAAAAGTGTTGAGCCCAGATAGGTCATACTTGGAAGTAGAGTGGGTGTGAATTAGTGTACCTAACCCCTAACTGAATTTACATTCATTTCAATTATCCTCTATTACACTATAACAACTACCTCAGTTAAGAGGAATGGATCTCTTTTATGATTACAATAATCACATACCCATTAAATGAAAATAACAAAATAAAAAGATTCATAAACATATTTTACATGGCTTAAAATAAGAAAATACTCCTTTCCATGATCATCTTGTGGTAGTTTCATGGATTATATTATCATTATAACATTGTAGTGATATCAAAAACCAATAATTGGTGTACAATGTTCATGAAGGAAATATTATATATTATTGGGTTGATGTAATTATTTATAATGGTACTAATAGTCATCTATGAAGTTTCTTATACTAGAACCACCATATTATCAAATATATTCAATGTACACTCTAAATAGGATCTCTATACTTTAGTAGATGATTCTCATCAATAAGATAATACTTTTCATCATGTTATGTCATTTACTACTACAATATCAACAATATTTTATGCACTTCATCTGATTACTCTTTAATAAGTTAAAGATACAACATCCACTATAACTTTATGAATTTTCAAAATTATCAACTAAAGAATCATTCAAAACACATCCAATTATCTTATTTAATTATAATCAAATTCTCATTAATACTCTATTCAATGATATTATTGGCCTATGATAAATTTTTTTATGAGGTTCACACAAATTCTTAATTATTATTCTATGCAAGATAAGACATGAACAATCATAGATCAATGGTCTATTTAGTTCACTTTTCACTTCAAGCATTAATTTAATGGATTTATACTATAAAACACATTTCACACATGTTTATTCCCCATTAATATTTTTATGTGTGCACTTATGATGTTCTTTTTATATTGTTAAGTGAGTATGATTTCATGTATTCATGAGAACATGAAAATTCCACCTCATAACATAGGATATGTTGAATATATCACTTAAATATCATGTATGAACATTTCAATCAAGCACTCAATATCATTAAAAGCCAAAAAAGCAATCCTATTTTGATAATATTCTACAAGGCCTCCAAAAAAAGTATTATGAAAGTGATTTTTAAGTGTTTATTCACACAAACACTAAATTTGTGTACCTATTATGATTTCTCATATTGTTCATAAATTATGTATAATATGTGGATAAGAATTTCATGCACCTTTTAAATTATTGGTGAGAAAATGGTTATTCATGAAGAACTTTGATGTTTCATTGAACAGGTTAATGGACCATGGTAACATTCCTTTATTTTTTACGAAAATGTTGCAAAATATATCTACTTGTAGAACCAAAATATTTAAAATGCCATATTTCCCCAAAAATGAGAGCCTATTCGTCATAGATATTTTTTCAACGATCCTCGGTATTGGGTAATCAATATTTATAGGATTATTATACCTTATCTGCCTTCAATAATAATGTCAGAACAAGACTCCACGAAATATGTTATTTCATAAACCATTATGAATCACTAATGATATTATATTATTTTCAAATAAATTCCAATAATAATGTTGAATTATCTTATATGAGACAACATTCCATTCCTCACATTAATGCGATTACACTTGCATGAACCTCCACCTTTTTTCTTAGAATGCATATGTCAATAGTCGACACACAATATTTAGACTAAAATATTGTTTCCATTCACAAGTATATCATTATTAAAACAATAATTTTAATTAAACAATAATATTTCATTCATATAGTTCCTTCTTATAATATCCTCACAAACTTGGCCACTGAATGATCTTAGAAGCCTCTAGTTCCTTAGAATGTGTTCCAATCATCCAATCTTGGGTACTGGATCCATAAAGCATCACTAAAGGTAGGAGAAGAAGAATCGGGTTCAATAAAACATCACAGATAAATATATCACACAATCAACATTATATGCTTCATTAGAATGATGTAGAAACATTATTGTTCTATCACCTATTTGATAATAGTTTCTCGATACGTATGTGATCCTCTTTATTAATCAACCACAATTTATAAATTTAATGAAGTAAGTATGCGGTTTGGTCCCAATGATATCCTTAGTTGGCCTATACATTTCCAATCTCATGAAAATTGTCATGGGAATAAATTTAGATTATACATGGCCTATAATGATTTGATGCGGCCTCCGTTCGAAGAATCTCCAATGTGGTTGACTTTGAGTCCCTCAAGTGTGGTTGAGGGACAACCCTTGGAGTCTTTTGGTTGGACCATAAATTTTATGTGAGTCTTTCGAAAAAAAATTATTTATATCAATTATATAATAGATAAAACAAATAATTTCTCAATAGATGTTCTAGAAATGGCCTCCATCAAATCCCCTTCATGAAATTATAAAATGTTTCATATTCTTATTCATTTATTATGCATCATGGAAGCCTTAATTTATCATCTTTAGTAAATGGAAATAATCATTTTTATGTTCTTCATCTTATTTTAAGCAGTGTGTTATCCAAATATTATTTCATTTAAATTTAAATACCTACTCCAAAATTCATTTGATTTATAACATGGAGAATTATTAGGTAATTTTATCCAATTAATCCATAATTATTATATACTAATCATAACCAATAACAGAGATTTTTCATATCAATTTACAACCAATGAGTGCACCAAAATTTCGAAACTATCAGCACATAAATCATGGTGAATTGTCTTATTGAATTAGATATATGGAAACCATAACAAATTTCTAGGAATTATCACTAGTCATCTGGTATATTTCTCAAACTCTTTCCATATTTCTCTTTTGATTATTAATAATTAATCCTAGAGGAATTCATTATACGTTGACTTTTTATTCCATCAAAAATAATGAAAGACCATAATAATCAACCATACTCATGGTCTTTTAAATATAATCATTTAGTTTTTTTCAATACAATTTACCTAAATAAAGAAAAGGAATATTCAAACCATTATTTAAAATAAATACAAAGGTTTAATACATGAGTTTTTATAAATATTATTCCTTTTATTGAATTTGGAAATAAATTCTCTTTTTTATAAAAGAAAAAAGGAACTAAAAATTTGACTTAGACAATATCCTCTAGTTTGTCTACTATAAGCCTAAGTTGGTTAACCTAGTATGTAATACTAGAGATATTAAACATATGTTTTCTATGTTATATATTAATAACCATTACGGTGTTATAATGTTTAGAAATTACTTATTTATCAAAATCGGGTATGTATATTTTTTTTCAAAAAAAATATTCTCACTCACACTTTATAAAATAAATAAAAAATCTAAAGTTAAATAAATTTTTTTTATTAAACTTTAAATTATCTAACTTATCAATAAAAACTAACCCTTTATTCATATATTTGATATAATCAATTCGATGGAAACAAATATTAACTAGAATACCTCCATTATAATCTTTTGTAGATATTACCCGATCATGTGGAAATTCAGGGAATAACCCTCATAGAATATATATAATGTTTTCTCCTCTCAAAGGGTTTCAATCTATTTATTATACTAGGTGGATAATTTCATTAAACATTATTCAATATTTTCCAATTGATGATTAAACAATATAGCACAATTTATTTTTCCAGAAAATCTGCATTAATTATCAAAACTTGTTATCTTAAACTTTTTAAATTTATTTCTTCTCTAGAGATTGAACTTCAAACTCAATTACCTATAATATAAGCACATAAATACATCATAATAAGTAATGGAATATGGTTAAATCGTTATGAGCTTCTCAATAAGTGAAACATGGATGAGAATTTTCTCTCAACCGAGAGACTCTTTTCTATATAGATCTAACTTTTTTCTACTTTTTTTTTATTATGCCTATCCTATATTTACATTATAAGATATCATTAACAACATAGATTCTTTAGTTCCATTCACCTTTATCATTTTTTGGAATTTTTATCTTTACATATTATATAAGTTATATATCATCCCTTATACTTTTTTTTCAATCAATATCATCTACTATTGAAAAGGTAGAACTAGAATACAATTTAATATGATACATTTTTGTTCTAGAACATTTCCCAAAATTTTATTGAGATACTAGTTTTCTGTTTTTTACAAAATCTGATGAAATTCAAATTCTTCTTCATGTTAAATAATATATTTCCCTTTTCCTTTTCTATAGTTAGTTCATCATATTCAACATTTTTAATTTCACTAACAGCTTTGAAATTTTAAAGAAAATTCATTATACATTCCTTCTTAATGTATTCTATTTTTGGGAATCTAAAAGGATTATGGAATTTTTTAGTACCCTTCATTTATTATGTTATCAAACTTTTCTTAAGGGATGTCTGTAATCAATCCTATATTTTTCATCCTCTCCTAGATTGACTCTCTTATTGATGTCAGTATTCTCTTATTTAATTTATTTTCATATTTTTAGTGTTCCATTGTATTATCTCTATTTATATATGAAAGGTTTAAATTATTGGTTGACATGGTATTATTGTAATATATCCTATCATTTATCATTATTGTTGCTTTCCTCATAGATTTCATGACTATTTTTTACTGTATATTCTAAATGAGGAAATTTTTAAGAACATTTTCTTCGAAAATTGCTATGTAATTTTATTATCAAAAATATATTCATATTTAGGGGTTGGTATATACTAGAAGTCATCATAAATATTATCAATTATATTTTTATACCTATATTATTCTTCAAGAGACCCAAATATACCCTTTATTGAAATATTCCTCCTCTCATGTGAATTAAGCTTCAGTTTTATAGGATTACCTCATCACAATTTTATCCCCCTTCAATATAACCTTCTATAATTTTTATATATTAACACACTATTCCAATAATCATGTCATGATGTCCAAATTTCCTTCAACACGAAGAGTATCAAACAAGTATTCTTCATTTTCTTTTAGTATATGTATCACTAGATATAGTACCTTTCAGTTTCTATAATTGTATTTCCCTATTTAGAGCATAATTTTGGGAGATATATCTCCTGATATTTCTACTACCCAACCTTACTATTTTGTAGGATGAATAAAAATTTCTATCCAACCATATTTTTTAACATTTTTTATTTGAACTAGAACTAGATGATGATAATGAATTAATAGAAATATAACTATCTTTTGTAATTCATACCTTATTCCACGAGTTTATACAAGGTTGATCAAGAGATTATTTTTACTTATTATTTCTACCTATATGATTCCCTTTATAGAAAATATTCTAATCAATATTTATTAGAGAATAATACAATTTTTTGGTTTCACTTCCTTTAAATATTTAGGTGGAAGATTTATTCCTCTTAGCCACTTGAGATGTTCTAAAATTTGTCTCTTTCATATAATTCAATTCAATATAAAGGATTTATATATTTTAGGTTGAAGGAAAACTACACATTTTTAACTAATTTCATCCTACCTTATGATTTAATTTTAATTTAATTAATCTTATCTTCAATATATATACTACCTTTATTCAAAGAGTTTTCAAGGACGTTGATTCTTCTGGATTTAACTACCAATTATAATTCCTTAGCACTAATAATAGATTGATTAGAATCTCTAAGAACATAGATATTTAGAATATACTCTTCATGAAACATGGTCTTTTCTAACATTAACATGTTATAAAACATGAACTTACTTGTTATTACTTGTTCTTACTTTTATATGATCATCTATGAAATTCATTGAAATATTAAGTAATGTTTTTTTCATGGATTACATCGGTGAAGACATGTTAACTGATAGTGCAATCATAATCATCCATTGAAAATATTTTTCTATCATAGAATTCATTTCATTGAAAATAATCTCATATTCTTCCTTTGATTTAATGAGGACATTGAGAACATTACCCCTATTGAATTTTTTACTAACTGAATCCTCATATTTGTTAATTTCCCCTTCCTTTTTTCACTATAATTAAAAAATATCCATAAATGAGAGAAATATATATCAAATAACTATATTAGGAACATTATTCATATTTCATTAAAATTAATTGTATAATTATTCAACAATTTTGATAGATTTATCTTCCTCATACTCTATAAATCATGATAATGTATCATCATATAAATAATTTTCAACTGATTTGATTGGAATACATTGATCATTCTATTATTTCTTTTAGATTGTAGTCAATCTCTTTTCATACATATTATTATTATTCTTCTAAGTGTTGGTAGAGACATTATTCTATTATTCCATAAAAGTGGATGTTATATTATCCACCTAAGGAACTTTAGAATAATCCTCAAAGATGAAATTCATATACCACTTGTAAAAACATTATTCTAATTAGTGGAAGACCTACCTTCAAATACCACATGTATTGCAAAGATAGATTGTGCAAGGACATTAAGAGGGACAAGGGATAATCTGTGTACCAAATTTTTAATTAATTTTTACTTATTTTTATAATCACATGTTACTCTTGAACATATTCACCAATTTTTATTAATGTATATAGTGCTCGCTATCAATAATTACATACAAAAAAATTCATATAAAAAAACAACAAAACCAAAATATTTTTTCACAGTTTAGTACAATGAATTTCTCCTTGTCGTGATAAAACTATGGTTGTTTCATTTATTTTCTAATCCCTATATCATTATATATATTTTAAAATACAATATTTGGTGCACAATTATTAGGTAGAAAACTATCAATCTTCCTAAATAATAGAAATTATTTATAAAATTACCACTAGTTTTCAATGATGATTTTATAGTAGAATTACTGGTTATTAAAATATCTATAATAAAAACTCTATAAAATATATATATACTAAACAAATTGACTACTCATCCAATTGATAATCTTGTTCCTCAAAAAAGGTTTCTATTTGAACTGTGTCAGTAATATTTTGTGAATGTTTGACCGTTTCTCTATAATATGTGGAAGATTCTACATCCCCTCTAACATAATTTATTTTTTTAACTATTAAAAAAATAATATATCAACATAATGAAAATTTTCTTATTAATTGATAATAAAATGGTTTGGAAGATACTAATTATATCAATGATGTTCCCAACTTCAATTAAATGTGCACAAGAAGTTCAAAAAACTTCTTCTGTATTATTTTATACAAGATAAGACATGCACAATCATAACTCAATGATCTCTTAAATTATCTATTTCACATCATTCAATACATTCATGGATGTCTGGTACAGAAAAAATTCCATGCATGTCTATTATCTCTTTATATTTTTATGTGATCACTTCTGATGTTTAGGTTATATTATTAAGTGAGGTTGCTTTCATGAGTGCATGATAACAAGAATTTTTCACTTCTTCCTTCATGCTCTGTTGGTTACCTAAATTAAATATAATGTATTAATAATTAATACAATCACCCTCTAACATGAGAATACAAAAAATATATCATATTAATGATCATGATGTTTATTTATTAATTTGATATTAATTATTTAATGAGGTTTATGATTCATAAATTACCAAATTTTTAAGGGTTTTACATTATAATATATTTTTTACTAAGATTATTTATAAATAATTTTATTGTAATGAAATTATATATTCTATCAGCCACATATATTATCTATTTCATTATCTTATTTTTATTTATATAAATTAAATGTTTTCTATTAATTTTCTCCTCCTTATTTATTCAGATGATCAAACGATATTTTATAAGGAAAAAAATTGTGGAATATTTTTATTCCATGTCCATATTTTCAATAAAATGATTCCAGTAATGAATTTTAAAATTTTAAAATATTTATTAAGATATTTTTTAATGATTATTTTTATTCTATAAATTATTTTATAAGGAATATTAAACTTGTTAATTCAACAAAAGGTTTGAAAAGAATCATTATTTTAACATATATTAAACAAAAAACCTCTCCTTCCATCATGAACACTCAATGACATGAATATTAATTTATGTGATCCCAAAGTTCTTTTCACATTATTTTTTTCCCCTTAATATGTTTAGAAATTTTTATGTTTTAAATAAGTAATTTTGAAATTAAAAGTTTATTTTCCTAAACAAATATTGGCATGATCCTCAAATGTTTTTTTAGTCACTGATAACATCATTTAAATTTGTGTATTTTTCACTTGGAATATAATCATTTGATACCATTTAATTATATCGTTGTTTAATGTCTTTGATTATTCATTAAATATGAAACCATTTTTAATTTCCATGGGTTAAGATATAAAGAAATCATAAATATTATGTCAAATACTTTAATGGATTGAGATTATGTAGATGAGGGTTCAATTATATCCCTCAAATTCTTTATCAAATAATTAATTTTTTGAGATCAAGGGGTACATGGGTGGTTAACCCAATCGAGAAAACTGTACATGGGTTGTCATCCCAATCAAAATTTGGAACATGAGTGGTTATCCCATGTTTATAATGTAATTATTTTCATTGTTAGTATCCCTAAAATATGGTTTATATGAGTGTTATTATTCTACAATTTTTGAAAAAAAATTACAACATGATATTATACCAATTTTATACCCTCGTGGATAATAATATTTGATTGAATTATGATTCATGTCTTATTAAGTGCTAATAATTTTTCCATGACAACATATTATGATCTAGGAATTTCTGGGTATGATTTTCAAATGATGAAATTAGTTTTTTATATACCTATTCTCATGTTATTATTCAGAATGATAATTGGTTGATATATCCCATATTTACCCTTATTTATAATTTTATCCCACCCTTTATTATGTTACATTTTCCCTTTTATATGTAAATGGTTTTACGTATTATATTTCAAATAAGGATTCAATTTTTTATGAACCTAGTGGGATATGAGGTAGGCTTTTATACAGTGGATTTTATCAATAAATGTTTCCAAAGACACTATAAAATTATAGTTATAGCATGTATAATAATGATATATAATGAATATTTATCTAATAAGATGTATAAATTATGTATGAAATACTGGGCCAACCATAGTTAGTAAAAGTGAAAGGTTTATTTATTTATAGAAACAAGGTTGATGAAACCTCATAGAGAACCCCTGTAACTAAGAAAATTATAAGTTAACATCTGACGTTTTAGTATAAATTTAGTGTCATTGTAATAGAGAATATATCCTTATTAATATTATTCTAGGTAGATATGGGTATGGAATATATGAACCTTGGGATAAAAACCCTTAAAGGGATCTATTGGGTATTAAATCAATTATCACCAGTGCACAGTTAATGAGCCTATGACTGTATGCCTAGCTAGTCAATTCAAAGGAGTATGGTAAGTTTAATTAATATGTTCATTAGGAAAAATGAAGGATTTTTTGAATTGGTAGTGATATTGGATGACCTAGGTTAAACATAACGTGGAATATATTGAACGAAAATTATCCTTATATAGAAATCATATGACAGATTATCAAAATTATATAGTGACTCGTCATGATTATTATTTCGTACAATATTCATATTTGTTTTAATAAAGGGGTGTGACTAGGATAAATCTATTAACACTGACTGTGATGGATAGTGGACTGATTTTAATCATGGGAAAACAGAAGAAATGGGATATGGAATGTTAATGAATATGATAATCCATATCTAACTGTCCTGATATATGATTAAAATCCTAAACATTGGTGACATTCTAAATGATCAAATTATGAGAAAAATGGATTTTCATCAAGGCCATATAAGAAATAAGATATATATTTTTATATGTTGAGAATTGTGTAAGATGCACCATAGTAAATTTCATAAAATAATGGGATGATGTATTATGTGTGAAAATAGATGGAATAAGGAAATTATTTTAGAGAAATAAAATAATTTGTTGATGGAAATAATGTGCATCCTAATGTTACATTTATACCTCATTGTATTATATGCAAGGAACATGGCCATTATCTTTGTAAAATCCCTAATCAAAATATTATCTGTAAGTGTAAGGAAAGTTCTTTGATATTCTAATCATTGATGTGGAATGATTAAAGTGATTATGTATTGGGAACCATGAATTAAAAGTTTTTTTTATCAATGTTTATATGGTTATAATAATCCTAAAACATATAAGGATTTTTTAACAATAGTATTTCAGTATGGTTTTCAAAACATATATTGAATATAACTAAAAACATAGAAACATGTTAAATTTCTAAAGTGATGTCTTTGAAAAAAAATGATTGTGGGATAAATAAAACTTAATATTTTAATTATTCTTAGATAATAATGTTTTGTTGGGATAAATAGATTATTTATATTGACAATGTAAATAGGATAGAATTGGTGACCCTGAAAAAGATTAGTTATTTGATGACAACTAAATTTATGTTATATTGATAATGATTAATTAATTTTTTTGATTTATAATATATATTTAATAGTGTGTAAGATTATTTAATATATAAGGATATTTTTACTTCTGGTAAAACTATAAATTTCCATTATGGTTTTATAGTGATTCATGTTATCATACTGTTTTAGGAGAATATATGATCTGGGTATTGACATGTATATTATTTTAATTTAAGATATCCTTTTTTGTTATTTGGAATTTTAAAAAAGTTGATTCTAGAAATTTTGTGATACTTTTTAAAAAATTTAGTATTTTGAATACAAGTTAAGAATTATTTGATGAGTTTTTTAATTTATCTATGTATGGAAAGAGGTATCCAATTTACTATGTACTAATATTGAAACCATTGAGATACAAATTTTTGTTAATAGTTTATTTATATTATTTATCAAAGAATGTACTAATATTTTCTGTTTTCAGTAAATAAATAGAGTTAAGAAAAATATATTATAATACATTTAGTGATGTAATGATATTTTATATATTAATTATAGTGAATTAGGCATGAAAAAATAATATTGTTCATTCATCACTGGAATATGTTATAAACATAAATAGAATCTAATTGAAACATAAAACCAAATAATGAAATTACATTAAATGATTATAAGAAATATTTTTTTTAATTTTATTATTTAAAATGGTAAAATAATTTAACAAATATAGGTATATGATCTTGAAAATGAAAAATATTTTCTTCTTATATTCATTTCTGATTAGTTTATGGTATTTTCACTGCAAAAAATGTATGGTTTTGTAGTTATTAACATCCTCATTAACATGTTATAAATCACTATATATTATTCTTTCAACATTATCTTTATCTTATATGTATATATTTTCACTTTCCATTATTTTTTTATCTAGGAACCTAATTATGTGTTTTCACAGGTAAGCATTATGTTTCAAAATTCCTCTTTTAGAAAAGGTGTTTTATTATCTATTTTTAAAAATGTGAATTTAAAAAAATATATTATCAAATATTGAACCCTTGATTAGTGAGATAAAATTTTGGCGAAAGAAATTTATATTATATAGTGGATGTAACACATAGAAAATTTAGAATAAGAGAATAAAATGCTTCATAGATTGCTTAATATACAACACTATGTTTCAACCATATTATGATATTTTATAAAAATATTATAATTAAAATATGTCCATTATAACCTAGATGTTAAACTAGAAGTTATAAATTTTAACAACACCAACATAAAATATAAATTTATAGGCTTTATATTAGAATAATTTTTTATAACTTTATTAAAAAATTCTCTATTTAAAAAATATCTTTTTTCTAAAATGTTATTTATATCATTTTATGTTTAAAATTTATAATTAATTTTAATTTTTTAAGACATTATATTTTAGGAAGTGAATATTTTTTTAAATTATGAATTTTAATATTAGAATAAGTTCATTTTTAGGATTTTTCTAAAAATATTTATTTTTAAGTGAATCGTGATAAATATCAATTTTTTGTAAAATTAGAATTTATTTCCATTGCATCTAGTACTTTAAAAACACTTTAATTTTTATTTTGTTCTTTATATAATATAAATATTATAGTTCTATAAATAATCCAATTGATTTTCTTGGAATAATTATTATACATTTTTTTATTTTTTTTTATTTTTTGGATTTAGAACAAATTTTTCTAAAAACTTTTTTCTTTTAATTTTATTAATTTATATTAAAATTTATTCATTCTAAGTATATAAATTTAATCTTTTAGAATATATTTAATACTTTAAATAATGTGGTTCTAATTAGGAACATCCTAATCTATTATTTTTTATCATTAAAAAAAGTAATCATTGTAAATATTAGTCACCTCGATATGGGTAAAACATGTAAAATTTGGTTTAAACTATTATAAGAGTATTTTAAATGTCTCTAAAACATGAATTTATACAATTTATGAGTTTTTTATGAAAAATATATCCCATATATGAAGATATTTCTAGTTATTTCCATTTTCCATTGATTACATCATTTAATGATTTTTATGAAATAGATAAATTAAAAATGTCACTCTATTGATTTTAGTATATATTATATGTTTTCATGGTGATAGAAATGACTTTTTAATGAATCTATATAGATATTTTGAAATTAAATAAACAATTTTTATGATATAAATTAATTATTTATTTTTTTGGATTTATAAATTTCCATAAATTCATAAGCAATGAAGACTCAATGATTTTTAAAATAGAAGAAAAAATCTAGTAAATAATTTTAAGTACATTAAAAGAATTTTTTTTGGAATAACTATGGTGTTACCTAAGATCTATGGTAAAATTTAATATATTATTTATGGTAAATATTTTTAAATTTTAAATCATTTTTTTCTTGATGACACTAATTCCAAATTAAAAGAATTTTCCCCAAAACACTTTAATGATATTTTATGATAAGAAATATTTAATTAAGTTACATTTAATTGACAAAAATATATCAAAATAATATTTATGGAATATAAAATGGTCTAATATTCAATTTAGGGACTATTTTGATCCATTTTTCAAATTATATGTAATATTTTGACATGTAATGTCGAAAAAATCTATTACAAAGATTATGTTTAAAAATGTATAGAAAAGGTGTTAATCTAAAAGATTATGTTTAAAATGACATCATAACCTATAAAAAATTTATTTTTAGAAGTTATTGATACTTTTTAATGAACTCTCTTTGAAATTATAGTCATTTTATTCCATGTTACATTGTATAATATATCATATATTTAAATCATATATGTAATTCAATGTTTGTCATCTTTATACATATAAAAGGGAAATTATTTTTCTCTCTAATTAATTACATGTGAATCTTCTATATAATAAAATACCTACCCTAATTAATTACTATATTTTTGAAAATAATTTTATATCTTCATTTATACCCTTATGTGCATCCTAATAATTCATAAGTTGAAATCCAAATAGTGTCTCCCAAATAAGAGGTAATTGTCTCAACTGAATCCATTAATGTTTATTTCTTCTTCTCCCTCTAATAAATCCATTACATCCACATAAAACTAATGAATTGAATATATTAAATATAATTAATAGTTATTACAATAATTCATAAAACATTATTTTAATCATTTTAATCTATTGAAAAATTAATATATCACTATTGTATATGCGTAGACTACCACATCCACATAGAAATGCAATTCATTTTCAATAACCAGCTATATTTTATGGTTATAATGATAGATTTACTAAATATATATGATATATTTATGTATTTAAGTTTAATTATTTATTAGATTTTAATTTTCTTTTTATTCTTATTTTCAATAAAAAATGAAAATAACATTCATACATATGTACAGACTACTGTCTCAATTAAATGTGTAATTAATTTTTCTATATTTCAATTTTATGGATGGATAAAAATAAGAATATATATTTAATATATATGATATAAATTAATTGATTAACATTTTATGGATTATGTAATTGAAATCAAGGTGGATGGACTATAATATCCAAATAAAAACATTACTTAAAAATGAAATATTAAACACCTCCAAATGAGGATTTTCATAAAACAATTATTAACAAATGGGATTGAAAGGTTAAAAATTATTAAAAAATAATATATTTTAAGTATTTAATTTTTTTTGGATTTATAATGAATCTTAATTTATAATACTGTGGATTAGATCTCTTATGATCCATTTTGTATATAAGGTAAGGGTTTTGCATCTCAATTTCTTTTGTAGAGACATGTTTGATGTTATGAAACTATTTATATTTATGAGGAATATTTTTTACCCCTTTGACATGATATATAATTTATCCTTCCAAATTAATTGTATTTACATTTATAATTTAAATAATTTCATTGAAGGGGTTATTGTTTAGACGCTACGAAAATGGTAAGGGGTTTTTATCATAGTGTTGTTTCTCTAAGACATATTCCATATTCAGAACATGTTTCTTTCATGTGGTGTATATACATACTATTTGATTTGTTAAATCATGAATATATTTATATTAATAATATTTAATGATTCATTTATTTTTATTTCTTTAATCGGTCGAAATATTCATATTTTACCAATGAGGAAGGGGATTTATGTTATAAATTAATTTTTATCGAGATTGTTTATTCTTAAATTAAAAATATGGAAATTATAATATATATCCCAAAAAATCATATTCATTAAATTCACTTCTATTTTTTTGAATTTTTTATTTTTTTCATTCATTTTCCACTACATAAATTATTAAATGTCTTAAATAATTATTTTACGAAAAAATAACATTGTTTTTCAGTTTGATTGGAAATGTTTTTATTTTAGTCCCATAATTTCTTTAAAATAATTGGAATAATTAATTTTATAGTACATAATGATTTATTATATTCATTTTATACATTTTTTAATTAATATAAATTCTTTTTAAAATAAGTCTCATTATGATTTTATAAATGTGTTACTTTTACCATGGGTTTGAATAAAATCATTCTTTTAATGTATAACACAAAAATTTATATTCCCACATTCATTACCATTCAATGATTTTAAAATTTCATTAAATTTTTAAATTAATATTTTCAATTAAAATGTTTCCTTAATATGTTGAAATTTTTATAACTAAAATAATTTTTTTCTAAATTAAAATTTTATTTAAGAAATATACTATTATATTTTAAATTAGTTTCTATCTACGATGAAATCCTTTAACATTAATTATGTTTAACTAATATTAGGATCCTATGATTTTATATTTATATTCATCTAAATATATTATGATTATAATGATGAAATATAGTAGAAACCCATTTTATTTTCCATGGGTTAACCTATAATGATATTATCAATATTTTTATGATCTTATGGCATATATATGAATAGATTATGAATATGTAACTAGTGGGTACATTATAACACACCAATTAATTGTTTATAGAATAATATTTTATGATATAAAATGGTATAAGGATGTTTATCCTGATCCTAAAAAGGGCACACAAGAAGTTATATCAATCAAAAAATAAGGTAAACTTGTTTTTATAAAAATCCTAAAAAGTGATGTTTATCTTAGTGGGTTTCCTTGAGATAATATTATTATGATTTTGAATATCCCAAAAATTATGAAAGTTTTTTAAGAAATGATTTATGAAAAAGTTATGATATCAAAAATAATTATCTTTTATTTCATTATGATTCATGTCTAATAATCTTCTAGGCTTTATGAAATGACTCAGGATTATGATATGTAAATTTTTTGGTATGATTTTCATATCTCAATATCGATTCTCATAACCATAAGCTCATTTTATGCTTAAAAATTATTAGTGATTTGTATCTCACTTTTTTAACCTTACATAACAACATTGCTCACCCATTATTATGTTTCCTCTTCTCTATGATATAATGAATGTTTTTATGTATGATATGTATATGAAGGGTTATAATTGTGAATGAATTATTGGGAGATGATGTAGATACATTATGTGTCATTTATTTAAATATAGATATTTCCAAATGCACTAAAAATTTATGGTATCTTCATAGATCATGATGATATGTAAAGAATATTAATATAATAATATGTAATATTGATATATGAAATTAGTGTTTTTTAAAATAAACATTAAATAATGATTAATAATTTATAACTAGACATGTGCACCAATTAATTATATTGAAAGGTAGAATAAATAGTAACTGCACATGTAACATTTAATTATATATAGAAATTCAATTTTATATATAATATATCTATATATAATAAATATTAAATTAGATATTTCTATTTATAATATATATAAATCTAAATATATATCACACACATATATATTAATAAATATTACCTACACATATATATATATTATGTATTAAGTAGCTAATATTTGATATATTTCATATTCGTTTAATTAAAAATTAAAATAAAAATATATCCCACTTAAAATAAAAAACATTATAAAATTTTATCCAAAGTATTTGGATGAAAAATTATAAATTTTCAAAAAATATTTGGGTGGCTATTTCAAATATTTATGTCGTTGACGTAAAATATAAATCTAATATTTATTTATAAAATCATAAATAAATTTTTTTATATAATCTAATAACCCATGTGTATGTAAAATCATTTTCCATTTTCCATGTCATTAGGTATAAGCATGAGATATAGATCAATTAAACGAAATATATTCATGTAATTTGTTTTTTAATTCTTAAACAGGGATGACAAAATACATCAAACTTATTGTGAATTGAAATACTCATTCTTTGTTTGACTCAATCAATTATCATGAAGTCTTACATATCACAGTGTTTAGAAAATAAATTTTAGGCTTCTATAAATTTCCATTCATGTTTTTTTATATTTCCAAATATTACAAAATTAGTTTATTCTAGGAATGAAATAATATGAAATCGAAATTAATTGTTTTTAAAAAAGTACTCTCTTGAATCATAAATTTATGGAAATTTGAGGGAAATACCTTAAAATAAAAATTTAAATACATTAATGAGCCTCTCAATGTTTCTTATCTCAATCCATTCACCTCACATGAAATGATATAACATGAAGCTTATGGTATCATTATGTATATCTTACTACAAAAATGACTTTAACACACTATCCTAATATAACAATACATACAGGATGGTTCTTAGGTGTGGATAGAACATGGAATAATAAGACATCTAAATCATTATGATCCTAATACAACATTAAAAAATATAATACTCCAAAATAGTGATAATTTTAAATTTTCCTACTTTTAATGTGACAATGTTACAAATATTTTAATAAACCATCAACCCGTGATTAGTAATTTGGGGAAAAAATCAGACATCTCCCAATATAAATAATGATAATCTACCATATATATCATTCTAAAATATTATTCAAAAATATCATAAGTATTTTATACATAGTGATAATATATTACCCCCTTTATTTTTTTCTATACATGGCTTTGTAGGAATATATACTATAACTGAAAACATATATATATATATATATATATTAATTCCTATGATTTATAATATCATAAAGGATGTGATATCATAAAATGCTATGTTTTATTACTAGTTATATTAATATTTCTAGGATTGAAATATTATCCCATTCAAAAATATATGGGGTAACCAGAAGTTAGTTATAAATATCCTATTAGAAAAAATATCTTTTTCCAGATCAATTGATAAAATGTATTCAAATTAAATTATTTAATCAACCATTATTGTATTCTCTGAAAATTTCCAATTAAAAAATTTTCATTTATACATAACATAATATTAGAATTTGATTTCAAATTTCATTATATGCATTAATGATGATATTGTTATTACAATTTATGACAAGTTGTTCATGTCAACATATAAAAATAATATAAACATTGTGAATTTTAATTATTTATATATATTAATTGAATTTATATATTGACTTATACTAGGATTAATTTGAATCCTATCATCATTATAAAAGTACAAAACACATTTGGGAATATCAATAACTTTCATTCCTTACTCTGGTTATTTCATTGAATATAAATTAATGATTGTAACAATGTATATGTCTGAACTAATACATAAAGCCATATTGGTGTATCGTTATATATCGTTATACTCAAAGGATATGATAGTTATATCAATTAAATAAACATGATGTTAATCATATGGAAATACACTTAGTAATTGAACAATATATATAAACCCCCCCACACACAACTATGAGAATCCATATTATGTCCATCAATGAATATTTTTATATTAATACATTTTTAACATTATTTTATATTTAAGAATCTCTTATATAATATTAGATACAATGACCTTAAATATGTTTCCGTAAAGGTACACTATATTGGCGTTTAATTTAAAGATTTCATAATATAATAATTTTATAATAATAGAATGACTATTATATAATTACATATCATAATAGGAGATGAATTTTTTTATTGTATATTCCATTAATTTCCCTAAAACATTTCACCACCAGTCATTTCCTATAAGTATACACTATCCCATCCAAGCTAGTCTTTCTATTAAAGACCCATCTATACCCTTTATGTTTTAACCATTATTTAAATCAATAAAATTCAAAACATGAATGGAATATATCGATTTCATTTCAATTTTAATGGTTCCAAACACTATATTTGATTACTAACTCCTTACTTGTGATGACCTCATTACCCTTTTTGAATCAAACCAAATTTATCATGAATTATACCATTTTTGGGTTCAAAACATCACCACGGACCAGTCTACTGTATCTATTTTTCATATATACACATTTCATATTAGAAAATAATGATAATAATAATGACTATATTAATTATAGGTTTTAGATGTCAAGATAATTATTTTCTATAAATAAAAAAATAAATATTTATGTTTTCATTTCATAGAAAATGAACTCTTTACAAACAACCCTTAACTAAAAATAATTATAATAAATTAAATGATAACATCTCTAACTATTACAAGTGTTTCTTAAATTGCCTTAGATTGTTCATATTTTTATTTAAATATCATATTTTTATGAATTATATCTTCATAATGATTAATTTATGTTATTTTATACAACTTAATATTGATTTTGTAATTATCGATTGAGTCAGTAGTGGGAACCCATTATAAAATAGGACCCTATTGGTGTGAAATGTATGAGACCTTCTCAATTTCCATTGGTTTGTGTATACCATTATACATGAAAATATATGGGTTAACATGTGATCACATGTTTACAGTGTAAATAAAACAAGTTAAAACCCCATGATCCAAAAATCTATAGAAATATGTGAGTTAAAAATTCCTAATTCTTAAAAGATAAACCAATCACAGAAAATGGATAATAAAACATTCTCTGAAACAAATTGTATCAATAATCTTTGATTTATTCTTTTATTTTATCTAAACCAACTAAATTATGGTTGGACACTGCTTAGCTATAATGTTTTCCTCTACCTATTGAAATTTTTTGGGATTATAATGATTGTGGTTTCCCAATATGTTCATATCGAGTTGAGGCCATATAGAAGACAAGTCCTCATCATGGACTTAACATTAATGTGGTTTCATTCCCTTTGATAGATACAAATATTGATATTATTATAGTTCTTTCTAAGGAATCCTCTTGTATCCAATATAAAATATTTTATCTAATAATTCAGGTAGCTTTATAAAAAGGATTTTATGATTTAGGTGAAATGAAACATGATAAAAACAAGGGGATAAGGATGTCAATCTAATTTCAACTTTTATAATAAAAAAGGTAACATCATTAGTTATAATGACGAACTTATCGATACAAAATTTTCTTTTAAAATGAATAAATAAAATTGTAATAATTTTTATGAAAAATTAAAAATATTTTCCCTTGATGTTGGATATTTTCTTCTACTAGTCAACATTACATAATAAATACAAAATTTTTTATTTCATTTTTTCATAGTATTTATGTACTATTGTTATGAAGAATGATTATAAGTTGTCTTATTATTTAGTTTAATGTGAAATGAAAAATGATAAAAACAAGGGGATAAGGATGTCAATCTAATTTCAACTTTTATAATAAAAAAGGTATCATCATTAGTTATAATGACGAACTTATCGATACAAAATTTTCTTTTAAAACGAATAAATATAACTGTAATAATTTTTATGAAAATTTAAAAATATTTTTCCTTGATGTTGGATATTTTCTTCTACTAGTCAACATTACATAATAAATAAAAAAAATTTATTTCATTTTTTCATAGTATTTATGTACTATTGTTATGAAGAATGATTATAAGTTGTCTTATGTTTTTTCAAAGATCCTCGGTATTGGGTAATCAATATTTATAGGATTATTATACCTTATCTGCCTTCAATAATAATGTCAGAACAAGACTCCACGAAATATGTTATTTCATAAACCATTATGAATCACTAATGATATTATATTATTTTCAAATAAATTCCAATAATAATGTTGAATTATCTTATATGAGACAACATTCCATTCCTCACATTAATGCGATTACACTTGCATGAACCTCCACCTTTTTTCTTAGAATGCATATGTCAATAGTTGACACACAATATTTAGACTAAAATATTGTTTCCATTCATAAGTATATCATTATTAAAACAATAATTTTAATTAAACAATAATATTTCATTCATATAGTTCCTTCTTATAATATCCTCACAAACTTGGCCACTGAATGATCTTAGAAGCCTCTAGTTCCTTAGAATGTGTTCCAATCATCAAATCTTGGGTACTGGATCCATAAAGCATCACTAAAGGTAGGAGAAGAAGAATCGGGTTCAATAAAACATCACAAATAAATATATCACACAATCAACATTATATGCTTCATTAGAATGATGTAGAAACATTACTATTCTATCACCTATTTGATAATAGTTTCTCGATACGTATGTGATCCTCTTTATTAATCAACCACAATTTATAAATTTAATGAAGTGAGTATGCGGTTTGGTCCCAATGATATCCTTAGTTGGCCTATACATTTCCAATCTCATGAAACTTGTCATGGGAATAAATTTAGATTATACATGGCCTATAATGATTTGATGCGGCCTCCATTCGAAGAATCTCCATTGTGGTTGACTTTGAGTCCCTCAAGTGTGGTTGAGGGACAACCGTTGGAGTCTTTTGGTTGGACCATAAATTTTATGTGAGTCTTTTGAAAAAAAAATATTTATATCAATTATATAATAGATAAAACAAATAATTTCTCAATAGATGTTCTCGAAATGGCCTCCATCAAATCCCCTTCATGAAATTATAAAATGTTTCATATTCTTATTCATTTATTATGCATCATCGAAGCCTTAATTTGTCATCTTTAGTAAATGGAAATAATCATTTTTATGTTCTTCATCTTATTTTAAGCAATGTTTTATCCAAATATTATTTCATTTAAATTTAAATACCTACTCCAAAATTCATTTGATTTATAACATGGAGAATTATTAGGTAATTTTATCCAATTAATCCATAATTATTATATACTAATCACAACCAATCACATAGATTTTTCATATCAATTTACAACCAATGAGTGCACCAAAATTTCGAAACTATCATCACATAAATCATGGGGAATTGTCTTATTGAATTAGATATATGGAAACCATAACAAATTTCTTGGAATTATCACTAGTCATCTGGTATATTTCTCAAACACTTTCCATATTTCTCTTTCTATTATTAATAATTAATCATAGAGGAATTCATTATACGTTGACTTTTTATTCCATCAAAAATAATGAAAGACCATAATAATCAACCATACTCATGGTCTTTTAAATATAATCATTTAGTTTTTTTCAATAAAATTTACCTAAATAAAGAAAAGGAATATTCAAACCATTATTTAAAATAAATACAAAGGTTTAATACATGAGTTTTTATAAATATTATTCCTTTTATTGAATTTGGAAATAAATTCTCTTTTTTATAAAAGAAAAAAGGAACTAAAAATTTGACTTAGACAATATCCTCTAGTTTGTCTACTATAAGCCTAAATTGGTTAACCTAGTGTGTAATACTAGAGATATTAAACATAGGTTTTCTATGTTATATATTAATAACCATGACGGTGTTATAATGTTTAGAAATTACTTATTTATCAAAATCGGGTATGTATATTTTTTTTCATAAAAATATACTCCCTCACATTTTATAAAATAAATAAAAAATATAAAGTTAAATAAATTTTTTTATTAAACTTTAAATGATCTAACTTATCAATAAAAACTAACCCTTTATTCATATATTTGATATAATCAATTCGATGGAAAAAAATATTAATTAGAATACCTCCATTATAATCTTTTGTAGATATTACCTGATCATGTGGAAATTCAGGGAATAACCCTCATAGAATATATATAATGTTTTCTCCTCCCCAAGGGTTTCAATCTATTTATTATACTAGGTGGATAATTTCATTAAACATTATTCAATATTTTCCAATTGATGATTAAACAATATAGCACAATTTATTTTTCCAGAAAATCTGCATTAATTATTAAAACTTGTTATCTTAAACTTTTTAAATTTATTTCTCCTCTAGAAAATGAACTTCACACTCAATTACCTATAATATAAGCACATAAATACATCATAATAAGTAATGGAATATGGTTAAATCATTATGAGCTTCTCAATAAGTGAAACATGGATGAGAATTTTCTCTCAACCGAGAGACTCTTTTCTATATAGATCTAACTTTTTTCTACTTTTTTTCTTATGCCTATCCTATATTTACATTATAAGATATCATTAACAACATAGATTCTTTAGTTACATTCACCTTTATCATTTTTTGGAATTTTTATATTTAGATCTTATATAAGTTATATATCATCCCTTATACTTTTTTTCAATCATTATCATCTAATATTGAAATGGTAGAACTAGAATACAATTTAATATGATACATTTTTGTTCTAGAACATTTCCCCAAATTTTATTGAGATACTAGTTTTCTGTTTTTTACAAAATCTGATGAAATTCAAATTCTTCTTCATGTTAAATAATATTTTTCCCTTTTCCTTTTCTATAGTTAGTTCATCATCTTCAACATTTTTAATTTCACGAACAGCTTTGAAATTTTAAAGAAAATTAATTATACATTCCTTCTTAATGTATTCTATTTTTGGGAATCTAAAAGGATTATGGAATTTTTTAGTACCCTTCATTGAATATGTTATCAAACTTTTCTTAAGGGATGTCTGTAATCAATCCTATATTTTTCATCCTCTCCTAGATTGAATCTCTTATTGATGTCAGTATTCTCTTATTTAATTTATTTTCATATTTTTAGTGGTCCATTGTATTATCTCTATTTATATATGAAAGGTTTAAATTATTGGTTGACATGGTATTATTGTAATATATCCTATCATTTATCTTTCTTGTTGCTTTCCTCATAGATTTCATGACTATTTTATACTGTATATTCCAAATGAAGGACTTTTTAAGAACATTTTCTTCGAAAATTGCTATGTAATTTTATTATCAAAAATATATTCATATTTAGGGGTTGGTATATACTAGAAGTCATCATAAATATTATCAATTATATTTTTATACCTATATTATTCTTCAAGAGACCCAAATATACCCTTTATTGAAATATTCCTCCTCTCATGTGAATTAAGCTTCAGTTTTATAGGATTACCTCATCACAATTTTATCCCCCTAAAATATAACCTTCTATAATTTTTATATATTAACAAACTATTCCAATAATCATGTCATGATGTCCAAATTTCCTTCAACACGAAGAGTATCAAACAAGTATTCCTCATTTTCTTTTAGTATATGTATCACTAGATATAGTACCTTTCAGTTTCTATAATTGTATTTCCCTATTTATAGGATAATTTTGGGAGATATATCTCCTGATATTTCTACTACCCAACCTTACTATTTTGGAGGATGAATAAAAATTTCTATCCAACCATATTTTTTAACATTTTGTATTTGAACTAGAACTAGATGATGATAATGAATTAATAGAAATATAACTATCTTTTGTAATTCATACCTTATTCCACAAGTTTATACAAGGTTGATCAAGAGATTATTTTTACTTATTATTTCTACCTATACGATTCCCTTTACAGAAAATATTCTAATCAATATTTATTAGAGAATAATACAATTTTTTGGTTTCACTTCCTTTAAATATTTAGGTGGAAGATTTATTCCTCTTAGCCACTTGAGATGTTCTAAAATTTGTCTCTTTCATATAATTCAATTCAATATAAAGGATTTATATATTTTAGGTTGAAGGAAAACTACTCATTTTTAACTAATTTCATCCTACCTTATGATTTAATTTTAATTTAATTAATCTTATCTTCAATATATATACTACCTTTATTCAAAGAGTTTTCAAGGTCGTTGATTCTTCTGGATTTAACTACCAATTATAATTCCTTAGCACTAATAATATATTGATTAGAATCTCTAAGAACATAGATATTTAGAATATACTCTTCATGAAACATGGTCTTTTCTTACATTAATATGTTATAAAACATGAACTTACTTGTTCTTACTTGTTCTTACTTTTATATGATCATCTATGAAATTCATTGAAATATTAAGTAATGTTTTTTTCATGGATTACATCGGTGAAAACATGTTTACTGATAGTGCAATCATAATCATCCATTGAAAATATTTTTCTATTATAGAATTCATTTCATTGAAAATAATCTCATATTCTTCCTTTGATTTAATGAGGACATTGAGAACATTACCCCTATTGAATTTTTTACTAACTGAATCCTCATATTTATTAATTTCCCCTTCCTTTTTCACTATAATTAAAAAATATCCATAAATGAGAGAAATATATATCAAATAACTATATTAGGAACATTATTCATATTTCATTAAAATTAATTGTATAATTATTCAACAATTTTGATAGATTTATCTTCCTCATACTCTATAAAGCATGAGAATGTTTCATCATATAAATAATTTTCAACTGATTTGATTGGAATACATTGATCATTCTATTATTTCTTTTAGATTTTAGTCAATCTCTTTTCATACATATTATTATTATTTTTCCAAGTGTTGTTAGAGACATTATTCTATTATTCAATAAAGGTGGATGTTATATTATCCACCTAAGGAACTTTAGAATAATCCTCAAAGATGAAATTAATATACCACTTGTAAAAACATTATTCTAATTAGTGGAAGACCTACCTTCAAATACCACATGTAGTGCAAAGATAGATTGTGCAAGGACATTAAGAGGGACAATGGATAATCTGTGTACCAAATTTTTAATGAATTTTTACTTATTTTTATAATCACATGTTACTCTTGAACATATTCACCAATTTTTATTAATGTATATAGTGCTCACTATCAATAATTACATACAAAAAAATCATATAAAAAAACAACAAAACCAAAATATTTTTTCACAGTTTAGTACAATGAATTTCTCCTTGTCGTGATAAAACTATGGTTGTTTCATTTATTTTCTAATCCCTATATCATTATATATATTTTAAAATACAATATTTGGTGCACAATTATTAGGTAGAAAACTATCAATCTTCCTAAATAATAGAAATTATTTATAAAATTACCACTAGTTTTCAATGATGATTTTATAGTAGAATTACTGGTTATTAAAATATCTATAATAAAAACTCTATAAAATATATATATACTAAACAAATTGACTACTCATCCAATTGATAATCTTGTTCCTCAAAAAAGGTTTCTATTTGAACTGTGTCAGTAATATTTTGTGAATGTTGGACCGTTTCTTTATAATATGTTGAAGATTCTACATCCCCTCTAACATAATTTATTTTTTTAACTATTAACAAAATAATATATCAACATAATGAAAATTTTCTTATTAATTGATAATAAAATGGTTTGGAAGATACTAATTATATCAATGATGTTCCCAAATTCAATTAAATGTGCACAAGAAGTTCAAAAAACTTCTTCTGTATTATTTTATGCAAGATAAGACATGCACAATCATAACACAATGATGTCTTAAATTATCTATTTCACATCATTCAATACATTCATGGATGTCTGGTACAAAAAATATTCCTTGCATGTCTATTATCTCTTTATATTTTTAAGTGATCACTTCTGATGTTTAGGTTATATTATTAAGTGAGGTTTCTTTCATGAGTGCATGATCACAAGAATTTTTCACTTCTTCCTTCATGCTCTGTTGGTTACCTAAATTAAATCTAATGTATGAATAATTCATACAATCACCCTCTAACACGAGAATACAAAAAATATATCATATTAATGATCTTGATGTTTATTTATTCATTTGATATTAATTTTTTAATGAGGTTTATGATTCATAAATTATCAAATTTTTAAGGGTTTTACATTATAATATAATTTTTACTAAGATCATTTATAAATAATTTTATTATAATGAAATTATATATTCTATCAGTCACATATATTATCTATTTCATTATTTTATTTTTATTTATATAAATTAAATGTTTTCTATTAATTTTCTCCTCATTATTTATTCAGATGATCGAACAATATTTTATAAGGAAAAAAATTGTGGAATATTTTTATTCCATGTCCATATTTTCAATAAAATGATTCCAGTAATGAATTTTAAAATTTTAAAATATTTATTAAGATATTTTTTAATGATTATTTTTATTCTATAAATTATTTTATAAGGAATATTAAACTTGTTAATTCAACAAAAGGTTTGAAAAGAATCATTATTTTAACATATATTAAACAAAAAACCTCTCCTTCCATCATGAACACTCAATGACATGAATATTAATTTATGTGATCCCAAAGTTCTTTTCACATTATTTTTTCCCCTTAATATGTTTATAAATTTTTATGTTTTAAATAAGAAATTTTGAAATTAAAAGTTTATTTTCCTAAACAAATATTGGCATGATCCTCAAAAGTTTTTTTAGTCACTGATAACATCATTTAAATTTGTGTATTTTTCACTTGGAATATAATCATTTGATACCATCCTTATTAATTATATCGTTGTTTAATGTCTTTGATTATTCAATAAATATGAAACCATTTTTAATTTCCATGGGTTAGGATATAAAGAAATGATAAATATTATGTAAAATACTTTAATGGATTGTGATTATGTAGATGAGGGTTCAATTATATCCCTCGAATTCTTTATCTAATAATTAATTTTTTGAGCTCAAGGGGTACATGGGTGGTTAACCCAATCGAGAAAACTGTACATGGGTTGTCATCCCAATCAAAATTTGGAACATGAGTGGTTATCCCATGTTTATAATGTAATTATTTTCATTGTTAGTATCCCTAAAATATGCTTTATATGAGTGTTATTATTCTACAATTTTTGAAAAAAAATTACAACATGATATTATACCAATTTTATACCCTCGTGGATAATAATATTTGATTGAATTATGATTCATGTCTTATTAAGTGCTAATAATTTTTCCATGACTACATATTATGATCTAGGAATTTCTGGGTATGATTTTTAAATGATGAAATTAGGTTTTTATATACCTATTCTCATGTTATTATTCAGAATGATAATTGGTTGATATATCCCATATTTACCCTTATTTATAATTTTATCCCACCCTTTATTATGTTACATTTTCCCTTTTATATGTAAATGGTTTTACGTATTATATTTCAAATAAGGATTCAATTTTTTATGAACCTAGTGGGATATGAGGTAGACTTTTATACAGTGTATTTTATCAATAAATGATTCCAAAGACACTATAAAATTATAGTTATAGCATGGATAATAATGATATATAATGAATATTTATCTAATAAGATGTAAAAATTATGTATGAAATACTGGGCCAACCATAGTTAGTAAAAGTGAAAGGTTTATTTATTTATAGAAACTAGGTTGATGAAACCTCATAGAGAACCCCTGTAACTAAGAAAATTATAAGATAACATCTGACGTTTTAGTATAAATTTAGTGTCATTGTAATAGAGAATATATCCTTATTAATATTATTCTAGGTAGATATGGGTATGGAATATATGCACCTTTGGATAAAAACCCTGAAAGGGATATATTGGGTATTAAATCAATTATCACCAGTGCACAGTTAATGAGCCTATGACTGTATGCCTAGATAGTCAATTCAAAGGAGTATGGTTAGTTTAATTAATATGTTCATTAGGAAAAATGAAGGATTTTTTGAATTGGTAGTGATATTGGACGACCTAGGTTAAACATAACGTGGAATATATTGAACGAAAATTATCCATATATAGAAATAATATGACAGATTATCAAAATTATATAGTGACTCGTCATGATTATTTTTTCATACAATATTCATATTTGTTTTAATAAAGGGTTGTGACTAGGATAAATCTATTAACACTGACTATGATGGATAGTGGACTGATTTTAATCATGGGAAATAAAAAGAAATGGGATATGGAATGTTAATTAATATGATAATCCATATCTAACTGTCCTGATATATGATTAAAATCCTGAACATTGGTGACATTCTAAATGATCAAAATATGAGAAAAATGGATTTTCATCAAGTCCATATAAGAAATAAGATATATATTTTTATATGTTGAGAATTTTGTAAGATGCACCACAGTAAATTTCATAAAATAATGGGATGATGTATTATGTGTGAAAATAGATGGAATAAGGAAATTATTTTAGAGAAATGAAATAATTTGTTGATGGAAATAATGTGCATCCTAATGTTACATTTATACCTCATTGTATTATATGCAAGGAACATGGCCATTATCTTTGTAAAATCCCTAATCAAAATTTTATCTGTAAGTGTAAGGAAGGTTCTTTGATATTCTAATCATTGATGTGGAATGATTAAGGTGATTATGTATTGGGAACCTTGAATTAAAAGTTTTTTTATCAATGTTTATATGGTTATAATAATCCTAAAACATATAAGGATTTTTTAACAATAGTATTTTGGTATGGTTTTCAAAACATATATTGAATATAACTAAAAACTTAGAAACATGTTATATTTCTAAAGTGATGTATTTGAAAAAAAATGATTGTGGGATAAATAAAACTTAATATTTTAATTATTATTAGATAATAATGTTTTGTTGGGATAAATAGATTATTTAATTTGACAATGTAAATAGGATAGAATTGGTGACCCTGAAAAAGATTAGTTATTTGATGACAACTAAATTTATGTTATATTGATAATGATTAAATAATTTTTTTGATTTATAATATATATTTAATAGTGTGTAAGATTATTTAATATATAAGGATATTTTTACTTCTGGTAAAACTATAAATTTCCATTATGGTTTTATAGTGATTCATGTTATCATACTGTTTTAGGAGAATATATGATCTGGGTATTGACATGTATATTATGTTACTTTAAGATATGCTTTTTTGTTATTTTGAATTTTAAAAAAGTTGATTCTAGAAATTTTGTGATACTTTTTAAAAAATTTAGTATTTTGAATACAAGTTAAGAATTATTTGACGAGTTTTTTAATTTATCTATGTATGGAAGGAGGTATCCAATTTACTATGTACTAATATTGAAACCATTGAGATACAAATTTTTGTTAATAGTTTATTTATATTATTTATCAAAGAATGTACTAATATTTTCTATTTTCAGTAATTAAATAGAGTTAAGAAAAATATATTATAATACATTTAGTGATGTAATGATATTTTATATATTAATTATAGTGAATTAGGCATGAAAAAATAATATTGTTCATTCATCACTGGAATATGTTATAAACATAAATAGAATCTAATTGAAACATAAAACCAAATAATGAAATTACATTAAATG
Organism: Viscum album; assembly: GCA_963277665.1. Classification (NCBI taxonomy): domain Eukaryota; kingdom Viridiplantae; phylum Streptophyta; class Magnoliopsida; order Santalales; family Viscaceae; genus Viscum; species Viscum album. The sequence continues at coordinate 1,191,435,425 of OY728126.1, forward strand.
ATTATAAGAAATATTTTTTTTAATTTTATTATTTAAAATGGTAAAATAATTTAACAAATATAGGTATATGATCTTTAAAATGAAAAATATTTTCTTCTTATATTCATTTCTGATTAGTTTATGGTATTTTCACTGCAAAAAATGTATGGTTTTGTAGTTCTTAACATCCTCATTAACATGTTATAAATCACTATATATTATTCTTTCAACATTATCTTTATCTTATATGTATATATTTTCACTTTCCATTATTTTTTTATCTAGGAACCTAATTATGTGTTTTCTCAGGTAAGCATTATGTTTTAAAATTCCTCTTTTAGAAAAGGTGTTTTATTATCTATTTTTAAAAATGTGAATTTTAAAAAATATATTATCAAATATTGAACCCTTGATTAGTGAGATAAAATTTTGGCGAAAGAAATTTATATTATATAGTGGATGTAACACATAGAAAATTTAGAATAAGACAATAAAATGCTTCATAGATTGCTTAATATACAACACTATGTTTCAACCATATTATGATATTTTATAAAAATATCTTAATTAAAAAATGTCCATTATAACCTAGATGTTAAACTAGAATGTATAAATTTTAACAACACCAACATAAAATATAAATTTATAGGCTTTATATTAGAATAATTTTTTATAACTTTATTAAAAAATTCTCTATTTAAAAAATATCTTTTTTCCAAAAGGTTATTTATATCATTTTATGTTTAAAATTTATAATTAATTTTAATTTTTTAAGAAATTATATTTTAGGAAGTGCATATTTTTTTAAATTATGAATGTTAATATTAGAATAAGTTCATTTTTAGGATTTTTCTAAAAATATTTATTTTTAAGTGAATCGTGATAAATATCAATTTTTTGTAAAATTTGAATTTATTTCCATTGCATCTAGTACTTTAAAAAACACTTTAATTTTTATTTTGTTCTTTATATAATATAAATATTATAGTTCTATAAATAATCCAATTGATTTTCTTGGAATAATTATTATACATGTTTTTATTTTTTATTTTTTTGGATTCAGAACAAATTTTTCTAAAAACTTTTTTCTTTTAATTTTATTAATTTATATTAAAATTTATTCATTCTAAGTATATAAATTTAATCGTTTAGAATATATTTAATACTTTAAATAAGGTGGTTCTAATTAGGAACATCCTAATCTATTATTTTTTATCATAAAAAAAGTAATCATAGTAAATATTAGTCACCTCGATATGGGTAAAACATGTAAAATTTGGTTTAAACTGTTATAAGAGTATTTTAAATGTCTCTAAAACATGAATTTATACAATTTATGAGTTTATTATGAAAAATATATCCCATATATGAAGATATTTCTAGTTATTTCCATTTTCCATTGATTACATCATTTAATGATTTTTATGAAATAGATAAATTAAAAATGTCACTCTATTGATTTTAGTATCTATTATATGTTTTAATGGTGATAAAAATTACTTTTTAATGAATCTATATAGTTATTTTGAAATTAAATAAACTATTTTTATGATCTAAATTAATTATTTATTTTTTTGGATTTATAAATTTCCATAAATTCATAAGCAATGAAGACTCAATGTTTTTTAAAATATTAGAAAAAATCTAGTAAATAATTTTAAGTACATTAAAAGAATTTTTTTTGGATTAAATATGGTCTTACCTAAGATCTATGGTAAAATTTAATATATTATTTATGGTAAATATTTTTAAATTTTAAATCATTTTTTTCTTGATGACACTAATTCCAAATTAAAAGAATTTTCCCCAAAACACTTTAATGATATTTTATGATAATAAATATTTAATTAAGTTACATTGAATTGACAAAAATATATCAAAATAATATTTATGGAATATAAAATGGTCTAATATTCAATTTAGGGACTATTTTGATCCATTTTTCAAATTATATGTAATATTTTGACATGTAATGTCGAAAAAATATATTACCAAGATTATGTTTAAAAATGTTTAGAAAAGGTGTTAATCTAAAAGATTATGTTTAAAATGACATCATAACCTATAAAAAATTTATTTTTAGAAGTTATTGATACTTTTTAATGAACTCTCTTTGAAATTATAGTCATTTTATTCCATGTTACATTGTATTATATATCTTATATTTAAATCATATATGTAATTCAATTTTTGTCATCTTTATACATATAAAAGGGAAATTATTTTTCTCTCTAATTAATTACATGTGAATCTTCTATATAATAAAATACCTACCATAAATAATTACTATATTTTTGAAAATAATTTTATATCTTCATTTATACCCTTATGTGCATCCTAATAATTCATAAGTTGCAATCCAAATGGTGTCTCCCAAAGAAGAGGTAATAGTCTCAACTGAATCCATTAATGTATTTACATTTATAATTTAAATAATTTCATTGAAGGGGTTGTTATTTAGACGCTACGAAAATGGTAAGGGGTTTTTATCATAGTGTTGTTTCTCTAAGACATATTCCATATTCAGAACATGTTTCTTTCATGTGGTGTATATACATACTATTTGATTTGTTATATCATGAATATATTTATATTAATAAAATTTAATGATTCATTTATTTTTATTTCTTTAATCGGTCGAATTATTCAAATTTTACCAATGAGGAAGGGAATTTATGTTACAAATTAATTTTTATCGAGATTGTTTATTCTTAAATTAAAAATATGGAAATGATAATATATATCCCAAAAAATCATATTCATTAAATTCCCTTCTATTTTTTTTTGAATTTTTTATTTTTTCATTCATTTTCCACTACATAAATTATTAAATGTCTTAAATAATTATTTTACAAAAAAATGACTTTGTTATTCAGTTTGATTGGAAATTTTTTTCTTTTAGTCCCATAATTTCTTTAAAATATTTGGAATAATTAATTTTATAGTAAATAAAGATTTATTATATTCATTTTATACATTTTTTAATTAATATAAATTCTTTTTAAAAGAAGTCTCATTATGATTTTATAAATGTGTTACTTTTACCATGGGTTTGAATAAAATCATTCTTGTAATGCATAACACAAAAATTTATATTCCCACTTTCATTACCATTCAATGATTTTAAAATTTCATTAAATTTTTAAATTAATATTTTTAATTAAAATGTTTCTTTAATATGTTGAAATTTTTATAACTAAAATAATTTTTTTCTAAATTAAAATTGTATTTTATTTAAGAAATATACTATTATATTTTAAATTAGTTTCTATCTACGATGAAATCCTTTAGCATTAATTATGTTTAACTAATATTAGGATCCTATGATTTTATATTTATATTCATCTAAATATATTATGATTATAATGATGAAATATAGTAGAAACCCATTTTATTTTCCATGGGTTAACCTATAATGATATTATCAATATTTTCATGATCTTATGGCATATATATGAATAGATTATGAATATGTAACTATTGGGTACATTATAACACACCAATTAATTGTTTATAGAATAATATTTTATGATATAAAATGTTATAAGAATGTTTATCCTGATCCTAAAAATGGCACAAAAGAAGTTATATCAATCAAAAAATATGGTAAACTTGTTTTTATAAAAATCCTAAAAAGTGATTTTTATCTTAGTGGGTTTCCTTGAGATAATATTATTATGATTTTGAATATCCCAAAAATTATGAAAGTTTTTTAAGAAATGATTTATGAAAAAGTTATGATATCAAAAATAATTATCTTTTATTTCTTTATGATTCATGTCTAATAATCTTCTAGGCTTTATAAAATGACTCAGGATTATGATATGTAAATTTTTTGGTATGATTTTCATATCTCAATATCGATTCTCATAACCATAAGCTCATTTTATGCTTAAAAATTATTAGTGATTTGTATCTCACTTTTTTAAACTTATATAACAACATTGCTCACCCATTATTATGTTTCCTCTTCTCTATGATATAATGAATGTTTTTATGTATGATATGTATATGAAGGGTTATAATTGTGAATGAATTATTGGGAGATGATGTAGATACATTATGTGTCATTTATTTAAATATAGATATTTCCAAATGCACTAAAAATTTATGGTATCTGCATAGATCATGATGATATGTAAAGAATATTAATATAATAATATGTAATATTGATATATGAAATTAGTGTTTTTTTAAAATAAACATTAAATAATGATTAATAATTTATAACTAGACATGTGCACCAATTAATTATATTGAAGGGTAGAATAAATAGTAACTACACATGTAACATTTAATTATATATAGAAATTCAATTTTATATATAATATATCTATATATAATAAATATTAATTTAGATATTTCTATTTATAATATGTATAAATCTAAATATATATCACACACATATATATTAATAAATATTACCCACACATATATATATTATGTATTAAGTAGCTAATATTTGATATATTTCATATTCGTTTAATTAAAAATTAAAATAAAAATATATCCCACTTAAAATCAAAAACATTATAAAATTTTATCCAAAGTATTTTGATGAAAAATTATAAATTTTCAAAAAATATTTGGGTGGCTATTTCAAATATTTATGTCGTTGAAGTAAAATATAAATCTAATCTTTATTTATAAAATCATAAATAATTTTTTTTTATATAATCTAATAACCCATGTGTATGTAAAATCATTTTCCATTTTCCATGTCATTAGGTAGAAGCATGAGATATAGATCAATTAAACTAAATATATTCATTTAATGTGTTTTTTAATTCTCAAACAGGGATGACCAAATACATAAAACTTATTGTGAATTGAAATACTCATTCTTTGTTTGACTCAATCAATTATCATGAAGTCTTACATATCACAGTGTTTAGAAAATAAATTTTAGGCTTCTATAAATTTCCATTCATGTTTTTTTATATTTCCAAATATTACAAAATTAGTTTATTCTATTAATGAAATAATATGAAATTGAAATTAATTTTTTTTAAAAAGTACTCTCTTGAATCATAAATTTATGGAAATTTGAGGGAAATACCTTAAAATAAAAATTGAAATACATTAATGAGCCTCTCAATGTTTCCTATCTCAATCTATTCACCTCACATGAAATGATATAACATGAAGCTTATGGTATCATTATGTATATCTTACTATATAAATGACTTTAACACACTATCCTAATATAACAATACATACAGGATGGTTCTTAGGTGTGGATAGAACATGGAATAATAAGACATCTAAATCATTATGATCCTAATACAACATTAAAAAATATAATACTCCAAAATAGTGATAATTTTAAATTTTCCTACTTTTAATGTGACAATGTTACAAATATTTTAATAAACCATCAACCCGTGATTAGTAATTTGGGGAAAAAATCAGACATCTCCCAATATAAATAATGATAATCTACCATATATATCATTCTAAAATATTATTCAAAAATATCATAAGTATTTTATACATAGTGATAATATATTACCCCCTTTATTTTTTCTATACATGGCTTTGTAGGAATATATACTATAACTGAAAACACACACATATATATATATATATATATTAATTCCTATGATTTATAATATCATAAAGGATGTGATATCTTGAAATGCTATGTTTTATTACTAGTTATATTAATATTTCTAGGATTGAAATATTATCCCATTCAAAAATATATGGGGTAACCAGAAGTTAGTTATAAATATCCTATTAGAAAAAATATCTTTTTCCAGATCAATTGATAAAATGTATTCAAATTAAATTATTTAATCAACCATTATTATATTCTCTGAAAATTTCCAATTAAAAATTTTTCATTTATACATAACATAATATTAGAATTTGATTTCAAATTTCATTATATGCATTAATGATGATATTGTTATTACAATTTCTGAAAAGTTGTTCATGTCAACATATAAAAATAATATAAACATTGTGAATTTTAATTATTTATATATATTAATTGAATTTATATATTGACTTATACTAGGATTAATTTGAATCCTATCATCATTATAAAAGTACAAAACACATTTGGGAATATCAATAACTTTCATTCCTTACTCTGGTTATTTCATGGAATATAAATTAATGATTGTAACAATGTATATGTCTGAACTAATACATAAAGCCATATTGGTGTATCGTTATATATCGTTATACTCAAAGGATATGATAGTTATCTCAATTAAATAAACATGATGTTAATCATATGGAAATAAACTTAGTAATTGAACAATATATATAAACCCCCCCACACACAACTATGAGAATCCATATTATGTCCATCAATGAATATTTTTATATTAATACATTTTTAACATTATTTTATATTTAAAAATCACTTATATAATATTAGATACAATGACCTTAAATATGTTTCCGTAAAGGTACACTATATTGGAGTTTATTTTAATGATTTCATAATATAATAATTTTATAATAATAGAATGACTATTATATAATTACATATCATAATAGGAGAAGAATTTTTTTATTTTATATTCCATTAATTTCCCTAAAACATTTCACCACCAGTCATTTCCTATAAGTATACACTATCCCATCCAAGCTAGTCTTTCTATTAAAGACCCATCTATACCCTTTATGTTTTAACCATTATTTAAATCAATAAAATTCAAAACATGAATGGAATATATCGATTTCATTTCAATTTTAATGGTTCCAAACACTATATTTGATTACTAACTCCTTACTTGTGATGACCTCATTACCCTTTTTGAATCAAACCAAATTTATCATGAATTATACCATTTTTGGGTTCAAAACATCACCACGGACCAGTCTACTGTAACTATTTTTCATATAGACACATTTCATATTAGACAATAATGATAATAATAATGACTATATTCATTATAGGTTTTAGATGTCAAGAAAATTATTTTCTATAAATAAAAAAATAAATATTTATGTTTTCATTTCATAGAAAATGAACTCTTTACAAACAACCCATAACTAAAAATAATTATAATAAATTAAATGATAACATCTCTAACTATTAAAAGTGTTTCTTAAATTTCCTTAGATTGTTCATATTTTTATTTAAATATCACATTTTTATGAATTATATCTTCATAATGATTAATTTATGTTATTTTATACAACTTAATATTGATTTTGTAATTATCGATTGAGTCAGTATTGGGAACCCATTATAAAATAGGACCCTATTGGTGTGAAATGTATGAGACCTTCTCAATTTCCATTGGTTTGTGTATACCATTATACATGAAAATATATGGGTTAACATGTGATCACATGCTTACAGTGTAAATAAAACAAGTTAAAACCCCATGATCCAAAAATCTATAGAAATATGTGAGTTAAAAAATTCCTAATTCTTAAAAGATAAACCAATCACAGAAAATGGATAATAAAATATTCTCTGAAACAAATTGTATCAATAATCTTTGATTTATTCTTTTATTTTATCTAAACCAACTAAAATATGGTTGGTCACTGCTTAGCTATAATGTTTTCCTCTACCTATTGAAATTTTTTGGGATTATAATGATTGTGGTTTCCCAATATGTTCATATCGAGTTGAGGCCATATAGAAGACAAGTCCTCATCATGGACTTAACATTAATGTGGTTTCATTACCTTTGATAGATACAAATATTGATATTATTATAGTTCTTTCTAAGGAATCCTCTTGTATCCAATATAAAATATTTTATCTAATAATTCAGGTAGCTTTATAAAAAGGATTTTATGATTTGGGTGAAATGAAACATGATAAAAACAAGGGGATATGGATGTCAATCTAATTTCAACTTTTATAATAAAAAAGGTAACATCATTAGTTATAATGACGAACTTATCGATACAAAATTTTCTTTTAAAATGAATAAATATAATTGTAATATTTTTTATGAAAAATTAAAAATATTTTTCCTTGATGTTGGATATTTTCTTCTACTAGTCAACATTACATAATAAATAAAAAAAATTTATTCCATTTTTTCATAGTATTTATGTACTATTGTTATGAAGAATGATAATAAATTGTCTTATTATTTAGTTTCATGTGTCATTATCTTTACTGTGAATTTCCAAAAAAAATGTTATATTACTAAGCTAGTCATCATTAATTGATCTTGTTGAGGGGTTGTTATAAATTTTTCTAGTTGACTAATTTGATATTATTCTCCATATTATAAAGATCCCAATAAACAATACCTGATATCACCACCATAATAGATTTAATTTCAACATTTAATACAATTGAAAATAATTTATTTTCCAAATATAAATTAGAAATAATATTTATATAAATTCCATATACAAGGTTATGATTTTCTAACATGTGAATAATTAAATATAGAATTTTTATCATATATACTCCAATAAAAATTAAAAAAAAAATTAAAATCATATATATATATATGTGTGTGTCTATATGTATTATAAGATGTTTAAAATTGAAAATTAATTTCATAAATTTCATTAAATTTTTTTAATTATTTATTTTCATAAGGCATTTTGAAAATAATAAAAAATGTTCCTAATGTTTTTAATTTGTATTTAAAAATAATAAACTGTCAATGTTATATATATATATTTATTTTTTGTGTCAATTTTACAAAAAAATTCCTAGTTATATAATTAAAATATAGGTAAATATATTATAATAATGTTTATACTGTTATTATTTTTTAATAAATCATCCATGGAATTTTATAATTGAATTTGATTATTTGGATTAATTTATGTTATAAAACCCTCTGTTATAATATGATTTAAGCATATATTTTCAATTTAACTGAAATAGATAGAATACTCAAAACTAGGTTTTAAAGAACTATTTATATTTTTTATTATAATAATTGACATCACAATGACCATATATGGTAAGTTATATAAATAAGTCATTTTATAAGTCCCTTTTCACTTCATTTAATAAAGAAAAAATGTGGAAATAACATTTTAGACAAGGTATTGATGATTTTGAACCATTTTTTATTATAATATTCATTAAAGTAAATAGTTAAAATATTAGTTACGAAAATAAATGATGTTATAAGTCCATTTCAATGTCATTTAATAAAATAACTAACATGTAAATTATATATATTTTTGAATATAATATCAGAATAACAAACACCATTATTTATTAACAAATAATTTAATTAGATAGTTAGAAACAATAAAAAAATTATAATAAAAAATTTACTAAAATCCATACTACAATATCACTTATGAAGTAAATACCTAATAAAAAACATTTTTACTATACATATATAAATTATTCATATTAGTAAAATTATTGTTAAATAATCTTCAAAAATTGTTTTGATAACTTTCTAAATACAATTAATTGTCCTATAAAATTGAAATAAATTTTATCACATTAACAGTACAATATATTTGTTAAAAAACAGTTGTAATGAAAATAAAATTATAGAAATTTATCATTGTCCCAATAATGATAATATAAAAAGTGAATTAGAAAAAATATGAAAAGAAATAAAAAAATATTTCTCATTGTGGATCATTTTTTAATATAATAATTTCAAAATAAGAAGAAATAAGAATAATTTATAGATAAATATCTTATTAAGTATGATAAAAGTTTTGAAAACAAAATTCTAATGATAAAATAAATTTTATTTTACCTATATTTCAATAAGTGGACACTATGAAACTTCTTCCATTACATTTTTTTCCTTTCATATTACTAATAAATAAGTAACATTAAATATTTATGATTAATGATCTTATAGAGTAAAATAAAACCTACAACATTAAAAAATATATAATTATTTATAAATTTTATCATGAAGAGATGATTTATTAGTTGTGTATTCATTTGGTAAGAATAAAAATAATATATAGTTTCTAATAAAATTCAATATTATATCACAAATTAATATGTACTAAAATCTATTTTATAATTATATCAATATAGTTAAAATTCACGAAATCAATGTAACCAATAATGAATATATCTATTATTCAATCATTTACATATATATTCAATTATAGATTTCCTATTTAATTCATAGATATTAAAATTTATTTTTCATCCATGAAACCATAAATGAGATTGGTGTTGTTTTTTATGAATATATTGTCAGATATATAATCAGATATGTAATAAATTAACTTATTGTAAGCTATATACAACTATTAAAATGAATAATTTATATTAGAATTACATAGAAGTGAAAAATTCAACATGGGTACCAAAACATCATCACCAATAATAATATACAAGATATATTTAAAAAATATATTTAATATATATCCTCCTTCACATGTGTAACTATTCATTAAAAATTATAAATATTCCTCTAACCTAAAATAATTCATGGAAATTTTTTTATTCTATTGGATAACTATGGTTCATATAATGGTTCTGATTAATGACATATTTGTATCATTTATAATGATAATTTAGATTTCAAATAATCTAAAATAATTTAAATATATGAAATCATTTCATGTAATATAAAAAATATAAAAAAATTATAAACAACACTACCTATATATATTTAATAATGAAAAATATCTAGATGCCAGAGTAAACAACATTTATGACTCTGTCTATGTTTGGTCACCTCTTAGGTTTGAAATAGTTCTAGAGAAGATAGACCCATAACGTCATTTATCATCACTTATACATGATTGGTCTATATAACATGATGATGTATATTATCCTCTAAATATTATACGATTATATATATTAAAATATAAAATTAGGGATCCTCGTCGTGAAACTCGATGTAAAAAATCTAATCTAATTGAATAGGTGGAAGATATTTATAACCAAATTTTACATGATATATTTTCAAGATATATCTATAAAAATATACTATAAAAACAATATAATTCCATCCAATATAGATTGAAATTTCAATTTTATTAGAGCCTTAAAAGAATTTCATTGTATCTTTAATGTATCATCATTTTATAGAATACTTGGATGACAAAAAAATCATAATATGAACATCTACAATATATAATATTTCACAACATATGTATTATTTCTTTCTAAAATAAATATAAATAATGTACATTATACCCTTAGCTATAAAGGACCCCTATTTTTATCTCTTGACGAACATACTAAAAATACTATATAAATTATATATTAATATAATGAATAAAAAAATCACAATTAAAAAAAATCAATGTCAATAAATGTTATGGGATATGTTCTTTTATTAGGTAGTAAATTATATCCCTTGTTTTATCACTCTACCTTTTATATTTTTCATATTTAATGGGGGGAGAGGGATGAATTAAAAGATCCTCTATATGGTCAAATTATATAATAGTTAATTTCACATTTTTATTGGTAATCATGGTTTCTTGAATTAATGTATTCCTTATGTATGATTGATTTTGAGGGGAGATATTCAGTTATTATATTTCTTTGTCATGTGTCATTGATTCTTGTTAGATAAGAATAAATGAAAATTTCATTATTTATTAATAAACCTTAATATAATATTTAATATGAAATTTTATTATTGTATAAAAATATTTCTCTTGTTGGTTGAAAAAAAAACATATCCCATTTATCTATGTCTAAGACACATATTTGAGAAATTTATTTTCATTTTTTTTCTTCCGAGAAATATAATACGAAATATTTTTTTGAGTTAAAATCACACAATGTAATTGGTCTAAATAATAACCATAAATTCTTAAGAATGTCATATGTTTACTATAATTCTATGCATAACATTTACGTTATATAAAATTTATAATATTGGATTATTTTTTTAATAATATATTATAATATTAAATTATTTTTCAAAATAATTCCACAACTAATATTGTGTTCTCTATTTGATATATATCAAAAAAGATAAATTATAATAATATAAACAATGATCATTCATTTAAAAAATCCCTTACACAACTTCATGTTGGTCTTATTTGGATAATGTTATCATTGAAATCAACTGGTAACCTTTTACCATTCCCATAATAAAGAGAATGTTCCATTAAACATGTACTCCTTCATCCACCCACATTGGGTATCATAACCTATAAATAAGAATAAGTATGATTTGAAATATGCTCAAAATCATTGGTCCTAATAGTGAATAAAATGAAAACCAACCAAAGTTAAATTTTATCAATTATTTTACATATCATAGGTATATTTATATAAAAGGAATTTTATATGCATTTATATATTTTCCCCATCCTTCATGACCATGATTTAATTAAATTAATGTTAATGTAAGAAAATTCATTATACCTATACTTGAATATAATTAAAATAATATTATATGTTAATATTTAAATTTTAATAATGTTAACAAAATCAAGATATTATGTTAGCTAAAAGTTTTGAGGGAATAAAACATGTACATGAAAATAATGAAAATAGATAAATATCCACAAAAAAGGGACGATGTTAGGATTCAGAACAAAAATATGTGACTCAAAATGATGAATATAAAATTAATAAAAATTTATTTAGTTATAAACGATGAGCATAAAAAATAAATATATTAATATATTTGTGACTTTAATGATAGAACATATTAAAATAGATATTTATAAAAAAATACACCTGTTTCATGATTTTTATACGTAACTAAACCATCTCCTCAAATATATATTTTTTAATATTAGATTCTTGTATATGGTTCTTATTATTAATATACCCCAACATAATTTTATTAGAAATCATTTTATACATATATTTAAAATTTAATCATCAAACATTAAAATACATTCCCACATAACCTTATAACTCACACAAAATGAAGAAATATAAATACAATTAAAAAAGACATTTTTTTTATGGAGATTACTTATCTAGTTGAAAAGGTATAATTTTAGCTTTATAAATTTATAATTTTTTTCAAATTGGATCAAATAAATTGCTAATAATGGTGGTGATAATTAAAATTGATTTTTGATAGTATTTTATATAGTCATCAGCATTATTACACACAATAAAAATATTTTTTCCTTCTACTAGTACAAAAAAATCCATATATTTTAATCCACTAAACTATGTATCCATTATTAGTGACATTTCTTTTACATTTGAAGATTACCTAGTAGGTAAATTTATTCCATTAAATTTAATTTTTTTTCTTTTATATAACTTATTAAAATTATGATGTAAATATATTATTTTTTATTTCATCATAGGTTCTAATAACGTACATATTATCATAGATAATAAACACAATCATTCATGTAATCCATCAATATTGTTCCTATTTATATCTGAAATTGTTTTGGAAAAATCTTATATTTTTTTCTCAGCATGAAAAACATCAATGTCATATTTCATCTATAAAAATATTTATTATTATAGATGAAATAAAATTGACCATTTAATACAGGTATTCCTTTCATAAGAAGATTTTATTCTCCTCCCAAACGAAGCATAATTATTATTATTGTTTTCATAATATTAATCATTTTAAGAATGTTCTTTAAATGAATAAGAGCCTCAGCCCAGTTGGTGAGGACCCAAAAAGTGCATCCAAGGGACCCGAGCTCAAAACCAGGTGGAGACATATTTCCAAGATACTGTAACAGTACAATAACAGACACTATTCAGTACAGTAGCAGCTAGAATTATTCATCCCATTGGGATTTCGGGACACCGGTTTGGGCCTCAGGTCCTTTATGGCATTCGATCCGCCCAAGGCCTTCGGGCTAGTAAGTCATTCAGGCCACATCAAGGCCTTCATGCCACCTCAAAGACTTCAGACCATCCGAATAACTTCGAGGCACATGAAATTGTGCTTAAATGATTAGATAGACTCTACAAGGAGATGACTTTTGATGAGGATTAAGAGAATGATAATTCACCAAAGAATAATCTAAGTGGATTTTTCAGAAAGAGATGGTATGCCATTTTAATTGGGACTAGCTTGTGCTTGCAAGGAAAGGGTATCCAAACAACCATCTGAAGGTGGGGATGTGATATCACAAGGAAGAGGTTAGGAGGATGAGTTCCAACTATAGTCTATATATTTCTTAAGACCTATGAGTCATGTTATCTCTAAGCCTACAGGCCATATAAGGGTTCCCCTTATCCCTTCAAAGGGGGGTTATTGAAAATCAATAAAAAAAGAATGCCTTCGGGCCCTTCAAGCAGGCAATAAGTTTCTCGAGTAAAATTAACATCTAATAATGAAATAATTTCTTAGTTACAAATTTTTTCATGTGATCCATTATTGAAAATAATATTTTAAAAATGAGCACAATATTTGTCCCATGTTTTAGTCGATGATATAAATTTATGTATTCAAAAAATTTATAATATTTATGTCCCTTAACACTATGTATAACTAAATTTACATGTATTGGAAATTCATTTTTAGTAAAAATTATCATACAATATTGAAGGAAAATTATTTTTTATTAATAAAATATTTGAACACTTTCATCCCATGAAAATTTCAAATCATCATCCAATTGTGAAAAGAAAACATAAATATCATTTATATGTTGTTTTGGTTCAAAAATAATAATGATCATCATAACATATTTATTCTTAATATATGACTATACAGATAGGTTTTATAATACCAACATAATATTCCATGGAATATTTCAGCTGTTAGGTCTTTGATACAATAAAATTATATCTATAAATTATCTGAATCTATGATTTTGAACTATATTTCCTAAATTAAGAAATTGTTTATCTAATAAGTTCCACTATTGTGAATCAACTCGGTGACCTGGATATTCATCAAATATTTTCTCATCCACATGTCATATAAACCTCTTTGAATCATATAAAATAATAAATTATAACATAAAATAATAAATTATTGGATGATTAAGGATTTACAAATAAGGTTTTTTGGTACCTTTCCCTTGAGATAAACCACTGCGGGATCATCAATCGATTTTTATAATTTTTTATCACATTTATTATTTTTTAAAAGATTTTTATTTCATTACTATAAATGAAAAGTCATTTGGGAGATATTTTATCTTCTTGTATAGTATTCTCATTGGAGATAACATTTTTTATAAATCATAATTCATATTGGTATGGCCATTTACATTTAGACGTATATCATGAAAACATTCTAGTAATTTAGTGAAACTATTATCTCTCAAACCATTTATTACTTTTAAACTAACGAATACTAGTAATCTTACTAACACTATAAATCTGGTAAAACAAGGGTAGAATAAAATTTCAACTAATCGATAAATTTTTACGTTAATCACTATTTTTTCATGGTTTAAACTAATACATCTTGAAAAAATTAATCAATACTATCTATTTAATCATACTAATTTTTTTTATCAATTATAGATCCAAAAAAATATGTAATTTAACCTTGTGATATCCAATTATTATAACATAGATTAAAACCATAGTATTTAAATTAACCATTAATTTATTGAGACCAAATAATTATTATATTCAAATTCTCTATTCATTGATAGTAAAACATGAAATTATTTTTCAAAATTTTATACAAATTTTATGATGTAACTAACCAATTTCTCATATTTTCACATAATCTCCATTATTTTATAAAATTATAATCCACTTATAACTTGAAATTAAAATTAAAAATCTATTTACATACATTTTTAAAAAAAATATATTTAATTCTTAAATATTATGTCATAAAAAATAAAACAATTAAATTAAATTACAATTAAATATAATTATATAGTATATATAAATGTATAAAATATAAACACAACCAAAAACACACACACACACACACACATATATATATATTATTCATTTTTTTATATTTATATGTCTTATATGTGAATATATATTTATATACAACTTACAATACACACATAGGAAAACTAAATAAAACATACATAAATATATGTACTATGTATATTATATATATATATATATCATTAACGAAGAATGGAGATCCATTGAATATCTCACATGCCTATAGAAAATCCATTAATTATAGAAGGCCCACATCAGATATCATTGACAGAAGAAACAAAAAAATCATAAAAAAACATTCTCCTCTATGAGATCATGTATTTGAAACATGGATTATTTTATAAAGGAAAAAGTGTCATATAATAATATTATATTTTGTAAAATTCTTTATGAGGGATTAACTAGTTACATATATTGGACGTTTTAGTGTCTCAAAAATATTAAAAATCGGGTTTAATCCTCATTTTAAAAAGGAATACTTTATTGGAATCCAATATCAAAAACATGTTTGATATGGGTTTTTTGAGGGGGAAATTTTATTTGTGATATGGTAAAAACATGTGGTCATAAAATGTGTGAGAATATGTAATTAAAATGAAATATAACATTTAAAATGAATAGATTAATATATCATGATTATTTTGAACATTGAAAAAAATTTATTATTTGGGGAAATAAAGACCTAGGGGAAACAAAATAATATAAACTATAATTAAAGTGTCTAAAAAACAGGAATATGATCTAGTAACTTGAATTATTATGTGAGTGTAGAATATATTTTTTGAAAACCAACCCTAATAAAACTTTTTAATTTCACCAATAATATCTGGAAAAGACATCACACCTTCTTAGATAAAACCCAAAAATTCATTATAATGATAGAACCTCCAATAATCCATATCAAGAATATATTTTATTCCACTAGATATTGTCAATGGCATAAAAGCTTCACCAATGCATATGTATTTTTCCCAATTCAGTCATTGATACTGCACACCACGTGACAAAACTTTTTCATTTATAATCAATTATTATATTTCAATAATATAGATCACCCCACTATTGTTACTTGATTCATTCCTTTTGAAATAAATATTATGAAAAAACTATATTTCATTGTTAAACACAATATGCGAAAAACCTATTAAATGCCTTATTTATGATAAAAATATCTACAATAAAACTCACATGAAATATACCCAATAAAAATACCCCTAAATCCAATAAAAAATTATATATCATTCAAGAATATTATTTTGAAACAAAACAAGATGGTTCTTAACCAATAATCACCTTCTATTTAAAATATGATATCATCTTTTTGTAATTCCCATAGAAATCAGATATCTTCCCCTATAAAAAAATATAAATGGAAAAGTATTTATCATACCTAAATATTTACTACCCTACTTAACAACACTAGAACCCATAACACATGTCTCCCCATAATAATTATCACCAAATAATTACGTAGACTTTAAGAAACTAATTTCTCCCATAGATAAACCTCCATAGAGCTGACTGAAAAAATTTATACATCACGTTGATCATTGATTTTCATTTTTTCCTCACTAATAAAAATATATAATTTTAATGAATTAAGAGTAATGTAATAAAAAAATAACCTAACATACATCATCATAAAAACATTTTTATCCCTATGTATGTTCATTATCTCACTCATATTGATCACTTGTTCCTTAAATCGAACAAAGAACTCCTCAGATCTGCATTAGTCTATTCAATTCATACGTATAAAACATTATTTCAAATCATATAAACAAATATTCCTAAAAAATATAAAATGATCATATATATAATGTCATTCATTCATATTAAAATAAACTCATGATACCATTATTACTAAGAGAAAAGCCAAAAAAAATATACAATATACGTGGAATATATTGCACACACATCAAAATCAGTATCAAATATCTATATTTATGTATATGAATATCACTAACCCCATTCATTCTACCATACTATCCATTTATTATGTTTAATGTAACCAATTCATCTTCTTTTTATAATGATAATAATTGCCACTTCAATGTAATATGGTATGAACCAGCTAAATAAACAATCTATTCCTTATTCAAATATTTTATATAAAAATCAACACCAACTAAAATCAATTCACCCTATCCCATTATTATACGTATGATAGTATCCTCAAAACTGGTATCATGAAACTTGTTTTCTTTGTTATTATTATTTTTTCTACCATTATTGAACCACTCCATATGATAATAATTGTAACAGTAGAATCAAATAACTTTTAAATTCACCTTTTATCAACATATCTAAAACCAAATCTATTTATAAAAAATATAGTAACATTATTTCATAAATATTTCCAATAATTGGTATTTTTTTGGAGTTCATTCATCAGAAATGATAAAACCCAATTATCCATCATTGGAGTTTCTTTCACAAACGTAGATGTTTTGAGGAGATTAACATATGAATATGAAGATGATCCAAACAGAAGTAATTTTTAAAACCACTAGTTTCTAAAATAATTATATTTTATTCGATGTTATATGACATACACAACACAAATATTAAACGACCTAGAAAATATATTTTATAAAATTTAATCTCCTAAGTAAATTGCAGTACATTAAAACACAATTCTAAATTAATCTTAATATAGTATATCATTATAACCTAGCCATTAAATTATAAAGTATGAATAATACTAAATAAATTTTTAAACTTTTATGTTTTGAATATATATAAAATTAATCTAATTGTTATATATTGATTATAAAAAAATAAATATCTATCAAAAGAAAAAACAATGTTTTCAGAAAGGATACATTTTTATAAAAGGTGGTTTCATCGAGTTTTGTGAACATATATTAAAATAAATTTTTACCACAATTATAAAATATTTTTTACAAAAATTATCATCATTTTTTAAATCAGCCTATAAAAATTAACATATAATTAATTTTTTAATTTTTTTAAAATTTAATTTTTTGATGAATAGTGGGAATTACTAGATTAATTGAAATATTAATTTTTTAATTAAATCATTAAAAATTTCACAATTTTTTTAAAATTAAATTGAAGTACATTTATTTCAATAGTATAATTCTAAACAAAATTTTGTCTATTGGAATAATATTCATATTGACCTTTTATATTAAAAAATTTACTTAGGAAAAAATTATCTTTGGAATTTTTATGTTGTGTCTATGGTTTTTATTTTAATTTAAAATATTCTTCATATGATGATATAATATGTAAAAAAATAAATTTATCTAATCATAATAATTAATATTTTATAATAACTTAAACTTTTTTTCTATTTACTAGTAAAATTGGTTAAAATTAAATATCACAATTATGGTTACAGTCGGTGTACCGAGGGAATAAATAAAAATATTACTTGTTGAATTTTCCATTATACATGTATAATTACTATTTTATGAAAATATTTCTACATTATTTCTTTTATGGATTGATAAGTACCCATTTTAGAGCCATTTTTCATGTGAAAAATGTGGGTATCACTTTTTTATTTCAAAACATCCAACTGTGTCCCCTCACCCAATTATAAAAGGCCACCCCATATACTAGTTTATTCACAGCCCAAATCATTTTGGATCATAAAATAGATACCCAAATATCTTCTTTAAATCACTAACTATATACTAATGTCATTTTTTGACAATAATTCCAATCTAGGAAGTCTTTAGGTATAAATCTAAGGTGGTCGTTCGAAGAAGAGTTAAAGACCCTAACATTGTGTTTTCAATTTATTTTAACTTATATCACCCAAATATAATATCCAAATATGATAAAATAATAACACTAGTGTCTAATATATAACGATATATTATTATGTTAATTTAATAAACCATATCTATCACCTTATCCATCAGATGTGAAATGAAGCTATCAATTGTGTGTATGGTGGACTACCGCCTTACGATCCAATGTAATTTGTTTTCCATATCCATATCTATCACTAGGATATAATGATGGATTTATTATATTTATATGACATATGGGTAATTGAAATTATTTTTTTATTAAAATAAAACATATAA
Organism: Viscum album; assembly: GCA_963277665.1. Taxonomy (NCBI): domain Eukaryota; kingdom Viridiplantae; phylum Streptophyta; class Magnoliopsida; order Santalales; family Viscaceae; genus Viscum; species Viscum album. The sequence continues at coordinate 1,191,455,180 of OY728126.1, forward strand.
AATCTTAAATTTTAACCCATTGGAAAACAATAACGTCTCTTATGTGCATGTGTGGACTACTGCCTCCATGTAGTAATGCGTTTTTTTTCATTTTTAATTTAAATAGATTGTAATGAAGTTATATATAATGAATATATCTTAATTATTTTATATAATAATGTTTAGGAATATGTGATACGTTATTTACCATTTTTTTCCATTTGTTGAAAAAATAGTAACATTGTTCATGCATATATTTAAACTACCATCTATATGAACAGTGTAAATAATTTATCCATGCATAAATTTTATTAGATATTATAGAAAATTAGATAATTAATATATGTGGTACTCATATCATGGTTTAGATTATATGGGTAATATAACAATTACTAATGTAAAATGGCTAAAACTACCAAACCAAAACATATCTGAAAAAAGAGCAATTATCTCCTAAAACATTGACTTTAACAACAAAAATTTAATAAATGGATAAATAATGACTATAATTTAATCACATATCACATGATATATGTGATTATGGTTTGATAATATATTAATAAGAAATAAGTAATTATTATATTGGAGGTACAAAATAGTACAAATGAAATAAAACCTGTGGTATGGGGATTTATCTCAATTATATCTTCATTGAGTCATATTTTAATGTTATGCACCTAATTTATTTAATATGGTGTATATAATACCCAGTTTTTATGAAATTTAATTAATTATTATCAATTAATTTTATTTCAGTAATAATTTTAAAGTATTTCATCCAAGTGTATTTAACATCAACATTACCATGTCATGGGGGTTTTATTACTCAATTTCTATTCATTAGGTAAAATAATTTCTTCATTGAAATTGATAATTTGATTAATTTAAACATTAATTTTATGATGATTGTATGTTTTTCTCTTCTCACTTTTACTTTGGTGAGACATATGACATATTCACCAATTAGTTATTTTTTTGTTTATATACTACCACATTGATATATTATATCATGAATAACATTATCATTACTATTTTTAAAGTCTCATATTATGTTATTTAATTAATTGGGATTATGATTCTGAAGTTTAATTTTTTTTAATGTTTATATTACAATCTAATTTTTTTCATTATTTTTCATGACTACATTTCTGATGTTGAAATCAGATGTTATATATTACAATAAACTAATGACTTTTTGTCTACAATGGTTTTTTATAGGGATTAAATGTTTCGATATCATTTTCATCTCTTTTTGAAAATAATATAACAAAGTATTGTTTTTAATGTAACATGTATTCATTTCACTCTTTCTCCAATACAATGTTTTCATCCATATCTATGTCTCCAAAAAATGTTTTCAATTATGATTTTACAATCTATAAATGATTTATTAAATATATTTTTAACCATGTATAACTTTTAAAAAAAATTAAACGAACATCTTGTAATTTTCTGAATGAGTTTCTTTTTTATTATTTTTACAATAGTGTAAATGGAATTTTTTGCAACAAATATTAAATTAAATTCCATTATAAACACTCATTTTGTAAAATATTCCTTTAAAAGTTTATAAGGTTTTTTTTAAAATAAATTGTCTTCCAAATATTGTTAGAATGTTTTTTATAGAAATTTATTTTCATATTTAATCTGTTACTTTAAACATGAATGTTTTTGTTGACATTTTTATGGTATTTATATTTGTCAACAAAAGTCCCCATTTAACTCATTCTTCATTGGGAATATGTTTAAACTATTCCATCCTTATTAATTATATGAATAGTTATAGTTGCGTTTTACAGAGGATGTACTATTTTGAAATCGTTCTCTATATTAATCTAGTTTGTTTATGATTTTGTTTATTGATTGGGGAAATTTTAATCATTTTTTTGCTAGTTTTCCAATATCATTATTTTCCTTAATTATATTAATCTTATTTTATACGAGGAATGAATTAGACATAGTATGTAAATAGTGGGCCCAATTATATTCCCTCAATCACTTAATTGGTATCCTAAGAAAAACTAGATTGGGTTTTGGCTAAGGCCATACAAATTTATATTGATTTCCTAGAATAAGGACTTGACTAGATGTTTCAGATGTCCAAAATTCTGCATTCCATTATTATGAGTTCAGTTATTGATCTCTTTGGGATTATTGTATTTTTTTTATATCTATGTATTATTTCATATATCATGAGAATATTTATATGAAATTATTTGATCATCATTTATTCCTGCCATTTTATTCATTCCATATTAGCATCTGTTATACGATTACCAATAAAGAGAATCTGATCTGATCCCATTCTTATATTTCCATTACCGAGGATTACATGAAATGTTTTATGAATAATATAAAGAGATATTCTAGAGAGAATAAATATTATCCCCATGGGCTAATGGCTGGTTTCGATCCCAAATGGGAAAATGCTTTGGAAGGTCCAGCTTACAAAACAAAATCGTGTGAAACCCTTCTGGTCAAGAAACATAAAGTCATCTCCTTCCTGGATGCACTCAAATGATCGGATTCATCCTTAACAAGTGTTCCTCTATGAAATCGACTGGAAGATGGAAGATATGCGGTCGAGGACAATCCAGATACTCTACATGAATTCTCGCAACTATGTAAGTTTTTGTTGATGGGTCGCATATCTTATATTAAAGGAGATACATCCTGGTCTAATGATGACTTGTAGTCAAGAATTGCGCACATATGGGCCTTTGTTGATTGGAAAATTGTTCCACTTGGCAAAGGTTATTTCCATATGATCTTAAAATCGAAAGATGCTCTAGACAATTCCTGTAGAATTGGGAATATCAATCTCAAACAGGAAGTGTTGCACATTTTTTAATGGGATTATATGTTCAAACCAAGCAATTCCCGGAACACAATGATGAAAATATGGGTTAGACTTCATGGGCTTAAATAGTATTCCTGGAATCCAAAAATATTGAATGACATCGCTTCATGCATTGGCACTCCCCTGAAAATTGATCAAAGAACCCTCAATGCTGAAATGGGATTGTATGCGGGAGTCATGGTGGAGGTTGACATTACAGACAAGCTCCCGAAGACCATAGTTTTCAATGCAAACGGATTTAAAACTGAGGTCTGAATAGAATATGAATTCATGCATCCTTATTTTTAGTTGTGTAATATTGTTGGAAACTCCTTGATAATATGTAGGATCGTTAAGAAGTAGGTTACTCAACCGAATGATGATGGTTGGATGGAAGTTCGTAAACAAAAAAATAAAATGGCCGAGATCCCTCGTGAAGTCTTTAAGAAGAAGCTAGAAGTCTAGATGAAGAAGTCCACTTTTCTGGGAGAAAACTCAGGCAAAAGCTGGGCAGATATAGTGGAAACTGAGGAAAACATGGAGGCTGATCTACTCATTATAGAAGAAATTGAACAGATGGTTATTGATTCTTGTAAGAAAGCTCAAACTCCTACAGTCACAATGTTTGCTGCTTATATTAAGGTCTCAAAACTCTCCAATGGTGATCTCAAAGAAGAAAATATGGGTATGAATCAGGGCTTTAACCAACATGGGTTTTCTGATTTTCTGGAAGGCGTTGGACAGCTTGTTGAAGGTGCACTGATCTGTAGGACTCAGGTGCACGGCCAGTGCGTGCCTCTGGATATGGCACACCAGGTTGCAGATGAATGTTCCCCTTTTGATTCTGCTATTTTGGTTATGCTAGATAAAAAATAAAGTACCCCTATTACATTTTCTTCCAATTATGATATAGTGATTAAACAGAATAGGGGTGCTACAGTTCAATAAATTAATGAAACTGACTCTTGTTTAGTTCCATTAGATATTAATTCCAAGGGTACTCATCAAGAAGACCTCCATCTAAGTAGAAAACATGCTCTAACATTGCACACATAGTTTCCTCCTTATAAGAATGTTGTTTCTAATTTGTATTATCAAAAGGAAAATCCAGGAGGAGTGGACTTGTAGCCCACTAGACATGACCCTATTATTCATAAAGAAACTCATCCATCAACATCAAAGGATAACTAGAATTGTCTACCTAAAATTTTGGAAACACTTAAAAAATACAGAATATTCCTCTTACAGTTTCTGTTAATGAAATTTCTGTGTCTCATTTGAATGAACAGGTTAAGCAATCCAATCAGCCTCCTTCCCAGAGTGTTAGAAGATCACAAAGGAAGAGAGGATCAGGAGTATCCATATAGAAAAAAAGGGAGCTCTAGCTCCAAGAAAAGATTTTAATGGATTGCATATTTTGGAACTGTCAGGGCATTGTGAGCCTTGCCACTTTTTCTACTCCTAAATGATTTATTTTGATGGAAAAACTTAAAAAAATTTCTATTTCTAAACCAAAAATGAATTTCTCTTTAATTTTTATACATTTATCTACTTATGGATATAATTATATAGGTGCTTTCAAAACTGAGTCATCTATTGAATCTCTTTGGATGTTTTACCATGACTCTTTACAAAATGTTTGTGTTTTAGCCTCTATAGAGAAAATGTTAACCTGCCAATTTTCACTTGATGGTAGGACTAATATTTGTATGATGATATATGCTGAAAATAGATATCAAGATTGTAGGTCCCTTTGGAAGGATCTTGTGAATTCCTCCCTTAACACTCATTATCCTTGGTTTGTGTTAGGTGATTTTAATTATATACTTACCTCCAGTGAAAAAATTGGTCTTTCTATCTCCCCCATTTCGTTGAGAGAATTTAGAAGTGCTATTGAAAATTGAAATCTCTTTGAGATTAATCTCACTAGCTCCAAGTACACTTGGTATAGAAGATACTACAATAGGGTTGTTTCTAGCAAACTGGATAGAGATGTTGCCAAATCTCAGGCTCTCGAATTTTGGGACACCATCTCTAGAATCACCTTACCCAAGCATAATCTTGATCATTATCCACTCCTTGTTAGTCTAAGATCTAAAAAGTTGAAAACCATTCATTTTTTTACATTTAACAATACTTGGTCTTCTGACATAGATTGCTCTACTATCATAAAAAATTGTTGGGAGTCTATGAGTCATCACAAAGACACATTTTCCTCCTTTACTAAATTAAAACACCATAAACAGTGCCTTAAGTGTTGGTGCAACACCAAATACAAGGAAATAGGCAATGAAATATCTATCCTTGAAAAAGAGCTATCCCAAATTCAGCAAAACTCTACTTGCTCTGACTTTTCTACTGATCCGTAAGATGAATTCAACACTGCTCTTAAACTGGACTCTCTTCTTGATCTAAAAGACAACATTAGTAAAAAAATTGAATCCAAATCGATTTCGGTTGGTGAGAGAAATACTATGTTTTATAACTCTCTTCAAATAATGAGGAAGGTTTGTCGCTCCCATTTCTTTCTCAAAGGCAATGAAAACCTTCTGGAAATAGAGGAGGCCATTACTACCCATGTGGTCAGCTATTTTGAAAATATTTTTAATGGACCAAACATTAATAAAAACATTTTCCCTGAGGTCATTCTGATCCTGGTGAATGAAGAGGATAACCTCTATCTTCTAAACATCCCTCTTGACTAAGAAGACAAAGACACTGTTTTCAGCCTCAACCTTAATAGTACTTCGGGCCCTGAAGGTTTTAGTAATGGTTTTTTTTGACATCATCGGGATGTCATTAATATAGATGTGTACAATCTTGTGAAATCATTATTCTCTAATGGGTTTTTCCCAAATGGTCTTAATGCTCAATTCCTTACTTTAATTCTTAAAGTTGACAATCCTTCTGAAATTCATCTTTTCCAGTCTATTGCGCTTATTAACTCTCTCTATAAAAATATCACTAAATAGATAGCCAATAGAATTCTTCTCTTTTCCAAAAAATTATTTCATGGAATCAATATGGTTTTATAAAAGGAAGGAACATCCAAGATTACATCTGTCTTGATTCGGAATGTACAAACACTTTGAACAAAGCTAACAGAGGAGGGAATGTTGATATTAAATATGATATTAAGAAAGCCTTTGACACCATTGACTGGAGTTTTATTTTCAATGTTTTGGAAGCCTTTAGTTTTAGTGATATTTTCATTAGTACAATCAATTCCCTATTCAATTCGTCCTCTATTTATGTTCTAGTGAATGGATATCATAAGGGTTATTTTAAATGTACCAAGGGTGTCAAACAAGGTGATCTTTTATCTTCACTCATATTTGTCATAGCTGAAGATTATCTTAGTAGGCTTCTCCCCAATCTTGTTAATCAAAACAATATTAATCCTATTCAGGCAGATAGAAACTTAAGTTAGCCTAGACATCTTTTTTATGCTGATGACATCATTATTTTCTTAAAAGGAGATAAAAAAATATCCAAAATCTTAAAAAGGCCTTGAACCATTATGAAGATCTCTCTGGTCAATCCATTAGCTGGGGGAAATCTTTTGTTTTCTTTGGAAAATTTTTTTCCCCTAATAGAAAAAATGGCATCTTCAATTGTCTCAATATCAAGGAAGGATCTTTCCCCTTCAACTAACATGTGGTGCCTATTTTTGGGGGAAGGCCTAAATCCATCTTTTTTTCCACCATTGTTGATCAAATGGTCAGAAATCTCTCCTCTTGGAAGGGAAAATATTTATCTATGGCAGGAAGGATATGTTTGGTAAAATTTACTACTGGGTCGAAGTTGGCCTAATCTCTAATGATCTATAAATGGCCAATTTTTCTTTTAAAAAAAATTAACATTTACATCAAGAATTTTATTTAGACTTGTAGAATTCTTGAAAAGAAACTTTTGACCATTCTATGGGCTACCTGTTTCAAACCGTTAGATGAAGGTGGTATTGGTATTAAAAATATTCAGCACTGTAATGATACTCTTCAAGATACGATCACCTAGATATTGATTAACAACAACTCTGATTCCATCGTCTTCCTTAAAATCAGATTTAATGACGAACTCAGAAAAGGAATTAGAACTATGTTGAATCGTCCATCTGGACCTCCCTTAAACATTCTTATTCTCAAATTAAGGCCAAATCTAGGTGGATGGTTAGTGTATACTCTTCCATTAATTTTTAGTTATATAACTGAACTAGATCTCCTCTCATCACTAAGATACCTGCTAACTCCAACCCGGTTAATACGAATTGTACTATTAAAGATATCATTAAATCTGGTGGTTACGACCTACCCGATAACATAATTCATATTATTGATAATTATCCCTATTCTAATGATTATTTTCTTATTTTGGAACCTTCTTCGAATGTGATCCTTGACTCAAATTTTGTTTTTCAATCATAATTTTACTAATTCGGATCATATCTTTGTTTGGTTAAATTTATTTAATAAGAACTAGATTAATCCCTTGAGACTTAATCTTGTCTGGATTATTGCCCATAATCATGTTACCACAGAGGTTTGTCTTCAATCTTTTGGAATACAACTTTGTTCAAAATTTCATATTTTCCATCAATATAGGGAAGATGCTAACCATCTATTTTTGTCCTGTGCTACAGCTTCAGTGCTTTGGAATTACATTACTGACTTTTTTGGCTGCATATAGTTACATTCTAACTCAATTAGTACTCAAATAAAGTATTTTGTGGAGCTAAATTCTTCATATAAAATCAAAAATATCTTCTTAGTAGCAGTGGTGGAGCTTATATATGTGATCTGGTATGATCATAATGACATTATTCACAACAACTACTCATTCAACATTAATGCAGGTCCTATGTGAATCCAAATGGCCAGGAATGATGCTGATTCTATTTAAAAATCCTATTGTGACAACTCGGTTGGTGATTTTGAGATTCTTCATCAGTTCAGAGTTGATGGGATCTACAGGCAACCGAAGCGCACCTTTGATGTTTTCTAGAAAAACCCGCTCCCAGGCTGGATTAATGTTAATGTTGATGGAGCTTCCAAAGGAAATTCTGGACCTCCTGGTTATAGAGCGATATTTCAGGAGCCTAATGGGATATGTCAAGGATGTTTCTTTGGAAAATGTGGTTCGACATCATCCTTGCAGGTGGAATTGATGGGTGTGATTCGCGCTATTGAATTGTTTAAATCTATTTTCTTAGGGAAAGAATCATGAAGAAGATCAAAAAGCCTTTATGAGTAATAGTTTTACTATTGATGATGAAGAGACTACAACTGAAATATGAATGGAATAAATTGATAAGGAATAAGACGATGAATCCTAATTAATGGTGTATAAGGGATGTTAAATGATTAATGAGTTTCCTTTTTGGGATTTATAGAATTATTTTGTTGATGTATTTTATTAATTTTTTTTTCATTATAAGAATCATGAAATGTATATGAATTATACGATTGTCATATTTCATTATGGATTTTAAAACAAATGTGGAATGGTACTCATATCCATGAAATATGATTCAATGGAATGATCACTATAGGAATATAGTGTATCTACGACATAACCCCACCACAACTATATTGTAGCTGAAAATGGTGTTGGAAAAAGATTTTTTGGTGATGACCCATCACAAAAAACAATTTTTTGTCATGGGATGCAGTGCTTTGAAAAATAGTTTTTCATTGGAATTTTTTAAATAAACATTTGGGGTGGGCCAAAAGTACTGCAAAAAACAAGTTAAAAACAAAAAAAAATTAAAATTTAGAAAATTGAAAATTCTTCTAAAATTATAATATAAAATGTGGTAAACATATTAAATAATAAAAATATTTCTCAAAATATTTTCATTCAAGTCTTACCATGATAAATGTGTTTATAATGTACATATAACTCAGGAGGGGGAGAGTCATCTCGAGGGGTAGGTTGAGGATCCTCTATATATGGAAGAAGGGAGAACTCCATCCCTCCATCATGAGATAGTTTTTTCATGTACTCCATCATCTGGTCATGATTCTACTCCTACCATCGAAATATATACAAATATTTTTGATGTTTCGATTGAAGAATCTTTTCTTAATCCCAAAAAATGGTCTCAAAAACCTCACTCTGATATCACAACATCTCCTCATACATGAATACAATGATGATGACTCTCCATGAGATCCCTTAGAGTTAGAAACCGCCTATGTGAAATTATTATAATATCTCCCATGCATCAATCAATATCTAATATAAATAATTAGGCATTTATCAAATGCATATTGAGTCCCATGTATGTATACATAATCATCATTTCCTTATATTTGGGTAGTATGACCCTCAGTCTTAGCTTGAATCTCAACCTATGTTTTATATTTTGTTTCCTAATATGAGTCTTTTAATTTCAATTTTAAATTATAATAGTGAAATTAAAATTTTTAATTAATTTTCATCCTCAAAAAATGATATTTGACGAAATTTGATGTTGTTGACCACCTATAATTGCTCTAGTGGTAGGATCCCTATACATCCTCATATAAACATCCAAATCCATAATATCAATATGTTCAACTACCTATACAAGTATACAATAAATAATTTCCATTTAAATTTATTTAAATTATTAAATAAAATTAAATTCAACATGTCATTGATGGGTATTGAATGAACAACGACCATCTCTTTATGTCACCTCATTCCTACCCAATTTATTCAGACCAAATGATTCTCTCCTCTAAAAAATATATCTTATAGAGTATGAAAATAACCCACACCAAACCTGATATGTGATGTTATCTAGTCTATTGGTGCCGCAAGACTCACAAAAAACTAGGACTCAAACTTTCCTCATGATTTTCCTCCTCATATTGTGAAGAAACATGCGATAATGTTCATGCATATAGCCCTCCCTGGCCTCCCAAATGGAGTGTATCATGCTATCCTCTATGGTATACCATAAAACTCGTAAATAATTATTCTTAAAAAAATTATAATTAAATATTTTTTAAAATAACTATCATTTATTTATGTACTATCCAATTATCAAACATATGGTGTCAAATGTAAATGGGAATATCATCCCACATTTCCCATTCACCATAAATATAGTTCCACATAATATCACTCTCATGTCTAACAACTATATTTTAAAAACACTAGAAAAATAGAATAAGTAATCAAACAATTTGTAAATAAATAAATTAATGGAAATTTTTTACAATTAGTGAAAATTAAATAAAATACAAAACTAAACATACATATGCGTGTGTGGATTAAAATAAACATATAGAAATAACTAAGGATTGGGGTAGGGAATCATCAATCTCACAAGACCACAACCACTATGATTCATTCATGAACTTCCCAAAACCTAATTATCATATGGAAAGAAATCAGGCTAATCAAAAGGAAGCATAACCTCCCTGAAGTCATGTATCATCTTATCTAAACATTTATTATCCATCTGAACACATGATGAATGTTGTCAGAAAATAATTGAATATGAGTATTTCATATATATATATATGTGTATATATTAATTAGGTTAATAACCATCATGCCACTCTGTCATTCATTATCTTCATCCTCATCTTAATATATGATGCTGATAATATCTTCATCTTTTTCCTCAGCGACATCAATTTCCATGTGATATTGACCTTTATCATCCCTTTTTATTTAAAAATCATTTGTTACATCAAAATCACCGTTGAACCATAAAAATTGGTTTTCATCATCAATATTTTTCTATCTTTTAGGAAAAAATGTTTTTAGTGTTTTCTCTTAATTAATTTTTATTCCTTTCACTTCAGAATAACCATATTCAGTTTGTTTAAGAAAATTTTCACGAGATTTAATTTTTATAATTCTCCACCAATCAATTAAATATCGTAAAGAATCACAATAACATTTATAATAAATTCTTCGTTCTTGATAAGATAAACAAATGGTTCATTTTTTTCATGAATACTTTTATATTTAATATCAACTATCCAACATAGGGGATGAACATGAAAGCCTATATCAATATCCAAGAAATAGAATTTAAGAATTATTACATAATTATATCTTAGATAACACAACTCATTTATTTCATCCTAAAAACCATAAAAGCCAACTAATGTTTTTTTATGGTGATATCCTCTCAAGAAAACCCAACTATGAATTATTTTTTTGATACACCATATGCACTTGTATTAAATAAAAAATTGTTCACCACATAGGAAATATAGGATTTCCCATTTTGAATGCCAGGTTACGTAATTCACACAATATATTATCAATTTTATTATCATGATTGAAAACCAAAAAAACCAGAAAAAATATCAATATAACAAATAATTAATTGATTTCATATGTTAAACCATAATCAATTTACCTTAAATTTCCTTAAAACTAGTAGGAAAAAATATTTTTGCAACATTCTTCAAGAGGAGCTATTGTATTTTGTGAAACCTATTTCATGATATAATCATAATATAATCTATAAATAAAAATAATATTAATTTAAAAAAAATAATTACTAGGTGACAATGTCACTCACTAAAAAAATCCTGTCCTTTCATCATGGTAGATCAGAACATAATTTTTTACATTAGATTTTTGGAGAATTGGGTCAATGTCTTACAAAGTAAAATCATACATTACATGTGTAAACTTATACTCAATGTATATTTACTCCACAATATAAAACTATTTAAAAAAAATTATTCCATTCATTTATAATCTTCATGGATTTCAACATGATATTATCTTTTCCCTTAAACATCCTGTTAAAAAAAATTCTAAAACATTGGATGAACACAAAAATATTAGAAAGGGATATAAGGGAAAGAAAATATTTATCCCATTCAATCATGGAAAATCATATATCTTTTACATTTATCTTCAATTTTTTGGATAATATGAATCAAAACATTTCCACTTAAAAAACATGCATACATTTTCCACAAATAGAATCATTAAATAATAGAAAGAAATTAAAATATCTTTCGAAGACTTAGAGAATCATATTAATAAACAAAATTAAACCACTATTAATTGAAATAACCATATGGAAGAATTTTAAAAATTTCATTATCCAATGTATTGGAGTGTTATCTAGTTTCACCCAACATTTAAGTTATTACAGGAATATCTGACACTCTCTAGGGAACCCATTGTTAAGTTGTAACAGGCTTACCTGATACTATCTAGGCCAGTCCATCTTCAGCTATAACAAGATTTCCTGAGGATATCTGGACATCCCATGTTTAATAATAAAGTACCATATAATGAATGAAACAATTTTATGGTTGTAATTTTTTTCATAGATCATTTCAAAAACTATTTTAAACTCCTAAAAATAAAATTTTTATATGAAAATATAAATACATTTTCCAAAAAATTACTTATTAATTCAATACACATTTTTCAAGACCTTTTTTAGAGGGGACATGCTGTGACTACCCCATTCTCACCCCCAATAGGCCAAGGTCTGGTGACTAGAACCAAGTAGTCATATTTTACAAATGAGAGGCATTTTCATAAATAACTTTACACACAAAAATTTCAAAGCTAGGAATGATGAAATTTAAAAAAATAAGTAAAAAATGAATAAATACACTATGATACCAATGACAGAGTAAACAATTGGAAAATGAGAATGTAAATAAGTCTCGAATAAAATCCCACCAAAAGAAAGTGTCTTTCAAGGGGATGCAAAAGTTCTTGAAACTCATATAAAGAAAACCATACTAGAAGGGTAGTTGTAGGGTATCTTCCTAAAGTTGCAGGATCACAACACATAGATCTTATACGTCTATGAACCACCTTGTCCTGGACCATCTTGAACTCTATCAAAGTGTCGATCATCTGCACAAGACACAACATATATTGGAAAAGAGAATGCATGGGTGAGTAAAACAGTACTCAATAGGACAACTAGAAAAAACAATGGAATACCACTAACAAGTAGAAAAAGTAAACCCTAAATAAATACACGAAGTATACCAAAATAACTACACAAAGAATACCATGAAGAAATAAATTAATTATTCCACAAATAAATATATGGTAAACCACAAAGTAAACACTTAAGGTACTATCAATATGGTCATCTCACACTAGTATAAGACTATAGCATGAAAAGAAATCTTTTAAACTATAGTGAAAAAAACTCCATGTTTCCATAATGCCTAGAGTGTTGAGGATGAATGGGGAATCGATGGTGTAGGGAACATCGATGGACCACAAGGCGTCGATGGTGCAAACAGTGTCAATTTCACATGGTGAGATGATGGCACATGGAGCGTCAATGACACACAGAGTGTTGATGTTGCACTGTGGAGCCTCGATGGTGCACGAGGAGTTGATGGAACAGGGAGAATCAATGGTGCAAGAATTTCTAATGGCGCATGGAGTATAAATAGAGCATGGAACGTTGATGGTCCATGCATCACCCAAGTCACACTATCACCAAGTCACATACAACTGCTGGATTCCTCTTGTAGTACCATTTTACTGAGAGAATCCATTCCTAAAACTAATAGGTTAGATTCTAAATTACTCAAATACACACATTGAGTATCTCCACAAGACTGACTCGTTACAAGAGTTCCATTAATGAAAAAATCTCATCAAATGGATACACATTTTGAAGGATGCCATTTTTTTTTTCTGAAATGGTCCAACCTAGGTCTGATCTGGCCTACTGAAACCAAATAGACCCATAGTCTGACTAAACCCAGTCCCACCAACCTGACCCTAACTGGTTCAACCTAAAGGACCTGGACAAACTAGGTTCAGCCTGGCCCAAACCGGCTCGGCCTGTTGGGTTCGGCCTATTGGGTGCAACCCGCCTTATCTTGTATGGCCCACCGCATGCATGTCGATTGGTAAGTTCTAGATGTATCCTTCCTTGGACACATCTCTCTTGTCAATGTGGAGATTTTTCATGTTTCATGTGGCTGGCCCATGTCCTCCTCCTAGTCATGGGGACTTATCATCAGTGCATGATCCCTCTGACGCAGTCCCGCATAGACTGTTCACTGGTTCCACCTCCGGCCTCCTTGCTTGTATCCAGTCCTACCGCACACCTCCTATAATATAATTCCCTACCAAGACATTGATTCCCCTTCTGTCAGATGCCCTTCTGGTGTCCCATTTCCTCCTTTCACTCCCCCTAAACTAACCCCTCGGTCACGTTCTTCCCTCATGGGCTGGTCCCCCCACTGAATACCTACTTTACGTAGTGGACATATGTTGTTGTCTCGCACAAACCATTCAATGTTTCAATATCACCTCTGCTACACCATCGTAGGGTCAACTTAATTGGTCTCGGATCCTTAGAAAACTGATCGGGGCATAACGATCAATCGTTCGAATAAGGGTTTCAATGTCAAATAATGCATGAAGAGTACCATAGATATATGGGGAAGAGATCAAGCACACAAACAACGAAATAACGAATCTTGGACTTGTTCATGTCACCCATGATCTTTTCATGTTTTCATATTCACAAAGAACAAATAAACATGTAGATCAAAACCCCATTAAACCCCACAAGCATAACACCAATCCTATAAGGAATCGAACAATAGATAAAAATATTCGTTGGTTGGTCAACATTCGTTGTTGGATCTAAAATGGGGAATGTAAAATGATAAAGAGAAATAAGATCATACATCTTGGATGGATCAGTTGTCAATGAAAAATAGATATCGGTGTCGTCGTTCATCCTTGACCCACCGACATTCTTTGTCATTCGTTGGAGATGTTTCTTTCTTTATGTTATCTTTATAGATTCTCTAGAGTTCCCAAGGTTATTCAGCTGACCTTTGGATTTATACATAAAGAATATTTTAATTTAAATAATTTATTCATCAAGAAAATAATTTATCTTCAAATAATTTATTGATAATTACGTCCATTTTGGGGGTTTCCCAAGAATAACCACACTGACTAAAGTTAATTCACGCCTTGGGAAAACACCACATTATGAACTCAACGATGGTCTAAAATTTCCAATCTATTTGCCCGTTCATGATTTATTAGTATTTGAAAATAAAATTATTTTTATTTAATTATTTTATTTAGGGTTATGCCTAATAATTATCCTTCACAGTCGCCCTACACTGGTTGATGTTAGGCATCGCCTAAGGTAAACATGATACTATGAACAAAAAATTTCCCTCAGATTACTGATCTGGGCACACATTTAATAGTTATTTTACCATTTTATCAAAACCATGTGTGCATGATACTAAAAACATAAAAATTTTCAGCAAACTATTCTGGGCACATTGAGGATCGAAATCACATTCTGTCTCAGTTCCTGATCTCATAATTTTTCCAAATAATTTTGAAAAATAATTTTTTGAAAATTAGAGTCATTAAATCTTCCTTACATTAGGGATTTACATCATGAAAAGAAAAAAACAAGGTCTACCCAAATAGATGAAGGTCCTCACCATGAATCTGAACCTCCTGCTCTCATGTTCTTTCCTAGATATTCTTATGACACTATAGAATGTGCACTTTTGTAATTGCTCACCCATGAAAAATCCTCCAAAATTCGACCAAAAATTTACCATGAAAGACAATGGAATTCCATCATGAACTGGAATGGTCCACTCAGTCTGGTCATCCGTCTATGGGTGGAATGTTGTGCTCAAGCATAGCTGGGTCCTAAACACCTCCCAAAATCCCCCAAACAACCATAATATAAGGATAAAATCATGATATAAATCATTAATCGAAGGGACTCCATGGATTCACACTATTTTCTACACATAGAGTCATCCCAAGATCTCTAATTAATTATGGGAATGGATCATTAAGAATGTGACTGAATGGGTGATTCACTCATCGATCACCCAGATTATATCATGAAATATGTACATCTGTGGTACAACTATCATGAAGTCAATCGATATTTTATAAAACTTTGTCTCTATCACCTCAAGTGGCTGGGTCAAGCACAATAGAACCTGATGCTCAAGCTTCACATGATGAAAAGTGAGGCATCAGAAATGAACTCTTCCACTACCATCTACATCCTCGTCTACTGTAACTAACTTTTTAGGTCCTCATACATATATTACACTCTTGGATGTACCGAGAAAGGGTAATTATGGACCTCCATAAAGACCTCCTCTAGTAACACCATTTGTACAATTATGATTCCTCTATACAGGATGTCATACTCCCCACATTTAAAATACCCCTCAGGGGCATGCCCTATCGACATCTGAGCATGTAAATTCAAACAATTGTTATCCCAAAGTTGTGCCTCCTTAACTCACATTAAAAGTGGAGGGTTTACAACCATCAACTGCAGGTAAGATGGTTCATCTCTATAAAAAATGATGTCTATAATGTGGCCAACTACTCAAATGCCTCACTCAGCAAATGCAAGCCAGTCCTCCTACTGAGTGCCTCTTCCAGTATATTCCTCTTCTGAAGAGTATAGATTATATAAAACTCATAGTCATGGGGGAACTCAAGTCATCTCTACGGTATCAAGTTAAAATAATTATGAGAGAATATATACCTGAGGTTTTTGTGTTTGTGGTATATGATACACCACTCGTCCATAAGGTAGTGTCGACAAATCTTAAATGCAGAGACTACCAATGCAAGCTCAAGATCATGGGTCGCATTGTTCTTCTCATGCTACCTCAACTTGTGAAAACCATAGAAAATAAAAACTTTCACCTAAATCAATACAAAACCAAACCCATTCCCCGATGCATCATAGAAAACAATGTACTCCACAACCTCCTCTAGTAATATCCTGATAGGTGCACTCATCAACCTCTTCCACATCTCTTGAAATTATTGTTGGGACTTATCTACCCACAAAAAGCTACCCATTTCATGCCAAGAATGTCAAGGGTAAATCTACTCTAGAAAATTCAGGTACAACCCTCCGATATTACCCCACTGAACCTGAGAATCTTCAAAACTCAGTAATACTATTGGTCGGCTCCCAAACAAGAACTTTCTCAATATTTGATGATTTTATTGAAACTCTAGGTTCTAAATTAATGTGTCTCAAAAATTGGACCTCCCGAATCCAGTATTGAAACATTGAGAGATTTTTATAAATATGGTGCACTCAGAGTGTGTCCAAGACCATCCTCAAGTGTATCTTGTTCTCCTCGGACTGTGAGTAAACCGATATTTCATCAATGAAGACCACGATGAACCAGGCTAAGTAAGGTGGGATGATTCTTTTCAGGAGTCCCATGAATGTTATTGGGGTGTCTATCATACCAAATGTCATAACTAAGTACTCATAGTGGTTGTATTGACATATGAAGGATATCTTCGGTACATATTTATCCCATACAAGAATTTGATATTAGTCAGATATGGGGCCTCTCTTTGAGAAACACCTATCTCCCTTCAGCTGATCGAAGAGGTCGTCAATCCTTGGTAATGGATACTTATTATTCATGGTCACATGGTCTAGGAACTATAATTATAATCATAATCTCTATATCTGGTCATCTTTCATGGAATACAAAATGGAGGTCACCCAGGGTGATATAATGGGTCTCACAAATCCCTTCCTCTGAAAGTAATCTAGCTTTACCCTCAACTTAAGAAGCTCCACGAGAGACATCTGATATGAATTTGTAGTTATCTGGGTTTTCCTAGAGCACAAATCAACAAAAATTTAAACCTATCTATAGGGAATAATTCAGTTACATATTAAGGAAAGGTGTCCTCATATTACACCACCATTTTAAGAAACCAAGGACCCATCTCATCTAGTACAAAAAGGTTCAATCTATCCAACTGACATGTGATCGGCTGCACCCTCCTATGTGTGAGTATGTCCTGTGCTGCATGTGTTTCTATTTCTCTTGGAAAAGAAAACATGTTCCCATCACTATAGAAACACCACACTCTATGCCTAAAACTATCAATATAGGCATGAACTACGGATAAACATTCCATTGCCAGAATGACATCGTATGTCCTCGATGCTCCCACCAAGAGATACCAACCTAAAATATCACCTCCTAGAGTAATGACACACTATAATCACCAATGTTAATGATCCCACTATTGTAGTTCTCTAATAATAGGGATCATGTTAACGATCCAAATTTAATCTTTGAGTCTTGAACAAGGTACATGATGAGAAAAGAGTGACTAGAACCTGTGTATATCAAAAATGCAGATAGGGTGGAAAAGACATAGGCCATGCCTTTAATAATATCTTGAGAATATAGGTCATTAGAGTCCATCACCAGAAGCTAGTTTCATCCCTATCCACTTTCTCCATTATCCTGTTGTGGACCACCTATGGGTGGTGGTGGTAGTACATCAAACCTCCACCCACCTAATGCTCATTTTACATGCCCTCCACCCTTCTGACCACCCTGCTCCTACCTCTACCTCTTTATGGGTGGTCCATAGACAGTCTTTTTATCATATGGATGGTGATTCGAGAAATATCAAGCAAGATGTCCCCTATCAATACACAAGTTGAGCAACATGTCATTCAACTATCCTACTCTTCCATGGGATCCCCATACCACTAATTTGATATCATGGGACCATACTCTATATTTCATGACCCACTTGGGTCCCTACATCTATTTTATTCTACCAACCACAGATGACTCAGCTACATAGGGCCTACTGGTAGCTCCCACTACTGGCATCTAATCCTTTATAAAGCTACCCACAATCAGGTCTTGCTCTAGTACACCATCGTATGTAGGGTTGATAAGTGATATCAAGGATTCCAGGATCTCTTGGTATAGACCCTTCTTGAAGATCTAGGCCCTGAAGAATGGGCCCCACACAATCTATATGGAGTAGCGATAATGACCTATAAATATCATCAAGTACTCCACTATTTTCTGACTGACGTACTGAAAATGTGGGATCTCTTGTATGCACATTGAGCATAATGTCGATTTAATGAACTCATCCATGAATAAGTTCTCAAATTCTGCATAAGATAGAGTCATCTCATCATCCATCTAGATCACTAAGTTCTACCATCACCCTGTTGAGCCCTGAAGATAACTTGGGTCTAGAACTAACATCTGGTTGGAACGTGTACTCACAAGGAATAAAAAATGTGTAACTAACTCCATCCAATCGCTATCTTCTCAGGGGTTAGTCTCACCCCGAAACCACAGAGGTCACTACCTCTAGAACTCATGCAATAACCGCATCATGTGTGTATCCTCTACCAGTAGTGTTGGTAGTAACTAATGCACTACAGGTGGTGGTATCACTGGTAAACCACATGGAGGTGCTATCTTCAGTAAAATCCCTAATACCGATGGCTCATCGCTATTTGGATCATCCTCATGATCATGAATCAAAATACTAGATAGCTGTCTGCATAGAGTCATCCTGAAATAGATCAAGATATATTGCAGTCAATAGATTATACTTGGGGAGTTGACTATAGAAGGACATGAGAATTCACAAAAAAAATCATATATGATGCATGTACCATTTATTTTATCTACAACTAGTGTTATCATGTATTGAGACTAAAATCAGAATTCGAAGTCCTGGTGCAAAGATACATTTTTCGCTGCACCAAAATTGGATTCCTTGTCCAGAAATACGAACTAAAAACACTTAACACTTTTTCCCCAATCCAATATCACAAACTCTTAGTTATTTAGGAAGAAGAGACTACATATACAACCACTCTATCATGACCTGTCCCTAATGGGGTAATTCCATGACAACCCCAAGACTGCCTCTGATAGTCTAGAGGATATAGACTAGCAATGAGTAGGCATATCCCACAAGTGGGAAGAATTTACCTAATTAACTATACACACACACACACACACACACTTCTCCAAGACCATAATGATGAAATGTAAAGCCCTAATTAAGCAATGCATGCATAAACCATGATATCTACCATATAGTAATAAATTATAAAAAATGGAAAGTAAATACGAATAGATTAAAATCCCCCCCCCAAAGAGTCTATCAATAGAATGCACAAGTTCTTGAAACTCATCTCTAGAAAAACCCACCTGAAAGGTAGGTGCAGGGTAGCTGCGAGAAGTCGTAGGTTCACAACATGTTCGTCTAACCCCTCATTGAACCACCTGGTCCTGGACTACCTAGAACTCCATTAAATTGTAGATCCTCTATACATGATGTGACAGTTTCAAACAAATCTTATGTAGGGGTGTTTAATACAATATTAAGAAGGAAACCCTGAAACCACCAAGGACTTACACTAATAATTACAAAAAGTACACCATGAATAAATACACTAATTATACCTTAAAGAAAAATGAATTATACAACAAATAAATAAAAGAATTATTCGACGAAGAAATACATAGTATAACAAAATGGAAACACATAAAGTATAGTCAATACGGCTAGCTCACACTAGTATAAGTCTGAAGCTTGAAGAGAAGTATTTTCTATTCTAGTCCACATATCTCCTAGTTTCAATTTCACACGTAGGGTTGATTACCAATATATAATTGAAGGCATAATGACAATCGATTATGGATAGAGTGTTAATGGAATACAGAGTGTCGATGACGCACAGAGAGTTGATGGGGCCTGTAGCATCGATGGGGCCCAGAGAGTCAATGGAAACCGTTGCGTCGATGGTGTACAGAGCACTAATGGAGCATAGATTATTGATGGTGAATGGAGCATTGGAAGAACATGAAGGTTTGATGATGCATGGAGAATCATTGGGTCATATAGTCCCCAACTCACGTAGTCACCATTCCACATACAGTTATTGGATTCCACTTGTAGTGTGCTTGTATTAGGAGGAACTACTCTTCATGTTAATAAGACATATTCCAACATACAAAAAGATTATCTCAGAGTATATCAAATAAAACATCTCATCGTAATTGTTCCAATGTAATAAATTCTTTTTCAAACAGATACACAGTTTGAATTATACAACTATTTTTAGAAAAAGTTCTGACCTAGTTTCGGTCTGGGTCAGATACGACCTGCTGGACTTGACCCGACCCAGTTTGGGCCATCCTGAACCATCTAGGACCACAATGCTTTTCCCATTGGGTGCGGCCCTCTGGGCATGCTGAACCCAACTCACTAGGCCATTGGAGTAGCCCAAATCATCTGGTTCATCCCACCTCATGGGAGCTAGTTGGTGTGTTGTGGACACAACCCACACTATATATGTCCCTCTAATCAACATAGAGATGTTCCATAATTCACGAAGGTAGACCTCCTCTTCCGCTTGGTCTTGCGACCTCACCGGTGTTGCGGGATCCCTCCAACACAGTCCCTCCTAGACTGCACCCTAGTGTCCCCACTTCCCACCCTTCTGGCTTCTTATCCTACTGCACTCCACCTGGACCAGCCTTCCCTACTAATTTGATTCTTCCTCTACCACTGGTGTCCCATTTATGCATCACGCTCCCCCTGAACTGACCCCTAATGTAGCATATTTCTCTTACCATTTCTCGCCTCATTGATGGCCTACCTTACACCACATCCTTTTACTGCATTATTCCATCATCATGACTGAACAGTTCCATGATTCTATCACACTTCTTTTTCAATGTTTGGGGATCAAATATTTCAGTATTAGATCATTGTGCCATGGATCATGGTGTAGTGATCGATCATTCACGTATGGGTTTCAATGGTGAAGACCACACGAAGAACGTGATAGATTGATGGGGGAGAGATAAAGCACATGAACACCCAAAGAACAGATCATTGAATTTTTCATTTCATCCTTGATAAATTTATGTTATAAGGGTCATGCTGAAAAGATCAACCTAAAGATCAAATACCTATTCAAACCCCACATGCATAACACCCACCTCGGATGTGATTGAACCACATATCAACCTATTCATTGGTGGGTCTGCCTTCTTCATTGGATCTAAGAAGGGGAAAAAATTACAAAGATAAAAAATATCCTACCTCAATTTTGGATCAGTATTTGATGAAGAATAGAGGTTTGTGTCATCATTGATCCTTGATCTGCCAACGTTCGTCATCATTTGTCAGAGAGGTTTCTTTTTCCAAGCTCGCCCTAGTGATTCTCTATCATTCCCAGGGTTATTCATTTGACCCTAGTATTTCTTCATAATTATGATTTTAATGGAAATAATCACTACTTCCATAAAATAATTTAGCTTTAAATTATTTAATGATGACTATTTCCTTCTCGTTTTTTTACCCAGATGACCCGTGATGAATAATGTAAATTTCTGGCTAGGGAAAATATGACATTATGAACTCATCCTTGGTCTCATATATCCAATATGACTTCATGTTCATGAGTAATTAGGATTTTAAAATAAAATAATTTTTATTTAATTTTTTTATTTAAGGTTATTTCAGAACACTATCTATCACAGCCAGCCTACATCATCCTATGTTAGGCCTCGCCGAAGGTAAAGTTGTTATTATGAACACAACGATTCCCTCATATTACTCATCTAGGTAACCATTTAGGAGTTAGTTTAATATTTTAGGAAAATCATGTGTACGCTATTAAAAAATATCATTTTATAATTAACTACTCTGGGCACATAGGGCCTTGGAATCACACACCATTTTAGTTCCAAGTCTCATAATTTTCCCAAATAAATCCTAAAAATAAATTTAGGATAACCTGATTAATTACAACTTTTCAAATCATAAAGAAAACATTTTCATAAAAAATAACCATAAAAAATATAATGGAAAAATCATTTAATTAAAGAATAATTATATTAAAAAAAATCACTGTTTTCATATATGTTAATAAACATTATTTTTAACTTCTTTAAAAAGAAATATTAAAATAATATTTTTCAAAAGATAATTCCTAACCTTGAGTCTGATTTGTCACATACATTTTCCATCATCCTGAATATTAAAATTATGTTAAATATTTACATGATTTAGATCCTTTTTATGTTTATTATTATTTTTACCACTTTTTTCCATGTTATAACAAATACTTAATTTTTTATTTTACATCATACATTTTCACGATATTCTATATTTGTGTGAAAAATGAATTTTTTTAATGTCTATAGTTTAAGATTTAATTAGTACATCATCAAAAGAATAATAATCATGACATTATTATCAAATTTAGACATCAATTATACTTTTAAAAAAGTACATTAAATATGGATATGAAAAATTAACTACGTTATAATCATGAAGATGGTAAGATGTGTGTTCGTAGGAGTAAAGTTTCATTTTTTAATGATTTTTTTTGAAATTATGGTAAGTATAAATTTATAATTATATAATGATTCTAATTTTATTAATATCATATTATTCATTTTAATATATATATATATATATATATATATATCATCTATGTGTTGTGGTGATGAAAAACTAATCACATAGATTTGTGGAGTTGATAATTCAAATGCACCCATGAATGACGTTATCATTTTTCTTTGCAAAGAAACATAAATGATATATTATTATTTCATAACTATATTTATTTCAATAATATAATATATAATAATTAATTCCATCATTTCACCAGTTATTGAGATATAGTGATGGAAAAGAAGTTTCATCGGTTTTTTTTGTTGTAGTCTATCGTACACATGAGTGATAAATTATTTTCCAATTTGACGGAAGTAGATATGGATTTAGGTGATGATATTAACATTATAATATATCATTATATGGTTCATAAAATAATTTTTATCTCAACATGGTTGAATAATATTTTATGAAGGTAGTAGAAGAAACAAAATTGAAATAGTTAATTAAAAACAATATCTATTTTTTGGAAATTCTCTTTTGTATAACACCATAGGACCACTAATGTTGGTTATATGAAAAAACTAAATCCTCTATAATATAGGGTGGAATTATAGTAAGGTATTTTTATAGGATTATTAAGAACCAAATATTTTTTTATCTTTGAATATGTGATAAGAAGAAGTTCCCTTTTATAAGGAAGGAGAGTGGAACACTTGAAATTTCAAAAAATATTAAATTAATTTAACATATTTTTCATTTTAAAATGAATAAAAAGTGTTTTATTTCAATTAACATAATATAATGGGTCAAAATATTATTATCTAACAATTTTGGGACAATTTTTAATAAAATGTATGCCTTTATCGTTTGGTTTTAACCCTTATTTAACCTATTTAACTACTTCCGTGACATCTGAGATTTATATTCATTAAGGGTTAATATAGTTTCAATATAATGTCAAATAACCCAAAAATGAATAATTAATGACATTTTAGAATTTTCCCCATTTATTTGAAATAATTATAGTTTTTTAAAAATTAAATAATCATTTAATAAAATATTATTTTCCATTAAATATCATTAATGTCATTTTTTACACTATTCATTACATTAGCTTTTAAAAATTTCAATACTGCAAGATATACTCGATCCAAATTTTATAATATATAATTACCATGTCAACATAATTTATATAATTAGTTGATCACATTAATTATATCGAATTATATTTATTATTAAATATTTAATATCATTTGTTGGATATTTCTATTAATAAAATAATTTATCTATTTGTATTGTGTAAAAATATAAGGTGACTATTTATTCTGTAAAAATTAAATATAAATCTCCATGGGGGATATAAATCCTTTATATTTTAAATTAATTTTATGGTTGAATATATCTTCTAAAAAGACCCTATATTAGAAATGTAATATTAAATTAGAACATGTGTATAGCATCTTTGACTTTTATTTAACGAAAATACTACAAGGGTCTTGATATAATAAAAGTAGCTCTATGAGATGATAAATTATCCCCATGTCTGATTTTGGTCAATAATAAACTATCTAATAAAATTATGACAAAATATATTGTAATTTACTAATCATTAACCTAATTGCTTTTACCCTTAATTACCTGATTTACCCTTAACTATGGTATAAAATCACGATGTTAGCTATTAATATTAACAAAAAATAAAATCATCCATTTTAATAAATTTAGATCTTTTGATTAAAATTATATAATACATTTTTTTTAAATTCATGAATTTGATGAGGCTAAAATTAATCTCATAAATGGGGTGAGAAAGAAGGTTTTTCAAGTTAAAATGGTCAAAATTTCACTCTTGTTTTGTATCAAAATTCAATAAAAAAATTATTACAGCGACGTAAATTGGATTAATAGTTGTATAATTGATCTAATTTTTCATTAAAATCAATTTGAAATATAATTTAGACTTATGAATTATATAGATGAAAAGTCATTATTCAAATAAAATTCAATATTTTTCACTATTCATGAAAAATGGGAAACTTTGTAGAAAAATACCAAAAATCAATTAAAAAAACTTTCTAATATTCCAATTTAGAAAAATGAAGTATATTTTGTCAAAATAAAATTTATAAAAGTGTCAGATTTAAATTTTAAAACAAGTTCTCCATTAAAATGTGTCAAAAATTCCTTTTAGAAAAAATTATTTTAATGTCTAAAACTATATTTTTTCTTCTCTTATGTATACCAAAACTATTTAATGGATATAAAAACATTTTATAAATGTACTTAATCGTAATGTAGTTTTTTTTATTTAAACCTTATAGTAAAACAAATAGGTGATAACATCCAAAATAAAAAATAATTAGTTATTCATTTATAATCAATGTGGAATGTCTTGTACAATATCAATATATTGTTTCATTTTTAAAATATCATGATGTTATATTGTACCCACCCCAACCCTCTAATAAATTTCTACATCTCAATTATAACATAAGATCAAAATCTAGGGGTTTGAATTTTCAAAATCACTTTATTGTAATCCCACATCGTAAAAATGGAGAATAGAACATCCATTTGTAAAGAGGGAAAAAATTATGAACGTATCCTAAGATAACACATACTTGTATTCCAAGTAAGAACACATGAACATAGAAGAAGAAACTAACTATCAATTTATTATGGAGATTATAGAAAACATGTTCCTTATAATGTTAACCATCACAAAATAGTATATATATATATGATGGGTTAAAAGGTCATTAATAAATGTAAATGGATAATGATTTTGTTTCAAAATCCTTTCATTAATGTTAAATAAAGAAATTTTCTTCCTAGGATAAGAACATAAGGAAACATACATAAATAAAATTATACTTTTATCCATTAATTAATTTCTACACCATAATCATCATTTACTCCAAACTATGAGTAAAATAAGTTTCATTCATGAAGAATTAGAATCATTATATATAGATCGTGAAATCCAAAAAGTAAAAACAATATATTATTAATAACCTAATGAATTATCCAAATCCAAAAATGTTTAGTATAATATAAGATAATTCCCAAAATTAATAATACTAAAAAATAATAAAAATTATGTCTAATATCAAAAATTTAATAGTAATACTCAATGTTCAATAAAGATCATTCGATAAGTAATTTTCCACAAATTTTTGAAAATTAATCCAAACTAAGAATGAAACCCTAGAATCCGGGAAACATAATGACATACTCCTACAATATAATTTTAAATGTTTTATGGAAATAACATAAATCACTCTCAAAATATCATACGATAATGTATATTTCCAAATCACACATTCTCTAAAATATGATTACTATTTCCATGAATAACATGAAACACTATTATTCTATAGTAAAATCATATATTCTCCCAAAATATAATTCAACATTTATTCCAAAAATGAAATAACAAATTATTCTATTTAGTTTAATCATATTGGGTTTCTAATGAAGTGATCATCATACAAAATAATATTAATACTTAATCACCAAATTTTTTAACCCCATGGTATTCTATACATATGTTTCAAAAATAAAAAATTTCATCATCTATCAGATCATTTATTTGAAAAATTAATAATTCACACTAACTGGAAAACCATGTAGGATAGTGGTAGGTGATTCACCCATATCGACATTTGGGTGTGGGTTTAAATTCAGTTTCGTTTCCACATTTTATGGGTTGTCACACAATCTATAGGTTTTCAATTTTCTAAAAAAATAAAATTCATAAATAATTCCAAATAATATGATAAAATAATTTAATAATCATAACAAATTTAAAATATGAGAAATTTTTTAACCGTAATAGTTATAATATAAATTTCATTTTTCATCAAAAAATGTAGTTACCCTAACTACCACACTAATAATTTCTCCAAAAATACCATTATTCACATTAAAATTTCATAACATAAATCCTCAAGAGTATTTTCTACAATAATAAGGCTTGAATCAACCTAAAAATTATAAACCCATGATGATATTCATAAAACTTAAAAAAACTAATATAAAATGTTTTATGAACAATCATTTGATACCAACTATAAGGACCTACCCTAAATCATTACATGTTCTCGTGTTCTTTACTTGAAATCAAATTCTAGAGTCATGTTTTTTTAGATAATTTTTAAATTAGTCAAAGATCATATAATATAAACCTATATATTATATGTGGAAACTTATAATCAGTATCTTTTTTATATCATATAAAACTCTTTACAATTATACATTGTCTATTTCATGGAAACTCTTCATGACTCTCAATATGACTATATCATTTCTCTAACAAATCCTATAAGATAGTTAAAAACATGGGGTGAGCACAAAAATATTAGTAAGGGATGTAAGATAAAAGAAAACAACATCCAAATTAAAACATAAAAACTCATATAATATTTACCTTAATCATCAATCTTTTTTGAGAATATGAAATAAATAATTTTCACTTAAAAACACTAATAATTTTTTCTCAAATAAAATCGTTAAAACCCATAGAATGAATTTAAAACCTATTTTGATGTCTTAGAGAATTATATTAATAAACTCCTTCCAAAACCCATTTAATTTTGATAACCAAATGGTTGAATTCCATAATTTTCATTACCGATTTCGTTTGATTGCAATCTAGGTGGACCTATAATTTAAGCTATTATAGGCTTACACAGTTCCATCTGAGCCACTCCATGTAAGACATTAACAAGATTACCTAATGATATATAGTTTTCCCCATGTTATTCCTTAATGGGATTTCTTGATTCTATCTAGGCCAACCAATGTTCTACTCTGAATTAATATATAATGGATAAAAAAATTATGTTTTAAAATTTTTATCATAACGAATTTCAAAAACATTTTTATACAAAGAACCAGTATTTTATATCAAAATACCTTTTCTAATTGAAAAAAAAATTAAAATTGAAACACTAAAAACATAATAATGAAAATATTTTCATTGAAAATAACCTTTAAAACATATAACAGAATAATAATAGATTTAAATCATTATTATGGTTAACAAATATAATCAAACTGCATAAATTTAAAAACATTCTTTTTTTACATCAGTAAAAGGAATCTTTAAAAGAAAAATTTTCATAATAAATTCTCATACCATGAGTCTTATTTTTCAAATGTGTCCTTTATATTCCAGAATAAAAATATTATTTTAATTATTTACATTCTAAAAACAATTTTTATTTTAATTATTAATTTTATACCGTTAAATACCATATCATAAAAATTAAATAATTACTTATGTTTACATAGGATATTTTGATGATATTTAGTGTATGAGTCCAAAAATACACTGTTATGATGTCAATGGTAAAATTGGTCATTATTACATAATCTAAAGAATAATAATCATTATAAAATTATCATTTTTATACATCAATTATACTTTCAAATCCATCCATTAAATGTAGATTTCAAAAATTATCTACGTTACATTCATTAAGATGGTAAGCCATACATATGCATGAGTAATAGTTCGATTTTTAAATGATCCTTATGGAAAGAATTTTGGTATAATTTTATCTTTCCATAATTATCCTAATATCATTAATATAATATTAAGGATTAAAATATACTTGTCTATATCAGTCATGTGAATTGGTGATGAAAAATGAATCGCATTCCTTCTTGTATTCGATATTTCAAATGTATGCATAAACAACGTTATAATTTTTAATTTAAAATAAACATAAATGATATATTATCATTTCATAATGTTAACCATGTAAATAATTTTATATATAATCATTAATTCCATAATTGTAACCCTTCTTGAGAGATGCTGATGGAAATCAAAATTCATCAGTCTCTGAGGCAGTAGTCCATCGTACAAAAGAACTATAACTTATTTTTAGATTTCCTTGAATAGGAGATGGATTTAGATGATGATATTAATATATTAGTATATGCAGGATATGGTATTTTATATTTATTTTGATATGAATAAAATTTTAAAGATGTGTACTATGAAAAAAAGAGAAACATTTCATTACCAATGATACCTCTTTTGGGAAAATATCCTTTGTGTAATACCATAAGAATGCTAAGGGTGGTGTTATTACTAAACAAAGATGATTATAATGTCGTTAGGTATTTTATTAGGGAATTTTTATTTGGATTTAATAAACCAAATAGGTTTTTATGTATATTTAAATTAAAATATTAGGTACCCTTTTATAAGATAGGGGATAGTCACTTTTTAAATATATCAAAATATTAAATTAATGTAAATTAGTTTTCAATTAAAAATTGATCCAATGTGAGTTATGTAGAATATATGATTATTATGGGTATAAATACTATCATAAAAAAATTTTCGATATTTTTTTATTATATTTATACCCTTATCATTTGTGTTTAACCCTTATTTAACAAATTTAACACTTTGTGTGACAACATGGATTTTTTTTCATTGAGGGCTGATATAGTAATTGTAAAATTAAAAATGAACCATTAATGTATCATTGATGAAATTATGAACATTATTATAATAAAATTATATTTATTTATATTTATTTTTTATAATTTTATATCATTTATAAAATATTATTAAATTTACAATATATTTAATTTAATTGTGGACAATATTTATTCGATTGTCATTTTCAAATATCTCTAAAAAAGAATAAATTTGAATCAAATATTTTAATGCATCACTAAAATGTAAAACTATTATATAATTTTTTTCAACATATTAACTATATAAAATTATATTTATTATAATATTTTTAATAACATTTATTTGATATTTCTATTAATAAAATAATCACTACATCAATGATGTGTAGGAATTGAAGTTAATTATTTCATCCCTATAAATGAAAATTAAATATCCAAACAGAATAATTTTTTTATTAAAAATGATTATTTATAGTATAATATTTCTATTAAATAAACTTTTATTATAAATTTTATAGTTATAAAAAACATGAGTATGACATCATTGAATTTTCATAAAAATAAAATACAATAAGGGAATAAAGTTGTCCATGATTATCCAAGAGGTCATAAATTTATCCCTTGGATGGTATTAGTTAATAATTATGAATCAAAAAATGGATATGGTTTAGGGTACTTTTATAATCCATATCATAATTATTTTTACACTTAATAACATGATTTTACTTTATCCTTGGTATTAAAAATTACAATGTTTACTATTCATATCTGTCAAAAATAAATGTGAATTTTTTAAAAAATATGGACCTTTCAATTTGAAATATGTAATCAATTTTTCAAAATTCAAAACACATATGTCGATAAAACTAATTGAAAATTAATCCCATAGAATGTGTGTGAAATGGTGGTTTTAGTGTCAAAATGTTCAAAGGTTTACTTTTTATATTGCTAAATATAATATAAAAATTATTACAATGGCAGATATTCGATTATTATATGGTTAATATACCAAATTTTACATTAAAAACAATTTTAAATATAAATTATTTGTATAAGTTATTTAGATGAAAAGACAGTTTTCAATTAAAAAAAATATTTTTCACTTTCATCAAAACATTTAAATTTAAAATCCCATTACTGATCTGATAAGTATTCTATTAACATTGTCATGTTTTTTCATAATTATTGACCATTTAGGGTTGAGAATGAATTGAGAGGATACCTATATTGGTGAAGTTAGTGTCTTTTTGTAATCTTAATTGTAACTTACTATTTCTATAGGCTGCATTAGAGTTACATGTCATGTATCTAGGTTACATGTAGTGTAATAGTGTCCAGGTGCATACTGTGAAATTGTCCGTCTAGTGAGAAGATTAACAATG
The DNA here is from genome assembly GCA_963277665.1 of Viscum album. Classification (NCBI taxonomy): domain Eukaryota; kingdom Viridiplantae; phylum Streptophyta; class Magnoliopsida; order Santalales; family Viscaceae; genus Viscum; species Viscum album. Next base: position 1,191,486,026 of record OY728126.1, read on the forward strand.
TTAAAGGTTAAATGACTTGATGATACTTTACATGTTTTGAGTAATTTAATTAATGGTATTAAATTAAGAGAGACATGTTTTTTTAGTAATTATGAAATCTAAATATATCACGACGTGTAATGGGATTACACATAATGTAATTCCCCAACTATATTTTTTAAATGGGTATCACATATGAGGTCCTCTTTTAACCTCCTCTACAGTTTTATTTCTTTCAACCCAATTCCTTTACCTGGATATCCCGGAGCCCTCTAACCTTTTTAAGTTCATTTGTTTAACATTTTATTGACATTTTCTCTTATGGTGTCGATTCTCAGGTAAACATTATCTTAAATATTGAATTTTATATCTTTCTCCTCCTTTGGGATTTCAATGCATCATCTTGGTATTTACAGATATATTCTTTTTATTATTGTATTTCATTTCATGGTTTATTTTTGAGTTGTTCTACACCATCGTTATCATTGATGGGTTCAATTCTGAGTGTTGGTTTTAAAAAAAATATATTTTATTCCATTTTATTGATCCAAATTGAATAACCTTGATTTAATTAATTTTTTTCAATTACTGATTGAAATTCAATTTCTTTAACTTTTTTTCAATTTATTTGATAAAACGCAATTCTTCTGAATTTGGATATTTGAAATGGGTTTGGGAAGAAAATTTTGAAAACACCTAATTCCATTTAATCTGGTAGAATTTATGAAAATTATTTGATTTAAATTATTTTATTTAAATTAAAAATTATATTGTAGCTATTTTAATTAATTTTTTTAATTCAATTATGAAAACAGATTTTGATATTGATGGAATTGGTTTTGAATTTATTTCAAACTTGTGATAATGGTTTAAAATGATTTGATAGAAACCTAGTGTTTTTATGTTGTTAAAGAGTAATGTCTTTAATAATTTTTTTTTGTTTTAAATAGAAAATTAGAATTTAAAATTGGGATATGGGATTTATTTTAATTTTAAGAAATCTTAAAAAAAATTCCCATCATTGATTGTGTAATTGTACATGAAACTCCTAGGTAGTTTTTGAGTTATTTGGACACAATATATGCCTATACAATGTTCTAAAACAAATATGTAGTAGGTCACATAACCAATGAGATTTTTCAGATTCACCATTGTCCAGTGTTAGATACACATGGGTAAATCCATATTGTCGTGATCACTTAGAGAGTGTAGAGTCCTATATCGTGTAACCTTTGTACATATTCAATAGAAGACTATTTTCCCAATTGTTTTATATTTGAGATATAAAAATATGAAAAAATATATTTAACTTCTTCACATTCCTTCTAAATTTATATAAACTATCTCACTTAAATGTTTTATTCATGCCATTTTTTTATAATTATTCTGTCACCCGTACAACCATTTATTAAAATGTTTTCCATCATTTGACTTGTATAACATGATTTGTTTAATTATGATTAAAAATTTAAAACTTATATATTACAAAATTAAAACCATTCCTTTAGTTAATATATTTTTGGCAACTAATATGGAATCCTTGTTGACACTATACTATGACTCTTATCTCACACACTACTTGTTTGTTATGGTGTTTGTAGATTATCTCCTTCGAGGTTTGAGCATGGGGAAATGATCTTTTGGAGGTGAAAAAAACTGTTGAACCATAGATTTGGTAAGTTGTGTCCTTAGAGACATTATTTTTTTTCCTTGTTTTGGTACATGTATTTTAGTACATTTGGATTTAATATTTTAATAAATTTTGATACATTATTCATAATAGAGTTTCTTTTGTATTCATATTTAATTTCTTATCTTGGTTGTGCTATGTTTTGTAGAAAATTAATTCCCACAGGCATGTTGTATCATCTTACATGATAGTTTCCAACCCATGGGGATTGGGATAACCCTTTAGGCTATGTTAGGACCATCTTGGTTATTGGGTTACTAGGTTAACTAGTCTGTTCCATGAGAAAGTGGTATCAAAGGAGGTCATTAAACTTTTTTTTAAAGTCAGTAGCAGTTGAGAAATGTTTTCTGGACATTGGAGGAAGTTGTGATTGAGTTCCTTGATATATCTCACAATAATAAACCATATGTCACCAAGGTTGGTTTGGGAAAGCTTTCTTGTGGATTAGTTCTAGCGTTTTCACTTTTTTGGATTTGGATAGATTGAAATATGAATCTTGTTTTTTCTTTTTTTCCTGGGATTAATTTAACTTGGTTCTTAGTTTGAGTGTGAATTTAATGTCTTATTTATTTTATATTTATGTCTTTTTACCATCATTCCTCCAATAATATGTGAAAATGGGATCCATAGGGATGATTCTGTTGAACCATAGTGAGAAAATCCTCAAGTTGACCCAAATCTGGGTGAGGTGAATGTGCGCATTGTCAATGTTATAGGATAAGCACCACCTTGAGTCCCCATCCATGAACTAGATATTAATCATCAGGAGATGTTATTCATGTTTATTCTCATGAGTTGCTTCACCACAATCCACCAGTTTTAAAATGATCCACTAATCATCAGCATAATAAGAAATGGGTGGGTATGATAAAAAGTCTTTTTGAGTTATTTGAGACACCAGATGAAATCAAGGTAATGTTTTCCATATTTGTGCTGGAAAGACTAGGTAAGAGATTGTGGGACACAATGGTGATGGAAATGAAACAATAGGGAATATAATGGAATGTATTCAATGTTATATTCACCAAAAAGTTAAATCTAGAGTAAATTTTGTTGGCCAAATTTATGGATTTTTTCAAGATTGAGTAGGATAATATTACCCTGACAATGTATTCAAATCATTTTTCTGAGCTTCTGCAATTTTCACATGTTATTGTACCTAATGATATGATGAAGGATCAATAGTTCGAGTTGGGAATTCAATCAAATATACGTTCTCATGATTTCTTGATAATTATTACCACTTATCCTAATGTGTTGGATAGGGTGTTGATGGTTGAGATAGACCTGGTTGGAAAGATAGAGTTGACCGGAGATCCATTTTCAACTGGTGGTGCATCAGTTACATCATGGGAAAGATGATGTGTGATGAATCTCATGGTAGTTATTGATGTAATGGTCAGTAAAAAACGTTTACTGTTCTAGGTGGAAGTCCCTTTATCTTCTATCAGTGTGGAAATCCAATAAATTCTAAGTGGGTTTTCAGGGACGCACCCAATAACTGTGGATCCTGCGAACATTCAGATAACTCATAGAGATTTTTGTAATATATTTTCTACTCCACATAGTGGAAAAATATATTCATATCCTTCTAAAAAACCAAAGAAATCATGTCCTTCATGTATCAATGTGTTCCAAACACATGCATCTGAAATGAAGCTACTTCGCGCATTACAAGAGTCTCTAATGTAAGATGATACATGTCCGGCAACTGTGAGAGATAATATTACTATAGATTTTTCATCAGTGACTTCATTATTTTTTACTAGTACATACAATTCATTTATTTCAAAATATATCATTAATTTTATTAACATTTCTCTTGATATTTTATCTTGTGAAATGTTCATTACTACACCTCATAGAAAAAATAAAGACTGGGGTATCTGTAGTCACTCTTGTGTCTTCCCTCTATCAAATGTTGAGTTGTCTTGGAGTTTTCTTTTCCTAGACATGAAACCAATTGACCTAATTTTTTGGAATTAATTGGATCATTTTAAATAAATACAATATTGATTATTCTCTTTTGTGGTTCTACCTTACTACACCTAATGTTATGTCTCTTTTCATTCAAGGAAAATGGGACCCAAGGTCGAGTAGATTAAAAAAATCATATCCATAGTTTGAGAAGGATATACCAGCCTTTTAGTTGATATGGTGTTGTAATATTTGGGTGGTGATATCCCTCCAGTTATCATCATGTTTCCTCACATGTTTTCTTAGGATTTGTCTAGGTTTTGACTAGTAATGGAGGTCATGTTTTCCACTGACTTAATGTTGAGTACTCAACCGGTTTATATTCCTTCTTACCGTATGGCTTCAGTAGAATGAAAGAGCTAAAGACCCAATTGGATGATATTCATTAGAAAGGATTTATATGACCAATTGTGTAACTTTGGGTAGTACTGGCTCACTTATCTATAAAATATGATGGTTATCTTTTCTTATGGGTGGATTAATGAAATCTTAATTGAGTTAAAGTGATTAAAAATTATTTTTTTCCACATATTGAAGATATATTTGATTATTTGAAAGGGTAAACATGGTTTTGATAGACCGATAATTGATCTTGTTACCGTCAGTTGATAATAAAAAAATTTACATTTAGAAAACTACAATTCAGGGATGGTATGACAATTATGATAACCATGTTCTACCTTTTGGTCCAAAAAACAATCATGTAGTATTCCTGGATTTGATGAAATGGATTTTCTCTAAGTATCTGGTTAAATTTTTTGTTGTCTTTGTGATCTAAATACTCATTAACTCCAATTCAGAAGAGGATTACAAAAAACATCTCATAATAGTTCTGAGTCTGCGGATAAATCCCAAAATTTAAGCCACAGATTCAAAGTGTTATTTTTGGATACAAGAAGTGAAATTTTTGGGACATGAAATGTCTAAAAATTATATATTAGTTTATCCTTATATGTTTAATGTTGTTATGACATGGGAGAAACTAAGTAATTACATTGATAATTGTAGATTTTTGGTATTATCCGGATATTAAATCTAGTTTATGAAGGACTTATTGATTTTGGATTCTCTGATTACTGCTCTAACTTATATGGGGGGGGGGAAGTTTTCATAGAATGTTAAATTTAAGAGTTATTTTTTGTTCTCAATCATCTTTTTGATATTATGATGGTATTGACTCTTTTAGTGGTCGGGCAGGGTTATACAGTCTTATATGATGCATAGGGTTCAGGTTTGGGCTGAGTTATTATACAGGGTGATCATTTAGTTGAATATGGATCTCAACACCTTATGCAACATTAAAATAATTTTCCTACCCATGACCTTTAACATGCATTTGTGATACACGTGATAGAGATTTGGTGAAACTACCTTTTTTGGAGATAGGTTTACTATGTATTCATTCCAAAAAATATTGAGTTATATCTTCTCTAAAAATGATTTTAATCTCTATCATAGGCATTGGTCGGAGTACTTGAAATCATTGGACATTAAAATAGCCTATACCTTGGGGGAATGTAATTCTATTGTAGATGGGTTTAGTATGATAATTCTCACTTAGGCAGTGAATGAATATTCATATGGGTTGGATTTGATGTCCCTCTTTGAATAGTATCGTATTGGAGTTCAGGGGATAGGGGATGAAGCTTCTTTAGACAGTGTTCTATTGAATTCCACTCTTCATGAAATTGTTCTTCTGAATCATGATATTTATGATGACTTATATATAATTATATACTCTCTTTATGGTGGGGTGATATTTTCCTAGTTTTCATTCCTTAATGAGGGGGTTCTATGATATCCGGATCACATCAGTGTGCTGTTAGAAGCATGAAAGGTTGTGATGGTGGGTTTTCATAATTCTTAGTGGGTTGAACACCTAGAAACAACAAGGTTGTTTTGTGATATGCAACATCAGTTCTAGTTTCTAGGTATTATATGTGGTATTAGTGATCTTGTTTCCCACTATTATACATTCCAGTTGGTTAAGACCAAGCATCAAGAACCATCAGGTTTATTTCAACCACTTCCATTTCATACATGGATGTGGGATGAAATATCTATGTTCATTGTGGTTGGTTTTACTTCTACCTAGAGAAAAAGAAATGATATATGGGTTGTGATCGATAGTCTTACCAATTCAACTCACTTCATACCCATTCTTGTTACAACCAATTTTATGGATTTGGAAAATCTCTACATGAAATTGATTGTTCATTTTCATAAAGTTCCATCATCTATAGTTTTTGATAGGGATCCTCAATTCAATTATCACATTTGGAGAGTCCTTTTAGAGGAACTAGGATCTCAAACCCATTTGAGAACAACCTACCATTCACATTCAGATATCAAGACAGAGATGGATATAAAAATTCATGATGATATGCTTCGTTCTTGTGTTCTCAACATAAGTGGGTGTTGTGATGATCACATGGAGCTAGTTACGTTTTCTTATAACAATATGTATGAGTATGCAATCCAAATAGATCCTTTTGAGACATTGTACAATTGGCCTTGTAAGTATCCATTATGATTGTCGTAGATTGGTAAAAATTCCTTTTCTAGACCAACCTTGGTGAGTGAGATTATATTAATGATTCAGTTAATTCAATTGGGAAGTTAATTGAACATAGCATATATAATAATTATGTTGATAATCATTGTAGATCTTTTGAGTTCATAGTTTGTGACTTGATGTTCATGAAAGGTTCACCCCGATTGGTTCATTAGTGGATAGGAAGGTAAGGGAATCATTCTCATTATTTTTTCAGAATATTCAATGTTGTTTATCAAGTTGGAAATGTTTAATACCATTTAGAATTCCCACTGTAGATGATTTCGATACATAACATATTCATTGTATCGCAACTAAGAAAGTATTAATTTGTTCCATCTCGTGATTTTAGCTGGAGTGATCTTGAGATTTAACATCACTTATCTTATATTGGGTTGCCAATCAGTATAGTTGATTATGATACCAAGGTATTTCATGGGAGGATGATAACATTGGATGATGTTCTATGGATTCATGGTTCTAATAATAATGTGAAATGGGTGTGTGAGGAACCTATGAGAGAGTAGTGGCCTCATTAATTTGGCATGGAAATATCCCTATAGGCTTTCTAGGGAGAATTATTTCTATGGTGTGGAAGTTATAACATCCCAATACTGATTTGATAGGTACATATTTAACCATGTCATGGTTTTTTATTTTCATTGACTAGGTAGTCTTGAGAATGAATTGTTAGGATACCTATAATGATGAAGTCATATATATTTTGGACTCTCAGCTATAGCAGACAATTTATACAGGATGCAGTAGAGTTATATGCCATGTAACTAGTTTACACCCTGTGTAATAGTCACCAGGTGCATACTGTGAGATGGTTCATGTTATGAGGAGATTCTCATCATGAAAGGTTATATTAACTGATGGAAATTTACACAACATGAGTCATTTAATGAATGGTTTTACATTTTAGGTGTTGTGTTTTTCTACGGTTATGAAATTTATCTATATCAAGACATGTAATGGGATTACGCATTGTGTAATACCCTGACTGATGTTTTTAAATGGGTAGCATGGATGATATCATATTTTCACCTCATATTCATTTTCATTTAGCTCAACCAAAATCCTTCCCCATGAGATATTGGTACCCTCTAAGCCTTCCAGGTTCCTTCGTTCATCATTCGATCATTGTTGTGTTTGTAGGTTGGATCCCCATGTAAGTTTTATCTTCATTCTTAACCATTCTCTCTTCCTCCTCCTTTTTTATTTAAATTTATCATCTTGAATTTGATGGATCTATTCTCCAGTATATTATATCTCATTTCTTGGTAGATATTTGAGGTCTTATACCCCTTCGTTCACATTGACGGGTTTTGTTGCAATTGTTGGTTTTTAAAAAAGGTAGGTGATTATATTCTATTAGGTCAAAAATATTTTCCTTTAATTTAATGATTTATTTAAATTGTTAATTTAAATTAAATTTCTTAAACATAGATTCAATTGATTTTATAAATCCAAATAGTAGTGAATTTTTATATTTGATAATGTTTCGGTATGGAAATTGGGAAACCCATCAATTACCTTTAATTGGAGAGGAATTGTGAAAATTTGTTGATTTCAATTGTTTAATTAAAATTTTAAATTTTATTTTATCTATTAAAATTAAATTGATGAATTCCATTATGAAAATGGACTGTGAGATTGATGGAATTGGTTTTATCATTGATGTTAATCTAGTGAGAATGGATTAAAAAGTTCTTATAGAAACCTAGTGGTTTTATCTTGTTAAAGTTTCATAATTTTTATTAAAACAAAGTTTGGTTTTAATTGGAAAATTTGAATTTTTTAATATGGGAATAGAATTTAATAGTATTTTAAGAAGTTGTACAATAAATTTCTCATCATTGATTGTGTAAGATCACATGAAAGTATTATTTAGTTTGTGAGTTATTTAGACACACTATATGATTATAAAAAAATTTAAAACGTAACTATAGTAGGTCACATCCTCGATGGGATGGTGGAAAGTTTCCTTTTCCATGGTTTATATGGACATGTGTATATAAAAATTTTCATGATCACTTAATGTCTGTGAATTAATATGGCACAATGTTTTCCTACCTATTTCTAAGATTATCATGTTTATTGCTTGTTTTATATTTCATATATAAAAATATGTCAATGTTGATGAGCTTCTTAGTACACCTTATGAATTTATATAAACTATTTTATATAAATATCTAATAAAAACCATTTCATTTGAAATATTCCATAACATGTACAGGCATTTCTGGAATTATTTTCAATCATTTGAATTGTATTACATGATTTTTTTAAAATATGAATTAAAATTACTAACATTTTTATTCTAAAGTTTTAATAATTTTAGTAGTTAATATATTGTTCGCATCTGATATATAATCCTTAGTAATACCCTAATGGGATTTTTATCTCAAACCATACTTGTGTATTCTGGTTTTTGTAGATTATCTTCTTCTAGGTTGGAGTAGGGGAAAAAGATATCTAGGAGGTGGATCCAGATGTTGATCCATGGATGTGGTGAGTTTTGTCCTTATGGACTTCAGGTTTTCTCCTATATTGGTACTTGGTTTATAGTTCTTTGGGATTTAATACCTTATTTACTTTTGTTTCATTACTCCCAATGGAGTTTCTTTTATATGTATGTTGAATTTATTTTCTTACCTCTAATCTGTTTTTTTTTTGAAAAATCCTTCCCACCTTCATACTGTATGATTCCAAGTTCTATTTATCGACCCCTAGGGATTGGGAATTTCCTTCACAATATGTCAGATCTGCCTCGGTTATAGGGTTACTAGGGTACCCGGGCAAATTCGATACATGAGGCATCTTAGAAAAATAAAAAAAAGTAAAACAAAGTAAATATTAAAATATTGAGAAAAAATGGGGGTTATTTTTTAAAATAAAATTTTAGAGATTTTAAAAAATTTAAAAATTTATTCTTAAATAAATTATGCCCTTAAATGACCAAAAAACACACATTTTATAAAAATATTTCTTTTATACCTTAAATTGAATTTTTTTCATATCTTATGCCTAAAAATTCTATTGGAATAATGTTTAAAATTTTATAAACAAGCATAAACATAACACACATAGTCCTAATCGTACATTCTAATATAATGACTATGAGATAAACTCTATATTAAATAATATTATTTTTTTTCTTCAAGCATGATGTGGTGTATCTTGTCTGCAATAAAATATATTGTTTCCTTTTAAAAATATTGGGATGTTACAAATTATATATGAGTTATGTGATGTTAATCATCAAAAATCTATCATTCCTGAACTCTACTAAAACCATATCTAGGTTGATTAAAAACTATGGATTGATTATTCATTGCATTGCAAACATTTCTTTTATTACGTCTCATTCAGTAATTTTTTTATATACATATTGGAAATAATTTCAGAGGAAAAAAAGAAATTTCCCCAAAAATTAATATTATGTTGTTGATCATTCAAATGATGATTTTTTTTATAATTTTTCATTCAATTTAAAAATATATCTATCGTATGGGTATATTGTTCACAATTATATTAGTCGTTCACATTTTTCTCCATATGAAAGATGTAGTATTAAATAATTTATTGAATAAAATAAAACAAAGTGAACCTTTTTTATAGTTTATATAAATATAAAACAGTAACTTCTTTCAGTCTGCAATGTTAATAATATTCTGTTATCATGACAAAAATTTAAGGAAAATATGATATTTCTCTTAGTGGATCCAAAAACAATTAATTAAAAAAACTTTTAAATCTAAACAGAATAATTATTTCCATTATAACATGATAGACATGATATTAAATCTAGTAATATGATAATTTATGAAGGATATAGCCAAATTAAAAACCTAACCATCTATAAGCCTCAAATATTAAATCCACTAATAGAATAATAAATAATTTTTTTAAAATAATTATGATTCTTTAATATATATTAACTTTTGTGATCTTTCATTTTCAAATAGATCATGTTCGGGTAACTAAACAAATTCAGGTATGATGTAATCGTGTCTTTACATTATCATTAGTCTTACCAGGTGTCTCGAAAATTATATAAAATATATTATCCAAATCATTATTCTCAGTATGCATGACTTATAACATGTTTTGTATCAATAAATCATATAAATGTGGTAGATCTAAAAAAATACACTATTTGATCTAATTACGTTCATTCCCAAATCCATCTAAATTTGGTTGGTTTATATTCAACTGAAATACAATGGGAGGTAATGAAGAGATAAATAATTTTAAATAAATACCTGAGATCTATTGATTCAATAAGGATTCCATATAAATTTTTGATTCCTTCATGTTTGGGGACATTGTTGAGTCAATAAGGTTTCTTGATGACTTTTCCAATTCACATGTTTTGAAAATCAGAAACACCTTATCTCAAGGAAAATTTAATTTTACCCAGTGTTTTACTTTCATAAGGAAAATTTTCCTTCCCCAAGGAAATTTATCCTTACTATGTTTTTCATTATTCATTATCATGCCTAAATTTAAAATTCAGTGTCATATCTAAAACCTATGAATCATATAATACTTAGATAAAGAGCATTCTGTTTTTAGGATCCGAATTCAGACTCCAAGTTTTCTAAATTCAGACTTCGAACTCTTATGAGTTCTGACTCCAAGTTCTCTAAGATTAGACTTCTAACTCTTATGAGTTTTGACTCCGAGTTCTCTGAATTAAAACTCCGAACTTTGTATGTTTAGACTATGAATTCTAATGAATTGTGACTCAAAACATGGTTAGTTATAACTCCGAATTCTCATGAACTCTAACTCTGAACTTTGTAATTTCAGGTTCTGAATTCTTATGAATCCTTATTCCAAATTTCCTTGAAATTTAGACTCCATAATTCTATAAAGTTTAGGTACTAAATTCCTTATAAAACAGAATCCAAATATCCTTATATTATAGACATCGAATATGTTTTTGGTTAGACTCCAAACTTTTATTTTCTTATATTCCGAATATTTTATTTTGGTTATGTAACCATATTTTTGCTCACACTTGTTCTTGTTATAAAATGATGTTCTGGATTCTGTTACTAACTAACTTTTGTTTGAGTGACACGGGTACAGGTCCCTCTGAAATTCAAGGAAAAATATGATCGTTGGAGGATGGATCCGACCGTTGGAGTTGTGCCTATAAATAAGAGCTCATTTAAAAGAGCACTGTACTATTCTATGAATCTAGAGATCACATACTATTGATGTGTTTTCTAGAGAGAGAATCTCATGCTTAGTGCGTACTGAACATCTTGTTCAGATTTTCTTCCTGTGACTCCGAATGTTGCTGATTACATTCGAGGACTTTTGGGGATAGGAAGACAGAGGTTCTAACTACCTTAATGTTCGAGGACTTTCTTTTTGAACAAGACATAGGTGACAACCATCTTAAAAGTTCGAGAACTTCCTTGCTAAAGAAGACAAAGGTGTCGACTGCCTTCATGTAGAGGGATTTGGGGGATAGCAAGACAGACTCCGATAATCGTATCGATGGCTTACCCTTGTGTGGGTAAGACAAACTTTCTTGAAAATATAAATCAAGGGATCTTTATCCAAGGTTGTTGGATACCCTTCTCTTTAGGTTAAAAGATTTATTACTTGTTACTTGGTTTGTTTGAAGTTTTCCACTGCATTTTGATTGTTGAGGAATGTATTACTATCTTATACTTCCCTACTTGAATACTTTGATTTAGTAAGATTCTATACGCCTTAAGGTAGAATAATTATCTTTGTAAACTTTCATTAAGTTTTATTTTCCAGAACCATCTTTTATAGAATCACTTTCTTGGAATCATATTTATGGAATCTAGAAAGTGTGTAGAACTAAAGGTATCGTGAAATACCTTGTTTAACCTTATTAAACATATTAATCTTTAAAAGTTCCAAAAGAATTTTTTAAAGTATACAATTCACCCCCTCTAATATTTTGAGCATTATTAGATACTTCATTAAGTGTCAATGTTATTTTGATCCTACATTTGGTATTATATAGTATATCATACTACACATATTGTCTCAACGATTGGTATCAGAGGATTGGTTCAATCTGAATTAATCTCAAGATTAGATTCAGAAGATAATTCATATTCTTCTTTATTTCAGGAATCATATTTTTGGATTCACATGTAAAGATTCATTTTTTACTTAGAGATACTCTTGTTCTATATTTTTCCTTGATGAGGAATATTTTTCTTGTTTAATTAACCGTACTACTAAAAAGTTTGTGTGGAGACAGTTTTTCTTCAAGATGACAGTAATCAATTTTTGTTTCATTGACAACCTAATTCCAACCATGCCATCTATCTTTGATGGTAATGATTAAGAATATTGGAGAGATCACATGAAGACATTTATTATCAATACTAGAGTGGAAAATTTTGTTATGCTTACTAGAGGATATAAAATCCCAAACAATGATGTTAGTACTTTCACAAATCAAGAAAAGAATGAATATCAACTAAATTATAAGGGACTCAATACATTGCTTTGTTCCATGACTAGAAATATATATAGCCAAATTTCATCTTTTGAAGCAGAAAATTGTATTTGGATGAAACATGAAGTTACGCACTTTTGAAATCAAAAGTCATTGAATCAAGAAGAGCCATGCTCAGAGCTGAATATCATGGTTTTTTCTTTCCTTATGGAGAACCCATATGTAAGGTGAAATAGAGATTTATGACTATCGTTAAAAATTTACAATCCATGGGTGAGGAAGGATTAGATGATGAAGCTCTTGTGGATAAGATTGTAGACATCATGCCAAATGAGTGAAAATCTAAGAGAAATATTATTTATGAAAATAGAATGGTTACTCATATAACCCTTGATGAACTTTCTGGAACTCTTCTTCAACATGAGACTAGAATGAAGAGAGATGCTGATAATGTAAAGAATAAGAATTGTATTGAGTGTTTCTTTTACTACCACTTCAAATCATATGAAATCCAAGACTCCTGAGAGAGTTACAATATCCAAATATAAGAAGGTTTTTATAAAATCTGAATCTAGTGGAAGTGAATCTTCAGAAAATGAACTAGCCAATCTTGCTTGAAGGATGAACAAGATAGTTGGACAGAATAACTTTTAATCCAGATATAAGAAGAAAGAAAAGAAAGATAAGAATTATTCATAAGATAATCTGGACATATAAGACAAAATTGTCCTATGCTTAAGAGAAATGAAATAAATGAAAAACATTCTCAGATAAACAAGAAAAAAGTACTACAAAGCTAAAGCTAAGAATGTATTAAAAGGTAATGACACCTGGAGTAGCAGTGTTGGTGACTCTTCTGATGAATCATCAAATTACGAATCTTCTGGACAACCAAATCTTAGCTTAATATCCAGACTACAAATTGACAATCAGTTCTTAATATCTAAGGTACACAATTTTGAATCAATGACCAATGTTTCTTTGAATGAAAATTATAGTAATGATAAATACTATGAATCTTTGGATGATGAATCATATTCTGATGAAGATGATACTTTACCATCATATGAAGAAGTTTCTAGGATTGCTAGGCTTTTTGAGAATGATAATTCTATAGTCAACAAGAATCTTGATAAGGTAAATTCTAGGATTTATATACCTACTAAGGAAATATCAGATCTTTATAAATGATGGTCCACATCTTGAGAAAATTAGAGATAAAAAAATTTACCACCCTTAAAAAAAATTAATAGAGAAAGATCATAATTCAAAATAAAATAAATATTTGATGTTTATTTTTGGTGTTATTGAATATATGGGTATATGAATTATAATTGATGGAACAACTTATCCTTAACCAGTCGAAGGCTTAAGAAAAGTGGAATAAATAGTAAACATAGAATGAGAAATTTTCTTTATATAGAGTTTGTTGAAAAAGTTATTTCTCAAATTGATTGAAACTCACCAACAAGAAATAAATTTTAATATCTAAAAGAATTATGTGGAAGATATGATCACGATGATCATTCTTCCGAATGATGTTTGAAATTTCTTCTTGAAAATGTTTCTTATGATATAAAATAAATGAATTCTTAAAATAATAAAGTTGAGAAAATAGATTTTGTTGTTGAAACATATTTGAAAGAAAGTAAAAGGAAAAAACCATTTATTATTTCATAGTTTTTTCTATTAACATATGAATAATGATATAAAAATAATAAAATATGTTGAAATTCATGAATGAGGATCTGTTACCTTTGGTAATCATATTTTATTTAAAATCAGAGGAACCAGAATGACTGAGATTGAAGATGATATTTTAAAATCTAAGGATGTTTTATCTATTAATGGGCTAAAAAATTAATTACATAGTGTAAGTCAACTCTATGATTATGGAAAATAAATCTTTTTTTAGAAAATCTTTTTTTTCATAAAAAATGTAAATGATGGAAAAGATAGTACAAAAGGAGAAAGAACTAATGTAAATCTATTTCAAATAATAGAATTAAATAACTAATTTTATTTGAGTTATAAAGATGAACACAAATTGTGGAAACAAAGGCTTTTCCTCCATGGGATGAAAGACATGAATACACTTTATAAAGTGGATTCTATTCATAATTTTCCACAATTGATAAAAATTAATGAATATGATTTTATTACTTATCAGAAAGGAAACATGACTAAGAAAAGTCATAGGAGAATTGATATTCAATCTACCTCACCATTAGATCTTATACATTATTATTTATTTTGGCTGAAGAGACATCAATCTACAAATAAATATTTATAATTTATCACTTTTATTGAAAAATTAACTCAAGTAAATAAAATAATGTTTATGAAGCACAATTAAAAGGATATTTAAATGTTAAAATTCCTTACAAAGGATGTTGACAATGAAAGGGGGGGTTTCCATAAATAAGTTTAGAATAAATAATGATACTTAATTCACAGGAAATATTTTTGAAATATATATAAGAATGAATGGTATAAAATATTAGTATTGTTTTCCTTATACTCCAAAAGAAAATGGGGTATCATAATGAAATAATAAAATCATAGTGTAAATGTGAATAAGTATTTTAATAAATAAAAATATTTAATATTTTATTGGAGAGAAGCTGTTGGTACTATTTTACAAGTTCAAAATAGAATCTCATTGAGATTGGAAACTAAAATGACTCCTTATGAAATTTGGTATAACAAAAAATATTCATTCAAATACTTCAATGCTTTTGGAAGTCCATGTTTTTTCAAAAAAATATT
The DNA here is from genome assembly GCA_963277665.1 of Viscum album. Taxonomy (NCBI): domain Eukaryota; kingdom Viridiplantae; phylum Streptophyta; class Magnoliopsida; order Santalales; family Viscaceae; genus Viscum; species Viscum album. The sequence goes on from OY728126.1 coordinate 1,191,501,461, forward strand.
GGGGTTATCAATATTTGATGAGAAAAGTGAGGAAGGAAATTTTATAAGTTGTTTATCGAATGAATGAAGTTACAAATATTGGACCAAATTTTTACAAAATATGGTGGACTCATATGATGTGAAGGTAATAAAAAATCAATTTCCCTTATCAAAATTTGTTGAGAATGTTGAGGAGGATAAATTGGAGATTTCCAATAATAGTTAATTTTTTCCAAAACATCATTATCAAGATTCTAATGAGTCATGTGTTAAGGAATGTGAGAATCTAGAGAAAAATATTTGGGATTAACAACCTTAAAAAAAATATTGATCTTGAAAACATTATTTTGAATAAAAATTATCTAGTTCAGACCATAATGAAGTTGATATTATAAAATAAAAATTCACATATCTCAAAATTTTAACCAGAATCAGTTTTAGAGGCTATTCAATGTAATGAATTAGTAGATTCTATGAGTGAAGAGATAGATCATATTTGAAATAATGAAACATGGAAACTTTTTCTATATATAGAAAATAGAAATATTATGGAAACAATGTGGGTTTATAGAAACAAAATATATGAGCATGGAGAAGTTTCAAAAAACAAATAAATACTTATTTGTAAAGGATATTCATGGGTGTAAGGTGTATATTTTAATGGAACTGTATCCCCAGTTACATGATTAAGAAATATTATAATGTTTCTTTTAGTGGCCTCACATTGGAATTACGATGTTTATCATATGGTTTTAAAGTTATATATCATTAATGGATTTATTGGTGAAGATGTTTATGTTGAACAACCATGTGGGTTTCGAATTGATAAGTATGAAAAAAAAGTTTATACTTTATAGAATGCTTTGTATGGGATGAAACAAGATCCAAAATTAATGGTATTCTAACCAATTTTTTTAATAAGGATGAACTTTTAAAAATTAAATGTTTATAGAAACTTATATGTGAAAGCTGTTCACTATATATCTCTAATTGTAACTATTGTTTGGGGATTATATAATTTTTTTGAGACATATAAGATGTTTGGGATACATTTTCTAAGGAAATAAAGAAAAATAATGAAATGTATATATAGGGAAAATTAATATTATTCCATGGATTTAATGTTCAAAAGAAGGAAAATATATTTTCATATCTCATGGAAATTATGTTAGGGAATTGTTAAAAACAATTGGGATGGTAGAATCCAATGAATTTTAACATCTTTTTTAAGTGAAAACAATATTGAGTAAAGAAGAATATATATCATCTGTGAATAAAAAATACTTTCAAAAGTTGATAAGAAGTGTTATGGACCTTAAATACTCAAGGAATTATGTTGTTTATAATATGAATTTGTGTGCCAGGTATCAATGTAATCTAAAAAAATTACATATGTGGGAAGAAAAGAGGATTATGAGTTATGTCAAAGGAACAACTTCACATGGGTTCTTATAAAAAATAAATAGTGAGATGATGTTTTTGGTTTTATTGATATCGATTGGGATGGAGATTGTAATTATAAAAAATTACCTCTAGGGGAACATTTTTCTTGGGTGAATGTTCTATGAGTTTGTATAGTAAGAAACAATGTTTATAATATATTAGCATATCTAAATCTGAATATGTTGTAGGTACTCAAACTTATACTCAAATGTTATGGATGAAAGTTCAACTAGAATATTTGAATTTATATGTTTCTAAACCAATGAAGATAATTTTTAATAATTAGAGTGAATTTTTTTTAAGAATCATATCCAACATTCATGATCCAAACACATTGATATAATGTTTAACTCTATAAATGAAAAATTTTATGCTCTACATGTTTTTTTAGAATATATTTCAACAGAAAATCATATTTTTGATATCCTTACAACTAAAAAATGAAAGAAATGTGTGTGGAATTGAGGTTAAAAATTCATGTTAATAATCCTCCCATGACTTATAAAAAAACATAAGGAAGAACCCCATACATTCTTAATATTATGTTGAAAAAGGAGGGGAAAAAGTAAAATATTTAATTTGTAGGAAGTTTTTTACTTATCTTCGTAAATGAATATGAAACTATGGTTATCATAGAATGGGGAAAAAATAAAAGTGAGAGGAAAATATAAATGTGAGGGGAACTATATTTTCATGGAAACAAATTATTATTTCCATCGAGGGATATAATTATATCAGAAACATTTTTTTTACTTATCATCAAAATTGAATATGATGTTGTGAGTATCGTAGATTGGGGGATAGAAAAATAAAAGTGAGAGGGGAAGATAGAATGAGGGTGAGTTTATCTTTAAAAGTCCATAATAGTTTCTTTCCAACTAGGGATAGATTTACTTATAAAAAATTAATTTATTTGGTAGTTAGGTATCATACACTATCTTTGGAGAAGAGATATTTTTTTACAAATGTAAAAAACATGAGTTTTTTTTACAAAAGATGATTTATGAAAAATTTTGAGTGTTGGAAAAAAGTGATTTTTTCTACTAAAAAATGTTTTTTATTTTAGTTTAAAATAAAAATTTATTTGTTTAAAACAAATTATATTTGTAAAAGAGTGATTTTTTTTATTAATCAATCCAAGTCTATCATAATGAGGTTATTTTTTTTGAAACAAGATTTCAGACCTAGGTTTTTGTATTAAGTTGAATCAGTCACTGAAGAAGTAAGGAAGATGAAGTTGTTGATCCGAAAATATATTATATTCAGGTCCATGAACATGAACTTGAAAATAATTTTATACAATATAATCATAGAAATATTTATGTTTCTGAAGATGTTTGGAAAAAAATAGTAAGTCTGGAGTTACAATGTTTTCATACTTTTAAAACAAAACTAGATGATGAGTTGATGATCATGATGTTCTCAAAAATCAAAAAAAATATCATGATAAAATATTTTGAATAAATAATGTATAGTTTTGAAAAATTTCAATGTTTCAAAATTATATTTCAATTTATTGATAATTAAATGATTCTGAGTTGAGAAAAATAAGATGTTGCTGAGTATGAGGAAGAAAAAATTGTACTGGGAAAATTCTTCTGATATTTTAATACACATATTTTTGTACATATATTTTATGTATTATGAAATTCATATAGATATTTTTGTACTCATATTATCATACATAGATTCCCATATTGGGATATTCATAATAGGAAATTTGTACTATGATTTTCATACATATATTTTCATACTGAGATTTTCATACTGGGATTTTCATTCTAGGAAAATCATTATGAGATTTTCAAACTCAAATTTTTATACTGATATTTTTGTATTGGGATTTTCTTAATTGTAAAATCATACTATGATTTTCACACACATATTTTTGTAATGTTATTTTTATACTACGACGTTCATACTAGGGTAATTACACTATGAATGAAATATATTGTAATGAGTTGAGAATGAAAGAATTTTACTGAGATGAGAAAGAAAAAAATTGTAATGAAACTGAGAAGGAAATAGATTTTAGTGATATGATAAAGGTATGATGATTTAATGTGGTAAAAAATAAATTTCAATTCTCTATATATCATAATGAAATCTAAGGTGGTCTGAATAAGTCAATTTTGAAGTTTGAAATATGAGAAATTGTAAAGGATTTTGAGATTTTTTGAAGTGGGGAATGTTTCCATGTTTCTCTCCTTTGTATTATGAGTAACCTATAAATATATCTTCATATCATTTTTCCATTAATAAATTTTCACAAACATGAAAAAGGTGGAGCACTAGAGAAATTACAGTGAAATTTCCCAACTGATTGAAGTATAATTGTATTGATCATCCTTGTAGAGTTTGATATTTTCATATTGAGAGTACGTTCATCATACTGAGAAAATCATATCCATCCTATCATATTTAGAGAATTATATTATACGTTATCATATTTAGATAATTAGATCAAGCATTGTCACATTCATGATAATAGATCTATTATAATTGTTTTGAGAGAGTCAGATACAACAACTTTTTTTAGAGAATCAGATTTAGTATCATTATTTTGAGAGAATAAGATCCAGCATCATTGTATAGAGAAAACCATATTAGGATTTACCCGACTGAAAAAATAAGATCTAAGATAATCAGATAAGGACGCAAACTGAGCAATTATACAGTATATTCAACATAGTTTTTATTCCATTGTTTGACTTAATTTTTTATATGTAAATGTTTTAAACTAATGGGATTCAATATAATAATTTCTATCGGGATATAGATGGTGTCTTAAGGGTGTTTACAGAAATTTTATTCACTTATTGTTAATAGTTTATTTATATAAACCCATGTGAGTGGCTATGGTAAGGATATAGGTTATCACACTAAGGTTGAACATTATAAATCTTGTATTCTTTACATTCTCTCCTACTTTTTCATGTATTAATACTTACTAAAATTTATAAGGATATAAATATATATAATTTGTAGGGGATATGTTTTTGAAAAAAAATTATTCTTATAAAAGTGAACAACTAATCCAACCCCCCTTCGCAGTTGCTATTTGATCCGTTGGAAATTCAAATAATGACTAATATAACATTCCATCTCTAGTTTAAGATATTTCAATTAAACTTCACTAACTCATTGTTTTTTATCTCATAAATCTTATTACCCTTCACTTGAAAATTCCTCTTGGTAGGGTATGACTTCTCTATGATATTAGATATTGTACATAAAATACCTTTTGTCCCCATTCAGTACACATGGCTCAGAATCTTTAGGTAATATATAGAGTTCACCCTATATAGCCTCCCATAGTCTAATAATGGGGTCAGTTCCTTACCATGATTCATGGGGAGAAATATGATTTTTGTTCCCAAAAAAGGACTGTATGAGATATGATGGTGAGAAATGTTATAACAATAAAAAACCTTGTATTATATTTCATCTAATAACAATACCTATTAAGATTCATTTTTTTTAATTGGGTAGGATTAATAAAAAAAGTAACCCAATGATTATCATGTATATTTCAATAAGTAAATGGATAACCATGGGAGTTATGTAATAAAATTACATTTTATGATTTGGGCTGAAGATATGTGAGGAATCCTATGGTAAAGGACACCAGTGGAATAATGTTTACTGAATCCATACGATATATTTGGATATGTCATTTTCCTATAAATTATCTTAGAGTAGTATCTGATATAATTAAGATACTCATCTGCCTAAATATCTAAGTGGTTATGGGAACAATAATGTGTACTCATTACATAGCGAAATATAGTTCTTTTCCCAATAATGGATATGACATAACTATAAATGAAGTCACTATTTTAGTGGAAAACATTTAATAAAATACATCTTAAAGGGAGTGGAAAATTTTAAACTCATCTAATATAATCCTATATTTTTTATAAATGTCATCGTCACCATTAAATATGAATTTGAGATAAACCCTTGAGAAAGAGAAGAATAATTAAATAACTTTTATTGATTGTTACAAATATTTTAGAATCATTTTCATGTAAAATAAAATACCCTATCTTATATAAACACCTTTCTAAGTATATAAATTTTTATGATGTTCAATAAATTGATTTAAATGATTATGAAAGGAATAAAAATGTTAAGATAATTTAATAAAGGTATTTTTAGATAAAAAATACATAAATAAAATTTAACACTAACAAACTCAATATGTTTTTTTATATCATCGAGACACAAAGAGGTTTTATTTAAAGGAATGATTTTCTTAAGGAAATCATTCTATAATTATGACTAAAGGGTTAAAAAAAATATAATAAATATTTACGATAATTATTTTAGTAAACTTTTTCCCAATTTCTACAATGTGTATATGATAAATAATCCTACCATGAGACGAAAAGATTCTGTATCTTTTTTGATATTACATATAAATAAATGTTGATTATAGAAGAAGATTATATGGTGGTATAATTATTAGTCTTTTCATGAAAACCAAAATGTGGTTTCAGGAAGAAGGGAATTTGTTTCCCATAGGATAACTTTTCAAAGGCATCTAAAAGGATTTTAAAAACTCTATGGGTAGCATATATCAAGTACTGATGTTTTAAAAATAATTTTTCAATTTTTAAAGATATATTGTAGAAAATATATATTTTATAAATTATTAAAATATACATAAATTTAATATCAAATTATGAATTTTGGGAGATATTTGTTTTAATTAAAACATATTAGCATAGGATTCTATAAGTAATATTTGGAATACAATAGAATATTTCAACATTAGATGGCTCTGAGTTAAGGATGTGTATTATTATCTCATTTAACTATTTTATAAGAGGAGTTATTTATTAAAAAATAGTTGTGTACAAAAAAATGTGATGATTATTTTATATACACAGTTTTTGATTTATCAAAATCTCTGGTCTTATTTGAGAAATATACAAGGAGAAAAATGTATCATCCATAGTAAAATAATTTAAAAAAGATATATGATGAAATATTAGGTAAGGGATCCAAATGATCTTCAATGAAATATTTTAAATAATAATGTTTCTTTTGAAGAATAATTATCCATACACATTGAATATCCTATTTGGTATGACTATTAATAGTTTATTTATAAAAAATATTTTTACCAAAAATAAATAAGCAATAATTTAAGCACAAAAAATAATCTTTTCAAAGTATTACATCATAGAGATAATATACTTTATAAAAGGATATTTTATGGATATCCCTGATTTATTTTATTTTTATATTATTATTTGATTTTTTTTTGGGGGATAGATCAAGAATTGTGTCCCTCTTCAAATGATTTTTCATGGTCCTTGATCTTTGTTTTCACATTCTGAAAAAATTCACATTATTACCTAATGATTATTAAAGTATGTTTAGACCTAGATAAGTTCAAGCTATAAAAAATAATTGATTATATTTACCATGATTAAAATTGTATGTCACATTATAATCTTTTATATTATAATTTTATTGGTAAAGATAACAATAATGTAATAAGTTACATTACCTTACCATGATGATCTCATAAAAAATTATTAATGAAAAATATCTATATAATGATGTTGATGAACAAAAAAAGTGTTCTTTTCTGAAAAAAATAAATTATTCTCCATCCCACCATCATTTAAATATATTATTATCATACATGTAAATAATTAAAATGTTTATAGAGAGATTTTATTATATGGTTACAAAGAGATGTGGTAGCAGTAGTATTGAGATTTAATTAGTTTAATAAGACATAAAATTTAGCATACATTAGGAATTATGATATCAATTCATATGTGATATGATACAAGATATATATGGTTTTGTATGTATAGTATTAATTAAATTTAATATTTTAATAAAATATATCATGTTTTACACACGGAATCACAACCTTATTAATATTTTGTGTTGGTAACATATGACACATAAAGTGAGTAATAATTTACATCTCAAGTTATAAAATTAATTTACCCCTAATTGATGTTCATCATGGAGTATTATAAGTTGGGATGAAATGCAATTTTTATCCAGGGTAAGATAATATATTGATAAATAAAATATATTCACAAAGCACAAAATTCGTTTGATGTGTTGGATGGCCCCTGAAATATGCCACCTAGAGTAAAATAAACTATTCAATTTGAATAATTGGGGTAAATGATTATTTTTATATTTCACCATTAACTATGGTTAAAAACATACCATGTAGTAGAAACATTAATATTTTATACCTATATAATTAAATCCTTGAAGATGGTAAAATTATGTAGTAATTGGGTATATTTATGATCACATCATTGGTTAATTTAGTATATATTTTATTTTCCTCCTCATCTGAAGAGTATGGAATATTGAACTTATATTGAGTAATATGTATGGTGTATCTGATTGTAACGAGTTAAGTGGATTGTGATATGATTTTTAATTTGATGAGGGACATGTTATCTGACCATACCTCAATGTGAATGACATGTTATGTGTTTATCTATCCAATTAGTCTATATTCAGATAATTGAGAATATATTAGAAGATAATACATAAAGACTAATATAAAAAATTATAGCCTATATCATAGTGTATGATATTGGGATTTTTTGTGGTATCATATTTATTTATCTATGTAAAATATTATTCCTTGGGAGGGAATATCATTACTTATGACATGTTGTTTTCATAACAGTACTTCCAAACCAATTATATTATATGATAGTAACTAGTGTGAAAAAAGGTTTTTCATATTAGTTATGTTATTTAATGGATGTTATGATGTGCCATTAATTTGTGTTATGTTTTTTATATATCTATTTACATCAGCTATAATAACAAACATTTTAAATGTTTTCTACATAAATATTTAAATACCAACTACAATTAAAAACATTGACTATATTGAATCAGTTTTTTGAAAAAATGAGGAAACAAAACATTCATATTAGTTATATTAGAATCATTATGATATATTTTTTATTTATAATTTATATATACATGATAAAATAAGTAAATTTTTATTGAATTTATAAAAAAAAGTTACAATTCTAATAATTTTGGAACGAAAAACTTTATGAAAAAACACTACTCTAGTATAAAGGACAAATAAAAACTAAAATGAGAAATATTACATATTTTTATATAAATTTATTTTAAAACAACATAAAAATTAAAATTTCATCATTAAATTAAAAAATCTACAAATGAACATAAAAGAAGTTTTGATAATGGTCATTGGGGGAAGAAGAATATTTCCCCCTTCATCTGACATACCCACACAAGGGAGATGGGTCTTTTGAAAACTATAGAGTGTGGTCTCAATCTCAATGTTGAAGGCTTGTGTGGTTGTAGCCTCATAATAGTATTATGCTTCATCATGGTACATAAGGATTTGGTTATTTTATTCTTAATTGGCTTATATGGTCATGTGGATTCTATCATGGTCGAAGCCAGAACTGTTCTTAACAGGTAAGAGGCATTCCATGCATATAATATCTCAATTTACACTACTAAAATTGGATATATGGTGATTCATAGTTCAATACAAGGTAATATTATAACCCCTTGGACCATCTCTTAACACATTAGATGTTTTATAAGTCATATCCCTAAAAACATGAGCTTTCTATACACATGGAGATAAGGTCACAAGGGGTAAGAATTTTTATCTTCCTGGGGGTAGGTAATACTCATATTATATTCTCTATCATGGGAAGTCTCCCCCCTTCCCACCTCTACTGTGTGGATTATTTTCAAGCATATTCTATTAGATTTCATTATTTTGAACCCCCAAGAATCCCATGGTCCTTTATTTTGTACCTATGTGCATCAATTTTCCATAATAAAAAATAAATGATTCATGTTATCAAAAAAATAATCAAAAACATAAGTAATCATATGAAATAATCTTCCTATAATGCGTATAAATAATTTAAATTATTTAAACAATATTATCAATAATAATATAAATTCTATAAAATTTAATGAAACAACTTATCATGAAATAAAAATACAATTTTTTGTTAAATAATTTTAAAATGTTTTAAAAAAGATAACCTTGTAAAAATGAAATATATTTTACAATAATTATTATTTAATAAATGAATCTAAATACCTAATAACCACATTGGTCACGTTATTATTGAATATGAAACTGTAGTTCTAACAAAATTATTAAATTGTAAATATCATTCAATGTATTTTCCAAACTATACTTCTTTTAAAACCAGTAACCAATAGCCTGAGAAAATTTTCACTTTTTATTTCCATTCATATTTGTTTTATGAATTAGTGCTTCCATGACCTTTTTCAGAATGGTTAAAATTCTACAACAAAAATTTATAATTAAATTAATGTATTAATATAATAATTAATACTACTCCAAAAATTCTTTATTATTGTCTTATACCCTCAGAATCCATTTTTTGTATTTTCAAATGACACTTTTAAAGGCTAAGTGTGAGCCCTCACAACTTGACCCAATAAAAACCATTAAAATGAAAGACATCCCAATTAAAGACTACATGAAATGCCCCTCCCTAGGGATTAAATCATTATGTAAAACCTCCACCAATACATGGCCACTCAGATAATTGTCCCATACAGGGTTGCACAGGCCTGGTACCAATGGAAAAATCTATACCCTCTCATTCATCAAAATCCGAATGACCAAGATCTGGTGAATGCTTCCTGCCCTTGAACCTCATATAGAGCGGATCCTTGTATCTTGTCGAGAAGCTTTTACATATCATAATCAAAAAATTACAAAGTACCAATCATGTTGATGCAAACCATGATGAGTCATGCATGTGAAGGCTTAAAATATAAAAATCAAAGTCATAAGAATCGCCTTTTCAGCCTCAAACGCAAAAACCTACTCCAAACCATCAAGAACATCACTGAGATCCAATAGATGCAGAGACACCGAAAGACGTCGGCAGTCGATCGCTCTAACATCCCAAAACATCAAGAAGACCACCACTCGGATCCAACTCATGGGGAGTGACGAAATCCTGATGCAAGAGCAGAGGAATGTGCAGCCAAGGACATCAACATATCCCATCTCCACAACCCCCAAAAGTTCAAATTGAAAATTAAAATCCAAAAGGAGAGGTTCAAAGCATGTTGTGCCTCTTGGAAAACCCTAACACTCACAAGAACTTCACAAAACCTCCCTAGAAGCCATTACATCCAACCGAACAGGAAATCAGCAATGGTCCTGAAATCCAGCACAACATAAGAGTTGAAAAGACCTCCAGAGTGAGTCATTATGATCCTAGTACCATCAACCCCTCAAACCACCAAAAAAAATTCCTATATCCATCCATATCTTCATTCAATCATCATCAGAAAAGATCACACCGAAAAAACCAGCAACAACAAATCAACACATGGACACGCTTGTAAATCATCATCAACAAACAATGATCACATCCAAAGCTCCACTGATCTGCTCAGAACATATCTTGTTCACTCCACATGGATCTAGACTGAAACAGACAGATCTCAAATCCTAAAAAACAACAAAGAAAGGGGTACCTTCATATTTCCAATTTGAAAAAGCTCAATTGTTTTTAGATACACCTCGATAGTGACCACCTCTACCGCTGAAGAAGCTCTATCTAAAGCCATTGGCGGAAAATGAGGTTATTTTGCCTCGTCGAAGGGAATTCCAGAAGCCGTTCGTGATGAAGCCATTTACTGCAGGCAAGGGACTCCCGTATCTCAAATTTGAAACCCGAACGAAATCCTTCACATTGTATTGAGAAGCGGAAGTGACAACGAACCATGCCAGGACATGCCGGGATATTCCAGGACATGATCGAAGAAGGAGGAGTGGGAGACAATGTCATAGAATCCCTCCGGTTCAACACTAAAGATAGAGATCAAGCCTCCCCCTCCGCATCAACGTCGAGTAAAAAACCCTAGATCTGCGAGAGGAGGGAGAGCCACCACTCAGAGGCGCTTGAACTCATTTTTGCCTTATATATCACAATGTATAGATCATAATTAGTAAGTGGTGTTTTATTATAGATAGAAAGATAATGACAACCAATTTTTAGTGATATATAATAGAGTCTAATTTATGTAATAATATATTTAAAAGTTGAAATAATTAGTATAATTTAATAAAATATTTTTTCATTCCACCCAATATAAGGTGTCATCTAATTCATAATCTGTAAATTTTACAATATTATAGATACCTAATGGTTTCTTCCACTACTATTCATATTCCTTGCTATATGAGAAAATAAATATTATTCTATGAATGCATCAACTAATTATGTTTAATATTTAACTCATTTAATATAATAGCTGGGAACCAAAAAAACATGTAAAATTTTAAAGTTAATTAAAATTAATATCACTTAATGAAATAAGTGAATCAATATATTTGGGTAAGACTTATATCACTCTGATTCTTAATTTATCCATTGATAAAAAGTTCTAATTTTATTTCATCATATATATTAGTAGAATTTCATTTCAAATAATTTCAGAAAACATAATTAGCTCCTAGGTTTTCACCAGTATAAATGCATATGATGATAATTTAGATATTTATTTTGATATACTAAAAGTGATATATAAAGGGATGTGACATTTTACTATTTTAAATAAAATAGGTCATTTATATTTATGCATTCATAATATATAGACATATATATATGTAAATAATAAAATATGTTTAAATAAAAAATTAATTGATTTTTTAATATATGCATACCTCAGTGGTTAGATTTAATTCATGTTTTTTTGGTCAAATTAAAAAAATTATAAAACTACACCCAAAATTATCTACCCCTTTTAGTGGGTTTGAATCTCTCATTGATGGATCTATAATATCATATTCCACCACCATGAAAAGATCTGACACCGTCTTCTAAAAAAAATCCCTAACATAATGTATGATCATAAATGTAGCAATATTATTCTTGGTATCCTCTATATATAACCCACAACATATGATCATCTATGGAGGAGGGTAAGGAGTGGGATATATAGGATGAAACCATATTAACGTTTTGGTTACCATTTACTACATTAATAATATATTTATATTATCCAATATCTCCCTCAACTTGAAAATATGTTGTTGTAAAAATATATTTCTCAATTACATACTTCTTCTATTTATAAAGTACTGTGACAATAAAAAAAATTATAATAGATACACTGGTTTTTTATCCTTGACTATGGAATGAGTGTTTCCATTCTTAATTTAGTGGGAAAATTATTATTCCTATTCTTAGATATAAAGGTCTATTTTGTTTTCTAATCCTAATGATCATTCTATAAAGAATTTTTAAAAATTTAATTTCTAATGGAAAATTTATAGAATTGGGAAATAGTATAAAATTATAATAACTAACATATCAACTATTTTTTTCATTTAGTGAAGATATTATTCCATTTTTATCATATCATAACTTTATCAATTTTTATGGCATGTTTTGGTGATAGGGAGAAATCTCTATAGAGTGTAACAATTTGATAGAAATTTTTTATAACTTCCCATTATTCATTTTTTATGCAGTAAGGTATATTATCTCAAAAATAAGGTATGAGGGTATATGTTAACCACATGGATCTTATAATGGGATCTATTTAGTAACCGTTATTTAAGAATAATAAAATCAGTATGATTAACTGTTTAGAAATTATACAAAAAAACACATTACACCAATTTTTTTGAACATAAGAGAAATTACATATGATTTATTATTTCAACAAAATCGAGTCGTGTTTCTAAATATAAAATACCATTAAGTAAATATGGATTTTTATTTTTCCTCTACATAAATATGAAATATGTATTTAATATTAATTTAAAAAACCTCCATCTATTTATGGTAAAATATAATGAAACTTCCTAAATTACATTATATGAAGTAAATCATATGTAAAAAAACTGATGGGAAAAAATATTGAAGAAGAAAATGGATAATTACATTCCTGGAAAAAGGAATGTAAATATGTATACTATCATAGTCTCAAATTTGTGATATAACAGTATCTGATTAAGATCTTCCCGAAAAATAGTAAAATTCATAGTTTTTAAGTTTTATATTCCCTACCCATAATGTTTATAAACTATTTCACATTTAGACCAACAATATTAATATTTTTATCAAACACAAAAAGTGAACTATAGTCCATTCTATGAGTATATTATGGTTTTGTAAAATGTGTGATACTACCTTAACCAACACTGTAAGTATTCTCCTTACCTAAAGAAGTAATGGGATTTATTCTTGAGGAATTTGTAGTCCCCTTCTCTTATGAATGCATATGGTTCATCCAAAGAAAATTCATACAAATAAAAAAAATTAGACATACTCCAACAAATAATATTATTAAAAAACATGTATAATATTATATAAATCAAGCTACTGAGATATAATATTTATTCACTAATGAAAAATGTAATATAAATAATTAAAATAAAATCATAGTTTTTTTAATCATTTTCATTAAAAAGTAATGATAATTGATGATATAATTTTTTTGCAAAAAAAATGTGACCAAAAATGATATAGTGAAATGAAAACTAAACATATGTAACATTAAAAAATATATAAATATAAAATTATAATTATTATAATATAGAATTTATTTTGAACAATTAAAAAATAATTTATTATATTTTAAAAAAAATATCATAGTTAAATTATAGTACCAACTAAAAAATTGGTTTCATAGTTTATAAATTATGATGAAATAAACCAAAAATAATGATGTAGTACCTATACTATCTAGAGATTAATGAGGATTTCATTCGGATATTCATTATTCATGATCATTAAATATATCATAGACTATGTTAACAACATTGTCTTAAGTATCTGTTTGTTACACTTGGTCAAATAACCTTAGAGTGGGGGGTGAATTAGGGTATGTAATATTAAAACAAATTCTCCTTGTGATCTTGTTTCGTTGTTTAAAAAAACAGTCTCCTCTATCCTTCCCATAGAAAAGTACGAACAGATCATAAAACATGCACGAGACAAAGTAATTATAAATAGTTCAACCTAACTAGGATATATCAAAGGATCATACAATGGTAATGTGCTGATGTAGAAAGTCTAGTAAAAGCACTATATTGTTTACAACGTTTGGAGTGGACTCACTATACCTCCTAGTTTAGAACCATTCACAAAATGAATGCTAACTGCTCTCCCAACTGAAGTGTACTCATGACTTCTTCATAAGATACACTAATATTTTTATTGACTTTTAGGTCCCTTCATGATATCAAATGAATGCATCCACCACTATATGTATATTATCTATCGATGTCTCACTTTCATCCATTGATGAATATAACATTACCATAGGTGAACTGGTCAACATCAATCCTTTGTGTAACCCTATATTGTCTTGAACACTATTTTAAATACAACGTTAAAGTGTTACCTTTTCCATGGAAAACTCAACATGTTCACCACTCCAAACTTCCATGAAAAAACTATATTATACTCACAACTTTGACAACACACACCCTTTTATTACCAACTCACTATTGGCACACACCTACCATATGGCACAAAACTTCTAAATAACTCTATACTTGTGTTCCCTTTCCTCTTTCATGACCATAACCATTATTTTTTATATGTGTTGAGATACACTAAAATTAAGGGCTTAGATGCCTATTCATATTAATTTTGGTTACACTACACATGCGGCAGAAAACATTCCCCCAGACGCAATAGTCCATTCAAACAAGGCTATACCACATAACTCACCTTGTTCACCACTCAAAAACAAGAGATCCCTTATTTAATTTTATATATTTTGATGTTAAAATATTGAAAAATTTTATTCGTGAAACTTTACATGGATCTGGAAACTAGAACACAACTCCCTTTCCCAAAATCACTTTTCTCAATTCTCTAATTTTTAGACACAAACATTTAGAAAACATGGGAAAACAATCCCACCTTATATACGAAATCTTTTTACCACCCCCATTTCATCCATTATTTTTTCATGGAGCTTTTTCAACACAACTTGGAGACAATCTATCTACAATTCCACAACAGACCATGGAAAGCCTCTTTTTCAAAAAACACATAAACCAAAAAACAATTCAATCTTACAATGAGGGATCCCCCCCCAAATCACCCCCTTTTGGTTTTTTGATAACTCTTTACTAAATTGATACTTCATTATACAGCTATCCAAATTCTACCACCTTTCACCGAAGGATATTATGATAATAATAAAATATTTTCTCAACACACACTCTAAGAACACATGATCCATTCTCAACATGATAAATAAGAGTAAAATATAATTTTCATCAATTAATCACTTCATTCCATTTGGAAAACACTCTTCTCCATTCATCAATAACCTCAGCTATCAGGATATGTAACCTTGTATTGATCACTTAAATCATCGTTATATTTAATACTCCCCCTACTTCACCACACCCACTTGACTATTTCATCATAATTTTGATTAATTCACTACATATTTCATAACTTATCCCCTATTTTTCTACTCTACCAGTCAACTTCAACTACTCCCCCTATCTCACTAATACACCTATCAACTTCTCCTTGTGTCATTAATAAGTCAATTTCTCCATTTTAAAATCCATAATCCCCCCTTTCAACAAACCTGAAGACTATTTCTTTTTGGTCTACAACAGGGTAAAGAACACATATTTTCACAATATGTAAAAGAACAGCATACCTCGGGGAGAGAGGAGGGGTCCCACATCCATGATTTTTTATGTACTGGGAGTCAACTGAACTTCTAAAGGCAGTCGATGAATCTCAAAAGATTCATTGGGTAAGGACTTCATCAGAATGTCGGAAACCTGTTGTTATGTTGAAACATACTCCAAATTCCCATGACCATGCTCCAACTTATCCATGATAAAATGATTTTTTATTTCAATTTTCTTTCTCCTTGAGTGATGAAAAAAAAATCTATTAAGATTTATAACACTTGAATTATGGAATTGATTTCCAGGAGAGACATCACTTCAATTACTAGGTCATTAAGCTTATGCTTCATCCACAATAACTATGTGTATTCCTGAGTTGCCACATTATACTCATATTCAGTGGTGCTCAATGAAATAAAATATTATTTTTTCCTCAGCTATGAAAAACACAATTAACCTTGATAGAAAGAATATCCTGACATTGATTTTGTTTCATCTGTATATTTGGCCCAATTATAATCTGTATATCCATATAAATCTTGATGTAATTGGTCTTTATATATCAAACTAAATACCATTATTCACATGATATGCTGATGTATTATTTTCCCTACAATCATGTGGATTTATTTGAAATTACTTTGATAGTGTGCTGCTTGACATGTTTAAAAAATAATATCTAGTATTGTCACTGTCATGTACAATAGACATCCAATGATCAACCTGTATTATCTAAAATTAACTACTATTCCGTTATTATATCTGAATAATTTCATCGGGGTATCTATGGGAGTCTTCTTCTACTTGAAAATATCTATCCCAAACCATCTCAAATCTTCCTCAGAATATTTTTATTGAGAAATAAATGTTTCCTTCCTTACTAATTCCACCTGTAAATCAAGGAAACATGTCAGATCCCCAGTCATGGAAATTTTGAACAAACTTTTCATGAATTCCAAAAAAAAATTCACACTGATATATCCGATCCACCAAATATTATGTATTGGTATAAAATATTACCATCATACATTTATTATTTTCATTATTGAAATACATATTGTAATCAACTCCACCTCACCGAAAACCATGATTTTTTAGAAACTAGTCTATCCTTTAATACCATGATCTTGTTTCTTGCATCAACTATATAATACCTTCCTTATATGAAAACTCTATTATCATCTTCATGAAGGAGAAAACCATCTAGATACTCTATGTAAACTTCTTCTTCTAGAACCCCATTATGAAAAGATGAATATAAGTCCATCTAGAAAACGACAAACTATTTTTTCACTACTATGAAAAAGAATAGTTTGGTTGTATCTATCATTGAAATTGGTGAAAATTTTCTCATCAAAATCAATACCCTCTATCTAGGAGTACCCTTTACACACCAATCATTCGTTGTTTCGAATTAGTATGCTATATTCATTCATATTGTTGCCAAAGACCCATTTATTTTTAATGATATCCTTTTCTTTTATCCTCAAAACAATCTCCCACGTTTGATTCTTTTCAATTTGGTCTAACTCTTCATTCATAGCATGTACCTTGTTTTAATATTATGCTATATCAATAAAATAATTATGTTTTACCTGAGATAGGAAATATGTCTACTATAATGACTTCATTATTCTTTTTTTAGCTGGTTCTGTCTGATCACCAATGATATTTTTCCTGTCAACTTCAGCTTTCCTATTTTTCTTCTTCAATGATACATACCTAACTTTCTCTAGCTCATCATATGTGTATTTTTTGAATCAGTATATGTCACTTATTCCACCCTGTATTCCTTACCTCTTCATCATATTCATCAGGAAACTATTCGTTATGATATTGAATAGTCTGTCCATCTTCCACTATAGTGACATCATTGCTATCAACTATTTTTACTTGCCTCTTATTAAAGCATTTATATGATTTGAGTTTTCTTGATAAGCCAAGGAATATTTCCTCATCACCATGTGACTCAAATATCTGGTGTTTCTCTGTGTTGAGAATAATGCACCCACATACAAATATTTTAATGTATTTCAATGTCATATTATTTCTCCACCACATCCCATATAGAGTCTTTCATTCTTTCCGAGAAAACAAATCCTTGTTAGAAATGATGATTGATGTTAAGATTTATCCTTTATATAATTTCATAGGTATGTATTTATACATAACTATTATTATGTCCACGTTGTTGATGATTTGATTTATCCTTTCAACCACTACATTATCTTGAGGAGTTCTCATAGAAGAAACTTGCTTCCTTGTCCCATGTTTTTTGAGATAGTATTCCACTTGACTATTGGTGAATTACATACCATTATTAGTACGAAACATTAGCTTTTTTGTTCCAATAATACTTTTAGATTCCATCTCACACTATTTTATGCAACTGAACACATCAGGCTTGTGAGAAATAAAAAATTCACATTCCATTATTCTGAAATAATCAATGAAAATAATATTATATCTTTTACAATCATTGGCTCTTGGTGAGATAGGTCTGCATACATCAGGATCCACCAATTCATGAACTCCAGTCAATTTAGGTTCCTTATCTTTGTACCTCCTTTTGTTGTTCTTCCACTGTTTAAAATCATTGAATTTTTTAGTATTATCATGTTATATCTTAGAGATTTCTCTTGTAGTATCACAATTTTCCAGATCTTTTAGGGATAATTGGTATAGATGACCAAGTCATTTATTCCACCACTTGTATTCTTCCTCTCTAGATAAAAAATAACATATTTTCTTACCCACATAAAAGGTATTGATTTCATTTTGTTCATTTTCCCTATATAAAATCAGAACCATATCTTCCTTTGACGATACACATCTTTATAGTAAATCTTATATAATTCCCTAAGTCTCATAGCTAACTAACACTATGAGGGTTCTGACTCAGACCTTCTACTACTAAAACATCATTATATCTCATTTATTTGAACCAAAACCTAGAATTTACCAAGACAATTATATTCAGTTCTTTATTGTTTTGATACATGAAATATTCTTCTTTATAATATTTTACTCTTATAACAATATCCTTAATTCCTGTTGTATGGGATGTGAAACCACTGTGAATGATCCATACACTAGAACTATTTGATTATTTTAGGGAAATTTACACAACCACTACCTTTTGAATTATTTTGCTTTTGATCCTTGTTTTTGACTTGACACTTGGTATAGATTGAAAATAATTATCTTCCATAGACTATGATACAGTGGCTTCAACTTGTGTCATTGAAAATTGATTTTGAGTTTTCAACTCCCTGGTTGAGTCTTTGATTTTTTGCTTGTGACTACTTTGGTTCTCCTTTTTCACATTACTCTTAATGGTTGATTTATAATATCTATTCATGTTCTCAAATCCTCCAAATTAAAAACAATGTACCTTAAAATATATTCTATTGTATCAATCTCTTTTTGGTTTCCTCATTTGTTGTTATTACCATTAGTATGTCATGGATATGTTGAATGTTCCATCTTTACACTACAATAACACATGATTTATGGTGCATTAATACATGTTAGTTCTACACCATTGGATGTATTTTAGGTTCTCTGAATCTTATTATTATTATTCATTAACTAATAAATCATCAATATTGGAGCAGGTTCTTGCATTCATGATTTAACAATGACGACATTCTATTTTTGATCAAGCCCCATACCAACCTTATCATTTAGAATTGATTGTTTCATTCGTTCTGCTGGACCTTTATGCTCTACTTCCATCTTTTCCATCTTCTGGATTATCATCAATACTAATGTCACATTAGGAGTGAAGAGTGATTCTTGATCCTTAAATATTCATCATTGAATGAAAACTTCTTCTTTGTGTCCATCGATACATATGATTTGATCCCTTCTGGTAGTATTCAAACAATCTATTTCACTTTTCTGTTCCTCAATTTTGAGCTTACACCAAATAAACATTTTTGATCTCCCTGGTGTTGAAGGATTACGTTTTTCAATTTATTCTACCAGCTCAGACATATATTCATCCTACTGTTTCATATAGAGTTTGGCATCACAAACCACTTTGTTGGATTTTTTTTATTTAGTCTCTCCAGACATATATCTCTTATAGAGAGGCCTCTAGATCAACCATAAAATATACTCTTCCTTCAACTTCTTCTTCATCAATGTTGGGTTCTTCCTTTTTCTGTAAAAAATTGAAAACTTTCACCTTATCATTTTCTCCACGATCTTTGTAGTTATCTATCTATTAAACCTCAAATTCATATAATTTTTCCCATTCTTTTGAAATTATATTCTTTTTCTTAAATAATTTTTTCATAATTTTTTTTATTTTTTCATGATGTTTGAAGAATTTTTCATATGGATTTCATCTTCATCCTCATCGTCTTCTTGGAACTTCTTTGGGAACCTTATTGTAAGATGACCCACGATTATACATCTAAACAAGTAAGTGGATGTTTCCCTATGCACTTAAATTTTATTATTTATATATTTAAGGAAAGGAGTAACATCACCTCATCTGTCTCTTCTTCTTCCTAAGAATATTTAATGGTGTGCTTCTTCAGGGCCTTTAATTCCACATCCTTAGATTTTATTTTTTCCAGAGACTCAATGTCCTCATTTCTCATATCATATTAAAGAAGAGTAATGTGCAAGCAATAAAATGTGAGCTCCTTTGGATCCTTTTTCATCCAATATACAAACATTCAGATTGAACTGAGGTGAAATTAATCTTAAGATGTTATTAAATATATTTAAATCTAAAATAATTTCTCAAATACCATGCTTGTATTCCACAACAAAATTTACCCTATAAAATAATGCATCAAATACCTCATTTGGGTTCATTTTCATATCTTCATACTTGTTCCAAAAAAACATTATATTTTCCTCGATAACTTTTGAATATCCTTCATAGATATTTAATAGATTTTCTCATAAATCCTCTGAGGTATTTCATGACATCACCTTCAATAGATTTCAGTTGATAAGGTTCCCCTAACACATTTATTCCTTTAGCACCATCATGAAATTCCCTTCATTCAACTTCTAATAAAGTACGACTATCAACATTTTCTAAAATACCATGCATCGCTCCTATAAACACAACCATTCCCAATGATAAAAAGTTGTGTTGCATCTGATTCTTCATAATTGAAAATCATTCCCATTAAATATCAGAATCCCATGGTGATTAATGACCTCCATTGATATATAAACACATATATTAACCTTTGCCTCTAATTTTAATTGTTAGGTTCACAAGGTCAAATAACCTGGGGGTTTAAATTAGGGTATGATATATTAAAACAACTTCCTATTTAAATCTTGTTTCATTGTTAAACACAACAATATTATCTCTCTTTCCAATAGAAAAGCATGAATAAAAGTTAAAATAGGAATTAGACACATAAATTTTACTTGGTTCACCCTCACTGGGTTGTATCCAAATAGAATATAATGGAAATGTGTTGATGTACCAAAGTTACTACAATTTCACTATTTTTTACAATGTTTGGAGCAGAGTCCTTATCTCTCCTAGTTTGCAACCAATACAAAAAAGAAACCTCACTTATCTCAAAACTAATGTTTGCGCACTATTTATTTATAAGACCAAATGATAGTTTATAGACTATTAGGTCCCTTAATTACCTCAAATGAATGCATCCTCCACTATATGTGGATTATTTGTTGATGTCCCACTTTAATCCACTGATGAATAAAACCATATCACTGGTGTACAAGGAAACATTAAACTTTTGCGCATCCCTAGGTTAACTTGCACACTATATTAAACATGGAACACATGTTCCACTTTTTTTATAGAAAAACAAACATGATCGCTACTCAAAAAATGCATGACACAACCATCTTATACTCACAACTTAGGTAAGACACACCCTTTTACACCCAACTCACTATTGGCATGCAACAACCCTCTCGCATGAAATATATGATGAAATCTCTGCATGTGCACCCTAATAACTTGTGTGACCAGAGATATAATTTTATCTAAGTGGTTAGATGCAACTGAATGTGGGGGTAGCCACCTATTTATATGAATTTTAGTTACACTATCTGTGAGGAACAAAATTTTTATATAGATGTGCTAGTCTATTCTTCCAAGCCTCTATCGCTCAACTCACCTTTTGTGCCACTCCAAAGTTGCACACCCTTTTTTCCTTTTCCATATTTAGATGTTCAGATCTTGAAAAATTTCTAGAGAGAATCATTATAATTCTCCTTGAAACTTGAGTGCAACTCTCTTTTCCAAAGGAATGTTTCTCTATTATATATTTTTTGGACACAAAAAAATTCCAAACACTAGAAAATGGTGCCACATTGTATATGCACTTTTTTACCACCTCCATACCATCCATTAATTTTTCATTGATACTTTTCAACATATTTTTTTGAATGTATCTTTGTCATTACAAAAAATATCATGGAAGCCCTCTTTTTTCATCAAAGGCAATCAACCCCAAAATTCTTCAATGTTATATTAAGATATTGTTTCCAAATAGTATCATTTAATTATCATATTGTGGATGCATGGATCCTAAATATGTATTTTTATTATAAAAAATTTTATCAATAAGATGATATATTTATATAAAATTATATAATTTTTTTTTATGGATCAAAAAAATATAATTTATTAAATGATTCTATAATTAATGGTTCATATGTGTATCTCAAGATCGTCATACCAACTAGATTCATTCTATATTCATTATGTTTAACTCTAATGTTACAGGTAGTCAATTTAAACCGGAACATAATATGATGAAATTTTATTCAACCAACAGCCCAAATATCGTCAATAACTCTATAATATTCACTATATTTAAATATTGGTTGGTTTTATAGTCGAAAAATTAATTTCATTATAAAAACCATTGAAATATAATTTTTAATGCGTCTATTGATTTTATTGTCTTTATTGTGAAATTTATATCCATTAATGACATACACAAACCACATTATACCATTTATTCATGGGATTCCACCTAACCATCTCAATGTTTCCAATATTGTTGAAGCACTAATCAATGTCTTATTATAGTATGTGTCTTATGATTTATATTTCATTTGGTACTCACATATCATTATTATTATTAGAACATTTTTTTAACACTATATTAATTTAAGTTACATATAATTGAACTTTATATATAGTATTCATGATGGATAAATTTCAATGAATTATTTATTCAAATGTTAGTGAAATTACTTTAATGATATTGATCCCCCAATAACGAATCTCCTATGGCATGATGTAGGAAAGTCAACATATTCCACAAATGATAACTATTCCCTAAAAAACACTTTCACCTCTTCAGAAATATACATTTTTATAATTGAAACTTTTAGTCAATATTTATTCTTAAAATACCAATTTACTATCTTCATACCATTCAAAAAGATAAATCTATTGTATGTTTATAGTTCCTCATATATTTACTTTATTCACCAAATGAACTATTAAATATGGAATCACATTAAAAAAACTATTATAGAGTACATTTGAAGATGAAAATGTATTTTAACTCTTATATACACCAAATTTATTAATCAATATGGATCCATCACATTTCAATAAATGGAATTGAAGAAATAACACACCTTGAGTTTTGTTATTATAAAATAGTTGGATAATATTTGATTTAATTGAATCACCATAAGTTATTAAAACATATCATGAAAATCACGAGGTTTCATGGCCATTAATGTCAAATATTTTAATGATAATTTCTGTCATGTTTGGATAATAAACCTGATACACCTTGATACCATGTAAGAACTATTAAAAATTTATTTTATTAATTTTCCATAATGTGTGGAAATATATAGGAAATTATATTCACTTTTTTCATTAATAGTTGGATATTAATATCTACATATTTCTAATTTTATATTCAAATATTTTATGAAAACAATCCGTAGTCTATACATTAATATAAAACTACATTTTAATCTAATTAACCCAAATATTATTCTAAAAAAGAATCACATCAACGTTATACTTGAATCAATTATATCTTCAATTTGGATGCCCAAAAATTAATAACTATTAATTATATATAAATATATAATTAAAAGATATATTTTCATTCCAAATGTGATATAATTTATTTACCCTCTCAAAACAGAAAATGGATGTTTAGGGATTATGATCATTTTAAAAATATTTTCATTTGATGAAAACTTTTTTATTTTTACATAAGAGTGATCCATATATAGACATTTTTAAGGAACCATGTACATTTTTCTTCTACCTTATTATAGTTAGTAATATGAAGTCCTTTTTTAAATTAAATAATATTTCTTCCCCTTAACATAATATCTAAAAAATTAAATATGATGGGAAATCATTTATTTTTAATATAATCAACTCATTTGATTCAAAATTTTATTTATTGATAAAAATTGAACACTGTGTTTCTTTATTCGCATATTATTTTCAAAAGGTAAATCAAGGGTGAAAAATAATTACCAATATCATGTCTTGTATATTTTGGTCTATAAATCATTAAATCCAAGTTGATATATTTTTTATTCATACAATTTTTGTGTGATTCTTTTTGAAATACAAAAAAAATTACATGAACAATAATTCTTTCTAAGGGTTGAATATAGATTCTATAATATGTTCAATGTCTATGTTTTATTTTTTTATAAATAATTTTTTAATATAGGAAAATATTTATCATATTTTTTCCATTATGATGGATCAGCTATCTAATTTTGTTTTCCTTCAGATATTATATAATCATATTTTGATTTTGAATTTATTTTATCAATTTCATTTTCAAATAAATGATTAAAATGAGAAATTATAAGATGATACCAAAATTCCATAGTATATTTTTTGGTAACTACTATAATAGATAAATCAAACAATAATATTATATTACATTTACACTCCAATTCCCTATATTGTTCACACTCTGAAAGGTCTTCATATTCTTTTCTATACAAAAGAAAACCAATAGTGCAAACATGTATCTTTTTTCCACCTATCCTAAAAGACATAATATGATTTCTAGATTATAATTTGATTTTAGAATACCATTTTTTCTAGAAGTGTTTTTTTTAAAGTTGTATATGTACTAAAAATTATATTCCAATTCATCTATTCATGGGGTTACTATTAGTGAATATCGAAATTATGGATAAAATAGAAAATTTGGAACAATATAGAAATAATATATTTTTAGAATCACTAGATAGGCACTCAATAATCAATAATTTATCAATTTATTCTACTTAAATATCATGAAATTTCATTAATCTGATCTGAATTATCATTTCAAAAACTTAAATCATCATTTTTTCATGAATTTTGCTTCATTTTAACACACGAAATCCATGGAGTATAACTCATATTAAAACAATTACAAATTAAATGATATTTAGTTTATATTCTTCTTGGATATCATATATGTAATGCCTTCATGCATGGATAGTTAAATACATAACAATTTGGAACACTCTATTAGGATAATTTAAAAAACATAATCATCTAATTTTTTATGTTCACCATTTTTCACAATGAAGTAATCCAACAATGATTCATTATCATAGATATATAAAATTATGTAATGAATATAATTTAATGTATAAATTTAGATTTAATTTTATAATAAATAAAAGAAAACAATATTTTTTATAAAAAATTAATAAATGTAATAATAAAAAAATATAATAATAATAATTGTATTATTAGTAATAATAACAACCAGAAGCATATATGAATAAAATGAAATTAATTTTATAAAATTTAATTGCATCATGTATTTATTTATTTCATAAATTACCAATTTGATAAATTTTCATATATATATATATATATTATATCTTATCATCAATATATATATATATTATATAGATTAAAATATGCATATATTGTATTGAAAAGATGAAAATATTTGGTTGAAATATAAAATATACATTTATATGTTTTCTTATATATGACATATACCATCATATACTATCATAAAAAATATTTTATACATATTACACATAATAAAGTTTTCATTTAAAAAATCTTGTCTCAAAACTAATATCAATAATATATATATCTATATTTAAACTAGTATTAATAGTATTATTTAAATTAATATTTTTATCTTAATTATTTATAAGGTTAAGAATAATATTAACACTACTATAAAAAGTATAAAAAAATGCTAATAATCTTAAGACTAATATTAATGTTGATAATTTGAAAACATTAGTTCTATAAATAAGAAGGCCTATCTTATTATAATAAATGAAACAAAGATAATAAAACATAAGGATTCTAAATATGACCAGTATAAACATCCCCGGACAAATTTGATTATTGGAGAGACAAAAAAAATACTTAAAAGAATGATAAGACCTAAAGGATTCTTGTTCCAAAACAACCTTCTTAGTAAGAGAATCAGCTACCATGTTGGTTTTACTATGGACATGTGAAATGATAAACTCAATCACCTTCATGTTTGAAATAAATTTCACAATTCAAAATAAAGTGTCTTAGAAAATTTGATTGGTTATTTCATGAAAAGGAGAAAATCCAGTATAACATCATATTCAATTATCATGTTGTTCCAACCATAAACCCAAGATTATATTACTATATATATCACAATTCATGTTTCTAACTAGAAATAAGTACATTTAAAATGGAGGAAAGAAAATGAAACCTTTACAAAACATCCTCAATTTATGTAGATTCCAACACAACCAATTAATCCAAGAACTAAAAAAAGAGACACCTTCCACATCCACCTTTATGAATTATGGTAATGGAGGGATCTATATAAAATACCATGATTGAATCATTTTATAGGGTGAAATTGTAAAACTAAGATATAAAGAAATAGCCATACAATTTTAATCAGTATTCATTGATCTAGATTGATCTTTTAAATCTAATTGAATTTCATTTCTTAAATTTGATGAAATATCTCTAAAAAATATCTACTGAAAATCAAACAGAATATAATTCATTGTTGTCCTAATGTAGGAAAACAAAACATCTACTACAATAATAAGAATATTAGTAAAAAACTCGTCCAGTGAAGATAAATATTATCATTCCCAAAATAAATATTTCCCTCATTCAAATTGGTTTTGACTGATAAAGTGTTTAAATAAAAAATACAACATATCTGTAGAAAATTAATAGATAAAGAATATAACATCACAATAATTCAGACCACCTATATAGAGATGAATGGTCGATGTATGTTGTATACATTACTTAATAAGGTTATATTCAATTGAACAATTGTTATTACAAAAAATCTAAGGAATAATGAATCTTTATTTTTATATGAACACTGTTTTGAATTTCAAAATCCACATGGGTGGTGATATAAAAACCCAAAAATCATGGAATACTATAATTTGGCAGTGAGGAAACACAACATATTTGGTATCCAGAGGAATTGATCCTTATAATTTAATATAAAATATGTAATTTTATCAATAAAAATTGATGAAATGTTCACCTCGATTATGATTATCTGATTAATAGCTTCACCAATACGTGGATGTTGAATCTATGATGAAAATTAACATGAGAGTTTAATAGGGTAATTTAAACAATTAGTGATCTATAATTTAAAAATATTATACCTAGAAGGAGCACATTGATCCTTATACATAACTAACATGTAGCATCCCCTCAAGGTTCTCCAAATAAATGAGTTTGTGTAGGATAAGTTCCCTTTTTGAAGCCTATCAATGAATATCTCTCTATAGAACAAATGCATTGGAATATTTTTCCAAATTAAGTACAAAAACCATCAATGGGTTATTAAGTAATAATATTATTATATTAATGACTAATATTAATAGTACTTATGCTCATATGAATAAAATTAACACTAATGTTATTAAGGATAACATTAATATTATTTATATTAACAATAATATTAGTATTATTGATACTAAATTATTATTCATATATATTTAATTAAAAACATATAAACTAATTAAATGATTATATATTTATATAAATCTATAAATTATTACTGCGTAAATATATAAATTTTATGATCATATATAATTATTAAAGGACAAAACGTATAAATTTTCTTATATATGATATATAACATTATATATATGATAGTAATCATAGAATATTTTTTACTAAATAAAAGATAATAATAATAGTTATATTTATATATTCACCATTCATATATTGTAATTAAAATATAAAAACAAAAATTATATTCTTAGTAAATATTCCAAAAAATTAAAATTTAAATGACATCTGATATGAAAATAAAACATTAAATCATAAGTTATTTATAATGAATATATATGTTATATAACTAATTGAAATAAAATTTTATAAAAAATATATAAACAATATTTAGAAAAATAATTTTTTATTTTGACCCTAATATTCTAGGGAAAATAAATCCTCAAAAACTACATTTTCAGTTATAGTGTTACAAAAAATAAAATTTTATAAAATTTTAAAATAAATTTTATAAAATTCTAGATTCATTGCATGTAGTTTGAATAATATTACAAATAAATGTATTAATAGAATAATTGTGGTAGATGTAGATGAGATGACACAATGATGACTGTGAACATCTTTGGAGTGATATCAGTGGTGGTGGACAATGGATGATGGATGTATGTGATAATAAATGGTTCTAAAAACAAGTTTATAAAGGTACACACTTATCAATGTATATGGAGGTCATACAATGAGGATAGATAATGAATGGGGAATGGGAATCCATGGAGGAGAGGGACACATAAATGAGAGAGCATAATGTTTAGGACTAGATATCATTGGGAAAATCAACAAACTGAACAGATGTACAACATGGATACATCAGTTCTAATTTTTAATGTTTTTCAAAGTTTATTATTCACCTAACCACGGATGAAAATAATTTCATAAAATCATTTATAAATAAAAAATTTAAAAAATGAATGTGGTTTTTGACTCAGTTATTTTATAGTTGATAAAAATATCATAAGAAAATATATTTCATGTTGCTAGATGATGAATAATATTATAGGTTCACATGATGGTTAATGGTTGGTTGTGGAAGTTGAACATTAGGTTTCAATATTCAAGAATCTGTAGAATACCACCATCATTAATCATATACTATTCATGTAGTGTAATTTTTGGGACAATTTAAACGTTTTAAAACATTGAACGCATTAGTCAAAAGTTACTAGTGGTGTAACCATATCATTACATGAATGTTTATTTATACATAAAATAAATTTATGGAGTCTTTGGGATTATCCCTACATAATATAAAAACAATAAAAAACAATTGAGTTATTTTTATAGGATCT
Source organism: Viscum album (assembly GCA_963277665.1). NCBI lineage: Eukaryota > Viridiplantae > Streptophyta > Magnoliopsida > Santalales > Viscaceae > Viscum > Viscum album. The sequence continues at coordinate 1,191,530,874 of OY728126.1, forward strand.
CATTTGATTGTCTCTAAATATCTCTTCTCCCCCTTCCTTGGCCACATGTGAGGTACTAGTATATTATGGTCGTGATGAGGGTTTTTTCCAAAGGTTTCTTGATTATTCATCACATATATACACCCTAATGGAATGATTCATATTTTTTTCATTATTATTTTCACCAAAAAAAACTCCTGATAAAATATTATATCAACATCGATGTAATATACACATCAACTTCATGTAAGTTTATAAGCAGTTGAGATTTCATATAATGGAGATCTTGGTTTTAATATTTTATTAAGTCCTCCATTTATATGTTAAACATTAGTCAATCCTATGAATCCCAAGAAATTAAACATGTTTCATCCTCTAGATAATTATATCATACATATTTCCACTAATGGGAATATAGGGTAGTCCAGTTAATGAGAGAAACTAGGAATTTTTTTCCCATATGATACAATGAAGACCATCTACAATATCCATAAAAAATATAATGAATACATGTGAGGAATGTTCAAAAAAATTAAATGGAAATATGGTACCTCATGGTATTTAATCCCTAGATATATTATCTACTCCTAGATGACCTTACCAACAATAGTTAAGAGGATAAACCCATTTAAGTGTCTAACATATTAAAACCTACATAATGTATTTATTAATATTTAATACATAATTAGATGATATTATAGATGATGAATCAGGGAAAATCACATAGGGAAGAAATTTTACAGTGATATAATATCCAATATCATATTCCCTATGATGTATGTCACTTTATGTGATATAGTTATATTTAATTAAGTGATATAGCCTACATCGCCCCAAGAAATATATAATTTAGTGACATGAATGTAATTATTTTACTAAATTAGGCAATTAGAACACAATTCGAGGCATCCTAATGGAATTAATATTGACTGTGTCCCTGATTACCTGGTCCACAATGCATGGGGGAAGGGAGACAAGGGTAAAAAATTCTAATAAGGGTCATTCACCGGTAGAAATTTTGGGTAGAGAAATTTAATTTATTTATATACTTCAATGTCATAATTTATATATTTTAATAAAATATCACATTATATGTATCAAATTATGAAACCCTTAATAATTTTTCATGATATTCACCAAAAATATTTGAATAAAATATCATTCAATGGATAAAACATTGGGGAAAAAATTTATCTCAAAATGAAATACTTTACAAAAAAATTTACATGGGACGTTGTGTTTATTTTTTCATTTAAAATTATTTTGAATATAAGGTATTACATAACACTAAAATATTTTGATAATTTTTTGTCAAATTAGTTTTATCTTTTCAATATATTTCATTTCACAAGATATTTAATATAAATTTAATTATAAGAAATCACTACATTTGTCTTGCATTATAAGAAACACCATGTTATGGATACACTACATGAAACAGTTAGATTATATTTTGGTACATGAATAACTATATTTTTATTGTGTTACTTATGTTCCAAGGATCGAATAATAACTGAGAGGGGGGGGTTGAGTCATTTGTTCACATTTTATAAGTTTCAAAACCTTTATAAACTTAACCCATGTAACCAATTTATAATTATATCCTTATAGGTTTTTATTAAATAATAATGCATGGAATAGAATGTAAGAAAGTAATTCACATTATATTTACAAGGTTTAGCCTCAATTTTAGAATCAATGTCCTTTCCAATGACACTCTCATGGGTCAATGGAAATCCACTATTGTAAAGATGTGAATACAAATTGTGCCAACACCAGTTAGACACATTCTATCTCCACATAGGAATGATTATATTGATAATTGTATATTTACAAAGTTTTGTTTTAAAACAATTTAGTAAATCCATAGAATAAAGTCTTTTTTGATACACCTCCCAAAATTCCCAACCTAAATTATCATTTTGATTTGGATTGATCCAATTCTTCCAATTCAATGATGTTGGATCCTGATTTTCTCAATACAATGATGTTGGATTCTAAATCTTATTTCATTCAATACAATAATAATCAATTCTAGATCTGATTTCATTAAATACAATGATGCTAGATCTTATTTCTTAAAAATGATAATTTTGGATTCTGGATATGATTATATGAATATGATAATGTTTGATGCTAGATATGATTATCTGAATACGATCATTCATGATCTGATTTTCCATGTATGATAATTCAATACAAATAATTCAGTCTCAATCTCCAAAACTCAACCTCTTCTCAACTTCTCATTTCAGTTCTTCTTCAATCATATGTGAACATTCACTTTTTAATTTTGCAGTGTTATACTTATTGTGCATGTGTGAAATTTGTTAATGGAAGAATGATTTGAGGAAGTATTTAAAAGTGTCATAGATAACAAATGTGAGAAATTTGGAAATATTCCATGCTTCCTAAAATATAAAAATATCTAAAAAATTATTGCATTGAAAAATCTAAAATTTACTTCTTCAAACCTCCTCAGATTTCTCTATGAGTTATGCCAAATTGAAAATATATTTTTACCACTTATACCCTTTATTCCTTTCTCAACTCATTATAATCTATTTCATTCTTATCATCATTTTGATATTTTTCTTTCTCAACCTCATTATGATCTGTTTCTTTATCAACATAATTATGATCATTTTATTTCCCATCTTCATTAACATATGTTTCTTTCTTGGCTTCCTTCGGATAGTTTTACTCCTCATCTCATTATGAAATTTTGATTTGAATGAATATGATTATAAATATCCCTTCTTCTTTACATCTGGTTCTGATCTATCTTGTACGATAATTTTACTCCTGAGTTTGAGTATGATCATCATGGGTATGAAATGTTTTCTATGATTTAGATAGAAAACTAGATTCTACTATGATGTTGATCGATCAGGGTATGATCAAATTCATCATAAGTCTGAGTATGAACATATTATGTATGAAATGTTTTTTATTCCTCAGATGGAAAATCAGATGTTATAGTACCCGATGCTGGTCAATATGGGTACGATCAAATTCATATTATGTTGGAATTCTCAATATGATGAAATTAACATTATGATGAAATTTAATTTGTCATCAAATTTCCATTATGATGGAATTATCATTATGAATAATTTTTTATTTTGATGGAATTATTCATTCTATAGTTCTAAATTTCTTCAAACCACATCACCATTTCTTCAAAATCATTTATCTGGAATGTTTTCATGATTTGGGAGAACTTCTTAATCAGAAAATCATTGTATAATTGTTTGTAGAATATATGAAAAATTTCTAACTACAATCATCAGGTTATTTTATTAAAACTCTTCAACAACATCACCCTTTCATTGATTTTATTGAATTCAATTTTTTTAATGTCATGTTGATCGACCTGAATACGATTCTATATATCTAGTGGTTCCGATTCCAATTATTCTGATCATGGAAAACAAATGTCTCCACCTTTTTGTTTGGTTTTGATATTTTATCATTCTTTACAGAAACATTATTACGATGAATCTGAATATGATTCTTGGAAAACCAATCTATTTTTTACTTGGAGGGTTAGTTGTCAAAAAATAAAAAACATTGTTAAAAATAGAAAAAAATCTTCTTCAATCTCACCATTTTGGATTTTTTCAAAACCCACATTATCATCTTTTCAAAATCATCGAATTTTTTAAAACTCTAATTTTGGACTTTTTTCAAAACATAGCCTTTCTGAAAAGAGTGTTTTTTGACACCATATTACTGGATGATGTTATGTTGTTTAAGTTATTCCATACCTTAGTAAAAAGAAAAACATTTATCCATGAAATGATAAACATTATTTATATTCTTTTCAAAATTTATTTTTCTCTTACCATTCTTTCTATTCTCAATTTCATTCTCTTCCCAATTTTATGATAACAAAATCTTTTGATTCATAAAATTAATATAGGTAAAAGATATTACAAAGTCCAAAGTTCTTAATTTTTCTCCCCCTTTGTCATCAAAATCTAAAGCACTATGGGGCTACTTCTTTAGAAGATTTAGGAAGACATAGGAGGTGTATGAACATGATGTTTCAGCTCCAATTCCACAGACCATTCTTTTGGCATTGATTTGTGAAATATATCAGGAATATGATACTTTTTGGAAATATATTCCAAAAAACATCTCTAGAAGAAAATTATCTTTTATAAAGGGAAACGTTATATCAAAATTTTTTGATCTTGAATGTTGGGTAGGATTCTTAGACTTATCAATTTTATATTTATTATCACAATTTATCCTAAATTGTTTAGAAATATTCACTTTCAAATTGTCATATTGAACTTTTATCCTCAACATTTGAGTAAAATCCTAATTAATTGAAATATAATTGGATTTAGCTATGCTTAATGTTATTAAAAATTGTTTCTTACTATTCCAACACACACAACATTCTCCCAAGAAAAAGTTTCCTCCTGAGGTTGATTTTCTACATTTACAATATTCACCCCAATTGATATCAATATAACTATGAAACATAATCACTCAATTTATTTCATATAATAACCAATGATATGTTGTTCCATTTACATATATCATAATTGTTTTTGCTACCAACATATGTGATTCCGATGGAATACACTGATACCAGGTATAAAAATATACAACCTAAACAATATTAGGCCATGAAGATTCAAGGCAAATAAGACTTATTATTAGCTTTAAAAGTATTTCTGATTCAATATTATTAGGGATTCATATTTTCTAAACTTTTTAATCACTGAAATATGATTTTATACATTATTAGATTCAGACATAACAAATTTCTTTAACAATTCCCTATCTTATTTTTCTGAAGATAAGAAAATGTATTTTTCATTTTATTGATCTCGTGATCCAAGGAAGAAGGTTAATTCTTAAAACATTAAAATTTCTAAATTATTCTCTATTGTGTTAGAAAACACTCAAAAAACCCATTCTTAATCCCTGTAAAAAATTATATCACCCACACAAATAATTATAGTTAATGTTCCGAAGTGAACATATTTCACAAACAATTTTATTTCCACTTTTAATTTAAAAAAGTTCATCTTTATCAAACAATTTTCAGGATTGGAATACCAATCATGGGGAGATTATTTCATTACATACAAATATTTATTTAGTTTACTAACATAGTTTTATTCTTACCAAGTAGAAAACCACAAAGTTTTTCAAGGTAAATTTCTTCCTCAATATCACTATTTAAGAAATCGGACATTACATCTATCTGATAAACATTGTAATTTTGATGTGCAGACACTAAATGGAACATTCTAATAGTTTCCAATATTTCAAATAGGGAAAAATATTCCTCAAAATCAAAACCATCTACATTTTTATATCCTTTTTAAATAATTAATTCGTTGATTTGTGAAAATTCTCCATGCACATACAATTTGTTTCTATAAAACCTCCTGGTTTCGATAAAAATGTTTTTTTTTTCAGGCCTTGGAACAAGTTCACATGTTTCATTAAATTCAATCTTATTAAACTACTTATTCATAGAATTAACTCATTATTTATATTGAATAGCCTCTAAAACTGATTATGGTTTATCTTTTGAGATGGGTAATGTTAGATTTTATAATCTCAGCATTCTTCATGTCTGAACTGGAGCGTTCTGATTGCCAATTATGTTTTTGGATTAAACATGTTTTTATTGGGTATGAAATCACCATGTTTATTTCTAAGTTGTAGTTTCCTCATCAAATAATTATTCTAAATCTTGATAGGAAGGTTTTAAATTACATTCTCTATTTTGGAAATCTCTATTTTTTCCTCCCCAAAATTCTTAACAAAATTTGTTATTGAACATTGATTTTCTATTACATTCACATAGTATGAGCCCACTGACTTTTATAAACATTTTTTATAATAATTTTTAGATATATTATTTCGTTAATAACCCCAGAATGTTCCTTCCTCATATTTCTCATCAAACATTCCCAAATCATTATTTTTGATTTTTTTCCGACATGGAATTCTAAAAACATTGAATTATTTCAATGAATATTTTTTTATACCACATTTTATAAGGAGTCATATTGGTTTCTGATCTCAACAAACATATTTTTAAAACATGTACAATAATACTAAATCCTTTCCTCGTATAGGACATTGAATGTCTGTATTATACCAACAATCTTCTTCCCAGTTCGACTAAGTTTCTATTTATACATTTTGATACATCATTTTTTGTGGACTATAGGGAGCACTATACTGATTTGTGATATCATTATTTCTCAAATAAGTTTCAAAGGTATTGTATTTGAATTTGGTGAAATTATGTTTTTTTCAATTTTTTTATCGAAACCCCGAATTTATTCTAAACATATTTTCTAATGTATTTTAACAATTCAATATCCTCTGACTTTTTCTTCATGAACATGGTTTTTTTCATCCAAGAGGCATCCTCAATAAAATATATAAAGTATAAACCCCCATTTGATGATTGATGTCTCATCGTCTCACACAGATGGGAATAAATAACCTCAAGTGTCTTCATAGATTGAATATCAATTCACATTTGAATTTTTTTATTTCTACTTCCTTTTTGGAAATTAATAGAAAAATATTCATCATTTATTTTCAATTATAGAAAATTCTAGAAAGAATAAAAATTATAAAGTTTACTCATGCTATTATTTCTATGGTATCCATGTCTTTGGTGCCACAATCTTTTTTTATCTTTAGCACTCACGTAACAAGAGTTATTGAATTCTTTTATTTAAAAGAGATTCCCACTGGTTCTTTCTCCTTTTGTAATGACTTTTCCATATTTCAAACTTTTTATGATACCAGAATATTTTATATGGATTAATTATTATCCATCATCACAATGTTGGATTACACTAAGTAATCTATGTTTTATCCCATCAACATGTAACAAATCCTTACATTTCAAATTCTCTCCCGTACCAATTCCTATACTTTTAAGGATTTATCATTACCAAAATAAAATCTCCAACATAATGGAATTCAACATGTTTCCGGATTTTTATATCTCCTATCATATGTAAAAAACAACCACTTTCAATAATCCATGGTTTGTTCATTTTATATTCATTCAACGTTATCTCCACACAAAAAAATATTTTTTCATCCCTCTTATTTTCAAATTTATTTTTGTTTATATCATAAGATTATTTTTATAGAGGTGTAATATATTATCTGGCAGGATGACCAGAATGATCACATCTTTTAAAAACATCCTCTAGACATTCATATCGATTCTTTTTTAGAATTTTTCTAACATCTTTAGAATTCACAAGTCCAACTTCCTATGAGTTAGGAGAGTTTCTCATTCTTCATTCACTATTTATTCGACATTTATCAAACCTTATTCTAGGTCAAGATATGTTGTACCAAAAATTATAATCTCTATTCCCATAGAATAAACAACACTAAAAATGTCTTCAAAATATTTATTCTCTATTAAAGAAAGGTATTTCCCAATAGAAACATTGTTGAGGTTGGTAACTAATTTCATCACTAGCATGCTCAGGATGAGGACCATATATTATTTTTAGGGAGTTTTCAAATTTTGTATAATTTTTATTTTTCATTCTTCCTTTCTTCACACAAAAATTCCAAATACATTTATTGGATCCTAAAGTGTTAAATGACTCATATTAAAATTTATTTTTTCTAAGAGAATATTTCACCTGATTCTCGTATTGAGACTTCTATGTAACATTAGTAGTAACTTATTTGCAACCAAGATTTTTCGAAGATCTCATTCATATTCCCCAATGTACATTTAGAACATGGATTCTTTTATTGAAACATATTAACTTATTCTTCATTAGATTATATCTTCTTACTGAGATCATCAATCACCATTCCTGTTCAATAATTATATGTTTGTATCTTAAAATATCATCATTTTCTCTGCTTATTAGTTGATCAAATATATTATTCCATCAGATAATTCTTGATAATACTTATTTATAACTCTAATTTCATTATTGAGAGTTTTGTTTTTATTAATATATGTAGTAAGATCAGTTCTGAGAAGATAATCTCTATAATATTCTTCACTACATTCATCACTCTCTAAGGAATCATTTGTTTTCTCAACTTTTTCATTAATGGTTATGAATTGTTCAGAACATTCATCTTTAGAAGAATTGTTGTTGGTTGAGTCTGTTTCAACATTCCTACTCAACATACTTATTTTTATTCCATAAAACCACATATTCTATATGTTAGAACACTTTTATTCAATATCATTTTTCTTCCACTTCATTCATCATGTTTATTGATCAGAATCATCTCAATATTCTCTAACATTCTTCTTGGGTAAATTGATAGAAAAGTGCCAGATTATACCACACTCAAAAAATTTGAGAGGAATTTTATATCTATTCATTCTTATTCCTCTTTGATAGTTATTGGGTATGATAGGGATTACTCGTTCATTCAACTCATCATCTTTGTTATCTTCAGATTCACAAGGATCAACTTATTCAATATAATGTATTTTCATTATTCTCATAGGTTCAAAATCCATTTAATCTTTAATATTATTTTTAAACATGGGATCATTACTAATTTTATAAGAAACAAATAAGTTATGCAATTAATCAAGAGTTAAATCATCCTTAACTTCTAAGGAATAAATTTTAGAATCAAAACTATCTAGAAAGTTTCTCATAACATTATTTATAATTTTATAATCTTCTTGGATATATCCATATCTTTGGATGTTACAAAAAAATACATTAACTATTGTAAATATTACATCAATGGTTTCATCATCTCTCTTTCTGATGACTTTATACTTACTATTATATATTTTTTGCTCTTCTTCCATGACTGTAGTATTCCCTTCAAAAAAAACATTCCATCTTGTCCCACATACATTTTGATGTTTGGATACCCATCACATTCTAATAAACAATTATCTAATTAAACCATAAGGATTTCAAATATATACTTTCCATCATCTTCTATATTTCTCTTATCATCAAATTTTATAGTATCATCTTTCACAATTGGTGGAAAACTGATAGTAACAACATAAAAAACATCATGGCCAAGAGTTAGAAGATAATGAATCATCATATTTTTCCATCAAATGTTGGAATTCCTATACTATTGACAGAATTGATATTATCCATGATAATAAATCCAAAGGGGAAACTTTCCTTTCATACCAATTGATTTTCCAAGGATAGAATAACAACTAAGAAGGGGGTTGAATCAGTATTTCAATTTTTATATTTTTCAATACATTTATAAATTTAACCCCTAAAACATGTAATGATTTATATCCTTATCGTCTTTTTGTAAATAATAATGCATTTAAAATAAGGTATGAAATAAAATCACAGGAGATTTATAAGTATCAGCCTTAGTTGTGGATCCTACATCATTTCAATAGAATCTCTTTTGGGTCTATGGAAATCAATTATTGTGAATAACTGAATACAAATTTTTTAACTCTCGTTAGACACATTATATCTCCCAATAAGAATTATATACTAACACCCATGAGTTTATAATATTTTATTTTAAAACATTTGAGTCAGTAAAAATAATAAAGACCTTATTAAAACTTCACAAAAATGCTCCATCTAAATCCTCAATTAGATTTTGATGGATCTAGTTCTCTCAATCCAATGATTCTAAATCCCAATTTTCGTAGTTCAATAACGTTGGATTATGGATCTGATTTCTTTCCATACAATGATTCTAGAATCTAAATCTAATTTTAATCAATATAATTATACTGGATCTGATTTCTTGAATTGAAAAATTATGGATTCTTGATGTTACTCTATGAATATCATAATATTGGATCCTGGAAATGATTCTCTAAATACGATGATTCGGGATCCGATTTTCTAACTACGTTAATTCAACACAATGAGTTCAGTATCAATCTGCCAAACTCAAACTCTGCTCAAATTCTCAATTCAATTCTTTTTCATTCAGATAAGACCATTCAATTTTTTATTCTCTATCACTTCAGTTTTTGTGCATGTTTGAAATTTGTTAATGGATGAATGATTTGAGGAACTATTTGTTGGTGATTATAAATCAATTCTACAAAACATGAAAACTTTCCCTACATCCTAAAATCTCAAAAATACTAAAATTCAATTGCATTTAAAACATCAACTTTGACTTCTTCAAACCTCTTTATATTTCTTATAGATTTACGCAAAATTAAAATTCGAGTATGAACACTTCAACTCTTTATACCTTTCTCAGCTCATTATGATCTGTTTATTTATCATTTTTCTAATGATATTTTTCCTTACCATCTTAATAATGATCAATTTATTTCTCAGTAGGATTATGATCTTTTTATTTCTTAGATATATTATGATCTATTTCATTCTCAAATTTATTAATATCTATTTCTCTCTCATCTCATTATGATATTTTGATTTCCCAAGATATGATTATCAGTATACCTTCTTCTTTCCATATGGTTTTAATTAATCTAGGAATGATTGTTTTCTTGATTAGCCTGAGTGCAATACTCTTGGGTAAAAAATGTTTTTTATGTTTCAGATGGAAAATCAGATGCTACAGTACAAGATGTTGATCAATCTGGGTATGATAATATTCCTCCTAAGTATGAGTAAAATCATCATGGGTATGAAATATATTTTTTTCTTTAGATGGATAATTGGATGAAAAAGTACTTGATATCAATAAATCTAGGTACAATCATATTCCAATTATGATGAAATTATCATTATGATAGAATTCTTATTATGATCAAATTCCCATTATGATGTAATTATCATTACAATGAAATTTTCATTGTAATGGAATTCTTCATTTTGAACTATTGAATATCGTCAAACTTCTCCATAATTTATTCAAAATATTTTATCATGAACGTTTCATGATTTTTGCGAACTTCTTGATCATCAAATCATCATCGATTTTTTTTAGAAAGTATGAAAACCTTCTAACTCTTGACTTCACATTCTTCAATCAAAACTCTTCAGTAACTTCATTATTTCTCTAACTCTTTTAAATTCAATTATTTTCAATGTCATATCATTGGACTTGAATATGATTCTCATCATCTAGTGATTCCTACACCAATTATTATGAATACAGAAAACAACATTCTGACACATTTTGTTTGGATCTGTTCTTTTATCATTCAAAAGAGAAACCCCATTTTGATGAATCATTATACGATTTCAGGAAAAAAAAATATTAATTTATAGAGTGAGTTTGTTGTCAAAAATTACAAAAAAATTTTAAAACAAAACACCACAAAGATTCTTCAAATATAAATTATTCTGAGTATCATTGATAGCTTGTGTTACACACATGATTAATTTTTTTGAACTAGAATTTACTATTAGTATTACAATTAAATTATTATTATTGTTACCACATTTACATTAGAAAGAAATATATGAATAAGATTAACTAAATTGGAAAAATAATATTTACACATATATTTAAAATGAACCATTTGAATATTAATTAGTTAGAAATTAAAGTATGAATGTTTTTAAAAAATTCATATTATATGAAAAAAATCCATATACAAAAATAATTTTTTTCTCAATAGATTAAACAAACCAGTTTTGATTAATGTTTTTAATAATATTTATATATTATTTATCAAATAATTTCTTTCACAACTATCCAATATATTTAATAAATATATTATATGAATATATCAAATTTAATTAATAAAAATATAATTTTTTATTAAAAGATAATTTTACCACTATTTAATTGAACACTTATTATAAATTCAATAAATGAATATTTTATAATTATTATTTGTTTTTTTTTATTTTTTAAACATAAAAAGGAAAATTATATTGGGATTTTTTCTCTTATTTTTCTGAGAAGTTTTCTTTTATATGAATTATGAAAAAAATTATTTTAATTGAAAAAAATAATTTTCATCTAATTCATTTATATAGTTAAATTATATTTAAAATTTATTTTAATGTATATTTAAATAATTTATACATCTATTAATACTATTTAATTTATTAGAATCAATTTCACATTTAAATTGGACATAAAAACAATTGACGAAATTAAACATTTTCACTTTAAAAACCCATTGTTTTTGTCCTGTATATAGGATTATTTTTAAATTTAATTTTTACCACTTATATTTTTAGAATTTCTAAAAAGGTATTCCATATTTTTATTCAGATTAATTAATAATGTATTATAATTTAAACATAAATTTAATTGAAAAATATTATTGAATTTAATTAAAATTAATTACAACACAGGTTAATTTAGTGGTAAGACATTATCTTAAGGGAAAAAATAACCTATAAACATCTCAAAAATAATTTTTTTTGATATATTTATACCATAACATACCTTAGATAAAACATTGAAGATTATTTGATGCACATAATATATGGGATACCACTCAATTATGATTACCTTTTAATATTTACAAGAATTCCACTCCTCCACTTTAAAAGTGAACTCATACCCACATTACAACTTTACACCTCTCAAGACTGTTGGATCTTCTAAAACCTACATAAACAATATCCCAACTTCCCTACCATTGAATGATGTTCATAAATGTTTTAAAAATCCAACAAATAATCCCATTGGTGCAAATAAAAAAGAGTTTCCCAAAGAAGAGGTAACATCCTTCAATAAGAACGTTTATTTTATTTCATTATCCCCCACTAAATTATACTTATTCTATGAATATATAAGATAATACTTATACTAAATATAATGAGTTGTTTTTATGTTATGTTCATCATCTAAAATCCCCAAAAATTCCATCAAATGGGATTCACAATCATCGTTTGTCTGTACGATGGACTACCGCCTAACGAATCGATGTTATTATTTTTTCCATTTAGAACTTTACAGGTTGATAATAATGATGATAATTAAATTTTTATATTACATATATTATATTAATTATTTATATATGATTCTTTAATTATTATATAACACCTATCTTCATCATCTCCATTTTTGGTAATATGATAATTTCATTTGTGGACGTGTGGACTTCCGCCTCCTAAATACAATGTGATTAGTTCACACATTGCATTGAATGTATTAAGGATGAGTTTATGGAATTTTTATTATAAAAATTATATAATAATTATACTCTAATTATGTTACATATATAAACAAATGTATCATTTAGTTTCATTTTTTCTATATGCAAGAAAATGGAAACATAATTCATTGTACATACGACCTACCATCTCCACGAACGGTGTATTTAATTAACTATTTAAATATTTTATATATTATTTAATATAAATATATAATGAATATATATGATATTAATTTCATGTTTATCAATTATGTTATGATGAAATCAGGATATAATTAAGGGTACGACAAATATAAAAATAAAAACACACTTAGAAAACAAAGCGGTTACTAGCCGAAATGTAACGTTAACATGGATGTGTCAATGAAAGGGTAATAAAATATTATAATAAAATAATATAGGGTATTATATAATTGAATATGGTTCTGTAATATATTTATAATAAATTAATATTTATTTTACATATGGTTTTAATGAGTATAACTAAATTCGATACATAAGTGACGAGAATTTCATCTCACTTTAAATTTCCTTGAGATACTACCATATTCAACACATTATTATTTTTTGTAGTGTATATACTACACTATAATATTTTATATAATTAATTTACTTTATTTAAATACATTAAAAAATTTAATTTATTTTATTCTTTCATGGGGATTATGATTCAAAAGTTTCTCACATAGTAATGGTTTTCTCATCTCAAATTTATTTTTTTGAGATATATCATAAATGACCCATTTATTATTGTTGTGTGATGTATATAGTTACCTATGAAATGTAATATCATTAATTTAATTTATTTAATGATATGAAAAGTGTGAATTTATGTAATTATTGCATGTGGTTTACAATTCAAAAGTTACTCATGTAGTAAGGGGATTTCTAGTATCAATTTTATTTATGTGAGTCATAATCCATATTCACCACTCATTTGTTTTGTATTATTAATTTTCATAAAATTATGCAATTATATTTTCATTATACATAAATATATTTTTATTTACATAAAAATTTTAAGATCTCTATTTCATGGGGTTTTACGGCTAAAATGTTACCAAATTGGGAATGTAATTTTCTCTTAATTTTCCTTCTATGAGACATATGTTTTATTATTCTATTATATTATTTTACAATTTTTATATATTTACATTTGACATGACATATCAGGAATCTCATTATTTTAATTATATTTTTTTCTTTATTTGATGTTATTATTTCAGGGGATCTTTATTCAAAGTTACCAAATTGGTAGGTGTTTATTACTACAATCTCATCATTTATCTGTATTGTTTAGGATAATGATTGTATTTATGGAATATTATGATACATATCATAAATTTTATAATAAATTCTAGTATCATAAGGTTATTCATGAAATCTTAATTAAATTGTTCTATACTTCCACACAAATTTACATAATATTATTAAGAAGATGTTATTAATAAAATCTGGATTCTTTTCTCTCCTCGGTCAGAAATATGCTTTCATCAAAAACCATGTTTTCTAAAAAGGTTTTAAAAAATGTTTTTAAATAATATTAAATTATTATTTCCATTGGAAAATGATTTTCATTATATTAAAATCATTCTTTATATGTTTTAAATTATATTTTTAATGAAATAAGATTTAAAAACATTACCAATCGTTCTTTATATGTTTTAAATAAATTATGAACTAATAAGTTTTCAATATTTCCATATATGTTTTTTATGATATTTCTAAGAAATATTGTTTTAAATATTACTTTTTATTTTTTAATATTATTTTCAATGATTTTTTTTTTAAAATGATTTATGTTTTAAAAAGTATTTTTTAAAAATTGGAAAGGATATTATCCTCAAGAAGTGTTTTAAATGATTTTTATATATTAATTCATATATTTTTAAGGTGATTTTAAATGAAACGGATTTTTAAAATGAATTTTTCCATAAAAATGAATTTAAAAGAATGTTTAATTTCCCTGAGAAATTATCCAAGTGATATACCAAACTAATTATGAGTCTAAGATGATTTTTTTGAAATATATTATGATTTACTATGGAGATAATAAAACTATATCTTTCATATAAATTATTTTAAAAGTTTATGATTAAGATGACACATTTTTTTGAAAACTATTTTTCTTCCATGGTTTATACCATTATATGATGCTTATAAATCTCTCTTCCTCTCATTGGTTATTATATGATAAAATGGTTTTAAAACCTATATATTTTTTATAGGTTATGATATGATAAAATTTTTATTATACCAATTTAATTTCATCGGTTATGATATGATTTTTATGAAACCCATATATTTTTATGGGTCCTAAAATGATTAATTTTTTATTATCATGTGGAAAATGTATGTATGATTTCATTATATGATGGATGGGATCGATATCTCTTTTAAATGGACTTAATAAATATATAAATTTCATTATATATACATGGATTGAATGGGGAGTGAGCTCATATTAGTAAATAATTATGTCCGCAATTATGGAATTGATAAAGAACATTGAAAACTAAGATGGTCTTAAGTGTGAACCATTATAGATAAGATGGTATTGTGAGTGAACATTGAATACTAAGATTGTATATGAAGTATAACTAGTCCACTATAAGGAAAGGTTCATAACTATGGAGGGTGGTGAGTCCCACCTTGTAGATATTTCCCCCATGAAGTTCCCTAGTAGGTTTTTGAAATGAAAATTCAATTATAGGGAATGACTTTTTATTATTACATGTATACCTTAAATTATATGTCTTATTATGATGTCATGATTTCATGGATTATTCTCTTGATTCCCTTATTATTCATGTATTATGAAGTACCAATATTTATTTCATGACTCATTTATATGATCATTGATATACATGGTACGATCATCAAATGTTATTATTATATTCTCATACCCTTATGATCATTTTATGCTTACATGTTTCTTTCATTTAACCTCACTAAGAATACGAGTACACACTTTATTAGGTTTCTTTTACCTATATTATGAAAAATGATTTTATGTAGGATTAATAGAGAGGAAGATATTTTTAGGATATGTTAAGATCTTTCCCTAACATAGAATAATTTGTTCTATGTTTCTAAAGAGACTAAAATATTATATTATATGATATTGTACTTTTTTATTCTAATGTATATTCATTTAAAATTATGTAAAATTCATGTATGTTAATATCGAGTTTCTATATTTGGTAAAAAAAATGAACTGTTTACTAAACATTTAGAAACAAGGATGATAAATCATTAGTGAGATCTATAAGGATATTTCTAAGGATATATATAGGGATGTATCTATGGATAAACATAAAGTGTGATATATTTAAACTAATGTGTCAATATATAGATATACTATAAGTTATTTTTCACGAATATGTGATTTTCAGCTATGATAATCGCATCTCACACTATGATATCTAGTTCTAGTCAAGGAATGAATACTAAATAACTGATTTACCATTGAATGTGATTAAGAATTATCATATGATTTGTTTAATGTGATCATCACTATATAGAATTATGTTGTGATAATTTTTAATAATTTTTCATGGAACATGACTGAAAACATGTACCATAAATATTATGGGACTCAGTAAAGAAGATAAAGGAAAATTGTGTAGAGAAATTGGCTAAAAGAGAACACATATGAATGGAAATTAAGTATTATTAATGTCAAGAATGTGGGAAGATACACCCAAGTTCATGTATCAGAGGAACATGAAGATGTTTTGATTGTGCAAAACAAGGATATAAAGAAGGTAACTACCAAGGGAAAATGAAAAGTTTAGTTAATTCATTGGATTGCAATATTTTCCTCCCTACGATATTATCCACGGTTGAATGTTTTATGTGTGGAATGAATGGTAATTATGAAAATAAATATCCTAAAGGGAAATATCAAGAAGTTACTCAAAAAGGTTATATAAGAAGAGGTTTATCTATTGATGATGAAGAGACCACAAATAAAATATTAAAGCTATATTGAATTGAAATAGTATTTTTTATAATAATAATAAATTTATGTTTGATGAATATTAAGAAATGTCTCATATTTCAAATTTTAAGAAATTTATATTAAGGAATAATAAAATGAAGCCATGTTAATGGATTTAGGATGAATGGAATCATCAAAGTGTTTATGTATTTTAATTGACGTATTCTATTATTTGAATAGTGAATTATTTAAGGATTGTCCATTTAATATTTCTCATTAAGGATTTATAAGAATATGTTTGATGGTTCTGATGGACTAGAAAATTGATTTAATGGAAAAGTGATATTTATGCTAAACAAATGATTAATAGAAAGATAACCCTTAATATATTCCTAATTTTGAGATAATGATATTTTTATAAAAGATATGTTTTAATCAATAAGAAAATTTGGCGTCACAAATTACCTTATAACAGATTAAGGATTTGTGGATAAACTGGTTTATGCAATCGTGGATGGAGATTAAAAATGGATTTATGAAATGAATCCTATAATATTTGTAATATGAATGTATATATGTTTTCAACAAGGATTTGAGGTAAAAAAGATTTTTCAATAGAATACATGATGATGGTGCTCACATGTTTGGTATGTGACTACCAAGAGAAACATTATAATATTTAGGGGATCAGTTCTAAGTTGTTCTTGAGAAATTTAGTGAAATTATTTATAAATTTATGAACATTGAACTTTTAGATGATTTATAAGGATAACCATTTATGGAATGGATTAATTTAAAACATAATATTATTTTTTATAGATTAGACTATTATATCACAACTTGAGGAAATATGGATATTGGATAACATGTTTTATAAATTTATTTATTATTTTACCAAAAGAAATGTGGAATTACCTATCATTTATTAGGAGTCTCATAATCATATAATGCTTCCAGAATGAAAAATTCCCCATCATTTAATGGAATAAGAGATGAAGCGGAAATTGATCATGGAACAAAAAGTGTGAGATTGTGCTAAAATCAAGAAAGTATATCATCTATTGAAAATTATTTCACTTTAGTAAAATGGTATTGAAATAACATATTGTCCAGATGTCATCGTTTTTTATAATATCACTAAAATTTTTCATACCTCTTCAGTTTATGGATTTTCAATCATTAAAGTTCACGTAACCATGTTCTTTATCCATATCCATTATAAATTCATACTTATATTTCTCTTCCATGACCATATTTTCATTTTCGACCTATGTTCCCCTATGTGGAAGACTACTTAAGATATACTTTGGATAACTGTTAAGTTTCTAACATTACCTTTTTAAATAATGATTAATTATTCAATTTTATGATGTGGATTTATATGGAAAGAATATTCAAGTATTAAACCATTGATAACCCAGAAAAATTTTAATGGAGAAATTTACCTTATGGAGGTATATTGTGACACCCATATATTTTGGGAAATAATTTTTCTCAAATTAATTTAATCTTTTCATTATATTTCATTTCCCACAACAGTAAATATAACTTTTTTTATTCAAAATAAATGTGTATAGATTGTGTTATATAAAAAACCAAGTTAATGTTGCAATACACACATAACATATATTTTTTTTGGTACATGAACAACTATGTTTGGATAGTGTTATAAAAAATGTTTAATTCCTTTTATTTTTTATATTGCAAGCAAAGGCCGAGTTTTGTTGAACTGTGATAAACTATTAATATTTTTATTTAAATGTTATTATAGTTACCACCTAGTCATTGGAAAGGAAGTTATGAATTATATTAATTAAATGGTAATAATATTAATTAAACATGTATATAAATTTAATTTTTTGGTTATTAATTAATTATAAATTAATATAAAAATTATTGGTAAATAAAGAAAAAAATTTTCATAGAAAAGTCATTTTATGTAAAAAAAAATTTAATCTATATAAATTACACAGACAAAATTTCCTGAATATCATTAATAAAATTTATACATTATATATTCTATCAAATTTTTTTGCATGTACCTAATATATTTGAAAAGTAATAATAAGAATAAATAAAAATTTATGAATGAAAATATGTACTTTTTATAAAAGATAATTATAGAGCTTTTTAATGGGGCACTTATTTTATATATAATTTTATAAATTCATATAGTATTTATTTTAAAAAATATATTACATTTTTTGTAATATAATATCAAAATTTAATTTGGGTTAATTTTGGATATTTATCAGAGAAGTTTCATTTTTTATGAATAGTGAAAAATAATAAATTTTATTTAAGAACTGCTTTTTCATATAATTTATTTCTATATTATAATTATATTTCATTTTTTGAGTATATTTATATTTATTATACATATATTAAAAAAAATTTGGTCATTGGAATCAATTTTACATTGAAATTGAATATAAAGACAACTTAATCTTTTGAAAATTTTCATTTTAAAAAACAATGGTTTTATCCCATTTATGGGATTTTCTTTAAATTAATTTTTACCCCTTATATTTTTTAAAATTAAATAAATTGTTTCCAAATTTTATTCATTGGATTTTATAATTTCTAATTAGTTCATCTTAATTTTTTACCAAAACAATTAGTGAAAGTAATTAAATTAATTATAGAAAATAAGGTCAAAACAAGTTTACTTAGTGGTAAACTTTTTCATAAGCGGACCAATAACCTAGAATAATTTAAACAATCAATTGGATGGGAATATTTTGACCATATCATACCTTTTATTAAAAATGGACCATTATTGGATTCACATGATGTAAAGGATCCCTCCCAATAGTGTTTACTTCTTTTTATTTACAAGAATGTCACTCCTCCTCCACTATAAAAGGGCACTCACTCACCCCTCACATCATCTCACTTATCTATTATTTTTATCATTAAAACACATAAAAATCTAAAAAATTCACTCTTATCAACCTATAAGCCTCACTTTGGGGATAAATACATCCATGGAATCCCTTTGATGCAAACCAAAAGGAGTTATTCAAAGAAGATGTAATATCCTTTGACAGTCACTATAGTTTATTACATTCTACAACACTAAAATATTCTTATTAAATATTTATATTATAACCACATTAAACTCAATATATTGATTTGTATATATGTTACGGGTAATACCTACACTCATAGACACGTATATCAAATGGGATATGAAATCAACCTTCGTGTGTACGGCAGACTACCGCCTCGCGAACTGATGTCATTCATTTTTACATTACAAATTTTAAAGGTTGATAATAGTCATATAATTTCTAATTTTTTATGAAATAAATTATATTTATGATGTTTTTATTTTTTTTAATTAGCTTCATGCTTTCCATTTTGTTGAAATATCATAACTTTGTTTGTAGACGTGTGTACTACCACCTCTTAAAAGTGATGTGATTCGTTCAAAAATTCCATTGAATGTATTAACGATGGATTTAGTGAAAATATATAATATATGTGGAATAATAATTTTACTTAAATAATAGTATATTTTTTGATATATTTCATTTAAATTATTTTATTCAATATGAAAAGAAAATGGAAACAAATTTTATGTGTACATACTACTTACCCAATTCATTATAGGTGTATTTTCTTTTCTATTTTATATATTTTATATATTATTATAAATACATATATAATAAATATATTAATTTTATTTTATTAATGGTTATTATAATATAGGTGATGATTTCCCGATATATGTAAGAGGACAAAAAATATAACAAATCAAATCAGAAGTGAAAAACAAAGCGGTTATTATAGAAAATGTAACATTAACATGGAATTGTTAATGAGCGTGAAATAATATGTCATAAGAATAATATATGGTATGATAAGATTTAACATTGTTCTGTTATAAATTTATAATAAACTTATATTTATTATAAAATATGTGTGAATGAGTATGAAGAGATTCAATACATAAGGTAATAGAATTATATCCTACTTTTAATTTATTGGAGATACATGCGATATTTACCATTCGATTATTTTGTGTGGTGTATATAATTCCATATAAAATATTATATATTAATTTACTCTATTAATTATATTAAATTATTTTATTTATTTTATTATTACTTGGTGATCATGATTTGAAAGTTTCACACATAGTATGGGTTTTCTCATCTTGCTTTTATTTTTGTGAGATATATACTATATTCTCAACTTATTATTATTGTATGGTGTATATTAATCCTTCTGAAATTTTATTTCATGACTTTAATTAATTTTATTGTATTAAAATATTCCATTGGTTTTATTCTGTCACATATATCATAATTCACAGGTTACTCACATAGTAAGAGGATTTCTAGTATCACATTTATTAATGCTAGTCTTATACCTTATTCACCACTTGTTTTTGTGTGTGGTGTATATAATAACCATTAATTCATTATATGTTAATTATAAATAAACTTCTGGTTATTTACATATACATTTTATGAGCACTATTTCATTGGGTTTTACAAATCAACATTTTGAAAATTATTTAGTTAATTTTTTCTCATTGTGCCTTTATTAAGACAGACACTTTTTTATTCTATTTCATCCATTCACAAGGTGCATATACTACCATTTAAATTATTATACCATGAATAAATTTTTTTTATGATATATTATGCTTAATGTAATATTATTATTTCTTGTGTATTTTGATTCAATTTTACCAGCGTGATGGGAGATTATTACCAAAATCTCATCATTTATCGAGAGTTTTTATGATTATCCTTCCATAGATGAAATGTTACGATACATACCTCAATAATGATCATGAATTTTTGTCTAATATGGTTATTTATGATATCCTCGTGTAATGGTATAATGTTTTCTACTCTTTGGTACATTATATTATTAATAAAATGTTTTCATGAAAATATTACTTCATTTATGTCTTTATTTGAAAATCTATTTTCTTTCAAAACCATGTCTACTAAAAATGATTTATTTTTTCTAAATGAAATTTTTATATTAGTTTCAAATAAAAAATATTTCTATGATTTTTAAATCATTTTTATGTGTTTTCTAATCTGTATTCATAGAAAAGGGGTTTCAAAATGTTTTCAAGAATTATTTTTATGTTTTCAACGTACTCTGAAAGTAAAAGGATATAAAATTGATTTTAATTATTTATTTATATGTTTTAAATATATTTTAAATTAAAAAGGGTTTAAAAGGTTTTTAATAATACTTTATATTTTTTCTAGAATATTTTTAAGGAAAATGTTTTTCAAAATGTTCTATGCTTTAAAATTAATTTTCCAATAAAGAAAATATATTTTTTAAGTAGTGTTTTAAATGAATTTTAAAGCTTACTTCATAATATTTAAATATATTTTCAACAAAAATTATTTTGAAAAAGTTTATTTATAAAATAAATATTTTTATATAAAGTTTATTTTCATTAGGAAATGATCCATGCGGTGTTTCAAAAGTATTATTCATCAAACATGATAACCATGGATATAGTTTATGATTTACTAATGGTATCATCCTAGGATACTATTATTATTATTTATTTTAATAGATTATGTTTATGATGAAAATATCGTTATGAAACGCATTTCTCTTCCACTGGTCATACCATGTTAAAATTATTAAGAAACTGGCTTCCTTTCATGGGTTATTCTATGATAAAAAGATTAATATAAATTTCACATTTTAACTCTTTATGATATGAAAAATGTTTATGAAACCCCATTTTATTTTTTTGGTTATGATATTATTTTTATGAAAATCATCTCTTTTTATGGTTCATGATTTGATGAATGTTTCACAATCTTGTGGCACATTTATTCGTGGTTTCATTGTGTGATGGGTGGGACTAATTTCGCCCTCTAGTAAATCTGGTAAATATTTATATCTAACTAGTCATACATGGGTGGAATGGAAAGATAACTCAATTTAGTAAAGGGAATTGTCCGGTATGATGATATTGGGTGTGAACCTTGACTAAAAAATGTTATTGGAATTGATCCTTAACTAATAAGATGGTATTGGGAGTTATAATTGACAAATAATATTGTTCGGGGAGTGAACACATTCCACTATAAGTAAAGTGATATGACAGAGGATGGTGGTCTATCCTGACCATTTGGTGCATCCCTGATGAAGTTCGCTATTAGTTTTTAGTAATGAACATTTAATTATATAGAATAATTCCATATGATTATGTGTATGAGAAAATTATATGTTTTATTCTTATATTATAATTTCATGGATTATTATCTTTATTCCCTTTTGATTCACGTCATATAAACTACCAATATTTATTCCATGACTCATGTATACGATATTTTATAAAGAATGTATGATTATAAAATTTTATTATCATTATCTCATACCCTTATGCTCATCTTATGATTTTGTATCTCCTTTTTTACCCTTACTAAGCATCTAAGCTCACCCTCTAAAAAGTTTCCTTTCCCCATGATATGAAGAATGGTTTTATGTAGGATTAATAAAGAAGAAGATATTTATGGGAGATGTTGATAATCATTTACCAATTTAGATGAACGATCTCCATGTTACCAAAAACACTATATTATTATAGTCCTTAGGCATGTATTTTTCTAATATGAGAAATATTCATATGAAATGATGTAATATCTATTTTTCATAGGCCTAGGTCACCATAATGTAATCATAAATAGATAGAGACATCAAGAAAATTTTCATTTTTTTAATTTGGGAAAATGATCTATCAAGATCCCCGTAAAAATATTATCATGATAAAATCATCCCCAAATCAAATAATACATATATCATATATATTTAGAAATTTGAGTTCATGAAGACATTTAATATATCCATAAGATATGTAATGTAAAATTACATTATATGTTGACTCGTAAATTTTAAAGTTTATAAGTAAATATTGATTTATATGAAAAAATACATCAAAATCCATTCATTTAGTACACAAGAAAATCTATCTTATTAACTATTTACAACCATATAATTTATTAATCTAACTCTATCAAGGGTCCGCATTTCATTCCCATTATAGTGGGTTAAAAATCAAATATTGTTTAAGTAAACCTCACCGTTGGATCAATAAAAAACAACAAACCATGTATTGGATCTAACTCATAGAAGTATTTATAAAGGTATCAATGTATAAAGATTCAAATGTATGACACATTCTTAAAATATAGTAATGTGTATTACTGTAAAAAAATCACCCCAACAATACAAATGAAATTATAAATTACATTCTATATGGTATACTCAAGCGTGTTTTTTTCTAGAAAGCAAGTGAAACTTTCACCTCATGAGTGGAATTTTCATCTCTATATAATTTTATACGCATGATGATATTAAAATATTGTTGTAGTCTATATATTCCAATTAAAAGTATTTTTCTCTTATAACTCAAATGATTATATTCAAGGGGGTAACTTTTATTCAAATATAATTTTGAAAATTCAATATTCATGAATGAATGATATTTTTTTAGTTACTTGAATAAAATAATATAATATAAGTTTATGTTATAATGTTTATATAATAAGAATAAATTCAGAATATTTTGAAAAAACATCATATGTAAGTGTAAATCCAATCACATCGTAATGAATACGACCCTTAAATGACCCTTATAAATTACAACATTATATAGTCATGTAATATCATGTTATATTCACATGTAAGACATATATAAACATAAAAGTCCGACTGTATTATCTTGATCATATCTTATAAATAAATAATTTTAACCTACCATTAAACTATTTAATGATATTGAATGTATCAAATAATGAGTTTGGATAATGGTTAGATTATATTTCATAATATTTATATTCAATATTTAAACTAACCATCAAAACACTTTTCTTCATATCACTCAATATTATGTGTTTAATTAATTTCTTTTTACTAAAAAATAGCTACTAAGAAAATTCATAATCATCATTTATAGAACATTAACATAAAATCCTTCTCTTAGATTAATAATATTGGTATCAAGTATCAATATAACATTTATAGAAAAAACATAATTCGACAAGCATATATTTAATTATTATAGTTTATTTTTGATAAATTATATTATTACTCATTAAATTTAACTAGAATCAAATAGGTATATTAGAACTAAACGTTATATTAACTTTTTTAATCTGAACCTTAGTGTTAATATGTGTAATTCTATATACCCTAGTTTATTATAAAATAAATTTCTCAAATATATCCTTAAAAATAAAAAACAATTGGAAATAATGAAAATAAAATATATTTTAATTATAATGTTCAAAAAATAAACATATGGCCATATTATATTTTTTTCAAACATCTGTCTATGGTATTATATAAATATGAAAATAATATATTATTATCTATGATTTCAATATTTTAATATATTAAACCAAACAAGTTTAATCTGATCTTACATTGATAATATAAAAATCACAAAAAAATCCAGTAAATTATTTTTCATATTATATAATTGATCAGATATTTTTATTATAAACTATATTATTAAAATAATATTTATTTCATTTGTGTAATAATTATTATTGCTTAAAAAATAATTTTTATCTTAAAAAATAATATGTAATAATATAAAAAAAACCTAGAAAAATGGTTCACAATAGAAAAAACGCAAATTTTATGTTGGTTATATGTTATTTATTCTAATATAGTAACTTTTATTTAATATTAAAACATAAAATTATGATTTACTATTTAGTAATAGTTCACTTTTGATTTTTTTTATATACAAATAGAATTATAATGTATAATTATATATTAATAAATCCAAAAATAAATAAATTGTGATTTTATTATAAATACTTAAGATGTACTATTCGAGAATATATTTTTTTGCCCTATGAAAACAATATTTTTAAGGTATTGAGGTTTTATGGAATTAGTATGGATATAAAATATGGTATGAGAGATGAAAATTCTACTCTATAAGAAACTGTTCCATGGTAGTGGTCTCATTATACAATAATTTGATGGTTTTGTTATAGTTATTTCGTTTATCATGGTCTGTAATTTTAGTTTTTCTAAATGGATATCAAAGTAATTTTTTCTGTCACCACCATGTAACAATTATATTGTGATTTTTTATATAAAATATATTATATTAAATAACAATTTACCATGTCATGGTTTTGATGTATATTTTAGTAGATTAAATTCCAAAAAATTAGGTGTGGAACTACATAATATTTCTTTATCATGGTTAAAAAAATAAAATGATTTTGGGGGTATTATCCATCGTTTTGCTTAAATATTTATTGAAAATTCAATGAAAAATCATAATATTTTATTTGAAAAACATAATTTTGGATAAAAAATGTTTTTGATGGAAAACAACCATTGTGATTTATGGAGATTGAGTGTTTAAGTCAATAATGTATTGGTATTATGATTATCTTAACTATAATATGATGTAGTTTAGGGTAATATATCAAATATCGGAACACCAAAATTTAAATATAAATTTTAAATCATCCATTTCCACTCATTTAATATTATGTATCCATCCTCAAAGCCTAAATAAATAAAATATTTTATTTAAATTTATATAATTCCTTTGGTGGATCCATTGTTTTCGAAACTTTTCAGATAAAATCCATAAAATAAAATGTAATACTTAACATAATATTTAAATCATTATTTTCCCTAATTCGAGGGAAACAACCCATAAATCTAGGATCTTAATGGGACTACAGTACGACCTAACGTGGATTCCCACGACCCATGGAATGGAAACTCGCACCCTGGGAACCAAAAAATGATAGGGAATGTTTTAAAAAACATATAATAAATAAAATGGAATAAAAGTATAGAAAGATAAAAAATGGAAATTTTCCATAACTAAAAACAAAAGGTGGTAGATATATAAATAAGTAAACAAGATTAAACCAATGTACATGTTCAATAAGAAAACAAATGGAAACACCTATAACCACCAATAGATTATTTTTTGATTCATGGGAAACATACCACCATCACACCCAAGATTCTCAAGCCCGTATGATATAAAATCCCACAATCTAACTAAAGAAGCTTTCTCATCCATGTATCTGTAAAAAAATGTCTACACTACCCCATAGGAGTGTGCAGGATGTGTGAAATAAAATAATATTTGGATCCCAACAATGTGTTTTATTGAGTTTCTATCTGTAATAATCATAATATTCTAAATATATGAAAAATATATCTTGATAAATAGATTTAACATTTATATCAAAATCATGGCAATATATTTCCATATTATTAGATTTAAAAAAATCCATATAACATCATATTGAGAAAATTTTCAAATAACCCATTTACTAATGAAATAATCCTTTATAATATCATGAACAAACAAATTTAATAAAATTAGTGAAAATTATAAAATAAATCACCCATATGATAACATCAGACTCGTCTAGTTAGGTATCATGTATAATAGTACTCAAATCTAGATTAGTTAACACAAACAATTATCTAAAACAATAAGGGACAACAGATAAGGAAAATTCCTATGACTGAACCACCAATAGTTGTTGAGAACCAATTCCCTCGAACAATTGGTCCTAAGGAATAAAGAATGTCTATTTCAGGGAACACCCTTTCGAAACGTTGACAATTCAAAAAGCTAAAAAACAATCCATGGTACCTAATGCACCAATGAATTATGTATTCTAGAATTTTTTTATGTTATTATCACATTTCATAAAAAATTCCCAAAAAACACATTTTATCAAAATAATTCTTTGAAATGATTTTCAATAATCCATTTTATTTTTCATTGAAAACAACGTTTTTCTCCAAAATAAGGGGGAAGTATTATTTTTTCAAAATCCATTAGCAGTAACATATCTAGAAGATCAAGTAACATACTAATCATTTTTTAGTACAAAAAGTAAATAAATATGGGATATTTATTTCATCAAACATAAACTATATATGTAACCCTTACCTGATAATTATGTTTATACAACAAAAATAATGGCATCAATGAACCCGAATGAAAGGGAATATATAAGAAAGTAAGTGGGGGATTAATAACCAACTACGATATATATTATAGTCATTTTTCAATAAGATCAAGGAAAATAGATAAGGTAAGAGATCACAAACCTTGTAGAACATGAGATTAGAACCCATACAAGAAATAACTAGCCACCCAAAACAAATAACACAACAGATCTATGTGATACAATAGTGGAAATGTCATAGGATCAATATATCATATCAAATTGAATTGATCTAAAACCAATTCTAGATTTTGAGGAGGTATGAAAGATATTAAATAAACATTATTATTCAATTAAATTCAATAAATATTGAATAAAAATGACAAAAACAAAAGTTATAGAGAGATCCACACACATCCTTATAGAACTCCAATATTTTTAAGGTGAATTGAAATCGAGGGGGTTTTTAAGGAGGATAAAACATGGTTTAATGTGATTAAAATTCCAATTTTCTAATAATTAATCACATGAACCATGACATATCCTTGGATGTTGCAAAAAAATACATTAACTATTGTGAATTATACATCAATGGTTTCTTCATCTCTCTTTCTGATGTCTTTATACTTACTATTATTGATTATTAGCTTTTCATCCATGACTTTAGTATTCCCTCCAAAAAAACATTCCATATTGTCCCACAAACATTTTGATGTTTGGATACCCATCACCTTCTAATAAACAATTATCTAATTAAAACATAAGGATTTCATATCTATACATTCCATCAGCTTCTATATCGCTCTTATCATCAAATTTCATAGGATCATCTTTCACAATTGGTGGAAAACTGATAGTAACAACATCAAAAACATTAAGGCCAAGAGATAGAATATAATGAATCATCATATTTATCCATCCATAAAATTTTTTTCAATCAAATGTTGGAATTCCTATACTATTGACAGAATTGATATTATCCATGATAATAAATCCAAAGGGGAAACTTTCAATTCATACTAATTGATTTTCCAAGGAACGAATAACAACTAAGAAGGGGGGTTGAATCAGTATTTAAATTTTTATATATTTCAAAACATTAATAAATTTAACCCCTAAAACATGTAATGGTTTATATCCTTATCGTATTTTAGTAAATAATCATGAATTTAAAATAAGGTATGAAATAAAATCACAGGAGATTGAAAAGTATCAGCCTTAGTTGGGGATCCTACATCATTTCAATAGAAACTCTTTTGGGTCTATAGAAATCAATTATTGTGAATAACTGAATACAAATTTTTCAACTCTCTTTAGACACATTATATCTCCCAATAAGAATTATATACTAACACCCATGAGTTTATAATATTTTATTTTAAAACATTTGAGCCAGTAAAAATAATAAAGACCATATTAAAACGGCATAAAAATGCTCCATCTGAATCCTCAATTATATTTTGATGGATCTAGTTCTCTCAATCTAATGATTCTAAATCCCAATTTTCGTAGTTCAATGACGTTGGATTATAGATCTGATTTCATTCCATAAAATGATTCTTGAATCTAAATCTAATTTTAATCAATATAATTATACTGGATATAATATCTTCAATTGAAAAAATATGGATTCATGATGTTACTCTATGAATATCATAATGTTGGATCTTGGAAATGATTCTCTAAATACGATGATTCGAGATCTGAATTTCTAACTACTTTAATTCAACACAATGAGTTCAGTCTCAATCTTCCAAACTCAATCTCTGCAAAAATTCTCAATTCAATTATTTTTCACTCAGATAAGACCATTCAATTTTTTATTCTTTATCACTTCAGTTTTTGTGCATGTTTGAAAGTTGTTAATGGATAAATGATTCGAGGAACTATTTTTTAGTGATTATAAAACAATTCTTCAAAACATGAAAACTTTCCCTACATCCTAAAATCTAAAAAATACTAAAATTCAATTGCATTTAAAACATCAACTTTGACTTATTCAAACATCTTTTTATTTCTTATAGATTTACGCAAAATTGAAATTTGAGTATGAACACTTCAACTCTGTATACCTTTCTCATCTCATTATGATATGTTTATTTATCATTTTTCTAATGATATTTTTCCTTCTCATCTTAATAACGATCAATTTTTTTCTCAGTAGGATTATGATCTCATCCTTTCTTAGATATATTATGATCTATTTCATTCTAAAATTTATTAAGATCTATTTCTAACTCATCTCATTATGATATTTTGATTTCCCAAGATATGATTATCAGTATCCCTTGCTCTTTCCATCTGGTTTTAATTAATCTAGGAATGATTATTTTCTTGATTTGTCTAAGTGGAATACTCTTGGGTAAAAAATGTTTTTTAGGTTTCAGATGGAAAATCAGATGCTACAGTACACGAGGTTGATCAATCTGGGTATGATAGTATTCCTCCTGAGTATGAGTAAAATCATCATGGGTATGAAATCTATTTTTTTCTTTAGATAGAAAATTGGATGAAAAAGTACTTGATATCAATAAATATAGGTACAATCATATTCCAGTTATGATGAAATTATCATTACGATAGAATTATCATTATGATCAAATTCCCATTATGATGGAATTATCATTACAATGAAATATTCATTGTAATGGAATTCTTCATTTTGGACTTTTGAATATCGTCAAACTTCTCCATAATTTATTCAAAATATTTTATCATGAAAGATTCATGATATTTGTGAACTTCTTGATCATCAAATCATCATCTAATTTTTTTTAGAATGTATGAAAACGTTCTAACTCTTGACTCACATTCTTCAATCAAAAATCGTCAGCAACTTCATTATTTCTCTAACTATTATAATTCAATTATTTTCAATGTTATTTCATTGTAATTGAATATGATTCTCATCATCTAGTGATTCCTACACCAATTCTCATTAATGCATAAAAGAACATTCTCACACATTTTGTTTGGATCTGCTCTATAATGCCCGAGACTTTTATGAGAAATATTTTGTTTTTATCAAATCAATCTTTCACTACACACAACACTAGCTTGGCTTGCTTTACACGCAACCACGACCTTCCTTAATAGCTTGCGTCGTACGCAATACCGAGTTTCACTAAACAACAATATACTATTAAAATATTTTTGAAACTAGTTGTTATGAATAGTAATAACCACTTTTTGAAATTTTATAAATTTTATTTTTCAAAATGGACTTCATTTTTGGATTTGGAATATCAAAATTAGCCTAGGGTGAAATTTTGGTATTTTTTTGAAAATTTCAATTTTTTATAAATAGTGAAACCACTGAGTGGTAGTTAAAAAAACTGAATTTTTCATAAAACATAATTTTACCGCTTCTATGAGTGGAATTTCAAAAATCTAAGAGACACGGTTAATATCAAGGACTAAAATGTGGTTCAATGAGATGAAAATAATTTTTGGTGAATATTAACTTTTTACTTTTTTTTACCACGGTTAAATGTAAATAGGGTAATTAAGGGTAAAAGTGTTATTATTATTACCCTAAAACATGTCCTGATTCTATTGGATAAGTGTAATTAGACCAAAAAGATCCGTAGGAATAAAATATGACCATTTAGGCCCACTTGGATTAGATTAA
Organism: Viscum album; assembly: GCA_963277665.1. Taxonomy (NCBI): domain Eukaryota; kingdom Viridiplantae; phylum Streptophyta; class Magnoliopsida; order Santalales; family Viscaceae; genus Viscum; species Viscum album. Next base: position 1,191,562,427 of record OY728126.1, read on the forward strand.
GACATTTATTATTAATTTATTTAAAGAAGGGTTAAAATAGATAAAATCGAAGTTTAATAAATAAATAATTTTTAATATGGTGTTATACATAAGATAAATACAACTATAAATATTACTTATAAAGATAAAAACATTTACTACATAATTTTATTTTATTTATAATTTTTAGACATTAATTTATTTAATTTATTTATGACACAACGATGATGCAGTAATTATCTTATTAATGAAATATTGACATAATTGATGTTATAAATACCCAAATAAATGTAATTTGAGACTTTTAATGAATTACACTAATTTTATAGGTTAATATAACATGTTAGTATTGATTTAATTAACTTTTTTAGAACTAATCATTCTGTTATGATTTTCAGAAAAATAAATTACTAAATAGTTTCAAAATTGACATAAAATAGTTTTTAAAACAAATATTATATTATTAATTTTTATTTTATTCTTAAAAATCTAAGGTTCATCCAAATGACTTAGATAAGGTTATATATATTAATAATAAACAACTTGGGGTTCGTTTGGATTAATATAGTAAGTTTATTAACCTTATAGTGTAAGAAAACATGAAGACACGGTAAAAGTTAAATTATCTAACTTAATGTTAAATCTAAATGATAAGGTTAAAATTGATACATGAACTTGTCTAAATTCTATAGGATTAGATTATTTCGACCCATACCCAACTTATCTTCAAAAAATATCAATTTTGAGATATTAAAAACCGAATTTGACTTTATAATAAAATAATATGTTTAGTTATTCCAAAGGTGCCCCTCTCCTCCCTTATAAAAGGGCACCTCCTCCCTCTCTTCCTCACACCACTTTGAGCCTTCAACCTCGTCAAACCCCTACCAATTACTTCTCTCCACTTTCCTAGAGACATCTTAGAGGTCCTAGTCCTCTTAAAAGACCAATTTTAGTGCCCTAAAAGGAGGTCTCAAATAAACGCTTCAAAGAAGAGGTAATGTTCGTTATCGATTCTTTCATCTTTATTTCTTCTTCCAATTATTCTTCTTTAGTTGTTTCATTATGAAGTAATAAGATCAGTATCACTCATATACATTGTGTTATTATAAGTATGAAACAACCCTATTTCACCATCTATCCATCCTACGGAAAACGAAATCACTGCGCGTGTGTACGTACGGAATACCGTCTCCACACCGTGGTGTAATCTATTTTCCACCACCACCTTACATGGATTGGTATAATGGTGTAAATAATGACTCTATATTATTATTGTAAATTTATATTGATTCTGAAATAGTATATATACACTCCAATATAATTCCACAATCATGGAAACGATATCATCGCTCGTGCGTACGTACGGAATACCGTCTCCACGATGTGATGCGACTCGTTCTACATGATCTTCATTGCATAATGATTATATAAATGAATTTAATGAATGAATATGATATATATTACACTAATAATATTCTGGAAATGAGGTATCTATAACCTAAAACAGAAAAATAATAATTTATTCGACAAAACACATATAAGAACAAAAATTAATAAACACCTGAATAACAAGTAGTAATGAAATATTACTAATAAGAAGCTAATAATATGACCATATATGATATCATAAAAATATGTATGTTTCTGGAATAAGTCAATAACATTATTTAAATCATTATACAGGAGGTTCAGACACTTACGAAGCAAACTGGACCTAAGGTAAGGGAAATATCACAATCTCATTTTTTATCCGAGATTGTTTATACTTTGAAATTTACTAGGGTGTATTTTATCATCCACATCCATGTTTCCTAAATATGTAATATTATTTTCATCCACCTAAAGTTGTTTAAATCCATTTTTACCCTTTGTTGAGTTTATAGTAAAATATATGAAAGGAATCTTTTGTCATTTTTCGTACGAGGTACTTTTTGAATTTTCTGACAAAAGTACGAGAAAAATGTTTTTTTAACTTATACGGCATGAATTGATTTTAAAAAAAATTATTTCCAAGATGCTTTGTTTACAAGTTTTCATGTTTTAATCAACTTCATTTAGTTTAAAATTCTATGACATGTTAATAAAGGAAAAATGTTTTTGAAGGAGAAAGGATATTTTCCTCAAGAATGGAGTTCAAGAGTTTTATCAAAATTATATTCCATCTATGATAATATAGGGTTCTGTTTCTATCCCTATTATTAAATGGATTTGATTATGTTGTGATGGAAATATTTTTATGAATTCCTTTATCTTATATGAATTGTTTTATGATGTCACGATTTTTAAGATTCCCATTTTTTACATGGGTTATTCTATGATGTATGGTTTATGATTTCGTGGCACACATAATAATGGTATCATTATGAGATGGGTGGGACCTATATCTCCCTCCAATGCATTGGGTAAAGATTTTATATCTCATGAGATAGACATGGCTGGAACGGCAGGTTAAACCGGTTCAGTGAAACAGGATTGAAACAAGGAGTGAACTCGGTTCAGAAATGGACTTTGTCCACTAAGATAGTCTTGGCAATGAGTCTTGACTAATAATAAATGATTTCCTATGATTATGTGTTTATGCCACAAAGTTTCATGTTTAATGTTATGATTATTGGGATTTCATTTCACTACTATGATTTATCCCATGTTATGAAATTATGCTCACTTTTTCAGGTTAAGATTTCCTAAATGTTATTTCTTATGAATATGATGTGATTGATATTTATTTTGTTTAACCTTACTGAGCATTTGAGCTCACCATTTTTTATGTTTTCTTTCCCCAGGTCAGGAAGAAGGTTATTAAGTTAGATATGCCAAAAGAGACTATACATATGATAAAATAAATGGGAGACAGTGTAGACACTTTATGAAGCAGTTGTTTATGTTTCCCAGTTTCTAAAGACACTATACCTATACGATCCTTTCATGTTTTTGTTATATGTTGAAATAAGTATGCTTCAATTTTGAAGTAATAACAATGTATGTAATGTATGGGTCCTTATAGTTGGTATCAAAGGAAAGGTATATTCATCCTTTGGGAACTAGGATTTGAAATCCTTAGTAAGAATCCTAAGGATATGTCTAAGAATAGAACAAAATCATAGTGTTTTAAAAATTAACATGAATAAACTAGGATAAGACCTTAAGTGTGAAATTTTATTCTTGATTATGTGGGTTTTCCTATTATAATTAGTGTTTCTCACACTATTCTTCGTGGTTTTAGTCAATGGCTGGAACCCAAAGGAACCGTGTCAATGCGGAATGTGATGGGAAATGCAATGATTGTCCCCCTAAGCAGCCAAATGTTTTGGGAGCTGGAATGCCAAATCGTGTAGCCATGCTCACACAAATTACTCAGGCTATGAATCATGCTGGACTTCCAAACGAGCAAAGGAAGGAGAAACATTATGTTGAATCCTTCATGAGGCAGCGTACACCTTCATTCAGTGGGTCTACTGATCCATTAGTTGCTGAACACTAGATTTGTACTACTCAAAAGATAGTTTCAGTTCTTCAATGTTCTGAACATGATAAAGTCATCCTAGCATTGTATCGTTTGGAAGGAGATGTTGATCAATGGTGGAATCTTATTAACAATACGAGGCAAAGGGATGAAATTGAGTCCATAGAATGGGACGAGTTCAAGAACTTATTTTTCAATATGTACTTCCCTCGTATTCTCCAAACAAAGATGGAGAAGGAGTTTCTTGAACTAAAGTAAAAGGATGATGAATCTGTTGGTACCTATGAAGCAAATTTTACAAGACTTGCAAGGTACGCTTCTGGTATTATTATCCAAACTGGGAGTAAGATCGATCGATTCTTTAGTGGCTTAAAACCAATTTTTCGAAGGGCCTTAGCCATTGGGGACTTAAATAGCTACGAGGAAATCGTTCGATGTACTCTCAAAGTTGAGATGGAGATTGGAGTAACCCATCAGTCATATGGGTTTGATAAGAAGAGGAAAATGGAATTCAAAGGAAAATCTAAAGAGCACACTGAAAAGAAGATGAGCTTTCCCTTATGCTCAATGTGTGGAAAGAAACATGGAGGGAGTTGTCTTAAAGGGACAAGTAAATGTTTCAAATGTGGAAAGGAAGGTCATCAGGCATTTGAATGCCGCAATGAAGGGAAGAAGATGTCTAATGATGAAGACAAGGGAAGGGATACACAGAATCAACCTACTACACTTCAATGTTTCAAGTGCAAGGAGATGGGGCATTATGCCAATAAATTCCCTAATCCAAGGGTTGTTGATGATGATCGACATCAATAAAATATTAAGGCTAAAGTCAAAGGAAAGTCACATGAAATTTCTATCAGTGATGTGGAGTACGATAACAATGTGGCGAAAGGTAAACTTAACATCCACTATAATGTAGCAAATGTTTTATTTGATTCTGGATCCACCCACTCTTTTATTTCTGAAAATTTTTCTAAGGGTATCACTGTATTACCTCAACAATTAGATGTTGAGTTAGCTGTGACAACACCTAATGGAACAACATTCCTATCAAAAGTTTATAATTCTTCCTCGATTGAAGTTTGTGGGAAAGTGCTTCCAGTAAATCTTGGGATCCATCCTATAGTGGAATTTGATGTGATTCTTGGCATGGATTGGCTTTATTTATTAGGAGCTCATATCAATTTCCAAATAAGGGAAGTCACATTTCATATTCCAGATCAATCTACGATTGTATATCGATGCAAGGATGAATATAACTTTCCTATGGAAATTTCTTCCATCTTATGGGTCTTGATTCCACTAAATGAGGGTTATTTATCTCAAATGGTTGGGGAGAAACTCATCATTAATAATATGCCTATTGTAAGGGTGTTTGATGATGTCTTTCCGGTGGAATTGTCGGGTCTTCCACCAAATAGTGAAGTTGAGTTTTCAATAGAACTCGTACCGTGTGCTTTGCCTATTTCAAAGACACCTTATAGAATGGCCCCAATTGAGTTACAGGAATTGAAGAAGAAACTCCAATAGATTCTTGATAAGGGATTCATATTCCCTAGTGCGTCACCTTGGGGATCACCTGTTCTATTTGTTAAGAAGAAAGATGGATCAATGAGACTCTGCATTGATTATCGAGAACTTAACAAGATCACTATCAAGAACAAATATCCTCTCCCACGCATTGATGACTTATTTGACCAACTACTCGGAGCTCAATACTTTTCCAAGATTGATCTTCGTTCAGGGTATCATCAATTAAGGGTCAAAAGGGAGGATATACCAAAGACGGCTTTCCGTAAAAGGTATGGACACTATGAATTTATAGTGATTCCATTTGGTCTTACTAATGCCCCTGCTATATTCATGGATCTGATGAATAGAGTCTTTAGAGACTATCTTGATCAATTTTTGTTAGTATTTATAGACGATATTCTTCTCTATTCAAATAGAAAGGAAGATCATGAAGATCACTTGAGAATTATTTTGAAGACCCTTAAGAAATAGAAGCTTTATGACAAATTTACCAAGTGTGAATTTTGGCTTCAAAAAGTTGCATTTTTTGGGTCACATAATCTCAAAAGTAGGGGATATCTGTGGATCCAGCAAAAACAGAGGTTATCGAAAGATGGTCGAGACCAACAACAGTAACTAAGATCCGAATTTTTCTTGGTTTGGATGGATATTATCGATGTGTTTTGAAAGATTTTTCACGATTATCTAATCCACTCACCAGGTTGAATCGAAAAGGAGATAAGTTTGTTTGGACGGAGGAATGTGAAGAGAATTTCAAGGAGTTGAATAGAATGTTATCCAGTGCACCTGTGCTCACATTGCCTTGTAGTGGAGAAAGGTTTGTGAACTACAGTGATGCATCCAAAAAGGGGATGGGGTGTGTTCTTATGCAAAATGATATGGTGATAGCTTATGCCTCACGACAGTTGAAAATCCATGAGAAAAATTACCCAACACATGATTTGGAGTTAGCTGCGGTAATCATTGCGTTAAAGATTTGGAGGCATTGTCTTTATGGATAAAGGTGTGACATTTATACTGATCATAAAAGATTAAAGTATATTTTCACAAAAAAGAAGCTTTAGATGCGCCAAAGAATATGGTTGGAGCTGATTAAGGATTACGACTGCTCAATTCATTACCACCCTGGGAAAGCAAACAAGGTGGCAGATGCATTAATTCGACAAGACCATGCAAGTTTATCCATGATAAGGATCAAAAAAGATCCAATATTTATGGATTTACAAAGGATGGATCTTGGAATTATAATGGAAGGGGGAAATCGTATCTTTCTCAAATTAATGTTCAACGATCTATACATGTGAAGATTAAAGAGGTGCAGAAAGAAGATGTAGAGTTACAAAAGAAGGTGAGAAATATTCCTGAATTCAACCTTGATTTTGATGGGATAATAAAGTTCAGGAATCGGGTTTGTGTTCCTCCCATCCCCGAATTAAAGATGGAGCTGCTGGATGAGGCTCATAGTTCTTCATTCCCTATTCCTCCTAGAAGCACGAAGATGTATAGGGACCTGAAAGAGTACTTTTGGTGGGATGGCATGAAAAGAGATGTTGTTGAATATGTCTCTTGATTCTTGGTTTATCAGCAAGTTAAATCTGAGAGACAGAAGTCTAAGGGGATGTTAAAAACATTACCCATTCCCGAATGGAAATGGGAAAACATCACTATGGACTTTGTCACAGGACATCCTAAAACCTCCAAAGGAAATAATGCTATCTCGGTCATAGTTTATCGTCTTAAAAATTCTGCACACTTCATTGCTATTAGAGAGGATTTCTCTCTAGATCAGCTTTCCAGGATATATGTAAAGGAAGTGGTAAGATTGCATGGAGTACCACTTTCTATTATATCTGATCGGGATCCGAGATTTACCTCGAAGTTCTGGTGAAGTCTTCAGCATACTCTGGATACTGAGTTGAGTTTCAAGACTTCTTATCATCCTCAGACAGACGGTCAGTCTGAGAGAACAATTCAAACTCTAGAAGATATGTTGAGAGATTGCTCTATGGATTTCAAAGGTGGTTGGGATCAACACCTACCTTTGGTGGAATTTTCTTATAATAATAGCTTCCACCCCACTATTCAGATGGCTCCTTATGAAGATCTATATGGAAAGAAATGCAGGACCCCAACTTGTTGGGATGAAGTTGGGGAAAGAAAGCTATTAGGACCTGATCTCATTGATGAAATGGCAGAAAAGGTCAGATCTATTCAACAACACATAAGAGCATCTCAGAGTCGACAGAAAAGTTATGCCGACAACCGAAGAAAAGACCTAGAGTTTGAAGTGGGTGATAAACTGTTCTTATGAATATCTCCCTAGAAGAGGGTCATGAGATTTGGAAAGAAGGGGAAGTTGAGCCCTAGATATATCGGTCCTTTATAAATACTGAATCATGTTAGAAATGTATCTTACTGGTTGGCACATCCATCTAATCTCTCTCAAGTTCACGATGTGTTCCATGTATCTCTCCTGAGAAAGTACATACCTGATCCTTCACATGTACTCCGCTCAGAAGTTGTACCGCTAGAGCAAGATCTTTCTTATGAAGAACAGCTGATAGAGATTCTGGATCGTAGTGAAAAAGTTCTATGAAACAAGACCACTCGCTTGGTGAATGTTTTATGGAGGAACCCCCAATTAGAAGAAGCCACATGGGTGCTTGAGGATATGATGAGGGAGAGTTATCCTCATCTTTTTGTTATAAAGTGACGAATTTCAAGGGCGAAATTCATTTTAAGGGGGGTAGAATGTAACGCCCAAGACTTTTATGAGAAATATTTTGTTTTTATCAAAGGAGTCTTTCACTACACACAACACTAGCTTGGCTTTCTTTACATGCAAATGCGGCCTTCCTCAATAGCTTTTGTCGTACGCAATACTGAGTTTCACTAAACAAAGATATACTATTAAAATATTATTAAAACTAGTCGTTCTGAATAGTATTGACCACTTTTTGAAATTTTATAAATTTTATTTTTCAAAATGGACTTCATTTTTGGATTCGGAATATCAAAATTAGCCTAGGGTAAAATTTTGGTATTTTTTTGAAAACTTTCAATTTTTGATGAATAGTGAAACCACTAAGTGGTAGTTAAAAAAACTGAATTTTTCATAAAACATAATTTTACTACTTATGTGAGTGGAATTTCGAAAATCCGAGAGACACATGTAATATCAAGGACTAAAATGTGGTTCAATGAGATGAAAATAATTTTTGGTGAATATTAACTTTTTACTTTTTTTTACCACGGTTAAAAGTAAATAGGGTAATTAAGGGTAAAAGTGTTATTATTATTACCCTAACACATGTCCTAATTCTATTGGATAAGCATAATTCGACCAAAAACAACCTTAGGAATACAATATGACCATTTAGGCCCACATGGATTAGATTAGGACATTTATTATTAATTTATTTAAAGAAGGGTTAAAATAGTTAAAATCAAAGTTTAATTTGTAAATTATTTTTAATATGGGGTTATACATAAGATACATTCGACTATAAATATTCATTATAAATTTAAAAACATTTCCTACATAATTGTATTTTATTTATAATTTTTAGACATTATGTAATTTAATTTATTTTTGACACAACGATGATGTAGTAATTATCTTATTAATGAAATATTGACATAATTGATGTTATAAATACCCAGATAAATGTAATTTGAGGATTTTTATGAATTACAATAATTTTCTAGGTTAATATGACATGTTATTATTGATTTAATTAACTTGGTTCGAACTAATCATTCTGTTATTATTTTCACAAAAATCAATTACTAAATAGTGTCAAAATTGACATAAAATAGTTTTTAAAACAAATATTATATTATTAATTGTTATTTTATTCCTAAAAATCTATGGTTGGGCCAAATGACATATATACGGTCATATATATTAATAATAAACAACTTGGGGTTCTTTTGGCTTGATATAGTAAGTTTATTAACCTTATAGTGTAAGAAAACAAGAAGACACAGTAAAAGTTAAATTATCTCACTTAATGATAAATCTAAATGATAAGGTTTAAATTGATACCTAAACTTGTTTAAATTCTATTTTATGAGAGTCTTTCTACCCATACCCACCTTATCTTCGAAATATATCAATTTGGAGCTATTAAAAACCGAATTTGACTTTATAATAAAATAATATTTTTAGTTATTCCAAAGGTGCCCCTCTCCTCCGTTATAAAAGGGCACCTCCTCCCTCTCTTCCTCACACTACATTGATCTTTCAAGTTCGTACAAACCCTGCAAATTTATTCTCCCCACTTCCCTAGAGACATCCTAGAGGTCCTGGTCATCTTCAGAGACCAATTTTAGTGCCCTAAAAGGAGGTCTCAAAGAAGCACTTTAAAAAAGAGGTAATGTACGTTACCGATTCATTCATCTTTATTTCTTCTTCCACTTCTTCTTATTTAGTTGTTTCATTATGAAGTAATAACATCATTATAACTCATATACTGTTATGTTATTATAAGTATGAAACAACCCTATTTCACCATCTATCCATCCTACGGAAAATGAAATCACCGCACGTGCGTACGTACGGAATACCGTCTCCACGCCATGGTGTAACCTATTTTCCACCACCACCTTACTTGGATGGGTATAATGGTGTAAATAATGACTATATATGATTATTTTAAAGTGATATTGATTCTTAAATAGTATATATACACTAAAATACAATTCCACAATCATGGGAACGATATCATCACCCGTGCGTACGTACGGAATACTGTCTCCATGTTGTGATGCGACTCGTTCTACATGATCTTCATTGCATAATGATTATATAAATGAATTGAATGAATGAATATGATATATATTACACTAATACCATTCTGGAAATGAGGTATCTATAACCTAAAAAATAAAAATAAGAATTTATTCGACAAAACACGCATAAGAACAAAAAGTAATAAACACATGAATAACAAGTAGTAATGAAATATTACTAATAAGAAGCTAAAAATATGACCATATATGATATCATAAAATTAAGTATCATTCTGGAATAAGCCAATAACATTATTTAAATCATTATACAGGAGGTTCAGACAATTACGAAGCAAATTGGACCTAAGGTAAGGGAAATATCACAATCTCATTTTTTATCCGAGATTGTTTATACTTTGAAATTTATTGGGGTGTATTTTATCATCCACATCCATGTTTCCTTAATATGTAATATTATTTCCATCCACCTACATTTTATTAAATCCATTTTTACCCTTTGGTGAGTTTATATTAAAAGATATGAAAGGAATATTTTGTCATTTTTTGTACGAGGTACTTTTTGACTTTTCTGACAAAAGTACGAGAAGAATATTTTTTTTAACTTATACGGCATGAATGGATTTTAAAAAAAATTATTTCCGAGAAGCTTCCTTTACAATTTTTCAATTTTTATTCAACTTCTTTTAGTTTAATATTGTATGACATGTTAAGAAAGGAAAAATGTTTTTGAAGTAGAAAGGATATTTTCCTCAAGAATGGAGTTCAAGAGTTTTATCAAAATTATTTTCCATCTAAGATAATATAGGGTTCTATTTCTATCCCTATTATTACATGGATTTGATTATGTTGTGATGGAAATATTTTTATGAATTCCTTTATCTTATATTAATTGTTTTATGATGTCACGATGATTTATATTCCCATTTTTTTACATGGTTTATGCTATGATGTATGGTTTATGATTTTTTGGAACACATAAGAATAGTGTCATTATGAGATGGGTGGGACCTATATCTCCCTCCAATGTATTGGGTAAAGATTTTATATCTCATGAGATAGACATGGCTGGAACGGCAGGTTAAACCGGTTCAGTGAAACAGGGCTGAAACGAGGAGTGAACTCGGTTCAGAAATGGACTTTGTCCACTAAGATAGTCTTGGAAATGAGTCTTGACTAATAAGAAATGATTCTCTATGATTATGTGTGTATGCCAAAAAGTTTCATGTTTTATGTTATGATTATTGGGATTTAATTTAACTACTATGATTTATCCCATGTTATGAAATTATGCTCACTTTTGCAGGTTAAGATTTCCTAAATGTTATGTTCTTATGAATATGTTGTGATTGATATTTATTTTGTTTACCCTTACGGAGCATTTGAGCTCACCATTTTGTATGTTTTCTTTCCCCAGGTCTGGAATAAGGTTATTAAGTAAGATATTCCAAAAGGGACTATAGATATGATGAAATAAATGGGAGATGGTGTAGACACTCTATGAACCAGTTTTTTATGTTTCCCAGTTTCTAAAGACACTATACCTATACGGTCATTTCATGGTTTTGTTATATGTTGTAATAAGTATTCTTCAATTTTGAAGTAATAACAATGTATGTAATGTATGGGTCGTTATATGTTCTTTTATCATTCAAAATAGAATCCTCATTTTGATGAATCATTATACGATTCTAGGAAAAAAAACATTAATTTATAGAGTGAGTTTGTTGTCAACAATTAAAAAACATTTTCAAAACAAAACACCATCAAGGTTCTTCAAATACAAAATATTCTGAGTATCATTGATATCTTGTGTTACACACATGATTGATTTTTTTTTTAATTAGAATATACTATTAGTATTCCTATTAAATTATTTTTATAGTTGCCACATTTACATTAGAAAGAAATATATGAATAATATTAACTAAATTGGAAAAAGAATATTTATACATATATTTAAAATGAACCCATTGAATATCAATTAGTTATAAATTAAAGTATGAATGGTTTAAAAAAATTCCTATTATATGAAAAACAATTTCCATATACAAAAATAATTTTTTTCTCAATAGATTAAAAAAACCAGTTTTGATTAATGTTTTTAATAATATTTATATATTATTTATCAAATAATTTCTTTCACAACTATCCAATATATTTAATAAATATATGATAATAATATATCCAATTTAATTAAAAAAAAGATGATTTTTTATTAGAAGATATTTTTACCACTATTTAATTAAAAACCAATTCTAAATTCAATAAATGAATATTTTATAATTATTATTTGTTTTTTTTATTTTTTAAACATAAAAATGAAAATCATATTGGGTTTTCTTCTGTTATTTTTCTGAGAAGTTTCATTTTAGATGAATTATGAAAACAAATGATTTTAGTTGAAAAAATAATTTTCATCTAATTCATTTATATATTTAAATTATTTTTAAAATTTGTTTTAATGTATATTTAAATAATTTATACATATATTAATACTGTTTAATTTATTAGAATCAATTTCACATTAAAATTGGACATAAAAACAATTGACAAAATTAAACATTTTCACTTTAAAAACCCATTGTTTTTGTCTTGTATATAGGATTATTTTTAAATTAATTTTTACCACTTATATTTTTAGAATTTGTAAAAAGGAATTCCATATTTTTATTCAGATTAATTAATAATTTATTATAATTTAAACATAAATTTTATTGAAAAATATTAGTGAATTTAATTAAAATTAATTACAACACACGTTTATTTAGTGGTAAGACATTATCTTAAGAGAAAAAATAACATATAAACATCTCAAAAATAAATTTTTTGGATATATTTATACCATACCATACCTTAGATAAAAAATTAATGATTATTTGATGCACATTATATATGGGATACCACTCAATTATGTTTACCTTTTAATATTTACAAGAATTCCACTCCTCCACTGTAAAAGTGAACTCATACCCCCATTACAACTTTACACCTCTCAAGACTGTTGGCTCTTCCAAAACCTACATAAACAATATCCCAACTTCCCTACCATTTAATTATGTTCATAAATGTTTTAAAAATCCAAAAAATAATCCCATTGGTGCAAATAAAAAAGAGTTTCCCAAAGAAGAGGTAACAACCTTCAATAAGAACGTTTATTTTATATCATTATCCCCCACTAAATTATACTTATTCCATGATTATATAATATAATACCTATACTGAATATAATGAGTTGTTTTTATGTTATGTTTATCTCCTAAAATCACCAACAATTCCATCAAATGGGATTCACAATTATCGTTTGTGTGTACGATGGACTACCACCAAACGAATTGATGTTATTCTTTTTTTGATTTAGAACTTTCAAGGTTGTGAATAATGATGATAATTAAATTTTTATATTATATATGTTATATTAATTATTTATATATGATTCTTTAATTATTATATAATGCATATCTTCATCCTCTCTATTTTTTGGTAATATAATAACTTCATTTGTGGACGTGTGGACTACCGCCTCCTAAATACAATGTGATTCGTTCACACATTACATTGAATATATTACAGATGAGTTTATGGAATTTTTATTATAAAAATGATATAATAATTATACTCTAATTATATTACATATATACACAAATGTATCATTTAGTTTCATTTTTTCTATATGTAAGAAAATGGAAACATAATTCATTGTACATACGACCTACCATCTCCACGAACGGTGTATTTAATTAACTATTTCTATATTTTATATATTATTATATATAAATATATAATGAATATTTATATGATATTCATTTCATGGTTATCAATTGGGTTATGATGAAATTAGGATATAATTAGGGGTACAACAAATATAAAACTAAAAACACACATAAAAAACAAAGCGGTTACTAGCCGAAATGTAACGTTAACATGGATGGGTTAATGAAAGGGTAATAAAATATTATAATAAAATAATATAGGGTATTATATAATTGAATATGGTTCTGTAATATATTTATAGTAAATGAGTATTTATTTTACAGGTGGTTTTAATGAGTATGACTAAATTCAATACATAAGTGAAGGGGATTTCATCTCACTTTAAATTTCCTTGAGATACTACCATATTCAACACATTCTTATTTTTTGTAGTGTATATACTACACTATAATATTTTATATAATTAATTTACTTTATTTAAAAACATTAAAAATTTTAATTTATTTTATTCTTTCATGGGGATCATGATTCAAAAGTTTCTCATATAGTAATGGTTTTCTTATCTCAAATTTATTTTTTTGAGATATATCTTAAATGACCCATTTATTATTGTTGTGTGGTGTATATATTTACCTATGAAATGTTATATCATCAATTTAATTTATATAATGATATGAAAATTGTGAATTGATGTTATTATTGAATATGGTTTACAATTCCAAAGTTACTCATGTGGTAAGGGGATTTCTAGTATCAATTTTATTTTTGTGGTTCATAATCCTTATTCACCACTAATTTGTTTTGTATTGTTAATTTATATAAAATTAAGTAATTATATTTTCATTATACATAAATATATTTTTATTTACATAAAAATTTAAGATCTCTATTTCATGGGGTTTTACAGCTAAAATGTTACCAAATTGGGAATGTAATTTTGTCTTAATTTGCCTTCTTTGAGACAGATGTTTCATTATTCTCTTATATTATTTTAAAATTTTTATATATTTACATTTGACATGACATATCAGGAATCTAATTATTTTAATTATATTTTTTTCTTTATTTAATGTTATTATTTCAGGGGATCTTTATTCAAAGTTAGCAAATTGGTATGTGTTTATTACTACAATCTCATCGTTTATCTGTATTGTTTAGGATAATAATTGTATTTATGGAATATTATGATACATATAATAAATTTTATAATAAATTCTAGTATCATAGGGTTATTCATGAAATCTTAATTTAATGGTTCTATACTTCCACTCAAATTTACATAATATTATTAAGAAGATGTTATTAATAAAATCTGGATTCTTTTCCCTCCTTGGTCAGAAATATGTTTTCATCAAAAACCATGTTTTCTGAAAATGTTTTAAAAAATGTTTTTAAATAATATTAAATTATTATTTCCATTGGAAAATGATTTTCATTATATTAAAAGCATTATTTATATGTTTTAAATTATATTTTTAATGAAATAGGATTTAAAAACATTTTCAATCGTTATTTATATGTTTTAAATAAATTATCAAGGAATAAGTTATCAATATTTCCATATATGTTTTTTAAGATATTTCGATGAAATATTGTTTTAAATATTACTTTTTATTTTTTAATATTATTTTCAATGATATTGTTTCTAAAATGATTTATGTTTTAAAAAGTATTTTTTTACAAATTGGAAACGATATTATCCTCAAGAAGTGTTTTAAATGATTTTTATATATTAATTCATATATTTTTAAGGTGGTTTTAAACGAAAAGGATTTTTAAAATGAATTTTTCCATAAAAATGATTTTAAAAGAAATTTTAATTTCTCTGAGAAATTATCCAAGTGATATACCAAACTAATTATGAGTCTAAGATGATTTTTTTGATATAGATTATGATTTACAATGGAGATAATAAAACTATATCTTTCATATAAATTATTTTAATAGTTTATGATTAAGATGACTCGTATTTTTGAAAACTATTTCTCTTCCATGGTTTATACCATGATATGATTCTTATGAATCTTTCTTCCTCTCATTGGTTATTATATGATAAAATGGTTTTGAAACCTATATATTTATTATAGGTTATTATATGATAAAATGTTTATTATACCAATTTAATTTCATCGGTTATGATATGATTTTTATGAAACCCATCTATTTTTATGGGTCCTAAAATGATGAATTTTTTCTTATCATGTGGAACATGTATGTATGATTTCATTATATGATGGGTGGGACCGATATCTCTTTTAAATGGATTTAATAAATATTTAAATCTCATTATATATACATGGATTGAATGGGGAGTGAACTCATATTAGTAAATAAATATGTTTGAAATTATGGAATTGATAGAGAACATTGAAAACTAAGATGGTCTTAAGAGTGAACCATTATAGACAAGAATGTATTGTGAGTGAACATTGACTACTAAGATGGTATGTGAAGTAAAACCAGTCCACTATGAGGAAAGGGTCATAACTATGGAGGGTGGTGAGTCCCACCTTGTAGATATTTCCCCCATGAAGTTCCCTAGTAGGTTTTTGAAATGAAAATTCAATTATAGGGAATGACTTTTTATTATTACATGTATACCTTAAATTGTATGTCTTATTATGATGTCATGATTTCATGGATTCTGCTCTTGATTCCCTTATTATTCATGTATTATGAAGTACCAATATTTATTTCATGACTCATTTATATGATCATTGATATAAATGGTACGATCATCAAATGTTATTCTCATATTCTCATACCCTTATGCTCATTTGATGCTTACATGTTTCTTCCATTTAACCTCACTAAGAATACGATTACACACTTTATTAAGTTTCTTTTACCTATTTTATGAAAAAAGATTTTATTTAGGATTAATAGAGAGGAAGATATTTTTAGGATATGTTAAGATATTTCCATAACATAGAAGAATTTGTTCTATGTTTCTAAAGAGACTAAAATTTTATATTATATGATTTTTTAATTTTTTATTATAATGGATATTCATTTAAAATTATGTAAAATTCATGTGTGTTAATATCGAGTTTTTATATTTGGTAAAAAAATGAACTGTTTACTAAACATTTAGAAACAAGGATGATAAATCATTAGTGAGATCCATAATGATATTTCTAAGGATATATATGGGGATGTCTCTATGGATAAACATAAGGTGTGATATATTTAAACTAATGTGTCAAGATATAGATATACTATAAGTGATGTTTCATGAATATGTGATTTTCATCTATGATAATCACATCTCAGACTATGATATCTAGTTATAGTCAAAGAATGAATACTAATGAACTGATTTACAAATTAATTTGATTGAAAATTGTCTTATTATTTTTCAAATGTGATCATCACTATATAAAATGATGTTGTGATAATTTTTAATAATTTTTCATTGAACATGATTGACAACATGTACCATAAATAACTATGGGACTCAGTAAAGACGATAAAGAAAAAGTGTGTAGAGAATTTGGCTAATAGAGATCACATTTGAATGGAAATTCAGTATTATTTATGTCAAGAATGTGGGAAGAAACACCCAAGTTCATGTATCAGAGGAACATGAAGAAGTTTTGATTGTGAAAAACATGGATAAAAAAAAGGTAACTACCAAGGGAAAATTAAAAGTTTAGTTAATGCATTGGATTGCAATACTTTCCTACCTACAATATTATCAATGGTTGAATGTTTTATATGTGGAATGAATGGTAACTATGAAAATCAATATCCTAAAGGGAAATATCAAGAAGTTACTCAAAATGGTTGTATAAGAAGAGGTTTATCTATAGATGATGAAGATACCACAAATATAATATGAAAGGTATTTTCAATTTTAATAGTATTGTTTATAATAATAATAAATTTATGTTTGGTGAATATTATGAAATGTTTCGTAATTCAATTTTAAGAAATTTATATTAAGGAATAACATAATGAAGCAATGTTAATGGATTTAGGATGAATGGAATCATCAAAGTGTTTATGTATTTTAATTTAATTATTCTATTATTTGAATAGTGAAGTATTTAAGGATTTTCCATTTAATATTTCTCATTAATGATTTATAAGAATATGTTTGATGGTTCTGATGGACTAGAAAATTGATTTAATGGAAAAGTGATATTTATGGTAAAAAAATGATTAATAGAAAGATAACCCTTAATATATTCCTAATGTTAAGATAATGATATTTTTATAAAACATATGTTTTAATAAATAAGAAAATTCGGTGACAGTAATTAACTTATAAATGATTAAGGATTTGTTGATAAACTGGTTTATGCAATCATGGATGGAGATTAAAAATGGATTTATGAAATGAATCCTATAATATTTGTAATATGAATGTATATATGTTTTCAACAAGGATTTAAGGTAATAAACAATTTTCAATAGAATACATGATGATGGTGTTCACATGTTTGGTATGTGACAACCAAGAGAAACATTATAATATTTAGGGGATCAATTTTAAGTTGTTCTTGAGAAATTTAGTGACATTATTTATAATGTTATGAACTTTGAACTTTTAGATGATTTATAAGGATAACCATTTATGGAATGGATTAATTTAAAACATCATATTAGTTTTTATAGATTAGATTATTATCTCACCACTTAAGGAAATATGTATATTGGATAACATGTGCTATAAATTTATTTATTATTTTAACAAAAGATATGTGGAATTACCTATCATTTATTATGAGTCTCATAATCATATAATGCTTCCGGAATGAAAAATTCCTCATCATTTAATGGAATAAGAGATGAAGAGGAAATTGAACATGGAACAAAAAGTGTGAGATTGTGCTAAATTCAAGAAAGTATATCATCAATTGAAAATTATTTCACTTTAGTAAAATGGTATTGAAATAAAATATTATCCAATTGTCATAGTTTATTATAATATCACTAACCTTTTTTATGCCTCTTCAGTTTATGGATTTTCAATCATTAAAGTTCACGTAACCATGTTCTTTATCCATATCCATTATAAATTCAAAGTTATATTTCTCTTCCATGACCATATTTTCATTTTCCACTTATGTTCCACTACGTGGAAGACTATTTAAGATATAATTTGGATAACTGTTAAGTTTCTAACATTACCTTTTTAAAGAATGATTAATTATTTAATTTTATGATGTGGATTTATATGGAAAGAATATTCAAGTATTAAACCATTGATAACCCAGAAAAATTTTAAAAGAGAAATTTATCTTATGGGGGTATATTGTGACACCCATAGATTTTGTGAAATAATTTTTCTCTAATTAATTTAATATTTTCATTATATTTCATTTCCCACAACCGTAAATATAACCTTTTTTATTCAAAAGAAATGTGTATAGATTATGTTATATAAAAGACCAAGTTAATGTTGCAATACACACATAACATATATTTTCTTTTGGTACATGAAAAACTATGTTTGCATAGTGCTATAAAAAATGTTGAATTCCTTTTATTTTTTATGTTGCAAGCAAAGGCTTAGTTTTGCTGAACTACGATATACTATTAATATTTTTATTTAAATTTTATTATAGTTACCACCTAGTCATTTGAAAGAAAGTTATGAATTATATTAATTAAAAGGTAAAAATAATAATTAATCATGTATATAAATTTAATTTTTTGGTTATTAATTATTTAGAAATTAATATAAAAATTATTGGGAAATAAAGAAATTTTTTTCATAGAAAAGTAATTTTATGTGAAAAAAATTAATCTATATAAATTACACACACAAAATTTGATGAATATCTTTAATAAAATTTATACATTATATATTCTATAAATTTTTTTGTCATGTACCTAATATATTTTAAAAGTAATAATAAAATTAAATAAAAATTTATGAATGAAAAGATGTACTTTTTTCAACAGTTAATTTTAGAGCTTTTTAATGGGGCACTTGTTTTGAATATAAATTTATAAAATTATATAGTATTTATTTTCAAAAATATAATTCATTTTTTTTATGATATCAAAATTTAATTTGGGTTAATTTTGGATATTTATCAGAGAAGTTTCATTTTTGATGAATAGTGAAAAATAATAAACTTTATTTAAAAACTGCTTTTTCATATAATTTATTTATATATTTTAATTATATATTATTTTTTTTGAGTATATTTAGATCTATTATACATATATTAATAAAATTTTGGTCATTGGAATCAATTTTACATTGAAATTGAATATAAAGACAACTTAATCTTTTGAACATTTTCACTTTAAAAAACAATGGTTTTATCCCATCTATGGGATTTGATATAAATTAATTTCTACACCTTATATATTTTTTTAAATTAAATATATTGTTTATAAATTTTATTCATTGGATTTTATAATTTCTAATCAGTTCATCTTAATTTTTTACCAAAACAATTAGTGAAAGTAATTAAATTAATTATATAAAATAAGGTCAAAAACGAGTTTACTTAGTGGTAAAATTTTTCCTAAGGGGACAAATAACCTAGAATAATTTAAAAACTCAATTGGATGGGAATATTTTGACCATATCATACCTTGTATTAAAAATGGACCATTATTGGATTCACATGATGTAAAGGATCCCTCCCAATAGTGTTTACTTTTTTATTTACAAGAATGTCACTTCTCCTCCACTATAAAAGGGCACTCACTCACCCCTCACATTATCTCACTTATCTATTATTTTTATCATAAAAACACATAAAAAATCTAAAAAATTCACTCTTATCAACCTATAGGACTCTCTTTGGGGATAAATACATCCGTAGAATCCCTTTGATGCAAACCAAAAAGAGGTATTCAAAGAAGATGTAATATCCTTCGAGAGTCACTATTGTTTAATTTCATTCTACAACACTCAAATATTCTTATAAAAAATTTATATAATAACCACATTAAACTCAATATATTGATATTTATATATGTTACGGGTAATACCTGCACTTATAGACACTTCTATCAAATGGGATATGCAATCAACCTTCGTGTATACGACAGACTACCGCCTCGCGAACTGATGTCATTCATTTTTACATTTCAAATTTTAAAGGTTGATAATAGTCATATAATTTCTATTTTTATATGAATAAATTTTATTTATGATGTTTTTATTTTTTTAATTAGCTTCATTCTTTCCATTTTGTTGAAATATCATAACTTTGTTTGTTGACGTGTGTACTACCACCTCTTAAAAGTGATGTGATTCGTTCAAAAATTCCATTGAATGTATTAAATATGGATTTGGTGAACATATATAATATATGTGGAATAATAATTTCACTTAAATAATACTATATTTTTTTATATATTTCATTTAAATTCCTTTATTCAATATGAAAAGAAAATGGAAACAACTTTTATGTGTACATACTACTTACCCAATTCATTATAGGTGAATTTTCTTTTCTATTTTATATATTTTATATATTATTATAAATACATATATAATAAATATATTTATGTTATTTTATTCATGGTTATTATAATATCGGTGATGATTTCCCGATATATGTAAGAGGACAAAAAATATAACAAATCAAATCAGAAGTGAAAAATAAAGCGGTTATTAAAGGAAACGTAACTTTAACAAGGAATTGTTAATGAACGTGAAATAATATGTCATAAGAATCATATATGGTATGATAAGATTTAACATTGTTCCGTTATAAATTTATAATAAACTTATATTTATTTTACAAGATGTGTGAATGAGTACGAAGAGATTCAATACATAAGGTTATAGAATTATATCCTACTTTTAATTTATGGGAGATACATGCGATATTTACCACTCGATTATTTTGTGTGGTGTATATACTTCCCGATAAAATATTATATAATTAATTTACTCTATTATTTATATTAACTTATTTTATTTATTTTATTACTACTTGGTGATCATGATTTGAATGTTTCACACATAGTATGGGTTTTCTCATCTTGCTTTTATTTTTGTGAGATATATACTATATTCTCAACTTATTATTGTTGTATGGTGTATATAAATCCCTATGAAGTTTTATTTCATGAATATAATTTATTTGATTATATTAAAATATTCCATTGGTTTTATTCTGTCACATGTATCATAATTCAAAAGTTACTCACATAGTAAGTGGATTTCTAGTATCACATTTATTAATGCTAGTCTTATGCCTTATTCACCACATGTTTTTGTGTGGGGTGTATATAATAACCATTAATTCATTATATTTTAATTATAAATAAACTTCTGGTTATTTACATATACATTTTATGAGCACTATTTCCTTGGGTTTTACAAATCAGCATTTTGAAAATTATTTAGTTAATTTTTTCTCATTATTCCTTTATTAAGACACGCATTTTTTTATTCTATTTCATCCATTCACAAGGTGAATATACTACCATTTAAATTATTATCTCATGAATAAATTTTTTTTCATGATATATTATGCTTAATGTAATTTTATTATTTATTGTGTATTTTGATTTAATTTTACCACCGTGATGGGAGATTATTACCAAAATCTCATCATTTATCAAGATTGTTTATGATTGTCCTTCCATAGATGAAATGTTATGATACATATCTCAATAATGATCATGAATTTTTGTCTAATATGGTTATTCATGATATCCTCGTGTAATGGTATAATGTTTTCTACTCTTTGGTACATTATATTATTAATAAAATGTTTTCATGAAAATATTACTTCATTTCTGTCTTTATTTGGAAATATATTTTCTTTCAAAACCATGTCTGCTAAAAATTATTTATTTTTTCTAAATTAAAATTTTATATTATTTTCAAATAAATAATATTTCTTAGATTTTTAAATCATTTTTATGTGTTTTCTAATCTATATTCATAGAAAAGGGTTTTCAAAATGTTTTCAAGAATTATTTTTATGTTTTCAACATATTATAAAAGTAAAAGGATATAAAATTGATTTTAATGATTTATTTATATGTTTTAAATATATTTTAAATAATAAAGGGTTTAAAAGGTTTTTAATATTCCTTTATATTTTTTCTGGAATATTTTCAAGGAAAATGTTTTTCAAAATGTTTAATGCTTTCAAATGAATTTTCCAATAATGAAAATATATTTTTCTAAGTAGTGTTTTAAATGAATTTTAAAGCTTACTTCATAATATTTAAATGTATTTTTCAACAAAAATTATTTTGAAAAAGTTTATTTATAAAATAAATATTTTTATAGAACGTTTATATTCATTATGAAATGATCCATGCAGTGTTTCAAAAGTATTTTTCATATAACATGATAAACATTGATATGGTTTATGATTTACTAATGGTATAATCCTAGGATACTATTAATACTATTTTTTTGAATAGATTATGTTTAAGATGAAAATATAGTTATGAAACTCATTTCTCTTCCACTGGTTATACCATGTTAAAATTATTAAGAAACTGGCTTCCTTTCATGGGTTATTCTATGATGAAAAGATTAATAAAAATGTCACTTTTGAACTGTTTATGATATAAAAAAAGGTTTATGAAACCCCATTTTATTTTTTTAGTTATGATATTATTTTTATGAAAATCATCCCTTTTTATGGTTCATGATTTGATGAATGTTTCACATTCTTGTGGCACATTTATTCATGGTTTCATTGTGTGATGTGTGGGACTAATTTCTCCCTCCAGTAAATCAGGTAAATACTTATATCTAACTAGACAGACATGGGTTGAATGGAAAGATAACTAAATTTAGTAAATGGAATTTTCCGGTAAGATGATATTGGGAGTGAACGTTGACTAAAAAATGGTATTGTAATTGAACCTTAACTACTAAGATGGTATTTTCAGTTATAATTGACAAATAATATTGTTCGGGGAGTGAACACATTCCACTACAAGTAATGTGATATGACAGAGGATGGTGGTCTATCCTAACCAGTTTGTGCATCCATGATGAAGTTCGCTAGTATTTTTTAGTAATGAATATTGAATTATATAGAATAATTCCATATGATTATGTGTATGAAACAAATTATATGTTTTATTCTTATATTATAATTTGATGGATTATTCTCTTGATTCCCTTTTGATTCATGTCTTATAAACTAAAAATATTTATTCCATGACTCTTGTATATGATATTTTATAAAGAATGTATGATTATAAAATTTTATTATCATTCTCTCATTCCCTTATGCTCATGTTATGCTTTTGTATCTCCTTTTTTACCCTTACTGAGCATCTAATCTCACCCTCTAAAATGTTTCCTTTCCCCAGGATATGAAGATTGGTTTTATGTTGGATTAATAAATAAGAAGATATTTATGTGAGATGTTGATGATCTTTTACCAATTTAGATGAGCGTTCTCGATGTTACCAAAAACACTATACTATTATAGTCCATAGGCATGTATTTTCGTAATATGAGAAATATTCATCTCAAATGATGTAATATCTATTTTTGATAGGCCTAGGTCACTATAATTTAATCATAAACAGATAGAGACATCAAGAAAATTTTCATTTTTTAAATTTGGGAAAATGATCTATCAGGATCCCCGTAAAACATTATCATGATAAAATCATCCCCAAATCATAAAATACATATATCATAAATAATTAGAAATTCGAGTTCATAAAGACATTTTATATAACCATAAGATATGTAATGTAAAAATACATTATATGTTGACTCGTAAATTATAAATTTTATAAGTAAATATTGATTTATATGAAAAAATACATCAAAATCCATTCATTTAGTACAGAAGAAAATCTAACTTATTAACTATTTACAACCATATAATTAATTAATCTAACTCTATAAAGGGTCCACATTTCATTCCCATTATCGTGGGTTAAAAATATAATATTGTTTAAGTAAAACTCACCACTGGATTAGTAAAAAACCAACAAACAATGTATTGGATCAAACTCATAGAAATATTTATAAAGGTATCAATGTATAAAGAGTCAAATGTATGACACATTCTTAAAATATAGTAATGTGTATTACTATAAAAAAATCACCCCAACAATACAATGAAATTATAAATTACATTCTATATGGTATACTCAAGCGTGTTTTTTCTAGAAAGTAAGTGAAACTTTTACCTCATGAGTGGAATTTTCATCTCTATATATTTTTATACGCATGATGATATTAAAATATTGTTGTAGTCTATATATTCCAATTAAAAGTATTTTTCTATTATAACTCAAAGGATTATCTTTAATGGGGTAACTTTTATTCAAATATCATTTTAAAAATTCAATATTCATGAATGAATGATATTTTTTTAATTACTTGAATAAAATAAAATAATATAAGTTTATGTTATAATGTTTATATAATAAGAGTAAATTCAGAATATATTGAAAAAAAAATCATACATAACTTTAAATCCAATCACATCGTAATGAATGCGACCCTTAAATGACCCTTATAAATTACAACATTATACAGTCTTGTAATATCATGTTATATTCACATGTAATACATATATAAACATAAAAATCTGACTGTATTATCTTGATCATATCTTATAAATAAATATATTAAACCTACCATTAAACTATTTAATGATATTGAATTTATCAAATAATGAGTTTGGATAATGGTTAGATTATATTTCATAATAGTTATATTCAATATTTAAACAAACCATCAAAACACTTTTCTTCATATCACTCAATATTATGTGTGTAATTAATTTCTATTTACTAAAAAATAGCTACTAAGAAAATTTATAATCATCATTTATAGAACATTAACATAAAATTCTTCTCTTAGATTAATAATATTGGTATCAAGTATCAATATAACTTTTATAGAAAAAAACATAATTCGACAAGCATATATTTAATTATTATAGTTTATTTTTGATAAATTATATTATTACTCATTAAATTTAACTAGAATCAAATAGGTATATTAGAATTAAACATTATATTAACTTTTCTGTCTAAACCTTAATGTTAATATGTGTAATTATATATACCCTGGTTTATTATAAAATAAATTTCTCAAATATATCCTTAAAAATAAAAAACATTTTGTAATAATGAAAATAAATTATATTTTAATTATAAAGTCCAAAAAATAAACATATGGCCATATAATATTTTTTTTCAAACATCAGTCTATAGTATTATATAAATATGAAAATTATATATTATTATCTATGATTTCAATATTTTAATATATTAATCCATACATGTTTAATCTGATCTTACTTTGATAATATAAAAATCACAAAAAATCCAGTAAATTATTTTTCATATTATATAATTGATCAGATGTTTTTATTATAAACTATATTCATAAAATAATATTTATTTCATTTATGTAATAATTATTATTGCTTAATAATCAAAAAATTATTTTTATCTTATAAAATAATATATAATAAAATAAAAAAACCTCAAAAAATGGTTCACAATAGAAAAAACGCAAATTTTAAGTTGGTTATATGTTATTTATTCTAATATAGTAACTTTTATTTAATATTAAAACATAAAATTATGATTTACTCTTTAGTAATAGTTCACTTTTTATTTTTGTTATATTTAAATAGAATTATAAAGTATAATTATGTATTAATAAATCCAAAAATAAATAAATTGTGATTTTATTATAAATACTTAAGATGTACTATTAGTGAATATGTTTTTTTGCCCTATTAAAAAAAAATTTCTAAGGTATTGAGGTTTTATGGAATTAGTATAGATGTAAAATATGGTATGAGAGATGAAAATTCAGCTCTATAAGAAACTGTTCCATGGTAGTGGTCTCGTTATAAAATAATTTGATGGTTTTGTTATAGTTATTTCATTTATCATGGTCTG
This sequence comes from Viscum album, assembly GCA_963277665.1. Lineage (NCBI taxonomy): Eukaryota > Viridiplantae > Streptophyta > Magnoliopsida > Santalales > Viscaceae > Viscum > Viscum album. The sequence goes on from OY728126.1 coordinate 1,191,588,711, forward strand.
TGATTTTAGTTTTTCTAAATGGATATCAAAGTAATTTTTCTGTCCCCACCATGTAACAATTATATTGTGATTTGTTATATAAAATATATTATATTAAATAACAATTTACCACGTCATGCTTTTGATGTATATCTTAGTGGATTAAATTCCAAAAATTAGGTGTGGAGCTACATAATATTTCTTTATCATGGTGAAAAAAATAAAATTATTTTGAGGGTATTATCCATCATTTTGCCTAAATATTTATTTAAAATTCAATGAAAAATCATAATATTTTATTTGAAAAACATAATTTTGGATAAAAAAATGTTTTTGATGGAAACAAACCATTGTGATTTATGAAAATTGAGTGTTTAAGTCAATAATGTTTTGGTATTATGATTATCTTAACTATAATATGATGTAGTTTAGGGTAATATATCAAATATCGAACCACCAAATTTTAAATATAAATTATAAATCATCCATTTCCACTCATTTAATCATATGTATCCATCTTCAAAGCCTAAATAAATAAAATATTTTATTTCAATTTATATAATTCCCTTGGTGGATCCATAGTTTCCGAAACATTTCAGATCAAATCCATAAAATAAAATGTAATATTTAACATAATATTTACATCATTATTTGTCCTAAATCGAGGGAAACAACCCATAAATCTAGGATCTTAATGCGACTACAGTACGACCTAACGTGGATTCCCACAACCCATGGGATGGAAACTCACACCCTGGGAACCCAAAAATGATAGGGAATGTTTTAAAAAAAATAAAATAAATAAAATGGAATAAAAGTATAGAAAGATATAAAATGGAAATTTACCATAACTAAAAAACAAAAGGTGGTAGATATATAAATAAGTAAACAAGATAAACCCAATGTACATGTTCAATAAGAAAACATATGGAAACACCTATAACCACCAATAGATTATTGTTTTGATTCAAGGGAAACATACCACCATCACACCCAAGATACTCAGGCCCATATTATATAAAATCCCCCAATCTACCTAAAGAATATTTCTCATCCATGTATCTGTAAAAAAATGTCTACACTACCCCATGGGAGTGTGCAAGATGTGTGAAATAAAATAATATTTGGATACCACCAATGTGTTTTATTGAGTGTCTATCAGTAATAATCCTAATATTCTAAATATATGAAAAATATCTCTTGATAAATAGATTTCACATTTATATCAAAATCATGGTAATATATTTCCATATTATTATATTTAAAAAAATCCATATAACATCAGATATAGAAAATTTTCAAATAAACCATTTACCAATGAAATAGTCTTTTATAATATCATTGACATAAAAATTTAATACAATTAGTGAAAATTATAAAATAAATCTCCCCTACGATAACATCAGTCTAGTATAGCTAGGTATCATGTATAATAGTACTCAAATCTATATTAGTTAACACTAAAAATTATCTAAAACAATAAGGGGTAGCGGATAAGTAAAATTCCCATGAGTGAACCACCAATAGTTATTGAGAACCAATTCCCTCGAACAATTGGGCCTAAGGAATAGAGAATGTCTATTTGAGGGAACACCCTTTTAAAACATGGACAATTCAAAAAGCTAAAAACCTATCCATGGTACCAAATGCACCAATGTATTATGTATTCCATAATTTTTTTATGTTCTTATCACATTTCATAAAAAATTCCCAAAAAAAGCATTTTATCAAAATAATTCTTCGAAATCCTTTTCAATAATCCATTTTATTATTCATTGAAAACAACTTTGTTCTCCAAAATAAGGGGGAAGTATTATTTTTTCAAAAACCATTATAAATAATATATCTAGAAGATCAAGTAACATACTAATCATTTTTTAGTACAAAAAGTAAATAAATAAGGGATATTTATTTCATAAAACAAAAACTATATATGTAACCCTTACCTGATTATTATGTTTATACAACAAAAATAATGGTATCAATGAACCCGAATGAAAGGGAATATATATGAAAGCAAGTGGTGGATTAAGAACCAACTACGATATATATTATAATCATATTTCAATAAGATCAAGGAAAATAGATAAGGTAAGAGATCACAAACCTTGTAGAACATGTGATTATAACCCATACCAGAAATAACTATCCACTTAAAGCAAAGAACACAATAGATCTATGTGATACAATAGTGGAAATGTCATAGGATCAATATATCATATCTAATTGAATTTATCTAAAACCAATGCTAGATTTTTAGGAGGTAAGAAAGAGATTAAATATACATTATTATTCAATTAAATTCAATAAATATTGAATAAAAATGACAAAAACAAAAGTCATAGAGAGATCCACACACATCTTTATAGAACCCCTATATTTTTAAGGAGAATTGAAATCGAGGGGGTTTTAAGGAGGATAAAACATGGTTTAATGTGATTAAAATACCAATTTTCTAATAATTAATCACATGAACCATGACATATCCGACTACCAAATGTGAATACAAGAGGTACTAAACTTGTTCCATGTTAGTTGGAGAGCGAGTGGATACCCCTTAGTAAGAGGTTGGGGTTTTCTGAACTATAAGCTCATTTCCATCTAGAACTATCTAGCTGGTGGGCTCCTATAACCATTAATTATTAAAACAATATTTTCATCTCCTAAAAACACCCAAAAATTCATCATATAACATATAAACATGATAAAAACACAGGAATGTAAAATATAATGACACACACAATAGATCATCCATGTGGTTAATACAAGAAGATAGCATTCACCCAACCATTTATCTTTTTGTACATATAAATTCTTGATAATGATGGATTATATGAAATATGGTGTGACCACTACTCACTCACCAATGATTTATACTCCTATGTATCTTCGGAATCTGATTTTTGGATCCATTAGACATTAACTAAAAAAATATACATCCCATAAAAACATTCATATTTTAGTCAATGATCTAAACTAGTTTCCCCATTGCCTATATTTTCCCCTCAAACTCAACCTCCTCTCATTTTATAGGTTGAAAAGGATCATGATAATACGTTTTGAGTTTTGATACTTGGATAACATCATAAATACCGATCCACTAAGACTATAATGTCAACATATTTTATTTACATACAAATCTGTGGCCTAAAAAAGTCTAACATATCTTGAAGAAAACATCACATACCTCACTACATGAAAGTGATCAAACATAATGGAAAATTTCTAGTGTTACAAATCAAAAATAGAAAATCGTAAAGGAATGTTTCAACCAACAACATAATATTTATGAAGACTCTAAGTTATAACTAATTGTATTCATATATCCTAAATCATTTTTGAAATATGCTAAATAATACTCAGTCCCAAAAGAGAGTCTTCTCCCACATTTGACCAACAAGGATTTGAACAATAAGAGAGACCATATAAAGTCTCAAATTTTTACACTCTGGTAGATGAATGGTAAATGTTATTTTACAAAAACTCAACAAGTCCCACATTGTTAACCCACGATCCTCTGAGATCTAAAAAAATGCATCGAGAATATCCTTTGAAATTGGAATATCATGATATTATTGTACATCTATCTTTTCAGGATATGTTCAACTCAACTTGAATCGAGTCAACATTGTTACTGGAAGACTGTAGCGACCCAAACCCCAATATCTTAGAGCCTGTGGTTACATTATTAAATTTCCACATGATACATGTAATCATATAATAATGGATAAAATTGTTTAGTATCCTTAGTATACTAGAAACATACTTTAAATTCTCAATACATATTAATAAAATAATTGAAGAACTTCCATTGATATCAACATCGTTATGCTTATCTTATGACTAAATATATATCATAAAACACATCTTGGTATCCTAGGGACAATAAAATATAATAAATGGGTGAGCATAGATGGTCAATAAGAGAATGAATACTCTAGAATCTACAAATACATAAGAAATAATCAAAAATTTAATGTTTAATATTTAAAACACATTCAATATAATGAACATCTTGTGTATAATATGGATGAAATAAATGCTGATAAAATAATTTCATATAAATAAAAACATAATATTTAAAAATATACATGGAGATTATAACTAATTGAGTAGTCATATAAAATATCAAAGATTAAATTCATAATGATAGAATGCATAGTTTCACACAACTTAGACATACCATCAATTCCTCATTCCATGAATTCCTATTATCAAGGTCCCGTGCCAAGACTTATTACTTAAATGGGTAGGTACATATCCAAATACCTATCCTAATTTCTCTCAGAGACTTACCGATTTAATGAGTGGATACGTAATTATCGGCCATTCCCATCCCGTAATACATCAAATTCATTCCTCATATGAAAGGGGCGAAACATAATCAACATAAAAACTCATATTGAAAATCTGACATATGAAATGTTAATACTTATCCCGAATCAGTAAACCTAATAATAAACTATCCATAGTAATATAGTGAATGGTAATAAAATTGTACATTCCTATTTAAACAGATCATAAAACATCTAGAGAAATAATAATTATGGTATAAATAAAAAATATCCCTCTTTGATTATAAGCACAATAAAGGGTTTATGTGTCAATACCCGTAAAATTCAAGGGAAATTTTTTCTTAATTTTCTTTGGGATTTTACAAGCATGCAGTTTCTGACGGTACCTGATTCCAAGGCTCAGTGTGCCAGGAATCATTTTCCGAAGTTTAGCTCGGGTACGTTCAGTGAACGAACGAGCAGGTTTTTCTAACTTTTGAACCGGTGCTCGGAATTGAGATCTGAGGGCACCGATGGAATCGCAGTGCCGGAAATTGCTTAAGAACACCTATTTTGGAGTTTCGTCTGTTTGGGTGGAGTTTTACTTAATTGGGTTAACTAAAGAATAAAATAAAATATTGTGCAATAGATTTTATTTTTATTCAAGGAAGTGTTAACCTAATCTAAGTGGTTGAGTGGGACTCACATACTAACTAATCCGCTAGGTAGGATATTAGTGGGGTGGGGCCCGCATCAGTCCCATCCTTTCAACTTCCTGAACCCCTTTTTGATTAAGGTAATTCACCCGCACCCCCTATTAAACGAAGTCAACTCGTGCATTTAATTAAATATTAAACGCCTTTATTAATTGGGTGGTTTAAAACGTTGCAATTAATTGAGTTAATTGTTTTATTCAATTTTGAATTTCAAACGGAAGGAGGGAGTAATAAAATAAGAAGGTGCCTTATTTTATTATTGTTGTTTCTTGGGTTGTGCGGGAGGATTTTTGAGAGAACGGCTCAAAGTCTCTAAGTTATTTGTTCTTTGTCAAAGAACGCGAAGAACACAAAGAACACGAAGAATGACGACCTCCGACGAAGGTCGACAAGAACGCTGAATCCTCGGATATCGACCACGCGACGCCGTGTACCGCGATTTCGTTAATCCTTCTCTCCATGACGCCGATGACGCTTACAGAGTCTTTTTCTGTGACGTCCTTTTCCATTACAAATCACGTTCGATAACAACACTTGAGGTAGGGGTTAATTTTGTGTAAGTTTATATTGCTGTGGTCATTTCCTTCTAAAAAAAGAACTCGTATCAACTCATTATCAAGTTGATTCGAAAATGATTTCTTTTACGGGTTGGGAATATTTATTTTCGGGGAAAACAGTTGTGGTTGATTTCTTTTGTTCGTGGAAAATCCTTGGTCGTTCCTCGTCTTTTGGGCCGCTTGTTATCAACATAATGGGAGGAGGTCGGACCGCACAAACACGGCCGACCCTCCTCCCCCTTTGTTGTTTGGTTCGTTGCGGCACAAACGAAGGAGGAGCGGTGAAACGACACCGCACAGAAACAAGAAAGAACGCAACGAAGAAGCGCGGCGCCGTCGCGCCGCGCCGTTGAGGCTGAACGAAACCGCGGTCGGAGTCGGGGCTGTAGAGGTGATTGAAGACTCCGCTGGTTGATCATTGTGCGCAGATTTATGGGTGATGAAGAATGGGGATGCAAGGTCATTTTGAAGCCTCCGCAGTGAAGGTCAGGTCCCAGGAGGACCGTTGGCGAAGGCAACGAGCAAAATGGACCACCGGAGCACGTCTGGTGGTCCGCGGAAAATCCTACCGGCGCGCCGCTGGGAACGGCCGCCGCGGCTGAAACCGCTGCTATAGGCCGCTGGTCCCATGACCGCACGGGACCAAGGGAGGCGGGACGCAGCACTCGGCCACGTCCATTGGTAAGGGGTGGCCCCACGCAGGGGGCACGCCTTCTTTCACGGGGGGCAACTGCACCCCCCTGATCCGCTCAGCCGGACAGCCGAGCGGCCACGCGGCTGCGCTAGCGCAGTAGGCTAGCCGACCGGGCAAGGCCGCACCCTATTTGTCTGGACCCGGACCCGGTTCAGTTCAACCCGGTTCGGGCCGACCCAAGTGGTCTCGGGTCGGGTCGGGCCGGGCCAAAACCCCCTATTTTCGGGCAGTTTCCGTTCAAATGCCCATATCTTGGGCTACGGATCCCCAATCGATGCACTGTCAGTTGCGTAGCGATCCTTGGATCGAGATAGCAGTTTCGGTATATTACAATCAGGGTTTCGGAGAACTATGGGTATGGCCGGGTTGGTTCAAACACGAGTCCCACCGGGCCCTCGGAGTGGAAACACTTATATCTTGAGCTCCAGACATCCGATTGACGTGTCGTCAACTTTGTTGGATTACTCATGATGAGATGAAACTTTTGGAATAGATCTCTTGTGGTTTGGACGCAGTTGGATAGTGGCCGGGTTGGATTGTACCCGAAAACCAACCGGGCCCCTGGGACGAAAAGGCTGATAACTTTCAGAGGGCGTCCGATTGACGCATCATCTGTTGCATTGAGACCCCTATGACATGGTGTTCCTTTGAGATACTTCCTCATGGGACATTGTGATACTTGGAATATCGACCTGTAGCTCTTGGAGAGGACCCTCCCGGAGATGAGCGTACGGAGTACGGAGACCGTGTAGCCGGCTGAGACCTGACGACTGCTTGACCGACTCGACTTGGAGTGAGTCGACTAGACCAGTGGACGGAGCACTAATTTTTTTGGGTGCAGACCCATGGTGGACGGAGCACTACTGTGTGACAGTGCAGACCCGCGGTACTCGTCCGGAGAGTACCTCTGCAGGCTATTCGGGGGTGTGCACTACTGTGTTTGGGTGGAATACCCCGGCGGGAAGCACTACTATGTTTTGGTGGCTGACATGCGGTACTCGACAGGAGAAGTACCTCAGCAGTCTTAGGTTAGTGAGAAGTACCTCGGAGTCGTGACAGGACCATTGTACACTTTAGAGATGGGGCTCTTCAGCAGTTACGGTTTCGATAATGAAAATCCTGGTTTGAGCTAAGTCTTTCATATTTGTGTTTACCTCATGATTGAGATGGGTCACTTGATAACTCAGGTATACGTATGGGCATATACATGGGTGGTGGTTATCCGTTGATTTCATAATCTTTGTGTTTCCTCATGATTGAGATGGGTTACTTGATAACATAGGTATATGTATGGGCATATACCTAAGTAGACGTTATCTGTTGAGATCTTTTTTGTGGTTATCCTTGTTGGTTTTAGTGATACTTTGAGGGTCTCGGGTTCCCTACTAAGTATCTTATACTCACCCCTGCACGGGCTATGCCCACACCTCGTTGTGTTGGTTGCAGACGATGGGCAGCGCTGACAGAGGCCGAGTGTTCGAGGACTGGACGGTACCCGAAGGTGGACCACACGACGACCCAGCATCCGGAGGTGGAATTCACGGAGAGATGACACTTGGTGGAGGATCACGGGCGAGAGCATTGTGGAGGATATCTATACCTACCCTTTAGGTAGGATCCGTGGTGGACGTTCCAGGAGCTGCGTTATCTGTACCTACCTTTCAGGTAGGATCTGTGGTGGACGATCTAGGAGTTGCGCTATCTGTACCTACCCTTCAGGTTGGATCTGAGGAGGATGACCCAAGAGCTGCTTCCTTTCTTCCAGTTGTTTGTCTTTTTCTGTTGTACTTTCATTCAGTTGTAGCTATACTTTCAGTTGGGTTTATATTCTCGCCCATTTACTATTCAACACTTTCTTTTGTACTTAGTGATTTACTTCCACTTTTACTCTGTGGTGTTTTGTTTACTTTTATAAAGGCAATTCCTTCCCAGTTATTAGGATTTACGCCTTTGGTGCTAGTGGCCAGCCCCTGGCCTATGGAAGGCGGGCTTGGGGTAGTCACGGCACGGGCCCTGAGGACGGGTCGTGACATTATGTCATTGCTGATTAAAAATAACATAAAAAGGTTATTGAAACAATTATGAGGAAAATAACATTTTCAATTTGAAGATATTTTTAAAACTAAATGTTAAAAATTGTTTAAAAATACCATTATATGAAAATAAAATTTGAAATTTTTTAAAATATTCATTAAAAAAATTATTTTTTATGATTTTATAATATTCTGTTAATGCCATACACATTAGAATAAATATTTCTTTCACTTTTAAATAAATAAAAAATGTACTTTGTTTTAAAAATGAGATTAGGATTCCTTTAAAAAACATTTCAATTAATAAAATGGGTAAAAATATCTATAATAAATAATTGAGAAAAGGATAAAAATATTTTTTAAATTGATTTTTAGAAAACATGTATTTTGATAAAAAAAAATTGGAAAAAAGAGAGAAATAATGTACGATTTTATTAATGATACTTTATCAATACTTATACATACCCATGATTTAAAAAATGGTACTATTTAATGAATATGTTCATTAATTACCACAATTGAATAAAATCTATTGATTTTAATTTATAAATGTCAAACAATTCCCCCAAGGGATACTTAAACCGAAACAATCCTAAATGATGTTGATATTGTGAAATAATCCCTTGCTATATTGGTAATATTTGAATCATTAGCCCCATGAAAAAATAACATAAAATTAAATATTAAATACCAATAAGTGAAATATATTCTTTAATAATATATTAATAGGGGAATTATATATAACAGATAATGGAATTAGATGTGAATATGGAGTACATATCACAAAAGGAAAAGTGAGATGAGAAACCATTACCTTATGTTTACATTCCATATTGTATGTAAAAAATTATTGTATAATAAATATATGTTTATCATAATTGTATGTATCAACTACAATAACATATATCTTACTATATATGATTTACTGATGGTCTTTTACAATAAATTTATTAAACATTCTATATTAAAACTATATTTTTGGGATATTATGGATTCATTTTTCTTGTAAGTTTTATTTTATTAATTTTGAGTCAATTAATTTGATCGTGGTTAAAAAATATCCAAATATTTAACCATTATATAAATATTATATATGTTATTTATAAATATCTGTGTGTTTTAAATATAAAAAATGGATTAAACCGTTTAAGGAGATAGAGGGACTTATATATGTTATAAAGTTAATTCTATTTTTCTTGGTAGATAGATAATTTGGAAACTTAATATTAATTACCCATCATAGAAAAATATTTATTATAAATATATCATTAAATTAATAAAATACATCCTTATTACCATCAATGTAAAAAATAAAATGAAAAACATTACACATCGCAACATTGAAGGGGTAATCCACATGTGTGTAGGAGAGACATTGTTGTTTTCCAATGGATTTTAAGGTAAGCATTTTCATTTGATATTATATTTCAATAAAAAATTTAAATCATAAATATCTCTTTTATTCATTAACTTTTATCTTTACTACCTTCCATGTAATGAATATGTGAAAAATGAATAACATCCCTTGATGGGAAATAGTACACTGTATATATTAGTGATGTTATCGTATCCCTCGTGGAATGGAAAATTAGAAGTTAGATGTGAAATTATTATTTAACACGTATAATAACATAATTAATATCATATAAATATGTTAAATCTATCATTTCATCTATCCTTGAAAGGTGGTGATTGAAAACAAAAAACATCAGTTCGTGAGGTGATGGTAAGTCGTATACACGATTGACGATTTCATTTTCCATGTGATTGAGGGGGAGATGTAAATAGATTATGCAATTAAAAGGATAAAATATTAGTATATATTATATAATGAATTTATTATTTTGAAATATATGTAATATATGGAATATATTTTATGGATCTTGAAGGATAAGTAAAATGAAAATGCGTAGTTAAAAACATTACCTCTTCTTCGAAGAACAACTTTATGGTTAATATAAACCATTCCTATAGTAGATTTATGATATAAAAATGAATCTATGATGTTGGGACAGTTTTAATGAAGATATATCCATAGGCCTTGTCTGATCCAAACAGATTTGGGACTATGAATATGAGGGGATATGGGTGGCCTTTTATAAGTGGGGGAGAGGCCATACTTGGTATTTTTGAAAATAATCAATTACACCAATGTTTTTTAATGAAAAAAGACTAAAATGTGTCATTATAGAACCATAGTGGTTATTAGATCATTATATGTCTATCTATTAGGTTTTTTACATGTTGGTATGTAATTTTATCCCTTATATTATTAGCATAACAACTAGAAAATCTATAATTACCTTAATATCAGTAAATAATTTTTACAATTTATCTATTCATAAGAGTAAAAAATTAAGATTGAATATTTATATTTGATAAATTATATTTATTCTAATTACAGAATTAATTTTTAAAAATTCATTTCATAAATTTTCATAATCTAGTTCAAAATTATACTTACAGATGCAATGAAAAAAGGGTTTCCAAATTAAAAATTGAAATAATTATATATCATTTTAATAACAAAATTCAATTTCCAATTCATTATAACAACTCACATATGTTAAAATTTAATATATATGATGTTATTTTACTTTAAAAATATTTTAAAAAACAATTTATATTAATATATATAATAAATTAAAATGACTTTTTCAATTATAATTAGGTATTTTTTACTATTCCTCAAAAAATTAATATTTTTAGAAAATTGTATAAAATCTAGACAAGGATAATATTTATTATTATATTTAAAAAAATAATGATTATTTTTTAAAATATGTTTTCTAAAATTGTTACAATTTTAATTTTAAATTATATGCGCAAATAGAAACTAATCCACCATTTAGAAAAAAACTGTTTTTCAAAAAATATTTTTTTCTCTTTCATATGGTTCTTAATTTATTTCTAATAAATATGTAACCATTGAATTTATCTTATACATTTGTAATCCATGTAATTTGTATTTTTTGTTTATCCTTATTTAGAAACTCCAACATAACAACAATATTATAATGGTAATGTTTAATGAATAATATTTTTATAGAGTGTTGGGTATCATTTAAACCCGATTCTATATTTATTGCAAGATATCAAATAGATTGAAATAATTTAAAAATAAATATTTCATATAGTCTATGGGTATTATATTTTCTACAAAAATAAATTTTTTCATACATTCTACCAATTAGGATGTTTCAATTTTAAAATCTTGGGGTTCTATATTCTACCCCCTTATATAAGTTATGTCATCAAAATTTAATCTTGATCTTAATAATCAAAAATTTGAAATTTAAAACGACCCTTCTTGGAAACCCAAAATATAAAAGTGTTTAATAATAATGCCCACAGATTAATAGAGAGTGATTGAGTTCATAGATCATTATAAAGTGAATGTTCATGAGGAAGTTAGCAAACCAAAAACAATATATCTATGATGGGAATGATTTTTATATGATACCATTTTTTGTGAAGATCATTTTCATATTGTTTAGATATTCTTATATGATTGGGACTAATAACATAATGAAATATACGTACTTGATATTTTTTTACAACAACAATTATAAATTTAGTTGTGAAATGATTATTTTTCACCTCATTTATTACTACATGAAATGAATATATATGATTATTTTTTATCTCGAATGTAGTAAAATTAATTTTTAATATATCATAAGATACATACAAGAGTGAAATGTACTTCTATATTTATTCATCTCAAAACTTCAATAGTATCACCCAAAGATTATTTTAATCCATTCCATATGTATTTATATATAAACAAATTAATGAAAAAATAAATTCTTATTAACCAAATCATCATATATTCCATTAGTACGCATATCAAACTTTATGTCATTCGATTGTGGAATCAATCTCTACGACCTTTCAAGATGCAATCAGTTTTCACCTAGAATGCGGGTTTTATTTTTTATAAAACCATTTTAAAATAATTAAAATAAAGTAAAAAATTTTTAATATCACAAAATTAAATCTACAACAAATTTTGATAATTTTTAATGGATACGAAAACCTTCATAGAAACCATTTTATCATTATTATGTCAAAATCATGTATATTATAAAGGTCATTCTCCCTCAATAATGTTTTTTACAAGAATTTAAACGTTTCAATAAATAATTATTCATCATGGTCAGTACAATTCAAAATAATCTCTTAAATCATTAATGATAAATTAATATTGTAGAATCCTTATATATTTCACAATTTATATAATGAGAATATAATAAATAAAATTCATTGAAAACATATTTCTTAGATCCCAACACACATGAACATTAATCATTACACTTCGGATGTATCAATAAAAAGTTATTAAAATTTATCCCTTTTCTTATTTTGAGGTATATTCCATTGACTATTATTGAATTGGTTAAAATATTTTCCCATATCTTTATATTTGAAGAAATGTTCTATGAGGTATTTTCACTAACCCGTGTATTCATGAAAATGATATCCTTTTTCTCTACACATGAAGCTAACTCTTTTCCATATTAGGTATGAAGAAAGTTGATTCTTTCGACATGTATCATATGTGGGAATATCCTTCATTACCTTCTTCCTTCATTAACTTTTTCACTATTGTCCTATTTTACTCTTAATTCCCATCTAATCCATTTAAATTAGATATATAATTCTCTATCTTGATATAACATGCTACTATTTCATCATATGGTAAGAATGTTTGAGAGACTTGTTCCCTTTGGTGCATTATCATAATTTCATCAAATAAATGGCCAATCATGATCTTATTATTATCTATGTATTTGAAAATATGTTATTCTATCTTTTTAGATAAATATTCATACATAGAAACATTTTTCTCTTCTTCTTGTCTTAGACTTAGAAAAAATCATTCCATATCTTCTTGTTTCTCATGAGAAAAATATTTACCCAGGAAGACTACCGTTAAATCCATTCATCCATGTTTTCTATTTCATCTTCATCATTTATTCTTTAAAACACCAACAACAGTTAATCCACAAATTATAAGGAATGATAAACTACAATGACACAATTTTTTCATTTACTACTTCCTAGAGTAATAAATATATTATCTAAGGAACCTATCAATTTCATACCTAAAAATGGATTTGTAATCCCATTGAATTGTGGAGGGTTTTAAAAAATAATGTGGAAAATAATAGATATACCATAAGATGAATCAACAATATTCTCTTTATGGGAATGGTTATTATTCAAGTCTCGAGTCAGCTTCCACAATATTCTTATAATTCAGTTTGTTCTATCAGTGGTTGTAGCTCTAGAGTAATTATCTTTCGACAGAGGTAAATCCATATATGCAGTGTCTGAATTGATACAGTTCCAATTCATTCTATTATTATTAATTTTAAACAATTAAATACATTATATTAGAACATAACATTATGAAACATAATGTATGATCCCTAAATTGGTGAAATACATGACATAAATTGAAATATTTATGCAACATAATTTCGTAATCATAAACATGGTTTCTTTTGAAATATCATTATTTTCAAAATTTTGATAATAATATGTAATGAAAATGTAAATTAACCGATGAATATCCCCTCAAAGTGTCAAACCATGTGCACAATAAGGCATATTTCTATGCAACAAGTGAAGATCAAGTCAAGCCCAATGTTCCCTCTTTAGAGTAATTTCACCGAGGTGCATCTGTTCCATAACAACATCCAATTATAGTATATATAAATGGTAATATTTCTAGGAAAACCCCTATAATATATTTCTTAGAAAAAAAAAATTTGATTTACTTTTATACTTATCCTTAAATTCTATCATATGGTTATTTGTTTTAATATATTTTCCCTAAATCTTGCTACCAATTTTCATATAAACATTCTCTAATACCAACTATAGATACCCTAACCCCAATATCCTGGAGAAAACTATTACATTATTAAATTATCACAACATTCAAGAAATAACATCCCAAATGACTAATTATTTTATTATTCTTTGTTAACTATATTAATACATGAAATTCACATTAAATATTAAAAAATAAAACAAAAAAATTCATTGAGATCACCATTATTCCACTTAGTATACCCCTATATATCCATTACAAAACAAATACGTGTATCCTAGGTAAAATAAAGTATAAGAAAGGGGTGATATCAAGTGCTCAGTAAAAGAATCTATTTAAAAGAATATATGAATAAATATGAAAAAATAAATATTGAAAGGTAAATAACGGAAACACATCCAATTTAATAAATATCTGTATCATAATATTTTAATAAGATATGATGATAAAATAATATAATATAATATAAATAATACCACTTGTATGAAACATAACCTTGGATATTCAAAATAATCAACTATTCTAATGGAATATTAATGAATAATTTAATAAGAATGCAATTTATAATTTAAGACATCTTAAACATACTTTAAAGTACTAATTTCTGGAAATATTACAATCAGGGACCCATTCCAATACATATTATGTAAATTGTTAAGGAACCCTCCAAATACCCAAGCTATTTTTTCTCCTGAGACCTACTAATGCATAAAGGGGCTATGTAATTCCAATACCATAGAAAAAATAATAATTCCAATGAATTTTTAATGTGAAAGTGGTGAAGCATAATCATTAAAAACGTTCATATTAAAAAGGGAGATAATTAATGTCAATACATACCATAATCAGTTTACACGATCATAAACTATCCACAGTAAAATGGTGAATTGTAATAAAATCGTACATACCACGTTAAAGTGATCTAAACCATTCAGAGTAGAAAAATAAGGATTATTTAAATATAAAATATCCCTAGTGGAACATAACTAAAATAATTTGTTTATGGTGTTAATGAATAGAAAAAACATAAAAATGTTATTAAAACCCTTTTTGATGAAAATAACCTTTTAGATTTGAAAATAATTTTAAATATAAAAATGAAAATAATTGATTTTTTTATGAAAAAATTAAAATTTTAATCCTTATAAAATATTATTTATAATATTTAATGGTTATTATGGTGGAAAATTCTATTCATATTCTAGAAAATCTAAAAATGATTCCTTGCACATTTTTGCTAAAATTAAAATGGTCCTTATTTTGAATGCATCATTAATATTCCATTAAAAATTAAATATAAAATCATGGATAAAAATATCTTTAATAAATCTTTTTTAAATGTTTATAATCTTTTATATAACATTTTTATAGAATATGGATTTTGACACAAAGGGATTTTCATCCGAAGAGAGAAATAATATTACATTTTATTTAAAACGTTTTGTAAATAATTTTAATTACCATAGAGTGGTAAAATTATGATATTACTATAAAAAGTTCAGGAATAACAATTATATAATAAAATAGGTTTATTTAAATATAGATATATTAAAATATTCCCCCAAAAGGAAAATTAAACAAATAAAATCTTGAAAAATAATGAAATTCATAAATGAACCCTTTCCACTTTTGTCACTTCTGAATAATAAGAACTATGAAAGAAATAACCACACATGAAGTTTTAAATTCCATTAATATTAATATATTCATGTAATAACATATCAAAATAGTAATTATATACACCACTCAATGGAATATGTGGTTAATATGGTGTTTGTCTCATAGAAGTTAAAATGAGATGAGAAACCCCTACCAGTTGTTCGATGTTGTTTTTTTATGGCTAAAACTCATGTATAACAAATATAAATTTATTATAAATATAATAAATGACTATATTAAACTATCTAAACCCATATATTTTATAGTCATTTATCACCCATTTATTAATAAATATTTGTTAAAATCACGGTTTTGTGTGATAATTTCTTCATTTTTCTTGTTTTTTAGTTTGGTAACATTAAACATTTTAATTTTATCATAGTGTAATAATTTATGAAGTTTTAAATATGATATAAATATCCTATATATTTATTATCAATTTATTTATTTTAAACTATTAATGTTGTAGATTGAAAATTGATTAAGCTATTCAGGGAGATGGTAGGTCATACATAAGCATGAATGTTGTTTCCATTTTTTTGTCATATGTATGGAAAGGAAAATAAATATTGAATAGTTTTTATAGTATAATTATTATTTTAAATATATAATTTATATTAATAAAATAAATCTGTATTACCATCCACGTAAAAATAAAATGAAAACCTTTTCACATTGCGACGTGGATATGATAGTCTGCATATACGGATGAGTAGTGTTATTTTCTTCCAATTTATTGGAATATAAAATGTTAGAGGTGATATTTTATTTAAAAATTATGGTGAGATCATAAATATAACATATATTCAATAACGTATATCCTTACTATCTTCCATGTAAAGCGTAATTAAAAAATGTATCACATCGTTACACGAGGCGATAATATACTATAAACACGAGTGATTTTATTGTATACCTTACAGAATGAAATATAAGAAGGTATATGGTATAATATAATTAAATAATTGTAATAATATCATTAATATCATATAAATATGTTAAATATTTTATTATATTTCTCTTTGAAAGTTGGGAATTGAAAATGAACAATATTGGTTCGCAAGGTGGTAGTCCACGTACAAACGGTCAATGGTTTCCTTGTACATTTTATTATTATGGATATTTATATAGATTATGAAAATGAAATGATAAATTAAAATTTTATATCAGGTAATTTTTCTTTAATTTATAAATAATTTATAAATTTTTAAGGAGTTATAATTATAAGTAAAATAAAAACTCATAATTAAAAATATTACCTCTTCTAAGAGAAAATTGATAAGGTTTGACTTAAATATTTGTAGATTAGAATTATGATATAATAAAGGAATCTAGGATTCGGGTAAGTATTTAAGGAAGCCATTTTTTGAATTTTTTTTGTTGATCTTAAGGGCTTTGAGAGTGTGAATAGGGGGGTGTTATTTTATAAGTGGGTGAGAGGACACATTTGGTATTTTAGGAACGAATCAATTAAAACCACATTGTGTTAGTCATAAAACATAAAGAAATTCAATTACATAAAAATATAGGAAATTACATCACAATATATCCACATAATGTGTTTTGGAAATGATTTTAGGTTATTTTAACCCTGGCCTACTTAGTTGGACCCTCTATAAACCCATTTTTACATTAATCAAAATAATTAATTTTTATAGTTTTTACTATTATTAATGGTAATAAATTAAGTTAATCTTATTATAAAACATAAATTATGATTATTAAAAAATATTACCCATTTTTTATTAGTAAATTAACTTCTTTGGAAACATTAATTTCATAATTATACCCACAGATGCAACAACAGGTGGGTTTCCAAAGAGAAAATATTCATAAGTATAGAAGTTTTAATATCAAAATTAAATATGAAATTAATTAAAATGACCAAAATTAGTTAAATTTCAATTTTACTGAAGTAATTTTACTTTAAAAACAATTAATAATAAGATTTAACATTATAAATATTTAAAATGAAACTGCAATATTCAATTAAAATTCTGTATTTTTACTATTTATCATAAAATTATTCTCTTGAAAAAATTCTCAAAAATTAACTCTAAGATAATTTTTAAATTTATATTAAAGAAAGAATAATTATTTTAATAAATAATCAATCTAAATGTTTAAAAAATTAATTTTATATTATGTAAAAAATGTGTAATAAATCCTACATTTAGTAGAATAATGGTTTTTCAGAAAACATTTCTTTCTATTTCAAATGGTTTTTATTTTACATATATAAATATAAAATCATTGAATTTATTTTATACATATTTAAACCATATAGTTTTGATAATTTATTTATTTCTATTCATACCCGCCAACATAACATCTAACATTTAATAGTATTGTTTAAAGATTGATATCACCATAGAACACATTACACTTAGGTCCTGTGTAGGTGTTATAAGATGTTGAGTAATGAGGCCTTAGATAAATTTTGTAATCCCTTGGTATAAATAAAATTTTTATTTCTTATTATGGTAAATTTTGGATTTTTAAATGTCTGGATAAATATAGATTTAGTATTATTGATGAATTTTGGAAAAAGGGTATTTTAAAATATTCTTGTAAACATTAAATAATTAATAATGGGAAATGATTTTCAAAAAATGGTCTTCTATAGTTATGATCAGTAAAAAATTTAGAGTCTAATAAGATTATCTTGATTTTTAGTAAATAGTAAATTACGAATAATAACATACTCGTATGAATAATAATGAATATTAAATCATCCAAAAAATAGAAACTTCACCCATGAATTTATAAATACAATTTGGACATCTTAAATGTGAAAAAATGATCATAGTAAAAGTTTTTTTATTATTGTAGGTCATAAATATTTTATTTAAAATTTTGTATTTAATTTAATAATTAAAAATGAAAATTTAATTTGATAAAATGTAATCATAAATTGTTACATTATTTTCTTATGGTTATATAATAATTTTATGGGACCTTGATTAATTTTTCAAGGTATTACAAAATAAGTTATAGTTTTAGAGTTTGTTTTTTGAGTAAATAATGATTTTATTTAAAAATTACATTAAAAATATATGGAAAATTATTTTCATAAAATTCATTTCATTTTTGAATTCATATAATTTATATTAGTTTTGGGTGAATTTATGAGATTTTTATAAAATGTTTTGTTTTCCAGTGAATACTGAAAATACTGTTTTCAGTTTGGGTGTTTAAAGACATCATAAATGATATAAAAATGATATAATGATTTTGGTATACTATTTAATAGTATTATATTCTATTAGGCATCCCATGTTTCCAATACCCTGAAAAAATACTATGGGCAAGCCCATGGTTTTCAAAAACCACTAATGAGGTGTCCCTTGGAAATTAATTAAATATTCCCTCACTTTTCCTATAAATATAAAGCCATTCCCTCATTAATTTCATTCTGAAATCCTCCAAAATGAAGTTATAGTATTTTTTACCTCCCAAGGAGTTATCTCAAGGTTCCCTAAATCCCCTCAAGGTCCCAACCTTGAAACTTTTGAAGTTACTCTCCAAGGTAAGGGAACCTTTCACCCTCCTCTTTTAGTCATGATTTCCTTTAAGTTATGTCTTCCAGTATCCATATTATTATGTGGGGGAATGTTCTTATATATTCTTATTACTTCCCATTTCATTTTCTAATTATTAAAGGACTTTCATTGTCTCATAAATTTATTTTCTGAATTTTTAAGTGACGTCATTAGGCAACCGAATTTTCGTAAAATAAATCTTATTTTCTCTTTTCTTACAAGTTTCATTTTCATGTGGTATGTCATTCCAAACCAAGATTTTATTTATTTTTATTCATTAAATCTAATGTAAAATTATTCATTTATTTATGAGAGACCCTTTTCCTCTCTCTTTTTATTGTTTTCTAAAACCATGTTATATAGTTATTATGCTGCAGAAATTTCGTCTCAAAATTTCTCTCTCTTTCTCTCAAGAAATTATTTCATTTTGTTTATGTGAATACCCAAACCTATTTAGTTTTTATGGTAGTTCATAATTACAAAAAAATTGATATATCTGATTCTGGAATTCACATACATAAAACCCTCACTCGCTTTCCATGAGTTATAAATGACATAATGATCTTATTTTTAAGCACTTTTAAAACATCACAATTTTGAAATGAACCCCATTTTTTTATTCTATTTGAGTTATTTATAAAATATTTGATTATGATCTATGTGGATCACTTTAAAATAAATAAATATTAAGGGTTATCCCTGATAGTGCTCTAATTCATTGGGTAATTAATTTAATATCTAGAAATGACAAGTTTCACGTTACCTTGGTGAATAACTGTGGTCATATTTATGACATTAAGGGATGAACCCTAGTGATTTGTTCATAAATTTCTAAATTTATTGTGATATCCACATATTCAAGTTAATTTTCATGTTATTTTCATTATGATATGCCTATACTTCCATTTCTCATTTCTTTATGTTTTTTATCAAGTTCTTATGGATATCAAAAGTAAACTGATTCCCTTTCACTCGTTACCGGGCATTCTGCTCACCCCTTCCTTTGATGTATATCTCTCGGATATGAGATGCAGTAGTTGTAAATATGAGGAACTTTTGAATCATATTTTCAAGAGAATTTAAAAAAGTGTATTTTCTTCATGATTTCCAAGATATTAGACTTTAAAGGTTCTTTGTTTGTAAAATGTAATGAAAATTTATGTTACAAAGGCAGGATTCCATAATATATATATATTTATTTATTTATTTAAATCTATCATTATAACCTGTCATGAGAAGTGATGAAGGAAAACGAAACACATCACTTCATGGAGGTGGTAGTCCATTCATACACACGAACAATGATTATGTTCCCCATTTAATGGAAGAGGATATGGATATATATTATTACATTAAAATAATAAAAATATTTATAAGTTATATATTCATCATATTATTTCAACAGGGTTGGAAATTATTTTATAGAGGTATAATAAGAAATAAATTTGAATGTTTTGGTTGAGAAGTAAACCTCTTATTTAGACCACCTCTTTATGTTCACACTAAATTCATTACTATATATTTTTTGTAATAAAATAATATCTTCTAGTTCATTAGGATTGAATTTTGGGAATGAATTTTTTATGTATTGATTGAACTAGAGTGATGAAATTGTGTGTGTAATAGAGGAAAATAGGGGCCCTTTTATATGTGGGGGGAGGAGAACTATTAGAATTAATTTTAATATTCAATTAATATAAAATAATTTTCCCCAAA
This sequence comes from Viscum album, assembly GCA_963277665.1. NCBI lineage: Eukaryota > Viridiplantae > Streptophyta > Magnoliopsida > Santalales > Viscaceae > Viscum > Viscum album. Next base: position 1,191,609,723 of record OY728126.1, read on the forward strand.
AAATGGAACAAAATTAATATAATTATAACATAGGATGATGATTAGTCTGAATCTTATCATCTAATTAAAGTTTGACAAGTTTGGGTTTTGTTTCAACCCTTGCCTATTTTTTCCACCCCCCTAATTAATCCTTTTGACAATGATAGGGATGCCAATGTTTTTACTCTTTAAGGGTCATTAAAGATTCTATAAAAGAAAAATTTACCCATACATGGAACATGTATGGTATTTTCAACCATATCCCCTTAATATATCAAAATATAAAAATTTTATGTATTTTAATTCAGTTAATAAAATATTTTTTATTATATAATACCATTAATGTCAATTTTGGACCTATTCCTTTAAATTGACGTTATGGACATTAGAATAATTAATTAATTCAAATATAAACCTATAAAACATCTATAATATGTTATATTTTATATTAAATAACTAGTATAATTTAACTCCCCAAATAATATTACTCTTCGAGTTTTAAAATCATTTAAAAGATTTGTTTACTACTTTCACATGAATTTTTTCAATCTAGCATAATTATTTATGGTACTTATTCAATAACTACAGATGAAAAAATTATTAAAAATTAAAATTAATCATTTACAACAAAAAACATATTCTTTTTATCGATATGAAAAAATGTAGATATATGGAATTCAACAGAGTGAAATTTTGGAATTTTCATTACCTAAAATATCAAAAATGTAATTATTAAAATTAAACGGCACTAAAATTATATATATTAGAATTTTGGATTTATACGGTCTAATTTATTTCATAAAATCAAATAAAGGTATGCTTTTTGTGGATTTTGAGACCCTATTTCATGGTTTTCGTCCAATATTACCCATTCTATCATTATTGAGGAGACTAATATTCCCTACAGTTGATATTCACAATGATAGAAAATAAATTGGAACTATTTACCAAATATAAACCTCTTGATTCGAAATATAAAATATATTTTTCAATATTAAATTCAAAATAGTGGTATAAATTAATTTGAAATTACATTCACAATAAGAGACGAAAAATGGTTTTTTAGAAAAAAATAATTTTAAGTATAAAAATACTTTTGTAACAAGTTTAAGGATAATGAAAATTCCAATAAATTTTATTTGATTATTTTAATTCAAAATTAACTAATTATGTATTATATTTGATGAAAAATATTATGTGACTTTGTAAATACTTTAATAAAAAAGATATTTTTTCAATAAAATTTAGTATTTTTCATTATTAACTGAAAAAACTTTTATTTTCTGTAAATCCCAAATGATCATCCTAAGATAAAATTCATATTATGTTTTCAGAAATGAATCTCATTTTTCTAAATTTTCCAATTCTAAAATTTATTAATTTTTCTTTTAATTAAATTCTTATAAATAAAACTAATTCCTTTTTAAAGAAAAAATAATTAATATTCTTATAATGAATATACCTATATAAATTATATTTCTTTAATACTAGTAATTAATGAAATTGATTATTAACATTACCTAGTTTGTTATATATTTTCATAATTATCGTAATAATATTTTTCATTCCAGCTCTTATAACATTCATTTTATTTGGAGGATATTAATTTAATTTTCTATCACATTCAGCATTAACATTATTTCTATAGGTTCCAACAATTGACTAAATCCAAAGGACATTGTGATAGAGACTAAAATAATTGTTATAAATCTTATAATTATAAAAAATCATTCATATAATTTCTAAATCATAACACATTCTTTATGAAATATGAAAAATTAGGTTTAACCATGGTGATCCATGGTCATTATCTATTCAAATACATCGAAATTGTTCATAATTAATATATAAATTACCCCAAGAATATCCCACATTAGTTTCTTGATAGGTTTTTAGTCCTTGTCTTACTAATCATATACTAGCGATAACCATGTTAATACACAATTAGGACATTTAATATTTTTTACTCATAGTAGAATCTATGCCACAACCACATCCAATTTCTTGTACCAAAAAAGATATTTTTTTATAAAATAAAAAAACTCTCCTCAGATACCAGTTCAGGTTCCCCAATCATATATAAGACATTCCATAAAAACCCATGATTGAGGACCATAAAGGTTTAGTGCATTTTGATACTAGTCACATAATAAAATTATTTCATAAAATATTATCAATATATTATATAATATTCTTCCCTAATTATAATCTTTGTAGATATTTATTACAAAATAAAATTCTTCATAACCTGGTACAAAAAGACACATAAAAAAGGGTGTGTACAGATGATTGGTAAAGGTAAACATAGGTGAAATCATTCAATAATGATATGTTATCATAAGAAAAACCAGAACACGATCATAACATATTAACATCATACCGAAATATTCAAATATTGTAAATTATGAATCAACGTATAATATTTTTTAAATCAAAATACATAATATATAATATTTCATAATCATTAAAAATCAATCATGATCCAAGATAACACATCGTAAGCATGCGAAAATAGTTTTTCTCGTGCACATAAGCATAGAAAACCATTTCCTTAGTCATATATCGCTTATAATTCTATAATTGTTGATTGGGTTCACTCCCCATTCAATAATTCCCTTACTCACGGTTCGCTCTAAATTCTATTATAGATGATGTATTCCATTATTGAATTTGTTTCAATCCCCATTATTGTCTGTATTATGTCATTAGATATCATTATTTACCCAATGAGGTATATATAATTATGGGCCCACACATCACGTAACGAAAAACTTTTTTATGGGTTCCCTAATATCATAAAACATAAATCATATAATCATATGTTAATCATTTGAAAATAAATAAGTGTTTTTAAATATCTCATCATCACATAATATTAATTATTCTATATAAATAAACATGATGACATCATTAAAGAATCCATTAATGCATGATAGATTAATTAACCCATCAGAATGAAATGAATTTCAAATAAAAATCGTATCATCTGTATCATCAAAATTCATCCAAAAATATAGATATAATTATAAGATAATATACTCATTGAAACATAAAAATCCTAAAAGTATATATATATAGATGACAAATATATTGAAAAGAACATTTGAACAATTCATTCAAAACATGTGAAAATCTCCATTTATTTTGATAAAATTTTTACTAAATATTCACAAAATATTGATAAACTTATTTTATTTTAAAACAAACATGTAAACATATAAATTAATCATAAAATAAAATAATGGTCATTATGGTATGAAAAAATATTCATATTATATAAGTAAGAAGAGAAAAAATCACACTTTTGAAAAAAAAAATTAAAAATAACTTTTTGGGAAAATATTCCTTTAAAATGATTATTTTTAAAACTTTGTAGAAATAAAATTTAATGATAATAAAATTTTTATAAAATTTAATATTTATTTATAAATATTTATAATATAGTTTTTTAAGAGAATGAACATGGATTAAATATTTCTTCAACCAAAGAGAATAGAAGGTCAAACTTCCTTTAAAAAACATTTTTGATTATTTTTAGTACCAAATAGTGGGAAAATATATTATAACATGAAAATTTTGAGAATAAATGTTGTATAGCTAATTATACTTGGTTTCTAGTATATGATCTGTATAATTTTCTTATTTTGAAATTCAGCATAGATAATCTGGAAATAAAATGAGATTGTAACATAAAACCTTACCTGAAGTATTATTTTCCTTTAAATGCATTAAAATATCATAAATAAAATATATATATATATATATAGAATATTTTTATTAAAAAAATAATATTCATAAATAACATTCTATTTATTATTCCATTATAATTTTCCAATTATCCTTTTTTTAGATGTGTCTTCATTCGAATGAACATTCTGGGGGAAACTGGTTTGTTTTCAAGATTTATTTCAATTTGTTAGTTCTAGTACTTGAACATTGGTCATGTTTTAATAATCTACATAATCATAGTCATTAAATAAATATCATATTTATTCATCATATACACTTATAATAATTTGTGAAAAGAGGTGCTGAAAAATTAATTACATCACTTTGTGGAGATGATAGTTAATACCTACGCACAAGTGATGATTCCACTTTTTGATAAATTCCATTAAAAAAATATATAATAATTCACCATTAATTAATAATAATTATTTCATAATTATCATATATATTAATTAAATATAACCTTTCTTCCATCCAAATTGATCAAGAATTAAATACGAATCACATCGCTTCATCGAGTTGGTGGTCCACACAAACACATGAGTGATATTGTCATTTTCTAATGGAAGGCAAGGTAAGAAGGTAAAAAATATTTTATAATTAAATAATATTAATTATGTCTTAATTATTATATATCAACATGAAATACATCATAATACCCAACCATGAAATATGGTTATGGAAAATGATGTAGTTGGGGTTTGGCATAGTGGTAAGCACCCCATAATTCTATATGAAAAATGGGGGTTCAAAACCCATGGGGAATAGGTACTGTAGCAGACTGTAGCGCTACTGTAGCAGCCGAGATACTGTTTCAATGGCAGCACTGTAGCGGTGGCATGGGAACTGTTGCGGCGGTAGTACTGTATGAGCGCAGGTACTATAGAAGTACTATTCTGAGAATTGGTATTAGGCCTAAAATTTAGGCCTACGGGCTATGTAATGGGCTAAATGCCCACTTGGCCTATGGGATATGTAATGGGTCTCCCTCTACCCAGTTTTAGAGGAATTTTCTTTGATTTAATAATAAAAATGATGCTTCGGCCCCAACCTTTAAAAAAAATGGTTATGGAAAATTAATCATATTGTTTTATGGAGGTGGTAGTCCACACATATGCATGAGCGATACTTTAATTTCTCATTTGAAGGAAAGAATGTTGAAAATATTACTAACATATTTATAATAACATATTTTTATATTGATTTTATTTTATTTATTATTTATTGTAGATAAAATATATTTAATGGAAGTAGAATAAGGAATAAAATTTGAATGATTTGGGCAAGATAATTACCTCTTATTTGAAAGACATCCTTTGGTCGACACGTTAATACTTCATATGATGGAATTAGGGTAATAAAAAGAGATTAATAATTAAGTTAACTTATCTAAAATTGGGTTTGAATGGTTATTTTTGGATTAAAATTTATCAATTTCTTTGAATAAGGGAGGATAAGAGTCCCTTATATAAATGAGGGGAGGGGCAGACATGGAACTACTTCAAATATTTAAATAATATAAAGTCACATTCTTGTGAAAGCGGATACAAATGAACATTACAGATGATGTAAGATAATATGATTTCTAAATATATTAATTAAATAATATATATAGATGTTTAATTTGAATTTTTACCCTTATCTCTCATTTTCATCCCATGGTAAACCCGTTTTAACCCCAACCATAGTTACAAAATTGCACTATTTTTACAATTCATGATAGAAAAAATATATTTTAACCCTAGTAGATTATATTAATTATTATGAATATAAATATATGATCCATTCTATAATTTTCAATTTCTTTCATTTATATTAATGTCATTTAAAAGAAGTAAACAAAATGCAACATATCCCATTTTTTAAATAAATGTGTTTTTTTTTGCATAATACATAGGATACATTCATTAATTCTCGTATAGAAATAATTAGATGAATTTTATAATATATGAATAAATATATATTCAAAAAAAATCATTAATATCATTATTCAATAGTGATTTATTTAATTTTATTTGGATAAAAACACAATGTGTGAACATTAAAAAAATTATTTTCTGAAAAATAAACCCCTTTTACATTGTACTTATTTTATTTTCATTTTTGACCAATTTAAAACTAATGAATTAATTTTATAAATTTTTAAAAAATATTTATTATTATATTTTATATTGTTAATTTTCAGAATAATAGAATATAACCATAAAATGAAAGATAAAAAATATTATAACCAAAATATTTCAAAATAGTTCTTTATAATCCTTAGTCTATCCTACATGTATTATAAATTAACCCTTAAAATAATATTTTATTACAATGACATTTAAATTGAATAATTTTATAATGCATAAACATTATTCATGTCAGTTTAGCACTGTATATTGATAAATCTATTGAACATTTCAAATTTATTAATTATAAATATATCATAAAATCTCAAGGTTTTACATTGAGATTTTAATATCTATTTCTTATGTTTCCAACTGGGTATAATTTGTCCCAAAAATAACTATTGGTGGTAAATTTGATTCCAAGATTGTAAGGGATAATATAAATTGTTTGTTTGTTCTTCTAAATTTTTCCATCAATAATTAAGGCATCCAATTTTGAAAAATGACTTTAGAATCATTATTGAGAATGTATAGAGTTTATGATAGGGTTTATAAACCCAATAATCCTTAAAAAAAATGTAATGTTAGAGTATTAAAATAGATAGATATAAAATATTTTATATAAAAATGTCAACCAAAAAAGAAAATACAAGATTTTGAGATTGGGTGATGCTTTTAGGGATATAAATCTGCTTTTAAAATTCCAATGTTAATTTCACATTTTAGGCTATTGTAATGGAAATATTTTAATTAAAAAATAGAGATAAAACACAAATAATTATCTTATAGAAAAATAAAAAACCTGAATATACTTATTAATTCATAAAAGATTCAAAATATATAAGAGTTAGAAGAAATTATAAATAATTCGTATGAAAACTCCAAGTTTTACGTAGAAAAAAAATCTTTCCATAATGAATTAATCTTCAAAAAATATTTCAATTAAAGAGGTAAATTATTACTATTTTAACATAGACACATATTATTTCTTTGTAAATTTAATTCTATATAGTTTGGACCCTTTAATTTTAATCAATTTTTCCAATTTCGATCATATAGATTTACAAACTTGGGGAAAGGCACCATCTACAGTCAATTGTAATATATTAACGTTATTTAAATATAATTTTTAAATACTCTAGGGGAGGAAGATAATATTAAAGATAATAAATACACTTGGGGATTGGTTTTCTACTTTATTCCCACATATTTTTGTTACTTATCTAATTATTAGTTTTAATTTCTCACAAAAACTAGTTTGCATTATGGAAATTTCACATTCTTTGTTAGAAATGAAAATATTTACCTTTTCCTTGTTCAGTATTTTTTAACTTTTTTTATATTTCTTTCTAATTTTAGAATTATTATTTTATATATTTTTTATTTTTTGTAAAAATCTATTCTCAAAATGAATAACATTGTGATTTTAGGAACCTATTATAATGTGGGATATAATTTGACTCATAGAATTAAATTTAAATGAATACTAAAATAGATTTTTTCAATTTTATATATTTTTTAATATTAATAAAAATACATTTGTATTTAAAATCCCATACAATTAATCATTTTAAAATTTTCATAATTATTTAACTATGAGTCTTCTAACCCATTTTAAATACTTTTTATAACATCCTCATTTTTAGAGTGAGCTAAACAATGCTTTATTAAAAAAATTATTTTTTTCTACCCAAACAGTAGATATTTAAGGTTCTTATATTGAAGATGATAGAGGTAATAATTTCAATTATAAAATTACTTTTTTATACATAAGCTACTTTTTTAGGCTACCCTAAAATTTTACCATCATAAGTCCCTGGTATCCTTAAACAGCCTAGTTAGGTGGCTAAAATGGGAACTAATAATCCATATCCAACCAGAACAAGAATAATATTGTATAATTATAGATGGAATAAATTGTGGTGTGGGTGTTTCATTCTATTTTAATTCATGATTTAGGGATACTTTAGAAATAAATTTGAAGATGAGAATCTATATTGAAGCTAAATTAATTGATTCGTTTTAGATACTATTTTTGAAAGATAAAATTGTGTCAAGAAGATAATATGAGAGATATTTCTAAATAAATAAATAAATATCATTTTTTTAATGTTTAACGAATTTTTATCTATTGAAATTTAGTTTGGGAAGATCATAACACAATTTAAATTCTATTAACCCTTACATCGTTCAAAATTAATATATCTATGAAAAAATTAAAGATAAAAATACAAGAAAAAATATTGATAGGGATAGAGAGATTGAAAAAACAATTTGCTTCAAACCTAATAATTTTATCTATAAATAAAAAATTTATATATGTTTGGAGTATAAATATTTATTTTAGTGTCATGACATATCAATTCTTTTTTATAAAACTCGAATCATTTATTCTTTTTTAAATATATCTTTAGTGCCTCATTATTTCTTAAAAATTTACATTAGAAACCTTCCAAACCTTAAGAACTGAACATCCCTTGAAATAAATCATGTTTAATAGAAGTGTTTATCATATTGGTTAAAGATTTAGAACTCATCAAAACACTTGTTTACCCCTTCATTAGTTTGGATTAAAAAGATATTATCATAATTCATATTTTTATAAATGAAACAATTCCACTATGGTAGGTATTTTCTCATATGAGTACAATATAATGGGAAATTGATTTTATGTAATAATTTAAGAATATGTATTTGAGGTTATTTAAAAAAAGTTAATATAATTTTGGGAGCATGGGTAATGGATTTGGTGTCTCTCATGGGTTTATGTTTTCAAATTCACTTCTGTAATATTTTTTACTACTTGTCTAGGAGTCCAAATATTGTGTTTCTGGGAATTGATATAGCTCATATTTTCATCAATTTTACATTATATTTTAATTATTTTACACCCAAAATTAATTTTATTTTCACATAAATTTCACTATTTCTATATTTTGGTATATTTTTGAGATTTATTATGTAAAACCCTAAATGTATGATTTTAATTATTTTTATTTATTTTTTGAATTATTTTTTCAAACATAAATTAATTTGTGTTTTTGTAAAAATATTCAAAAAAATTTATTTTAAACATTAATAGGAATATTTTTACTACGTGTTGGTTTATATATATTATTTTTTTATATACTATCCTTGAGTAGTTAGAGTGGAAAAAGGATAAGTATCTCAAATTATGTATCATGATAAGAAGTTCAACATCTTATGCATTCTATGGAATTGAAAAATTATCCCAATACAACTTCTAATATTTCATCAACAACATCTTATTGTATGAATTTAATTGAGTATTTTCAAAAAAATTATCATCCTTTGTATCGAATAATATTTTATTAATCCGATTCTTGAGTGGAAGTGTGAATATGGAAATATAAAAATATTTCATATGATTCATTTTTTAAACATATGAATTTTTTTTCACATTATAAGGGATATTTTTTTTTTCTTATATTGATTATTATAATATATCTTTAGAACCAAAATTTTAGAAAATGGAAACATGTTTTGTATCAAATTTAGTAGAAACATATTATGTATAAAGTGAACTTCTTATATATAATTTCCAATCAATATTTTTCAATGTGTAACTTCTTACGTATAATGAATGGTGTTAATAAAAATATGTTTTTTGTCTTTCTATTAATAGGGGTATATGTATGTTTATACATTTTATAAATTCTATTACATCTTCTCACATGAGGTTGTATGCGTCATAAAAATTAAAGAAATCATATTTTACAACACAAAACATATAGTTTTGTCAGGATGGAATAAATTAAACTTGATAAAGAATAAGGTTCATGCCAAAAGTGATTGAGTTGTGGTAAAAATATACTTTAATGAATTTTAGTTCCACTTCTAGAATGGATATTTTTGCACCATTAGGATTGGGTGTTACTACAAAATTTGAAGATTATGAAGATAACTGTTACCAACGGCCTATAAAATTTAAATACGGAATATCAATTGTTAAAGGTGATGGGTATATTATATTAATAATTATAACTCTATAATAATTGTGGATAAATTTTGTTGTATATTCCAATAACCAAAGGAAATGAGATACTAATTCTACTACTACTTGGAAGAAAATAAAGAAAAATAATACTATATGAATTTTGTCTATTTACGAGGTGTGATTTCAAGTCTACTACATAGATGTAATTTTTTGGTAATCTATTGTGGATTTTGAAAATAATATAGGGATCAAACCAAATGTAGTGGGTAACAAAACTAAACTAGGTAGAAAACAATAGGATAGAATGGATTCAATGACTAGTTCCACCATGTAAATTATATATCACTTGGTATATGTTATTAGTGAAAACCCATGGACACCCTCTTCTATATCTTGAACTTCATTTCATTAATACTATCTTATGTATTCAAAGAACTCAATTTTTTAATCTAAATTGGTTTTTTTATTTTGTAAAACCATTTATTATGATTCTATCATAATTCTCTATCCCATATATAATGTAAAATAATTGACTTCACTACATAAATATATTAAGAAATGAATTGTTTAAGAGTGTAGTTTTTAAATAAGGAATATGTATTTAGAGTTCCTCGAGGAGTCAAGCTACATTAATAAGAGAAACAACACACATACAAAGATCATAGTATAATTTTCAAGTGAAATTTAGTGTATTTTTTGAGGTATTATTGTTTTAATAGTATAATTCCAATAGCATAGTTTTTTTAAATGTTTAATATTGTATCTAAAGTTTGAAATTTTTTCATTAATATATTTCTTGAATATTATTTTGAACTTCGGTTTAATTTTTTCTTCTTTTCCTTTCAAACACTCACACTATCATTATTTAATTTAATTTAATCTAGTTTATTTTAAACTTTTCAAAAACATATCAAATACATACATTTTTTCATTCTTTTTAGAAAAAGGAAAATAAAAAGTTATGTTTTTCATCTTAGTTGTAACATCCTTATGAAAAAAACTTATGGGATACAATATTATAATCCAATGGGATAAAATTTTTATTGAGGATCTGTTACTAAACAATTCAATTTTTAGTGAGTTGAAGAAGGATAAAGGATTCTTGATCAATTAAGAATTTTAAGGGAAATTAATTATTTGATCATTTCATTTATCTTATTCAGATAAAAATTCCTAGGGGGAGTGATTGGTTCAGATATCAGCTAATTAGTGAGAAAAAAAAAGAATTATTTTCTGATATAATTATACATTAGTTGATTGGTTGAGGTAATATCCTAGGTGATGTATTTATTCTCAAATTGATATAAATAATTATTTTTATTATCTAAATTAAAAATAAATAATTCAGTTCCTTTTCAAACCATGACCTAAATCCACAGACACACATCAAACACTAAGGATTGATACCTCTTCATTAGATTGATTACATCATGCCACTACACTATATTCCATATCGAGTTAAATTTTTTATTTCTTGACTAGCCCATGATAATATGGTAAATAACCCAATTTTTTTACTCATTTTAATGGTATAAATTTGACACCATTGTTTTACTCATTCAATTTATGGTTATCCTCTATAGATTTGTCTTTATTTGTTTTGGATTTATACATTATTCACATTTATATTATTCAAGAAGACCCATTTTATTCTAATGAAATTTTCTTTAAGATGTTCATGGAATAAAGAACCAAAATATATTAATCTTAATTTAGTTAAAAAAATTTTTCATATATTTAAATCTAATTTATTCACTTGATATTTATTTTAATTTTTCTATAGTGTTATGGAAAATATTTTTTTATAGTTTTCATTTTTTTATTTGAACATGAGTTTCTATAAATATATTTCTCTCATAAAATATAAATATACTCTTTGTTCCCTAAAGTTTCAAATAAAATAAAATTCCATTAATTTTAATTTCAATTATGTAGTATTATTTAATATAATAAAATTTTTCTTTAAAATTTTCTATATATTTTATTGAATCTTCCACGTTAGGAATATTTCATGCATTGATAAAAAATGAAAAAACCCATATAAATCTTGTTTTGATTATTATATAAGCCAAAAAAATTATTTCTATGACTATCTAAGACCTAAAATTTATTATGGTTTTAATATTATCAAAACCAAAAAAATAAAATAGAACACAAGAACATTGGAATAATGAAAATGAGGATTGTATAGATATTTCATAGAGACTTGAATAGTGTTAACTCAAAACAATATCTTAAGTAAAATTTTAAATAATATCATAGAGTGAAAATATGACATAGACATTATTTATTTACTAAACCCAAAATATTATCATAAATAAAACTGTAAAATGATACACCAAAATAATAAAGTATGTTTTGAAATATATCACTACTACTTGATCTTCATCAATGAAACTAGATCTACTATAATAAATAAATCATGGAGAACCCAAATTGTAATTTACTTAATATATTATTTTGATCCTCCTTATCCCTATAATATATAAGTTTATACTATAGTTTTCTTAATTCTATAAACGATTTGAGGGAATATGGGATTTTAGAATAAAAGTTACAACAGTTTTTTTGTCATTCACGAAGGATTAAAAGTAATGTTGGAATTTGTGGTCTCCTTGGATGACATAAGGTTTTAGAATAGTGGTCAATGGTTCAATATCTCATCGCCTATGAAATTTATGCTTTGTTAGGATTTGATATATAAAATTAGATTCAAATATGTATTTATAAATGAGATCAATACCCATGTAGTTGGGTTCTATAATACATTTTGTTTTGTACTATTTAAGGTCATGTGATGAGGACTAAAGTGGTGTATTTTAAGGACATTCATCTATGAAAAATAGTTTCTTGTAATTTAATGTCATACAACTATGAAATCCCCAATGTATCTTAAATCCATATATAATGGGATATAGGAATAGGGTAAGAGAAGTGGATTAGTGTAGACCTTATGTATGAGTGGAATATTCTCGTTTACTCTATAATATGATATAGGTAAAATTATAGTTACATAATCCATATTAATAGCCCATGAATTTTATTTTTTCCTAAACTACTATTAAAGTATTCAAGGCTATGTGAAATCAATCCCATTGGATAAGGTCTTGAAAAAATTTTGTCTATTGGAGTTTTGTATTCCACTTGGGTGAAATGAAAATTTTTTTCCCAGACAGTTGTTATGGGATAGGGTCCATTCCATGTTATCCAAACAGCCTAGAGGAAACAACTTTATTGTACCATGACATTGTAAAATGATGTAACTATTGTTAAAAAAATAAGTATAAAAATGAATATGTATCTTATTTATTGGGCCTTGAAATTGGGTTCCCAAATTTTTCTTTTGTGGATGGGTAAAATTATCCTCATTATGGTTGAAACTATATGAGTTGGTACCATAGTGGTCTTGGAGACCACTAGGGTAAATGTAGAAAATTCATTGATGTAGGTGACCTATGAGAATGGATTCTAAAAAATACCTTAAGGGGTGTGTATAGCATATAATGGAAGTAATATGGGATAATGGGGTACCCTAGTGTGACTTTTAAGGTTAGAAACAACTCCAAAAAGTAGGAATCTTGGTATAATGGTATTTCTGCTTTATTTTCTAAAGGCCTTTATCATCTAGGTCCTTTATCACAGCCTATCTAAATTTTCGAGAGAAGTTGATTCTCTAGAATATTTTTTCTGTCATAGAAATCATATGACCTAAATACACCTATTTTCCATTACATATTCTAGTTTTTGACATAAATGTCACATGATGATATTTCTTGGAGGTTTTGGCATAGATTATTGAATTTTGTTCCCTCAAGTGGATCTCATTCTAGTCTTATTTCAAACCATTTCAAAATTATATTTTGTAGTGTCATTTATTGGAAAAGAGTTTGTGGAAGACATATATATTAGGAACCCAACAATGAAAACATAGGTACCTAGGTGTGATTCTTGGTATGTGGACGACATCATTGGGGTGTGTGCAACATCAGTAGGGAATGTTTTCGGTATAAAAAAGGCATGTTCAAAATCATTATAAGTGAATGTTGACCTCATAAGAGTGCACACATATGATTCACATAGGTGGAAATTGATTTAAATTTGATAAAAATATTTCAAAAAATTTCTCACTTAAAATGTCTTTAACATTTGTTCTAGGTGTCTATTATAGCTATATAGGCTATAAAATTGAAGCTAATGAAATTATTTACCCCCAATGATACAAGGTATATCAAAAGAATAAATTTATAAAGGCTCAAAGATGTATATAATTCCATTAATGATGAATATGATTATTTGGATTAGATCTAAGTTTCTTTCATGATAACTGGTTCTCACCACCATTCCATGGGATTGGGTTTTTTTAGGAATATTTATTCATAAATCTATCAGAAACTGAGAAACGCATATAGAATAAATTCACATGTTCTTCCTAAAATATGATATAATTTTTTTTCATAGTTAACTTATTTAATTCATATAAGGATAAATTCATAGATTTATTGAAAAAGTTCATGGAACACATTTTTTAGTTCCAATAAATTAAACGCCCCCTCTCAGTATCAAATTTTTCAAAATCAAAATAATATGATTAAGATCAAAAAATGGGTATATTGGTGTATTATTTATAAAATATGAAAATTATTTTGGTTGTTTCTATGGGATTACGCTTCCAATAATAATGATTATCATCTGAGGTAGTTTTCTATAAAAAGGAGGATCTCAACTCAAATATTTTGTTACCACGATGTGAATTATTAATCCATGATTTTTTTAAACTATGAGGAGAGTCAATGCCCCTAGTTTTTGTAATCCTAGAGTAGAACCATTCATCAAGGTTTTTTGGAAACAAATAGTAGTATTTATATATAAATATTTTCATAAACCAATTGAAAAATCATGAATAAATGTTTTTTGGAAACCATTAAGGGAATATCAACTCAATCTTATTTGGGAAGAATGAGAACAATATAGACTCGTAGACTTTTGGAAACCAATATGATAATAACTACATATGGATTTTTAAATAAAAAGAAGAAAATATTTTCTTAATGAAATTTGGAAGACAGTATGATGATCATCACTTGAGTATTTTTTGGAAACAATATGGATAATCTCAATGTAATGATAATTTTATAACCAAGAAGAGAATAATATGGTCATTTTTGTGTGTTGATATTACAATATATAACAATATAAGATAGGTTAGAAAATTTTAATGCCATAAATTTTCATTTATGATAGGAACAATTCATGAATGTTTAAAATTGAGTATATTTGGATTCAATTAGAACATATGAACATGGTTAAGGTAGATAATATTTTAATAATTCTTTATTTGAAATGGGAGATGTCAGATTGTTGGAATAGGTCAATAATTTCTTATGGAAATACCACCACCACAACCATATATAAAAATTAGACATGGAATTAAATGATCTTTCATTTGAGACAATGAATATTCTACAGGTGGTTACCATGTGGATCAAAATAAATTGTGATAATAACTTTATTGATGGGGGTCAATTCAGTTTAGTTTATTAACCCATTATTAGGTTTATGGAGATAATCTAATCATCAAATGTAGTGGAAGAAACCCACGCAACCTCGATCCATTATCACCATAGGAACCTTATAAAATCAATGAATTAAAAAATCTTTACTTAAAATTTTATATCCACTATATCGACTCATGGATGCCTTCTACCTGGAGATCACAAAATAAGAATCCAAATAACACCTACTTTTATTTTGTTACACATTGGTTAATGGGTCATTTTTACTAATAAGAATATCATGTTCCATTAAATGGGTTCTAGTTTGTTATTTGATGAAAATAAATGATTAATTTGGAGATATGATATTTGGTAGTATCATGAATGAAACGAGTGGATCAAACAGGAGGGATTAAACTCATTTTATAGCCTCTATAAAGAGTACAAAAGTTCTAGAGCATCAGCTAAAACCTCATGGTAGTGGATCATTACTACCTATAAAATTTATATTAGATGAACTCTTCAATTAATGTTTAAGTCCATAAATTAATTTTATAATGATTCATAATTGATATAAACCATGTACGCGAGTATGGTAGGGATGCATATATTATTATTCTATGTTATGGAGTATTCGTATAATGTGATATAGGAAAATAAAAACATTGTATTATTATTTAAGTACAATCACGTTGTATCTTATGATATCTGTCATATTAATATCAAAGTATATGACATGGGTATATTGTAGGCTATGATATTCCATTATTTTAGGTAATAACCCATTATCTACCAATATAAATTAATCTCTATATGGTCTTTACAAAAAATAACACAAATCTTTTTGATTCTCTCAAAAACTCATTTAGGTACAATTTATCAAACACTCTTTATTTTGGAACAAAAACTATGTCCAAAACATAATCCTCGTCCAATTCCATAATTTTTTGATCATGTGGGCATTAGTATCATTGACAGTGAATATAAAAATCTATTTATTTAGATTTATGTAAAGGGATGCCTTTCTAAATGCATCTATGATAATAAAGTTATTAAGGGGTTTTATCTGATCACTGTCAAACAAACTCATATATCCATATGAACATGTAAACAAAAAAATATATCATATAAATCCTATATATACCTCTATTAAACCATTTTTGATGAGATAGAGTGATCACTAGACATGGAAAATATCAATTTTGTATAGGGAACCTCATGTTTCCTTGATTCTCTATAAAATAATAGTCATTGTTGATGAATACATCACATGTGATTTATTTAGTGGATGAACATATCACGTATCTGTAATCTAAATAGATTAACCGAACATATGTGACTTAACTAATCGTTTTCATGAAATTATATAGTCTAATTCAATCAAGGCCCAAATTCATTTTCTTATCATAATAGTTGATAAATATCATATTGGTTAATCTCTAACCAATGTAATGATCCACAAAATACCATACCACTCTATAATTATCTAATCCAGAAGAATTTCACAGTAATGGTATAAAAGTATCAATGTAATGATGCTATATATCTATCCAAACGTAGATAAAATGTATTGATAATGAACACATAACCCTAATTATATCAATGATTATTTAATATTCTGTGGGATATACTTTGTAGGAAGAGTTCAAATAATATGTCTCTTCTTATTATCCCATAATTCCACTACTCATTCTAATATCAAAATATCAGCACATATATTAATACTATATAATAATATTTGATTTGGGACATCTCAAAATCATAATTTAATGAGATATTATCATTCCACTATTAATGTAAATAAAATTTCAACACACTTGATTGAATTATAAATGGGGATTTCCTTTTATTATAGAATCATAATACATTTACAACCATTACATCAATATCATATGTATCATATACCAAGAAATTCAATATTACCCTCATGATCTTTATACAATAATGGTTTTACCAATGGATCAACTATATTATCCCTTACAGATAACTAATAATTCCTTCAATTTTCTCTCTAGAAAATATATCATAATATGTAGTATTTTTAAAATATTTTTTTTGGTCCTTTGGTATGATTTGTGTTTTTTATACTGGGTAGTGGATTTGTTTTAGTGAAAGTAAAGATAAATTATTTCTGAGATTATTGGAACCTCCAAAATTTCAAAAATAAACTTATGATATAAACAAAATACATTACAACATCTGATACAATTATTTTATGAACATTTGTTTTTAATAATACCATAGTGTCTTTTTGGAACTTTTCCAACTGATACCACCATCATTATAGAATATCACAAAACTATATTGAGTTCTCATTTCATCATCATCATATTAGAGACTATTATCATTATAATCCTTTACAGAAAGATCAACCTCTCCTAAAAGAGTATGAACATATCCTTTGTCCTTATTAAGTTGTTAAGTATTTTTTTAACAGAAATCCAGTGACACTAATCATGATTTTATTAGTATCTTATAATAGTTATAATAATATAAGATAAGTCAACTTAAGAATGAAATATTGTACACAAGACAGAACCTATTTTGGATTCATAGGTAATTCAATACATCTGTTCTATATTTTTATAAGGATAATTAGCCTGCTTAAAATTTATACTTTGAAACACTATTAAAGGCATCATTTTTTGTTCTCCAGGAAAAACTGATTCATCACTTTACCAATGTATTTGTCTAGATTGAGTCTGAGATTCCTCTTAGATCTATATATATCGATATTCTTACCAAATATTTAGGTTTCTTCATACATGTATTTTATCAAGAATTATTTACCCAAACACGTCTATATAGAGTGTAAAACTGGGATTTCATTTCCGATAAGAATTCTGTTATCAAAATATAATATCAAAAATAATACTACACACCCAATAATATACTCTATATTGATGATGAAAAAAACTCTTAGATTAGAAAAAAAAATAATATATTCTAACTCTAATAACATTTCTTTAATCCAAAAATATATCATTTTAACTTGTTTATCTTAAAACAATCTTTTGGAACCATAAAGATTCAAGCTATATCATATACTCATGTTTTTCTAAATTTCAATTATGAATAGTTGTTTGGACATCAATGTGATATATATAAAAAAATGAGTTATTAGTATAATAAATAACTGAATAAACATTATCATTGAAATAGGTTAAAATGTGTCTTTATATTCAATACCTTGAATTTCTGGCAACACATTTTCACTAGGTATACTTTATAAGAGGAATTTGTATCATTAATTATAGTTTTCATATATATAATTTAATTTCATTATATCAGTATTTACCATTTTGGTATATCCACAATGTTCTATACATGGTTAGGGTTCATGGAGTCCATTTCAGATTTCATGGATTTTGACCATTTCACATAATTAAAACTATCATTTTCCTCCCTATAGGTAGAAATTTCATCTCCAATGAAAATTATTTCATCATCACATTCTTTGATAAGTATTTTTCTACAAAACTATAAATGAATCAACATAGACCTTATGACTCTTATGTATAGTGAATTGTTTCTTCTTTCACAACTCTGTGGAAACAACTCAACTTCAACCTTAGGAATACTTCATATTTATCAGTATTAATCATATCAAAGTTCAATTTTCATACCAATAAATACTTTAAATATATATTCTGTCTCATTAAATATAACATTTTGATCCATAAATACTTTTTTTAGTGGTGTTGTATAAAAAAATATCTCATACTCTTATTAGGATAACCAAATAATAACCATTTTTCTAACATTGGGTAAAGTATATTTGAAGGAAGTTACTCTTTGAGTTATTTTCAACCCCAAATCTTCATACAAGTAAATTTTTGAAATTTCCAAACCATTTTATCATATTATTTCATTATTTATTATTTATATAGACTATGGTTAAGTATTAA
Organism: Viscum album; assembly: GCA_963277665.1. Taxonomy (NCBI): domain Eukaryota; kingdom Viridiplantae; phylum Streptophyta; class Magnoliopsida; order Santalales; family Viscaceae; genus Viscum; species Viscum album. The sequence goes on from OY728126.1 coordinate 1,191,628,900, forward strand.
TGTGTTATACTCTAGATCATGACACAAGAATGAAGTAGGAAGGTCACTCTGACTCATTATTGATCGAATCATGGAAAAAAGTGTATATTTCTTCTTATTATGCACACCATTGCAATTATTTGTTCCAATAGTAGTGATGTTATAACTATTCCAAGATAAATCAGATATTAAATGAATTCATGGATCAATTATTCACCATCTTGATATGAATTACTGATCATAACACTATTTTATTATTGATTTTGCGCTTCATTCTTAAACACTTTCGACCTTCCAAGAGATTCATAATTTTTTCTCATTAGAAACACATATCCCTACAAAATACATTTGTCGGTAAAAGTAATTAAGTACATAAAACTATCAAACTCTTTTGTACCCATTATTTTACATACATCTTTGTATGGAAACCCATATTTTATTACACCTAAATTAATGATTTAATATATTAAGATACAAATAATACAACCCCATAATATCATTATTCCAAGTGTATTTTATTAAATAGGTATATAACATTACAACATAAAAAATAAATACAAAAAATTTAATTATGAACTTCATAACATGTTCTCACATTCATTGGATATTTCAAAACTACATGGGATAACCTGGTGACATACATAAGAAAGGGGTCATCTATGAAGTCTAGTAAGGGAATAAACAAAGAATTAAATTAAGAAAATATATACATGTGATACAATAGTAATGTCAAGATAACATAATAGGGGTGATAATCATAAACAATATAATTAAATCAAGATACTATATGATAACATCAAGGAAATATAGGAATGTGGAAACAATATGAATCATGACCTCATAAACATATTTCAAGGATAACCACCAAGAGAACACAACATAGTGTGTTTAAGTTAACCTCTCATACACCGTTCATGGAATCTCATGAGTTGAAAACATTACAAAATATATTTTAGTGCTATATAATTTTTGTCACACCCATCACTTTCATATCATGTACATACATAAGTGATTCACATAGATCATACATCATGAAAAAGTATTTCATCAATTATATCCCCAATCTTAATGACGGTGGGTAACATATATGTAAATAGACAATAAATTTAGAAATTCTAAAAATACATTAATACCCTAGAGTGGAAATAGATATGGGTGTTCACTTTACAAATGTTTGGGATGCAAAATTGTAGGATAATTTCTTTAGAAAAATATGTGTACATAATGGTTTATATAAGGGGTGAATTAAATATAAATAGTTTTGTCATTAATTGGTAACAATAATTAGACTAAAATGTATGTGTAGAAACATATCTCATTTTGAAAAATTTGAAACAAAATGGCATGATATAAATAATGTTATTGAATGAAATGGAGAAGGATGATCCCTTACCTTGAGAAGGTTATTCTTAATGATTATTTGTAGATTCTTAATAACATGGGGGAACCATGGGAGGGATATATATATGAAAGGGAAGAGTTTATTCATGATCAAAGAGTTTTTATTCAATAGGAATGGAAGGTTTGGTGGGTTTTTATAGAAAATGAGAGGATATTTCATTATTAATTTCCAAACATAGGTATTAGACACTATGTCACAAAGTAATAAAAAATAGAAACCAATCCATGTTTTTCAAACATTATTTCAAATAATGATATTTTTTTCAATTTTTTATAATTCTACGAACTAAATATATTAAAATAATTCATTTTATGATGCGGATGTAATCCTTGTTTATAAATAATTGATTTTAAAACCTTAAAACATAATATTGGTTTTTGGAGATTCCTTAAAGATTAATAAAATAACATAAAAATAAATTACATTAAATGGGAAATATTTAATTTATCATGAATAAATTTTATAGAATATATTAAGTCACTTTTGGGGTATTATAATGTCATAATACATACTGTATATTTATACTATTTTTAATTTTTATTTATAAAATGGATTGTCTCATAAAAGTCTGAAAAAACATTATTCGATAATTTTTATGTGTATATTTAAAAAATAATATTTATTTTATAAAAATAGTTATATAAATATGAAAATTTACACTAAAAAATCAAAAATCCCCATTTATTGAAGAATACATGTTGTTCTACATTAAAAGTATTTATGAACCTTATAAAAATTACAATCGACTTTGTAAAATTATATTTTCATTTATATATAAAACATATTATTTAATAAAAATATTATTTAAAAATACATTTCTTTAAAAAATTATTCAATTTATAAAAGGAGTGTTTGGATGGAATCTTTATATTCTCAATTATGAAATTTCAATTTTATTGTATGGAAATCTCAATTTAATCAAAATTATTCTTAAATCATTTAAAAATTAATAATAAAATGGATTCAATATTATCATTATTTTATGGAAAATATAATATAAAAATTTATACTGTAATTTCTAGAAATATATTCCTTTTTACCCTAGAAAATGAAAAATGTTTAAGGTGTGCGATCATGAGCTTTTCTTCGGGTGGTTTGGCAAACATTGATTGGTTCATGTTCTCATTGAGATTAAACTACTCCCATAAATGGTTTCACTCATGAATTAAATGTTTAATATATACTTGGCCCTATTCAATGTTAAATCCCAATGATTTTATATCTTTCGTAATCATTAATAAATGATCTTCATAGGTTATGATCCTACTGGTCATGTCCACATCTTCATTTTCCATTTTCAAATGGACTTTATACTAAACATTAATATACCATATTAATTTTCATTGTACAACAGATTTATTATCAATGGTTATGAATCTTAGTGTTCTTATAAATATAAATTAAAATAAAACATTCACAAATAACAAATGTAGTGCATGTTCTTTCTATATTTTTAATTTCATACTATTTAATTCACTAATATAAAAAGATAATTTAATTTATAATTTTAAGGTTGTTACATTATTCCCACTTCAAAAATTTATACATTGAAATGCTAATTTCATGCCTTTAAATAACTGAGGGTATTTTTATTTCATTATGTATTTTGATACCCATGTCTCTTACTGAAACATGTGATTCTACCACAAAACAATGACCAGGTGAGTTTTCATGTATCATAGAACATTTTCACTATGATATAAGATCTTTAATTTCTTATCCTCAAATAAAAAAACATTATACAATTGTACTAGCTTTGGATTTTGTACATTTGATGGATCTTAAACATACATCCTCAAGAGGGATACATGGAAAACATCAGATTCTTGGGATATGTTAGGTATGAGTACTTGTCTATAGGCCAACGCTTTGATAGGATCAAGGATATCAAAGGGGCAATCATATATAGGACTATGATTTTTTTTCTTCCCAAACATCATGACTTTATTACATGGTTATATATGAAGGAACACTTAATATTGGACCTCAAACTCTAGGTCTCATCAATGATTTTATAAATAGATTTTTTGTCAATTCTTATTATAATTCATAGGATATTGAATGGTTTATAACTTCTCTATGATCTCTTGGATAAGATAATGTCCCATCAACTTCTATTATCCTTCATAATAACCTCATTTCTAAGTCTATCACCTCTTACCATATGGATCCTCATATGGATTTAATTAAATTCTAGATTGGAAAATATTTTTATATGAGAAATCCACTTAGGTATGGTGTTGGTACCAACATCCTGATAAATCCATTGAACATGATCTCATCATTTACTCTTGAGTTTTAGTGGTCCTTTCAGTCGAACCATCCTTATGAGGGTGATAAGCGATGTTGAAGCTAAGTTATATATCCAAGACATTATATAGGCTTCTCCAAAACCATGAGTTAAACAATATATCTCGATCAGATCCAATATATGTTGAACATCATCCACTCTTACCTCTTCCCTTATTTATATCTTATATAGTTTTTCAAGAGAGAAATATTTATTGACTTAAATGAAATGTGATGACTTTGTAAGGTGATCAAGCATAACCCAAATTTTTTAATTTAATTTAGGTGACCTGGGGACTAAAATTATAAAATAATTAGTAATGTTTTCCCATTTTTATAAAATTATATAAATGGTTTCCTCAAACCCATAGACGTTTTTCATTCCACCTTGACTTGTTGGAATACTAAGCATCAAGATAAAAACTCTGAAACATCCCAATTCATGCAATCCCACTAGAAGAATTTCTTTGAAATCTCTATACATATTACTTATTCCTAAATAAATACAGAATTATAGGATGTTTGAATCATCTAAGAATTACCTCTTAGATTCTATTGTTTATGGGACACATATATAGGTTCCAAATCGTATAGATACTTCTACAACAAAGTTAAACAATGAAATATTCACTACCTTCTTCTATAGTAACTCATCATCTTTTTGGGCCACCTTTATCATCTCGAGAATAAATATTTGAGAATTAATTTGAGAAATGTAGGATAAATATCCATTTATTAAACAAATTTCTATAATTTTTATGTCTAAGAAGATTGGAACTCATTCAATCTGCATCATGGATTAGGTTATAGGATCCATTCTACTTAGAACATATTGCACTTTTTTCATTCATATGATGGTAATAGATTGGACAATAATATTCCTTGATCATCCCTGATAACCTTCATTGGGACATATTAAAAACTTTTTTTTGAATATATACAAGAGGATTTTAGGACACACAAACACACACAAACACACACACACACACAAACACACACACACAGAAATATGTATATATATGTCACACTTTTGTCTGTATAGATAATTTCACCAAATTTTCAATGTGATGATCATTATTATTAATTTTAGAACATGTGATGGGTTGTTTTTCTCATTAATATTTAATTGGTGGGACAAATATGTTATCACTTTTTCATCATATATGAGTACACGACCAAATACCTTTTTGGATTCATCATTGTATCTCATAAATAATTCCCCACTAGTGGGTAATGTGAGCATAGGTGTAGTGATTATACTCTTATCTATATCTATAATAAATTAGTAACATTCATCATTACAGAACAAAACTTGACTCCCTTCAATGTAAGAATAAATATATGTCTTTAAAATTTTGAGAAGTTTCTCACAAATCATTTATAGTACCCCACTAATATAATGAAACTTATTATATCTATCATAACCATTGATCCAAGCCAAACATTTATTTCCTTTATTTTCTATAGATCTAATGATATCCCTTTTTTATTTATAACATTCCCTAAGAAAGGTAGTTGGTCAAAAAATCCCATTGATTTTACTTTTTATTAAAATTGTTCTTTTGTATGGTCTTTAGTTCAATATCAAAGTACCCCTCATGTTACTCTTTTATTTTAGAGTGGATAATAATATATGATATAAATACTACCATATATTTCTCAAGATAGCCCCTAAATAATCTATTAATTATGTCCATCAATATTTTGAGAGAATTAGTGAGTCCAAATGGAATAACTATGAACACATATTACCCATACTTTATATAAAAAATAGTCTCAGTGATATCCTCCTTCATTAGATTTACTTGATAATATCCTGACCAAAGATCCATCATAGAGAAGTTTTGGAAATGAAATATCTAAATGAAAAATTCATCAATATAAGGAAGATGATACTTTTTCATTATCATGATCTTTTTGAGCTCACGATAATCAATTAAAAGGCATATTTAAAAATCATTATACCTGAAAAATAGGTTAGGTATACCCCATTGAAATGAACTTGGATGTATAAATACTTTTTAGAGATACTCATTTAATTGTTTCTTTATCTCCTCAAGTTCATAAATTTTCCTCATATATGGATTCTTGGATATTATAAAAACTATGAATATGAGATTGATTAAAAAACTCACCATGTTTTCTAGGAGGAAGAACATGAAATTATTCATGAAACACGTCAGTTAATTCCCTTAAATTGGTAATGGAATCAAGGAAGGAATTTTCTTTAATCTCAATCATTTGAGATAGATAAAATTTTATGTATAGAGTTGTTATTAATTATAGAGATGTTGGTATGAAATAAGATTCATTATCCTCCTAGAATATATAAAGAATATAAGGGTGATTTTTTATATAGATGGTGAGCTCTTTCTCCTGGAAGTTTATGTTTACTCTATAAAAGAAAAGTTAGTCCATGCCTAGAATATCATCTAATGAAACTAAGGGGAGCATCATAGGGTTTTCTTAGAAGTTCATACTAAAAATATATATAGGGGAGGATTAATATACTTGAGATAAAATAGTTGATTATTTTTTCATCTTCCCTAATAACTTTACTTCTATGTGTTTAGGTGGTGTTTAAATAGTTCTACTAATATTTTGTTATATGGAGGAATTCATAAAATTATAATAAAAGTGTTAATTTGATATTATTTAATGAATAACTAGTATAACTATCATCACTTAATCATCGTGATATATATCAATAGTTTTGATCGAAAAATATCACCCTTTCTTTCTTGGACATATAGGTTTCTTTCATCGGATATCATTGACAACCCTTGAATTGGGGAATTGATTCATGTGGAATGATTGTCTCTTGTAGTTGGGACATTGGAAAATAGTCTGATGGTTTACTATATAATTCCTTTCTCCCATACCATTGGTTGGTTTCTCCCACATTCGGTTTCTAGCTTGGTTCCCTTCCATCCCATGCCTAAATAATTTTCTTTTCACCCTTCAGTTAATTTTTTGGATGCTTCTTCCCACACTTTTGAAAAGTCAGATAAAGTAATTTCTTACACTCGTGATATATTTCCATCACACCTCCAGAATTAAAACCCATTATATGCTTTTCATATCCTCACCTGTGACACCCTTGAGATTTGATAATCTCTATTTAATATTTTATGGCATATCTTATAATTTCCTCATCACTTTCAAAGTCTCAAATTTACAAATCATTTCAGAGACATAGTTTTACCACACAAAAGAAGAGGTAAGCCTTATTTTCAAGGGAGATGAGAAATTCAAAGGCATATAATTCTAATTTTTTTTTTGTTTTCTTCATACGCCTCAATAGATTAATCATAAATTTTCTTTAGGAAAATGAAACCACACATTATTTTTAGTTGGATATTAGAAATTAAATGTTTATTGAAAAATATTTTTTTAAATTCCTTCCACACCATCATATTGATCTCCTCCTCAGGCTTCATACATTTGACCAATTCCCACCATTCATCTACTTATCTATCTATATGATAAATATAAATCACATTATTTTGTTTCCAAAAGAAATGCAGGATTGACATGACCTTTCCAATGGTGTTGATAAATTTCTCCATGATTAAGGGATCTTAATTACTAGAAAAATTCAGAGTCCTTTTTCACATAAAGGTCTCAATTTCAAATTTTTTTTTATTAAGGGGATTTGGAAATTCCTCAATATTCAGATTTCTATTCAAATCCTATGTAAATTGGGAAATTATTTTCATGAATTTTAGGATTCAAAGTCCCATCGGGTTGGGCGTATCATTTGTGTAGTCGTCACATTTCCCATCACATTGGATGTTGATGAAATTCCTCCTATTTCTAGCCATTGAATGTAAAAAAAGGGAAAATTAGAGATATAAATTTTCTAATTGTAAAATATAAAAATAATTTACCACGAAAATTTAAAGGATAATTCATAAATGAAATATATTCTTTAACTTATGATTTTTTTTGCTTCAATCAATGTTATAAATGAACTATTTCCAAACATAAAATCTTATAAGAATTATTGTTCCTATAATAATGGTTAATAAGGATATAGTGAATTTGAAAATGAATATCCATTGTGATTATAAAACCATGTGTGCATTAGGGCCAACTGTTTTTCACTAGGTGATGATTGAGTCTATCTCAATGCACCCTTTTTAAGGTTATTATCTCTTGGTACATTCTTGGAAGAACAACATCCACTTCTAGTATCTATACCAGGATATGTTTTCAAGGAAACTAATTTATTTATACTTTAAAAAAATTTAGGGATGTTTCATAATGTTTGGCCTTATCCCTATTTCTTTAAAAAATGTTTTCTAATCCTAGTTACCAAAAATAACTAGTCTTTTCTTGGATACAAACTATGTTAAATTATAATTTATTACACCATAATTCGTGATTTATTACATGAAGATACACATAATACAACCCTATAATATCATGATACATAGTTTCATTGGTTTATTAGGTATATATAATAAAAAAATTCAAAATAAATAAAACAACATTTATTAAAAACTTATAACATGCACTTATATTCCATGGATCTTCCTAAACTACAAGGGATAACTTGGGGACGTACATAAGAAAGGGATGATTTATGAAGCCCAGTAAGAGAGTAAAAAATTAATAACATATGATAATGATATAAATTTTATACAATATGAATATCAAGGTAATATAATATGGGTTAGAATCAGAAACATGATCATCTAAGCATGATATATGTTTATAATATCATGGTAGCATAGTAATGTGACTACAACATAAAACATGACATCACAAACATAAGTCTAGGATAATTGATAACAAAACAAAACAATGTGTTACTATATAATCACACAAACACAATACATATAATATCATAAGATAAAAACATTACCTAATGCATTCGAGATTTATATTATTTTGGTCCCATACATCACCTTTGTATCATGTACATGTATAAGTGTTCCACATAGATATCATACATAAAAATAAATTCTTTCATAAATTTTAAACCCAAGATTATGGATTAATGATTAAATACATGTAAATACGAAATTAATGAATAATTTTCAAAACATGGTTAATAATATTGAGTGGAAATGGATATGGGTGTTCACTACCCAAATGTTTGGCATGAAAAATGGAAGGATTATTTCGGCAGCCTAACGAGTGTACTTAAAGGTTTATATAAGTGGTTAATGAGAGATAAAAGAGTCTATAATTACATTGGAATTATTATAAAAGAAATGGGTATGTGTAAAAACATTTCCCATTTATAATAGTTGGAAATCAAAAGGCATGACATAAAGAAGGTGCTTGAATAAATAGGAGAGGGAGATGATCCCTAACATTGAGAGGGCGCTTCTAAATACTCGGGGGAGATTTTTAATATCTTTGGGGTACCTTGGGAGGGATATAGATAGGAAATGTTAGTGTAACATTTTTCGAAATGAGTTTCAATTAATATTAATGGGTGGTTTGGGAGGTTTTATATAGAAAAGTGGTAGAGAATAATTTTTTTAATTTTCAAACACAGGATTTGGACTCCATATGATAATGTATTCAAAACAACAAACCATACAATGATATATCCAACATTTTCTTCCTAATATGGGTTTTTTTATATATATTTTATGGATAATAATATAAAATACACAAATAATTCACTTATTTATGTGAAAGTGAGTGTTGATTATAATTAATTTCTTTAAAAATCTTAAACTATAAAATTGGTTATGGAGGATTCATTAAGACATAATAAAATAGATTCAAAAATATGTTTTTTTAAATGTAATATATATGTTTGGTAATTTATACATTTTATTGAATATATTACATAAATTTTGTCTCATTATGATGTCTTAATACATACCATATATTTATATTGTATTTAATTTTTATCAAAACATCTGATTGCCTTAGAAAATTATGAAAAAATAACTATTTGATAATTTCTACATGGTGATTTCAAAAAATAATAATTTTTATTAAAATAATTATTTCTATTTTATAAATTAAACTGTTAAATCTAAATCACCATTTATTGATCAATACTAGGTTTTTTAACAATAATGGTTTTTATGAACCTTATAAAATTAACATGTCACTTTAAAAAATATTATTTTTATGTATATATAAAAAAATTTATTTAATGATAATAATTAATGAAAATCAAATTTATTTCATAAATTCTAGAATTCATCAAAAAGAGTGTTTTTATTGAAACCAAATATTTCCCAGAACTAAAATTTTTGAATCATCATATCTAAATCTGGTTTTTAAAAACATATTATTTAATCTTATAAAAAGTTATAACAAAATGGGAATAAATATAATAACTATTTTATAGATAATATAATATAAAAATTCATACAATTAGGTTCTAGATACATATCATTTTATTATACCAGCTAATTCTCTAAGGGTAAGGTGTGTGATTTTCAAATTTTCTTCGATTGGTTTGGCAAATAAGGTCGGGGTTGTGATATCAATGAGCTTGAACATATCCTATAAATAGTTTCCCTTATGCATTAGTTGTTGGATGTCATCTTGGAGATGGTCAAGATCAAATCCCAGTGATGATATCTCCTTTATAGGCTCTAATAAATGGGATTCGTAATGTATGATCCAGTTATCTGGGGTCATTACATCTTTTTTGTGTCAAATGGACATTATCATAACTCTTAAAATACTAATATAAATGGTCACTTTGCAAAAGATATATTATAAATTTATATAATAACTTATGGTATTTTATATCTAAACACCATACCAATGTCCAAAATAACCAAATTAGTGCATGTGTTTTCTACAATATCATTTCTTATTAAGACATCAACTTATTTAGAAATGGAATTTAATTTATAAAATTTTTATTTGTTACAGAATATGTGTGATATCCAATAATCTAATTTCAATTATACCTTTTCTACTAAAATTTACTTTATCCGTCATTCCTAATAAACAGTAGTTTCATATTTTAAATTTTTTATAATTAAATAAGTCCAAATATCCACTTCTATAGTGTTTGTGGATGACTTTCTAATTTATTGGTCCAATGATAAATTCAAACGGTTGGTGGGATTAAGATCAAATGAGCCCTTATTATTTTAAATTTTATGTGTAGGATTATCCATATCTGAAATATATATACTATTTTCTAAATTCCGAATTTCATAAAACATTTTAGTCTTATATATAGAAAAAATATTACTCTTAATAATGAATGAAAATCTAATCTTGTACAAGTAAGACTGAAAAATAAAATTTCATTTCATGGATTAAGATAACATTTTTTCGAGCTATGTTTTTTAATGTATTAGTGTCTACGATATCTTTTTTTGGTGGATTTATTTTCGGAATATTTTTATTTAGTTATTTTTTACCAAGGATAGTTTTTAAGGTTTAAGTGATCTAGTTTTTTCATGGAATTTTTTTCCATTTTTTGTTCTAGTTTATTAGTTTAACTCATAGGTGATTCAATTAGAAAGTTGTATTATTGGTGATAATCTGATAATTGATCCGCATGTAGATCAGGGTGAGGTCCTGGAATTATTAGGGTGTAGTGTTTCCATCCTTATAGATCTGTGATTTGAAATTTTAAATGTTGGGTGATTAATTTAAATATGGGGCTTTTCTAATAGGGTTTTTTGTATTGGTTCCCATGTAACTGATTAATGTTTTTTTCATACTATACCAGGAAATGTATTTTAGGGAAGGATTTTATATAATCATAGTTTTCCCATTCCAGAACTAATCCACTTAGTAATGATGGATCGTATGTTTTGAATTCCAATGTTTTAACTCTTACTCCATTGTCATCAAAAACATAATTCACCTTTTTCAATTTCATTAGATATTTGAGTCTTTATCAATAAAAAAATATGTATAATTCACTCTATAAATATATTACCCATGAATCTAATTTAGTCAAATTGAATTCTATAATAGTAGTATCCAGAAGCATAGAAAATCCATATTTAAGAACACATCTCAACCAAATATACCAATATAAAAAATTATAATTAAATATTAAAAGTTATTTAAAAATTATTATCATGAGTTAATCCCTAATCTACAACAAATACATATCTATTTGTGAGTATCATGTGTTATATCTTATCAACAAAGACATCAAATGAATGTACTCCCACATAAAATGATAACAAATATATCATATACATTTAGTGTGAAAAGACCCATATTTTAATATGTTTTTCATCTCTTTGTCATTTTCCCCATTAATTATAAATTTATGTAGGAAAATTTTTTAATCATAGCAGTTGTTATTCGTAGATAATTAAATAGATAAATTTTTATCCAAATCCATCATCTACATTTACTTCACACAATTCCTCAAGTAACCAAATCCTATACGTGTCTCCCAGTTAGTGTAACCAAATTAAAACACTAAAATTATGTTTATAACAAAAGTAATAGCACACATTATTTATTTCCCTATTATAAGATAATATAGGGGAATCCGAATTTAGCATGACATACCTAGTTGGATGATTGTGGTCTAGAAAATTATTGCTTTGGAATGAATCTCTCACATAGTATTATATGGTTTTTTAATTTAATATTATCACTATCATATGTTAAGTAATATAAATATAAAATTCATAACTGTTTAATTATATGTAATTTTTATTATCTCATGATTTATTTTTCTTTTTTGAATGATTCTAATGATTTAGTTTTAGAATCCCTATTTCATCCATCAAATTGATGTGTTCATAGAAAATTATTGTGTAACTATTAAGAAAATCCTGAAGAATTGTTTTATATATCCAAAATAGATGAAAAATATATTCATGCATAAGTTATATGAACTCTCTATATAATTTTTTAAAAATTAAATGAGATTTATAATATCCAAAATAGTATGTTTAGGGCTATAGATAGGTAACCCACTCCTTTATAGAATAAGGAATAATCCTCTTCGATAGTGGGAAGTCTTACCAAAAACCCCTCTACCCCATCATCCCTTACTCATGGTAAAATCTAATTCTTTATAACTATAAAACATATTACATACAAACTATTCCCGAAAACTAAAATCAATTTTATAACTGTTATAAATAATATATGTATATATGGATTAAAACTAAATATTATTTTATTGTTCCAACCATGTAATGAATTGAAAATAATTGTCTTATTAGAAATTTATCTAATGAATTTATCACTCACAAGATTCATAATTCATAAATATTTTATAAACATGAATATTCAAATGTAATAAATAAATAAATAAAACAATATTTTTTTTATTTTCTAAAATATGAGGTTTAAATATGAACTTTTAATATTTATTTTAGGATTAAAAATGTTATTTCTATAATTATTAACACATATGAATTATAATATTTAAAAATCCATAATAAAATACATTAAAAATAAAAAAAATTACACATTTTAACCTATATCATATTTTACCACTAAAAATAGGAATTATCAGTCAAAATTAAATGATATAAAAGTATAAATGTGTATATCAGTAATATTCAATTATATAAATATAATCATATTCTATTATTTATATCATCTCTTATGAATGGTTACATCATAAATCTCTTATCATATAATAAGACATCATCAATGTTATATCAATATTAAGATGCTGTGTTTTCCAAAACCCAGGGGCCAACCATATTTTATGATATCAAATATCATATCATAATAAATTGTTCAAAACTATAATTTTTATAAATATTATACTTTATTATATGTTTTAATCATGTTCATTGAAAAAAATTAAATAGAATAATTTTTCTGTATCATGTTTTATTATAATTAATCAAATGTTCTTTTAAAAACATGTTACAAACAAAACAAGAAGATTAATGTGCTAATTAGTTAAGGAACAAGCCTCTTATAATAATATATTTTAAGGATATCATATAATGATCATATTCAGTAGAATAAACCCATTGATCCTTATTCTCTATTAAATAGGCACAACATACAAAAAATGATGAATAAAAACAAGAATAAATGTGTTGTCAAATCCTCTATCTTGGCTCTTGGACACATACCTGATGGATACCACCAAAAAAGTATCCAAATGCCTCTTGCCTTAATAGTTGATACACCAATCAATGAATCCTTGATGAAAATATGAATATATAAATCTATAAAAAGGTTCATAGTTCTTTTTTTTAAAATTTTTATTGAATAAATAAGGGAAGATAGATCATCTTTAACATGTATGCACCACGTTTTTCAAATAAAATGTATCACATCCCTTTTATGGACACCCCTTGGAGTATTTAAGCACTAGAGCATCCACTTACATCTCATATTATTAAATTATTACTACTCATTACATTTATATTCATTGAACACTTAATGAATGTTCAGGTCTCTGAAAAATCACCTAATGAATCATAACAAATGTAAAGGAACAGGAAGAGCTTGTAAGTGATGAATTCATGTGCATCACAGATTATAATCCTTTCATATAATACAATATTTGAAAATAGAATAATATTATACTGATTTACAATACATACATATCATATCCTGTGATATTCACCATATGAAAATAATATCTTACTAAATGGGTATAAAAATTTCTATGATATAACATTATTTATATGGAATAACAAGCAGTCATTACTAATTTCTAGGAAAGGGTTTATTAATGATAAAAAATTATTGCACATGGAATTGAGGGGAATTTTCAAAAAAACCATAAATATGACCTGGGTGGTTACATAGAAACTAAATGAAAATAAGGTTGTTCACTCTACTAAAATGGTTCCATTTAGATTAGTTGATGAAACCATTAAAAATATATATATAATAGTTTGATTGATGATGACACAAGAATAATAGATTTAAAGCGGGGTTATTAAAATATGGATGTTCAATAAGGATTTAAAAACCATAAATTTTTTGCCACTATTTGTTGATACTAATTTCATATATAATTGATATTACATGGAATGATCTGGCTAAATGATTCCCTAAGATAGATGGAGTTAAAATAGAAACACTAATTAAAGATCATCGTGAGTTTTTTATGCTCATGTTCCTAGAGTAAATAAACAGTTTACCCACTTTTATTTATATTAATGGGTCCAATGATTATTGATTTAATTTTTATAGGGTTAAATATTTGTCATAATAATATTTGAATATTTTTTTATTCTCTATATTTTTCATTGAATTAGAAGGTAAAGACTAGTAAGTTAATACTTTAATATTACCTAGGAATCCCTTTATATGTTTTCAACATTATAAATATTTATAGTTTAAGGTCTTTCTGATTATAGGAGAACAAAATGTATAAATTTTATGATCATTAAATCATTTTCTAAAGTTCAATAAGTTTAAATTCATATATATTGGACTAAAATGGTTTATTATTGTTTAAATTCATTGTTATTAGACCATTGGTGGTTTATTTCTCAAAAAAACATAACTAACCTACAATTAATTGGATACCAAATTATAATTTTATAAAATATATATAAATAAATATGACGATTAACCCATAAAGAAGTCCTTTATTTTTTAATGGTTCTATGTTTTATTGGATCTATATGAATAGAAATAATTAATCAATTTTTGGGAACCAAATATTATCTAATTTAGTTTTTTGAATCTGTTTTTCACTCTAAATTCTATATAATATAATGAAGGGAAAGGCTTAGAAAGTAAAAAATTGACTTTTTTTAGTGTATATTATTTGGTATTTCATTTTAAAAATAATTTGTGTATTTTTATTTTATATTTTAACAGCCTTCTAATTACAATAATACCTGATGTTTAAATATTATTTTCAGGGAAATTTTTCGAAGGGATATTCATTTTTTTTCAGGCATCTTTGACCATGATTGAGGTGTCATATCCAATGATAAGGGCCAGAATTACTCCAATGTGTATGATGAATATTACTTGAGATAAAGACCGTCTTGGAGAAATTTTGCCTAATGATTTAGGACTCATTCCATATTTGGTGATCGAAACATCATTGTGTATCATATAAGAATATGAATAGGGTCACATAATGTATTTTTAAGGGATGAAATATGTGATCCTAACATGGGATTAATAAAGGAAAAAATTATGTGAATTTGTGAGCCCATGCACTAAGATGGTAGTAATATTGGAACAAAAGTGTAATTTCTATCTGGTTCTAGGATATGATATCTAAATTTCATTACATATCCTATAAGAATATGAGTCAAGATTTTTATATTCCATGAAATTAGAATTTTATGATTTCCAAATTTATGAATGCTTAGGAATAACCAACATATTTTGAAAACAAAATTGATACTATCTTTTAACATGGAATGGGATGAAGGATAATTTTATGTACTCACCAAAAAATGGTGGATCCATGTTTAAATATATGGTTTTTCAGTGAAATTAAAATATATAGAAACTGTAATAAATGAGGATATCATAAACTCTGATGGATTTAATGATGTATGTTTTGTTTCTTGATTTAGTATTGGTGATCAGAACAACATTGAATATCCTGTAAGAATAGGTATCAAGACACATGTAGTTCTAATAAGATGGTGGATCTATACTAGTGAAAGATTATTGATGAAAACCTAGCATAAATGAAGATACTATACATTATGATCTCTTACATATATATATATATCACTTTATAAGGGAATCAATTTAGGTGAAATAGACTACTCCAAGTAGTTTGAGGTCATTCTTGGTAAACCAATCCATGGAGTTTATGGTAATTCAAGAATGGACACTCAATTAATTTTAGGTTTATGAATGGAAGAAATGATATATAGTTTAATTTTATTTTGGGTGGAACACGCCTTATAGTTTAGGATTATATGGTAGGGATCAGTCCATACAGTTTACTCTCATGTGAGTTAGAGGAATACATGAAGTTTAAGGTCTTGTAGGATGTACTCTACTCCATACAGTTTGATTTCAAGATGTGATGACCGTAGTTACACTATTTAGGGTCTTATGAAAAGGATTTATTCCATGTAGTATAAATGCAGGTGATAAGGTCATATAAATTAAAATTTTAATTAGAATGTGTGATACTTTTTTGTTAACGTGATGATGAATTATATGCATGTTTCACAGATATTGGGATGCATAAACTCGATCAGGCATTTATGTATATTATTTTGAAACTAATACTTAAATTAAAATCATCCTTAGATAGTACTAAATATGAGTTAGTATTAAGTATTATAATTTGGATTAAATTTTTAAACAGCCTCTTCAGGTTTCCTAATCACTTGAAACTTCATAAATTTATTATTTAAGAAATATATGAATTATACATCCACCATCTCAAAGTAAAAAAAAAGTAAACCTTATTTTATTTATCATTAATAAATTGATTATTCTGATTCCTTGATAAACTTTTTCTGTTCTTCCCAAGGTTCTTTATTGCCTTAAATTTAGTTTTGAGTATCCCCAACTCTGTAATCCCTTAAACTACCAACTTATGACTCCAATACTCAAAATTGGAGCACTCTTGGTTGGCATACCATAAATATTTATGTATGGGAAGTATATGTAATAACCCATCAAATTATCATCCTTGGTTCTATTTATCCTTCAGATATTTATCATATTATTCTCTAAATAAAAGGGGAAGTACCCAAGAACGTTCCCTACTCGAATGGCCTAAAGGACTTATTTTAATTCATTTTTGATTGCTCTCTTTTAAGGGTAAAAGGGGAACCCAACATTCCATGTAGGTTTTGCGACATTACCTAACCCGAAGGTCTTAGATGAAATCATCTAGACTATAACTACTTGAAAAACTCCCTCTATAACATCTACATCATGATTTCATCTCTCCGCCTTCAAATGTCTATTCATCTAGGATTCCCATGCATTCAAATGCTGGTCTCTATGGAAATTGGAATAACATAACTTTTTTTCCAAATATTTTTTCTCTGTTCTGGTGAATGTGAATAATCTAATTCCTCATATAGAGATTATTCCTTATAGATTCTTCTTGGTACATTAAATAAAAATTACATGTGGCTTGAATTCCTTGAGGTGTCTCGAAGTCATTGAGGTGATACAAATGCATTGATGTATATCGTACGTCTTTCTAGACCAAAGGACTTGGCAGCTGGAAGGCCTTGAAGGACTTGATGACCAAAAATGTTGCCCAAAATCCCAAACTAATGAATAATTCTGGATGTTACAGTACCGAACCATACCAGCTACAGAACCTACTACATTTTCTACAATAGTAATACTATAGTACTTTTATAGTGCTAATCTAGTGGCCTGGAAATATGTCTCTTCCCATACTTGATCTCAGGTCTCTTGGATACACTTGATGATTATGCCTCAAGATTTTTCTCTAATTATAAGGAATGTACCATATTTCAACTTCTCTTGTTAGGTTAAAAATATTATTTCCCAACCATGCCATAGATATATTTTTTTAGTATGAGTAGATTGACTAATTTAGTATCTAGGTTGTAGTTTTTCATCCCTAATAAAATATAAGAGGGTTTTAATTTGTTAATGGTTGAATAATTTATAGAAAATCTCACTTAATTGAGAATGTGACTATCTTGGGGACAATGTGGTGTCCACTGAGGTTGGATGATGTCTAAAATGAACCTGATGAGGGGGATGTGATATGAAAATACCCCTACACTATGGGTTGGGATTTTTAATTTAATGGATAAACTTTGTAGAATATGTTTACCATTTCATCATATATTGAATATTCCTAATGATATAATGGGGATATTATCTATTGAATAGGCCCGTTGTAATATGGTTTCAACCAAATTTCTCATTTTTCCATGATAAGATGAATGTTTTATTCTTGTTAAGATGTTTTAACCAGTGAATATAAATCTCCATACTAGAAATCATTGAATGGGGGAATTCTTGAAGGACCCTGGGACACCCTGAGAGGGGAGGGGTGAATCAGGGTGACATCTTTTTCTTTTTAGTGTGATGGATCTTTTTCCCACGTTGGTATGAACTTATTGAACCTGTATGATGAATATGATTAGAAAGCAAACATTCACATGCACAGAGAAGGCACATCACTTTTTATTTGGTTCACTACTAAGGGCTACGTCCAAGGAGCATACGACGACAAGTTGTCACTCGTACCAAATTCAACTAATCTTCACTAGCTATTGATTACAAAGGTTTGGGAACAATAACTTTGTCCCAGGCTCACAACCTTTTCAAAGGATTATTGATAGCTCACTTCTTCCCTTGGGTCACTCCCGTTGACTCCCCCTGGATCACTGCCCTTAGGTGAAGTCCCACTCAGTTTATAGACGTGAAGGTCTCTTCATCATTTCATAAGAATGCATCCTTTATTGTATGTAGATGCTCTGTTGAAGTCCAACTCTCACTAGAAGACTAATATAACTTTGCGATGAGGGTACTGGGTGATCTTCCAGCTTTCGTGCAGCTTCAAAAGGATAGATGAACTTTAACAACCCTAGCGCGCTTATCCAAGCCCGGTGCCCAAGTTTCAATACCGGCACGCAATTCACTTGCACGGTACAAATTCAGAGCGCAGGTGACACCAAACTACTTTTGTGAAACTTCCTCCTTCAACACCAAACTTGCGCGACGTTTCACCTTTAATTTCCCAACTGCCTTGGTCGCACAGCCAACAATTGATGCACAGCCTCTACTTGCGTGACCCAATAACCACATGCACGACTCTACCACTTGCGCGACGAGAGATCGAAAAATATCTAAGTCTTGAAATTCATTACAAATGAATAGGGGGTCCTCTATTTATAGGCAAACTGGACCCCCTACACGGTGGCGCGCAAGTCTTCCCTCGGCGCGCAGGTTCCGGCACGCAGCTCATCCTCCCTAACCTCTATCGGGATACACACTTGCACGACCTACACAAATACTTGCACAACCTTATTTCCTTTACCATATTTTTTCGTTATGATATTGAAAAACAATAGGTGCATAGGTTTCCAGTCCTCCTAGGCATCGACGCCCAAGTATCTTCACGGTGCGCAGGTCACTTGCACGACCAGCCCAAAACATGTGCGGACCTTATCCCTTTGCCATTTTTCCATGTTCTGATCTTGAAAAACATATGGCGCGCAAGTTTCCTCTTCATAAAGTACACAGAGCGCAAGTCTCTTTGACAAAAACACTTTTCTCCATTTGTCGATTTTTAGGCCCAAAAATTTGGCAAACACTGGGAAACGGCGCCACCTTCAATACTGTTGTCTGCTTGAACTGTATGATCTCTTTGCGGGTACACATTCGGAACGTCCACTGTTGATTAACAACAAACACAAACCATACTCCAAATCATGCAAAGAAGACCATGGTTCCAACAATTATTTCCTAAATCAATTTAGTATTAATTTTCCAAATATTTCAATTCCATTAATATAAAGAGGTTTTTTTTTTGTTCAGTAATGATATCCCTAATAATTTAAAGTGGTTTATAGGAGGATAAAATGTTGATTCGCTTTTAATTTCTAGTGATATGGTAGGTGGATAAGGATAAGTGTTCATGTGGTGACCCTAATGATTGGTTCTGCATTTTGAGGATTTTTATGGGATCATTTCATGATCTTTGAAAACAAAAACAAAACCATGTATTCGCTAATATATATTCAAGAAATAATCATGCAAGTAAAAAATAAAAACACATCATACCCAAAATGTATGTGTAGTATAATTAATATTTTTGTAGAAATCAAGATAAATATTAATAAAGAATCAAGAACCTAATAAAAACCTATGAAGAGGTTAAACTATCTTGAGGATCCCATATCATATCATTGGAAACATTGATCATTGAGGGAATGTTAGTTCCTTTACCAATTGAAAAATAATGACCATGGAAGAAAAGAAGGCCGGATATGGAATGCAATAAAGAGTAGTAACAAATTTAGAAGGATCATATTCTTTGATAAGCATCCTTTATTCTTTTTATTTAATGAATAACATTAAAATATCTCATGTATATGTTAAATCTCATTGAACTTCTGTGTTACTTCAAATTGGAGTGTTATTTGTTAAACATTTCAATGAATTGTGTTATTTCCAAAAATAATCCATCTCATGGATTAAAAATCAAATAAATAAATAGATGAGATAGATTTCATGCAAGAACTGCCTATATTATATATATATATATATATTATACATCATGATTGAGGGAATTTATAAGATACCATAACACTCAATGGTAGGAGTGAATTTTAAGATATAATTTGAATCTCATATATATTATATTCAGTTATTCATTTGATTCATAATTCATTTATAAATTTAATTCATATCATTATTTATCATTCAAACCATTCATAACATACGAATAAATACTTTTAGTGTAGTTCCATAAATCTCCCACTTCTGCTAAAGTCCTAATATAGTGTCATACAAAACATCACAACACTCTATAAATCTTATAAAAAACTATTTTAGGTATACATTATCAAACACTCTTTATTTTAATATAGAAAAGTTTTCCAAAACAAAACCGCTATCGAGAATTCTAATAGTGGGAACCTATGGTCTTTGATAGTGTTGAAACAAATGAAACCCCCTTTTCTTATATATATGAAACGAGTTTCCTATAGAAATGTGTATGTGAAACATGAGCTAATAAGGGGTCTGCTATGATCTCCATTGAACATAATCATATCTCATACAAACATTTACACCAACAGGTATGTCATATACATCATATGTATACCTATAAAATTTATTTTCCCATGACATCAAGTAACCACTAGACAAGGAACAATATCAATCTAGTATAGTTTATCTCATAATTTCTTGATTTTATAAAAAATCAAGTCCTTGTCAATGAATATATCTTAATCAATTCATATTTAATATAAGAACATCATATATCCCTCTTTAAATAAGCTAAAAACATCTCTTGTGAATGAACTAATCATGACCATGAATTTCTTTAAAGTAATTCAATCATGGTAAAATGTATTTTCTCTTCATAAAAGTGGTAAAATACCATCTTCATCATTACCCAACAGATATTATGAACCAAAATATACCCAACACCCCTGGATTATATATGCATTAATTGATTGTATAATAAATGTTTCAATGTACGATGGTTACCACATTAGGTGTCTCACTAACATCACGTAAGAATAGTTGATAATAAGTATACACCCATAATTATATTTATGACTATAATAAATTTAATGAGTTGGATTAGTCCATATAATAAGACTCCATGTATTATCACATGATTCTTCTATACATGGTAATATTAAAAAATCATCACATTTCATACTACATTGTGGTGATCATAATTAGAAGCAACCCAAATTCTTATTTTTATGGGATATTATCATTTCACTATTCATGTAAAGTAAAATATATCACAAATGAATAATAATAAATGGATATTACATTTCTTATAAATACATGATATCTTATTCAATATTTAAATATATATTAATTATAATATAAAAAGAGACTCTTCATAACCTTCATAGTATATTTGAGGTAAAAAATTCATAATTATAAATTAAAAATTTACATTTTTTAATCTCTATAATATAATAAAATCACCCCTCTCAAAGGAATCTCATATAAGATCATATTTGTTAAGGTTTTGTTTGGATATTTTATGACATTGGTGTTCCTTTTCATGAGTGATAACCTTATTTTTAACTTAGTAAATCTTGAATAATCCCCTAATCTTAAGAACCATGAGTAGATTATAAATTTTTTCTAGATACAAACAACATACCATGTGGCATCTGATGTGGAGATATACGCCAATCCAGTTATTGAGTCTTCCATGGTGGATGGCTTGGAAGTATTTCAAATAATAGATCTACCATTTTCACACCCACAATTTCATTTTTTATATACATAATCGTCTGTTAATAAATTTTTCTCACAATTCATTGATCGTTCATTTTTGTTGTTTTTAGTTTTAGGACTCCCATTTTGGAATTTTTAAATTTGATGTTTTTAGACTTTGTAGTTTCATGAGTATTTAAAAGGTTAATGTATCTCAATAATAAAAACATTATAAGTAAAACCTCTACTCACAATATGTAAATGTAACATTAGTTACACTTACACATCGCCACACCTACATATGAGTAACATAGAAAAAGGGTAAGGTAGTTTTGATTCCTAAGATCATACACTAAATCCTATGAGGTTGATTGATTGAGAACCCCTTTCCCCTAATGCCTAAAGGGAACACTGGTTACCCTTAAAGATAATAGAAACTATATAAGGGTATCTTTGGTGAGTTTATATAACAACTAATGAGGGATAATCCATGGAGGCTCGGTTCTGGGTGCATCATGACACAAACTCAGATGTTATTCTTTGTAGGTTTGGAATGAGGGACTTATCACTCTACCCCCTGGTGGTGCACCGTAGAGTATACTATGTTTTATATCCTAGAGTTTTCCATTGTAGGGACATCATTTAATACCACCCTGGGATACAGAGTTGTGTACCCCTTTATAGTATTCCTTGAAAAACTAAAAATGTAAAATTACCCCAGTATCAAATCCCAAACTCATTAATTTTCTCAATATATCAAACTCCATCACCCCACTCAAACATCCATTTCATCTTACCCACTTATCATAGGTCATTTTTGGTATGGATTTTCTTCAGGATCTTCCATGAATACACTATGTAAGATCATATTCTCATTTTTGTAAAAATAATCCTTTCGTATTTCTTTATTTCCTCTTCTACATTATTCCGGACATCCTATGTTTTTATATATATAAACCTAAATGATATGGTTTTAAATTATAGGTCTTTTGGGTGTTCTATGATATTTTATTCTTTTTTCTTATAGTTTAAATAATTTCCAAGTGTTCTAGATTTTTTGAGTATGTGGGTTTTTATCCTGTTCATTATTAGACTAACTATTAGTTTTTGGATTTTTTAATTATTTGATTAAATGTCATTGAAGATATTATATTCTATTTTTAATCTTATTTTTTGAGTTATTTTTTTAAATTAATCTATTGTATGATTTAGAACTAGAAAGAGCAAGTTTTAAGTTCAAATTTAAACTAATTAGCAAATTGTTAATTAAAATAAAATGATTAATAATTGATGTGGTATTAACTAAACCTCATGGGAAACCCTTTGTTATTAGGTAGGTGAACCTATATTAGGATGAGGTCCATCTAACTAGTTATAATGTTTCAATGACTAGTGATATACTTTCATGTGAATCTCATTGATATGATGAAGTAGTTATAGTTTCATTCAACAAATTCGGGGTCTCCTTAATTATTGTTGTTGAATTAAAACAATCCCCTATAATATTTATTATGGAAATTTGGTCCCATGTTTATGCTTTAAAAATTATTATTTATAAGATTTTATTCTCTCTCTTTTTATTTCATACATCCTCAATACCACAACACTTATTTTATTACAAAATATAAAAAGGTTATTTTGTATATTTATTTTCAAACTAAAATTATTTATCTTTTCTAACAAAGAAATTTATGTAGAAAAAATGGAGAGATCCTACTAGAATTGTTTCACACACCCTTCATACAATATTTGGTGAATGAAAACCTTGTCATATTTGATGGCGTAAAGGGAGATACACCACTATGAGGCAATGGGTACTCATGGTATTTTTGATTAGTTATGTGGTGGAGACATGGTGGTTGGTTGATTATCTATATCACCTATATATGGGTATCTAGTAATTTATTTAAATTTGGTATTTTTTGAATTCTATGAACATCAACATTTTATGACCGTACTAGTTTCCCATATATTCTGTTTTATTTTTTGATTGATGATTGTACAATAATTTTCATATTTGTGGCATGTGGTTGATTTAATTTATGTTCTTCCTTTATTTATTTCATATTATAGTTGATATTATCTTTACCTAGGTAATGACTTACTACATTACGGTCATATAAATTCAGGTTCTTAGTTTTAACCAAATAAATAAATCCCTCTATATGTGAAATAATATCCAATGTTGTGTTCTTTAATTCTTATTAATTATTTTCCAGCCTTTGTGGGTCAAGAATTTGATTCGTGCCAAGTTACAGACTAACTCGAGTACTCATTTCAGGGGTATCCCAAATTAGTTCATCTAGAAATTGTTTTAGAGTATTAGGTTTTTTGTTTATGATTTCTAGGGTGTTTTATTAAATAGTAGATATAAGCATTAGAAATATGGAGGTATGTATGATGTATTATCTATCCAACACTCTTAATGTCAACACTTATTATTACCAGGGAATGTCGGGATGCTTCATTGATGTTTTTGATTTAATACATCCCTCCTAATTAGGTATACTTTATATCTAAAGGATGTTTTAAGTTAAAATATTATATATATAAGAAGGTTGTGAAGGGTGTAAATTGTTCATTAGGGTTTGGAATCTAAAAAATATGTGGTTATTATATATTTTTTATTTATAATTTATTCTTATTATTTTATATATATTTTTTTAGATTTTTATGATTAATATCAGTTATTCATATAAGGTTTGAAGTTCCATTCCCATAATTAATTTGATATCTAAACTAGATTGAGGTTATTTCCATCGAAAGATATTAATATTTTATTATTCATAATTTTATTTCCTATATTGTGAATTTTGGTTATATGATTTTAAATATATCGTAAAAATGGATTCTAAAGTAAACTTAATTATTTAATATCTTTACGTATAAAATTATTTTTGAAAATAAAAATTAATTTATGTTAAATTAGTGATAAGTTTTTTAAAATGGTGTTTAATAGGTATATTAGAAAAAAATAGTGATAAGTTATTACTTCTCATTTATAAGAGTTGAACTAAAATTTTCTATTATTTTCATGCATATCTATATATAATATGGTTACATAATTCATCTCAATAAAATAATAATAATAATAAAACCTTTGATTTATAATTAAATTAGGATTTCTATAAATGGATTTTTGAGAAAAACCCTTGGATTTTAATTGATTTGATCATAGTGTATAAAATATTAAATGAGTTCAAGGTAATGTAATATATTTTCAATACTTATGGTGAAATTATAAGTTACTCATATTATTATGTTTAATATTTATTCTTATGAGGTATTTTAACTTGTTGCATGATGTGTTTTGAAATTTGTTATAGTGAAATTATATCGAATGGGATTGTATACGTGGAGTTTCCTTGGTTGAATTTTAAAAGTTGTTCTTAATTTATCTAGGTTAATTTACTAAGGAGTTCCATAAGAATAGTTTTATAATAGTATAAATATTTTTTCTAATTTAATAATTCATTAAATTTATGTAACTATTTTAATGAATTATCCTTGTCCACAACTACAATTATTCAAGAAGAATTTTCAACTAATTAAATCATGACTGGTGGACTTCATAGTAATGGGTTGACTTATAATGGGAGTCCATATAATGATATAACACACACATCAATATAATTGTCACTAAATTAGTTGCACAATTTCAGCTAAACATCTTATTTTAGTGGAAAACTAATTCAAAATGTGTTCCCCTTTTATTTTATGAGTCGATGTGATTAAACTATAATTAAATAATGTATCCTATTAGTATCTGATATTGATTATTTTTTACTATATTGGTTTCAAAAACCCATGAGATTCAAACTTGTAGAGGTTATGTTTCTTGAAGTATCATTGGGTTAAGAAAAAGTCTAATTATCGTATTTAAAAAATAGAAAACATTGAAACTTTTTAGGTATATCTAAATTACATATTTAAAATTATACCTTATGTGGAAAAGTTTTTTGAAAAAACCATATCATTACAGCCTTATAGTGAAGTTTCTATCAAGGATAACCTTGTTGGTTCACATAGTTGTTTTAATAGATATTTTTTTCAAATTTATCTACGAGTTTTGATTTAATTAAATTAGTAGAAACATTTAATTTTCATAAGTAATTATATTTTAATAAGTATTTCATACTGAGTAAAACCATAAAATGGTTTTAAAAATATTTAAATCTTGAGTAACATATTTATTATTCTTTTTTTTATTTAATTGATTTATTTATGCAAATTTTTTATTGTACCTTTAAAAAATTCAAATCAAATTTTGATTAGTGTATTATATTGGGTATTTTCTTCTAGTTTAACATTATGGGAAGTAAGTATCTTAATATCAATATTTTTTTAATGAATTCTTGGGTATGTTAATTTCAAAAGTAAGTTTATCAAATTTTGTGTTTAATTTTGAATATTTTATTTTTTTAATGTATAACCTTTGAAGACAAAATAAAATTTAAAATTAGTCATCCTTATAACCTAAATGTTCATTATATACTATATTTAGTTTTTTATGATGGAAGTATCTCAAATTACATTTTGTAAAAATATAGTTAAAATTATATCTTCTATATCTTATGTGAATAGTTTACTTAAATTAAAAACATCGATACATTCATAGATTTTTTAACTATGTTTTTTATTATTGACAAAAATATTGCGGTGTTTTATGGGTTCCAAAAGGACATGTAAATTTTTATGTATATATTGGACTTTAACCATTTTATCCTTAACATATATGGGTTTAATTTATTCCTCTATTAATTATAATATTTTATAAGGATGAAATTGAATGTGTTATTTTATATGAAACCTATTAGCCTTTGTCCTACATGTTTTACATGGTTCTACGACTTACCTTAGTTTTAATTAATTTGGATATATGAATGGATGATAGCAATATAGAGGATCATAGAACCCTATTTGATTATGGTATTTTGTAGTTGTGTGGGGGTGATTTGGTTTGAAATAATCATTTGTTTGGAATGGTTTTTTTATATATTTATTTTTCATATAAACATGAAACACAGATACTTGGTTTTAAGAAATAATACCTACTCCATTTTTTAATTTTGTTTCATTTTTTACTTATATTGTTTTGAATAATTCCGCCCCATTTATTATATGTATGTGTTTATATGTTTTTGATATATTAATGTGATGTGATATATAAATTTTTTATGACTTGGAAATTGTGCTATTTTGGTTTCCAAAATGAATAAATACTTTTTCCAAAAAGAATTTTCGGATCTAAAAAGAGGTATGATTTAGTTTGTGTAGACTTATTTACATTTCATTCTACCCATTTTTATGAATGATTAAGTTTTTTATAGGAATTTCGTTTTTATAAATATGTTTTAATTTTTTTTAATTTTTTTAATTGATACGTCGTTGAAGAAACTCTTGTTATAAAATCTTCATGAGTTTAAATACTCATTTTCATGATATTTGGTTTTTTTAATATGATAAAAGGAAAATATGGTGGGGATAACCCCACCAATACTAGATTATATAATAAATAGTTCTAGTAAGTTAAAAATTGGGATTGATGATTAAATAGTTGGTCTTTTAATTTAAATTTTATAGTATCATGATTATATTATATTTATATCGCTTAAAGTCCAATTTTGTTGGTTAAGATTTAATTGTTTCATTAATAAAATTTTATTATGGTTATTGTTTCTCAATTTCTAAATGATTTGGTATATAATTCTCTGTGAAAGGGATAGAGATCCTCAGGGTTATGATATTATAAAAGTAATAATATTTTTTATGTTGTTCTGAGAACTCTCTCCATGTGTTTTTAAATTATATTATTTTGATTTATTTATGTTTTATATAGTGATTTATCTTACTTAGAAGTCCGAGGGACTTTTCAAGGGGGAAAAGTGACATACTAGAAATAATTGTCTCATCCATAGTGTAATTTTTTAAGTAATCAATCTTTTTTTCCATTTTTTTCTAATAATTCATTGATCATTCATTTTTTGGTCTTTTATTTCTCAAACCCCATTTATAATTTTTAAATATATAGTTTTTTTTATATAGTTTCTTATTCTCCTAGAGACCACAAAATAGCAACTATGACTTCACCAAAGAAAATCCCTCAATCGCACCCCATCTTCATAGTGTAAATGAAACATTGGTTACACTTACACAATACCAAACTTTTGTGAGGAAAACCTAACAAGTGTGTGAGGATACACAGTACCCCATGAGATATTGATCTAGATAATCCCCTTTCTTAACTATGTAAAATAAACATTGGATACCATTACACAACATATCACCTTGTTGAGTCTAAATTGAGAGAGGTCACATCGTAGCTGATGGGGGATTTGTGGTGGATGCCTAGTTCTAGGTCATCCCTAATACATGTCAGGAGGTTATGCCATAGAGGCTTATGGGTCAAGGGTAGTGGAAATCTACCTCCTGGATGTTCACCATAAAAAAAACCCAAGGGATATATGTTGAGTCAAAAGTCCTATTTTGACTTCTATGTTTTGTTTTGGAAATCACAAATGTCTTATTAGTCGTATCGTACTGCCTTTTGTAATCGTATCGTACTGACTATGTGTATCATACTGACCATAATGATCGTACTGATCATGTTGATTGTATTGACCAGGCTAATCATACTGATCACGCTGATCGTACTGACTGTGCGTATCGTACTGATCATGCTGATCATACTGACTATGCGTATCGTACTGATCATACTGATCATACTGACCATGCCAATCGTACAATGCTGATCGTACTGAATATGGATATTTCATTGAATCTGCTTCTCATATCTTTCATTACATACTTGTTTTGGTACTTTGTCAAAAACACATGCTTTATTTAAATCGTACTCATAATTATCTTATTCATATATCTTGTTCTAACCAATATGATGTCGTTGAATTAGTTTCAAACTAATCAAAATGATGTCGTGCTTTTTGTTTCAATATGACCGTTATGATGACAGGTGTCCCAGTCCCTCCGAGTTTTTCAGAGAAATATTACTGTTGGAGGAGATGTGACCATTGGAACTTGAGGCCTATAAATAGGAGGTCGTTTGAAGCATAGAGTACAAAAGACAACAGACAGGAGAACAAGCTTG
Organism: Viscum album; assembly: GCA_963277665.1. Lineage (NCBI taxonomy): Eukaryota > Viridiplantae > Streptophyta > Magnoliopsida > Santalales > Viscaceae > Viscum > Viscum album. The sequence continues at coordinate 1,191,658,422 of OY728126.1, forward strand.
ATACAACTTTGATACTTTGCTTCTATCAACTTCTAAAGAGAGATGTTGTGACTTCTCTCATGCTTTGTGCTTTGTGAGTCTGATCATTGTATCGAGGGATCTCAAGTGATTGAAAGACAGAGGTTCCGATTACCTACAAAATCGAGGGCTGCCGGGGATAGGCAGACGGACGTACTGATCATCGTATCGAGGGCTCACCAAGGTGTTGGTGAGACAGACCTTTTATCCTAGGTGAAAGGATAACCCTTCTCTTTGGGTAAAAAGAATTGTGATTCTTTTACATTTCCACTGCTAACTGTATTAGAAAGGAAATTTTTTTTGTTTCCTTTTCTATCTCTTATACATTTGTAATTGTTTCAATTACATCCATCCTATTACATATTGTATTGATTGATTCTATACGCTTTAAGGTAGAATCATTCATCTTTATATTACTCTGATTATTGTGTTCATCTTGAATACAATTGTTTTACTTTTCATTAGTATTACTTTACATCATACCTTTTATATTAAATACAATTGTGGGTGTTTGTATTTGTATTAGTTTAAGACCTTTTAAACTAATCTCTTATGTGCTAAAACTCAAAAGGTTTTTAAACCTACAATTCACCCCCCCCCCCTATTGTATTGCTTCATATAATAGATATATATATCTGCATATTCGATCCTAAAATTGGTATCAGAGGAGGTTTTCCACTATTTTGTATTTCTCCATCTATTTTTACTGACTACACTAACGTGTGGAGTGGAAAGGATTTTTGTTTTTAGATGGCTGGAATGAATATTGGGTCAATAGACAATCAGAATCCTTCTAGACCACCAATATTTGATGGAAATGATTATGAGTACTAGAGAGATCGTATGAAGACTTTTGTGATCAATACTGGTGTAGACAATTTTATTATGTTTACTGGAGGTTACAAAATTCCTGACAAAGAAGTCAGTAATTTTACTAACCAAGAGAAGCAAGCATATCAACTGAATTACAAGGAACGCAATACTTTATTATACTCTATGACCAGGAATATATACAGTCAGATATCTTCATGTGAAGCATCCAACTGTATTTGGAATAAATTGGAAGTCACTCATTTTTGTACATCCAAGGTTATAGAAACAAGAATTGCAATGCTTTGAGCAGAGTATCATGGATTTTGTTTCCTTATGGAGAGCCAGTATGTAAAGTGCAACAAAGGTTTATGACAATTGTCAACAGATTACAATCCATGGGTGAAAAAGGTCTTGATGATGAAGCTCTAGTTGATAAGATTATAGATATAATGCCAAATGAATGGGAGTCAAAAAGGAAAGCTATTGATGAAAATAGAAAAGTTTCCCAGATTTTTCTGGATGAACACTTTGGAACTCTTTTATAGAACGAGACAAGAATGAAGAGAGATGCTGATTTCAACATGAAAAAGAATGGGAATGGAAGTGTAGCCATTGCATCTAAAGCTAAAACACCTGAAAGGCTTACAAGATCCAAATCCAAGAAAGTTATATCTGATTCAAGTGATTGTGATATTTCGGAAAATGAATTAGCCAATCTTTCTCGAAGAATGAACAAGATTGTGGGAAAGAAAGACTTTAAAAATAGATTCAAAACGAAAGATAGGAAAGATAAGAAAGATACAGAGGTAACTTGTTATGAATGTAAAAAAGTAGGACATATAAAGCCTGATTTTCCTTTACGGAAGAGGAAAGACAGAAAGGAGAAACACTCTCAAAGGAACAAGAAAAGGTTTTATAAGACAAAGAATGTTTTGAAGGCAAATGATACCAGGAGTGCAAGTGTTAGTGATTCTTCGGATGATTCTTCAGAATATGAGTCCTCAGGATAAAGTAATATCGGACTTATAACCATATTACCAATTGAAGATCATTGTCTCATGAATAAGGTACACAATGCCGAAGCTATTACAAATGTCTCTTTGAATGAAAATTATACTGATTATGAATCATCAAATGTTGAATCTTCATCATTAGAAGATGATACATTACCTTCTTTTGAAGAAGTATCTAGATTTGCTAAATTACTTGAAAATGAAAATTCTAAACTCAAGAAGAAGCTTGAGAAAGAAAATTCTAGAATTTCAATATTAACTAAAGATGTATTGGATCTTTCTAAAGATCTTGACTTGAAAACATCTGATTTTGAACGTATTTTAAAAACCCTTGAAAAAGTCAAATCTGACAAGTATAAAATTTTTAAGGATCTTGATAATGTAATTTCAAAGAAAGATATTTTAGAGCCTAACTCTAGTTCAAATTCAAATGTTTTGGAAAATAAGAATTTGGTTTTAAAACTAAAGTCAGAAATTTTTTCCTTGAAAAAATGTTTGTCAAACTTTACTCATGTAATGGAAAACTTTGAAAAGATGTATTCTCAAATTAGACCTTTGAGAAATCGTTCTTGTCTTGGTTATACTTATTCTAAACCTGTTTTTAGTAATAACTATTTTGTTCCACAAAAAACCTCTTTTTTACTAAGTGCCAATGTGGTGGACACTAGAGAAGAGATTTTTCTCTTAACAAAATTCAATCTTTAGGATTTCATAAAGCTCATTTTACAAAACAAATGTGGATTCCTAAAATTCTTTTACATAACCCTTCTGGATCCAAACATGTTTGGATTCCAAAAAACTAATTGTTTCTTTTTTAGGAAAATGAGAATTGTACCAATAGGAATATTTGGTACATGGATAGTGGTTGTTCTCGACACATGACTAGAAACAAATATCTATTTGAAAAGGTTATCAAAACAAAAGGTGGAAAAGTTACCTTCAGAGATAATGCTCAAAGAAAGATTGTTGGTATAGGTAATATCATTTTTCTTGGAAAAGTTCTTATTTCAAACGTTTTGTTTGTTAAAGGTCTTCGGCATACTCTCATCAGCATAAGTCAATTATGTGATGAAGGTTACCTTGTGAATTTTAGAAATAATAAGTGTGTATTCCACAATTCCAAGGATGAGTTCATTCTGTCTGCCCCTAGGCAAGAGAATGTTTACACTATTAACTTAGAGGACCTTAGGAGCCAAAACCTACCCTACTTAAGTGAAATAGAAGACCAATCATGGCTATGTCATAGAAGACTAGGACACTGTAATCTGAGAAACCTTAGTAAACTCTCAATGAAAAGACTTGTGAAGGGGCTACCGGACCTTAGATATGATTCTTCAAAAGTCTGTGATCCTTGTCAATTTGGAAAGCAATATAAAAATAACTTTAAATCAATTAATGAAGTTTCAACTTATAATGCATTACAGCTAGTGCATATTGATCATTTTGGTCCCACACAAACTGGAAGCATTGGAGGAAAATACTATGTATTTGTTTTAGTTGATGACTTTACTAGATTTACATGGGTCTACTTTTTCACAATGAAATCTGAATCCTTTTCCTATTTCAAAACTTTTAGAGCCCAAGTTAAAAATAGAAAAACCTACCATTGATAACTATTCATAGTGATCATGGTGGTGAATTTCAAAATTCAGTTTTTGAAACTTTTTGTAGTAAGAAAGGTATTACTCACAATTTCTCAGCTCCAAGAACTCCTCAGCAAAATGGTGTTGTTGAAAGAAGAAATAGTATTCTTCAGGAAATGACTAGAACCATGTTGAGTGAATACTAAATTGCTAAGCACTTCTGGGCTGAAGCTATTTGTACTGCCTGTTATACTATAAATCGTGTTTTAGCTAGACCATTTCTTAATAAAACCCCTTATGAGTTATGGACTGGACGAAAACCTAAAGTTTCATACTGAAATGTTTTTGGATGCAAAGTATTCATTCTAAATACAAAAGATAATATACAAAAATTTCCACCAAAATCTGATGAAGGAATCTTTCTAGGCTATTCTACAACCTCTAAGGCTTATAGATTTTTTAATAAAAACACTTGTACTATTCAAGAAACAGTACATGTAAAATTCGATGAATCTAATCCTTTTGTTTTCAACCAATAAAATCCTTCATCCTTTGATGTGTTTTCTAAAAATGTTTATCAACCCTTATTAGAAGATCATTCTGATGAGGAAAATGTTCAAGAGAATATTCCTGAAACATTTACCATGGAAGAGTTTCTACCATATGTTGATGAACAGGTTTTACAAAACCCAAATCAATTATTTCTTAGGAATCATCCCAGTGATAACGTCATTGGTGATGTAAATCAACCTGTGAGGACCAGAAATTCTTTAAGAAATGAAGTAGAACATCTTTCTTTTCTTTCACAAATTTAACCTAAAAGTCCAAGTGAGGCTTTAGGTGATGATGACTGGATCAGAGCAATGCAAGATGAACTAAATGAATTTGAGAGGAATCAAGTCTGGACTTTAGTTGATAGACCTAAAGAAACAACTGTAATTTGTGTAAAATGGGTTTTCAGAAACAAATGTGATGAAAATGGAATCATTGTAAGAAATAAATCAATACTTGTTGCTAATGTCTATAATCAACAAGAGGGAATAGACTATGAAGAAACATATTCCCCTGTAGCTAGACTTGAATATATTCATATTCTATTAGCCTTTGCAGCATACTTTAATTTCAAACTATTTCAAATGGATGTAAAATGTGCTTTTCTAAATGGTTTTGTACAAGAAGAAGTTTTTGTCGAACAACCTCCTGGTTTTCAAGACCCAAAACATCCTGATCATGTTTTCAAACTTACCAAGGCTCTATATGGTCTTAAACAAGCTTCTAGAGCATGGTATGATAGACTTACCTGATTTCTTTTACAAAACAACTATACAAAAGGTACAGAATATCCAACCCTTTTTATAAAAATGGAAAACAAAAATGTTTTGATTGTTCAAATCTATGTTGATGACATCATATTTGGATCAACTCAGAAATCATTAACTGATTCTTTTGCAAATTTAATGAAATCTGAGTTTGAAATGAGTATGATGGGTGAGTAAACAATCTTTTTAGGTTTTAAAATTTCACAAAATCCATAAGGAACATATATATCTCAACATAAGTATATAAAAGATTTACTCAAAAAGTATGGATATGAAAAAACTAAAAGTATTAGAAATCCAATGGGTGCCACAAATACACTTGATCTTGATGAAACTGGGAAACCAGTAGATCAAAAAATCTTTAGAGGTATGATAGGAAGTTTGATATACTTAACAGCTAGTCGACCCGACTTAATGTTTTCTGTATGCTTATGTGTGAGATACCAATCTAATCCAAAAGAGTCTCACTTAAATGCTGTAAAGTGAATCTTCCGGTATTTTAAAGGTACTATGTATTTAGGTATTTTTTACTCTTCTGGGAATGATTTTGTTTTAAAAAGTTTCTCAGATGCTGACTTTGGTGGTTATAGATTGGATAGAGAAAGTAAATTTAGAACATGTAATTTCTTAGGAGATTCTCTGGTTTCTTGGTCCTGTATGAAACAACACCCAGTAGCACTATCCACTGCTGAAGCTGAATATGTAGCAGCTGGAAGTTGTTGTGCTCAAGTATTGTGGATGCAACACACACTCACTGACTATGGATTGAGTTTCTCCAAAACTCAAATTCTTTGTGATAATACAAGTTCCATAGATCTTAGTAAGAACCCATCACATCACTCTCGTGCAAAACACATGGATTTTAGGCATCACTTTCTTAGGGATCACACACAAAAAGGAGATATTATTCTACAATTTTTCGTAACTCAAGAACAACTTGTTGACATTTTTACAAAACCATTATATTCCGATAGGTTTGAGTTTATATAACAGAATCTTGGAATGATTACATTAAAATAATCATTCATATCTACATCATGTTTTACAATTCTCCTTACATTAAATAACTCTTTTTGAAAGGGGGAGGACATTTCTTTCTATGTTTTTTTGTTTCTTTTTATCTTATAATATTTAACTATTTACTCTCCTGGTATGTGTTTTTGTTTTTCTATTCATCGTATTGTCAGTTCAAGGTAACGATATTGTTTTCCATCGTATTTTCATTTCATGGTAACGAGATTGTTTTCCATCGTATTGTCAGTACATGGTAACGAGATTGTTTTCCATCGTATTGTCAGTTCATGGTAACAAGATTGTTTTCCATCGTATTGTCAGTCCATGGTAATGAGATTGTTTTCCATCATATTGTCAGTTCATGGTAACAAGATTGTTTTCCATCGTATTGTCAGTTCATGGTAACGAGATTTTTTTCCATCGTATTGTCAGTTCATGGTAACGAGATTGTTTTCCGTCATATTGTCAGTTCATGGTAACGAGATTGTTTTCCATCGTATTTTCAGTTCATGGTAACGAGATTGTTTTCCATCGTATTGTCAGTTCATGGTAACGAGATTGTTTTTCATCGTATTTTCAGTTAATGGTAACTACTTTGTTTTCCATCGGTATAAATATTGATAGTTTTATTTTATTTCGTACGGTTTTGTATTCTTTTTAGCTCTACTAAAACCAACAACTACCTTACATTCTCCAGCATGTACTTTCCATTTTTTTATTTTTCATTTTTAATCCTAACCATTGATCTCTTTTCCTCTAATCTTGACCGTAGAAGATCAACGGTCACCCCTTTATTGCCTATAAATAGCCTCCCCCTTCACAAACCCACATTGTTTTTTCAGGTTTTGAGTCAAAGCTCTGCTCCACTGTTTTAAATCATCGTACGATCTTTCATCAGCAGCATCCCTATGTCTCAGTCTTCTGCCAACACTCCTGCCGATATGTCCTCAAAGGCTTTCTCAGAAAAAGACCTTTTAAGGGAAATGTTAGTTTCCCACGACTTCTATGATTCATATGATTCTACTATCAGGAGGATTATTCTGTTTCAAGGATGGGAACATGTGTGTGTTGAAAGGCCTGTTTCTCAAGATTCAGTTCTCTTTGATGAAGTCTGTCAGTTTTATAAAACCGTATCTTTCGAAAAAGACATGAATATCAATTTTGCTGTGTACGATAGAAATCTATCTATGTCTGTGAAACAAGCATCACATTTTTTTAATGTCCCAACAGAAGGGGATACTTTTTGTCCATCTCATAAACTACCAAAGGAAGTAGGTACGTTTAATAGAGAAAGTGTCGACAAGTCTCTGTTTTTTGTGAATGAAGAGAAAAGGAAAGTGGCTCATCTTTCACCGGACAATAGGTTTATGGCTTTATGGATGCAAGCTTTTCTTATCCCAAGGAAAGGGGATAGAGAAACTTTGAAAGTTTCTAATATTTTTATGCTTGACTATCTAGTAAATATGAGAAAAGTAAATCTCATGGGATATGTTTTCAAAACAATTAAGAATGTAAAGTTAGGGTAAATCAAATCCCATTTGATTATGTATCCTGCCATTCATACAAAGTTTATTCTCGAGAGTATGTAGTTTTGAAACATTCCTTTGAAACGGAAGTTGATAGATTTGAAGCCCTCCTGGATTAGAAAAAGTACTTTGAAGAAGTTGAATGTTGGTTTTGATCAGAATTCAAAACTTTTTGTCAGAGATGTAGAAGCTGAATCGGCTTAGAATCAATCGGCACCTATACCAGCCAAATACATTAAATCTACTAGTATTACTCAAATGAATGATCCGCAAACCAGTTCAAAGCCTAAGAAGAAGCCAATGTACAGTAAGGAGGTTGTAGCCAAATGGAGAAATGATAAGGAACAGAGAAAGGAAGGTGATCCAAAGTTCAGACTTGACCCGGCTGAGGATTTTGTAGAAAGAATAAAGGTAGAAGAAACCCTTAAGGATGAAAAGAAAAAGAAAACTGTTTTGAAAAGAAAGTCTCAAGACTTTGATATCTCTATAGTCTTGAAAATGGTTTAGGATGCTAGTGCTCAACTGACGGAAGAAGTACATCAAGAGCCTATCGTAAAGAGCCTTCCTGAGAAAGAAAAAGGAAAACAAATGATGGAAGAGATAGAAGAAGTGGAAGGTGAGGAAAGAGATTTTCTTTTAGAATTCCATCAAAGTTTGAAGAAGAGTAGGGAGGAATCAGTTCAAAAGCTGAGTGAAGGTGTTCAACAAACCCCTCATGCAGATCAAGCATGAACAACGGATAGATTTTCGTCTCAATAAAAGAAAGGTGATCAATCCTCTCACACTGATAAAGTTGTATTCATTAGTGATAAAGAGGAAGAAGAAAGAAAGAAGAAAGAAAAATCAAAAGGAAAACAACCAGTTGTTGACTCAAGCCGATCAAATGAACTGGTTTCGTACGATGAAGATACTAATTCAGAACATACAATTTTTCTCAAGAAGATTGATTATATTGTCCATGTTTTGAGAAGGGTTGAGAAGACGATTCCGTATTTCCCTAGGCTAGAAGGGAAGATTGATTTTATTACTGAAAATCAAAAGAAGAAGTTTGGTTCTGTAAAAGAATTAAGAAAGAAAGTTTTGTCAGTTGAAGCCGATTTGATAGTTCTTTCAAAAAGTTCGGTTGCTCATAAGAAGGCCTGCAACAAGATGACCAAGTGGTCATACAAAACAGAGAGCTCAATCAATGATCATGAGATAGAAATTGAAGATATAAGAAGGTTGTCAAATGAACTTTCAATTTCTTTCAATAAGCTTGACATAGAAACGGCTGAAAGGTTGAATCTTTTTTCTTCCCAACGTGTCGATGTTCCCTCAGTAAAAGACTTACAGGAGAGAATGAAAGCTTTTAAGGCTGAGTTTTCGAAGGATTCATATTTAAAAGATGAAATAGTTATCTTGAAGAAACAGAACTCTAGGTTATCAAAAGATAACAATAATTTTCAAGATTGAATTGATTCTCTTGAAGAAGTAATCAAATTTCAGGATGAGGCAATCAAAAATCAGGATCAACTCTTTGCCGATCAACAAGACCTTATCAGGTCTCAGGGTGATGCTATTTCTGAAGACAATAAGGAGATCAAAAAGATGAGGGGAGTTCTTCATCAGCTGATCAAAAAGGATAAGGAAATAGAAAACATGTGACTTGTATTTGTTCTCATGTTTATTGTTGTTTGATATCATAATGAAATTTTCTTTTATCCATTGTCTTGTGTTTATTCTCTAACTCTTTCAGACAATTCAAGTTTATCCCTTTCTTTTTGTAAATCACAAAGGGGGGAAATGTTTACAAATAGATAGAATGTTTTTATTAAGGGGGAAAATGCTTTACAACTCTCTTAAAGAAAATATATGAATACAATCCTTAGGAAAGTCCATACCTAAGGGGGAGTTAGTTGTATTCAATTTCTTATTCAGAATAGTTTCCAATAACTCAGGGGGAGATAATTATTTCTTTTAGTTTTTATTTTGTGATTTGTGATTTCCAAAAAGGGGGAGATTGTTGAGTCAAAAGTCATCTTTTTTACTTCTATGTTTTGTTTTGGAAATCACAAATGTCTTATTAATCGTATCGTAATGCCTTTTTTAATCATATCGTACTGACTATGTGTATCATACTGACCATAATGATCGTACTGATCATGCTGATCGTACTGACCAGGCTAATCGTACTGATCACGCTGATCGTACCGACTGTGCGTATCGTACTGATCATGCTGATCGTACTGACTATGCGTATCGTACTGATCATACTGATCGTACTGACCATGTCAATCGTAAAGTTCTGATCGTACTGAATATGGATATTGCATTGACTCTGCTTCTCATATCTTTCATTACATACTTGTTTTGGTACTTTTTCAAATACACAAGCTTTATTTAAATCGTACTCATAATTATCATATTCATATTTATTGTTCTAACCAATACAATGTCGTTGAATTAGTTTAAAACTAATCCAAACGATGTCGTGCTTTCTGTTTCAATATGACCGTTATGATGCCAGGTGTCTAAGTCCCTCCGAGTTTTTCGGAGAAATATGACCGTTGTAGGAGATGTGACCATTGGAACCCGAGGCCTATAAATAGGAGGTAGTTTGAAGCTGAGAGTACAAAAGACAACAGACAAGAGAACAAGCATGATACAACTGTGATACTTTTCTTCTATCAAGTTCTAGAGAGAGATGTTGTGACTTCTCTCATGCCTTGTGCTTTGTTCGTCCGATCATCGTATTGAGGGCTTTCAAGTAATTGAAAGACAGAGGTTCTGATTACCTACAAAATCGAGGGCTGCCTGGGATAGGCAGATGGACGTACCAATCATCGCATCAAGGGATGATAGGGATAGGCAGACGGACGTACCGATCATTGTATCGAGGGCTCACCAAGGTGTTGGTGAGAGAAACCTTTTATCCTAGGTGAAAGGATAACCCTTCTCTTTGGGTTAAAAGAATTGTGATTCTTTTACATTTCCGCTGATAATTGTATTAGAAATGAAATTGTTTTTGTTTCTTTTCTATCTCTTATACATTTTTAATTGTTTCAATTACATCCATTCTATTACATATTTTATTGATTGATTCTATAAGCTTTAAGGTATAATCATTCATCTTTATATTTCTCTGATTATTGTGTTCATCTTGAATACAATTGTTTTACTTTTCATTACTATTACATTACATCATACCTTTTATATTCAATACAATTGTGGGTGTTTGTATTTTTATTAGTTTAAGACATTTTAAACTAATCTCTTAAGTGCTAAAACTCAAATGGTTTTTAAACCTAAAATTCCCCCCCCCCTCTTGTATTGTTCCATATAATAGATATATATATCTGCATATTCGATCCTACAGTATATAGTAGAGGTTTCTAGAGGAATGACACTATGTTTTATCCCCCTGGGCAGAACCATGTGGTACTCCTATGTAGATATAATTTTAAAAAACTAAAAATATGAAATATTAAATGTACCCCCACCCCCATCATATTAAATAAAGAAACTCCTTAATTTTATCACTCTCTTGAACCCCACACCTACTCTCACATCTAAGTAATTTTCCCACACCTTATATGATGTATGTTTTTTTATTTAATTCAAAATCTTACAAGAAGACACCAAGTAATATCCTCTTATAATTTCCATGAAGTTTCTACTTACTTACTTCTTGATATTATTTTATTCTTTAAGCCATAGTTTCATAGGGTTACATCTATCTTAGCATAAATAATTTGGGATTTAATTCAAGATCATATTTTTTGGATTTATGAGTTCATTGCCTCCCGTTGTTTTGGTCTATATCATTTCTAAGTGTTTTGGATTATTTTCGGTATGTGGTTATATATCCATTCCTTTTTTAGATTAACTATTTGTTCTTATTTTTACCAATTAGTTTCTTAAATGTTATAGCATATATTATATACTAGTTTTAAAGTTATATATAGAGAACTTAGTTATTAAAATATTCCCTTACATAATCTTGAAATTGAAAGAGAACATTTTAATTTAAAATTGGATCTTCTTATGAAATTTTTAATTAAAATGAAATGATTAGTGATTGAATAGGTTTAAAATAATCTTAACGGGAAACCTCAAATTCCTCGGTAGTTTAACCTAGAATATGATAGGATCCTTCCCACTGGTTAAAGTATTTCTCTTACTAGTGAAGTAATTCCACGATCATCCCATTGGTTTAGTGAAGTGTTTGTAGTTCTATTCCACTAATTGAGGGTCTCTACAATTAGTAACATGTAATTATATGCTTTCTATATCCTTGATATCCATTTGGTTTTCTCCCATGTTTCTTTGTTTTAAAATATTTTTTTATATGGTTAGATCATATCTTGTTTTTAATTTATACTACCCCTATACCACACCACTTTTATTATTATGAAAAGTTGGAATGATACATTTTAAATTTCTTTTCAAAGTATTATTCTTTATATTTCCTTACAAAAGGATATTATTTGGAAAACATTATGATATTCTATTAAGATGTTTTCTAACACACCTTTTACACCATTGGGAGTATGAAAACCTCATTCTTTATGATAAATTAATGTTTAAGGAATCATTGGGTGGTTTTTGGTATGTATAAAAGCATTAGTTAGTTCTGTGGAGGTAGAATAGTGGTGATTTGATTCCTCATTTCATGTAAATATAGGTTGATGTTTCCTATTATTATTTTGGTTTTTTGTGTATTAGGTCATTTAATCTCTATATAGGATTCAACCCCATCACTTTTACTTTTTAATTTATGATTGTGCACTAATTTTTTTATTAGTGTAATTAGGTTACATTAATTAATATTTTCCATTTATTTATCTCATGTTCTACATTGATTTTATCTATCCTTGTGGTAGTAATCACCAAATTATGGTGAGGTCTTGTTAGGTTCTTGGTTTGAATACAATAATTAAATCAATATTTGGTTGAAACAATTCCCAATGGCATATTTTTCAATTCCTAGGTGTAAGAACCCGTTTTTTTCTACGAATGACTTTGGAATATTCTTGATGATATTCCAGAGCAGCGCCTTCAGACGGCATGCGATTCCGAGCCCCGGAGTGGCCGGAATTAAATTTCCAGTGCGTTCACACTGGAAATGATAAATAAATGAGATAACTCCTAAACGGAGTTCCGGATCTAGAATCTGAGTGTACGGATGGGTCCGTAATGGGGTGTTTACCCTAGAAATGACATAAAACTTGTCGGTGTGGGATGTTTGGACCCCTCGCCCGCTTCTGGAACGTTAAGTAGATTAATTAATTAATTAATTAATTAATTCGTTTAATGGTGAAATGCTAGCATCTTTTAAATGGTGGCTCGGATTGGAAAACCGAGGGCACCGTTGAGTTCGGAGTGTACTGTTTACCCTAGAAGGGGTATAAGTTTCGCGGGCGCGGGCCGTTTGTGAAAAATGGCTCCAGGGGCGTTTTTGTAATTTAGCGGCTTTGAACGTTAAATTTTATAACTTTTGAACGGGGTCTCAGAATAAAATTTCGAGACCGCCGTTGCTCTCAGAGTGTGTATCTTAGCCTAGGGGAGGTTAAATCCTAACCCTGTCGGGAGTTCGGGTGCGGGGCCCACGGGCGGGGGTTTAAGTGTTTTGTTTTTAAACACTCCCCCCCCCCCTCTTGGATGTTCCCCCTGGAAGCCCCTCCTCTCCCTCTCCTCCTCCACCTCCGGCGAGGCGGCTTCGGTGAGGCAGCTCCGGCAAGGAGATGGTTCGGGGGGGAAGCTCCGGGCAACGCCCACGAGGTAGGTTTATACGTTTTGCATTTTAAATTATGAACCCCCCTTCAAGTTCGATTATTTGTGTGAATTTTTTGTTTGATCTTCGAACAAATCCCATAAACGCGTAATATACATTTTTATCTCTCCAATGCATCTTTCGGAATCAAAATCCGAGCTCGGAGGAGGCTGAGGTCGATCGCCGAAGTTTGCGGGTTTTTGAAGGTGATCCCGGCCGGTTTGGGTGCTCCGACGGTCCGAGGCAAGGCGGATGAGGTTCCCTTGGCGGCGGCGGCCTCTCTTCCAGGTGGCAGGCACCCGGCTGCAGCGAGGTGCGGCGTCTGTCGGCAGGGCGCGGCGTCTGTCGGCGGTGCGAGGCAGGGCTCGCCGGGGGCACGGGGGAGCGCCGGAGCGCGACGGGGAACTGGGGTCGCGGCGCGCGACCCCGCGGAGGAAGCACGACCCGCGTCGTGCGGGTCGTCGCGCGGCTACCGGACACAGCTGGTCGGGCGGGCGGTGGACCGAGTCCACCGCCGGTCCAGCCCCAGGGGCCTTGCCCCCTCGGTGTTCGGACACCCGTAATTCCCGCTACGTGTGTCCGTTTTGAGTACCGTCTGCGGCAGTGGATCTGTATTGATGAGACGGTGTTTTTGAGATGGTTTCGTGAATTTTTAATTCCCGAAACGAGGGGTCGCGGAGGCGCGACGTGTCCTTAAGTGGACGAGCTTAATCCCCGAGACTCTTGTTTTGAGCGGCGCGGACGCATCCGACATCCGTTTTGAGCGTTGTCAAAAGCGTTGGGCCCTTGGAACTGAGGCGGAGGTTTCTAGGGTGGTTCCGGGCATTGAAGTAAGAGTTGAGGCGTGGGGCCCACTGCCCGTCTTTTGAGCTGCGTGCAGTTAGTAGCGACTTTTTCCTCGGACGTCCGTTCGGGGCGTGCGAGCAGTCGATGTTGGGTGTTTTTCCGAGGGCAACGCGTTGGCGCAGTCCTCCTGCTGTAATTCCGCACGATGGTGCTGGGCCCACGAGGGCCGTTTGGGCGTCGACGGTGATTTTCCAGCATTATCACCGGGCAACCTTTTTGGACAAGTGAATAGTCCATCTTGTGTGCTTTTTTGAGAGGATTGCAACGGTGTGATCCATTCGTTGAGTTTCGGGACCGGGATGCGGGTCCCACGTGACACCGCTCGTGTGCGGTGTGCCGGAATGCATCTTTTTCTCTGGGTACCCGTTCCACGCAAGTAAGCAGTCAATTTGACGTTATTTTTCGAGATCTTTGCGATGGCGCAGTCTGTCCGACCATTTTCGGTGACGTGGTGTGGGACCCACCCGACCTGGCTACGGTGAATAGTATTTTTTTTCACCTGGTGTCCATTTTGGGCGATTGAGTACTCAATCCCGTGTGTTTTTTCGAGGGGATCGCAGTGGCGTGATTCGTTGGTCCAGTTTCGGGATCTTGGGGGGGCACATGGGTTTGGTCACAGTTAATAGTACCTTTTTCACCGGTTGACTGTTTCGGGGGAGTGAGTAGTCTAAATCGTGTGTTTTGTCCGCGAGGATTACAACGGTACGATCCATTTGGCTGTGCGGAGCCTCTTGCGCGATCTTGATAAATGTGGAAGCATAGAAGGTGCTCCAGTGGTGGTTCTCCCTACCTTGTTTGTAGCGGACCCATGGTGTGTGATCGCGCACTCTTGTGAGAGTGACGTAAATGGTTAAAGAGATGTGGCTGGCTGTGCCTGGGACTTTGAGGTGGAGTTGTTACGTCACGCCTTCGTGTTAACGTTGGGTGCCGTGTGCACGATAGCCCTGGGGCTGGAGATGTGGTATACTCTGGGAGTATACGAGAGCGCTTGGAGGTACGTGTGGTTGTTCATACCTGAGAACGTTGGTGCATTCAGTTGGGGTTGAGATTGGGCCACACGTTGTGTGGGCCCCACATGCGTGTCGGGTTCTGCATTGCATACTTGGACCTCTCGCGGCGTAGAGGGTCCCTCTGTGTGTTTGTTTGACCAGCAGGTTTGAGTGGTCTCCCCCTGGTTTCGTTCTCGATGGATCAGCCAGTAGCGGTGCTAGTGGCACCTTGTGATGGAACAGGCACTGAACCCCTTTGGGTGAGCTGTGCTGGAGTTGGGTGGTTGCGCGATACCTACTCCGTGTTCGGTTGGCCAGTGTTGTGCGCTCCGGTGGAGATGGCTAGAGCAGTTTTGAGTTCTACCCTCCAGCCGGGCTGGGTAGTGGGTTACTCATCGACTACTAGGGTTTGCCCTCCAGTAGAGACTGGGAAGTGGGTCACCCGACGCTACTGGGGTCTACCCTCCAGCAGAGACTGGGCAGTGGGTCACCCGACGACCTCTTAGGGTCTACCCTCCTGTGGGGCTGGGCAGTGGGTCGCCCGTCATCTAGTTCGATGTCTACCCTCCAGCACGGCTGGGCAGTGGGTCTCATGTCGACTTATTCCATGTCTACCCTCCAACGGGGCTGGGCAGTGGGTCTCCTGATGATGTGTTATGGTCTACCCTTCAGCGGGGCTGGTCAGTGGGTCGCCTGATGACGTCTTATGGTATACCCTCCAGCAGGGCTGGGCAGTGGGTTTCCGGTTGATGTATTAGGGTTTACCCTCCAGAAGGGCTGGGCAGTGGGTCACCTGATATTTGGTTATGAATTACCCTCCAGTGGGGCTGGGCAGTGGGACACCTGTTAGCATTCCAGACTCAGTCCTCTCAACTAGGCTAGTCTGTGGCTTACCTCCGTGATTACCGGAGCAGGACCCTTGGTTGTACGGGTCGGTGATGGAACAACATGACTTTGAGGAGACCTCTTGGCTGCAGGGTAGTGGTGAGGTGTGGTTTGACCTTCCTAGAACTCTCAAGTACGAGGGGCTCTTTCCCCACCGAGACGCGTTCATGCGACGCAATCTAAAACCGTGCAGGCGAGTCAATGCCGCCCAAAGCGGATAGTATCAACGTGCGGTGACTGAGCCCCTTGGCTTGCGGTTCGTGGAAGACGTGCGGGATACTGGGCATCAATGATGGTGTTACTTCTGGGACTATTGGCGATTAATTTTTCTTGGGCTGAGCTACGGGACGAAGATCCCCTTACGACGTTGTTCGGGCTTCTCGACAGAGCATATGGATTCTTGTATACCATGTTTCAAGTACTCACTCCTTGGGTTTTGGCTACTCTCCTTCAGGATAGGCGAAGATGCGCGGGGTATGCCACGTGCTTTCCGCATCCAGCTTCTTGTGGTTGGATGAGTCTACTCTCCTACTATAGGCAGCGAAAGCTCGATGAGAAGTGCATCTTCTCACCTTTCCTAGCTCCTTGGGTTAGGACGAGTCTTATATCTTTCTCTTGATGGGTTGAGCTATTACTCTTTACTGCACCCTTGTTTGTACTCCTTTCTATTCCTTGTTCTCTCTACTTCTCACCCTTCGGTACCTCTTTTGTTTCTCCCTCGAGCCTTCGGGGTATCCTACTAATTATTTTTATACTCACCCCTACTTGGGCTTTACCCGCACTTGGTGTGCCCTTGCAGACGACAGACAGGTGGAGCGTGACTTCAGTGGAGCATAGGAGTTCGAGAGCTTGGACCGCGTGCAGTGGTCGTGGCCGGGTTCCAGGTGGGAGACCCATCAGCTATTTCTTTTGTTTACCTGTTTCCGGGTTGTGGCACTTTTTGGTTGGGCGCGTGTTTTGCCCCTCTTTTTTTCAGTGTTCCTTCAGCATTCTTTATACGTGTAGAGGTAGATGCACTTTGTGGTATATATATATAGTCGTTTCCATTTCCTTTTCTTTTCTTGTCATTACTTTTAATCTGCATTGTTGCATTGAGTTTGATGCGTGTGTGTGTACAGGTGCTTAGGCAAAGGCCTCCCCGAGTTATTGTGCCTTCGGAGCTGGTCGCCAGCCCCTGGCCTATGGAGGTGGGCTTAGGGTAATTGCGGCTCGAGACCAGGTAGGGTCGGGTCGTGACAAAGTGGTATCAGAGGTGGTTCGTTCCTTCGGGCATTGTGTGGACATCCCTAAAAGAGGAATTGGTTGGAATTTGGGGCAACCGTGTTAACGTGTCTTGAGAGGGGCTCTCAGGCCAGGGAGTCCAGTGATGGTGCGGTGACCGACGTATCCATTCACTAGGATCCTGATAACCCGCTTGTCGACTCGACATGCTGAGACACTTATTGCAGGGAAATTTGTTTGTGCATCACATAGGACTGAGTCTTGACTGTCCTTCTTGAGTCAGCTCCCCGTCGTTGTTGTTATTGGTATATACATATATTCTCATCTGACCGCAGCACTCTTTGATAATATTCAGGATGTCCCCGTGAAGATAGCCAACCAAGATACCAGCTTTGGTTCATGACGACAACCCTGTCAGCTATGAGGCCACGGTCCAGGACCCATCATGCGAGCCCTTTCCTCTGGGTGGGCCAGTAGCAGCACCCCCACCTGTTGAGAAGCAGACATTTTTAGCAGAGCAGGCTGATTTTGAGCGCAGGTTGAGCGCGCTCCATGAGTTCCAGCGACAGAGACTTCTGAGGTTCAGTGGTGAGCCAGACCCTCAGGCAGCATAGGTTTGGCTCGAGGCAGTGGTTCGCCTTTTCAGTCTTGTGCAGACGCCGATAGATCAGAGAGTGGCTTTGGCAGCCAGCCTTTTCTGTGGATCATCTTGGCGTTGGTGGAGTCTGGTGACTCAGCTTCTTGACGAGTCGTCGCTTTCATGGGATGATTTCTAGATGTTGTTTCGAGAGGAGTTTTCCCCTACTGCTTGCGCTCCGTTTGGATTTAGGAGCTCCTGTAGTTTCAGGAGGGAGGGATGACGGTGGCCGAGTACGCAGCTAGTTTTGCAGATCGTGCACGCTTTTACCCGGACATGGTCCATGGCGACAACCTCCGAGCGCGGAAGTTTGAGCAGGGTCTCCACCGAGAGATTCGTGTTGTCGTAGTACCCTTGGGAATTTCCACATATGTCGGGGGCTAGAGCAGGCGCTGGTGACATAGGGATTCCTGTCACGTTCTAGTGTTGGTGGTGGCAGCAAGCGCGTTGGAGCCGAGACGTCTGTCGCAGCTAGCTGGTGTCGGCAAGCAGAACCTCGACGCAGGTGGCTTTCTGACAACCGGACTCAGGGGAATGGTCGTACACCACAGTGGCACCGGAGGGCACCAGTGCAGCCCAGAGAGAGTCGGTGCTATTCTTGTGACATGCGAGGTCACTTGGCACGAGACTGCCCGACCCGAGTTGCTGAGATCTTTGGGCAGGCAGCAGGCACACCACCATGGCAGAGGTAGTGCCGTGATCGGAGTAGTGGCCTGAGAGGTGGTGCTAGAAGAGGATCGGGGGGAGATGGAGGTGGGGGACAATGTTACGATAGCTCCCCATCACCACTATGCAGTCCACGTCAGGCTCCGGGAGCTGACGGTTGGGACCACGGGTAGCCGCAATCTTTGGATGTCTACGATCCTGCAGAGCACGGGATGGTTAGATGTACCCCTTGCGACTCTTCTACATCTTGCAGTAGAATTGTTAGACTCTGTGTGTGGACTCCTTTCCTCCCTGCTCCTCGTTTGAGGTGTTACCAGGGCGACGTAGGGCGTCGGGTGTAACCCTGTTTTGGTAAGGAAAAATGCGTGAGACCTTTTCCTTTAGTTGATGGTGTTGGCTCTTTTGCCTGTTGAGCGTGTAAGAGAGCATCGACTGTGGAACCGTGCATGACCAGACACCCTTGGGTGTTTCACCATATGGATATTCTCAAGGAGGGAATCACCGGGCCTTGTTCCAGTTGCGGGCGGTGATTCCAGTCGTGGCGTGCGACGTAGAGGTTTGACCGGGGAGGTGAGATGCCCTCGAGAGCCTTCGGGTCGTTTGAGACCGTGCAAAGGGGTGAAGAGGTTGTCTACCGCCTTTCCTTAACCCCAAAGTCTAGAGTGGGTGCACGGCGCCGACAAGGGCCGACCTAGCATGGATAGATCAATCCCTTGGTCTATGTGCGGTGACGCAGAGCTGTGCGTGGGTTCTTCTGGGTATGAGGAAGCCAGGTGCGGGCTTCGTACCCTGTGTTGCTCCCAAGTTTTGCTTTTCGGGGACGAAAATCTTTTTGGAGGGAATGATGTAAGAACCCGGTTTTTGTTACGAAAGACTTTGGAATATTCTTGATGATATTCCAGAGCTGCTCCTTCAAACAGCATGCGATTCCGAGCCCCAGAGTGCCCAGAATTAAATTTTCAGTGCGTTTACACTGGAAATGCTAAATAAATGAGATAACTCCTAAACAGAGTTCCGGATCAGGGATCTGAGTTACGGATGGGTCTGGAATGGGGTGTTTACCCTAGGAATGACATAAAACTTGTCGGCGCGGGATGTTTGGACCCCTCGCCCGCTTTTGGAACGTTAAGCAGATTAATTAATTAATTAATTAATTCGTTTAATGGAGAAACGCTAGCATCTTATAAATGGTGGCTCGGATTGGAAAACCGAGGGCACCGTTGAGTTCGGAGTGTGCCATTTACTCTAGGAGGGGTATAAGTTTCACGGGCGCGGGCCGTTTGTGAAAAATGGCTCCAGGGGCGTTTTCGTAATTTAGTGGCTTCGAACGTTAAATTTTATAACTTTTGAACGGGGTGTTGGAATAAAATTCCGAGACCACAGTTGCGCTTCGAGCGTGGTTCTTAGCCTAGTGGAGGTTAAATCCCGACCCTGTCGGGAGTTTGGGTGCGGGGCCCACGGGCGAGGGTTTAAGTGTTTTGTTTTTAAACACTCCCCCCCTCTTGGTTGTTCCCCCTGGAAGCCCCTCCTCTCCCGCTCCTCCTCCACCTCCAGTGAGGCGGCTCCGGTGAGGCAGCTCCAGCAAGGCAATGGGTCGGCGATGAAGCTCCGGGCAACGCCCACGAGGTAGGTTTATGCGTTTTGCGTTTTAAATTCTGGACCACCCTTCAAGATAAATTATTTGTGCCAATTTGTTGTTTTATCTTCGAAAAAATCCAATAGACGCGTTGTATACATTTTTATCTCTCCAACGCATCTTTCGGAATCAAAATCCGAGCTCAGAGGAGGCCGGGGTCGATCGCCGAATTTTGCGGATTTTTGAAGGTGATCCCGGCCGGTTTGGGTGCTCCGGCGGTCCGAGGTGAGGCGGTGGCGGTTCCCTTGGCAGCGGCGGCATCTCTTCTAGGTGGCGGGCACCCAGCTGTAGCTAGGCGCGGCGTCTGTCGGCAGGGCGCGACGTCTGTCGGTGGTGCGAGGGAGGGCTAGCCGGGGGCACGGGGGAGCGCCGAAGCGCGACGGGGAACCGGGGTCGCGGCGCGCGACCCCGCGGAGGAAGCACGACCCGCATCGTGCGGGTCGTCGTGTGGCGACCGGACACGGCCGGTTGGCCGGGCGGTAGACCGGGTCTACCACCGGCCCGCACGGCCAAGCCGCGGGCCGGCCCAGGCCGGTCCGGCCCCAGGGGCCTTGCCCCCTCGGTGTTCGGACACCCGTAATTCCAGCTACGTGTGTCCGTTTTGAGTACCGTCTATGGCAGTGGATCTGTATTGACGAGACAGTGTTTTTTAGATGGTTTCGGGATTTTTTAATTCCCGAAACGAGGGGTCGCGGAGGCACGACGTGTCCTTAAGTGGACGAGCATAATTCCCAAGACTCTTGTTTTGAGCGGTGCGGACGCGTCCGGCATCCGTTTTGAGCGCCGTCAGAGGAGTTGGGCCCCTAGCACTGAGCCGGAGGTTTCTAGGGTGGTTTCGGGCATTGAAGCCGGAGTTGAGGCCTGAGGTCCACTGCCCGTCTTTTGAGCTGCGTGCAGTTAGTAGAGACTTTTTCCTCGGACGTCCGTTCGGGGCATGCGAGCAGTCGATGTTGGGTTTTTTTCCGAGGGCAATGCGTTGGTGCAGTCCTCCTGCTGTAATTCCACATGATGGTGCGGGGGCCACGAGTGTCGTTTGGGCGTCGACGGTGATTTTCCAGCATTATCACCGGGAAACCGTTTTTGACAAGTGAATAGTCCATCTTGTGTGCTTTTTCGAGAGGATCACAATGGTGTGATCCGTTCGTTGAGTTTCGGGACCGGGATGCGGGG
This sequence comes from Viscum album, assembly GCA_963277665.1. Taxonomy (NCBI): domain Eukaryota; kingdom Viridiplantae; phylum Streptophyta; class Magnoliopsida; order Santalales; family Viscaceae; genus Viscum; species Viscum album. The sequence goes on from OY728126.1 coordinate 1,191,679,510, forward strand.
CCCACGTGACACCACTCTTGTGCGGTGTGTCGGATCGCATCGTTTTCTTTGGGTACTCGTTCCACGCAAGTAAGCAGTCAATTTGACGTTCTTTTCCGAGAGCTTTGTGATGGCGCAGTCTGCCCGACCTTTTTCGGGGACGTTGTGTGTGACCCACCCGACCTGGCTACGGTGAATAGTACCTTTTCACCGGGTGTCCATTTTGGGCGATTGAGTACTCAATTCTGTGTGTTTTTTCGAGGGGATCGCAGTGGCGTGATGCGTTGGTCTAGTTCCAGGATCTTGGGGGGGGGGCACACGGGTTTGTTCACGGTGAATAGTACCTTTTTCACTGGTTGACTTTTTCGGGCGAGTGAGTAGTCTAACTCGTGTGTTTTTTCCGCAAAGATTACAATGGTGCGATCTGTTTGGCTGTGCGGAGCCTCTTGCGCGATCTTGTTAAATGTGGAAGCATGGATGGTGCTCCAGTGGTGGTTCGCCCTACCTTGATTGTAGCGGACCCTTGGCGTGCGATCACGCACTCTTGGGAGAGTGACGTAAATGGTTCACGATATGTGGCTAGATGTGCCTGGGCCTTTGAGGTGGAGTTGTTACGTCACGCCTTCGCGTTGACGTTGGGTGTCGTGTCCATGATAGCCCTTGGGCTGGAGACGTGGTATACTCTAGAAGTATACGAGAGCGCTTGGAGGTACATGTGGTTGTTCGTACCTGAGAACGTTTGTGCGTTCAGTTGGGGTTGAGATGGGGCCACACGTTGTGTGGGCCCCACATGCGTGCCGGGTTCTGCTTTGCGTACTTGGACCTCTCGCGGTGTAGAGGGTCCCTCTGTGTGTTTGTTTGACCAGCAGGGTTGAGTGGTCTCCCCCTGGTTTCGTTCTCGATGGATCAGCCAGTAGCGGTGCTAGTGGCACCCTGTGATGGAACAGGCGCTGAACCCCTTTGGGTGAGCTGTGCTGGAGTTGGGTGGTTGAGCGATACCTACTCTGTGTTCGGTAGGCCAGTGTTGTGCCCTCCAGTGGAGATGGCTAGAGCAGTTTTGAGTTCTACCCTCCAGCGGGGCTGGGAAGTGGGTTTCTCATCGACTACTAGTGTTTACCCTCCAGCAGAGACTGGGCAGTGGGTCACCCGATGCTACTAGGGTCTACCCTCCAGCAGAGACTGGGCAGTGGGTCACCCGACGACCTCTTAGGGTCTACCCACCAGTGGGGCTGGGCAGTGGGTCACCCGTCATCTAGTTCCAGGTCTACCCTCCAGCACGGCTGGGTAGTGGGTCGGCTATCGACTTATTCCAGGTCTACCCTCCAGTGGGGCTGGGTAGTGGGTCACCTGATGATGTGTTATGGTCTACCCTCCAGCGGGGCTGGGCAGTGGGTCGCCTGATGATGTCTTATGTTCTACCCTCCAGCGGGGCGGGGAAGTGAGTCGCCGGTTGATGTATTAGGGTTTACCCTCCACCAGGGCTGGGCAGTGGGTCACCTGATATTTGGTTATGAATTACCCTCCAGCGGGGCTGGGCAGTGGGACACCTGTTAGCATTCTAGACTAAGTCCTCTCGACTAGGCTAGTATGTGGCTTACCTCCGTGATTACAGGAGCGGGACCCTTGGTTGTACGGTTCGGTGATGGAACGGCTTGACTTTGAGGAGACCTCTCTACTGCGGGGCAGTGATGGGGTGTGGTTTGACTTTCCTGGAACTCTCAAGTACGATGGGCGCTTTCCCCATCGAGACGCGTTCTTGGGACAAGATCTAAAACCGTGCGGGCGAGTTAGTGCCAACCAAAGCGGATAGTATCAAGGTGCGGTGACTGAGCCCCTTGGCTTGAGGTTCGGGGAAGACGCGCGGGATGCTGGGCATCAATGATGGTGTTACTTCTGGGACTGTTGGAGATTCATTTTTCTTGGGCTGAGCTACGGGACGGAGATCCCCTTACGACATTGTTCGGGCTTCTCGAAAGAGCATATGGATTCGTATATACCATGTTTCGAGTACCCACTCCTTGTGGTTTGGCTACTCTCCTTTAGGAGAGGTGAAGACGCGCGGGGTATGCCACGTGCTTTCCGCGTCCAGCTTCTCATGGTTGGATGAGTATACTCTCCTACTATATGTAGAAAAAGCTCAACGAGAAGTACATCTTCTCACCATACCTAGCTTCTTGTGTTAGGAAGAGTCTTCTATCTTTCTCTTGATGGGGGTGTGTTGTTACTCTTTACTGCCCCCTTGGTTGTACTCCTTTCTATTCCTTGTTCGCTCTACTGCTCACCCTTCGGTACATTTTTTGTTGCTCCCTCGAGCCTTCGGGGTATCCTACTGAGTATTTTTATACTCACCCCTGCTTGGGCTTTGCCCGCACTTCGTATTCCCTTACAGACGATGGAAAGGTGGAGAGTGACTTTAGTGGAGCATAGGAGTTCGGCAGCTTGGACCGCGTGCGGTGGTCGTGGCCGGGTTCAAGGTGGGAGACCCGTCAGCTGTTTCTTTTGTTTACCTGTTGCCGGGTTGTGGCACTTTTTGGTTGAGTGCGTGTTTTTCCCCACTTATTTTCAGTGTTCCTTCAACTTTCTTTGTACTTGTAGAGGTCTATCCACTTTTTGGTATATATATATAGTTGTTTCCCTTTCCTTTTCTTTGCTTGTATTTACTTTTACTCTGCATTATTGCATTGATTTTGTTGTGTGTGTGTGTACAGGTGCTTAGGAAAAGGCATCCCCGAGTTATTGTGCCTTCGGCGCTGGTTTCCAGCCCCTGGCCTATGGAGGCGGGCTTGGGGTAGTTGCTGCTCGAGCCCGGGTAGGGTCGGGTCGTGACACTAGGAACCAATTTCTAGCCCATGGAAATCAAGAACACCTTCTATACCATGTTACGAATTCACTCAAATATAACATTCAGGGGTACAAAATGTTCATTCATGAAAAATGGTATGAATGTCCTAGTTTTTTTGTTTATTATTTCTGGTTTGTTTTGTTAAAGATGGGTTAGGAACATCATAACTCTGGATGTAGATATGATGTGGTGCCATAAAAACACTTTTAGTATCAAACCTTGAGTTTACAAGGGATATTAGGATGTATCATTGTAGTCTTGGGTTTCAGTCAGCCATCTTTAGTGGGTATAAATCTAACTCCAAAAGATTTTTTTATGAAAAATGGTTGATGTATGGGAAAGGTGTATGCACTACATACTATGCCCTTTGGTTGAGAAACTAATGAGAATGTGGTTTTGATATTTTTTTTAATTTTTATAATATTTTATATTAATTTTATGTGACTATTATGTTTGGTATTGTTTTTATTAAATGGGTTGATGTTTTTTTACCATAAATGTTTTAAAATTTAAGCTTGATTGATATTATTTTCACTGTGAGATGTTGTTAAGTTATTTTACCTAAATTTATTTCTTATGATTTTAATGTTTTTGAAATGGTTTAAATATTATCATAATAATGGAATCTAAAATAAACTTCTCCATAAAATATATTTATCTTTAATATTATTTCAAAAATTGGATTTTTTTTATCATTAAATTAATTATGAGTGTTTTTAAATGTAGTATACTAGTTTATTTAGAAACAAATTTAAGGATAATGTACTATTCACATTTGTGAGGGTCTAACTAAGGGTATCCCTTATATTAATGTATACCTATATATATTATGGATTCTAAAAATATATAATAATGATTAAACCTTATTTTTATAATGAAATGATGGTTTTTATAAAGGTATTTAAGAGAAATAAAACCTGGGTGTTGGATTTATATGATTATTGGGTTTAAAATTTAAATAATGGTCAAGGTAATTAAATATTTTCTTTATTATGGTGAACATATAGTTTGTGGAAATTTATATGTTTAATTATCATTCTTTTTTATGTATTTTAATATTTTACATTATGATTTTTCATTAATTTTATTGAGGAATTTCATATAAATGGATTTCTAAAGTGGAGTTTCCTTAATTTAATTTTATAATTGTTCTAAATTTATCAATGGTAATTTACTAGGGGATTTAATGGGATGAGTTTAAAAATAAAATAAATCCTTTTGAGGTGAATTTTACCCAATATTACAGTTCTGATGCTAAAGACACTTTCTTTTTATACTATATTTGATTCATAGTGAGATAAAACAAAATAAACATAAATATATTTGAAATAATTTTCTTAATAATAACATTTCATCTCATAATAATATCATAATCCCAAAACAAAGGGTTTAGTTTCTTTGAGTACGATCTATATAAAATATTTATTTTAGATTACTTTTTGAACATTTCCTTAAAATCTTACCACACTAATCCCCCTTCTATACTTCTCATAGGATATACTCATGTTCTTATCCTAGGGAATAGAATAATAAGATATGGGAGATCTAAAATGATCTAAAAGGTAATAGTTATCAAAATTTCATCAATTGTTAGGTCATAATCATATGAAATGATTTAGTATTGGAGAATGATCGTATTGAAAACATGGAATAATATGATTTATTTATATGTCATGATAGAAGAAAATGATATTTCAAATTAACAAACATGTTCCTTGGAATAAATGTGTGAGATAAGAATTAAAACATGTCATAAAGAAATGATATAAAATGTTTATAGAATTATAAACAAGTGTAAAAGATATAAATCTTGATATCATAGGTAGAATTCAATTCCCACTCAAGAAAATATAGTATAGCGTGCTAGGTTGATTGTATATTTATCATATGAGATATCTCATGAGATGGAAACATTACCCAATGAATTGGAGGTATATATAATTTTTGGACCACCCGTCATATCATAATATATATATATATATATATATTTATTTTACAATTTTAGAAAATAAAACACACATAAGTCATAAGTATGATCAAATACATGAGAAATAAGTGGGTTTCATAATCTTATCTCAAAGGATAACCAATTGATATATCATAAATATTACCAAGAGAAGGAGAAATTAAATTATTATTTATATTTATTTTAAAAAGTAGAAAAGTTATTAAACACTGAGTTTCAATTTAAATAAATTCATGATAATTATGGGATATGTCAGAATAAAAAATGCCCAATTAGGTGATTATTTATGAAATTGTTAAATGATCTTTTTAATCAGGAAATATATTCTCATTTTCCATTAAATCAGAATTGAATTGGGATTGTTTAAATAAAATAATCAGGTTTTTTAGAAGATATTTATTACTGAAAGTAGTTTATAGTGGTGGTATTCGACATTAAATAAGAAATAAGGATGTTCTCTTAAATTAGGATTTCGTAAAATATGGAATAAAAACGGAATTTAAAACATGTATAAACACAGCAAGAATGGGGGAATTAAATTAGATATATATATGTAAGATACATATATATATATATATGAAGAAAATAGGAATAATATTTAAAAAAGGGATAAAAATAAAGATAATTTGTAATTCGAGAGTAATAAAAGATTTTCGAAAGATCCCTTATGGACATCATAATTCATGAAAAAGTTAAAATTTGAAGAGGTCATAATTTTAGAGAAATGTAAATCCCATGAAATTAAATTGGAATTTTTGTTAATAAAATCATATAGAATATTGTTCATTTTGTACAAGTTTCATAATGGAATCATAGATTCTTGTTTATAGATTCTAAATTCATAATTTCAAGATCATTATAGGTATATTAATATATTTTTCATGACTACTTAGAATATTATAATTTAATTTCCTATGAATTTTTCTTATGATTAAGGATAATGATGTTAGTGATGAGATTGATTCATTAATTTTTAATAAACACATAGGCAGAACAATAATAATAAAATAAATATTAATATAAACTTTATATAAAAATAAACATAAAATTATTACCTCATTAATGTATAATTACACTAGTTTTTAAGTATCTATAGACATCCATGATATAAATTTTTAACATTTTTCAAGAATGTGTTTAAACCAACCTAAAGAGGAACAAGTTATAAAATTTGGGTGTATATTGCCATGAAAGTGACCATTTTGGTATAGTATGATTATTACTAAATAATAATGTTATTATTTGTTGATTTTAATGTGGTTAAAAATATTTTAATACATTTGGATATACAAGAAAATGATATAGTGATAAAATTATAAACAATACATTCATGGAGCCAATAATCCATAGTTATGCATGAATGATGTATTCGTTCTTCATTGATATAGATTAAGATACGTAATGATTTATAATTATATAATCTCAATAATTATATATATATATATATCATATTATAACTTTTAATATACATTTTTAACAATCCAATTAATTCATTGATGAAGAATAAATCTTGTCATTCAAGGAGGTGGAATTTTATTTATACACATAATGAAGTCTTAATTTTTTCAATTTATTTTGGCGAAGATACAAAATTAATATTCCTATTGAATAATAACATTTCATCATATTATTAATATTGATGTTATAATACCTTCATTTATAGAATAATTTTAATGGGGTATAATAAGAAAAAAATTAAGAGATATTGGCTGAGAACATTATATCTCCATTTGGTTGTTCTCTCATGGGTAAAACATTAAGGATCCTTTTATTTTACTTTTGGAAATACCATTTCTTATACGAAATGTGGATGGAATTTAGTAGATACTAGAGATATTTTTTCATTTTAATTATTTATAATGGGTTCCTAAATGGGGCGTATGTGAGATCCATTTATAGGTGATGTGAATTGTATTTTGTAAATATATATTTATCATATAAAGAGAGAACTTGTTTCACATAAAAGTGGATCCAAATTGTAAAATAATGGATAGGGGTATGAGTTATATAATATAATACCTAAAACATTATATTTCACACATGTTTAAAAATAATCATTTTACTCTTAGATTTTCTATTTTTTCCATTTTTGGTGTTTACTATTATACTTAATTTTCACCAAAGTAAATTACTTTACTTCCTAAAAATTAAAACACCCTTAATAAATAATTTAAAGAATTTGAATCCAAATATGAAATACATTTTTAACCAATTAAATTTATATATTTTATTAAAATTAGTTTTAACATTAGTGTGTGTCACTCATAAAAGCATATTTAGGAAAAGAGTATATTTTAAAGCATAAATTTTTTACTTGAGGAAAATTTTATAAATGTTATTGATTTTTATAATATAAGTGGTTTTATAATTATCCAAATAAGAGCTATAGTAATTTCCAAAACAAATAAAAATCCTAATGTCAGAATGAGAAAGTGTAATTAAAATAGAATTACTTAAATTCGAGTATATTAGAAAAAATATTTTTTAATTTTTAAAATGTTAAAGATAGGTTTTCTAAATTCAATAGAGTATTTTATTTAATAAATCATTTCACATCACAAATACATTTCATATCATTAAATAAATTTATTTGTTTTAAAAAAAAGATACACATACCTATTAATATAGTTATAAATGTTATTATTTTAGTAAAAACTATGTTTTCTCTATTCACAAAAAAAGGAAATTATTTATGAAAAATAAAAAAATCATCCTAGGCTAATATTGTAATAATAAATATTCAAATAAAATTATTTTTATCATATTTAAATTATAAAATTTTAACTTTTAAATAAAAATATAAAACTATAATTGTTTTTTTTCATATGAAAGTAACTTGGTAAAAATATTTATTGTTCATAATTTTATTTCCTATTAATTACTAATTATATTAGTGTTATATTACCCATATAAAATCTATATATATGATATATTTATGTTTTATAATTAACCCACATAATTATAAAAAATATGAAAAATACATTTTCAATAATAAAATGATATTATTAACATTGCCAACGCATTAGTAAATAAACTTTATTTTTTGTTTAAGAGTATAAATTCAAAATGAGTATGATAAATGAGATAAATAAATTTTTTCATTAATAATTATGTGTTTATATCATCCTAGAATCTATTTATATATCCCCTAATCATCTCTGTGCCAGATATCATCATAATGTATTCTCTGGAGGTAGTTGTTTGTAGTGATTCAACTAGCATGGATCGTATCCAAATTTATACAATCATAAAGTTATCTAGCACAATATTTTCTTGATATCTTAATTATTGGGTTTTCACTATGTATTGTTCTCTGTAATCCCCTCTTAGAGTTACTTCCTTTACAGGAATATATAAATGAGGTTCAGAAGTGATACTTCTCTAGTTCAACTAATTTCTTTTTTTCATATATTTCATAATATGGATACTTCCATTTATACCCTCTAATTAAACATATATATTTTAATAGTTAAATTTAGTGTATTTAATTTAATATATCATAGTTTTGTTTTAGTTTAGTGTTTCTTTTGAAACAGTATATTTATTAGAGTCTTTTTTTAAAGGCAAATTAATAAAAAAAATCTTGGTGAGTTATATCCTCCCCCCTTACAAAAATGTAATCCTGAAAATTTTAATCATTACTTACTAATGAAAATAGATATAGGAATATAAGATATAGACACAAGTTGTGATATAATTCCCAAATAGATAACAACTTTACTAACATATAAAACATAACTTTTTCTTAGTATGGTCTTATCCCAAATTTTGAGTTTTGTATCCATCCTTTTGTGCCAAGTCATTCTTGATTTGGTATCATGACCCATATCATATAGTTTTTTTCTTAATGGTTTTAATAATCATCCTTAAATTGATAAAATAATATTGGCTGATATGAAATTTTATTTCCTCATTACAAATAATTTTTACTTTCATTAGAGATAATCAATATATTTCAAAAAATAACAATAAATTTATAAAATAGGTATGATACGATTTATATAAATCACTTTAACATAAACTCAAATTCATAATAGAATAATCAGTAAACTATAACAATTCACTAATAATTCAATATTTAGTCATATAGGTGATTATTAGATGTTCTTAACAATCATTTTAGGTATAAAAGAGTGGATTAAACAATATACAAATAAAATACTCGTAGTTATTGAATAGATAATTGGTTCTCATAATTATAAATCATTTTCAAAACCAACTTCATTATTTATAGTTGTATAGGATTTCCCTTATTCCCTTGGTCGTTGAAATTTATGATGCCTATCATCCTTTTTAACCCTTAGATCAGGGCATTAACATGGATAATGGCTAAGTTTCCCAAATTTTAGACATTAAGTTATCAGTGCTAACTTAGTATAGACATTATCCCCCCCCCCCATTTCATTAACAAAACTCTTCCTTTTTCATTAGTAGTTTTTTTCTTTATTCAATACATTACCATATATATAACATATTCTAGTTCAATTTAGACTTTACCCTTGATACATATCCCAAAATTTGTGACATTAATGAAATTTAATCTTCTTTAGATAATAATATTAATCACTTTAACATATATTTGACTCCATATTTTCTTCATTGGGGTGTTTAGAAACTCAAGTAAGTTCATATGTCCTAATCTTGATAGATGGTTTGCAATAGTCATAACAATTTACAATATAGACCATATAACATTAGGTTTCTTATTTCAAAAACATCCACATTATCAATGACATCTATTATTAACTTGTTTCCATTGGGCTACATCCATTACCTAAACCAAAATATGTTAATAATTAGTGAATAATAGTTAACATCATAAGAGAATTTTCATAAATAGTCTCATGAAAAACTAAACCTCAAAATTGATTACACATTAAAACCATCACATTTTCTTTTAGTTTAACTTAAACTATCATTTAAATATAATTTTCTTTTAGTTATACTCTCAAATACTCCTTAAACATATTCCTTATCATAATAAATCATTCATAATAGATCATAAAGATATTGTTATTTACCAAGACATATTTTCAGGGAGATTCTAGTTAGTTGTACTGTCATAGAACAACACATTATGCAATATGTATAGATTTACATGATTATCAACCATCCCTTTTCTAATTGATTACCACAAGGTGCATCTATGTCATAGCCACATCTAATTTCTAGTATCTAGATAGAAATATAATTTCTAGGAAATCTAACAATCTATACTTCACCAATGTTTCAGGATGTAATTTTTCCCTTAGACTCGTACTTGAAGTCCTCAATAAATTTTGATCATCCATATTCCAAAAAAAAATATTATTATAAATAAATAACTAAACCTTTCTACAAAACTAACTAAGTAACCCTAGACTCACAATTCTAGGACCATTTCTAAAACAAATTCATTAATTACTCGATTTGATAAAAAGTGAGATCACGCAATATAAAAATACATATATTTTATATCATTTTCATAACATAAACAATATATATCACAACAATATAACAATCCCAATATTATATTTTTAGTTCCTCTAATGACTAGATACATATACAATTTATTTTATAATTATTGTGAACATTTATCTATAATCAAACCACTCTATACTACCTTTTAGACTCCTCATAAGTTATAAACATCTTTATGACATGGGGAACAGAATCATAATAAAGAGGTGAGCTCAAATACTCAGTAATAGAAAACATATAAAATTTTAATCATGGTTTAGATCATAATAATAAAAGACATAATGACCAGGGGAGAAATGTCTTACTAAAAATGTGAAATAATAATATTCGTACGTAATTAATGATAGTGGAAGATGAAATTTTAAATGAAAATTCATATACCAAAGAATGAGTGCGATATAAGAATGGAAACATAGAAATGGGGAATGATATTTTATGTTCATCAAATATTAAATTTGTAGAAACAAAAAAACTGTGACATAATAAACATAAGTCATGGAGTACTGGAAAGATAATATAATATAGTGTGATCAGCTGACTGTTAGTGTACTACAAATGGAATCTCATGTGACAAAAACACATCCAAATACATTAGAGGGATATATAATTCCATTCCAACCTATAATATCACAATATAGACATGAAAATGTGTTCCATATGGGGAAAATAACCATAAAATTAATGATAAAAAAGTTGGATTCATAATCTTGTATCAAAGTATAAATAAATATTATACCATAAATATCTCCATGATAATATGGAATTAAATAAATTTTTGTATTCATATTTGAAAGAGTCTAGAATAATGATAATGTATTTCCAATGTATAAAAATTTATTATAAGTATTGGATATTTAATAATAAAAATGATTCATTGGGGTAATCCTTTATGAAATTAGTAAATGATATTTTAAAGAAAAAAAGAGGATATCATTTTTCATTAAACAATAATTGAATTAGGATGATTTTTATGAAATATTAGGGGTTTTAAGAATCTATTTATTATTAAAAATTATTATGTGTTGGTACATGACATGAAATAATATATAAGTATGTTCCCTTAAATCAGGTTTACATAAAATATGGAACTGTACAGGGAACAGAAAACATGTAAAACTCTGGTATAAGATGTGACATTAAATTAGTTATATATGAAAATAAAAAAAAATTAAAATTGAAGAATTAAATTGGAATAATATTTAAGAAAAGGAATAAAAATAATTTTAATGTTTAACACAAATGTAATAAGGTTGGTTCGGAATATCCCTTATGATCATCATAATTCATGAGGTGGGAAACATTTCAAAATTGGTTTATGTGATAAAAATGTAAGTCCTTATAAAATAAAGAGTGAATTTATATTAAAAATCTTTTATGTTAGAAAATAAAAAAAATATCAATAATGTTTAATAATAATAATCATAACTTAATGAATAAAAATTGAGTTAACAAAAACAAACACCTTTAATTTTGCTTAGCCGAACGTGATTTAACCTCCTATATGAAAAATAATAATAAATCATTATAGAAACATATTCCTACTTATAATATTATATAAGAAAAATTTACAAACATTTATCATTAATATATTAGTTAGGTATATTTTATTTTCATCATTTTATGATATTAGATTCATTTTTTAGAAATAGTTTCATAATAGTGGTGTTGATTATTATTTAAAAATTCAAATAAAATCATTAGAAGAACATTATATTTAATTTAGTAAATTTTTTATGTTGATTTATAATTAAATAACTTCATGTCATAAGTATTTTGGTTATATGTTGTGGATATAAAGTTGGTGATGAGCTTGTTTTGGTAATTTATAAAGAACCTAAAGTCAATACGGTAATAATAATTTAAATATTAATAAAATTACATAACCATAATCCAAACATTATCTTCTCATTAATGTATAATAAAAATAATATAAATGTTTCTATATTCATCCAATACTCGAATCTATATCATTGTTCAACTAGGTGGTTTAACGAGCACAAACAAGAACAAGCTATAATATATTGGTGAGTATGTTTAGGAATGTCATTATTTTGAAAAAATATCATTATTGTGGAATCATAATGATATTATTTATATTATATTAATTTTTTGAAGAATGTTTTTTTATATTTTAATACATACTAAATGAATAGAGTGAAAAATGAAATACATCATTTTTGTAGAGGCGGTAGTCAGCACATACGTGCGAGATACACATTACATTTTCATCATTCTAGAGGAATAAAGGATATTTTTTATAATAGAAAAAATTAATAATGTTATATATATATCATATTAATACTTAAAATTGACATTTTTAATCATCCATGTAAGGTGGGGAAGAAATGTCAAGAATGTTGTTTAATGAGGTGGGGGTCCATACATAAGTACAATGACATCATAGATTTTTGAATGGTTTTGGAGAAAGATAGAAAATAGATGTTCCAATAGAATAATAATGTTTTATCATATTTTCAATACTTATAATAACATACGTTTATTGATAGAATAGTATGGAGGTGTTCGAATAAAATATTAATTAAGAGAGATAATTTGAGAACATTACCCCTAGATGTTCCCCCATGGGAAACACCTTAAGGCTTTTTAGTTTGGTCTTTTGGAAAGACAAAGACCTCTAAGATAAGGGGAGATAGTTTTTTACATACTAGTGAATATTTTTGGCCATGTTAATTCATTCTAATGAGTGTATAGATGTGGTGTAGGTGATCTCCTTTTATTGTGGAAAGGAATGATATTTTCAAAAAATAAAACTTCTTAATATAGAAAGAGACATGTTTCACTATCAGTTGGAGCCAAGGTGGAAGATATTAGAGTAATGGGTCTTTAAAGGTCAATAATCCATAAACTATTCATTTTCACACAAATTATAAATATATATTTAATTATTTTACACTTATATTTTTCACTTTTACCAATTTTGGTTTTTACCATGCATATTATTTTTTACCAAATTAATTTACTTGTAGTTCCTAAAGAAATGGCCTTTATTAAATAATTTGGACCTAATGATTGTAAATGTGTAATAAATTTTATAAAATAAAATATCTATGTTTAAGAAAAATAAAATTTTAACATTAAAACTTATAATTCATACAATCACATTTTTAGTAAAAAAACATGCAATTTTAAACCTAAATTCTATTATTGGGACAAAAATATTTATATTTTTGATTTTAATAACATTATATATTTTATTTATAAAAATTGTGAATTATTTCACTTTAAAATAAATCAAAAACCCAATTTCATCTAGATAAAAATTACTTAAATGAAAAATACAAAAAATAGTTTTTAATGGAAAAAATATTGCTTTATTTTTAAAATATTAAACATTAGTTTTCTAAATTTAACATATTATTTTTAAAAAAAAAATTAAACAACATAAATATAGTTTTTATCATAAATATATATATATATATGTGTGTTTTGATAAGTTATACTTTTTAATATTATCATAAAGGATATTGTTTTATTTAAACGTCATTTTTACTATTAACATAAAAAATAATTATTTCTTAAGAATAAAAAACAATTCATCCTAAGATAACTTTTCATTCTATATATAAAAATAAATTTCATTTGGTTGAATTTAAATTCGTATATTTGACTTTTAAATACAAATATAAACAAATTATATTGGAAAATAACATTTTAAAATATTAATTATTAATAATTATATTTATCAAAATTGGATATTATATTGGTTTCATAGTATCCTTATGAAAAAAATATAGTAAATTTTCTTCATTAAAAAATCTAATAAAAATAAACTTTTAATAAAATATTTTCAATAACTAATCTCATTAAATTTATCAATTCATTAGTAAATAAAAATAATTTTTCATTAAAATTAAAAATGTGAAATGTTTGAAATACATGTGATAAATAACTTATTACATTAATAATTACATGTTTATATAAACCTAATTTCTAGTTACACAACCCCTTAAGATCTTCTCAAAATATATAAGGATAATTTAATCTCTTATGGAAATCATTGGTAGTGATTTCGCAATCATGGATCACATAGAAATTTATATGAGGATTAACATCTATTATATAAAATGTATCTCATACCATAATTTTTTGAGTTAATCCAAGGTTTGTTCTAGAAAAACCATAGTGAATCTAACCTCTTTCGAATCATGGACATCTGAGCTTCATAAGAGATAATTTTTCTACTCGATGTCAATTCATTCCCTTTTATCCAGTAATTTAATGGAATTGTTATAATAATAATATTTAATAATTTTATTTTAATGTGTCATGGTTTTATTTTATTTCAGTGTTTCATATGAAATATGATATTTAATATATTATTTAATTATTTTATAATTAATACAAAAATTTCGGCTCATTTAATTGTTAACTAATTTTAATGGAAATAAACATTATATTCTTATTTTAAGATATTTTCATTACTCGTGATTAACATAATTCATGTTATATTTCATGATAAGTAAATCATTATTGGTGGATTTCATATTATGTATTGAGTTATAATGGGATACTATAGATTAAAATTGGACATACATCAATTTAATCACCTCTAAATAGGTTTTATAGTTTTAGTCATACAACTTATTTTAGTGGAAACCTAATTGGAAAGGTGTTCCTAGATTATTTTTTTATTTCATGTGATTAAACTATAAATATATACTCTAACCAATAATCATCTGATATTTTTTATATATTTTAGCTTCTAAACCCCATGATCTTGAAATTTTTTAAGGTTATACTGCCCGAAGTCTTGATAGATTAATAACCAGTCTCATTACCATATTTTAAAAGGTAGATAATTTTAAAATATATTTTTTATATCTTATATAAATATTTCAAATTATACCATGAATGAAAAACTATTTTCAAAAATCGTACCTTTACCACCTTGGGGTGTAGTTTCCCTTAAATAGAACTTTGTAGTATTTATCATATGTTTTAACTATAAGTTTTTAGCTTTTATCTATGAGTTTTATTTTAATAAAACTATTATAAATATGTAATTTTCCAAATTATTGAACTTTATATAATTTTTATGTAGTGCATAAACCCATAAAACGACTTCCAACATATTTTCATCTTGATTTTTTTCTACATTATATATATATTTTTAATTTATTTCCACAAGTACTGGTTTTACGGTTCCATAAAAAATTAAAATTCATTTTTAAATAGTGTATTTGATCTTTTATTTGATTTTGGTTAAACACCAATGGAATTAGAACTCTTAATATATACATTTTTTATATCGATCTCAAGGGTAATTTGAATTTTAAATGTGAGGTGGTCAACTGTTTTTTTAATTTTGAATCTGGAAATTTATTAATGTATAAGATTTGAAAATATTATTAAATATAAAATCAAAAGTCTTCAAAACTTGAATATTCATTTCATAATTTCTTTAGTTTTATATTATTAAACTACATAGAATTATTTTTTTTATGAAAATTTATTTATAATTGTAAATCATATGTCATGACTGACAAGTTTACCTAAAAGAAGAACATGGATACTTTATTTATGAGTTTTTTCTACAAAAAAATATATGGTACTGTGTGGGTTCCAAATAGAAATTCAACTTTTTTGTAATTATTTCTTAAAATTTAAACTCTTTGTATATATCATTTAAAGATTTTTGTGCCTTTATTAATTATACGTCTCTTCTTTCGAAGGATTTATGTGAATTTATTCTTGTTATAAGTACCCCATTATCCTTTGTCTGTATGTTTTAATATAGTTTTATTAATCACCTTTGATTTATTTAATTTGAAAGGATGTGTAGAAGAAATAAATTTATAGGATCTTATAACATTTTTTATTATGTCATAATATATTTATGAAATGAAAAATTTTGTTTTAAATATTCATTGTGTTTTATTGAGTTGTTTTATAAATATAAGTGTCACATAAACTTGAAACCCATAGATTTTGTTGGTTTTGAGAATTAGAACATACTAAATTTTATTTCATGCTATATGGTTGTTTTAATAGTTTTGTTTTGATTAATTTTACCGTACTTAGTATAAGTGTATATTTATATGTTTTGAGATGGTAATGTGAGGCGTTATAGGATCAGGTGTTTCCATAATGATTATGTTATATTGTGTTTTCAAAATAAATTCATTCTTACAACAAAATAATTTTTTTGGATCCTTAAAGATGAATTATTTAGTTCTTATAGTCTTGTTACCTTAAATGTTTTGTATATCACACATTGTTATGAATCATTTATATTTTATAAGAATTTTTTAATGCGTTTTAAGTGTTTTTTTCTATCATAAATTTGTCCATTAATGATGAGACTATTATTATTAAATCTTCATGTGTTTACCTACAAATTTTTATGATATTTATTTTGGGTGAGTAATGGAATAATATGGTTGGGAGAACCAATCCTATATACAATTATCTAATAAATAGTACCAAGAGTAAAAAATAGGATTGATAAATAGAGATTTGGTCATATAATTTAAATTGAACCACATCATGATTCCATTATTGTTTTAGAGACTAAGGTCATGTTTTGTTTGTTGACATTCTCGCATAAGTCATTGAATTCATGAAGGAGGTTTTTAGATTATAATTTAACAGTCACAAACTACACTTACAACAATGGATTAGTAAATTACCAGTGAGAGTTCGAACCCATAAGGTCTATTGGTTGGTCAGCAACTAGTCTTACAAAACCCTAGGAAGGGATTCCTCACATTCACTATTTGGGTTTTGTTTTAATAAAGCTATGTAGTTTGGATTTAATTAAAATAATAAATGAGGGGATAGAGGTTAATTTTATGGTATAGGCGATGAGTTAATCCTCAATCTATCATGGGATAGTCATGTGGAATAGGATTCAAAGGGATGCAAAGAAAACCAATTGAACTTGGTCCAACCAATTGGATCAACCTAAACTTGAAAAATTCTCTATGTTCTATATTAATTGGAAACCTTAACATAAGAATATTATATTATCATTAGAAATAATTATAGGTTATTGTTCTTACCCCAATATTCTCTAGATAGGTCATGGTTATCCAATTTGAACATCTGATTATCATGGATAATAAATAATAACGACTTTTAAAAAATGTTTTAAACATTGTTACTACTGATAGGGTCCCTCGGTTTCAATATTAAGATATTTATTAAGTTCTTACCACCCCTACTCTCGACCCCTAACCCTAATCGGATTAGTTGTTCATAGTAGTGATTTTAAAATTAAAGGAAATGATAAACATCCTATGTATAATCATGAAAATTTTGATAAAGAATAAATCCAATATTAAAATAGACAAAAATCAATATTAAATAATTTATAAAAACAAAAAATCAATTGAATGCATATTTTCAATGAATAAACAATGAAATAATTAACAATATACAAAAAATAAGGAAGAATCAATCAAAGACTAACTAAAGAAGTGGAAATGATGAATAATAATGCAATCATTTTTGATGATTAGTGAGTGGTGATAAAACAGATGCCAAAATATAAAGAGGAATTATAAAGGGTGTAAAACTAACATAAATTCAACAATAACTCAAAAGGATTTGCTAAAACAATTAAAGGAATTAATTTAAATAGCTTAGTAATTAATGTAAATAAAATTTAAGGAAAACAATGGAAGAAAACAAGGGAAAATAAATATGGCTGAATGTTTTATATGTTGAGGGTTCCTCAAAATATTAATTGGCCCAATATGTACACACTGTGTAAGTCATACACATCATGTATTGGCCTAAGTTACTGTTGTCCCTTCATATGAACATTATGTAGGTTTTCTACACATCATGTATTTGAGATCCGCATTTCCTACTAAATAATAAGTTTGTATCTTTATCAATATAATCATTATAACTTCTCACATCATGAAATCTCTACACATCGTTTATGCACTTCCCTTTTAATAGGATTCTGATTTTTGAAATATATTGACCATTTAATGTATGTACACATAATGTAATTTCTTCACATCATGTAAAGGATTTATGGGCTCATGTGTGGATCAGAAGGCATAGTGTGAATGAGGTTTACACATCATGTATGAGATACAATATGTGTAAAGTCTTCTTTGGTAATATTTTAGTATTTATTCTTTTCATTTTTGAATTCTAAATAATTATGAAAAACAAACCAAAACCAATTATAACATTGAATAAAACATGAATAATAGGTTATTAAATTAATCCAATATGTATATATAAATTCAACTTATCAAATTATTCAAAACTTGGACAATTTTTTATCCTTAAGAAAAAAACATAAAAATTGGGATTCCGAAAGAAACTATTTTTAAAATATGAAAAATCCATTAAAACTAAGAAAATAAAACTAAGTGTAAGAAAAAAAATTTAGTCCTACATAATCAGTCATGCTGATAGAATCAGTAATGCCTCATTGTTCAATTCTCTATTTAGATTCTTTGTTCATTTAATTATTATTTCATAATTTTTCCTCAAATTCAATACCAATTTTTCAATTTATCTAATAATTAATTTTATCTCATCACTCAAGGTAATATATAACTATAGGTATTTTCATACAAAGAATACATGTTTCTAACCATAGTCCTGAATTAGTTGTATTATCTCTACTTTCTAAAGATAAATACAAAATTAACCATGAGGGATTTAGAAAAAAATAGTTCAAATGACTCTGAGGATGAGGGTAGGTGGGAAAAAGTAAAAATCATGCTCAAAATGAGGGTAAGCTCTAAATTTTAGTGTATCAATTTGTGAAATGTGTAATAATGTAACTTCTCCAAGATCTAAAAGTGTCCATGATCCAAAATAAATCAAAGTTCATTCAAGAATATATCATGTAAGTATCAAAAATGTACCATGATCTTTTATTTTTATTTTTATTTTTTATAATTCATGTTCAAGACCGATCTAACCTTCATCCCTTAACCTAATATGATCCATCAGAGGATTTATAAGTCTAGAAATAATGATTTCTAACTTTCCTAATACACAGCCTGATTTCTTTTTATTTTCATTTCTATAAATTTTTCAATGTAACATTGTATGATTTGAAAATTACATAAGTAATCATGGACTACATCATGTATTTTGGGTATAGATACCATTGTAAAACACCCCAATAACAAACTCATGTGTCCGTTAGTAGTTTTAATTCCCCCACACATGATTAGAGGAAAATAATTCACAATACCAAGAGTAGGGTAGGTAGGGATAATTGACTAGAAAAGTATCCATCATAAAAAGGTTATTCATGGATACTATGGTCTAAAGAATAAAAAAGTTATGGTTGGTCTCATGAATAATTCAATCATTTTAAAATTTTATTTTTTAAATCATAGCATCAACAAGATCTCAATGCAATTTCTAATAGCTTTACATACCATAGGTGTCTCTCAAAAAATATTCTCAGAATATAATAGGAATTCATGGGTATAGAATAGTCGTGGTAATGGAATTATAGAAAAATAACATGCATTAATTCAAGGTATAAAATCAATTAATAATTCAATGAAATGAAATTTTAAAATTTTTTGATTTTGAAATTAAGTACTAAACTCAGAAATAATTCCTAAAAACTAAGCATAAGTAAAACACGGATTTCAAGAATCACCAACCTAAAATTGCCTTTTATTTAAATGGGTTCAAAAATTTCCCATGATTAAAGAATGATTTGAATGAAATTTTTTTTTGAGATAGGTGAAAATAATAAATAATCCATCTCTGTCGACAATAAGACTCAATAAAGACTATCGAACACTTAAAATTAGATACTTTATGCACTATCTAGGAAAGTATCAAGAGAGATATATAAAATATATAGCATATGATAAATTAAATAGACACTTTAAATTGAATATATGGAATCGAGAGATCCTTCTTATGAAATTCATTCCATGGGGAAACATAGTGGATTGAAATTTCAAATTGGGATACCTTCATAATTTGTTAGAATGAAAAAATCTTCACTAGATAAAACAATAGTCCACAGGGTTTAAACATGATGTAATAATTTAAATTGGAAAGTGAACATAGGGAACCGTGAGGTAAATAAACTCATATAAATGAAGGCATGTGAGTACTGTAAAGTTTATAATTCCCTAGGAACTAGAATTCTACTAAAATAAAAACTAAAAACATAAGTACTATACTATAAAATAAACAAAAAATTTTGTTTTACTCCCATAAGGTTGATAATGACATAATTATCCCAATAGATAGAAAAGGTAATCAATCAGATTCTTCCTTATTCATAGAAGTCTGCAACCTCATAAAAGACCTGGTGGTTGTTTCATTAAACTCACACCATTTCTTAGTGGGATTAACCACTCGAGGAGTATAGTGGGAATGAATCTAGTAAAAAAAGCATATAATTTGTTCTAATCATGCTGGGGGGCCCTACTAATCATGGAAATCTAGTGAGAGATACTCAAGCTATCCTTGATGTCATCCAGATGTTGATTCATCTGAAATTGGAGGGTAGATGGTGGTGTAATATGCACATCAATGACCATGGGTGAGAAATATGATCTAGACATAGATAATGTAATATAATAATAAAATTATCATAATAATACTATAAGTGAATAAAAAATATATATCCCATTTATATATAGAGTAATGATACATAAATCAGTAATGGAATACAAACATTACAAAAAAATTCCACCCAAACAGAGTACAAAACACAAGGGAGTGGAACGTGAAAAAACTATCTAGTAAACTCTAAGTCATCAAGGTCCACATTAGTTATCCTATATCTAATAGTGGATTTCTAAAACTATCTCTCTCTATAAATATCATATATATATGTAGGGGATAGAGGATCAACATTTTCAATGGGTGTCCTGGTGGTGGATGTGATCATAGTGGATGGTGAGGTGAGGTGTCGATCCTAATGTTTGTGGTGTGTATGGAAGCAGGGTTGATGAAAGGAACCTCAGTAGATGATTTGAGTGCTGGTCCCTTTCCCTATTGGGCCTTCTCTTCTTAAAAATTCTACTATACCACAAGGTCTATCAACTGAGAGGGTAGAGGGGTCTTGGTGGGATCTGGTGTTCTAATAGACGAGTTTGAAGGGTCGGAAGATGGAAATAGGATGAAGGCGGTATTGTATAGTGGTGGGGGATGGATGGTGAAAAGAGAAAGTTATGAAAATGAGATGCATAGTTGGTGGGAATCCTAGTACATTTTCTACTAAATAAAATGGTGGACCACCCATAGATCTGCACTAAATGATGGGTTGGTGATGGTGTGGGAATGGTAGTAGTGGATGAATAAGGAATATGGGTGGTTTCAAGGGTATGTGGAATTGTGGCTAGTGGGATGGTAGTGGTGGAAGGGGAGGAAATTTCTTTGGTAGAGGATGGGGTGGGATAATGGTCTTGAGGTGGGATTTTGGTATTGCTGGGTTAGATAAATGTTGGGTGGTGGCCTCATCAACATCCTCCATATTTGTTGGCACCCATTGGAGGACTCCTCCATCCTTCATGAGTATCCAAATATTTTGGAATAGTAACAGGTTTATTCCATCTATAAGTTCGAGGTAGGTCTGGTATTGGGTACCCTCAATGGCACCAAGATGCCTAGATAAATGGTTGATGAATGATACACCCTTTAATGTATTGTGAGCCCACATTTTCAGGGTCCTATAGAACTCATCAAATGGTATATACATGTTGACAATTGGGAAACCCATGGATGATGTGAGAATGAGGAACTCAATCTTGGTCACCCCCTGTGGGAATGATCATGGGTCAGTCAAGTGTGAGCTAAATCCTAGTTTAGGATCAGGAGGGAAACACCTGAGATCATGATTCTCTTCGTGGTGAGAGTTTTATAAATACTATGATGGTATCTAGTGATCCTAGGGAAAATTCATACATCCTCGGCCTTGTTAGTATCAAGATGAAGTGTTGAGAATAGAAGATAGGTGACAATGTTTGACAAATATATTTTCAGGCCAAAGATAAATTTGTTGAGGGTGATCTCCCATGGATGGCATCTGAGTCTCAAGCAGAAAGAATAAATGACCAACACAAAGTTGTCTAGGAACTAATGGAAGTTATCCTAGAAAGTATCCTCTAGCACCTGGGTGATTGGATTCTGGTTCCTCCAACTGATGAGGTCAGGCATCTCTTGATTAATTTGAATGTGCTCCACCAATATGAGTTTCAATATCTTGTTGGTCACCATTTGCTTTTCCTAGATATGGACCTTCTGAATTTGATGTGAATCAGTGTGAAAGGTGGAGGAATGTCTAATGGTTTGGATGGTAAGTTCCCTATGGCTCATAGGATGTTTCCTTTCAATTTTTAGAGGAGGTATTAGAGGCTGATACGAAAGCATAGGTCATGCAGAATGGATATATGGGTGGTAGGGGAGGGGCGGCCATCAGCCTCTTGGGCGGTGGTAGTGTGTCCTCGCGCTCGAGTGCACGGTTTATAAGTCGGGGAAAATAACTTTGTTATTTATATTATGTACAAAATGGTTGGTTATGGATTGGAGATAGTGCAGAGGAGGATATTAGAGGGTTCATCTTCAGGTGATGGTCCTCATGGTAGGATAGGCATTTAAAGAGGGGGTGCATGGAATATGACGAGCGATTGGGGGTGGGGGTCAACATGAACCCTAAATTCATTTTATTTTCAAAAAAATTGAGGATATTTACCTATCTTATATTGCACGAAATGTTGTAAAATATTGAATTATTCTATTTTTCAATAGGTTATCTTTTACATGTTTTTTATTGATTGCAAGGCATGCATTTTGCAGTTTGTACCATTTTTAGACCAGGTCATCTCAACACACACCTAGAAACCCTTAATCTTCATAAAATAGTACTAACATATCATAGCCAATTAAACCAACCTTGTGATTCCTCCTAGTTAGTGCTTTATTTGTTTTATAGATATAGAAATTTTTTATAAAGAAGGATTTAACATTCAGTTATTACCCATTGTAGAAATATTATTGATAATAGAGGGGAAGAAATGATGGATAGCCTCCCTTGTTAAAGGTACAGTGTAATTTGTATTCTTGGAATGAAAAGATCCTATATCAACATGAGTTATTTTCTTTTTTCAATTCTTACTAGTCACACGATTATCATTCTTATTAGTTAGAGAGATGGTTTGATAACATAACAACGTATCACTTTTATTAGAGACCCTATGAAAATAAAATATAACTTTTTATTCACTATATCATAAAATTTATATTCATTTCTTACATTAAGAATAATCTTTTTTGTGGAAATAAATAATCTTCCTAATATTATGGGAAAACCAACATTATCTACCATATTAAAAAAATGAAATCAGCGGGGAAAATTAATTTTACTATTTTTACTAAGACGTCCTTAAGAAATCTTTAAGGATGCTTGAGTAAATGATTAGGCAGTTACAGTTAAACCCTAGTTTTTTATCTCTCTAGGTATTAGATGTTTATAAATACTTGTGGGCATGAGATTTATATTTTTACCTAGATTGCACAAGTATTTTTCAGAACTACACTTCTCAATAGTGCAATGGATTCAAAAATTTCTAACTTCTCACATATTCGTATGTTGCTTCTATTAAAAAACTATGGATAATTATGCTTTTAAGGAGACAATCCCTAATTATTCCATTTTTTTCTTAAGAAAACATCTATAGATAATCTTTCATAAGCAGGAACTTGAGAAATTTCCTCTCAATGGGGAATATTGATATGAAATTTGACAAAAAATTACAATTTTTTTATATTTCTCTTCATTTTTCCCATGTTTTATTCATTCAGGAAAGGGAAAATGTGTCTCATATGGTGGTAGTGACATGTAGTCATCACCCTTTTAAGATGTTTCCTCAAATAGATCATTCTCAGAAGATTTAATCTCTCGAGTTTTCCCCTGACCATCATCACTAAATTCTCTGAAGTAATTTTTCACAACTCTGAATGGTTTGTTGAAAATCCAGAACATTTTCACTTAAAGAAAATATATATTTATCATATTACCTTGGATGAGATTTTTTGTTACCAATAAATGTACTTGGTAGATTATCATATATGGTTTTAGATATCTTCCCTATTTTATGCTCTAGGTTGCAAAATATAGCCTTGTGGTTTGGTAGCTCAGTTTCATGGTTTTCCATACATTGGTCTACTTTATGCATAAAGGTAGTAAGTATATTTTCATGATTGGTATAGAGAGTTTAGTCTTGATGTTGTAGCCTTTATGGGTCTTGTTGGAATTTTTTTGTGGTATTGGTGGATACTATTGAGCTCTAGGGAACGTTTTTTGGAATTGTTTTTTATGGTCAAGGATCTGGACCATGTAGTGGGTACCTAGGTGGTACCTTGTTAATTGGTGGTACCTATAAACTTCTATTCTGAAAAAAACATTGGTTTTTATTTGTCTATTGAGATGGCCTCTTTTAATTTTGTTTGTTGATATTTATATGGTTTTTGGTTTTATTGGATTTGTTAATTTTAATTGACATAGTTACAATCTTGTGATTGGGGTTCTTTCAACCCTTGACTACAGTCATGGTAAGATTGTGGGCCTCTAAAAATTTCATAGGATTAAATTTAAATCAATATATTAGTAGATTATAGGGTCTTAACAGGTGTTGGAAATGATTACAGCTTCTTCTTTAGGACCTACAGTTCGGCTATTAGGCATGTAGTCTCCTTTCATAGATGAATTTGTGATGCAATGGTCCTCTATCTTTTCTACATACTCAACTTTTGTGAAACTTTCTCATGAATTTATGGGGAAAACTCTGGAATCTTAAAAATTAGTTTTCTATAAGCATTGACGTCAAACATAGTAGAAGAATCAAGAAACATTCCCCAGTACAAAGTCTAATGTTGAAGCCACGTATCTAGTTAGTGATGTGGGAACTTTCTGGTTATATTCTATAATATATCTCATGCTTCCCATACTGATTCTCCATACTCCAAGATGATTTTTTTAATTACATTGAGGATCTTCTAGGATTGGATTTATGGGAAGTATTTATCTATGAATTTCATTACTAATTCATTAAAGGTCATGATTGAATCAAGGTATTGATTTTAGAAAATCATTGGGTCTTTCATGTAAGGGGAATAGGAATACACAAATTCTTATTTCATCTGAAGATACTTTTTTGTTGTGAAAGGTACTTAAAGCCTCAATGAAATTGTATATGTGTTCATGGGTGTCTTAGCTTTGAATCCCAATGAATTAACCCATGTTCTATATCTTTCTAATAAGTCCATGTTTGATCTCAAACATTTGTGCCCAGATTGGGGGTGAAAAATGTTGAGAATGTCACAAATAATGGATGGAAAACCATTTTCAATAGTGGTGATATCATGTAGTGATAGTGACTTACCATGATTGGAAGGTGGCTCATATTGCATGTTTTTTTGGTATGGTGGTGAATGATTATTATGATCTACCATTTTAATGTGGAGACGTGAAGCAATTGATCGATTAATATTGGCATCGATGACATGTTTTTATCGTGCATCAAGTCTTCTTGAAAGATTATAGGGTCCACGGTGCATGAACTAGCCAAGAAGAAGAGAGGGGGGAGATATACAATAATAATGATAAAGAGAGAGATAACGTAAGTGCATCGGAATGAGAGGAAAAGTAAACTGGAAAAGGTAAATGAAAATGAAAAAAAGTGGGAGGGAGAGATAATCACAGGTATAATCTAATGGTCACTCTGAATGATCAATAGTAATCCCCAGAAATTGTGCCAACATTTAATTCTCCTGCATGTATTATTGAATTCATATGGGTCTTGGATAGATTAGAAATTTATAGTATCAAAAAAATAATTACTACATGGGAATAGTAAATTCATAGTCTTTGGTAAACCCCACAATTAATAATGGTAGGTTCTAAATCAATCGAACTAAATCCTTGGATTTGATTCCTCACATTCACTCTTTGGGTTTAGTTTTTATTAATCTAATTTGTTAATATTTAATTCAGATAATAATAGAATGGATCATGGTAAATATCATGGTATATGTAATGGGATATCCTCAATCTAACATGGTATAGACAGATGGAATAACATGTGAAGTGGTAAAATGACCACCAATTGACATTGGTTTAACTAATTGGTTCAACCTAAGAGATAAAAACTCCTTGGTCTAGATTAATTGAAACCCTAAGTGCATGAATCTTGGATTCTAGGAGTAAAGAATTACAGGCTATTAGTCCTATCATAATCTTCTCAAAATAGTTCATGGTCATTCAATTTTCACCTTTGATGGTTTTGGATAATGAAAAAGAATGATATTTATCAATTATTCCAAACTTGGTTACTAGCCAAAAGATTAGCCAATTCCAATCTATAGATATTCATTAAGTTAAAACCACTCTTACGCTCGACCCCTAACCCTAATCGAATTAGTTGCAGATATAATTTATGATAAAAAGGTAAATATTAACCTTTCTATTCATAATCATGATATATTTGATAAAGAATAAATATAGGATTAAAAAAGAAAATAAGAAACCATAAACAATTAAGAACAAAACAAATCATATCATATAATTATTCAAAATAATGAAACATTGGAAGAATTATCATTATGGAAAAAATTAAAAAGAAATCAAAACAATAACTATCAATAATGAAATGATTAAAAATTACCCAAGCATTGATGATGAATAGTGAGAATTGATGAAGCAGTGGTCAAAAAATGAAAAAGAAATTAAAATGAATTTAAAATAGATATTGATTATGAAATAACTCAAAAGGATTTGCTAAAACAATTAAAGGAATGAATTTAAATAGGATTTAATGAATGTAAATGAAAATAGAGGAAAATTGTAGAATTAAATAATAGAAAATAAATGGGTTTGAACTTTTTTTATGTGGAGGGTCTCTCAAAATATTAATAGGCCCAAGAAGTTAATGACATGTAATTCATGAATGTTGTAAATTGACTTAAGTAACTTATCTCCCAACATCAACACATTGTCTAAGCTGCCTTCATGTCCTTATTTTGAGATCCCCAATTTACATCGATGAATTAGTTCATATCTTTGGCTGGGAGAGCTTCCAAACATTCACATTATGCAATACTTATGCATTGTGTGTGTAATTCACTTTTAACGAGGATCTTTTCTTTGAAAATTGAATATTGTGTAATGAATGCTCACATTGTGTATTGGATTCTTGTCATGTAAAGTGAGAATGGTATGGTCTATGTCTCTACAGGAATGTTGTGAATGAGGTCTACGTCTCATGTTTGAGATACACAACGTGGAAATTTTGTTTTTTTCAATTTTCATCATTTCTACTTTTGAGTCCAGAACTCCTAAATCCTATAAAAACAAACCAAAACCCAATACATTACAAAATAAAACCTAAATAATATATTATTAAATGTATCCAATTTGTATATATAAATTTATCTTATCATTTTTAACATTTAATGGTTTTATTAATAATTTTTTATTTTTTCTCTTATTTCCTAATTTATAAATGATTTGGTTTTTAATTTTCTTTGAATGGGATAGAGGTCCCAAATATTATGATTTTATTAAAATTATAATATGTTTTATGTGCTAAGGATTACTATCATCATTTTTTTAATATTATATGATCTTCTTTTTGTCTTATTTAATGATTTACCATAGCAGGAAGTATAAGGGGTAATATGAGTATAGAAAGTGACATATTGGGGAAAATATTAAAACCCATTGTGTCATTTTGTAGGTAAATTTTTTTATTAATTTTTCTTATAATTACCGAATATATCATAATTATTCTCTTTTAGTACTCATACACTTTTTTAGAATTTTAGAATCTACTGATTAGAGAGTCCATAGTTTATGTGTTTTTATAAGAATGTGGAATATAAACTATGACCACACTATGTTCCCCTCCCCATTTTGTTTTTGATGTGTGAAGGTAACACCGGTTACCCTTAGATAGAACTTCACCTATGTAATTGATCTATAAAGGAAAGTAAGGTTGTTTCATACTTAGAGGCTAAATCATAGAGAACCCCATTCTTGAACTATGTAAAGATAACACAAGTTACCCTTCCATATAATAACACCTATATTAGGGTAACCCATGCATGGTTATGACATAGATCAGGGGAGATATGCCATAGAGGTTCAAGTATGGTTGCATTATGGCATAACTGAGGTTATGTCATGGATTATTGGGATTCTAGGGCCATGTATCTCTACATCCTGAATTTGAACAGTGGAATAATCCATTTGATATGTCATAGAGGTTTCTATTCACGGGATTCCACAGTGTAGACCACAAGTTTGTATCATGGTGTACCCCAAGGTAGTTTCCCTGAAAAAAATGAAAAATATAAAATTTCCAACATACCCCCAAGCTATTAAAGCAATCACTCCCTCATTTTCTTCTATATCTATCCCTCTATAAATTTATATCCCCCTCTCACATCCAAGGAATCTTTCCATTCCTCCTAGATTGTATTTTTTTGGATTATATTCAAGATCATCTATGAAAACATTACATAATATCCTCCTCTATTTTACATAAAGACTTTCCTTCATTATTTCATTATTTTTTCTTCTCTTTGAATCCTTGGTGGCCTCATGTTTAATCTTTATGAACCCAAAAGATGTTTTTTAATTTTATGGAATTATTTAGAGTTATATGGGTCCCCCTCTCCCTTTCTTAATTTTTTTTATCCTTTCTAAGTGTTCTATCTTTTTTAAGGTAGGTGGATCTCTATCATTTTCTTTTTTTAGCGTAACTGTTGGTACATAGTTATTAGAATTTTATTATTAAAATATATTGAATATATTATATACTAGTTGTAAACTAATTTATAGGGAAATTTGTTTTTATAATAATCCCTTATATGATTTTGAAATGGAAGGAGGATGTTTTAAATTGATATTGGAACTACTTATGAAATTGATAATGAAAATGATATGATTAGTGATTGATGTGGTATTAAAGAACCCTCATAGGAAATAATTGGTGCTTAGGTTGGTCAAATTATATTAAGACTAGGTCCTTCCCACTAGTTATGGTGTTTCCCAAACTATTTGAGTAATATCATGTGTATCCCACTAATCCAGTGAATTAGTTATAGTTTAATTACACTAATTGTCGGTATCTGTAATAAGTGACATAGATTTATTAGATGTCTCTATACTTGTTAACCATATAGTTTTCTCCCATGTTTCATTTTTTAAACTACTATTTATAAGGTTGGGTATACCCTTGTTTTGATTTCATAATACCCTTATACTACACCACTTGTTTTATTAAAAAATTTCTAATGGATGGTTTGTATATTTATTTTAATTCCAATGTGATTTATCTTTTATAAATAAAAGAATTTATATGGAAAATTTATTAAGATCATAATAGACTTGTATCTCACACCCTACATACACCATTCAGTGAATTACTTCATGAACATGAATTATTCAACACTTGGACAATTTTTTATCCTTAAGAAAAAAAACATAAAAATTGGGATTTCAAATGAAACTATTTTTAAATTATGAAAAATCCATTACAACTAAGAAAATAAAACTAAGTGTAAGAGAAAAAAAAAGTAATTCCTACATAATCAGCCATGTTGATAAAATCAGTAATGCCTCATTGTTTAGTTCTCTATTTAGATTCTTTGTTCATTTAATTAATACTTCATAATTTTTCTTCAAAATCAATACCAAATTTTCCATTTATCTAATAATTAATTTTATCTCATCACTCAAGGTAATATATAACTATAGTTATGATCATAACAATAACACATGTTCCTAACAATAGTCTTGAATTATCTGTATTATCTCTACTTTCTAAAGATAAATACAAAATTAACCATGAGGTATTTAGAAAAAAAAATAGTTCAAATGACTCTGAGGATTAGGGTAGGTGGGAAAAAGTAAAAATCATGCTCAAAAGGAGGGTAAGCTCTAAATTTTAGTGTATAAATTTGTGAAATGTGTAATAATGTAACTCCTCCATGATCTAAAGGTGTCCATGATCCAAAATAAATCAAAGTTGATTGAGGAATATATCATGTAAGTATCAAAAATGTACCATGATCTTTTCTTTTTATTTTTATTTTTTATAATTCATATTCAGGACCGATCTAACCTTCATCCCTTACCCTAATATGATCCATCATAGGATTTATAGGTCTAGAAATAAATATTTTTTGCTTTCTTAATACACAACCTGATTTCTTTTTATTTTTATTTCTATAAATTTTGCAATGTAACATTGTAAGATTGGAAAATTACATAATTAATCATGGAATAAATCATGTATTTTGGGTAAATGTACCATTGTAAAACTCCCCAATTACAAAATCATGTGTCCGTTTGTAGTTTTAATTCCCCCACACATGATTAGAGGAAAATAATGCACAATACCAAGAGTAGGTTAGGTAGAGATAATTGACTAGAAAAGTATCCATCATAAAAAGGTTATTCATGGATACTATGGCCTAAAGAATAAAAAAGGAATGGTTGGTCTCATGAATAACTCAATCATTTTAAAATTTTATTTTTTAAATCATAGCCTCAATAATATCTCAATGCATTTTCTGATAGCTATACACACCATAGGTGTCTCTCAAAAAATATTCTCAGAATAAAATATGAAGTCATTGGTACAGAATAGTCGTGGTAATGGAATTATAGAAAAATAACATGCATTCATTCAAGGTATAAAATCAATTAATAATTCAATCAAATGAAATTTTAAATTTTTTTTATTTTGAAATGAAGTACTAAACTAAGAAATAATTCTTAAAAACTAAACATAAGTAAAACATGGATTTCAAGATTCACCAACCTAAAATTGCCTTTTATTTAAATGGGTTTAAATATTTCCCATGTTTAAAGAATTATTTCAATGGAAATTTTCTTTGAGATAGGTGAAATAATAAATAGTCCAACTCTGTCGACAATATGACTCAAGAAAGACTATCGCACACATAAAATTAGATATTTTATGCACTATCTAGGAAAGTATCAAGAGAGATATATAACATATATAGTATAGAAAAAATGAAATAGACACTTTAAATTGAATTTATGGAATTGAGAGATCCTTCTTATGAATTTCATTCCATGGGGAAACATAGTGGATTAAAATTTCATATTGGGATACCTTCATAATTTGTTAGAATGGAAAAATATTCACAAGATAAAACAATAGTCCACAGGGTTTAAACATGATGAAATAATTTAAATGGGAAAGTGAACATAGGGAATAATGAAGTAAATAAACTCATATAAATGAAGTCATGTGAGTACAGTAAAGTTTATAATTCCCTAGGAACTGGAATTCTACTAAAAGAAAAACCAAAAACATAAGCATTATACTATAAAAGAAACAAAAAAATTGGTTTTACTCCCATAATGTTGATAATGACATAATTATCCCGATAGATAGAAAAGGTAATCAATCAGTTTCTTACTTATTCATAGAAGTCTGCAACCTCATAAAAGACCTGGTGGTTGTTTCATTAAACTCACGCCGTTTCCTGGTGGGATTAACCACTCGAGGAGTATAATGAGAACGAATCTTGTAAAAAAGAATAGAATTTGTTCTAATCATGATGGGGAGCCCTATTAATGATGGATATCTATTGAGAGATACTCAAGCTAGACTTGATGTAATCCAGATGTTGAGTCATCTGAAATTGGGGGGTAGATGGTGGCGTAATATGCACATCAATGACCATGGATGAGAAATATGATCTAGATATAGATAATGTAATATAATAATAAAATTTTCATACTAATACTATAAGTGAATAAAAAATATATATCCCATTTATATATAGAGTAATGATACATCAATCAGTAATGGAATACAAGCATTACAAAAAAAATCCACCCAAACAGAGTACAAAAAACAAGGAAGGGGAACGTGAAAAAACTAGCAAGTAAACTCTAAGTCATCAAGGTCCAAATTAGTTATCCTATATATAATAGTGGATTCCTACAACTATATCTCTCTATAAATATCATATATATATGTAGGGGATAGAGGATCAACATTTTCAATGGGTTTCCTATTGGTGGAAGTGATCATAGTGGATGTCAGAGGTGAGGTGTCGATCCTAAATGATGGAAATAGGTGGAAGGCGGTATTGTACAGTGGTGGGGGATAGATGGTGAAAAGAGAAAGTTATGAAAATGAGATTCATAGTTGGTGGGAATCCTAGTACATTTTCTACCAAATACAATGGTGGACCACCCATAGATCTTCACTAAATGATGGGTTGGTGATGGTGTGGGAATGGTAGTAGTGGATGAATAAGGAATATGGGTGGTTTCAAGGGTATGTGGAATAGTGGCTAGTGGGATGGTTGTGGTGGAAGGGGAGGAAATTGATTTGGTAGAGGATGGGGTGGGATAATGTGCTTGAGGTGGGATTTTGGTATTGTTGGGTTAGATAAATGTTGGGTGGTGGCCTCATCAGCATCCTCCATATTTGTTGGTGCCCATCGGAGGACTCCTCTATCCTTCATGAGTATCCCAATATTATGGAATAGTAACAGGTTTATTCCCTCTATAGGTTCGAGGTAGGTCTGGTATTGGGTACCCTCAAAGGCACCAAGATGCCTAGATAAATGGTTGATGAATGAGACACCCTTTATTGTATTGTGAGCTCACTTTTTCAGGGTCCTATAAAACTCTTCAAATGTTATATACATGTTGAAAATTGGGACACCCATGGATGATGTGAGAATGAGGAACTCAATCTTGGTCACCCCATGTGGGAATGATCATGGATCAGCTAAGTGTGAGCTAAATCATAGTGTATGATCAGGAGGGAAACACCTGAGATCATGATTCTCTTCGTGGTGAGAGTTTTATAAATACTATGATGGTCTCTAGTGATCCTAGGGAAAATTCATACATCCTCGGCCTTGTTAGTATCAAGATGAATTGTTGAGAGTAGAAGATAGGTGACAATGTTTGACGAATATATTTTCAGGCCAAAGTTATATTCGTTGAGGGTGATCTCCCATGGATGAAATCTGAGTCTCAACCAGAAAGAATAAATGACCAACACAAAGTTGTCTAGGAACTAATGGAAGTTATCCTAGAAATTCTCCTCTAGCACCTAGGTGATTGGATTCTGGTCCCACCAACTGATGAGGTCAGGCATCTCTTGATTAATTTGAATGTTCTCCACCAATGTGAGTTTCAATATCTTATTGGTCAGCATTTTCTTTTCCTAGATATGGACCTTCTAAATTTGATGTGAATGGGTGAGAAAAGTGGAGGAAGGTATAACGGTTTGGATGGTAAGTTCCCTATGACTCATTGGATGTTGCCTTTTAGTTATTAGAGGAGTTATTAGGGGATGATACGAAATCATAGGTCATTTAGAATGGATATATGGGTGGTAGGGGAGGGGCATCCATCAGCCTCTTGGGCGGTGGTAGTGTGTCCTCGTGCTCGAGTGCACGGTTTATAGGAGGGGGAAAATATCTTTGTTATTTATATTATGTACAAAATGGTTGTTTAAGGATTTTAGATAGTGTAGAGGAGGATATTAGAGGGTTCATCTTCAGGTGATGGTTCTCATGGGAGGATATGAATTTAAAGAGGGGGTGCATGGGAGATATTGAGCGATTGGGGGTGGGGGACAGCATGAACCCTAAATTCATTTTATTTTCAAAAAAATGAGGATATTTACCTATCGTATATTGCATGAAATGTTGGAAATATTGAATTCTCTTATATTTCACTAGGTTGTCTTTTACATGTTTTTTATTGATTGCAAGGCATGTATTTTGCAGTTTTTACAATTTTTAGACCAGGTCATCTCAACACACACCTAGAAACCCTTAATCTTCATAAAATAGTACTAACATATCATATCCTATTAAACCAACCTTGTGATTCCTCCTAGTTAGTGATTTATTTGTTCTATAGATACATACATTTTTTATAAAGAAGGATTTAACATTCAGTTAGTTCCCATTGTAGAACGATTCTTGATAATAGAGGGGAAGAAATGATGGATAACCTCCCTTGTTAAAGGTACAGTTTAATTTGTATTCTTGGAACGACAAGATCCTATATCAACATGAGGTCTTTTCTTTTTTCAATTTTCACTAGTCACACTATTGTCATTCTTATTAGTTAGAGAGATGGTTTGATAACATAACAACGTATCACTTTTATTAGTGGCCCTCTAAAAATAAAATATAACTTTGTATTCACTGTATCTTAAAATAAATATTCATTTCTCACATTAAAAATATTTTTTTTGTGGAAATAAATAATCTTCCTAATATTATGGGAAAACCAACTTTATATACAATATTAAAAAAGAAATCAGTGAGGAAAATTAATTTTTCTATTTTTACTAAGATGTCCTTAAGAAAACTTTGAGGATGCTTGAGGAAATGATCGGGCAGTTAGAGTTAAAACATAGTTTTTTATCTCTCTAGGTATTAGATGTTTATAAATACTTGTGGGAATGAGATTGATATTTTAACCTAGATCGCACAAGTATTTTTCAGAACTACACTTCTCAATAGTGCAATGGATTCAAAAAAATTTAACTTCTCACATATTCATAGGTCGCTTCTATTAAAAAACTATAGATAATTATGCATTTTAGGAGAAAATCCATAATTATTTCATTTTTTTCTTACGAAAACATCGATAGATGATATTTCATAAGCAGGAACTTGAGAAATTTCCTCTGAATGGGGAATATTGATATGAAATTTGACAAAAAAATTACAATTTTTTTATATTTCTCTTCATTTTCCCCATGTTTCATTAATTCAGGAAAGCGTAAATGTGTCTCATATGGTTGTATTGACATGTAGTCATCACCCTTTTGAGATGTTTCCTCAACTAGATCATTCTCAGATGATTCAATCTCTCGAGTTTTCCCCTGACCATCATCACTAGATTCTCTAAAGTAATTTTTCACAACTCTGAATGGTTTGTTGAAAATCCAGAACATTTTCAATTAATGAAATTATATATTTATCATATTTCCTTGGATGATCTTTGGTGTTACCAATAAATGTACTTGGTAGCTAATCATATAAGGTTTTATATATCTTCCCTTTTTTAGGCTCCAGGTTGCATAATACAGCCTTGTGGTTTGGTAGCTCAGTTTCATGGGTTTCCATCCATTGGTCTACTTTATGCATAAAGGTAGTAAGTATATTTTCATGATTGGTATAGAGAGTTTAGGCTTGATGTTGTATCCTTTATGGGCCATGTTGGAATTTTTTTTTGTGGTATTGGTGGATACTATTGAGCTCTGGGGAACGTTTTTTGGAATGGTTTTTTATGGTCAATGATCTGGACCATGTAGTGGGTACCCAGGTGGTACCTTGTTAATTGGTGGTAACTATAAACTTCTATTATGAAAAAAAAACATATGTTTTATGTGTCTATTGATATGGACTCTTTTAATTTTGTTTGTTGATATTTCTAGGGTTTTTGGTTTTATTGGATTTGTTAATTGTAATTGACATGGTTACAATCTTGTGATTGGGGTTCTCTTAACCCTTGACTACAGTCTTGGTAAGATTGTGGGCCTCTAAACATTTCATAGGATTAAATTTAAATAAATATATTAGTATATTATAGGGTCTTAACAGGTGTTGGAAATGATAACACCTTTTTCTTTAGGACCTACAGTTCGGCTATTAGGCATGCAGTCTCCTTTAATAGATGAATTTGCGATGCAATGGTCCTCTATCTTTTCTACATACTCAAATTATGTGAAAATTTCTCATGAATTTCTAGGGAAAACTCTGGAATCTTATAAATTAGTCTTCTATAAGCATTGACGTCAAACATAGTAGAAGAAGAAAGAGAAATTCCCTAGTACAAAGTCTAATGTTGAAGCCACGTATCTAGTTAGTGATGTGGGAACTTTCTGGTTATATTCTATAATATATATCATGCTTCCCATACTAATTCTCCATACTCCTAGATGATGTTTTTAATTTCATTGAGTAGCTTTTAGGATTGGATTTATGGGAAGTATTTTTCTATGAATTTCTTTACTAATTCATTAAAGGTCCTGATTGAATCAAGGATTTGATTTTAGAAAATCCATGGATATTTCATGTAAGGGGAATAGGAATACACAAATTCTTATATCATCTAAAGATATTCCATTGTTGTGAATGGTACTTAAAACCTCTATGAAATTGTATATGTGCTCATGGGTGTCTTAGCTTTGAATCACAATGAATTATCCCATGTTCTATATCTTTTGAATAAGTCCATGTTTGATCTCAATCATTTGTGCCCAGATTGGGGGTGAAAAATGTTGGGAATGTCACCAATAATGGATGGAAAACCATTTTCAATAGTGGTGTTATCATGTAGTTCTAGTGACTTACCATGATTGGCAGGTGGCTCATATTGCATGTTTTTTTGGTATGGTGGTAAATGATTATTATGATTGACCATTGTAATGCGGAGACATGAAGTAATTGATCGATTAATATTGGTATCAATGACATGGTTTTATTGTGCATCAAGTCTTCAAGAAAGATTACAGGGTCCACGGTGCATGCACTAGCCAAGAAGAAGAGAGGGGGGAGAGAGATACAGGAATAATGAGAAAGAGAGAGATAACGTAGGTGCATCGGAATGAGAGGAATAGTAAAATGTAAAAGGTAAATGAAAATGAAAAAAGTGGGAGGGTGAGATAATCACAGGTTTAATCTAATGGTCACTCTGAATGATCAATAGTAATCCCCAGAAATTGTGCCAAAATTTAATTCTCCTGCATGTATTATTGAATTCATATGGGTGTTGGACAGATTACAAATTTATAGTTTCAAAAAATAATTACTACCTGGGAATAGTAAATTGGTAGTATGTTGTAAAACCCACAATTAAGAATTGTAGGTTCTAAATCAATCGAACCAAATCCTTGGATTGGATTCCTCACATTCACTCTTCAGGTTTAGTTTTTATTAATCTAATTTGTTTAGATTTAATTCCGATAATAATGGAATGGGTCATGGTCAATATCATGGTATATGTAATGGGATAGTCCTCAATCTAACATGGTATAGACAGATGGAATAACATGTGAAGTGGTAAAATGACCACCAATTGACCTTGGTTTATCTAATTGGTTCAACCTAAGAGAGAAAAACTCATTGGTCCAGATTAATTGAAAACCTAAGTGCATGAATCTTGGATTCTAGGAGTAAAGAATTACAGGCTATTAGTCCTATCATAATCTTCTCAAAATATTTCATGGTCATTGACTTTTCACCTATGATGGTTTTGGATAATGAAAAAGAATGATATTTAAAAATTATTCCAAACTTGGTTACTAGCCAAAATTTTATCCAATTTCAATCTATAGATATTCATTAAGTTAAAACCACTCTTACTCTCAACCCCTAACCCTAATCGAATTAGTTGTAGATAGAATTTATGATAAAAAGGTAAATATTAAATATGCTATGCATAATCCTGATATATTTTATAAAGAATAAATATAGGATTAAAAAGGAAAATAATAAACCATAAACAATTAAGAACAAGAAAAATCATATCAAATAATTATTCAAAATAATGAAACATTGGAAGAACTATCATTATGGAAAAAAGTAATAAGAAATCAAAAAACTCACTATCAATATTGAAATGATTAAAAATTACCCAAGCATTGATGAAGAATAGAGGGAAATGATGAAACAGTGGTCAAAAAATGAAAAAGAAATTAAAATGAATTTAAAATACATATTGATTATGAAATAACTCAAAAGGAGTTGCTAAAACAATTAATGGAATGAATTTAAATAGGATTTAATGATTGTAAATGAAAATAGAGGAAAAGTTTAGAAGTAAATAAGAGAAAATAAATGGGTTTGAACTTTTTTATGTGGAGGGTCTCTCAAAATATTAATAGGCCCAAGAAGTTCATGACATGTAATTCATGAATGTCTTAAATTGGCTTAAGTAACTTCTCTCCCGATATCAACACTTTGTGTAAGCTGTCTTCATGTCCTAATTTTGAGATCCCCAATTTACATCGATGAATCAGTTCATATCTTTGGCTGGGAGAGCTTCCAAACTTTCACATTATGCAATACTTATGCATTGTGTATGTAATTTACTTTTAACAAGGATCTTATCTTTGAAAACTGAATATTGTGTAATGAATGCTAACATTTTGTATTGGATTCTTGTCATGTAATGTGAGAATGGTATGGTCTGTGTCTCTATAGGAATGTTGTGAATGAGGTCTTCCTCTCATGTCTGAGATACACAATGTAGAAATTTTGTTTTTTTCAATTTTAATCATTTATACTTTTGAGTCCAGAATTCCTAAATCCTATAAAAACTAACCAAAAACCAATACATTACAAAATAAATCCTAAATAATATATTATTAAATGTGTCTAATATGTATATATAAATTAATCTTATCATTTTTAACATTTAATGGTTTTATTAATAATTTTTTATTATTGTTATTTTTTCGTAATTTATAAATGATTTGGTTTTTAATTTTCTTTGAATGGGATAGAGGTCCCAAATATTATGATTTTATTAAAATTATAATATGTTTCATGTGAAAATGATTACTATCATCATTTTTTTTATTAATATTATATGATATTCTTTATGTTTTATTTAATGATTTACCATAGCGCGAAGTATAAGGTGTAATATGAGTATAGAAAGTGACATATTGGGGATAATATTAAAACCCATGGTGTCATTTTTTTGGTAAATGTTTTTATTAATTTTTATTATAATTACCAAATATATCATAATTATTCTCTTTTAATTCTCATACAATTTTTTAGAATTTTAGAATCTACTGATTAGAGATTCCATAGTTCATGTGTTTTTGTAAGGATGTGGAATATAAACTATGACCACACTATGTTCCCCTCCCCATTTTGTTTTTTATGTGTAAAGGTAACACCAGTTACTCTTATATAGAACTACACCTATGTAATTGTAACTATAGAGGGAAGTGAGGTTGTTTCCTACTTAGAGCCTAAATCATAGAGAACCGCCTTCTTGAACTATGTAAAGATAACACTAGTTACCCTTCCATAGAATAACACCTATATTAGGGTAACCCATGCATGGTTATCACATAGATCATTGGAGCTATGCCATAGAGGTTCAAGTATGGTTGCACAATGGCATAGCCGAGGCTATGTCATGGATTCTTGAGATTCTAGGGCCATGTATCTCTACATCCTAAATTTGAACAATGGGAAAATCGATTTGATATATCCTAGAGGTTTCTATTCAAGGGATTCAATAGTGTAGACCCCCTAGTTTGTATCATGGTGTACCCCTAGGTGGTTTCCTTGAAAAAAATGAAAAATATAAAATTTCCAACATACCCCTAATGTATTAAAAGCAATCACTCCCTCATTTTCTTCTATCTCTATCCCTCTATAAATTTATATCCCCCTCTCACATCCAAGGAATCTTACCATTCCTCCTATAATGTATTTTTGTGGATTATATTCAATATCATTAAGAAAACATTACATAATATCCTCCTCTATTTTACATAAAGACATTCCTTCATTATTTCACTCTTTTATCTTCTCTTTGAATCCTTGGTGGCCTCATGTTTAATCTTTATGAACCCAAAAGATATTTTTTAATTTTACGGAATAATTTAGAGTTATATGGGTCCCACTCTACCTTTCTTAATTTTTTTCCTTTCTAAGTGTCCTATCTTGTTTAAGGTAGGTGGATATCTATCATTTTTTTTAGCGTAACTGTTGGTACATTGTTTTTAAAATTTTATTATTAAAATATATTTAATATATTATATAATAGTTGTAAACAAATTTATAAGGAAATTTGTTTTTATAATAATCCCTTATATGGTTTTCAAATAGAAGGAGAATGTTTTAAATTGATATTGGAACTACTTATGAAATTGTTAATGAAAATGATATTATTAGTGATTGATGTGGTATTAAATA
Organism: Viscum album; assembly: GCA_963277665.1. Lineage (NCBI taxonomy): Eukaryota > Viridiplantae > Streptophyta > Magnoliopsida > Santalales > Viscaceae > Viscum > Viscum album. The sequence continues at coordinate 1,191,719,703 of OY728126.1, forward strand.
ACCATCATAGGAAATCATTGGTGATTAAGTGTTTCAACTTATATTAATATGAGGGCCTTCACACTAGTTATGGTGTTTCTCTAACTATTTGAGTAATATCATGTGTATCCCACTAGTCCGGTGAATTAGTTATAGTTTAATTATACTAATTGTGGGTATCCATAATAAGTGACATAGAATTATTAGAAGTCTTTATCCTTGGTAACCATATAGTTTTATCCCATGTTTCATTTTTTAAACTACTATTTATAAGGTTGGGTATACCATAGTTTTGATTTCATAATACCCTTATAAAACACCACTTGTTTTATTAAAAAAATTCTAATGGTTGCTTTGTAAATTTATTTTAAATCCAATGTGATTTATCTTTTATAATAAAAGAATTTATATAGAAAATTTATTGAGATCCTATTAGACTTGTATCTCAAAACCTACATACGCCATTCGATGAATTACTTCAAGAACATGAATTATTCAACACATGGACAATTTTTTATCCTTAAGAAAAAAACATAAAAATTGGGATTCCGAAAGAAACTATTTTTAAAATATAAAAAATCCATTAAAACAAAGAAAATAAAACTAAGTGTAAGAAAAAAAAGTTACTCCTACATAATCGGTCATGCTAATAAAATCAGTAATGCCTCATTGTTCAGTTCTCTATTTAGATTCTTTGTTCATTTAATTAATATTTCATAATTTTTCCTCAAATTCAATACCAATTTTTAAATTTATCTAATAATTTATTTTATCTCATCACTCAAGGTAATATATAATTATAATTATGGTCATACCAAGAATACATGTTCCTAACCATAGTCTTGAATTAGCTGTAATATCTCTACTTTCTAAAGATAAATACAAAATTAACAATGAGGGATTTAGAAAAAAAATAGTTCAAATGACTCTGAGGATGAGGGTAGGTGGGAAAAAGTAAAAATAATGCTCAAAAGGAGGTTAAGCTCTAAATTTTGGTGTATCAATTTGTGAAATATGTAATAATGTAACTCCTCCAAGATCTAAAGGTGTCTGTGATCCAAAATAAATCAATGTTGATTCAAGAATATATCAGGTAACTATCAAAAATGTACCATGATCTTTTCTTTTTATTTTTATTTTTTATAATTCATGTTCAGGACCGATCTAACCATCATCCCTTAACCTAATATGATCCATCAGAGGATTTATAGGTCTAGAAATAAAGATTTTTATCTTTCTTAATAGACAACCTGATTTTTTTATTTCTATAAAATTTTCAATGTAACATTGTAAGATTGGAAAAATACATCAGTAATCATGGACTACATCATGTATTTTGGTTAAAGATACCATTTTAAAACTCCCCAATAACACAATCATGTGTCTGTTAGTAGTTTTAATTCCCCCACACATGATTAGAGGAAAATAATGCACAATACCAAGAGTAGGGTAGGTAGGGATAATTGAATAGAAAATTATCCATCATAAAAAGGTTATTCATGGATACTATGGCCTAAGTAATAAAAAAGGTATGGTTGGTCTCATGAGTAACTCAATCATTTTAAAATTTTATTTTTTAAATCATAGCATCAATAAGATCTCAATGCATTTGTTGATAGCTTTACATACCATAGGTGTCTCTCAAAAAATATTCTCAGAATAAAATATGAATTCATGGGTACAGAATAGTCGTGGTAATGGAATTATAGGAAAATAACATGCCTTCATTCAAGGAATAAAATCAAGTAATAATTCAATCAAATGAAATTTTAAAATTTTTTGATTTTGAAATGAAGTACTAAACTCAGAAATAATTCCTAAAAACTAAACATAAGTAAAACATGGATTTCAAGAATCACCAACCTAAAATTTCATTTTATTTAAATGGGTTTAAATATTTCCAATGTTTAAAGAATGATTTCAATGAAAATGTTCTTTGAGATAGGTGAAAATAATAAATAATCCAACTCTGTCGACAATAAGACCCAAGAAAGACTATCACACACTTAAAATTAGATATTTTATGCACTATCTAGGAATTTATCAAGAGAGATATATAACATATATAGCATATAATTAATGAAAAAGACACTTTAAATTGAATATCGAGAGATTATTCTTATGAATTTCATTCCATGGGGAAACATAGTGGATTGAAATTTAAAATTGGGATACCTTCATAATTTGTTAGAATGACAAAATCTTCACTAGATAAAACAATAGTCCACAAGGTTTAAACATGATGAAATAATTTAAATGGTAAAGTGAACATAGGGAACAGTGAAGTAAATAAACTCATATAAATGAAGGCATGTGAGGACTGAAATGTTTATAATTCCCTTGGAACTGGAATTCTACTAAAAGAACAACCAAAAACATAAGCACAATAGTATAAAAGAAACAAAAAATTTGGTTTTACTCCCATAATGTTGATAATGACATAATTATCCTGATAGATAGAAAAGGTAATCAATCAGTTTCTTCCTTCTTCCTAGAAGTCTGCAACCTCATAAAAGACCCGTTGGTTGTTTCATTAAACTCACGCCATTTCCCGGTGGGATTAACCACTCGAGGAGTATAGTGAGAATGAATCTTGTAAAAAATAATAGAATTTGTTCTAATCATGCTGGGGAGCCCTACTAATCATGGATATCTAGTGAGAGATACTCAAGCTGGCCTTGATGTAATCCAGATGTTGAGTCATCTGAAATTGGAGGGTAGATGGTCGCGTAATATGCACATCAATGACCATGGATGAGAAATATGATCTAGACATAGATAATGTAATATAATAATAAAATTATCATAATAATACTATAAGTGAATAAAAAATATATATCCCATTTATATATAGAGTAATGATACATCAATCAGTAATGGAATACAAGCATTACAAAAAAATTCCAGCCAAACAGAGTACAAAAAACAAGGGAGGGGAACGTGAAAAAACTAGCTAGTAAACTCTAAGTCATCAAGGTCCAAAATAGTTATCCTATATCTAATAGTGCATTCTTACAACTATATCTCTCTATCAATATCATATATATATTTAGGGGATATAGGATCAACATTTTCAATTGGTGTCCTGGTGGTGGAAGTGATCATAGTGGATGGTAGAGGTGAGGTGTCGATCCTAATGTTTGTGGTGTGTATGGAAGCAGGGTTGATGAAAGGAACATTAGTAGATGATTTTAGTGTTGTTCCCTTTCCATATTGGGCCTTCTCTTCTTAAAACTTCTACTGGACCACAAGGTCTATCAACTGAGAGGGTAGAGGGGTCTTGGTGGGATATGGTGTTCTAATACACGAGTTTGAAGGGTCGGAAGATAGAAATTGGTGGAAGTCGGTATTGTATAGTGGTGGGGGATGGATGGAGAAAAGAGAAAGTTATGAAAATGAGATGCATAGTTGGTGGGAATCCCAGTACATTTTCTACCAAATACAATGGTGGGACACTAATAGATCTGCACTAAATGGTGGGTTGGTGATGGTGTGGGAATGATAGTAGTGGATGAATAAGGAATATGGGTGGTTTCAAGGGTATGTGGAATAGTGGCTAGTGGGATGGTAGTGGTGAAAGGGGAGGAAATTGTTTTAGTAGAGGATGGGGTTTGATAATGGGCTTGATGTGGGATTTTGTTATTGCTAGGTTAGATAAATGTTGGGTGGTGGCCTCATCAGCATCCTCCATATTTTGCGGTGCCCATCGGAGCACTCCTCCATCCTTCATGAGTATCCCAATATTGTGGAATAGTAACAGGTTTATTCCCTCTATAGATTCAAATTAGTTCTGGTATTGGGTACCCTCAAAGGCACCAAGACGCCTAGATAAATGGTTGATGAATGAGACACCCTTTAACGTATTGTGAGCCCATATTTTCAGTGTCCAATAGAACTCATCAAATGGTATATACATGTTGAAAATTGGGACACCCATGGATGATGTGAGAATGATGAACTCAATATTGGTCACCCCCTGTGGGAATGATCATGTGACAGCCAAGTGTGAGCTAAATCCCAGTGTAGGATCATGAGTAAAACACATGAGATAATAATTCTATTCGTGGTGAGAGTTTTATAAATACTATGATAGTCTCTAGTGATCCTAGGGAAAATTCATACATCCTCGGCCTTGTCGGTATCAAGATGAAGTGTTGAGAATAGAATATAGGTGAAAATGTTTGAAAAATATATTTTCAGGCCAAAGTTAAATTCGTTGAGGGTGATCTCCCATGGATGACATCTGAGTCTCAACCAGAAAGAATAAATGACCAACACAAAGTTGTCTAGGAACTAATGGAAGTTATCCTAGAAAGTCTCCTCTAGAACCTGGGTGATTGGATTATGGTCCCCCCAACTGATGAGGTCAGGCATCTCTTGATTAATTTGAATGTGCTCCACCAATGTGTGTTTCAATATCTTGTTGGTCAGCGTTTTCTTTTCCTAGATATGGTCCTTCTGTATTTGATGTGAATGGGTGAGAAAAGTGGATGAAGTTATAACGGTTTGGATGGTAAGTTCCCTATGTCTCATTGGATGTTTCATTTCAGTTGTTAGAGGAGGTATTAGAGGCTGATACGAAAGCATAGGTCATTTAGAATGGATATATGGGTGGTAGGGGAGGGGCGGCCATCAGCCTCTTGGGCGGTGGTAGTGTGTCCTCGCGCTCGAGTGCATGGTTTATAGGAGGGTGAAATATCTATGTTATTAATATTATGTACAAAATGGTTGGTTAAGGATTGAAGATAGTGTAGAGGAGGATATTACAGGGTTCATCTTCAGGTGATGGTTCTCATGGGAGGATAGGCATTTAAATATGGGGTGCATGGGAGATGATGAGCGATTGGGGGTGGGGGTCATCATGAACCCTAAATTCATTTTATTTTCAAAAATTTGAGGATATTTACCTATCGTATATTGCATGAAATGTTGGAAAATATTGAATTATTTTACTTTTTTAATAGGTTGACTTTTACATTCTTTTTATTGATTGCAAGACATGTATTTTTCAGTTTGTGCCATTTTTAGACCAGGTCATCTCAACACACACCTAGAAACACTTATTATTCATAAAATAGTACTAACATATCATAGTCTATTAAACCAACATTTTTATTCCTCCTTGTTAGTAATTTATTTATATTATAGATATAGACATTTTATATAAAGAAGGATTTAACATTCAGTTAGTTCCCATTATAGAATGATTCTTGATAATAAAGGGGAAGAAATGATGGATAGCCTCCCTTGTTAAAGGTACGGTGTAATTTGTATTCATGGAATGTCTTGATCCTATATTAACATGAGGTCTTATATTTTTTCAATTCTTACTATTCACATGATTATCATTCTTATTAGTTAGAGAGATGGTTTGATAACATAACAACGTATCACTTTTATTAGAGACCCTCTACAAATAAAATATAACTTTGTATTCACTATATCATAAAAGAAATATTCATTTATCACATTAAAAATAATTTTTTATGGAAATAAATAATCTTCCTAATATTTTGGGAAAACCAACTTTATCTACTATATTAAAAAAAGAAATCAGTGAGGAAAATGAATTTTACTATTTTTACTAAGACGTCCTTAAAAATCATTGAGGATGCTTGAAGAAATGATCAGGCAGTTAGAGTTAAAACCTAGTTTTTTTATCTCTCTAGGTATTAGATGTTTATAAATACTTGTGGGCATGAGATTTATATTTTAACCTAGATCGCACAAGTACTTTTCAGAACTAAACTTCCCAATAGTGAAATGGATTCAAAAATTTCTAACTTCTCACATATTCATAGGTCGCTTATATTAAAAAACTATGCATAATTATGCATTTAAGGAGAAAATCCCTAATTATTTCATTTTTTTTCTTAAGAAACATTGATAGATGATCTTTCATAAGCAGGAACATGATAAATTGCCTCTGAATGGGAATATTGATATGAAATTTGACAAAAAATTACAATTGTTTTATATTTCTCTTCATTTTCCACATGTTTCATTCATTCAGGAAAGGGTAAATGTGTCTCATATTGTGGTAGTGACATGTATTCATCACCCTTTTGAGATGTTTCCTCAACTAGATCATTCTCAGAAGATGCAATCTCTCGAGTTTTTCCCTGACCATCATCAATAGATTCTCTGAAGTAATTTTTCACAACTCTGAATGGTTTGATGAAAATCCAGAACATTTTCACATAAAGAAATTATATATTTATCATATTCCGTTGGATGAGCTTTGGTGTTACCAATAAATGTACTTGGTATCTAATCATATAAGGTTTTAGATATATTCCATATTTTATGCTCCAGGTTGCATAATATAGCCTTGTGGTTTGGTAACTCAGTTTCATGGGTTTCCATCCATTGGTCTACTTTGTGCATAAAGGTAGTAAGTAGATTTTCATGATTGGTATAGAGAGTTTATATAAGGCCCCAGCCTTAAACCTTAATTAATCTTGAGTTATTACAAGATTACACATTGAGGATCTTTTCGGGTTTAGAGTTTTAGAGAATTAGATAATAAAACTTGCATTACATTCCACATATAAACAAAGTGGTTACATAAAGATAGTATTCTTCATTCCCATAAATGGAAACACATTTAAAATAAAACATGTATTAATTCTTGACACATCCTTAACTCTATCATATTATCATGTACCTTTCCCTTGACCTGTGAAAAACATTTCAAAAACTTGGGATGAGCATAAAAACTTAGTATGGGTTATAAAAATAACATGGAAAGGAAACATGAGTTCATATATACATAAGAATGAAGTCATACATTACCCATAAAACATTGTCACTTTAACATACCTCATAAAATCACGAATAAATCATAGAAATCATAAGACATAAAGGTAACTTGAGGCATTCATAACATTCTTACGTAGGGAGTAACCCTCTTGGTTACGTTTGGAATACCCATCATAGTATATTCCCTAAAATCTCTTCGGAGAAACCTTAACGTTTCACTCCTTCGCGTTACCCAATGCATTGGAGAGCTATAACGGGCTCACCCGCCCTTAGTTTATCACGGAACCACCCGTCTTCATAATAATGCCCAAGAACCATAACATAATCATATCACATAAAACATGCATAAAGGAAACATAAAATTTCCACATTTCAATCATGAGATATCAATACAACACATTGATATAAAAACATTATGAAAACCATTTTCAATACTAAAATAAAAGAAAAGTAAAACATGGTATTTATTTTTCTTTTAAAAAGAAGGTATGGCTTGTAGAGGAAGCCGAAACTCAAATAACGGTCACGACGACGGAGAAGTCGTTGTCGCCGCATACGTACGACAAAAACATTCCCTTTTGTCGTTTAGTAAATGCTTCATATAAAAAAGATTCCTTTTGAATAAACGTAAAATTCAAAGGAGTTTATACACCGTATAAAAGAAAGTTGTGTATAAAATAAAATATGCCTCAACGAAAGGAGATTGAGACGAAGTCCCCTACCTCGTATCTGACTTGACCCCACCGTTCTTTAATCTCCGGAATAATAAACTTGAGTTAATCTCTACTTTCTTATGAATCTTTTTCAAGTTCATTATTCCTTTTATACCATGTTATGAACATCATGTAATCAGTTAAGTTAATAATGTTCATTTGGTCGGTATTTGGTTCTTAAGTCAAAAATAGACTTCTTACACTTACATGTTGTTAATTTGGTCAAAGGTTCATTATATCCAGAATGGTATTCATGATGTAGATATCATATATGTCATATATATCCAGTACATACATGCATTTATAATATTACATAATTTAGAGGTAAGAAATGAAATGCACCGTTCATGGAGACGGTAAGCCGTACGTATGCATGAACGCTACTTACATTTCTATTTCATATTTTCTGGAATGGAATCATAATGATATAAGAGTATATTATAATTCCAGTATAATAACTTATATAATATCATTAACTTTATCCTTTACACATCCCACATATGGTATTAACGAATCAAATCACTTTTAGGGGGCGGTAGTGCAAACTTCCTAAAATGAAGATATCGTGTTTACCCATAATGGAAACCATAAAGGTATGCCCAAAATGAAAAAAAACAGAAGCTTAAGGAAAACATAAACATATTATATATCATATATAAAAATATTGACATCATAATGGCCACCTTTGAAGGTGTTAAATGAGTGTTGAACAATCATCGTTTCGGGAGGCAGAATTTCGCCATCCACGGAAACCGTATGTTCTTTAACCATTTGATGTAGTTGTGTGAGAGTGTAGCTCAAATAAATCATATAACAACATCCTAGTATATTGAAGATACTTGTGTTGTTACAAAAGAAGTAAATAAAAAGATTTTAGGGGGTTGGAGAAGCAAAATAAAACAAATGAACATGAGAGAACGAATTACCTTAAAAAGTGTAAATCCTTTTGATTTGAGCCTAAAGGCTTCCTTTAAAAGGATTCTGCCCAAAGGGAATCCTCTAGGATGAGGAGAGGGATGTGGAGAGAGCAAATGGGCAGGGGTTGGCCGAGCCAATGGCTTGAAAAGTGTGTGAAATGAGGTAGAGTTGGGGGCCTTTTATAAGAGGAGAGGAGGGGCACTTTTGGAAAGTAAAGAAACATTACTTTATTTGAAAATGTGTTTCGGTTTTAAAAGGTCCCACATTGATATAATTCCTGGATAAGGTTATAAGGGTTCTAAATACACTCTTACAATTGGTTTTGGACATGTGTAGGTTTTAGATTTTTCATTATCATTCCATTTTATTTAAATCGTCAAATAATGATGTCATCGCTGCATCATTATTATGTCATAAATAATTTAATTTATTTAATGTCTAAAAATTATAAAACTAAAATACTATGATATAGTAAATCTTGTTATCTTTCCAATGACTATTTATAATCAAAATTTGGACTTGTATAACCCCACTTAAAAATTGTTTTCGTAAAACATATTATGTTTGTGTCATTTTCACTTTAACATTAAATAAAAAGTAATTTATGTCATTTCCCAACAAAAGTGGATCCATGGGGTCCCCAAGTTGACCCATGGAATGTCATGGTCGGCCATGACACAACCAAAGAGGTTGGGACATGTGTCTAGGTCATTTCATATTATTAAAGCCTTATTTAGACCTTAAACTACCCTAATTACCACTAATCGCGATTAAGAACTTAATAAGTTACTATTCACCAAAAAATTATTTTAATCTCATTGAACCACATTTTACTTCTTAATGACAACCATGTATGTCGGATTTTCAAAATTCAATACACATTAGTGGTAAACTTTCATTTAACTGAAAAATCAGTTTGCTTGATTACCACTTAGTGGTTTCACTATTCATCAAAAATTGATGTTTTTCAGAAAATTACCAAAAATTCACCCTAAGCTATATTTGATATTCCGAATTCAAAAATGAAGTCCATTTTACAAAATTCAAATCATATAAGTCACATTAATTAATTTAATAATTAATTCCCGCTGCCAGAGCAAATAGCGTGTTTTTACAAAACAATAAGTATCAAAAAATTGACACCAGTTTAATTCTAATTTCAAAGTGAAATTGATTCCAATGACCACCATTGGATAAAATGGTAAAAATATATTCTAATTTCACTTCAAAAGAAATTCAAAACATAATCTAATCATATAAATAAATTAGATTAAAAAGCAGTTTTGATGTAAAATGCAGTATTTTTCACTATTCATTAAAAATTGAATATTGTCAGAAAAATACCAAAAATTCACACAAGGTAAATTTTGATGTCCCAATAATAAAGGATAAGTTTATTTTGACAAACATAGTTTATAAAATTTTCAAAATATAGATTCAAAAATGTTTTGCCATCAAAAGGCAGTAAAACAATCTTTTAAGAATATTAGTTTATTCCATGCATAAGATTGTATTTATTTTCATTTTAAGCCTCTAAAACACTATCTTAATCATTAATAGACATGGATAAAAATATCTATTATTCATTACTTACTTGGGATGTTACATCCTTCCCCCCTTTAGAAAATTGTGTCCCCGCAATTTATTTACTTATCAAATAAATGAGGGTACTTATCCCTCATTGCATTTTCGGATTCCCATGTTGCCTCTTCAATCATGTGGTTTTTCCACAAAACCTTTACCTGGTGAATCACCTTATTCCGTAACACTTTCTCCCTGTGGTCAAGAATCTGGACCGGTTGTTCCTCATAAGATAGGTTCTCTTACAGCTGAACTACCTCTGGACTCAAAACATGAGATGGATCTGGCATATATTTTCTCAACATCGAAACGTGAAAAACATTGTGTACCTGAGATAAACTCGGAGGTAAAGCCACTCGGTATGCAACTGATCCAACTCTCTCCAGAATTTCGTATGGTCCAAAAAACCTTGTACTCAACTTTCCTTTCTTACCAAGTCTCATCACACTTTTCCAAGGAGAAACCTTGAGAAAAACATGATCACCTACCTCGAAAGATAGATCCTTCCTCTGGTTATCCGCATAACTCTTCTGCCTGCTCTGAGCTGTTCTCATCTGTTTCTGAATCAGCTGAACTTTTTCTGCCATCTCTTCTACCAATTCTGGTCCCATAAACTTCCTTTCACCCACTTCATCCCAGAAAGCTGGAGTTCAACACCGCTTCCCATATAATTCCTGAAATTGTGCCATCTGTATACTGGAATGAAAACTGTTATTATATGAAAACTCAACCAAAGAAAGATGTTGGTCCCAACTTCCCTGAAAATCCATAGAACAAGCTCGTAGCATATCCTCCAATGACTGAATTGTTCGTTCTGACTGCCCATCTGATTGAGGATGAAAAGCTGTACTAAAATTTAATTCAGTACCCAACGACTTCTGAAGGCCTTTCCAAAAGTTAGAAGTAAACCTGGGATCAAGATCCGATACAATGGAGAGAGGAACTCCATGTAACCTGACTATCTCTTTAAGATACAAACGGGAAAATTGATCAAGAGAGAAAGCATCTCGTATAGCAAGGAAATGAGCAGATTTGGTCAAGCGATCAACAATAACCCAGATTGCATTATTACCTCGAGATGTCTTCGGTAATCCAACAACAAAGTCCATGGATATATTCTCCCATTTCTACTCTGGAACTGGTAAAGGCTGAAGCATCCCTTTCGGTAACTACCACTCTGCTTTAACCTGCTGACAAGTCAAACACTTCACAGTAAAATCAGCAATATCTCTTTTCATTCCATCCCACCAGTAATACTCCCGCAGATCTCTATACATCTTAGTACTGCCCGGATGAACTGAAAACGGAGAACTATGAGCTTCACATAACAACTCTCTCTTCAACTGTGAATCACAAGGCACACACAATCTCTTCCCAAATCTCAAAACGCAATCATTATCAATGTTGAATTCAGGCAACTTACCTTTCTGAACCAGCTCTACCCTTTTCTGCAACTCACTGTCTTGCTTCTGTGCTTGCTTGATTCTATATGATAGAGATGATCTCACTGATACCTGAAACAAAACAGAAGGACTTCCTGCAACAACAACTTCTATGCCAAAGTTCATCAAATCTTTAACCAAAGGATCACGTTCCAAACGCAACATTGTTAATGAAGCATTACTTTTTCGACTCAAATCATCAGCCACTTTATTTGCTTTTCCCGGATGGTAATGAATTGTACAATCATAATCTTTGATTAATTCCAGCCATCTCCTTTGTCTCATGTTTAACTCTTTCTGAGTGAATATATACTTTAAACTTTTGTGATCGGTATATATTTCACACTTTACTCCATACAAATGATGCCTCCAAATTTTTAAAGCAAAAACAACAGCAGCTAGTTCCAAATCATGTGTAGGGTAATTTACCTCATGAGTTTTAAACTGTCGTGAAGCATAAGCAATTACCTGATCATTCTGCATTAGGACGCAACCAAGTCCTTTCAATGAAGCATCACTGTATATAACAAACTCACCATTCCTGGAAGGTAGTGCCAAAACTGGATCATTCACCAATCTTCTTTTCAATTCCTGAAAACAATCATCACATTCTTTTGTCCAGATAAACTTAACACCCTTCCGAGTTAGCTTAGTCATTGGACTAGATAACCGTGAAAAATTTCTAACAAACCTTCGGTAATAGCCCGCCAAACCAAGGAAGCTACGAATCTCGGTTACATTTGTGAGTCTTGGCCATTCTTCCACAACTTTTGTTTTTGCAGGATCAACAGTTATTCCATCTTTAGAAACAATGTGACCAAGGAAAGAAATTTGTTGCAACCAAAACTCACACTTGCTGAATTTCCCATACAGTATCTTTTCTTTTAAGGTTTGCAAGATAACCCTTAAATGTTTTTCATGCTCCTCTTTACTTTTAGAAAACACCAAAATATCATCAATGAAAACCACCACAAACTTATCCAAGAACTCATGGAAAATTCTATTCATTAAGTCCATGAATACAGTAGGTGCATTGGTTAGCCCAAAAGGCATTAGTACAAATTCATAATGGCCATATCTCGTATGGAATGCGGTCTTCGGAATATCTGCCTCCTTGACCTTCAGCTGATGGTACCCCGATCTCAAGTCAATCTTTGAAAAAAACTGAGCTCCCTGGAGCTGATCAAACAAATCATCGATATGAGGCAAAGGATATTTGTTCTTAACAGTGATATTATTCAAGGCTCTATAATCAATGCAAATTCTCATAGAACCATCTTTCTTTTTAACAAATAAAACAGGAGTACCCCATGGTGATGTGCTAGGTCTAATGAAACCTTTCTCTAATAAATCTTGCAATTGCTCCTTCAACTCTAAAATTTCAATTTGTGCCATTCGATAAGGGGGTTTTGAAATTGGCTTAGCATCAGGAACTAAGTCAACAGTAAACTCAACATCCCGATCTGGTATTATTCCAGGAAACTCATCAAGAAAAACATCAGGATACTCATTTACCACTGGCACATCATTAATCTGAAAAGTTCCTTTATTTTCAACGATGTGTGCAAGGTAACATTCATTTCCATCTTTTACAAGTTTCTCGGCCTCTTGATATGTTATCAAAAGTAAGGGTTCATTCTTGTAAACAAACTGAAAGTCTTTCTGAAAAGAAACTTCTTTAGCTCTACAGTCAATCTTAGCATGGTAAATAGAGAGCCAATCCATACCCAGGATAACATCAAACTCTACTAGAGGTAGAACAATAAGGTTTGCAAGTAGGTTCTTTCCACAGATAAGGATATGAAGATTCTTATAAATTCTTTTTGCCTCGACACTTCCCCCAGGTGTTTTTACCAAAAGTTCAGGAGTCATTTCTTGAGATGGTATTCCCATTTTACTAGAATAGGTTTCAGAGATGAAAGAATGTGTAGACCCTGAATCAAACAACACACTGGCATAATCTGAAAAAACAAACAAAGTACCTGATAGAACTTCATTTGATGGACCGACATCTGCTGAAATAGTTTCAAAGGATTTCACCACCCCTTTCTGCTTGTAGTCTAACTGCTTCCCATCACTCAAGCTCCTTGTCGGACACTCTTTTGCATAGTGACCCATATCATTGCACTTATAACATTTCACTAACTGTAAGTCAAATTTGTTCTTACCTTCACCTTGATCCTTTTCAGTGCAATCACAAGCCTTATGTCCCATCTTACCACATCGGTAGCACTTTCCAGAATTCAGAAGACATTCCCCAGCATGCCTTTTGCCACATTTATCACAAACTGGAAACATAGTTCTCTTACCATCAGACTTTTTTGAAGAATTCTTACCTTTCTCCTGCCACCTCGGTCTCTTCTTCTGCTGGTTTTTATAGAAAACTTGGTCATTGGAGAACTCCATTTCCACCTTCTCAGCACATCGAACAAGCTTTTCATAACTTTTAAACTCACAAGAAGCTAATTCCCTTCGTTACATTGGCTTTAATCCTGATTAAAAACGATTGATTTTACTATCAAGGTCCCGGATAAAATTTGGAGCATACCTTGCCAATCGAGTGAACCTTTCTTCATAGGCAGCCACTGAGTCTTCCTCTTTCCTCAATTCCAAGAATTGATTTTCCATCCTAAGTCGAACAGCCTTTGGAAAATACTTCTCAAGAAACATACCTTTGAATTCATCCCAATCAAGAGCATCAATCAGCGTCCCTGGTATTTTTAACCATATACCACCACTGATCTGCTTCACCCTCCAAACGGTAAATAGCAAGAATAAACTTTTGATTGTCTGAACACCCCATGACATCAAAAATCTTCTCCAGTGCTTTAATCCACCCTTCAGCTAGCACATGGTCAGATGATCCTCTGAATGATGGGGGATGTTGCCTCATGAAATGTTCCACCACTGACATGTTCCTCTGCGGTTGATCTGGCTGAACTCGTGCATGGATACCACCGCCATTTATCGCTTGAGTCAACTGCGCCATTACTGCAACAAACTGTTCAGTTCCATTTCCGACCATTTCTGGATGCTGATTCGGAAGGTTATTTCCTTCTGTATGCCTTCCTAGCACTGCTTCCCTGTTTCCTCTGCGGAAAACCATTCTATACAAACATGTCTTAGATGAAGCAACATGGTAATCTTTAAATGCAATATCATTTCAAAAAAAATATTTTTGGATAATCATTTAATAGAATTCTAACTCCTAAAGTAATATAAACCGACCTCTGATACCAACTATAAGGCCCCGGCCTTAAACCTTACTTAATATTGAGTTATTACAAGATTACACATTGAGAATCTTTTCGGGTTTAGAGTTTTAGAGAATTAGATCATAAAACTTGCATTACATTCCACATATAAACAAAGTGGTTACATAAAGATAGTATTTTTCATTACCATCAATGGAAACACATTTAAAATAAAACATGGATTAATTCTTGACACATCCTTGACTCTATCATCTTATCATGTACCTTTCCCTTGACCAGTGAAAAACATTTCAAAAACTTGGGATGAGCATAAAAACTCAGTATGGGTTATAAAAAAAACATGGAAAGGAAACATGAGTTCATATATACATAAGAATGAAATCATAAATTACCCATAAAACATTGTCACTTTAACATACCTCATAAAATCACGAATAAATCATAGAAATCATAAGACATAAAGGTAACTTGAGGCATTCATAACATTCTTACGTAGGGAGTAACCCTCTTGGTTACGTTTGGAATACCCATCACAGTATATTCCCTAAAATCTCTTTGGAGAAACCTTAACGTTTCACTCCTTCGCGTTACCCAATGCATTGGAGAGCTATAACGGGCTCACCCGCCCTTAGTTTATCATGGAACCACTCGTCTTCATAATAATGCCCAAGAACCATAACATAATCATATCACATAAAACATGCATAAAGGAAACATAAAATTTCCAAATTTCAATCATGAGATATCAATACAACACATTGATATAAAAACATTATGAAAAACATTTTCAATACTAAAATAAAAGAAAAGTAAAACATGGTATTTATTTTTCTTTTAAAAAGAAGGTATGGCTTGTAGACGAAGCCGAAACTCAAATAACGGTCACGACGGCAGAGAAGTCGTTGTCGCCGCATACGTACGACAAAAACATTCCCTTTTGTCGTTTAGTAAACGCTTCGTATAAAAAAGATTCCTTTTGAATAAACTTAAAAGTCAAAGGGGTTTATACACCGTATAAAAGAAAGTTGTGTATAAAATAAAATATGCCTCAACGAAAGGAGATTGAGACGAAGTCCCATACCTCGTATCCGACTTGACCCGACCGTTCTTTAATCTCCTGAATAATAAACTTGAGTTAATCTCTACTTTCTTATGAATCTTTTTAAAGTTCATTATTCCTTTTATACCATGTTATGAACATCATGTAATCAGTTAAGTTAATAATGTTCAATTTGTCGGTATTTGGTTCTTAAGTCAAAAATAGACTTCTTACACTTACATGTTGTTAATTTGGTCAAAGGTTCATTATATCCAGAATTGTATTCATGATGTAGATATCATATATGTCATATATATCCAGTAAATACATGCATTTATAATATTACATAATTTAGAGGTAAGAAATGAAATGCACCGTTCATGGAGACGGTAAGCCGTACGTACGCATGAATGCTACTTCCATTTCTATTTCATATTTTCTGGAATGGAATCATAATGATATAAGAGTATATTATAATTCCAGTATAATAACATATATAATATCATTAACTTTATCCTTTACACATCCCACATATGGTATTAACGAATCAAATCACTTTTAGGGGGCGGTAGTCCGCACTTCCTAAAATGAAGATATCGTGTTTACCCATAATGGAAACCATAAAGGTATGCCCAAAATGAAAAAAAACAGAATCTTAAGGAAAACATAAACATATTATATATCATATATAAAAATAGTTACATCATAATGGCCACCTTTGAAGGTGTTAAATGAGTGTTGAACAATCATCGTTTCGGGAGGCAGAATTTCGCCATCCACGGAAACCGTATGTTCTTTAACCATTTGATATAGTTGTGTGAGAGTGTAGCTCAAATAAATCATATAGCAACATCCTAGTATATTTAAGATACTGGTGATGTTACAAAATAATTAAATAAAAAGAGTTTAGGGGGTTGGAGAAGCAAAATAAAACAAATGAACATGAGAGAACGAATTACCTTAAAAAGTGTAACTCCTTTTGATTTGAGCCTAAAGGCTTCCTTTGAAAGTATTCTTCCCAAAGGGAATCCTCTAGGATGAGGATAGGGATGTGGAGAGAGCAAATGGGCAGGGGTTGGCCGAGACAAAGGCTTGAAGAGTGTGTGAAATGAGGTAGAGTTGGGGGCCTTTTATAAGAGGAGAGGAGGGGCACTTTTGGAAAGTAAAGAAACATTACTTTATTTGAAAATGTGTTTCGGTTTTAAAAGGTCCCACATTGATATAATTCGTGGATAAGGTGATAAGGGTTCTAAATCCACTCTTCCAATTGGTTTTGTCCATGTGTAGGTTTTAGATTTTTCATTATCATTCCATTTTATTTAAATCATCAAATAATGATGTCATCGCTGCATCATTATTATGTCATAAATAATTTAATTTATTTAATGTCTAAAAATTATAAACAAAATACTATGATATATGAAATCTTTTTAGCTTTCCAATTACTATTTATAATCAAAATTTGGACTTGTATAACCCCAATTAAAAATTGTTTTCGTAAAACATATTATGTTTGTGTCATTTTCACTTTAACATTAAATAAAAAGTAATTTATGTCATTTCCCAACAAAAGTGGATCCATGGGGTCCCCAAGTTGACCCATGGCATTTCATGGTCGGACATGACACAACCAATGAGGTTGGGACATGTGTCTAGGTCATTTCATATTATTAAAGCCTTATTTAGACCTTAAACTACCCTAATTACCACTAATCGCGATTAAGAACTTAATAAGTTACTATTCACCAAAAAATTATTTTAATCTCATTGAACAACATTTTACGTCTTAATGACAACCATGTATGTCGGATTTTCAAAATTCAATACACATTAGTGGTAAACTTTCATTTAACTGAAAAATCAGTTTGCTTGATTACCACTTAGTGGTTTCACTATTCATCAAAAATTGAAGTTTTTCAGAAAATTACCAAAAATTCACCCGAAGCTATATTTCATATTCCGAATTCAAAAATGAAGTCCATTTTACAAAATTCAAATCATATAAGTCACATTAATTAATTCAATAATTAATTCCCGTTGCCAGAGCAAATAGCGTGTTTTTACCAAACAATAAGTATCAAAAGATTGACACCAGTTTAAGTCTAATTTCAAAGTGAAATTGATTCCAATGACCACCATTGGATAAAATGGTAAAAATATATTCTAATTTCACTTCAAAAGAAATTCAAAACATATTCTAATCATATAAATAAATTAGATTAAAAAGCAATTTTGATGTAAAATGCAGTATTTTTCACTATTCATTAAAAAATGAATATTGTCAGAAAAATACCAAAAATTCACACAAGGTAAATTTTGATGGCCCAATCATAAAGGATAAGTTTATTTTGACAAAAATAGTTTATAAAATTGTCAAAATATAGATTCAAAAATGGTTTGCCATCAAAAGGCAGTAAAACAATCTTTTAAGAATATTAGTTTATTCCATGCATAAGATTGTATTTATTTTCATTTTAAGCCTCTAAAACACTATCTTAATCATTAATAGACATGGATAAAAATATCTATTATTCATTACTTACTTGGGATGTTACATTTTAGGCATGATTTTGTAGCCTTTATGGGTCTTGTTGGAATTTTTTTTGTGGTATTGGTGGATACTATTGTGCTCTGGGGAACGTTTTTTGGAATTTTTTTATGGTCAAGGATCTGGAACATGTAGTGGGTACCTAGGTGGTACTTTGTTAATTGGTGGTACCTATAAACTTCTATTCTGAAAAAAACACAGGTTTTTATGTGTCTATTGAGATGTCCTCTTCTAAATTTGTTTGTTGATATTTCTAGGGTTTTTGTTTTTATTGGATTTTTTAATTGTAATTGACATAGTTACAATCTTGTGATTGGGGTTCATTAAACCCTTGACTACAGTCTTGGTAAGATTGTGGGCCTCTAAACATTTCATAGGATTAAATTTAAATCAATATATTAGTAGATTATAGGGTCTTAATAGGTGTTTGAAATGATTAGATCTTCTTCTTTAGGACCTAAATTTCGGCTATTAGGCATGTAGTCTCCTTTAATAGTTGAATTTGTGATGCAATGGTCCTCTATCTTTTCTACATACTCAAATTATGTGAAAATTTCTCATGAATTTCTGGGGAAAACTCTGGAATCTTATAAATTAGTCTTCTATAAGCATTGACTTCAAACATAGTAGAAGAAGCAAGAAACATTCCCTATTACAAAGTCTAATGTTGAAGCCACGTATCTAGTTAGTGATGTGGGATCTTTCTGGTTATATTCTCTAAAATATCTCATGCTTCCCATACTGATTCTCTATACTCCTAGGTGATGTTTTTAATTTCATTGAAGAGCTTCTAGGATTGGATTCATGGGAAGTATTTTTCTATGAATTTCTTTACTAATTTATTAAAGGTCATGATTGAATTAAGGTTTTGATTTTAGAAAATCCTTGGATCCTTCATGTAAGGGGAATAGAAATACACAAATTATTGTTTCATCTAAAGATATTACTTTGTTGTGAAAGGTACATAAAACCGCTATGAAATTGTATATGTGCTCATGGGTGTCTTATCTTTGAATCCCAATGAATTAACCCATGTTCTATAGCTTTCGTATAAGTCCATGTTTGATCTCAAACATTTGTGCCCAGATTGGGGGTGAAAAATGTTGGTAATGTCACCAATAATGGATGGAAAACCATTTTCAATAGTGGTGTTATCATGTAGTGCTAGTGACTTACCATGATTGGCAGGTGGCTCATATTGCATGTTTTTTTGGTATGGTGGTGAATGATTATTATGATAGACCATTGTAATGCAGAGACATGAATCAATTGATCGATTAATATTAGTATCGATGACATGTTTTTATTGTGCATCAAGTCTTCTTGAAGGATTACAGGGTCCACGGTGCATGCACTAGCCAAGAGGATGAGAGGGGGAGAGAGAGATACAGGAATAATGAGAAAGAGAGAGATAACATAGGAGCCTCGGAATGAGAGGAAAAGTAAAATGGAAAAGGTAAATAAAAATGAAAAAAAGTGGGAGGGTGAGATAATCACAGGTTTAATATAATGGTCACTCTGAATGATCAATAGTAATCCCCAGAAATTGTGCCAGCATTTAATTCTCTGGCATGTATTATTGAATTCATATGGGTGTTTGATAGATTAGAAATTTATAGTTTTAAAAAATAATTACTACATGGGAATAGTAAATTGGTAGTCTATGGTAAAACCCACAATTAATAATGGTAGGTTCTAAATCAATCGAACTAAATCCTTGGATTAGATTCCTCACATTCATTCTTCAGGTTTAGTTTTTATTAAGATAATTTGTTTAGATTTAATTCAGATAATAATGGAATGGATCATGGTCAATATCATTGTATATGTAATGGGATAGTACTCAATCTAACATGGTATAGACAAATGGAATAACATGTGAAGTGGTAAAATGACCACCAATTGACCTTGGTTTATCTAATTGGTTCAACCTAAGAGAGAAAAACTCCTTGTTCTAGATTAATTGAAATCCTAAGTGAATGAATCTTGGATTCTAGGAGTAAAGAATTACAGGCTATTAGTCCTACCATAATCTTCTCAAAATAGTTCATGGTCATTCAATTTTCACCTATGATGGTTTTGAAAATGTAAAAGAATGATCTTTAACAATTATTCCAAACTTTGTTACTAGCTAAAAGTTTATCCAATAACAATCTATAGATATTCATTAAGTTAAAACCACTCTTACTCTATACCCCTAACCCTAATAGAATTAGTTGCAGATAGAATTTATGATAAAAAGGTAAATATTAAACATGTTTATCATAATCTTGATATATTTTATAAAGAAGAAATCGAGGATTAAAAAAGAAAATAATAAACCATAAACAATTAAGAACAAGACAAATAATATCAAATAATTATTCAAAATAATGAAACATTGGAAGAACTATCATTATGGAAAAAAGTAATAAGAAATCAAAAAACTCACTTTCAATAATGAAATGATTAAAAATTAACCATCCATTGATGAATAATAGAGAGCAATGATGAAACAGTGGTCAAAAAATGAAAAAGAAATTAAAATGAATTTAAAATAGATATTGATTATGAAATAACTCAAAAGGATTTTCTAAAACAATTAAAGGAATGAATTTGGATAGGATTTAATGAATGTAAATGAAAATAGAGGACAATTGTAGAAGTAAATAAGAGAAAATAAATGGTTTTGAACTTTTTTTATGTGGAGGGTCTCTCAAAATATTAATAGGCCCAAGAAGTTCATGACATGTAATTCATGAATGTCGTAAATTGGCTTAAGTAACTTCTCTCCCAACATTAACACATTGTTTAATCTGTATTCATGTCCTGATTTTGAGATCCCTAATTTACATCGATGAATCAGTTCATATCTTTGGCTAGGAGAGCTTCCAAACTTTCACATTATGCAATACTTATGCATTTTGTATGTAATTCACTTTTAACGAGGATCTTATCTTTGAAAATTGAATATTGTGTAATGAATGCTCACATTGTGTATTGGATTCTTGTCATGTAAAGTTATCATGGTATGGTCTGTGTCTCTACAGGAATTTTGTGAATGAGGTCTACATCTCATGTCTGAGATACACAATGCGGAAATTTTGTTTTTTTCAATTTTCATCATTTCTACTTTTGAGTCCAGAATTCCTAAATCCTATAAAAACAAACCAAAACCCAATACATTACAAAATAAAACCTAAATACTATATTATTAAATGTATCCAATATGTATTTATAAATTCATCTTATCATTTTTAACATTTAATGTTTTTATTAATAATTTTTTATTATTGTTAATATTTCCTAATTTATAAATGATTTCGTTTTTAATTTTCTTTGAATGGGATACAGGTCCCAAATATTATGATTTTATTAAAATTATAATATGTTTTATGTGCTAAGGATTACTATCATCATATTTTTTATTAATATTATATGATCTTCTTTATGTTTTATTTAATGATTTTCCATAGCAGGAAGTATAAGGGGTAATATGAGTATAGATTGTGACATATTGGGGATAATATTAAAACCCATGGTGTCATTTCTTAGTTAAAATTGTTTTTTATTAATTTTTCTTATAATTACCTAACATATCACAATTATTCTCTTTTAGTTCTCATACACTTTTTTAGAATTTTAGAATCTACTGATTAGAGAGTCCATAGTTCATGTGTTTTTATAAGGATGTGGAATATAAACTATGACCACACTATGTTCTCCTCCCCATTTTGTTTTTGATGTGTAAAGGTAACACCGGTTACCCTTAGATAGAACTACACCTATGTAATTGTAACTATAGAGGAAAGTGAGGTTGTTTCATACTTAGAGGATAAATCATAGAGAACCCCACTCTTGAACTATGTAACGATAACACTAGTTACCCTTCCATATAATAACACCTATATTAGGGTAACCCATGCATGGTTATGACATAGATTAGGGGAGCTATGCCATATAGGTTCAAGTATGGTTGCACCATGGCATAGTCGAGGTTATGTCATGGATTCTGGGGATTCTAGGGCCATGTATCTCTACATCATGAATTTGAACAATGGAATAATCCATTCGATATGTCATAGAGGTTTCTATTCAAGGGATTCCCTAGTGTAAACCCCTAGTTTGTATCATGGTGTACCCCTAGGTAGTTTCCTTGAAAAAATGAAAAATATAAAATTTCCAACATACCCCCAAGGTATTAAAGTAATCACTCCCTCATTTTCTTCTATCTCTATCCCTCTATAAATTTATATCCCCCTCTCACATCCAAGGAATCTTTCCATTCCTCCTAGAATGTATTTTTGTGGATTATATTCAAGATCATCTAACAAAACATTACATAATATCCTCCTCTATCTTACATAAATACTTTCTTTCATTATTTCATTATTTTTTCTTCTCTTTGAATTTTTGGTGGCCTCAGGTTTAATCGTTATGAACACAAAAGATGTTTTTTAATTTTATGGAATTATTTAGAATTATATGGGTCCCTCTCTCCCTTTCATATTTTTTTATGCTTTATAAGTGTTCTATCTTGGTTAAGGTAGGTGGATCTCTATCATTTTCATTTATTAGCGTAACTGTTGGTACATAGTTTTTAGAATTTTAGTATTAAAATATATTTAATATATTATATAATAGTTGTAAACTAATTTATAGGGAATGTTTTTTAATATTTATCCCTTATATGATTTTGAAATGGAAGAAGAATGTGTTAAATTGATATTGGAACTACTTATGAAATTGTTAATGAAAATGATATGATTAGTGATTGATGTGGTATTAAATAACCATCATAGGAAATCATTGGTGCTTAAGTGGGTCAACTTATATTAAGATGCGGTCATTCCCACTAGTTATGGTGTTTCCCTAACTATTTGAGTAATATCATGTGTATCCCACTAGTTCGGTGAATTAGTTATAGTTTAATTACACTAATTGTCGGTATCCATAATAAGTGACATAGAATTATTAGATGTCTCTATCCTTCGTAACAATATAGTTTTCTCCTATGTTTCATTTTTTTAAACTACTATTTATAAGGTTGTGTATACCCTTGTTTTTATTTCATAATACCCTTATACTACACCACTTTTTTTATTAAAAAATTTCTAATGGTTGCTTTGTATATTTATTTTAAATCCAATGTGATTTACCTTTTATAATAAAAGAATTTATATAGACAATTTATTGAGATCATATTAGACTTTTATGTCACACCCTACATACACCATTCGGTGAAAGTGTACATCATTCAATCTAATGTAAAAAAGGAAAGCCACCTCTGGGAAGTGGTGGGTACTTAGGTTATCTTTAGATGGTTATGTGGAGGTTACATGGTGGTGAGTTAACTCCTTGGGAACAAGGTAATTGGTAACTAGTTGTTTTGATAATTTTTTTATATTTTTTAATAGTCCTTGTATGTCACAACTTGGCCCGCTAGGGCCCCATCTAAGGATACCACAAGCCTACATCAAATAGGTCAGGGGCTGGAAAACAATACCAAGTAGGAATATCCCACACATGTGAGGAATTGTACTAATGTATTTATACACAAATACACATCTCAAAGCCCATACAGTGCAAAAATTTTAAACTACATAAACCAATTCATGCATACATCTACAATCCCAAAATCAAAGTATGAAAATAATGTGCTGAAAGAAATAAAGGGTCTAAATACAATCCCCTAAAAATTTAAAAATATTCCAACCTAATAAGAAGATGGGGAATACTATAAAATGAAACCACCAAGAAAACACATCATTCTATCTATCTCAACCTATTATCTACCACCTCCTTGTCCTCCCAAGACACCATTAAATGGGTCGTCATCTACATAAGGCATTTCATCTATGGGAAGATACCATGCAGGGGTCAGTATAACAATACCCAAAAGGACACATCAAAAACACTAAACACAGGGTACTAAGAATAGAAATCTCATAACAAGTATTTTGAAATTAAATCATAAACACCCAGATATACCCAGGAAGGACATCATGCCTCCTAGCAGTCTCAACCGACCACCAATCACATGATTTTTCTTGAAGTAATTCATGTTCTAGAAGAAACCACTCTATGAGCCATGTTTTCACTAAAGAAACTCATAAAATAGGTTATGATCATTGTTGTCCACCCAAGAAAACTTGTCACATGGTTTGTAAAAGTTCTCACATGATGAGTGATCCTTTTATTCTCTGTAAAAAACCCAAGCACCACATAGAGGATACCACACAGTGTGTATCTTCAGATTACATGTCATGTAGCTTGGAATTTTCCATCACCCATGGGTTCTTCTTTAGATCTCCTTATAAACATTAATCTCTATAATTATATCTATGAATCAAATATCTATGTGATGTCATCCCCTACGATTACCGATCGACATGATGTGAGTTCTGATCTATTCATAAATAACCTCTTTCGAGCTATCTATCATCGTCAAGCATCAAAACTGTGAATAATGAGAAACCTTAGTACAATCAGGTTCACCTATGATCATCCTATTTCACAACACCTCAGTCACACCCTCCATCGCAAACTACACCCATATTATCAATCTATTAAACTGAATAATAGTCTCACAATGATTGAATAGAGGATATTTCATCAAACAATGGGACAATAGAATTTTTAGAAATGAATGTGTGAAGAAATGCAAAATAAATCCATAAACCATGAAATGTTAGTAATGAACCTAAACCATTGTTACTTTGGCCTAGACCCAATGTCAAAAAATTGTACAAATAAAGGGTGAATAATGAACATGCCATTAAGTCTTCCATAAATAAAATCCTCCATCGATCAAAGAATTAATTCATTTTCAAATAATTGATCCTAATTCCACTATGATAAGTAAAATGATGGAAATCATAAAGAAAAACATCCTTTCTATTGTTTTTATTGATAACTAATGCAGAATGGTCATGTGTTACTATCATTGGTGAGATCTAAGAACTCCATTAGTGCACGATCCGCGATCTAATCTCGATCTGATGTTGTCTTCCAAAAATCCTCCAACGTATCCACTCTAATGACTCCTTTAAATCTCTAGGTTATTTTTTGATAATCCTTGGGATTTATTCTTATCCACGTATTTATATATTAAATGGGTCACTACGTCAATCTAATAAAATAAATAAATTTATTAATTTATTTTATAAATTTCTCCCATGAAAACACTTTATCATAACACCCAGCACAAAGAAATATTATGTCATTCCTAGGTTAAACCTCATGCGTTTCACTCACCAGTGTCCTCCTATATCCAATATGAGCCTCCTTTTAATAGTTATTCATATTTTTTGGAAACCTATGCATATGTGATATTGGTATTGTTAAAATATCGATTTTGGGATAATAGAGCCTCAAAAACTCACAATGTATCCATGAATAGATCCCAAATAAATCCATATAATGTTATAAATTAATACATGAAAAAATAAGAGTCGTTATATTATCCCAACCATAAGGATTTTCATCCCAAAAAGTAAAAAACCATCAAAATAATATAAGGGATATGAGCCCACATATTGGTCTCCAACTCCAAGGTTCTCTTCTAAAGATTCATGTTATTCCAATAGACATGAAAAAGAGGAATTGTTCTCCCACAAATGATCCTATCCAACTATTCCTTGATCACCACTGGGTACTTACTAAAGGTATCCACATCCTTGATGTCCAACTCGCCCTAGTGAACAACATGTCAAAGTTCATGAATGTATCTACTCAGCTACAACATGTGAATGTCATCATGTACCTAGTCTAACTTTGACTTTAAAAATAAGTGATACGCCACCTCCACAACTCTATGTAGTATCTATAAAGGTCCAATGAATCTCGTAGATATCATATAGTATCAGATAAATTTCTATAATCAACATCAAGGTGAGTCCCTAATAATACAGGATCTCTTAGATCAAACTCTAGAGGCCTCCATCATCAGTACATATAGGATTTATAATGTAACTACGAATTCCTTATATTCTCAATGATGATATTAACCTTCTCTATCATAGCTCACACCATCTCTGGTACCATGAGTGCTGAATCTACTCGATTATCCCAAAAAATGGTCACTTACAAGGTCGTCCATACAAGGCATCAAATGGTGACATAAAAATGGTTTAATGGTAGATTTTTTTGAAATAAAACTCCACTAAGGGTAGGTAATACTCCCAACTATAGATAAAATCCCACATGAATTCCCAAAGCATGTCATCCAAGACCCAAATGGCCTACTCAGTCTGACCACCAGTCTGAGGGTGAAATGCATTTCTCATATTATACTGAGTCCCAAAGGCCTCCTACAATCATATCCATAATCAATATGTGAAAATATAATCACATTATTAAATGATCATAAAGAGAACTACAAAGAGGTGAACTATCTCTTACACATACATGAGTCTAAACATCTCTACTAAACACCTCTCTTGAATAGATAAGAATTGTACCGACTTGGTGATTTGGTCTATGATCACCCATATGGTATCATTTACCCTATAAATACATGATAACTTGTTATAAAGTACATGGATAAACCATCACACTTCCACTATAGAACTTCAAGTGGCTGAGATAAACCCACAGAAACCTGGTTCTTATATTAACTTTCTCACAATTGAAGAATCGAGAGAAAAACTTGACAATACAACTCTTCACACTAGGACACTAAAACTGACATCATATGTATTGTTACATCTTTTAAAAACCTAGATATACCACAAATGTGGATTTAGAAAACTCTATAACTACATCCCAAATTTTCTTCAGTACCAACATATGTCCTCTATAAAGGATAATGTGCCCCCCCGCCATCAGAGAATCCATCTGGATCATGTTCTATGGATTTAATAGTATGTAAGGTTTCATAGTCGATATCTATATGATGATCTTCCTTAAAACACTATAAAAGTAGTGGTTTATTAACCACCATCTGAATACATGAAACACCATCCTTGTCGACTAAGGATAACTACAATGAGGATAACTACTCTAACTTCTCATCCATCAACTGAAAAAAATATCTTTTGTTGAGAGCATCTTCCACCATGTTCCCCTTACCAGGAGTATAGAAAATATAAAATTCATAGTCCCGGAATAAATTTAGCCATCAACAATTTCTCAAGTTAATATCCCTTTGAGAGAATATATAGATGAGGCTCTTGTGGTTAGAGTAGATGATAAATAACTCTCCTATAAATTAGTGTTTCCACATTTTCGGGGCGAAGATAATCACTACTAGCTCAAGATCATGGGCCACGTAGTTCTCCTAATATTGTCACAAATTCTAGGACCCATAGTAATTCACTACCTACCTATGTATCATGACACAACAACTTCTAGTCCCTGAGGTATCACATAAAACTACATACTTGAAAAAACACCTCTGGAAATCTCAAGATGATGGTCCTCATCAATATCTACCTCAAAACCTAAAAAAGTGGGGTCACATTTCCTTCCACCTGAAATTATGACCCTTTGGGTCAAATATGTCAAGGATGGATCCTCTATAGACAAATATAGTAATAACCAATGATAGTACCCTTCCATAACATGGAAATTTTCTACCTCGATAACACAATGGGTGGCTCCCAAGCTAGAACATCCTTAACCTTCTCTAGGTCCACTTTGACTCTTATATCTGAGATGATTTGTATTAAGAATTGGACCTTTAAATTAAAAAACTAACATGATAAAAGATTACCATAAATATGATGTGCTGAAACTGCATCCAGGACCAACCTCATATTTCTTGCATGATTCTCCTCAAACCCCAAGTACACTATGATATCAATGATGGAGACCACATCAAATCAGTATAAGAAAGGCATAATGATTTGTTTCTTGAGTCCCATGAACACTTACTGGGTGTTTTTTTGCACAGAAATGTGTCACCAAGCACTCATAGTGACCATGGAGACAGCTGAATTTCATCGACGATATATCCTCATCCCATTCATATAACTGGTGATAGCCAGATCTGAGATCAATCATTGAGAACCACCACTCCCCTTTCAGTTGATCAAAGAGTTAATTGATCCCCGATAGAGGATAATTCTTCATTATGGTCACTTATTCCAAGAACTAGTAATATATAGATAACCTTAAGATCATGTCCACTTTCTTGGTGAAAAACAATAGGGATTATTAGGGAATCATTGGGCCACAAGAATCCCTACTTCTATAAGTACATTAACTTCTCCCCGAGATCACAAATCTATTCATGAGCTATCCACTATACGGGGGTAGATACCAGAGTCATATTATGGTGTACTAAAATTTAAAATTATACATTTTAGTGGTGAGGTAATCCTAGAACATACTTGGGAAATATTTCCACATGCTCATCCACTATCACAGGGATCTACTAGCCTATATCATTCACCGATCCATGATTCATGATAGCCATCTATTTATAAATTGGCTTCACTCTCTTATGTCGGATCCCATCCTGCTCCTCTATGGCTTATTTGTTTACCCAAAAATGAAAACCTCATCCCATCACTATAGACACATCAGATACTCTACCTAAGAAAGTCAATATATGGATTAACTATAGATAGGAATTCTAGGACTATGACGATCTCATAAGGCCTATTCACTTCTAAAAAGAGATCCCAATGATGATCCAAGAGTTACATTTCACTATCAGAAAAAAAAATTAATCACTTTAAATCTTCTATTGGACTCTTCAAGCACTACGGTCGAGCTATAAGCTCTACCAGAATCTTCATGTCTTGAACCATATAAGTGGAAAGAATAGAATGAATCACACTGGTGTATATCAATGCCATAGAACAGTTAGAAAAGTAACATATTGTACCTAGTATCATCACTAGAGACTCATGTTCACAGTCTTCTATATCCTATAGTTTCCCTTGTCCCTAGAAACCATCTCATTGAGCTTATCATGGACCACTTGGGGGGTGATGGTGGTAATAGGTCAAACCTCTTACCACTTTGCATTGTTCTGACATCCCCTCTTCCATTTACACTACACTAAAAACCTCCTTACTCTTTCATGATCCTATACCTTAGTGGTCACATAATCATCTCTTGGTCAGTTGTACGATAGGTCAGAAAAACCCATGTAATATTTCCCCAACCATCATAGGAGAGACACTGTTTATCCCATTGTTGACTTGTTCCATCTCAAGAGCCCTGCAAACTAATTCTATATACTAGGATCATTTCCTGAAACATATGACATTTCTACATCCTTCAAACTATCATCGTAAACCTGTTGTAGAGTTATTAGCTCCTGGGTTCCCACTACCGACACCCACCATCGGCACCTACTCATACATGATTCTATTCACAACTAATTCATGCAGCAATACCATAGTATAAGTAGGAATGAAAAAAATAAATAATTGAATCATTGATATCTTATAGTAACCCCAACTCATATATTCATGATCTAAAGAATGTATCTTTCTCCATATTCATGGAGGAACATGATATATCAGTAAACCTCATTAAGTAATCCAACATGCTCATATTGACCATCTATATATATATATGAAAAAGCTCTTAGATATGCATTGATCGCAACATGGTAGAATAAAACTCCTCCCTGAAGAGATGCTCGATCTATGACAAGGTTAGATCAATCTCAGTATGTGGTTAATTATGGGGACTCCATCATCACCCAAAATATCCCCAATGAATAGTCACATCATGGAATACCATATGATATATAGGAATCTTTAAAATGATAAAAATAAGAGTGATTTTATTTATTGAGTCCTCAACCAACTTGGGGTCTAGCTCACCCTAAATCATGGGAGTTCATTTAATCATGAACTAATGAAGAACACTTAGTATATAAGCATCCTCATCTAACAAATCTAGTGATAACTGATTCTTAATGGGTGGTGGTATAACCAATAAACCCCTCAGTGGTACTATCTCAGTTATAAGAAGATGTACCAAGCCATCATCACTCGGTAGATCATCCTTGTGATCATTCATTGGAATCTTGGCAGGCTATCATCACATAGGCATCCTGAAATAATAAATATTAACCATAGTCAAAGATTATATCTCAGGAACAAACTCAATAAGAAAATGGTAACCACAAACCATTTTTATATGATACATGTTTTGATGTTTTACTTGTACTCAATTTCGGTATTTACTGAGTCGAAGGGCTAGTGATCAGAGTCCTAGTCTATGGATATGTCAGCCTCCGCATAAAAACTAGAGTCCCTAGCTTGAAATATGAACTCGAAAAACTTAATATGGTTTTGGAAAACCCAAACCAATCTCATAGACCCTGGTCTTAATGTGGAATAGACACCTATGATACCACACTCTCATAAAGCGACCCACAAGGGCCCAAGTCAGAACTACCATAAGCCAACCTAAAATATTCTAGGGGTCGGTGACCAGTGCTAAGTAGATATATCCCACACATGGGAGGCATTATCTAAATATACTTCTACACATGCAGAGATATCAAATCCCATACAATGAAGAAATGTCAAACCACAAAACCCAATGCATCACTCATCTATAATCCAACAATAAAAGTACGACAATAAAGTATTGGAAGTGATAAAGGGATAAAATAAGATCCCAACCAGAACCATAGATTCTAATATTCTTAGAAGGTAGGGGCTACTATCAAATTCAACCACATTGAAAACATGTCGGTCTGTATAGATAAATCTTTTCTACTCCAACTCCTTTCCCTCATAGGGAAATGACGAATGGGTCACCTTCTTCATAAGATGCCATATGTGGGGGCGGAGCCCATGTAAGGGTGAGTATAGAAATACCCAGTAGTATGCCCCAAAAAAACAAAACACATAAAATCAAGAATAGTAATCTCAAAATAAGGATATAGAAATAAATTCATTAACACCCATATATAATCAAAAAGGAAACCAAACCATTATGATTTCTTAACCAACTGTCGTGCATAGGATTATACATAATGAAATTATTATTATGCAAGACTCACTCCACAAGTCATGCTATCACTGGAGACACTCATCCAATAGGTAATGATCACTGGGACCCACCCAAGATAACTCACTGGTCCTTAAATACCTCGATACATAGATTGAGTATCTTACCATGACCATTTAAGAGACCATAAACCCAATCTGAATCAACCCTCTATGTAAGGGATCATATTCCAATTATTCCATGAATTATAATGAAATAGACCTATAGATGAAGGATCGAAACCCTATGTATGGGGGTCACACCAAGTCTATGAAACCCACCTAGTTTCATAGAATAAATGATAGTGGATCACACTATGTAATCATGGAGGGATACCACAAACTTTATCTGAGACTCATCCTCCATAGGGGATTACAATCCAAAGAGGTCGAAATAATGTCACATTATACCCTTTAGTATATGGACAATGTGACTATACTCAACCAATAAAATTCTATAACTAAAGAAAATAAGCGCTCCAAACAACCTCAAATGTGGTATATGGCATGTACTAGAGGTACACGACATGTCTATGAAACCCTTGGTCTTTTTGTGTGGTTCTACATCACATAGTATGTAAACCTCTAAATACACAGAATGTAAGTGTATGTATAGGTGTAGGTCTACCCGAACCCTACTCGTTTTTTTGATCCATGCCCATGTAATTCTGTTCATACTCATGTATCAACCCATGTATGCCCGGTCATGCCCATTTACACTTAGCCATGATCGTGTGTCTAGAACTTCCCATGAATGTGTATCCTTCAAGATACACATTGACCCGCTATCATGGGTCACATGGTGTGTGAATGTTGTCACACAACATGTGACCTTTTGTTTCTCCATTAAAACCCTAGCACCACATAGAGGATCCCAATGGAGTGTATCTTTGAATTACATGCTATGTAACCCGATATTTTATAAAACTAGTGGGATATTATCTATATCGCATTAAACAATGTCACTACTATGATTCAATCTAGGAGTCCCATATTTTGGTCTAGACATCCCCTACCATCACCAATCGCCAATATTAGGGTTCTGTACTACTTAGAAATCACCTCTATTGATCCATCTATCATCGCCATGCATCAAAACCAGGAAGAATTAGAAACACCGGTCTAATGTAATACATCTAAGATCATACTCTATCTTCATACACTTGATTATGAACCACACCCATGATATCGATTTTTTGAGCAAAATAACAATTATATAATGATTGAATACCAGGTATTTAATCGAATCGCTGGACAAAGGAATTGCATGTGATGAATGTGCAAAGAAATAAGGGTGAAATACAAGAAACATAAAATGAAAGGAATGAACCTCAACCTTTTTTCATTTAGTTTTGATTCAATTTTGAATAATTAGAATAATGAAGAGGTACTAAACAACAAAAAAGTAAATACACCATAAATAAAATCATCCATTGATGAAAAAATCAATTATTGTGTATTGAATAGATCATCATTGTACTAGGATAAGGAACAGGATGGAAATAACACAAAACAAAATCCTACCTAGAGTTTGGATTAATCCCTGATGAAGAATGGTCCTACTTTTCTATCATTGGTGAGATCCATGAACTATGTTAGTGCACAATACATGACATGATCGCAATCTAAAGGTGCCCCAATGATGATATAAGGTAACCTCTCCAATGGATCCTTTTAATATCTAGGTTAAATAGATAACCCTAGGTGTTGATGAATAATTGTGTATTTATTGTGGAAATGGGTCACTACATCAAACTAATTAAAAATATTATTTATTTTATTAATTTTTCCTATGAAAACACATTAGAAAAACACCCACCATAGACAAATATTATTTCATTCTTAGGGTAAATCCCATACTCTAAAATAAATAGTTTCCACAGATTTCATATTCAAGCCTCCGTCTAATAGTTCTTCCACCTTTTTAGTGAAACTGCATGCATGTGATATTAATATTTTTTAAATAAAAATTCTAAGATTACAAGGCCTTGGAATCTCACATCATCTCAATGTATGACTCTGAAAATAATCCTATAATATTTTGATGTGATACATGAAAAATCAGAGTCATTATAAGAAATATTTACATTGTATTTTTCAGAATTATTTATATCCCATTGCATTAATTTTTTTATTGAAGATTATAATAGGATATTTTTTGTATTTGCACTTGTTAACCTTAAATTTTGTTTTCCTGTTTATTTAGTTCATGTTCTATGTTTTTGTTTTTTATCCTTAGTATATGAATCACAAAAAGTATGGTGATTTGATGCCAGGTTCTGGGTTTAGTCCTATAAATAAATCATTATTTGGGGAAAATTATTCCCAAAGGATTATTACTTTATACTCAGGTGCTAGTTTCTAGACTGTGAAGATTTGGAATTACCTTTGGGCTACTTTGCGGACTGGCCTAAATACTAAGGTCAGGGGTACCATAGTTTCATTTGTGATAACAATTTATGAAAAACCTAAAATTAGATTTACATTTTATGTTATCTATTTTATATTGGAAACTTTCTTCAGTGTGACCCTATATATATACCCCATCATCTCTTCTAAATATCAGGATCACATCATTAGTCCTTCTCAATTACTTATGTATATTATTTATAGTTATCTAATAACTCTAACCATGATTATATTTTTTCCTAATCATAATGATAATATTATATGTTACTTCAAGTTGAGTAAATTTTTTGGAATAAAATATATATGTTATAATGATTTCAATGGTAATTTTATCCATCACTTATAAATCATTAGAAGGGACCTAAATAATTCTAAGATATATTCTATGATACAATTCGAAAGGCGAATTATTTTACATCTGCATGTTAAAAATATTTATAAATTTTCAAATATAAGTTCCACAGATTATTCTAATAAACATATTTGATGTATATATATATATGTGTGTCTTCATATGAATCATGTAGTATGATTCACAAAATTCATTATTTAAGAATTATTTACTCAGAAACAAACATCGTCATACTAGATTTCTAACACTGAGAATCCTTCTTGGATCTGTAAATGGATTGTTCCAACATACATACCTTTACATACTCACTTATAACTTTAAAATACTTTTTTTATTATATACACATATTTTAAGACAATAACATTCATAATAGTGGTTATGACATCCATTTGATATTCTTCATAATAAAAATGAGTTATTATGGAAAAGAAACATCAAAATTGACATTATTTATGATATAGGTGAATATTTTACTTCATTGTTAATACCATGAATTTTTGTGCAACCTTTTTCCACTAATCATGATTTATTGGTAGATATTATTCCATCCATGTCATTTTAATTAGATAAATATCAATTAATCTCTATGGGTCTGACCCCTTCACATTTATCCACCTTGTTTTGAACATGGATAGTGTGGATAGTCTATTTTTGATTCCATGTCTTATAAAAATTTCTCTTAATCACAAATTTCAATGAAATACTGGAAGTTAGTAATCTCATAATTTATGAAAATTACTTAATTATGATTTTCCATGAAAAATATATATCTCACTAGCTTATGATGAATCCTATCAGACTTTCAAGGTTGTTGTGTATCATGATTTTTTTCTTCTTCCTTAACTCTTTGTAGAACTATATAAACTTACAACTTAGGAACAATTCTTGTTTATCAATACTAAACTTCTACAAGTAAAAATATCTTCTAAATAGCTCAAAAAAGTGATATATTCCTTCACAATTAATGAATAAAATTGATTTATTAAAACATTATATTTAGTATGATTATATAAAGAAGATTCCATATCTTCCATAAGATTACCAAAACATATGCACTTGTCAGATATAGAGTCAACATTATCCAAAAACAAACATCATATTAATTCTCTACATTCTGAAATAATTATAAAATACATAATGGGTTATTTCCTAATCCATACTCAAATTAGGTATTTTTTAACTACTTTGGATGGAATGTAATTTAGTAAGAATATAGTAGTCCAAATAGAATAAACATAGAATGTAATAGTAATCCCACACTAAATCATAATTGATTGAACTATTTCCAAAAAAGTTGTAGTACCTCCTATTAAATTGTAACTCCCTCAATAATTTTAAATATAATTATCCTGAATAGAATATTAAATATGAAACACTATGTTTAAACAAACCGTGACATATTATTAAAATATTATTATTTAAATATTATCATCTTAACATATCCCTTAGATTACAGGGTATGAATAGGATTAACTAATTTATGATATTTATATAAAATTTATATTGAATAAAAATATATTTATAAATTATAGTTAAATATTACCAAAATTTGAAGCAATGTAATTTTTTTATCCAAAATATGTTTTCTTTATAAAAATGATTCTATATAATTATTAAAGAAAAAAATATATTTAAAATTTTCCAATTTCATAAAAGGTGTTTGATAAAATGATATTAATTTTTGAAATAATCATATAAATATTAACTTTGGGTGATATTTTTTTTTTGTTTTTAAAAAACATTAATTTTTTAGTGAATAGTGTAATATAAAGATTTTCATAAAATTATCATTTCATTTTAATAAATTAAGTAATTTAAAAAACCAATTATTCATATACTTTTATTTAAAATCGACATAAGTATTATTTATCTATATTAAATCTTATTAATTATGTTTGAATCATCATTATATTAGTATTTATCATACATTTATTATTGTCTTTGAAAACACATTTTTATGAAAATGATTTTTAAGTGCATAGTGATTCTCTATTTTAATAAATAAAAATTACCCAAAATGAGAAATTATTTAAATTAAATTTTCATATTATATATATATATATATGAAATTAAATTAATTAAAATGATATTCATTTTCATATAGATATTATAATATGATCTTATGCTCAGAAAAAAGCATCTTAAAAGCCTATTTTTTAAACACATCCACGGCTTTAATTATAATATAAATTCTGACAAAATTGATATTTGAATTTAGAAAAATATAATCATTATTTTTAATAATAATAATTTATATTATAGAATAATTAAAAATTAATTTTTTTCAATAATTAAATGTGAAAAAAGAAAATATAACTATCACGGTGAAGTTAAGGATGGGTTTACTGAGGGTAAAACAAAAAATAAAATGACAAAAAATTTCCCAAAAGTTGTATAATTACAATTTTGGAAATATTTTACCTTATATATTTTTATATTCAACAATTAAATATTTTTTTCCTTTTAGATTGTGAAAAATAAGAGTGTAATTCTTTCTTTTCA
The DNA here is from genome assembly GCA_963277665.1 of Viscum album. NCBI lineage: Eukaryota > Viridiplantae > Streptophyta > Magnoliopsida > Santalales > Viscaceae > Viscum > Viscum album. Next base: position 1,191,756,107 of record OY728126.1, read on the forward strand.
AAAATTCCAAGTGTGTCCTCTCCCCCAGTTATAAAAGGTTACCCCTTTTCCACTCACTTCCAAACATCCAAAAACCATTATTTTATAAAATACTTACCCAAATACATTATTCAAATCCCTCCTATCATCTTAGTTTCATTTTTTTATTATAAAGCTAACCTAAAGAGTATTGTGGTGAAAAACTAATGGTGTGGTCCTAAGAATAAGTAATGTTCTTAACTAAGAATTTAATTTTTTTTCTCGTTCCACCTCCTTAAAATATTATTAAAACCTGATGATATTTAAAAATCATTTTAAAACTAAAGTTACATGTTTTTATGTTATGTTCACGACCTAAATCCATCTCCTCCTCCCTCAAATTGAAAATTAAATTGTCGATTGTGTGTAAATAGAACTACCTCCCCGTGAATCGACATAATTCATCTTCCATAACCACTTCTCAAGTATGAGTATAATAGTGTATTTAAATATTATATATGATATTTGTGATATAATTATCATTATTTAATTATAATATCACATATTCCTTATTACTTTCAGTTCTTTGGGAATACAGTAATGTCACTCATGTGTACAGTAGAATACTACCTCATGAAGTGATGTGATTCATTTTTCACTTATACATTACATGGAAAATAATAAGAATTAATTTGGTGTTAATATATAATATTCATGAAATATTAATAATTATATAAAATAAATATATCATACATTTTCTTACATTACAATCTATTTAATTATTTATAACATTGTTCATGTGTACGGCGAACTACCTCCTTGTAAAGAAATGTGGTTCCTTTTTATTAATGAATCACATGGATGGTATATGTTTTTTATTCAAAGAAAGAGTATTATATTTATGATATAATTATATTTCTGGGACAATGAAATAACACTTACCTTTTTTCAATCATGATCGATGGAAAATGGAAATTTTACTCACATGTATATACGCCTTACTCACTCCATGATTGTAACCTAGTTCATTTTTCAAAAAAAACCTTCTGGATTGGTTTCAAAAATATAATTTAGGTATCAAAATGATAATTATTTCATGATTATTATTATGTAAATTATTAATTAATAATATCTTTGACTTTATTCAACTAAAAAAAGTAATTTTGGACATATGAGATAAACGTCAACAAAATATATAACTATAACATCAATGATTAAACAATTGGACATAGCATGATAATGATTAAAATAAAATAAATAATAAACTTTTAAAATTTTATTAATAAATTAAATAATTAACATAAGTTTATTATTCAAGAATATAAGGAATTCATGTGACGATTTGGGCTCAGGGAAATGATTTCGTCTCAAAATTCCTTTATTAAAGAAAATGTTCTTTTATGCACCTAAATTCTTTTATATAGTGTATACACAAACCCATTACATATTATATCGTGAATACATAATAAATAATGTTATTTAATTAATAATTCATTTAATTCATTAAAGGGTGTTTTGATTCAAATATTTATTTGGTGGTATGATTTGATGCTTCAATCTCATTTTATTCTGTATTTTTTATGCTTGAATTTCCATTAAAGAGAAATATTTTACAATTGTCTATTAAAACATAATAAATTTTTCCCTATTATTATTCATGAAATTTAAATGTAATATTAACATTTTATACTCTTTAGTAAACAAAATATTTGGGAAATACTTTGAAGGAAAATCCACATTCTTCCTCTATTTGATCAAATACCCTTTATATTCCATGTCTATATTTAATTTAGAGTATTTTGTTTAAAAAAATTATATTAATATTCTTATATGAGTCATTAAATTAATTTTTACCTTTTTTACATTTAAAAATTATTTAAAATGAATATTTATTTTGGTCTCTGAATGAGGTACTTTTACAGTTTTTACAAAAAATGTGAAAGTAATATTTATTTTAACATGAATATAATGAATGTTATTTTATATCATCATGACCATTATTTTCTTAAATAATCCTTTATTAGTTTCAATGTTTATTTTCATAGAAAATTATTTCCACAATATTTTTTGAATTTTAGTTTTTCTTAAAGTTATTCTGAAAGATGAAAGGTTATTTTCCTCATGAAAGATTTTCTATCACTGTAAAAGTACTTCTATTAATCAATGAAAAAAACCATTAATATTATAAAATGATTCTAAATAATATATATTTGTCTCTTAAATATATACCTTTCTTAATATCCTTTAATTTTATAAGGAAATTCATGCCTTAATATCATTTCTCAAATGTATTAATTGTTAAATTTGCATTGATTATGATATGATGAAATATTACACAACTCATTTTTCATCCAAGGATAATTATTATGGCATGAAATATTATTTATTTTATTTATATATATAACATATATCATAAACATTTATGTTATTGTTGTCCATAGAGATAACCCCACTTCATTTATAGTGGTTTTTAGTATAATTGACGTGTTTTGAATGTATGAATATGTTTTGAATATAATTTTAAGTAACATAAGTGTTATATAGTAATATTTAATCCACTAAATCACTTTTCAATATAATTTATAGTGGTTTTTAGTATAATATTTTTTGTGGATTAAAAACATATTTTTTCTAAAACCTATTTTAAAATGCACAAATATTTGTACATTTTAATTAAATATGATAATACCTGTGAATAAAAGATATAAATGAAATTTTTATATTTTTTTATCAATATATATTATCTATGTTCCATAAAATATTATCATTAGTTATGGAGTTAATATAAAATGTAATTTATCTTGAGAAATACAATTCCGTAAAACTAGTCTTTTTCGTTACGTCTTTGGGTTTTATTTTAAATTTAATTTCTAAAACCAGGTTAATTTAATTTGATAAAATTTATTCATTATTTGTAATTATAAAAATTTATATTATATTATATGGTTGAATTCTTTTTTCACCAAATGAATTCTAAAAAAACAATTATCATGGTTAAGGTAAAAAATCGATTTACAGGGGGTTAAACTAAAAATATTAGTGATTAAATGACCTAAAAATTTATAAAAATATATTTTATGCCCATATTTAGACCTTATAATATCTATTTATTTAAAATAATCTATTTTGGACCCTTTTTTAATGTAACAATGGGGGTTAACGTTTTACTTTTCAAACATTACAAGTATGGAAGTCACCACACTTATATAAAAACACCCACTCTCTTATCCTCTTTACACATTACAAGATCATTGGTTCAGAAACTACCGGCACAAATAACTTCCATAATTCAAACCTCTAATAATATCTGTCTTATTTTGGTCATAACCTATGAATTTTTTTGTTTAAACCAAAAGCAGTTACCTAAAGAAGAGTTAATATTGTTCAACTAGCATTTTAATTTTATTTCTTCCACCACGCCAAATAATTATTCTTCAAAATTATCATATAATTATCTAATTATTTTCCATGTAAATAGATTATGTTATGTTAATTTCATAACCTAAATCATTCTCCTCTTCCATCAAATGGGTTTTAAAATCTTTATTCATGTGTATGGTGAACTACTGCCTCACGAACTGATGTCATTTTTTTCCATTTCTACCTCTCACAGTTGGGTATAATGATTAATATAAAGTTAAAATTTGGTAATTATAACATACATATACCTATTTAGTCATTATATTATATTTATATTTATAATTTACATTCCAATGTTAATACTTTAACGTCAATCATCTGTATGGAAGACTACCACCCCACAAAGCGATGCAATTCATTTTTTACTAATACTTTACAAATAAGTTAATAATGATAAATATAATGAATATAAGTGAAATTTATTGCATAATTATTGTATTAATGAAATATTCATTTTTATTAAAATTTAATATATCATTTTATATCTTTCCTTTTCACTCATTAAAAAATGATATCATTGTTAGTGAATGTGTGGACTACCAAAATGATGAAACTCTCTTTTAATCATAGCACGACATATATTATATATATAATTATACTTAAATACATAATATGGTATATGTTATATTATTAAAATTCTTTAAATATAAGATATTACTTACCTCCTTTCAAAAATTATTGTTGAAAAATGATAACTTTTCTCATGCGTACGTACAGCCTACCGTCTCCATGATTGTAACATAATACATTTATCAAAACCATATTTCATGATTGTATTAAAATTATAATTTATTTATAAATATGATAATTATATCTTGATTATTTTATGGAGATTTTTAATTAATTTCATCTTTGACCATAATCAACCTACCAAAGTCATTTTGACACATAAGCCAAATACCATGGAAAAATCGAACGTGAACGTATTTGATTAATTAATAATATATAACATGGTAATAAGTGAAATAAATGGAATAATAAACAGAAAAAATATTCTTAATAAATTAAATAATTAATATAAGTTTATTATTTTGGAAGATAATGAATGTATGTGGCGATTCAGACTCAATGTATGGGACTTTGTCTCAATTGCCTTTCGTTGAGGAATATTTTAATATTACCCACCTATATTCTCATACAAGGTTTATATAAACACCCTTTGGTATTTTATATCAGGAATTTATATATTATAATAGAATTTATTTTTTGTTATTTTAATTGTTTCCTGGGGATTATGATACAAATATTTCTAATTTGATCGAGGATTTTTCTTTACAAAATACACTATTAATGTTTTCCTTATAAATATTCCTTCTATATGCCCTTATTTTTAATATAATATTATGAAAGTTTTATTTGAAGATAAATTATTTATAATTTATAAATTATTTATATTTTTAATTTATTTTTATGGGTTTTAAAAATTAATATTTTTATGTATTTTATAAAGAATTTTTTGACAAAAGATAAAATAAAATGTTCTATTTTTAACATATATGTTGAAAATGGATTTTTTGATACCATGGCCATTAATTAATTTCAATATTCCTTTTCAATATTTAAATTTTTATTAAATGAAAAAATATATTTCCCTTTTTGGGATATTTGGGTATTGAAAATGGGTTTTTAAATGGAAATATTATTTTTGACATCTGAAAGTGATATGAAAAAGAGTTTAAAAGATTTTTAAAAGGTTTTTAGTGAAAAAGTGGAAGAATAAAATGTCACATTCATTTCTTGGATCTTGGAAATTTTAGATTATGGGTGTGCCTAGATTTTTTTTGTGATATTTTTCATATTAAATAATGGGTGCGCCAGATAGTTCTGTAATGCATTGGGAAATGATTATTTTATCTAAAGAATTATATTAGACATTAGTTGAATAGTTATTTCAATTTTTAAGGGTTTTATAAGGGTTATATAGGATGATGTCCCAAGGTACATTCATGTAATTTTTATTATTTCTATTTAGATTATATGGAAATAATTTTTTTTAATATGAAATATAAATGTTCTTTTTTAAATAATGTTAATTTCATTTTTTCGTAATAATTTATATTTTTAAGAGAATGTTTTTCATGTATTTTTTTATATTACACTAGAATAATGGTTTTCTTTTTTTTATGTCCCATTCTGATATTTTTTCTCATCCCAAATTTTTTAAATGTTTTTAGTGAATTTATGGATGGGTCAGAGAAAGTAAAAGGTAAAGATGGATTTCATGAATTTTTTTTAGTAATAGAAATCATTTTTTGTTTTAAAAGTTTTATATGGTGGAAAAAATGGACACTATTTAGAAGTGTCCACTCTGTATTATATTTTTTTGTTATGTATGATTTATGACCAAATTATTTAGAACTATAAACATTAAAATATGGTAAAATGTAAGAGAATAAATTCATGACTTAAAACTCAAGATTATGTAATGTTTGAGGTCGTTTCCTAATAACTAATATATTTTTCAATATGTTCATCATATTCTTAATAATTTTATAATATCATGGAAAACTATGAGTATTATTATGACATAATATTATGCATAATTTAAACAAAGTATAACCCATAATCCGGGTGAAAACCCATCACATCTGGTAAATCCATTGGGCTTGAACCCACAATCTAAGGGTGATAAGGTTGCAGCACCTTCCAATGGCCTATGTGATTTACTTGTTAGTATAATATTTTTTACTTAAATTGTTATTTGGGTAAATAATAATCGGATTTTGAGAAATATATTAGAGGATTAAATCTTTCTTAATTATTTTCATTTGAGGTGAACAATGATAATTTCATAAATTTGTTATTGGTTTGATATATATAACCTTTTGGTCTAACAAAATTTATTTTTTGGGAAGAAAAATATTTTCCTTATAAAAATGTAACATGAAGGGTAGGATATGAAATTTGAGATTATGACCATCATTCATTTTAAGGTTTTTGAAGTTCTTTGGGATGTAGGGTTATTTATTTAAGGAATGATCTATGTTAAATCTTGGGGTTTTTTATTTAATTTTAGAGATTAATATATTCATATTAATTTTGGGTTTATCTTAACTTATTATAAACATTTTGGATTCAATAAAGATAAGATAATTATATTATTACTCCTTTATAGATATTATGATCTATTAAAAGATAATTTCAATGTTTCATGAATAAAAATTTCATATTCGATATTAATTCCATAGAGTAAGAGGTGAAGTAGAAATTGATTTTAGTACAATGAAAGGATGAAATAAGAACATATTAGTAAGTATATTTTCTATAGTTATATATCTTAATAGTAAATAAATCCCTAAAATCTAAAAAAATTATATTAATACAAAACAATTATCTTATTACCTTCATATCTTGAAAATAAATGGTCATTTAATTCCTTAATGATTTATGGTTTTGTTGATGTTAACTTTCTCATGATTATTCACTTTCTTATGATCAATAATCTCTACCACTCTTTATAATTATTTATTCTTTTCATACATGTTTGTAACATTAATTTTCACCAATTCTCTTCAATGTTGAAAACAACTTATTTGATGACTTTAATATTTCCTTTCCCTCTTTTTAATTAGACTTTTTATTAACCCTTTTTTGGGATGTGGGTTTTCCACAAAGGAACATTTAAATTCAACACCCTTGATTTATGAGCACAAGGTTAAATTGTGAGGATATAATTTAATTAATGGTTAATAATGTAACACTATTATATTTTAAAATATAACTATTTTAGATAGCATATTCAACACACAACACTGAGTTTAAAAAAACTGAAACATATTATTACAATATTTATTTTTAAAAATGAACATTTTAACTAAGATAATAAATTGGTAAATATTAATAGTATTAATTAAATTATGAAATTTATATAAATACCCTACTTAAAATAAATTTATTTATAAATTCTACTTAACTATTCACCTAATTTTTAAAAAGTTTCATTTTATATATTGAAATTATGTTTTCTTCGAAAAAAATTTATTTTTATCTATGAGAAAATAATATATTTAATTTATTCCACTTAAAAAAATATATTTTATAAAATGGAAATAATTTTAGATATCATCATATCAGTATTATATTAAGTCAAAATTCTGATATTTTTTGGAAAATATTACTTTTTTAGAAAACATTTAAAAATACCAGTTTTTATTAAATTGTAATTTATTTTCAATAATTTATGTAATTTAAAAGGATATTTCTACTCTTATTTTTTAAAAAAATTATAATAATTATTATTAATTTCTGCTAAAAAAATTTAATTTCATTTAAATCATATTTTTACTGGATTTTAGTATAAGATTGTTGCTATGCTTAAACATGTTTTTAAAAATGTATTTTAAATTGCATAAAGTTTTCCTATTTTAATTTTTTTTTTAAAACCCTAATAAAAATTAAATAAATTATATTTATATAATATATTTAAATAAATATTAATTTAAATTCATTTAATTATTATTTATTTTTTATATAGTTATTATAAGATCTTATTATGCTAGAAAAAAAATTCTTAAAAACCTTTTTTATTAACCACGTCTCTGGGTTTTATTTTTAATTAAATTCTCCCATTTTTTTGAGTTATATTTGAAAATGTGGTTTTAATATTTTTAATAATAATAATATATATTATCAAATAAGATAAAATTAATTTTTTACCATAATTACTTGTGAAAATAGTAAAAATTAATTACCATAGATACGGTAAAAATGTGTTTAATAGGGGTTAAACTAAACATTTAAGGGTTAAAAATCACCAAAACATGCCTAATTTAAATTTTATAGTAATATTTATACCTTATATATTCTTATATTTTAAAATAGTATTTTTGGGATCATTTTGGTAGGTGAAAAATGTGGGTGTGATTTTTTCTTTTCAAAAATTACAAGCATGTACTCTCCCCCACTTATAAAAGTACACCCTCTATCCTCTACATTATAAAAACCCAAAACCCATAAGTTTATTCAATAACTATAAAAAATTACTTATTTAATTCCTTCACAACAATCTATAGGAATTGGTTTTTCAATAAAACCAACTTTGGAAGGCCTTTGGTGCAAACCAAAAGAAGTGGTCCGAATAAGAGGTAATGTTCTTAACCGAGCATTATATTTAAATTTTTATTCCTTATCAATAAAAACATAATAAAACACAATGATATAGTAACCAAATTATATTCCTTAATTGAGATGTTTTTTTTAATTTTATTTCCTAAAACTATATCATCGTCCCTCAAATGGGAATCAAAATCATTGATCGTCGGTATGGTGGTCTATCTCCTAGTAAACCAAGGTAATTATCTTTCCATTATGACTTCTCAAGGATGTATATAATAATGTTTTTTATATATGTAATTTATGATATAATTATATATGTATAATTAAAATATCTCATACATCTTCTTACTTTACATTCTGTATAGAATATGATAACGTCTCTTGGGCATACGGTAGACTATCACCTCCCGAAGTAATGTAATTTTTTATTCTCATAAACTATAAATTTATGGAAATGAGGAATTATTTTATATTTATAAATGTTATTAAGGAAATATTTCTAATTATAAAAATTAAATATATAATATACTTTATTTCATTTCCATCTATTGACAAAATGATATTAACATTCCAACGTACAACGGACTACCATCTCATGATGTGATGCGATACTTTTTTATTAACGAATAAAATGGATGTTATATGTAAGTATTATTAAAGAAATATTATTATATTAAGGATATAATTATTTTTCAGGAAATATAATATAACACATACCTTTTTCCCACCACGATCGTTGAAAAATGGTAGCATCACTCATGTTTTTTATGCCATACCATCTCCATGATTGTATCATAGACTATTTTTCATAAAAATATTTCATTATTTGTTTTAAAATTATAATTCATTTACAAAATTTATAATTATTTCTTTATTATTATTCTATAAATTTTTAATTAATAATATCTTTTAATTTAGTCAACTTACCAATGTTATTTTGGATAAATGAGTTGAACATCATCAATACATCTACCTTGAAATTAAATTATTAAGCATTGGAAAATATCTTCATAATAAAAAATATAAAAGTAATAATAATCTTGGAAAATATTATTTATCTAATAAATAATTAACATAAGTATATTTTTCAAGAATATAATGAATGCACATGATGAATTGGCCTCGACATAAGGGTTTCGTCTAAAAACATCCTTTTTTAATACACATGTTTTTTTATACACCTAAATTATTTTATTTGGTGTGTATAATTACCATTTACATATTATATCATGAGTCCTTAATACATCATGGTATTTTAATATATAATTCATTTACTTCATTCATAGGTATTTTATTCAAATATTACCAAGTCGTTTTATGTTTATGCTTCAATCTCATTTTATATGGGATTTTTAGGCTTGCAATTCCATTATAAGAAATTATTTAATCATTGTATAATAAAAACATTCAGTTGTATCAACCTTTTTTTATTCATGATAATTCAATTAATAATAACATATTTCTTTTTTTGGTACCTAAAAATATTGAATTTTTTTTTAATAAAAATAAATTTTATTTCTCTCTACGATCGAAAATCCTTTTGATTTCATATCTATGTTTTCATAAAAGTATTTTTAATGTTTTAATATTTTTATATGATTAATTAATTTCATTTATACCCGTTATTATTTATAAAAAATTGTTTTATATTTTAGTATTTGTTTGGGTTTTCAAATGACGTACTTCATTAATATTTACCAAAAATATGAAAAGAATCTATATCTTAAATTGTGCGAAACGAATGGTATTTTTAGAATTAATGATTATTATTATACATGAATATTCTTTAATAATTATCCACATTTATTTTCAAAGAAAATTATTTCATCATTATTTTTTGAATTTTAGTTTTTCAAAATGTTATTTTCAAAGTGCAAAGGTTATTTTCCCCAATAAGGTTTTTTTATATTTTTTTAGAAAAAATCCATTCATAAATGAAAAAAAAATTAGTATTAAGTAATGATTATAAATACTATATATATGTATCTTAAAAATATACCTTTATCACAATCCCTTATTTTTATGGGGTAGTACATTTCTTGGGATCATTTATCAAATGCATTTATTATGAATTTTCCTTTGATTATAATATGATACATGATTAAGAAACTCATTTTCTATCCATGTGTAATTCATATTTTATGCCTTATGGTTGGTTTCATTTTTGGGGAACACATATATCATGAAAATTTTATAATGGATGTTTCCAGATAGAACTACAATTCATTGGGTAAAGTATTACTTTCATAAGGCATCATGTATAAGATTAGGGAGTGTAAACCTAATATGTTACGGGACTTTTTACACCATTTTATATTGTCTAGAAAGTTTTTATTCACTCATTTTTTTGACATTATTTGTATTGATACCACATTTCCAATGTTACCATGATCTTAAAATACAACGTTTTTTATTTTTTATCTTATATTTGATTACTCATGTGTCATCTATTTTATTATATCTTGTTTTGTCTTTGACTCGCTTGTTTGGTTTCCTTATCATTTTTATTCCCTTTATGGTATTTCTAGCTCACTCATTTATAATATGTATTCCCCAAGTGATCCTATGAAGTTTTAGAAGCTGAAAAGGATTTAGGAGCTCATTATAAAGAAGAAAATATAAAAAATATGGATTACATGTTTTAGTTTCCTTCGATGTATCAGGTACCTAGTCTTCCAAAGACACTGGTCTTCATGATATTTGGGTTGAAATTAATGGGTGATTATATTAAAAACATGTATTAATATATATATATAAGGCATGGGTACACATTTTAAACTTAGATGAGAAGTCATTACTGATAACCTTATGGATAAGTATAAGGGTAATACTAATTATATAAAAATATCCCAGAATCATGGTAAATTATTGATAAAGTGCTTTATGATCAATTTCATCCATGTATAGATACAATGGATGGATGTGGTTCTAGAAAAACTTTCTTAGGGGTAATAACTATAAAAAGGAATGTTGGTCTTGACTTTATCATTACCTGATCCATGATAATAAACCTTACTGCACACCTAGTTTGACCCTCCTAGGTGATGTTTTTTGGAAATTCAAAAACTCATTACTAACCATTATGAAGGATATGAATTAATTTTTGTTCTAGAAAACCTAATGGAAAACATTAACCTGTATAACCTATATTGAAACCTAAAGACTCATAAGTCATGATATACTAATCATTTATACATTATTCCTTCTTGGTTTATAAGTTTTTATTTGTTATAATAATTAATTATCATCTATTTTCTATTATTATTTTTAGTTAATGGAGGTAAATATGATAATGAATATTGACAACCAATGTGATGGGAAATATAATGATTTCCCTAATGATATGCTTATATTAATGGTAATTCATGTCATATATCTTGTGATCATTACAATTAATTTATGTAAAATTATGATCAATATCGAAAACATATATGAATTTACAAATACATCAAAGATGATATGGATGTCTTATCACAGAAGTTCAAGCACTAATGATGAAAATAAAAGAATACTCAAATTCCTAAATGTTAAAAATATGTGAATAATAAACATGGTAAAATCCTTAAACTAAAAAAGAATAATATTTATGCGTTGGAAAGGAAGGAAAAAATCATATAATTTCTCTTGAAAAATGAAGAGTCTTATTAATATGATGCTTGAAAATAAATCTCAACCTAAGGTACCACTAACAGTTCAATGTTGTAAATGTGGGAAACATGGGAATTTTCCAATTCAATGACCTAAAATAAGGTTTATCCCCTATACCAAGGAAATAACTATGTTATACAAATAATTTAGGTGAAATTATTTACTCCTGTGGATCCTAAAATTATGTTGTAAAAGTGTTTTTATCATTGGTATTCTAGTTATAACAATCAAATAACGTATAAGGATCATTATATAGTAATTTTTATTTAAGGAAATAAAAGAGTATGTTGAATGGTACTAATAAACATGATAATTTATTTAATGTTGAGGTGATACTCTATATAAAACACATAATTGAGGAAAATATAATATTGAAGATGTTCTTGATGTTAAGGTAATTATAGTCAATTTAAACTTCATACTTTTATGTAAAAGAATGATAAGCATAGAAAAAATTATTTTTTAAAAAATTAATTTTATGAATGATGTATTTTTTAATTATGTTGATAATATTGTTGAGAACATTATAGGATCATTTAAAATTATGAATTTTATTATCACTTATGTTTTTACATATTTTTTTAAAAATGGCTATATTTCAATAGGTTAATATCCCATCGTATCTGGAAAGGTTGCAAGACTTGAACCCACAAATGAAGGTTGAAAAAGGGGCAACATCCACCACTACACTACCTGATATACTGGTTATTATAACATTATTTCTAGATAAATTATTTGGATTATAAATATTAAGTTGATTTAGGGAAACATATTATAGGAGTAAATTTTTCATAATTTTAAGGATTTTGAGGTGATCGATCATATTTTTATAAAACATTTATTGGATTAAGATATATATAACCTTTAGTTTTGACATAAAGAATTTTTTGTGAGAATGATATTATTATTAAAGAGGTAACTTTAAGGGTATCAGATAACCTTTGACATTAAAACCATATTTAATACTGACGTTATTGAGGTTATTTGGTATATTGAGTTATTTATTTAAGGAATGATATATATCAATCCTTTGGATTTATTGTTGAATTTTGGATAATAATATATGTATATTAATTTTGGTTATTATATGACACTGTACTAACCATTTTGGAATTAATAAATATAGGATGAATATATTGTTACACATTTATAGATCTTATGATCTATTAAGCGTTAATTTTAGTGCCTCATAAATAAAAAAATCATATTGGATATTCATTCCTTAGAGTAAGTGGTGAAGTGAAATATGATCTAATAATAATAAAAGGATGAAATTGTGATTATAAATTAAAATACATCAGTTAAGAAAAATTTTTCTCTCTTTATATTAGTAGTAAAATAATACCTCAACTCTAGGGAATGGATCTTTAAAAAAATTACTAATTTCTTCATATATGATAAAGAAATGGTCTTTTAATTCATTTTATATTTATGGTTTTGTGGATGTTTACTTTCTCATGATCATTCACTAACTTGTGATCAATAATCTATAAAACTTGTCCTAATTATTTTACATTTATTCTATTTAAATATATTCACTTTTCAACAATTTTTTTCTATGTGGAAACATAGTTATATGATGACTTTATTATTTCTATTTCTATCTTTTTAAGTTGATGTTTTATTAACCCTTTTTCTAATGTGGGTTTTCTATAAATGAATTTTAGAATTTTAAACCCTTTATTATTGATCTCATGTTTAGATTACAATGGAACAATTTATTAAATGTGTTATAAAGTAACACAGTTATATTTTAAAATAAGACTATTATCAATATCATATTCAACAAACCACATTGATTTTAAAAGAACAACAACATATTGTTAAAATATTTTTATTTAAATATGACCATTTTAAACTAGCTGTAAAATTGGCATGTATGAGATAGATTAACTAGTTTATGAAATAAATATAATGTTACTAATAAATATAAATTTAATTATAAATTATAATTAATTAGTTTCTCAATTTTATGTACAGTCATTTAATTCATCAAAAATACATTTTATTCAATAAATTTTTTTACTAATTTCTTTTAGAAAAATATATATTTCTTTTTTACAGTTTTAGAAAGTTTATTTCATAAAAGGTAATTTATTTCTGAAATCATAATATTGATATTAACTTATGGCGAAATTTTGGGATTTTTTAGAAATATGACTTGTTTAGTGAATAGTTTAAAATACAAATTTTATAAAATTGTCATTTTTTAACAAATTAAAAAAATAAAAAATCCCATAATTATAATATATTTATTTAAAATTAAAAATAAATATTATTTATTTATATTAATTCTAATTAATTACATTCTAAATCTTCTTCATACTGTATTTCAGTATAATTTTCTCATTTGTCTTAAAATGCAATTTTGAAAGACTTTTTTAAGGAGAATAATATTTATCCATTTTAATTAACTAAAATAAACCCTAAGGATAAATTATTTACATAAAATTTATTGATTAAAAATCTATAAATATTAATTTAAATTCATTTAATTATGATTAATTTCCATATAGTTATTATAATATCGTCTTATGCTTGAAAAAATGAATTTCATGAAGGCCTATTTTTCTTTTTGGCGTGTTTGCAGGTTCAAATTTAAATTAAATTCAACCAAATTATGTGATTAAATTTTTTAAAATTTCATTTGATATTTGGAATCAAAATAAATTATATTATTTAACATGTTCAACATAATTTTTCATCAAAATTAATAGTCAAAATAATAAAAATAAACTAGCGTGGTTAACGTAAAAATGGGATCAACATTGGTTACAATAAAACTTTAAGGGTAAACAATGACCTAAAACCTATATATTTCTTATTTTATGGAAATTGTTTGACCATATATCTTTATATTATCGAAAATTTTCCATTGGGTATCCTTTTTTCTTTTAAAAAACATGGGTGTAATACTTTCTTATCAAAAATTACAAGTGTGTCATGCCCCACACTTATAAAATGACACTCACTCTCCTTTAATTTAAAACCCACCAAAACACATTGTATTTTACAATACCTAACCATATAACTTTTTTATTTTCCTCCAAAAATCATGTATTACTTGCTCTAATCTTAAATTCACCTAGGAAGGCTTTTTGTAAAAATGAGAAGAAGTGGTCTGTATGAGAGGTAACACTCTTAACCAATAATTTTATATTATTTAATATTAAACCTCTTTCAAATATTATTAAAAAAATTATCTAATATCAATAATATATTCCATATACATATATGGTTTTATGTTAATATCATGACCTAAAATAATCTCCTCCTCCCTCAAATTGGAAATGAAATCGTTGATCGTGTGGACAAAGGACAACCACATCACGAACCGACGTAATTCATTTTCCATAACCACTTGTAATGGATGGATATAATGATTTAATTAATTTTTATATACTATATGTATGATATAATTATACTTATATAATTATAATATCAAATATCTATTCTCACATTCCATTCCGTATGGAATATGATAATGTCACTTTTGTGTGTCGTGGACTACCACCTCAAGAAACTATGTGAGTTGTTTTTCACTAATGATTTACAAGGAATGTAATAATTATTAATCTTATTTTTAAATGGTATATTAATTAAATAATAATAATTCTATAAAATAATCATATGATATAATTTTTACATTACCATAAATTGAATAAATGATAATGTTGTTCATGTGTACGACAAACTATCACCACATGAAGGGATGTGTATCATTTATATTATAAAAATTCATGGATTATATATATAAGTATATTTAAATAAATAATATAATATTTATTATATAATTATATTTTTAAAAAATAAGATAACACTTAACTTGACATTATGTTCGTTGAAAAATGAAAATTTTACTCGTATGTATGTATGGATTACCGCCTCTATGACTGTAACATAGTTCATTTTTCATAACCATAATTTATGATTGGTTTTAAAAGTATAACTTATGTATTAAAATTAAAATTATTTAATTTATAATATTCAATATATGATAAAATAACCATCTCTTTTACTTTTGTTAACATACCAAAGATATTTTGGACATGTTTGCCACATCCTCAAAATGTCTGACAAGAACATAAATGTTTAATTAATTGAATATAGAAGGATAATAAATAAAAGAATTTGAATAATTTCAATTAAAAAGGTTATTAAGTAAGAAAATAATTAACATTTGTTTCTTATTTAGTAAGATAATTAACACAAGTGATGATTCGTGCTCGAGGTAATTGTTTCATGTCAAATATTCATTCATTGAGACACATGTTCCATTATGAAACTAAATTATTTTATACGGGTTATATAATATCCCATTACCTATTATATAATTCACCCATCATAATTATTGGTATTTTATTTTATAATTCATTTTCATTATTTATGATGGTTTTTATTAAAATATTTCCAAGGCGGTATGGGTTTAGGGTTCCATCACATTTTCTTCAAGATTATTTATTCCGGAATTTCCATTTTATGGAATTATTTTATAATTGAAATATCAAAACCTTAAATTTTATTATACTATAATTATTCAGGAAAAAATGAATTTATAGTTCCATTTTCCACTCTTTTGTTCTAAAAAATATTAACAAAATGTTTTAAAGGAAAATCGACATTATTTACCTGTTCTATATAAAACCCTTTATCTTTTATGAATACATTTTTTTAAAAGTTTTTTTATATCTAAATATTAATATATTATGGATTAAATTAATTATTTAATTTTTAAATTTTTAAATAATTGTTTAAAAAATGAATCTTATTTTCATTATATGAACAAGGTAATTCTTGACTTTTCACAAAAAAATTAAAAGGAATATTTGTTTTTAAATGTAAATCCTAAAGCGTGTTTTCATTAAATTTCAACATTTGATTCCTTAAATATTTAATTATAATTTTATTTTAAAATAATTTTTCGTTCAAAATATTTTTTAAATTTTATTTTTTTAAAAAAATATTTTTCAAGTGGAAAGGTTATTTTCCTCAAGAATGTTTTGTTAATATTTTTAAAAGTATTTATATTCCTTAATGACACTAACCTTTAATGTTATGGAATTATTCTAAATACCCAATATATTTCTATTATATATATATATATATATATTTCTCACTCTCCCTTACATTGACTGGATAATACATGACATATGATCATTTCAAAAATTAATTCATTATGAAATTTTCATTGACTATGATATGAAGAAAGATTGTGAAATATATTTTATTTAAATTTTTAATTCTTATGTTATGTATTTTGACTAATTTTATTTTATATGGCACACATAGATCATGAACATTTTTTTAATAAGCTCAACCATATATCACTCTAATGCATTGGGTAAAAATTTAGTCTCAAGAAGCATCATGTATGGGATTAGAGTATAAACCTAAACCATTATGGGTCTTTTTTAAAACATGTGATATTGTTTATACAATTATCGTTTACTCATGTTTATGCCATTTTTTGTGGTGCTTCAGCATTTCCTATATTACGTAGATCTTATGATACCATGTTCTTTATGTTATTATTTTATGTGATTACTTGTGTAACTTCTCTTTAATAATATCATGTTACATCTCTGACTTTATTTTTATGTTTCCTTATAATTTTTATTCCCTTAATGTCATTTCTAACTCACAGATTTCTTTTATGTATTCCATAGGTTATCCGATGCAATATTAGCATGCCTAAAGGGTTTAAGAGCTCATTTTGTAGAAAAAAAATATATAATAAATTAAGGATTTCATATTTTTGTTTCCTTAAATTTATTACACACTGAGTCTTCCAAATACACTAGGAATTATGAACTTTGGGTTGAAATTAATGGATGTTTATGTTAAAAATAATGTAATAGTATTTTTAAAAGGAATGGATCTATATACAAACCCACATTTCTACTATAGGGTTTTATAAGGAGTGATTTTTGTAACTATTCCACAATCCCTCAAATGATTAGTGATGTGCTAGCTCAAGTATTCACAACCTCAATCCAATTAAAGGATGTAAAGTCTCTTTTTTGAGTAGATTGTGTGCTTTATTTTCTGAAGCACATTTTACTTTTCAAAATTTAATACCTGAGTCTCATTAGAAACACAAATATATACTGGTAAGTTAATTTATAAAAGTAACAATGTACATAAAATGCCCACTTATTTAACTAATCATTGGTTTACATGCCTCGATAAGTATGATATGAAATAGTATGCAAGACCTTTCACCATTTTCACTAGAAGTTTCTTTTTTCGTCTTACCTATTAAACATGATTCACATTTCTCAAATTATTCATTATGAATTGGTTACAATAATTCTTTTTTATAGACTATTTGGGTTTTTTTCTCACTTATATTCTAAAGAACAAAATTACAAAGATATGTGAGATAATAATAATCCCTATACTTATTATTTTTTATGATATATGTAGGATTCTTCATAACAATAATCTATAAACCTCTTACTATATTTCAAATACTATATAACTTTTCATTCATATATAGATAATAAAACATGTTTATATTATTGAATGAAAAATACTTCTTTACTAAAAAATATATAAAAATAAAAAAATTATAAATAGATTATAAAAATATTTCTCAAATTCTAGAATCATTCTTCTTGGTAATTTTAGGTAATATGTGATGTCTTCTATTTTATTAAATCATACTCTATTATTGACAGGTATATCTAATTCTCTATTTTTCAATTCTCTAAAATATTTTTGTGACAACCTAGGTAATGGTAATAATAAATCCATTAAATTACGTAGTAATATTTTTAATTATATAATATGGATACATATTCAATAAAATAAATTTTATTAATTTTTCAATCGAAAAAGACATAGTTTCATTCTGAATAAAAAAATCCATGCCTTCTATGGTACTATTTAAAAATTAAATTTAAAATATTTTGAAAGTAAATTCGATAAGAAACATTATTTTTTATATATAAACATAAAATATATATATTATGGATAATTATTTATATTTTTTAAAAAATATTGATTTTTGAGTAAATAGTGAAAAATAGCAATTTTTCCAAAACTATCATATATTTTTTTTAAATGTGATAATTTAAAATTTAAATTATGTTTTTAATTTGATTTTAATGTAATATAAGTTAAAATTTATTATATATTATATAAATAATTTCATTTTATTCAATATTAAATTTTATTTTTGTATTGGATCATTTGTATACTTAAAAACACAATTTCATTAAAAAGAATGTTTTCATTGTGTTTTTTGCACTTATATTAAAATTAAATTCTTCCACATATACAACATTAATCAAGAAAAATATAATCTATATTACGAATCAGTTGGATCAAATTTATTAATGATTCCAATTTCATTTTTGGTCATTATGAATTTTAATCGTAGTAAAAATGTTTCCTCGTGATAATGGTTGGATTAGGGTAATTATGGTGAATAATATGTGATAAGGCCAAAAAATTTCATATTAAATATTATGGTATTATTATATTTATACCCTTAACACTTTATATTCATAATTTTATAGTGTTTTATCTACATTAAAATGAGTAAGTCATTTATAATGTTTAAAACATTAAAATAAATACAATTATGCCACTCCCCTTGTAACGCCCCAACCCTAGTTGCCTAGAGTCGGTGCATTATTACATAACATTGGCATGATCACAAGAAAGATCAAATCTCGAAAGACCGATTGGTTTAGTAGCCTTGGAAACACTAGATATATTCATAAGTTTTACATTACATCATAAAATGAAAAACTACTACAACAACATAATGTCTCCATAATCCACACTACTATCCCCTCATAATATCCCTGAAGGTCATTCATAATTTACTTCTTCACATCCTGGGGAAAAATAAAACATAGAAAAGGGGTGAGCTCAAATGCCCAGTAAGGATAACAATATAGCGGAAACTTTCATAAATAAGAATAAACATTTAAGGCAATGCATTACTAAAACAAAAGCCTTTTAAAATTGAACTTCAACATGGTATGGCAAAAGTAAAATGAAATAATGCCATTTACTTATTCACATGGATATTCTACTAATCGAATAATCACATGAAAAAATCAATAACCACTTTCATAATGTTGGAATGCATAATGCCAGACTATCATAACCACATAGCCAAGGCCTCGTGCCAAGGCTACAAATAAGATTTTGTCAAGGCCTTGTGCCAAGACACTAGTTTGTCTCATGAGACCTACCGATGCATCGAGGAGCTATAGCGGGCTCCACCCATCACTTATTAAGTCCAATGCATTCCCATATGAAAAGGTTTAAACATAACATAAACATTTGTATTAAAACTAGCATACGAAATGTCAATACTTTCACAATAAACTATGAATGGTATAAAAATAGCACATCCACAGTCAAACATATCACAAAACCTTCAATACAATATAGAAGTTTTGTATCATAATAAATCAACTTCAAATAATCTTAAAATCCATCAAAGGATGTTGACATAGATGAAATCAAAATTCT
Source organism: Viscum album (assembly GCA_963277665.1). NCBI lineage: Eukaryota > Viridiplantae > Streptophyta > Magnoliopsida > Santalales > Viscaceae > Viscum > Viscum album. The sequence continues at coordinate 1,191,776,681 of OY728126.1, forward strand.
TTTAAAAGAAATATCTCCTTTTATTTTGAAATCATTTAAGATCCATATAAAATAAAACATTTTCTTTGAAAATATTCTTATAAGCTTGTATGGGAAGCTTCGACGATTTTATAATGGCGGAAAATAACCGCACCCGCCGTATAAGTTAAAAAAAACATTCTTACCTCAATTCTGTCGAAAAGGTTAAAAAGGACCTTGTTTTGAAAACGACGGAAAGATTCCTTTATAAACCTCTTATAAAAAGTCAAACAAGGGTATAAATGACTTTAACCCATATTCTTGTAAATAGTAAAAATGTTTTGAAATACATTTCGAAGAAACATGGATGTGGATGATAAAGAGATCCCAGTAGATTATTACGTATAATACAACCTCGGATAATGAAGAGATTGTGAAATAACCCTTACCTTGTACTTTTCCTTGGTTGTGGTAGGTTAACCTCCTGTATAATGGTGAAATAATTGTTATTAAATTATACAAGAATCATATACATTAATATGATATCATATATGATCTTTTAATATTGATTTGATAATAATATCTTAGTATTATCGTTGTTTCGGGTGTTAACTTACTTGTTTTCTTTCATATGTTTTGTTACGTAAGACATGTTTGTAAAGGATAGGTTGTATATTATTCATATCCAGAATGATATCAAGTCCTTAAACATCATTTTTAAATCATAAAATGATAATTACGCTTTAATGGTTACGATGGAGAATGAATCTCATCGCGTTCGTGGAGACGGTAGTCCGTACGTACGCACGAGCGACAATATCATTCTTTTGATATTAAAATAATATATAAATGGATGGTATATCATATATACAGAATCATTAACATGTTATATTTATTATTTACATGAGTTACACATCATTATTATACCCATCCAAATAATATTATATTGAATAACAATTACACAACGACGTGGAGACGGTAAGCCGTACGTACGCACGTATGGTGACATGTTATTCAAAGGGTGGATAGAATACTGAATATGATTGTACCATATTTATAATAACATCACAGTATATGTGAGATACTGGAGTTATTATTTCAGAATGGTAAGAACAAAGGAAGAAGAAGTGGAAGAAGAAATGAACTTAGAAAAGGGTGGTGAGATCATTACCTCTTCTTCGGGTTCTTCCTTTTGATTTGATCAAAAGGGCTCCTTAGGTTGGCTTTCTGATCAAACTAAGGCCTCTAGGTTGTATTGAGGGATGTTGGGAGAGTATTTGGGCAGAGTTTGGCCGAACCAAAAGGCTTTAGAGGTGTGAAGAAATGAGAAGGAGGAGTGCCCTTTTATAAGAGGGGTGAGGGGCACCTTTGGAAAAGCTAGAAATATTAATTTATAATAAATTCATATTCGGTTTATAAAGGCTCCAAAGTTGACTATTCAAAGGATGAGGTGGGGATAGGTCGAAAACAACTCATCCAATAGAATTTAGACAGGTTTGGATACTTATATTAACCTTATCTTTAAGTATTAACTCTAAGTTAATTAGTTTCACTTTTACAATGTCTCTTTGTATTTTTATATAATATGGTTAATAAACTTACTATATACATCCAAGAGACCCCTAAGTGGTCCATTAATGATTAACCTATCATAATATAAGTCTCTTGGCCGAACCTTAGATTTTTAGGAATTTAATATCAATTAATAATATAATATTTGTTTTAAGAACTCTTTTATGTCAATTTTGACACTATTCAATAGTTGATTTTTGTGAAACTCATAACAGATTGATTACTTCGAAAAAAGTCCATTAAATTAATCCTAATATATCATATTAGCCTAGAAAATTAGTTTAATTCATTAAAAGTTTCATATTATATTTATTTGGGTATTTATAATATCAATTATTTTAATTTTTCACTATTATAGTAATTACTGCATCATCATTGTGTCATAAATAAAATAACTTATTTATTGTCTAAAAATTATAAATAAAATATCATTATCTAGGAAATCTTTTTAGCTTTCTAATGAATATTTATAATCGAAAATACAACATGTATAACCCTATGTAAAAATTGTTCTTCTAAAAGATATATGCTTGTGTCATTTTTGTATTCATTTTAACTTAATTAAAATAAAGTGTCATTATCACTTACAAGTGGATCCATGGGGTCCCAAAATTGACACAAAGATACCCATGGTCGACCATGTATCAACCAATAGGGTTAAGACACGTTTTAGGGTAATTTTGTATTATTATAATATTATTTTTTTAACCCTTATTTACCGGATTTACCCTTTAACCATGGTAAATAAAATATTTACCGCAGTAATTATTCAAAATGTCTAAAAATAAAAGTTACCTATTTACATAATTTGGACATCCTGATTCCAAATATGGAATCCATTTTCCTAAATTCAAAACACAGAAGTGGAAGAAATTAATTTAAAATTAATTCCCGCTGTTAAAACAAAAAGCGTGTTTTTAAGAGATAATAACTATCAAAAGATTGACACTTGTTTATGTTCGGTTTAATTGTAAAATTATGTCCAATGATAAAAATTAAATTGAATGGTAAAAATATATTCTAAATATACTTTAAAACCACTCAAATTCATAATTTATCACTATTAATTATTTTGATTAAAAAAGTTGTTTTTAATTAAAATTTAGAAATTTTCACTATTCATCAAAATATGAAAGTTATCCGAAATGTACCAAAATTTCACCCTAGGCTAATTTTGATATTCCGAATCCAAAAATGAAGTCCATTTTGAAATATAGAATATATATGATTTCAAAAATTAGGTATTACTATTCACAACGGCTAGTTTAATTAGTTGTGGTGTGTGTTAGAACTCGAGGTTGCGTACAACACACGCTATCGCATTATTCAAAGGGAAACGTACCGTAGAATCTTGGGGTGTTACATTCTCCCCTCCTTCAAATAATTGCTTCCTCGCAATTTCTAGGGTATTACTGCATAAAAAGACTCGGGTGGTTCTTCATCATATGTTCCTCGGGTTCCCACGTTGCCTCTTCCATCTTATGATTTCTCCACAAAACTTTTACCAGAAGCGTCGTCCGGTTTCTCAGTACTTGTTCTCTTGTATCAAGAATCCTGACGGGATCTTCACAATAGGAAAGATCGGGTTCCAGTTCTAATTCCTCATAGGTGAGTACATGCGTTGGGTCAGGTATGTATTTCCTCAACAGAGATACGTGGAACACATCGTGAACTTTGGAGAGACTTGGCGGCATTGCCAATCGGTAAGCTACAGCCCCAATTCGTTCTAGAATTTCGAAAGGTCCGATGTACCTGGGACTCAATTTACCTTTCTTACCAAAACGTATGACTCCCTTCCATGGAGATACCTTCAGGAAAACATGATCACCGACTTGAAATTCCAAATCCTTCCTTCGATTATCGGCATAGCTCTTCTGCCTACTTTGAGCTGCTTTAATGTGATTTTGGATTACTTTCACCTTTTCCACCGTTTCCTCCACCAGCTCTGGGCCTACAAGTTTTCTTTCACCAATGTCATCCCAACAGGTTGGTGTACGACATCTCTTTCCGTATAACGCTTCATATGGTGCCATCTGTATACTCGAATGGAAGCTATTGTTATAGGAAAATTCTACTAGTGGTAAATATTGATCCCACATACCCTGAAAATCAAGTGACCAAGATCTCAACATGTCTTCTAAGGTCTGAATAGTCCGTTCTGATTGTCCGTCTGTCTGAGGGTGGTAAGCAGTGCTCAAATGAAGTTCAGTATCCAGGGATTTCTGAAGACTTTTCCAAAATCTTGAAGTAAAACGGGGATCACGATCAGAAACAATCGATAGGGGTACTCCATGAAGTCTCACAACTTCATTAATATATAGTCTTGCTAGACGTTCCAGGGGTAGATCTTCTCTTATAGCAAGAAAATGTGCTGACTTGGTAAGACGATCAACAATAACCCATATTGCATCGTTCCTTCTAGGAGTCTTTGGTAGCCCCATGACAAAGTCCATCGTAATATTGTCCCATTTCCACTCCGGTATGGGAAGAGGTTGCATGACTCCTCCAGGCTGTTGCCTTCCAGCTTTCACTTGTTGACAAACCATACATCTTGACACAAAATCAGCAATCTCCCTCTTCATGTTGTCCCACCAAAAATGTTCCTTCAAATCTCTATACATTTTGGTGCTCCCAGGGTGTATAGAGAAATTGGAACTATGAGCATCATCCAGCAATTCCCTTTTTAGATCAGGTATATTGGGAACACAAAGTCTCTTCCCGAATTTCAAAATTCCACCTTCATACGCAAAGTCTCTCAATCTCCCATCATTCACAGCTTTAATCTTCTTCTGAAATTCTTCATCATCGGTCTGAGAACTCTTAATCCTTTCTAGTAAAGATGGTTTGGCAACCATTTGAAAAAGCATTGATGTTTCACCTTCCCTGGTTATTCCCATGTCCATCTTCACTAGATCCATGAAAATTGGATCCCTTTCAATTCTCATCATGTTCAGAACTCCATGGTCTTTTCTGCTCAAAGCATCTGCCACCTTGTTTGCCTTCCCCGGGTGGTAGTGTATCGTACAATCATAATCCTTGAGTAATTCAAGCCATCTCCTTTGCCTCATGTTGAGTTCTTTTTGTGAGAAAATATACTTCAAACTCTTGTGATCAGTATAAATCTCACATTTTTCACCATAGAGGTAGTGCCTCCATATCATCAAAGCAAAGATCACAGCTGCTAACTCAAGATCATGAGTAGGATAGTTTTGTTCATGAATTTTCAACTGTCGTGATGCATAGGCAATAACTCTATCATTCTGCATAAGGACACAGCCAAGTCCTTTCTTCGATGCATCACTATAAATAACGAACCCATCATTCCCCGATGGTAGAGTCAATATAGGAGCATTGACTAATCTTCTCTTCAGTTCTTCGAAACATTCTTCACACTCTTTTGTCCAAACAAATTTAACCCCTTTACGTGTGAGCTTCATTAATGGGTTAGCCAATCAGGCAAAATTCTGGACGAAACGTCGATAATAACCTGCCAAACCAATAAAACTACGTACCTCAGTTATATTCGTAGGTGCTGGCCATTCTTGGATTGCCTTGGTCTTAGAAGGATCAACAGAGATTCCATCTTTAGAGACAATATGGCCAAGAAAAGAAATCTCCTGAAGCCAGAATTCACACTTGCTAAAATTTCCATATAATTCATGCCTCCTCAGAGTCTTCAAGATAATGCGCAAGTGATTTTCATGATCTTTGTAGGTTTTGGAGTATACCAAGATATCATCAATAAATACCACCACAAATTCATCGAGATACTCCTTGAAAACTCTATTCATCAGATCCATGAATACAGAGGGTGCATTAGTCAATCCAAACGGCATTACAGTAAACTCGTAATGCCCGTACCTGGTTCGAAATGCTGTCTTCGGAATGTCTTCCTTCTTCACACACAACTGATGGTATCCAGATCGAAGGTCAATCTTTGAAAAGTATTGAGCTCCATGCAGTTGGTCAAATAAATCATCAATATGAGGTAGGGGATACTTGTTCTTTATCGTTATAGCATTGATCTCCCTGTAGTCGATACATAACCTCATAGATCCATCTTTCTTTTTAACAAAAAGAATAGGGGCTCCCCATGGAGAAACACTAGGGCGAATAAATCCCTTATTACTCAATTCCTCTAGTTGTTTCTTTAGTTCGACTAGCTCTACAGTGGCCATTCTATAAGGGGTCTTCGATATAGGCCTTGATCCAGGAATTAAATCAATGGAAAACTCTACTTCTCGTTCTGGAGGATGTCCAGGTAAATCTTCCGGAAATACATCTACAAACTCTTTCACAATAGGTACATCCTCTATTTGAACATTTCTTTCCTCACCGACAGTTATTTCATTCTCTTCCTCCCCGATAATTGAATTAAGTTGAGCTACAGGGGGTGGATCTAAATAAGAATTAGGTGGTGACGATTCTGCTCTAAAAATAAGGTGCTCCTTATCATTATCATCAAGAATCGTAACCTCTTTCTTCTTACAATAAATCTTCGCATCATAGTCCGAAAGCCAGTCCATACCGAGGATTATATCAAACTCAATCATAGGTATGACGATGAAATCAGCAGATAAAGAAAATTTATGTGCTCTAATGGGGACTGATTCACAAAACTTTGTTGCAACGATACTTCCCTTAGGAGTTTTAACTGACAACTCCCTTATTAAATCAAATTGGAAATATCTAATTTTCTTAGCAAACTGGGAAGATATGAAACAATGCGATGATCCAGAATCAAATAATGCATTTGCTAAACTTGAGGAAACCATTAAATTACCTGCCACCACGTCTTTCGGAGCTTCTACCTCAGCAGTAGTGATAGCATAAGCCTGGCCTTGATCCCTTGTCCTTTTCTGAGGTAAGTTCTCCTGACGCTTAGGACATGCATTTGCATAATGCCCCATCTCCCTGTAATTGTAGCACTGAACGTTGGTAGCTTCCTTCTTCCCCTTGCAATCATGAGCTTGGTGGCCTTTTTCACCACACTTGTAACAGACTCCCATTCCTTTCAGGCAAGCACCGGGGTGTTTCTTCCCGCACTTACCACAAGATGGATATTCAACCTTTCCCTTCTTCCCCTTATTTCCATTCCCAGATTGATCAGCAGGTCTCTTCTTCTCTTGCTTTGCTTTAAAGTCATAAGACTTAGAGAATTCCTTTTCAGTCTTGATAGCACATGAGACAATGTCTTCGTATGATGAAAAGGATTGTGAGACTAATGCTCGACGGAGAAATGGTTTTAACCCATCAAAGAAACGATCAATCTTACTTCTTGGGTTGCGAATATAATCACCAGCGTACCTCGCTAACCTTGTAAAGTTAGCCTCATACTTTGTGACATTCTCATCCTCCTTTTGTCTCAGACTCAGAAATTGCCTTTCCATATCTGCTCGATGGTCGCGAGGAAAGTATTTTTCTAAAAACAGATCTTTGAACTCCCTCCATTCCATGTTTGATACTTCATCATCTTCCTTCATGTTTTGAATCAATGACCACCATTGATCAGCATCTCCAGTGAGGCGGTAAACTGCCATGGTAACTTTTTCCCTTTCACTACTCCCCAAAGCCTGAAATATTTTCTCTAGGGAAAATATCCATTGCTCAGCTACTAAGGGATTTGTACTCCCATTGAACATTGGTGGTTGTTGTCTCATGAATCGATCTAACATTGATCCTCCACGCTGCGGATCAGGGTGCTCCATACGGGTAAGGTTATTATTCATAACCTGAGTAAGTTGTCCCAGTACGGTGATTAGCTGATCAGCACCAGTTGCATCACCAGCCCCACTATAATTATCTTGAGAAGGAGGGCAATCCCTACATGGAGTGCGTGCATTGATACGGTTTCCATTTCTTCCACTAGGCGCCATTTCTAAAAAAAATGGCATAAACTAGATCAGTTTATGCATCAAAATACATAATCCCATACTTATAAAACACTTAACATAAATTGAACTATTTATGGATATAATCCATAATCATAAAAATGTTTTCTTTGAGGAAGTATATACTCATAAACCCTTCATAATGATTTGTAAAGATAGTGAGAGTTATCCTAAGCATATCCCCCGGGAGTGTCGTAACCAAGAGTGCAGCAAGGCCCGTTGTCGTGCACCAGTTCCCGTTCGAGTCTAGCTCAAAGCGGTGTTTTCGGGTTTTACCCCTAGGTACATCTGTGCCAGAGCCGCCTCTACCTGCTCGTATCCAGACAGGGATGTATTGCTCAAAAAACTCACAAAATCTCTACAATACCAAAATTCTAGGAAGTTCTTCTATACTAATCCTCAAAGTTCATCTTAGGTCTACGTGCTCTAATCAGAGTTTATCTAAATCTAGCTTCCAAGGTTTGTACTAAACTTCCTCTGATACCAACTGTAACGCCCCGACCCTAGTTGCCTAGAGTCGGTGCATTATTACATAACATTGGCATGATCACAAGAAAGATCAAATCTCGAAAGACCGATTGGTTTAGTAGCCTTGGAAACACTAGATATATTCATAAGTTTTACATTACATCATAAAATGAAAAACTACTACAACAACATAATGTCTCCATAATCCACACTACTATCCCCTCATAATATCCCTGCAGGTCATTCATAATTTACTTCTTCACATCCTGGGGAAAAATAAAACATAGAAAAGGGGTGAGCTCAAATGCCCAGTAAGGATAACAATATAGCGGAAACTTTCATAAATAAGAATAAACATTTAAGGCAATGCATTACTAAAACAAAAGCCTTTTAAAATTGAACTTCAACATGGTATGGCAAAAGTAAAATGAAATAATGCCATTTACTTATTCACATGGATATTCTACTAATCGAATAATCACATGCAAAAATCAATAACCACTTTCATAATGTTGGAATGCATAATGCCAGACTATCATAACCACATTGCCAAGGCCTCGTGCTAAGGCTACAAATAAGATTTTGTCAAGGCCTTGTGCCAAGACACTAGTTTGTCTCATGAGACCTACCGATGCATCGAGGAGCTATAGCGGGCTCCACCCGTCACTTATTAAGTCCAATGCATTCCCATATGAAAAGGTTTAAACATAACATAAACATTTGTATTAAAACTAGCATACGAAATGTCAATACTTTCACAATAAACTATGAATGGTATAAAAATAGCACATCCACAGTCAAACATATCACAAAACCTTCAATACAATATAGAAGTTTTGTATCATAATAAATCAACTTCAAATAATCTTAAAATCCATCAAAGGATGTTGACATAGATGAAATCAAAATTCTTTTAAAAGAAATATCTCCTTTTATTTTGAAATCATTTAAGATCCATATAAAATAAAACATTTTCTTTGAAAATATTCTTATAAGCTTGTATGGGAAGCTTCGACGATTTTATAATGGCGGAAAATAACCGCACCCGCCGTATAAGTTAAAAAAAACATTCTTACCTCAATTCTGTCGAAAAGGTTAAAAAGGACCTTGTTTTGAAAACGACGGAAAGATTCCTTTATAAACCTCTTATAAAAAGTCAAACAAGGGTATAAATGACTTTAACCCATATTCTTGTAAATATTAAAAATGTTTTGAAATACATTTCGAAGAAACATGGATGTGGATGATAAAGAGATCCCAGTAGATTATTACTTATAATACAACCTCGGATAATGAAGAGATTGTGAAATAACCCTTACCTTGTACTTTTCCTTGGTTGTGGTAGGTTAACCTCCTGTATAATGGTGAAATAATTTTTATTAAATTATACAAGAATCATATACATTAATATGATATCATATATGATCTTTTAATATTGATTTGATAATAATATCTTAGTATTATCGTTGTTTCGGGTGTTAACTTACTTGTTTTCTTTCATATGTTTTGTTACGTAAGACATGTTTGTAAAGGATAGGTTGTATATTATTCATATCCAGAATGATATCAAGTCCTTAAACATCATTTTTAAATCATAAAATGATAATTACGCTTTAATGGTTACGATGGAGAATGAATCTCATCGCGTTCGTGGAGACGGTAGTCCGTACGTACGCACGAGCGACAATATCATTCTTTTGATATTAAAATAATATATAAATGGATGGTATATCATATATACAGAATCATTAACATGTTATATTTATTATTTACATGAGTTACACATCATTATTATACCCATCCAAATAATATTATATTGAATAACAATTACACCACGACGTGGAGACGGTAAGCCGTACGTACGCACGTATGGTGACATGTTATTCAAAGGGTGGATAGAATACTGAATATGATTGTACCATATTTATAATAACATCACAGTATATGTGAGATACTGGAGTTATTATTTCAGAATGGTAAGAACAAAGGAAGAAGAAGTGGAAGAAGAAATGAACTTAGAAAAGGGTGGTGAGATCATTACCTCTTCTTCGGGTTCTTCCTTTTGATTTGATCAAAAGGGCTCCTTAGGTTGGCTTTCTGATCAAACTAAGGCCTCTAGGTTGTATTGAGGGATGTTGGGAGAGTATTTGGGCAGAGTTTGGCCGAACCAAAAGGCTTTAGAGGTGTGAAGAAATGAGAAGGAGGAGTGCCCTTTTATAAGAGGGGTGAGGGGCACCTTTGGAAAAGCTAGAAATATTAATTTATAATAAATTCATATTCGGTTTCTAAAGGCTCCAAAGTTGACTATTCAAAGGATGAGGTGGGGATAGGTCGAAAACAACTCATCCAATAGAATTTAGACAGGTTTGGGTACTTATATTAACCTTATCTTTAAGTATTAACTCTAAGTTAATTAGTTTCACTTTTACAATGTCTCTTTGTATTTTTATATAATATGGTTAATAAACTTACTATATACATCCAAGCGACCCCCAAGTGGTCCATTAATGATTAACCTATCATAATATAATTCTCTTGGCCGAACCTTAGATTTTTAGGAATTTAATATCAATTAATAATATAATATTTGTTTTAAGAACTCTTTTATGTCAATTTTGACACTATTCAATAGTTGATTTTTGTGAAACTCATAACAGATTGATTACTTCGAACAAAGTCCATTAAATTAATCCTAATATATCATATTAGCCTAGAAAATTAGTTTAATTCATTAAAAGTTTCATATTATATTTATTTGGGTATTTATAATATCAATTATTTTAATTTTTCACTATTATAGTAATTACTTCCTCATCATTGTGTCATAAATAAAATAACTTATTTATTGTATAAAAATTATAAATAAAATATCATTATGTAGGAAATCTTTTTATCTTTCTAATGAATATTTATAATCGAAAATCCAACATGTATAACCCTATGTAAAAATTGTTCTTCTAAAAGATATATGCTTGTGTCATTTTTGTATTCATTTTAACTTAATTAAAATAAAGTGTCATTATCACTTACAAGTGGATCCATGGGGTCCCAAAATTGACACAAAGATGCCCATGGTCGACCATGTATCAACCAATAGGGTTAAGACACGTTTTAGGGTAATTTTGTATTATTATAATATTATTTTTTTAACCCTTATTTACCGGATTTACCCTTTAACCATGGTAAATAAAATATTTACCGCAGTAATTATTCAAAATGTCTAAAAATAAAAGTTACCTATTTACATAATTTGGACATCCTGATTCCAAATATGGAATCCATTTTCCTAAATTCAAAACACAGAAGTGGAAGAAATTAATTTAAAATTAATTCCCGCTGTTAAAACAAAAAGCGTGTTTTTAAGAGATAATAACTATCAAAAGATTGACACTTGTTTATGTTCGGTTTAATTGTAAAATTATGTCCAATGATAAACATTAAATTGAATGGTAAAAATATATTCTAAATATACTTTAAAACCACTCAAATTCATAATTTATCACTATTAATTATTTTGATTAAAAAAGTTGTTTTTAATTAAAATTTAGAAATTTTCACTATTCATCAAAATATGAAAGTTATCCGAAATGTACCAAAATTTCACCCTAGGCTAATTTTGATATTCCGAATCCAAAAATGAAGTCCATTTTGAAATATAGAATATATATGATTTCAAAAATTAGGTATTACTATTCACAACGGCTAGTTTAATTAGTTCTGGTGTGTGTTAGAACTCGAGGTTGCGTACAACACACGCTATCGCATTATTCAAAGGGAAATGTACCGTAGAAGCTTGGGGTGTTACACCCCTCACTTATAAAATAGATCCTCCTATAATATCTCAATACCGCCTATTGATCCATATATATTGACCAATACCAATTCAAATAATTTCCCAACCTTCTTATCCATGAACTGTAGGCTTTAGTATCATCAAAAACCCAACAACTAAAGATTAAGTTACAATCCAAATGTGGTTTTCCAAAGAGTAGGTATAACTACTAATCAAGGGTTTTTATTTTATTTATTCTTCTAACTTCTTAAAATCATCTTCATAAATGATTATAAATGAACATAATTATCTTAAATATACTAAAAAGTTGTTCTTTTTATTCTATTACACTTATTCATCTCCTTTTACATCCAATAGGGAATGAAAACACCGGCCACGTGTACATGTGGACTACTATCTCCCCTAAGTTATATTTTTCATCTTCCATAACTAACTTTAATAGATGTTTATAATTATCAATACTTTTTATTTATTTATTCATTTAATAGTTATCATTTTTTAGAGATATTACATCCATTATTTATTTACCCTTCCATCTATTAGAAAATGTCAGCGTCGTTTGTGCATACGTATGGATTACCACATCAACGAAGAAATTCACTTTTTAGTCTAAAACATTCGTGGATGGTTATAGAATTTTATTTAATCTACAAAAAATATATTTATTTCAATAATAATATTATTTAGATAATTTAACCATGGTCTTTAAGACCATGGTAGACCTAATTAAGTTTTTTTGTAATTATAAATCGAACATCCTAAAAAATGATTGATATGATATTTACTAATTTAATAACTATATAAGGAATTGAAATAAATGAAATAAAATAGATAATAATACTATAATAAACCTTGAAAGTTTTCTTAATAAACTATAAAATTAATATAAGTTTATAATTAATGAGATAAAATATGTATATGGAAAACCAGACTCGATGTAATGTACTTTTCTTTAAAATATTATTTTAAAACTTTTAATGAAATTATTTTATTTTCCCTCCATATCCATGTTCATTAAAATGTTTTTACGTATATTCTTATTATAAATAAATTTAATTTTAAATTCATTTTAAAATATATTTTACTTTTCAAAATGGTTATAAAAGGATCCTTTTGGATATTTTTTAAATGGGTTAGTTTTTATATATTTAAAAAAAGTGTGATAAGAATATTTTTTTAATTTATATAAAACAAAAAGAATATACTAACTTCATAGACATTATTCATTAAGAATATTCCTATTTAATTGTTCATGTTTTCATCAAAGTTAAATCTAATTTATCATTCTTTTTGGAATTTTTTATTTAATATTTTTCAAAGAAAACGGATTTGTATCCTTATTTTAATGTGAATACGAAAACCATTTCCACATATGTGTTAAAAATAATAATTTATGGGTTTTTTTTAAATGTAATATTACATATGCTTTTAATAATTTTATGGTCCTTTAATACTATCCATGATTATATTTGAGCCTAATATACCTCTACAATACATTGGGTATTGATTATGTTCTATATAGAATTATCATGAAATTTATTGAATAAGTTATTCTATGATTATGAATTCTTGTAAGAGTAATTGAATGATTGATGTGAAGGTGATTTCCCAAGATACCTATATCACTTTTCTTTGTTGGGAATTGTATTTTCCTTGATGTATTTTTATTTAATAAGGTATTCCAATGAGATTATTTTTAAAGGAATGTTTATATACCATTTTTGGGTGAAAATTATGTTTTTCAACAAAAAAATTTCGTGTGTATACAAGGTTTTAATTAAACACTCATGATTATTATTTTTAATTTTTATTTATTAAGTTATTTTTTGTTAAACTATTTGGGTACTGAATCTTATTTTATGTGTAAAAATGAATATTAGATATCAATGTTTATTATGTAAAAAAGGTAAAAAAATTATAGGATTACATTATTTTCAAAATAAACAAATGAGTTTCATTATTTTTATATCCCTTATTGAGGTTTTGATTTATCATTATATGTTTTTAAAAAATCACATAGATTAAGGATTATTATAAAATATAAAAATGACTATCTTTACTCTATAGGGATTCATAATTAAATAAGTGAATGTGATTTTAATGAAATAATAGTTTAAATTTATGTAACCTATTTTTGTGGAAAGAATATATATTGAGTGGAAGTATCCAATTTTTATTATAAGGGCCTGATGTTTAATTATTTTTCCTAATTATCTAAAACACTAAACAAAAAATGTTCTTAAAAATTTGAGGAAGTGGAACCCTTAATATAAATCATGTAATTATATGTTTTTTTAGTTACTGGTTTTTATATTTTGTGTCAAATGAAATTTTTAGATATTATTATTCGATAGTATGTCATTAAGAAAATAATATTATGGATTTTAATCTATCGATTAAATTACCCTAAGAAAGGTTTGATGGATTCCATGTTTTTAAATCAAATGTGTGCCTATTTCGGAACAGTTTTCAATAGGTAAAATAGTGTGAATATATTAGAAGGACATCAAGAGGATAATTTCCATCAGAGTCATCAAATTTTAATGGTTTTAATCAGAATAACATATTTTTTAAATATGATAAGTCATTTAATATATGCTGTTAATGGTGGTACCAACAAAAAAGAGTGATCAAACTCTGTATATAAGAACATGTATATAGTGGATCATTTCATGGAATAGAACCCACTTGAATTTGGTGGAATCATGAATCTAGTGGTATTAAAAGGATGGATTACTGATCTGCAAGTACTATTCAAGGTTTTGGGTGGTTATGGACAACAAAATGTAATTATTTATATTTATCATTTTGAAGGTGAAGTTGATTAGTGATGGTCTCAAATTAATAATACCAATGAGAAAGATGATATTTATTCAATAGAGTATAGTATAATTAAATATATTTTCCTCTATAATTAGTTTCCTAAGTCTATTAAAATATTAATGTAAAAAAAATTTGAACTTAAGATAAATTATTACAATTATATTTTAACTTATGAATCTAATTTTACTATATTGGATAGGGATGTACAAAATTTCATTCTTGACCATGATAGTAAAATTAATAGTATTTACTCCAAATTGAAATCATGTTTGTGATTATGTTTTTAATCTCATAAATTTAAAATATATAAAAAAATACGATGCTTTAATAAGTTTGATATAGAGTTTTTTTACTTAAAAAACTACAAATCAAAGAAGCAGTCTAGGTGGAAAGAAATGGGAATGTATCACCCAATAAATCCAAAGGTAAGATGTATAAATTATCCTCTTATTATATTTTTGGTGAGAATAAATACAATGAGTTTCTTATGAATTATAAAAAGTGTTATCTATGTCGTATGTCGGGACATTAGGCATGGGATTGAATGTAAAGAATCTAGGTAATGGATAGAAAAAATATGATAAGAATGTGGTGAGATGTTCTAAATGCAATGATATAGAACATTATATTGATATATGTCAAAATAAAATCATTAATGATGGACATAATCATGTGTATGTAATAGTTTGTGGAAAATTAATTCCTGAAAACTTGTGAAAATACATGACTTTCAAATGAATTGGTTATAGGTACATCACTTGTTTATTCAGATTGTGAAAAAGTATTCTTTGATTCTGGGTATAAACATTCATTAATTTAAGAGGTATTTACAGATAAAATAAAAATATTCCCTCAATAAATATAGAATAATATTTTAATAAAATATCATGGTTGAATTATTAAAGAAAAAATTATTTATAGGAATCTTCTAATGATTATCTATGGAATTATTTTTCCTAAAAACACAGCATCTTTCCCAGATTTGGTATTGTTGTTATTCTTGGTATGTATTGGATTTTAGTCTATCATTTTAATATATATTGAATAGATTTAGAATTTATATTCACTTTTCATAGTATGTTTGAATTTTATAATATTAATGATTTTATACCTATGATAACATATCAAGAAAGAAGATAAACTAATTAAATATGGTAGTGAAATTTATCTTGTTTGTATTTTCTAAAATTGGTAAGTTTTTTATATTAGTGATATGTTAGTATTATATGAATATTTGGAAGTATTTCTTTGTGATTTTTCTAGTTTTATCCATGATTGTTATTTGGAATTTATTTTTTACTTAGTTCTAGAAGGTAACACAATTTCAAAACCCCCTTATCAAATATATCAATTAGATTTATTAGAATTGAAAAACAAATTACAAGATTTTCTTTAAAAGTATTTTATGCATCCAATCACATCACCTTTGGGTGATCCTGTTTTTTTGTTAAAAATAATGATGGTTGGGTGAGGATTTATATCAATTATAGAGCACTCAATAATATTACTGTTAAGAAAAAAGTATTTTTTTTTCTCATAAAGATGATGTGTTTGATCATATTTGGGGAGTGCATTAGTTTTCAACGATTGATATCAAGTCTAGATATCATAAAATGAAAGATATGGATGGATAAATTATAAAAAATGGGGTTTTTTACTATGTATAGAAATTATTTAAGGAATGAGGGTGCAACAGAAGTGTGAAAATAAGAAATTTCAAATTTTGGTTTTGGAATCATGTTATAAACATTGAATCCAAAAAACAAATTTCTTTTATTTATCAAATAATCACATGTAATTCAATTTAACCATGAAATGTAAAATCAAATGAACGCTTTAATGGTACCTTATTTGTTTTTTGTCTTAGTTTTGTTCACCCACTATCATTGTGTCTTGGCTCTAATGATCTAAAATATGCATCATGTAGATCATCTACATAGGATCTAAAATTCATGGATTTTAATTATCTATTTATTTTTTGTTAGAGTGAGAAATTGAAGATCTTTATGATGTGTCTTTGAATGTGATAAGAACTTAGACTTGATCAAGAATATTGGGTTGATGTAAACTTGTTATTTTTTATGAATCTCTTTGAAGTAATTTTAGAGTATAGGATAGGTGAGTTACTCTCACTAAATTCATCCAAAAGGAATATATTAAATTCAATCTCTTAAAATGAGCTTTTATGCTTAGTTTACAGTTTCTATAATTTTAATTTGGTCCCTAGAAAGTAATAACCATCATTTTAGGCCATTACGCACTTGTATGACATGATAAACATGTCATAAATGTAAAAAATATTATGTCACTCACTTGTAACTATACAAAATATCTAATGATAAAATAAAAACCATTAACTTGTCCATTAATCTCCACAAATAGTTTAACAGACCTTGAACATCCAATGTTTGTTTAAAAAATCATATTTTTCTATAATCACTTTTATGATCAAATAACATGTGAATAACATGAAAAAAAATCAATCATAATTATTATTAACTTTAATAATATAACTTATTTTGTTTTACCTATGATCATTCACACTAAAACATTAACAATCCCCACATGTGGAGCCCACTTTATCCTAAATTCAAATTCATTATAATGGGTGGAACTTAGTGTGTGACCCACATTGTCTATATCTCGATAGTAGTGAGTCAAACATATAGACTATGTGTGATGTCTAGAAACCCATGATGACCCCTAAGAAGATAAGTAATGTCATATCAATAACTACCTATTACTACCACATTTTGTTTAAGATAATATATTTCTCTCATTATATCTCATAATGCAGGGTACACACTTTTGTCATCATGCTTTTATTTCTTTATATATCTTGTGACCTTACTGGACATCCTTACATCTATGTACCATGGTCATCAGTTTAATGAAGGTACTACCATATTGGTTAACCTAGGCCCTCATGATTTTTCTTCCTAAACTAAGCAGTTAAAATTTCTATCTTGATCATTCAACTCATGAAATACAACTAATGATGTACCCAAAACAATTTTCCTTTCCTTTAATTAATTATTATGGTTTTTGAACACTATTAAATTATTTAATCAAATGGTACACTTTGATAATGATCTCAAGTCTATATACCAATAAACATGTTCCAATAAAGAAACAACCAATGACACCTAAATCATGTGGTGTTTCTATTGGTGGTTCTATCCTCACGATCTCATATAATAGAGATCCCTCCAAATCACTTTTTTCATTTTCAGAATAAACCACTTTATGGAGAAGTGCGAACCTCACAATGAAATTCAGAAATACCAAAACTAGGGCAAGGATAGATTACAAAGATAATAGTATATTTCAAAACAACAGTTAAAATAAAGGGGAACAACCAGCGTTCAGTCTCCTTGAGCCCACCGCAAGAAAAAATCATCAGACTACGAACCACCATTGATGATTCAAAATTCAAAATGCAACTTTTAAACGGGTAAAAATGGAACAATATCGGTAACCATAAAACATATATTTAATATTAATATCATAGTATCTATAGGTCATAATTATAGCTAGGAACTTCTATAACCTTTTTATATGACATGAAGTCTATGGAAGATATCATTTAAATAGTGTTTGAAGAAGTATGAATACTATTATGGTAAGAATAAAAATATGTATATATAAAAATGTATACATGTAATGGTAATCAAAAGTATTCTTCATGTTTGGTAATTAAAACCCACTACTACGACTATCACATATGCACTAGTGCCAACTTATTATCCATACTTTTCATATCTCACATGATAAAATCATGTTTTTCTACATTATGTTTTTATTCATAGACCAATAATTTTTCCACTCCATTAATATTCTTCTTTTTATTACATTACCTCTTTGGTAATACTTCATAAAAGATAATATCCCTGAGTATATCCCTTTTATCCACTATCTAAACATGACATATTGGATATTACTAGTAAAATAATTATCAAAATGATAAACTGTTACTTACTAGGTGTGATTCCATGAACTGGACAAAATAATTTCATAATATACACTTCTTCTTTAGTTTCCATAGAAGCCGCAATGAACTAAGTATTTGTAGATATGGAAACCACTATCTTGAATGATTTTGTCTTTCTCATTAACTGATAATAACTATGATATTATATCATATTGGCCTTAGAGGAAGACAAGTTTGTATCCCCTTATAACTAGTATCCCTTTCTCCTCACATTATAAGTACATATATTTTTCACTATCTCAAGTATAATCAAATAGTTCTGGTTACTACCCTTACAATTCTTCTATATATAATTTATCTTTTCCTACCATAATGGATACATTATCCATATAAAATCTTGTACATATCATAGAATGTATGAAAGATCTATTGGTGAAACTTATGGAATTTTACTCACCAAATTAATATTCTCATATTCCTATGCATGTCTTCTTTTAGATATTTATGCCATGTGACACTACTAAAAATTCACTATTGAATTATTCTAACATGAATTTTATCATCATATTGTCAGTATTTGTACTATTTAATTGGAATAAGAATCCAATATATTTAACTTAGTATATCTAATTACCAATAAATTTTATTGAAACATTAATTAAAACCCTTTTAGAGTTACAATCATTTTGGTCTTAACTTACTATATGACCAATTGTTATTTTCCATATGTTATCAAAGATAATTTACTTAGAGTACAATGGTTCTCCTACTAGCCTATGGTAAACACATGTAAAATATTCATTCTAAATTAATATTCTATGATATAGTTACTTAATTTGGTCATGAACTTTATTTGAGTTGCTTGAACTCTTTTTGGAATTCTATGATGTCGCCATCCCTTTAAAGTTTCTTTATATAGTTATATTCCATGATTAGTGGTATTGACATCTAATGATCAATTTAATGACCATAAAAAGAAGTTATGATTAGTAAATTTTTAATAAATTTTTGAATAACAACTTGGTATTAGCAATCGAGACTTATTGAAACCACACAAGTACCATACAAGTATAGTTTTACTTGAATACTCTTAGTAGTATTTTAAATACTAAGCCTCATGTAATTTGATACATTGAATCCCTTGTTTATTTTTGATTGATATTGTCAAATTTATCTAATTTAAAAATAGTTTTTACTTGTAGTAATTATTATTCTCAATGAATAATTTATCACAGGTTGTGGTGAAAATAAAACCATCACCATTTTTTTATTCTTTTTACTCAGTTTGTGTCTTTAGAACATTCCTTCTCTACAAGGTCTTGCGGAACATGTTCTTATATCAACTATTTTTGCATCACTAGCATTGAATAAACCAAATTCAATCTTTGTCACACTATATCAAATAGATGTGTAAACACTTTTATATAAATATATCTAATAAATTGGAAATTTATTATTTATCATAGTGATTTTTTTGATATCCTTAAAAACCTTTAGGATGATTAATGTAGATGCATATTGTGATTTTTATTGAAGAATGTTTGTTTTTATCCATAATATTTTCATCCAAACAGATATTTTTATAAAAATTTATTTATATCATACTAAAACACATATAATATTCATTTTTCATTATTCTTGGCATATGGTTATGGGTCTATTTTGTAAATTGCAAAGAAAGTCTCAAAAAATGGAATAATTTTTAACGCATGGGTTTTAACATTAATACTACTCTTACATAAATCATTACTCTGATGTGTATAAAGAAATTTTTGTTTCATATTTTCTCTACAATACATGTTAATATTTATGATTCATCATCAATCCTCTTTATTTTCACCATGTCTTTGATGTAGAAAATGTAATCACAACATCAAATTGAATGTTTAGCTATGGTTTTTTAACAGCGGTTTATTTAATTTTCCTTATAGTTTTTTTAAATATATTAGTGGATGTTTCTAAAAAACTACCGCAAAACCATTGAAAAATTCTTAATAGATGACACTATACCCCTCCCCTGACACCCCCAACCCCCCTAACTCATTGAAGCCCAACCTCCCCCTTCACTTCCCCTCACCACACCTTACCACCTCCCTTTGTTGTGCCTCGACACCCTCTTCGCACCACCCTCATCGCACCTCACCATTTTTTTATGACTCACTTACTCTCGATCCTCCAATTATGCCTCTTTAAGTTTATTAGGAATGTTATTCTTAGTTTTAAGGTGTTTTTTATCTTCTCTTTTTTTCCCTCCATTGGTTCCTTCTTATTTGATGTCTTGGATCTCTCTTGGCTGAACCTGAAGGGATATGTTTGATGTTTGGTTTAATTTTCTTAGATTATATGGTGTGCGTATTATTCCTCAGGTCATGTTATTATTTATATGAAGGTTTTATAGCATTCTCACACTGTTGAGGTAGGTTTCTCAATCCGGTACCTTTCTAGAATAATATTTTAATTATTGATCATTTCTAATTAAATTATAAATGATTTTTTCATGATTATGGATTATTTTTATGGATTATAGTGGTGATTTAATGTTATATTCACGATGAAAAGGGGGCTTGAAAAGGATTTCATTTAGTAAGCCTATATATGTTTTTATCTAAAGAGTTTGATAAAATTTCAATTTATATTTTAATGTGTAATTGAGTGTTTTTTGGAGTGTTTTAACATTGGTAGGATTTTTGTAGTCAGTTTGTATGTGAAATTGAGTTAGGTGAGTGATTTCGTTTCTTTTTTTAGTTTGAGGACTATTTCTAAATTCTTATATATGGTTACAATGTTCCTTATTATTTTTAAATTTGATTCTTCTATGTTTTTGAGATACCTTATGGGAGCTCCATTAGATGTGGTCAGGTCCATATGTGAATGTGGGCATATATCCTATATGTGTATTTTGTTCTTCCACCATTACCAATCTCAACCATGACCAATCTCAACCACAAAAACATTGTGATCAAAAAATATAGGTACACAATATGTGAATAAAATTCCAAGAACATAGTCCTTACCCATTATAAAATCATGAATAATATGTCTTATTTTTCCACGCTAAACATTAATCCTCTGGGAGTCCATACACCCCCTCAAAGGTAATCGTGGAGTATATTCCACCACCAACACCCATAACTAGAAAAACAAGATCAAACCAAAAACTAAGTCATATATCTAGTTATATAGATTCCATCTGATTCCTTCATGAACCATGATGATAAGGAATCCTAAGCATCAAATTCATTATCACCATTTTTCTTTAGAAAAAATCTAGTGATCGGTTAATCACCTCTACTATCTAATCACATGATTTTCACAAGACCAACAGCTTATCACAGGCTACTAGATTCTTTAACAACGTATTACCACTCCCAATTAATGTGTTTCTATATTCTAGGTCATTTTCTATAGATCTTCCAAGATAAATCACAATCTCTATTTCTAACTAGTCAATTCATAAAGGGTTAATCACTTGAACTCCCCTAAACTATCTCACTATGGCTCTACCCATGCCAACACACTTCTTCACACCAATAAAGACAACACATAATTATATAAATTTGTTTATGAATATACTATCCCTACTTTTATAACCATTGGACATTTTTAAAAATTCATGGACCAATCATGAAATACCCAAATTTATTTTATATGGATCAACCCAAGCCACATGAGGAACCCTGATCCCAACTAATCCCTACCCACATTCCTGAACCAAGTTCCCTATAATTCAAATAAACGCACATTCATGAATGAATATTTCTATGTTTTAAAGGGGATAACTAACATGATATTACATTTACCCCATCCCATAGACTGTTTACAATCTCTATCCATGATCAGACTAATAATCACTATGATCTTAATCCCCTTTATCATACCTCAAGGCTCTAATAGTTAATTAAAAAAAATTATAAATAATTATCCAACTTAATCCAATGAAGAATAACCATTGGTAAATCACCAAGAATCTTAATGATATAAAAATATCGACCAATGATGTGTGAAAGGATCATATCCTTCCTCTATAACTCCTTTTACCAAAATCCCCATATATTAAAAATCAATTGTTGTTGAATCTGGTTGAATTCCCAAAAAACAATACTTCACCAAGCCATTTTTTAAATTATAAGAAACAAGATTCATTTATCCTCCTTAGAAATCCTATATCCATAATACCATAAATATTCAGGAATTAAATATAAAGCATCCATGATTTGGTGGAATTTTCATTAAATCCATAGATGAAACCATCCAAAATTATAATAAGAACCACAAACGGAAAGGTAGAAGATGGATGGAGAATATTACATAGCATTAGTATGGTGAAAAAACTTCTAATAAACCTTGAAGGGGATAAAAATAGGGGAACAATGGGGGAGTGGGAAAAAAGATTACCAGTTTAAAGAACCTACCTAACTAAAGAAGGAATAACTAACCCTCAAGAAACAAGTCTGACCCTTCCAAAAAATAAGACCAAATGACCATTTCAATATATAACATGGAGTAATAGACTAATTCTCCACTTATATGGTTTTGTTGTAGAATGAACAAATGGATCGTGGAATAAAATTAAACCATATAAAAACACTCATAACATCATAACCACATATTGCAGCATGACTAGGGAATCAAGGCACAACCAACCACCTAAGGTAAGCGTGATAAAACTCCACAAAATAAAACTTTAGGATGAAACCAATTGGTTTTAATGTAATACATTCTCTTAAAATATAATTGATGTTAAAACACCATGATTTTGGTGCGATTTCCTCTAACCGTGAATTTTAATCATATGAAACATACACACTATACCATAATGACCATTATTAGTCTATGATGTAGACATTTTTTCAGTCGTCCAAGATAAAACATCACAAAAAAATCTCATAATTTAATAAACCTCCTTGAAATAGATTTCACCATTATATGTTGTCAAATAACTAACTCTTAGGCCTTCAAAGTTCCTCACACCATGGGAATAGTCCTTTTGGATTTGACCATTTTTATATGATACTCCACCTATCAACCATTCCATAATTTACCATGAGTTTCCTATAATGTTTTAGTCTTTTTCAACTATATATCAACATGTTGAACATAAACGTATTTGATACTTCATTTTAGACCTATAAAAAATTATTTCATTTGTGGATATATTATAAATACAAATAATATTTTGATGGAATCTTCAAAAGAAGTCTATACAACTAGTTGTAGAAAGAAATCAATAGAAAACCTTATTTAAAATTCCTCATTATTTACCATATGTATTTATTTTGGAAAACCTTATTTGAGATATTTTTTTCAACTAGTATATATGAATCTATTTACCTATTTAGTAATAGTTTTGTGTTTTAATTTTTTTTAATATTATGTAGTAACATTGTGATATACAAGGATAAAAGATGGATCAAATTATCAAGGAACACACCTCAGTAAGCTAGGGGTTTGGAGGAGTTTTAGATATTTTAATTTCCAATAGATCTGTTGAAAGGAGAATACGATTTACATGTCCTAAATGTATATTTAGAAGATGGTTGAAGAGATATGAAGTTTATGGACACTTTATATTGAAGTAATTAACTTTTATATACTTTTGTTTGATTTCGAATAGAGAAGAAAACGTTATAGAATGGTTGACCACTAATGTCAATCCATAGAATGAGCTCCCAACTTCATCGACTATGGAAAATGAAATGAAAAGACTTATAAAAAATTCATTTGGAATTGAAATACACCAACACCAACACTAAAATCAAAACATATCGGAATAACCAGATGAGGATGCAACAAATAGCAATGTGACAAGTGAGTTTTTTGAGACTGTAGGACAACCAGACCAAGATTGTAATATATCATTGGATCCGCCTCTTGATTATGTGGAGACTAATGTAAGAGAAAACTTCACTTAGAAAAATATGTTTTATGGTTTAGTTGATGATGCGAATCAAGATTTGTATATTGGATGTTTGAAATATTCAAATCTTTCATTCCTTCTAAAGTTGTACAATATCAAATGCCTATGTGGATTTACAAATAAATAAATTTCCATGATATTGGAATTTTTGCATCATGCATTTTTTAAAGAAAACTTCCCCGAATAATTTGATGATATGAAAAAATTTGTTAATAGGATTGGTGTAAATTATACAAAAATACATGTCTGTCCTAATGATTTTATTCTTTATTGGAGAGAGGATTCAAGCATACAGGATTGAAACAAATGTTCTTCTTCTATATGGTATTCAATGGGTTATGTTTGAATTCTGAATCATTATACTACCATAAAGAATAATAAAATGAACACACCTAAAAACGTTTTTAGTTACTTTAAATTAAAGCCTTGATTGTAAATATTTTTCATGTCATTGAAATTCACTAAAAACATGAATTGGAAGTCTATATATAATAAAAATGATGAGGTAATGTGAAATCCATGATATTCACAATCATGGAATAAATTTGATTCACTACATCTAGATTTCACATATGATCCTAGGAATGTTCGATTGGGATTGGATGCTGATGGATTCAACCCATTTTGGACTTTGAGTACCAGTTATAGCATTTGGTCAGTTGTTTTGATCCCTTAAAATCTAACTCTATGGATGTGTATGCAACAAACATCTTTTTTCATTTCAATTATTATTCATAAAAAAATTCTTGGAAATGAAATTGATGTATACTTGAATCATTTAATTGAATAATTATAGGATTTGTGGAGTAACGATGTAGATGTATATGATTCTTTATAACACCCTGACCCTAGAAGACTAGAGCCAGTGCATTATTTTAATACAATGGTATGATTATAAGGAATCATGTAACAACCCGCCCCTACCTCATTGGCTTGAGGAGGTGGTGAGGGTTACTTGGCCTTAAGAGATGTTCCCAAGGCACTGAAGGCTGGAAATAAATGCCAAGGGATCTGAGAACAAATTGGGGAACGATTTTCCCTTAAGTAGAAACCAACGAAACCATCCACAACTATAAGATGCATGTCAACAAAACAACCAACCTCATACATTACCAAATAAAACGAAATAATCCATAATCATCTCACATGTCAACACAAACCAAAAAAACAACATCAGAGTACTATGTGGAAGACCAAACAAGAAAACACCACAAGCCATGACACCACCATAGCTCCATACCAAGCTCCAAGCTCCAAGCACCACCAAGACATCAAAATGCACCACTAAAGGAGGTTGATGCCTTACCTTTTCCCACGTCATGGTACACAACATCTGCAAAGACACCACAATTCCAAAG
Source organism: Viscum album (assembly GCA_963277665.1). Classification (NCBI taxonomy): domain Eukaryota; kingdom Viridiplantae; phylum Streptophyta; class Magnoliopsida; order Santalales; family Viscaceae; genus Viscum; species Viscum album. Next base: position 1,191,802,392 of record OY728126.1, read on the forward strand.
CAATGGGTGAGTACTAAAACTCAGTAGGTTTACCCCAAATGACTTCCCTACACATGCCACTAGGATAAAACTGTTAGCACATTTATATAAAGTAGTTTATATAAGATAATAATATGTGAAACCCAAACCATGAGCCAACATGCTCGATCCATGACATCTCTCCCCAAAAAAAAACCAAGGGAAATCCAAACAAACATGCCACAAGCCATTTCATCATTTACACACAAGCACCACAATTTCCAACTTGCAAATCCATGCACAATAAACAATCATAACGATAGAGCTTCCATCCAACCTGTTTCATCCATTCACAACTAGTTCTTCTTCCCATCCACTTATCCTTAGATGGGGGGGCCCTACTGTCCTATATATATCCCCTTTTTAAAGTGGTACTTCTCGCCACTTCTGCACAACATCCCAACCAATCACAACCAAGCATATAATCCATCAAAGTCACAACGGCATCATGTAATCAACCCATTCCATTACATGTCAATTCACTTCCATAAATCACCCATTTATTGAAAACCATTTTTATATGCCAAACCCCATTTCAATAAAACAAATTTTTTGTTGAATACCATTTCCATCAGTCATTTCACAAATTAATCATAGCATTCAATTTTAAAATTCCCATTTTAAAATCCACAATAAGAACATTTCACCACAAAACCCCCTTTTCCAAAAAAAAAACCCCAAATGGATTTCCAACCAAATTTTCACATCAAAACACAATTAATATTAATCAAAAAAATTAATTGTAACATGGAACCACTAGTTATAACCTAGTGGAGTCGAGAGAGAATCCACCTACCTTTAGGTTTCCCGAGAAAACAACACACAAACAACCGCACCTCCAATCCGGAAAACGCACCACTGAAACCTTTCTATATCACCTTCCCTAACCATAAAAAGCCTTAAAATTAACATCATAGGAAAAAAAAACCCTAGATATACACCCAACATGTGTAGATCTAGAAAACTATGAATGAGAGGGTTGTCGATCTAGAGGAAAACACAAGAGAAGCAAGAGGAGAGACTTGCCCGGAATAAATCACCTTTAAACTACCTTGAATCCTCTTCAAACCCCTTCCAAAATGAGTGGGAAAGCTCCTCCACACCCTGAGAACCCAAGAACTCGAGTGATCCACGATTGGGAGGAAGAGAGTAGTGAAATAGGACAATCTCGAGGGAGCCCGGAACTTATAACCCAATTTTTAAGTGGCCACACGGTTAGCCCGCACGGTTTGGAAAACCATGCGCTAACCGTGTGCATGCAACTGCCTCGAGAGCCAGGGTCGACACGGTTTCCTCGCATGGTATGGAAAACTATGTTCAGGACATACTAAACCTATTGTCTCCCCCTACATAGTTTCTTGGATCATCCACACGTTTTCCCTTAACCGTTCTCAAACCATGCTCTCTTAGAAAATCTCCCAAACTCATTCAAAACCATCCCAAACTATCCCAACCTCTTCCCAATTCATCCCATGAACTTTAAACACATAAAAAAGCATAAAAAGGTCCACATACCTTGAACCGGGGGTGATAAATTCTCCCCACCATTGCAATTTCCATCCTTAGAAAGTAGTGAACCCGCCCTTTGCCGAAAGAGCTCGGGCCACTGCTCGACCATCTCTTTCTCCCGCTCCCAGGTCTCTTCTTGAGTCTAACCATGTTGCCACAAAACACAAACTAAACTGATGATTTTACACCGAAAGACTTTCTATTGTCTATCCACAACCCGCACTGGCACGTGCACCAACGAAGCATCCGGTTCTAGCTCAACATGATCCCATCGAATCACATGGTCACGATCTGGTTGATACATTTTCAACTATGACACGTGAAACACATTGTGCACTGCACTGAACCTAGGTGGTAAAGCCAAATGATAAGACACCTCACCAACCTTCTCAACAACAGAAAAAGGTCCAATATACCTCAGAGATAGCTTTCCCTGCTTCCCAAACCGACGATGTCCCAACATAGGAGAGATCCTCAAGAACACATGATCACTCACCTCGAATCACAAAGGCCATCGATGATGATCCACATACGATTTCTGACAACTCTGTGCTGTCTCCATTCTCTTCCTGATGAACTTAATCTTCTCCATAGTCTCCTAGACTAGGCTCGGTCCAACCATCGAGGACTCACCTGTTTCATCCCAACATAGTGGAGAACGACATGGCCGCCCATAAAACACTTCAAACGGAGCCATCTGTATGGATGCCTGATAACTGTTATTGTACGAAAACTCAACCAACGACAATTGCTCCTCCCACGAGCCACCAAAATCCATGACACAAGCCTACAACATATCCTCTAGAGTTTGTATGGTCCTCTCGGATTGACCATCCATCTGAGGGTGATACGACGTACTCATCATCAACTGTGTCCCAAGCGCTTGCTGTAAGGATTTCTAGAAACGAGATGTAAATATCAGATCTCTACCTGATACAATCAAAACTGGAACACCATGCCTCTTTACCACCTCCCAGATATATATTTTGGATAGATCCTCCACCGTATAAGATTCATGAATTGCAATTAAACGAGCCGACTTTGTTAGACAATACACTATCACCCAAATGGCATCATACTTTCTGACCTTTATTGGGAGACCTATGATAAAATCCATCGCTATTTTCTCCCACTTCCAGATAGGGATTGGTAAAGACTGTAACATTCCTGCTGGCCTATGATGTTGTGCCTTGACATGCAGACAGGTCAAGCATCTCGCAACAAACTCTGCCACTCTTCTTTTCATACCAGCCCACCAGAACTGCGCTTTCAACGCTTTATACATTTTTTGAATTCCAGGATGAACAGCCCACCTGAAATGATGATACACCATGAGAAGATCCTCCTGACAAGCAACTGGTACAACCATCCGATTCTAGAAACACAAAACTGAATCTACATTCAGTTTCCAACCCTCAATGGTCTCCACACCATTGAGTCTCGATCCCATGGTCACACACTCAGAATCGGATATATGTGCCTCTCTAACCAGGCCAACCAAGTTAGTAATTAACAAAACCAGATAGAAGACCACTCTATCACCCTGGTCCTCACATTCCAACCGCATATCGGCTATAACTAACATCAACTTCCACTGGTCTGATGCCTGTTTCACCATCTAGGCATATGATTTTCTACTTAATGCATCCACCACCAAATTTCCCTTACCTGGTGTGTATATTAAGTCAAAATCAAACATCAAGAGATATTCCATCCATCTCATTTTCTTCTGGTTTAAATTCCTCTGTGAGAAAATGTTCTTCAAACTCTTATGATCTGTATATACCGTGAACTTCTCACCGAAGAGATAATGACACCACGATTTCAAAGCATGAACCACTACTACCAATTCCAAATCATGAGTTGGGCATTTCTTCTCATTCACCCTCAACTGTCGTGATCCATACACAACCACATGGTCTCCTTACATGAGAACTCACCCCCATACTGATCCTTTTGCATCGTAATACACCACGTAACCTTTTCCTGGTTCTGGGAAAACCAATATCGGTGCTGACGTAAGGCGACACTTTAACTCTTTGAAACACTACTGAAACTATTCATTCCACTGGAATTGAACATTCTTTCTTGTCAAAGCTGTCATCGGCGAAGCCAAACGTGAAAAATCATGAACAAAATGCCAATGATACCCAGCTAGACCAAGGAAACTCTGTATCTAAAACACATTCTTTAGCAGTTTCCATGAGATAACAGCCTCTATATTTTCTGGATCCACTGAAACACCCCTTTCAGAAATCACGTGGCCAAGAAAACGAACTTCCTGTATCCAAAAGTCACACTTGACAATTTGGCATACAGACGATGAACCCTCAAGATCCCCAGAACTGTCGCCAAGTGATGCTCATGCTCCACCCTTGTATTTGAATACACCATAATATCATCTACAAACACCTCGAAAAATGAATCCAGATATCTATGAAATATCTAATTCATCAATGCAATAAACATCACTGGAACATTCATTAGACAAAAGGTCATAAACACATATTCATAATGTCTATATCTACTTCGGAATGTCGTTTTAGAAATATCCTCCTTCTTCACCCCCAATTGATGATATCCCGACCTCAGGTCGATTTTGGAGAACCACTGGGCTCCCCTAAAATGGTCGAAAAAAATCATCAATTCATGGAAGTGGATATCTATTATTTATCGTAACTTGGTTAATTCTACAATAATCAACACATAGCCTCAATGATCCATCCGTATTTTTCAGAAACAGCACGGGCACTGCCCACGGAGATGTGCTAGGCCGAATAGACCCTTTGTTTTCTAACTATTCCAACTAGAATTTCAATTCCTGCAATTTAGCCGGTTCCATCCAATAAGAGAGCAGTGAGATAGGACTGTTCCCCAAGAGGATATAAATCGTAAACTCCACTTCCCTTACGGGAGGTAACCCATATAATTCATTAGGAAAAATATCCATGAACTGATCCACCACTACCGGAGGAACACTCTGCTCAACACCTTCTACTGATTCCAATGACAATGCCGCCAACTGATACGATAACGTACCCACTGTCGGTGCCAACAATACCGTTTCACCCTGCCTTTCATGCCTCTCTCCTCTAAAGGTATGTCTAACACCATCGTGTGTCGTAAAAGCCCATGTTCGCACATCACAATCAATGTGGGCCTTAAACGCCAGCAACCCATCCATTCCCAAGATTATATCATACCCATCCATCTCAATCACTGAGAAATTCCACACTATCTCAAACTCACCCACAAAGATACAGCATTCTCTACACAATAAGGCTCGAAACACTCTTCGACCTGAGGAGTTTGATGTTTCAAAATCGCGGGCATCATTTCTATCCTTAAACCCAGCAAATCAACCACACGTGTAGCAATAAAAGAGTGTGAAGAACTCGTATCAAACAACACTTTTATCAAGGTAAAATTTAAAAGAATAGTACCTTGCATCATGGATGGTCCTGAATGATCATCCACCACAAACTGCTCAGCTCCAAACACATATTTTCTTGCCACACTCCGATCTTTATTGCTCTGCTGAGGCGTCATGGTATTCCGAGAATCAGCATGACCCACTTTACTCTGCGGATGAGGGGTATGCTGCTACCCTCGTCGCGTCAAATCATATGACGTTTGTGATCCCTAAGGAGTGTCACACACACCCAACCTTGGAGAATTAAAACAATAATGCTGCAGATTCCCCATCTTCTTACAATTACGACATGATGGAGGTTATTCCATACAATCCCACTTGATGTGGCTCATCGAACCACACTGAAAACATCCCATCTTTCTTTAGGGCTTCGGAGGAAGATTTACCGATCCTGTCCTCATATTATATTCCATATTCCCACCCTGGGAATAAGTGACCCTCTTCCACTTGAACCCAGTGTTAGAGTTCCCACTATTCCCCATTGGTACCACCATGCTTCCTCCGCCCGGAGCACCCAACAAATCCCTCGTAGCCACCGAGGCTCTATTCACCATCTCTGTGTAATCATATATACACAACATCTCTATCTTCGAACGGATTTCATTCCTTAACCCACTTCAAAGATCCTTGCCTTCAACGATGTGCTACCCACCACCTTGTTTGCAAACCACACTAAGTTCATAAACTTAACTGCATACTCTATCACAGACATAAGATCTTTCTTCAAACTAAAGAAATTAGTCATACGCTGAATTATGAATGTATGTGGGTAGAATTTTTTGTTAAACAATTCCTCAATGCCTTCCCACATAATACTTCGGTCCGTCCCCACTTGGACTACCACATCCCACCACTGAAGGTCATGATCTCCCAACATATACGTGGATAACTTCAATTTCATCTCTACCGGCATTTCCAAGAACTCAAAGATCTTGTTCATTCTATTAAACCATACTTCTGCCCTTTCTGGCTCTGAATCACCCATGATGATGGGTGAATTCTTCCTTTGATACTGAACTGCATGAATTATATGCCTTGGTTCATCTGTTTTATTTCCACTTCTCACGGCTTGGAAAGCTTTCACTATACTTTTCACTAGTTGCTGGTTCACCTGAGGCTCAGGTGCAACCACATTTTCAGTAGCCTCCTCCGGTTGGTCTCGACAATGCCTACCTGGTGCCATTTATATAAACAAAAAACAAACAACCATGCATCTCACTTCCATAGATATCACAAAATACCATTTCAAATCACATTACGCAACACTTTCACATCAAGGCTTTCCACCAGTTCACATTTCCCATGGTTCATCATTTTGAAAACCAAACCATTTTCAAAATACCAATCTTATTCACATTACAGTTTCAAAAAACAATCATTTATTAATTCAACCCATAAGTCATTATACCCCAATGAAATATGCATCCTAGTGGGAAGTTATTTCTACCTTGAATTCCATGCTCATATCATTGGCTACGCCCATGACAGTGAGATATCCAATGCCTATAAGTGACTCCAAAATACTTATGTACCCAACTCCCAAGTAACATGGATTTTAGTATAAAAGGGGTAGCTATGTGCTTTTATGCTATACATTCCATGTTCTGACATTCCTAAGCCTTTCTACCATCCTGAATCAAGGAATGTACCACAACAAATGTCAACACCAAATCTGAGAATCAACTCCAAAGGACCGAACAAACTGATACCACTTGTAACACCCTGCCCCTACCTCATTGGCTTGAGGAGGCGGTGAGGGTTACATGGCCTTAAGCGACATTCCCAAGGCGCCGAAGGCTGGAAATAAATTTCAAGGGCTCCGAGAACAAATTGGGGAACGATTTTACCTTAAGATAAAACTAACCAAACAATCCACAACTATATGATGCAAGTAAAAAAAACAACCAACCTCATACATTACCAAAGACAACCATATAATCCATAACGATCTCACATGTAAACACAACCCAAAAAAACAACATCAGAGTACTATGCGGAAAACCAAATAAGGAAACACCATGAGCCATGACACCACCATAGCTCCACACCAAGCTCCAAGCTCCAAGCTCTACCAAGACATCACAATGCACCACTAAAAGAGGTTGATGCCTTACCTTTGACCATGTCACGGTACACAACATCTGTAAAGACACCATAGTGCCAAAGCAGGGGGTGAGTAATAAAACTCAGTAGGTTTTCCCAAAATGAGTTCTCTATACACGCCACTAGGATAAAACCGTTAGCACATTTATATAAAGAAGTTTATATAAGATAATCATAAGTAAAACCCATACAATGAGTCAACATGCTCTTGCTAGGCCATCTCTCCCAAACCAAACAACCAATGGAAAGCCAAACAAACATTTCACAAGCCATTTAATCATTTACACACTAGAACCACAATTTCCAACCTGCAAAGCCATGCCCAATAAACAATCACAATGATGGGGCTTCCGTCTAACCTGTTTCATCCATTCACAACTAGTGGCTCTTCCCGTCCACTTATCCTTAGATGGTGGGCCTTCCGTCCACTATCTATCCCATTTTTAAAGTTTTACTTCTCACCAAATCTATACAACATCCCAACCAATCACAACCAAGAATATAACCCATCAAACTCACAACGACATCATGTAATTAACCCATTCCATTACATGTCAATTCACTTCCATAAAACACCCATTTATTGAAAACCATTTTTCCATGCCAAACCCCATTTCAATAAAACAACCTTTTTATTTAATACCATTTCCATCAATCATTTCACAAATCAATCATAGCATTCCATTTTAAAATTCCCATTTTGAAATCCACAATAAGAACAATTCACCACAAAACCCCTTTTCCCAAAAACCCCCAAATGGATTTCCAACCAAATTCGCACATCAAAACACAATTAATTTTAATCACAAAAAATTAATTGTAACATGAAACCACTAGTTCTAACCAAGTGGATTCGAGAGAGTAGCCACCTACCATTAGGGTTCCTGAGAAAATGACTCACAAACAACCACACCTCCAATCCAGAGAACGCACCACCGAAACCTCTCTAGATCACCTTCCCTATCCATTAAAAGCCTTAAAATTAACATCCAGGGAAACCCCAACCCTATATCTACACCCAACAAGTGTAGATCTAGAAAACCATGAAAGAGAGGGATGTCGATCTAGAGGATAACAAAAGAGAAGCAAGAGGAGAGACTTACCCGTAAGCAATCACCTTCAAGACACCTTGAATCCTCTTCAAAACCCTTCGAAAATGAGTGGTAAAGCTCCTCCATCCCCCTGAGAAACCAAGAACCCAAGTGAGCCATGAGTGGGAGGAAGAGGGGAGTGAAATAGGTCAATCCCGAGGGAGCCCGGAACTTATTACCCTATTTTTAAGTGGTCTCATGGTTAGCCCGCATAGTTTGGAAAACCGTGCGCTAACTGTGTACATGCCACTGCCTCAAAATCCATGGTCTAGATGGTTTCCTCACATAGTTTCGCAAACTGTGCGCAGGCCGTGAAGAACCTATTGTCTCCCCCTACACGGTTTCCTGGAGCATCCGCACGGTTTCCCTTAATAGTGCTCAAACCGTGCTCCCTTAGAAAAACTCCCAAAGTTATTCAGAACCATCCCAAACTCTCCCAAACTCTTCCCAAATCATCCCATTCACTTTAAACACATAATAAATCATAAACAATGGCCACATACCTCAAACCAGGGGTGCTACAAATCAATTCCTAAAGGAATGATTAGTTTATCAGTCATGGAGAATATATTACAAGCATGAATCTTACATTACACTTTATAACATACAAAAGAGAAGAAATAATCCTTTGATAACTACATTATTCTCTTAGTTTAACCCTGCATATCAATTATAATATGCTTCTTGGAATCCAAGGAAAATAAATCATAAGAAAGGGGTGAGACCAGATGCTCAATAAGGGTAAAAAATTCAGTAGAAGCTATAAACATTTAAGGAAAGATATATAATAAAAAAATCTTTAAAACATAAAACATGAACAAAATACACTATAAATTATTCAAAAATTATCATATAAACATGCACATGGATATTATCCGAGTCGAATAATCACATTTCATAACTAATTTCATAACAATGGAATGCATAATGTCAGAATCGTAACCTTATTCCATTTCAAAAAAAAATCAAAGGGGGTCTGATGGCACCCTTCTCTAATGGCTCTCCCCCTCTCCTACTCCAACCGTCTGGGGTTTCCCGATGAAACCCTCTACTTGGGGTCAGCGGTGCGTCTGAGCACTGCTTTCGTTTCTTCCTTTCTTCTCCTATTTCGACTCCTTCAGTCTCCTTCCTCCTTTGTGGTCCTTTCATTTGGTCGATGTCGGCCTTTTTCTCTCTCTTGATGGTGCATCTTTCTTGTGGTCTTCTTCTGGGGTGTTTTCTTTGGTTCTACCAAATTAAGTCTTCTTCAAAGCCTCCGGCTGCCAAAACCCTACCCTGGTCTCACATTCCAGTGCTACTCTCCAGGTCAGATTTGGAGAGGTGGTAACATGACGGTTTTGGGTTAAGGGGTTTGGCGATCTTCGTTTCTTCAAGATATTTTGTTTCATCCTGTCCATTGTGTTGGATTATGGTTTCAGTTTTTCCTTGCTACCGTCATTTGGAGACCTCGACCACTCTTATCCCTACCCTGACCTCAAGCCCATCTGATTCTCCCCGAGTCGGATCTGAAGCGGTGGTTCCTCAAAGGTTTTGGGATGTGGGGTTCGGCGGATTATTATGCCCTCGCATGGTATGTTTTGGTTTTTAGTGGTTCTTTGTTTGTTTCCATTTCTTTGGTGGTCTATCTACTCGAGACCATCTCGACAAAGGTTTTGATGGTTTTTTTTGTGTGTATTTTCTCTGTTTTGGTTATGGCGGAAGCCGTCAGTGGTTCTTGACAGTGTTGTTCCTATTAAGGTTTATTTCTTTTCACGTTTTTTTGAAGTGAGTTCGAAATGTGCTGGTGTCTTGGATGTTTCTGGTTTTCATCAGCATGATGTTGTTGTTTAATGGTGGTTTGGAAGGACTCTAGTGATTTCTGGAAACTGCTGTAATGTTGGAACGGTGACGATGACGGTGGTCTCGACGACGCCGATGGTGGTGAGTGTCTTCTGCGGCGGCGAGAACAACGATTTTATTGTCATCGATTGCAGATGGTAGTGAAGTGAATTATGCGGCTCTCTTGGTTCGAGGTCATGATGGACGTTACTTTTTCAGCTCTCTTAGTTTGAGGTCGTGATGGATGATAGTTCGTGGTTTGAGGTGGGTTAACCAATGGTTCGAGGTTGATCTGGCGGGTGAATTTATCCTTTTGAAATTTGAATGTGGAATGCAGTGCGTAGTGGTTTTGGATGTGGAATAGGCACGGACGGTGGCTCTATGTATGGTTCCCACTTACCCATAAAGTGTCTTTTCAAATAATACAATAAATCTTTTTGGTGCATAATGTTAGACATCATAACCACAAAGTCAAGGCCTCATTCGAAAACTACAAATAAATTTTTTTTCAAGGCATTGTGACAAGACACTAATTTGTCTCATGAGACCTACTGATGCATCGATGGGCTATAGTGGGACCCACCCGTCACTTACAAAGTCCAATTCATTATTCATATAAAAAATTTGAAACATAACATAAACATTCGTATTAAAAAGAGCATACAGAATATGAATAGTTTAACTATATAACATGAATGGTATTGTAATGGCCTAGATATCTCATATCCATTCCTTTGTGAAATGTGGTGCTTGAGGTGCGTCGGGAGGTCAAGGATCCTTTGGGATGCGTTTGGGTGGACTTTTAAGGAGAGATAAAGGGCAATAGCTTTCGCACGGTTAGTGCACGATTTAGCTAAACCGTGCGGCCAAACTGTGGAAGGTTGGTGTTAGAGGCAGTGTCTAATGCACGGTTAGCACACAGTTTGTCTAACCATGCGGACTAACAATGAGAGGATTGTTTGGTGAGGCAGAAGCTAACGCACGGTTAGCGCACGGTTTGCTAAACTGTGTGGACTAACCATACGATCACTTAAATTTAGATCCTAAAATTGTTCATCTAAACTCTTTTGCCTCTAAATGGTTCTTTTAAGCCCCTAAGCAGCCATAACTCGGGATTACCCTTCCTTGGAGGTAGAAGAACCTCTCTCAAGCATTTTGGAGGCGACTCGGAGGCTTTTCTTGGTGAATCAAAGCAGGTTCCTTGAGGTATGTGATCGTTCTTGATTTTTTTCTTATATCTACTCCTCCTCCTCTCTCTGTTTCATAGATCTATGCACATTATGGGTAGATCTAAGCATTCGGATGTCGAATATGAAGAGCTTGGGTCTTGGTTGTGTTAGGATAGGATATCTAAAGAAGATTCGTGGAGAATCAACCCGGTTTCTTGAGCATTCTTTGACCGCTGTGGTTTCATCAAAAACCTTTGAGGTGGGTATTTTTTCTTTCGTCTCCCCTTTCTGTATATCATGTGGGGTGGGTGAACTTTTGTTTCAATGGGAATAGATGAATCCAAGCATTAATGAAGATAACAAATGGACTTTTAAACGAATAAAGGGGAGGGGTGTGATCAATATACTGTTGTTCTATTTTCCTGCTATTCCTTGATTATTATGTTGTAGATTTTTTAGATGTATGCTTACTGAAAATAATTTACAGTTGGTGGTATCTCTCTATGGACTAATAAAAATTGTCTTCGGTGATGACTAAATGGCTGTAATATGGAAATTGATTAATCACGTGAACTCGGTGGATTAAATGGATGCCTAGTAAACATGAAACCTTGTGGGATCACCCCGGTTAACCAACAGAAAGAGGAAACAGATAAATGATGTGCTTGAACTTGGAAGTTTCCCTGCTTTGTTTGGTAGTGGGTGTGTATTTCTGTTTCATTGCTTATGGGGTTATGTGGGTGAGGATGGAATCCTCTGTTGTAGCATGGTTGTTGGTTGTGACTCTTCTTGCATCACAAATTGGGGTGGAATCCTCTTCTGTTGTGAAACCATTTTGGATCATGGTTCTGGGGATGTGGGGATGTATCTTGATGCCAGCTTTTGTTCAAATACTTGGAGGGATCTCACTTTCATGTGAACTTACAAGAGAACTGGGTGTGAATGTTTAAATTTCTATTGGCTGTAACATTTCCCCTAGGCTTGTGCTTATGCCTGCTAGTTGCCCAATAGTTTAGAATTTATTAAATGGGGTCACATGGACATGAAAACAATAAAGGGGTTAATTGGGAGATTGGTTCTGGTATGAGTTGGGACTCGACTGTGAATATTGTACTTCTATGAAAGAATGACTAGGTTGTCCGTGCTTGTGTTGGTGTGGAACCCTAGGTTGGGATGAGTGCTTGTTATATATATATATATATGATTGTAGTTCTTGTGTTTCTTATTCGTGCCCCACCTAGTCGATCACTTAGTGTCGAACACCCCATTTCATGGGGAGGGTGTTTTCCCAACACTCCTATGAGTGGTTGGTTATTATCTCATATTTTCTCCCTTTCCTGAATAGCCCAAGACTCTTTGGGCAGGCTGTGATGGCCTGAAGTCTATTATTAGCCCAAGAATGTTCGGGCGGGGTAGTTGTGGTGGTTGGCCCATGTGTTTGCAGGAAGGTTGTTTCCCATGTATCATCGGGATGAGGGCCAGGTGTCTTCGGGCGTGACGGTAGATTTCTGGCCCAGGTGTCTTCGGGCGTGGCAGTGGTTGTTCTGGCCTTCGTGTTTGTAGGCATGGTTACGTGAGGTTGTTGTGGCCCAGGTGTTTGTAGGCGGGGTGTGTGGTTGTGGCCCAGGTGTGTGCAGGTGGGTTTGGCAGTGGGACTTTAGTGAGAATGGTGGGATTGGTTCGATGCGTAAGATGTCTTCAATAACCAGTGGGAAAGTGGTGTGGGGTACCCAAACATTGATGTGTTGTTACTATAAATTACTTGACTTGTGTTATTTGGGGAGTGTGCCTTGGTGAGGCTTGGGTGGATAGTTTTCCATGCTAAGTGTTTTGGTTCTCATTTCTCATAGAGCATTAGAATGCCTCCCCACTTGTGCACGAGATTCTTTGGTTTACCCTACTCAGTATACTTGAATTCTCACCATACGTATATAAAACTGCTTTAAGGTTTCCAAGAGGACTTCAGGGATCATGTAGGGTCGTACTAGATCGGGTGTTGGGACCATTGTAGTTGTTGTTTTTCTTGCTTTTGGTACTTTACCATTGTATACACCTAGTAATTTCTGGGTTTTACTTTTGCAACATGCATATGGGAGTGGTTTTCTTGTCTTTACTTTTACTCTCCTGTTTTGGCATTGTTGGGTTTCACCATATTATCTCCTAATCCTACTGAATAAAAGGGGTAATGACTTCCATTTTGTGTGATATTCTATACCCTTGGTTCTAGTCGCCACTCTGGGACCTATTGAAGGTGGGTCTTGGGGGTCATTATCTCTCCTTCAACTTAAAGAAGGAAGAGTCTGGCAATCTGTTGTCCCTCCACTCCTTTTGGTGAAGGCGGTTCATGACAGAAAGGTATCTGAGGAGGAGGATGAGAGATAGGATGGAGTCTAGAGTTAGGAAGAGTGGCGATTGCATGGGATTGTAGGGAAACAATGTCGGGTGATTTTGGAGGGTGAAATAGGCCAGGGAAGACCGGCTAGGACACAGGATTTTAGGCCCCCCCATGATCCAATGCAAGGACTCTGGACCTATCGAATGACCAAGTAAGGCCACACTGATTGTAGTGTAGAGTCCCTAGGAAACATACATGCCACATAATGACTTGTGTTCTTGTGTTTCTGGGGAATTTTGGGGATTTAAAATGAATAAAGAGTAAGAAATTGAAGAATAATATTCTACACTACACGGGCTTAGGCATTCCTTGTTTACCATAAAACTATGGCACCTAGGAGACGACCATAAGTAGTGCAGGCGATTGAGGCCCAAGAGGTTGACTTGTCTAATCGAAAGAGGGCTGACCAAGAGGACGAGGATGATAAGTGGCAGAATACGCTACGTGCGTTTTAGCGACAGACCCTCAGGAAGTATGAGGGCAGCACCTCAGACATGGAGACAGAAAGCTGGCTAGAAGAGATGGTGATAGCTTTCGGCTTGATCTAGGCTTCGACGGAGTACTGGGTTCCTTTGGCTATGATCCAGATGCGTGGAGAAGTGTGTCAGTGGTGGACTCATTATCTAGGAGAGAAGAGGGAATCAGAGGTGATGTGGGATGACTTCGAGAAGGTGTTTCGGGCGGAATTCCTCTCTTCCACCACGAAGGCTAAGAAGAGGCAGGAACTACTCTCCCTCTAGTAGGGGAGTATGTCAGTGAGATAGTTGGGGATCAAGTTCAAGGATCTCTTTCGCTATGCTCCCGACCTCTTTCCAGATGATGAGTCTCAGGTGAGACGTTTGGAGGAGGCACTTCGGCCTTCTCTCTAGCATGTTGTTACTCCCTTCACCCAACCGACATACTTGGAGGTCTAGAAGAAGGATGAATTGGTGGAAAGTATGCACATGTTGGGAGGTGTGTCGTGAGAAGGAATCCATCTGGGCTTGTTAAAGGGTAAAGTCGTCAGTAGTAGCCCTCCAGCATCAGGGTCCTCTAGGTTCCAACCAGTAGGGAGCAGGCCTCAATAGTTTCAGTTCTAATCTCTCGGTCCTCTCCCTTTTCCTTCGAGCCCGGGACCGAGGTGTTTCATCTGTGGCAGTCATGGGCACCTACGAAACCAGTGCCCAGATAGAGTGTAGTACGGCGGTGGTGGACAGGTTCAGCTCCCACCTAAGCAGCAGTAGCAGTTCCCAACTAGGCCCCTTCAGCAGTAGGAGCAGGGTCAGCGAGCTCCCGCTCCTCTGAGGGAAGACATTGGAGGAGGAGTCCGGACTCAGGGCGCTCCTCGGGGACCTCGACTAGGGCATGGTCGAGGAGGCAGCCGTCAACCGAGAGGAATAGGAGCTAGGCGTTGATAGTTTCACGTTGTGGAGGGAGCAGTTCCAACGGAACCGGAGGTCGTTTGAGGTACGATCAGCTTGTTTAGTACCCTTGATCTTGCATTGTTCGATACCGGAGCTTCGAACTCCATTGTTACACCCAGTCTGGCCCATTCTCTAGGTTTTGACACTGAGAGACATCCAGTTCCCTTGGTGATGAACACACCAGTCGGAGGTCAGACCAACTTGTTTCATGTTTTTCGAGGATGCAGACTGATGATATGGCCACATCAGTCAGTCAGGGATCTTCTACTGTTGCAGATACAGCCATACGATGTCATCCTAGGCATGGACTGGCTAATCTCTGCATGTGTCGTCATTAACTACTTCTGAGGAAGGGTCATGTTTTCAGACTTGGGTGGCCAACGTGTGACCTTCATCGGTGAACGGGGTTCCCAGAAAGGCAGCAGGTAAGAGGAACCCCTCCTCTCCTTGCTAGCTGAGGTATCAGTGGAGTCGGTGGATGTGGAGATCGTGGAAGTTCCAGGGATCATCATCGAGTTCAAGGACTTCTTCCCTGAAGAGGTGAAGACCCTACCTCCTCGACGTGATGTTCAGTTCGGTATATACTTGTAACCGGGTGCCCGTCCTATTTCGATGGCTCCCTACTGGATGGAACCTTCTGAGTTGTGGGTATTGCAGATTCAGATTGACGATCTGATAAAGAAGGGTTCTGTTCGACCAAGTGTGTCACCTTGGGGTGTTCCTGTCTTGTTCACAAAGAAGGCAGATGGTGGTCTTAGGCTATGCATAGACTACCAGAGACTGAATCAGGTAACGGTCAAGAACCATTACCCCCTCCCGAGGATAGATGATCTCTTTGACCAGCTGAAGGGAGCAGGTTGGTTCTCTAAGATCGATCTACGGTCCGGATATCACCAGTTGAGGGTGAAGGAGGGAGACATCTCAAAGACTGCCTTCAGATGTAGGTTTGGTAACTTTGAGTTTGTAGTCATGTCGTTCGGTGTTACAAATGCACCATCTGTGTTCATGGGACTCATGAACTCCATCTTCCAGGAATACCTGGATCGGTTCAAGGTCGTGTTTATTGACGACATTCTGATCTACTCATGATTGAAGAAGGATAACGCTGAGCACCTGAGAACGGTTTTAGAGGTCCTTCGACAGCACCATCTCTATGGGAACTTGTCCAAGTGCAAGTTCTGGATGCGCGAAGTGCACTTCCTTGTGCACGTGGTGTCCGAGCAGGGAATAGTGGTGGACCCATCGAAGGTCGAGATGATTGTTTCTTGGGTAGCACCCAAGAACGTGGCACAGGTTCGTAGTTTCCTTGGGCCGGTAGGTTACTACAGGAGAAGTAGGTGTTCTTGGCCCGGAGGTGGTGCAAAGCACAAAGGAGAAGGTTTAGCTTATATGAGAGAGGATGAAGGCAGCTCAGGACCAGCAGAAGTCATACGCTGATAATAGGAGGAGAACATTGGAGTTTGAGGTCGGGGACCACGTATTCCTGACGTTCTCCCCTTGGCATGGGCAGTGGAGGTTTGACAGAGTGAGTAATCATTCCCCCAGGTTTGTTGGACCGTTTGAAGTGTTGCAGCGGGTCAGCATGGTGGCTTATCAGCTGGTGTTGCCACCACAGCTACAAAGGGTGCACGATTTCTTCTATGTGTCCCAGCTCCGTTAGTATCTGCATGACGATTCACACGTCTTCGAGTGGGTAGATCTAGATATCAGGGGTGATTCAACGTTCGTGGAGCGACCAGTGGCGATCAAAGGTCGTGAAGAGAAGGTGATTCGTGGACAAACCATTCCTTTTGTTCGTGTGTTGTGGAGACATGGTGGGCTTGAGGAAAGTACCTGGGAGTGAGAGACGCAGATGAGCGCCCAGTACCAAGAGTTGTTTTACATTTTCTTCTATTTTGTTCATACTTGTTTGATGGAACAATTTACCTTGATAATTATGGAATGTGCGGTTTTCCATTTCTCTAGATGTGTGTGAAGTTTCCTGAGATGTGGGGAGGGGAGGACCTGATCCCTATTTAAGACGCATTAAAGTGGATGCACCTAAACCCGTGCGGGAGAGTCAGTGTCGCACAAAGCGGATAGTATCTTAACATGGAGGAAGGGAAACCCCTCACCCACATGACCGGATGGTTTGGCCTTCCGTTTTTCTTGATTTAATATGGGAGAGGAGTGGTATGTTGTGATTTTTCAGGAGATATATGGAGAAGGTGGTGCTCCTTGGTAACAAGGAGGTTTTCCCTGAGAGGTATCTTTCAAGGGGGAGTTTTTTGGACCCCTCTCCTTTCTTTAGGTGGGTTTTTTTTCTAGATTCTAGAGGACGAGAATGTTTTGAGGGGTATATCATGTAATTTAACAGACCTCTCTGGTCCATTACTTTGTGAAATGTGGTGTTGGAGGTGTGTCGGGAGGTCAAGGTGCCTTGGGGGTGTGTTTGGGTGGACTTTTAAGGAGATCCAAAGGGAAATAGATTTTGCACGGTTAGCGCATGATTTGGATAAACTGTTCAGCCAAACCATGCAAGGTTGGTGTTGGAGGCAGTGTCTAATGCATGGTTAGCGCACGGTTTGTATAGCCGTGTGGACTAACCATGCGAGGAGTGTTTGGAGATGCAGAAGCTAACACACGGTTAGCGCACAGATTTCTAAACCGTGCGGACTAACCGTGCGAGCACTTAATGTTAGATCCTAAAACTGGGGATCTGAACTCTTTTGCTTCTAAATGCTTAGTTTAACCCCATAATTGGTCATAACTTGGGATTACCCTTCCTTGGAGGTAGAAGAACCTCCCCCAAGCGTTTTGGAGGTGAACCGGAGGCTTTTCTTGGTGAATCGAAGCCAGTTCCTTGAGGTATGTGATCGTTATTGATTTTTTTCTTAGAATTACTACTCCTCCTCTCTCGGTTTCATAGATCTACACCCGTTATGGGTAGATCTATGCCTGTGGATGTTGAATATGAAGAGATTTGGTTTTGGTTGTGTTGGTAGAGGATATCTAAAGAAGATTCGTAGAGAATTGACCGGGTTTCTTGACCATTCTTCAACCATCGTGGTTTTGTCAAAAACCATTGAGGTAGGGATTTTTCCTTCATCTCTCCTTTCCGTGTATCATGTGGGGTGGGTGAGCTTTTTTATGTGGGAATGGATGAAGCCAAGAATTAATGAAGATAACAAATGGACTTTAAAAGGAATAAAGGGGAGGGGTGTGATCGATATAATGCTGTTATGTTTTCCTTATCTTCCTTGATTATTATGTTGTGGATTGTTTGGATGTATGTTTACTGAAAATAATTGACTGTTGGTGGTCTCTCTCTATGAAATAATAAACTATTTTCTTCTGTGACGATTAAATGGCTGTAATATGGAAATTGATTAATCACGTGAACTCGGTGGATTAAATGGATGACCAATAAACATGAAACCTTGTGTGATCACCCCAGTTAACAAACAAAAAGAGGAAATAGATATATTATGTTCTTGAACTTGGAAGTTTCCCTACTTTTTTGGTAGTGGGTGGGTATTTCTGTTTGATTGCTTATGGGGTGATGTGGGTGAGGATGGAATCCTCTGTTGTAGCACAGTTGTTGGTTGTGACTCTGCTTGCATCACAAATTGGGGTGGAATCCTATTCTGTTGTGAAACCTTTTTAGTTCATGGTTCTGGGGATGTCAGGTTGTATCTTGATGCCAGTTATAGTTCCAATACTTAGAGGGATCTCACTTTTTTGTGAACTTACAAGAGAACTGAGTGTGAATGTTTAAATTGCTGTTGGCTGTAACTTTTCCCCTAGGCTTTTGCTTATGCATGCTAGTTTCCCAGTAGTGCAAAATTTATTAAATGGGGTCACTTGAACATGAAAACAATAATGGGGTTAATTGGGAGATTGGTTCTGGTATGAGTTGTGACTCGGCTATGAATATTGAACTTCTATGAAAGAATGACTAGGCTGTTTGTGCTAGGGTTGGCGTGGAACCTTAGGTTGGGATGAGTTCTTGTTATATATATATATATATTATTGTAGTTCTTGTGTTTCTTATTCGCGCCCCACCTAGTTGAGAACTTAGTTCCGAACACCCCATTTCATGGGGAGGGTGTTTTTTCCAACACTCCTTTGAGTGGTTGGTTATTAGCTCCTTTCTGCCCCTTTTCCCGAATAGCCCAAGTCTCTTCAGGCTGGTTGTGATGGCTTGAAGTCCATTATTAGCCCAAGAATCATCAGGTATGGTATTTTTGGTGGTTAGCCTAGGTGTTTGTGGGTAGGTTGTTTCACATGTATCTTTGGGATGAGGCACAGGTGTCTTCGGACGTGACGGTAGCTTTCTGGCCTAGGTGTCTTCAGGCGTGGTAGTGGTTGTTCTGGCCTAGGTGTTTGTGGGCATGGTTACGTGAGGTTGTTGTGGCCCAGGTGTTTGCGGGCAGGATTTATGGTTGTGGCCTAGGTGTGTGTGGGTGGGTGAGGAAGTGGGACTATGGTGAGAATTGCAGGATTGGGTCGATGCCTAGGATTTCTTCAATAACTTGTGGGAAAGTGGTGCGGGGTACCCAAACATCGATGTGTTGTTAATATAAATTACTTGACTTGGGTTATTTGGGGAGTGTTCCTTGGTGAGGCTTGGGTGGATAGTTTTCCTTGCTAGGTGTTTTGGTTCTCTTTTCACACAGGGCATTAGAATGCCTCCCCACTTGTGCATGAGAGTCTTTGGTTTACCCTACTGAGTATACTTATATGCTCACCCTACATATATAAAACAGCTTTCAGGTTTCCAGGAGGACTTCAGGGATCATGCAGGGTTGTACTAGATCGGGAATTGGGACTGTTGTAGTTGTTGTTTTTCTTTCTTTTGGTACTTTACCCTTGTAGACACATAGTACATTCTGGCTTTTACATTTTCATCATGCATATGGGAGTGGTTTCCTTGTCTTTACTTTTAACCCTCTAGTTTTGGCGTTGTTGGGTTTCATCATCTTATCTCCCAATCCTATTGAAGAAAAGGGGTAATGCCTTCCATTTTGTGTGAGATTATATACCCTTGGTGCTAGTCACCACTCTAGGACCTATTGAAGATGGGTCTCGAGGGTCATTATCTCTCCTTCAACTTAAAGATGGAAGGGTCTGGAAATCTGCAGTCCCTTCCCTCCTTTTGGTGAAGGCGGGTCGTGACAGGTATAAAAAAACATCCATAGTCACACATATCATAACTCCGTAAGTACAATATTTAACATTGTATTATAAAAAATAAACCACAATCATGAATAATATCTAGTAAATGATGTTTACATTGTTGAAAATGATCAGTATAACTCTTTAAGAGAAATATCCATTTTTCATGAAATTATTTAAAAGTCACACATTTTAGAAAGGAAAACATTTAAAAGAAATTTTTTAATCAAAGTGTCTCATACCAATTTGAAACTTTTGAAATGAATTAACATTTTAAAACAATCATGTCCACGTAAATAAGTCCTTAAAATCATTTTGAAAACATAGACATTAATTACAAAGAGTTACCAAAATAATTATTTTGAAACATTTAAAATGATGATATAGTTAAAGAGTCCCCTCCAGAAAACCTTACAAGATTAATTTTAAAAAAAATTAATTAAACCTAGACATAGATGATAAATATGTCCCAGGAGATACTTATAGATAAACAATCTCGGATAATAATTGTATTGATGAAATATCCCTTACCTTATACTTTCTTTTGGTCTATGGAACGTTTAACCTCTTATATAATGAACATAGTATGTTATTAAAATATAAAAGAAATATATTAATATTTATTTTATCATACGTGATTCATTTATTACTCAATACTACCCATTTAATAAAAATTTACATGTTAAAATAACATTTCAGGTAATAATCGCTTTCTTTATCATACGTGTTTTAACTTGTTATTCTTAATCGTAACACTTATATCATGATTTAATTTATTCCAGAATATACAACATTATTTATGTATCATATATATTCAGAATATAAATATGTATTATATATACATATATGAAATGGAGAACACTGTTTATGGAGACAGTAGGTTGTACGTACGCATAACCGATGTTTCCATTTTCATATCGTAATGAACGAAAGTAAGTGAATGAGATATATGTAAATATATATATATACATATATTTAAAAAATAATTATTAAGTCATATATTAAATAATTATTAAAAATATATATTTTTATAATCATCATTGAATGGTGAACGTGGAAACGAATATCAATGTGTCATGGAGACGGTAAGTCGTACGTATGCACATATGGTGACTTTTTCATTCATAGGATGGATAGAGTAATGAATATGGTTGTATCATATTTATAATAAAATATCATTATGTATAAGGTACTTTATTTATTATTTTTTTATGGAAACCACTAATAAATTGTATGTGGAAGTAGAAAAGAACGTTGGAAGAGGTGATGAAGTAATTACCTCTTCTTCAGGTTCTTCCTTTTGATTTCAATAAAAAAGCTCCATAGGTTGTCTTTGTTGTAAAAGTAAGGCCTCTAGGTTGAAGTTAAGGTATTTGGGAGGATATTTTAATATGGTTTGGCTAAGCCCAATGTCTTTGGAAGTGTGGATTTAAGGGAAGGTAAAGTACGCTTTTATAAGAAAGGTGGGGGGCACTTTCAGAAAAAGCTTGAAATATTAATTTATTATAAAATCTTTTTTGGTTTATAATAGATCCAAATTGATTTATATCGATTATAAGGTGGTTATGGGTTAAAATAATTTCAACCAATATGTTTTATGAAAATATAGGTCACTTTATTAACCTTTTCTTTTATATTTAACTCTTAAGTAAATAGTTTAACTTTTACTATATCTTCTTATATTCATACACTATAAGGCTAATAAACAAACAATAAACTACCAAGAGAACCTAAATTAGTTTTAGTAATGATATATATAACAATTTTTAAGTCCTTTGTCTAATCTGTATATTTTTAGTAATATTATATCATTTAATAAGATAGTATTTGCTTTAAAAACACATTTATATCAATTTTGACACTATTTAGTTTTTAATTTTTTGTGAAACTTATAAAAACATGATTACTTAGAAAAAAATACATTAAATCATACATAACATGTCATATTCACCTATAAAATGTGTGGATGGAATCAGAAATTTTAATATACATTTATTACCATAATTATAATAACATTTATTTGATTCCTTCATTAATAAGGAAAATACTCCATTATTATTGCGTCATAAATAAATTTACTTATTTAATGTCCAAAAATTGTAAATAAAATACCATGATGTGTTAGATCATTTTAGATTTATAAATAATATTTATAGTCAAATATATCAATTATATAACCGCATATAAAAAAATTTTTACTAAAAAACTTATATTTATGTTACATTTTCCTTATCTTTAAATTAATTTCTATAAAGTGCCATTTTCACTTAAAAGTGGATGAATGGGGTCCCACAATCGACCCAAGGATGCCCATTGTTGGAAATGTCTCAGAAAATTGGGATAAAAAATATTTTAGGGTAATTTAATATTATTATAATATTATTTCTTACCCTTATTTACTAGATTTACCATTTAACCATGGTAAAAAAAATATTTACTGATGTAACTATTCATAATGTATAAAAATAAAAGGTTTATATTTACCCAATTTGGACCACTTAATTCCAAATATGGAATCTATTTTTAAATATTCAAAACATAGAAGTTTCAGAAATTAATTTAAAATTAATTCCCTGTTGTCAAAACCAAAAAGTGGATTTTTTTAGAAGTAAAAACTCTCAAAATATTGACATGCGTTTATGTCTAATTAAAAGGTGAAATTACTTCCAATGAAAAACATTGGAGTAAATGGTAAAAATATAATCTAATTATAGTTTGAAATCCATAAAATGTATAATTCACCACAATAAATTATGTTGATTAAAAAAGGTATTTTCAATTAAAATTTTGTATTTTTCACTATTCATCAAAATATGAAAGTTATCAGAAAAACACCAAAGATTTATGTAACATCCCAAGTAAGTAATGAATAATAGATATTTTTATCCATGTATATTAATGATTAAGATAGTGTTTTAGAGGCTTAAAATGAAAATAAATACAATCTTATGCATGGAATAAACTAATATTCTTAAAAGATTGTTTTACTGCCTTTTGATGGCAAACCATTTTTGAATCTATATTTTTACAATTTTATAAACTATGTTTGTCAAAATAAACTTATCCTTTATGATTGGGACATCAAATTTACCTTGTGTGAATTTTTGGTATTTTTCTGACAATATTCATTTTTTAATGAATAGTGAAAAATACTGCATTTTACATCAAAACTGCTTTTTAATCTAATTTATTTATATGATTATATTATGTTTTGAATTTCTTTTTAAGTTAAATTAGAATATATTTTTACCATTTTATCCAATGGTGGTCATTGGAATCAATTTCACTTTGAAATTAGACTTAAACTTGTGTCAATCTTTTGATACTTATTGTTTTGTAAAAACACGCTATTTGCTCTGGTAGCGGGAATTAATTATTGAATTAATTAATGTGACTTATATGATTTGAATTTTGTAAAATGGACTTCATTTTTGAATTCGGAATATCAAATATAGCTTAGGGTGAATTTTTGGTAATTTTCTGAAAAACTTCAATTTTTGATGAATAGTGAAACCACTAAGTGGTAATCAAACAAACTGATTTTTCAGTTAAATGAAAGTTTACCACTAATGTGTATTGAATTTTGAAAATCCGACATACATGGTTGTCATTGAGAAGTAAAATGTGGTTCAATGAGATTAAAATAATTTTTTGGTGAATAGTATCTTATTAAGTTCTTAATCGCGATTAGTGGTAATTAGGGTAGTTTAAGGTCTAAATAAGGCTTTAATAATATGAAATGACCTAGACACATGTCCCAACCTCATTGGTTGTGTCATGGCCGACCATGACATGCCATGGGTCAACTTAGGGACCGCATGGATTCACTTTTGTTGGGAAATGACATAAATTACTTTTTATTTAATGTTAAAGTGAAAATGACACAAACATAATATGTTTTACGAAAACAATTTTTAAGTGGGGTTATACAAGTCCAAATTTTGATTATAAATAGTCATTGGAAATCTAAAAAGATTTCCTATATCATAGTATTTGTTTTTTAATTTTTAGACATTAAATAAATTAAATTATTTATGACATAATAATGATGCAGCGATGACATCATTATTTGACGATTTAAATAAAATGGAATGATAATGAAAAATATAAAACCTACACATGGAAAAAACCAATTTGAAGAGTGTATTTAGAACCCTTATCACCTTATCCACGAATTATATCAATGTGGGACCTTTTAAAACCGAAACACATTTTCAAATAAAGTAATGTTTCTTTACTTTCCAAAAGTGCCCCTCCTCTCCTCTTATAAAAGGCCCCCACCTCTACCTCATTTCACACACTCTTCAAGCCTTTGGCTCGGCCAACCCCTGCCCATTTGCTCTCTCCACATACCTCTCCTCATCCTAGAGGATTCCCTTTGGGAATAATCCTTTCAAAGGAAGCCTTTAGGCTCAAATCAAAAGGAGTTACACTTTTTAAGGTAATTCGTTCTCTCATGTTCATTTGTTTTATTTTGCTTCTCCAACCCCCTAAACTCTTTTTATTTACTTCTTTTGTAACAACACCAGTATCTTCAATATACTAGGATGTTTTTAAATGATATATTTGAGCTACACTCTCACACAACTACATAAAATGGTTAAAGAACATACGGTTTCCGTGGATGGCGAAATTCTGCCTCCCGAAACGATGATTGTTCAACACTCATTTAACACCTTCAAAGGTGGCCATTATGATGTAAATATTTTTATATATGATATATAATATGTTTATGGTATCCTCAAGCTTCTGTGTTTTTTCATTTTGGGCATACCTTTATGGTTTCTATTATGGGTAAACACGATATCTTCATTTTAGGAAGTGCGGACTACCGCCCCCTAAAAGTGATTTGATTCGTTAATACCATATGTGGGATGTGTAAAGGATAAAGTTAATTATATTATATATGTTATTATACTGGAATTATAATATACTCTTATATCATTATGATTCCATTCCAGAAAATATGAAATAGAAATGGAAGTAGCGTTCATGCGTACGTACGGCTTTCCGTCTCCATGAACGGTGCATTTCATTTCTTACCTCTAAATTATGTAATATTATAAATGCATGTATGTACTGGATATATATGACATATATGATATCTACATCATGAATACCATTCTGGATATAATGAACCTTTGACCAAATTAACAACATGTAAGTGTAAGAAGTCTATTTTTGACTTAAGAACCAAATACAGACAAAATGAACATTATTAACTTAACTGATTACATGATGTTCATAACATGGTATAAAAGGAATAATGAACTTGAAAAAGAATCATAATCAAGTAGAGATTAACTCAAGTTTATTATTCCGGAGATTAAAGAACGGTCGAGTCAAGTCGGATACGAGGTATGGGACTTCGTCTCAATCTCCTTTCATTGAGGCATATTTTATTTTATACACAACTTTCATTTATACGGTGTATAAACCCCTTTTACTTTTACATTTATTCAAAAGGAATCTTTTTTATACGAAGCGTTTACTAAACGACAAAAGGGAATGTTTTTGTCGTACGTATGCGGCGACAATGACTTCTCCGCCGTCATGACCGTTATTTGAGTTTCGGCTTCCTCTACAAGCCATACCTTATTTTTAAAAGAAAAATAAATACCATGTTTTACTTTTCTTTTATTTTGGTATTGAAAATGGTTTTCATAATGGTTTTACATCAATGTGTTGTATTGATATCTCGTGATTGAAATGTGGAAATTTTATGTATCCTTTATGCATGTTTTATGTGATATGATTATGTTATGGTTCTTGGGAATTATTATGAAGACGGGTGGTTCCGTGATAAACTAAGGGCGGGTGAGCCCGTTATAGCTCTCCA
This sequence comes from Viscum album, assembly GCA_963277665.1. Taxonomy (NCBI): domain Eukaryota; kingdom Viridiplantae; phylum Streptophyta; class Magnoliopsida; order Santalales; family Viscaceae; genus Viscum; species Viscum album. The sequence goes on from OY728126.1 coordinate 1,191,828,327, forward strand.
ATGCATTGGGTAACGCGAATGAGTGAAACGTTAAGGTTTCTCCGAAGAGATTTTAGGGAATATACTGTGATGGGTATTCTAAACGTAACCAAGAGGGTTACTCCCTACGTAAAAATGTTATGAATGCCTCAAGTTACCTTTATGTCTTATGATTTCTATGATTTATTCGTGATTTTATAAGGTATGTTAAAGTGCCAATGTTTTATGGGTAATGTATGATTTCATTCTTATGTATATATGAACTCATGTTTTCTTTCCATATTTTTTTTATATAACCCATACTGAGTTTTTATGCTCATCCCAAGTTTTTGAAATGTTTTTCACAGGTCAAGGGAAAGGTACATGATAAGATGATAGAGTCAAGGATGTGTCAAGAATTAATCCATGTTTTATTTTAAATGTGTTTCCATTGATGGGAATGAAGAATACTATCTTTATGTAACCACTTTGTTTATATGTGGAATGTAATGCAAGTTTTATGATTTAATTCTCTAAAACTCTAAACCCGAAAAGATCCTCAATGTGTAATCTTGTAATAACTCAAGATTAAGTAAGGTTTAAGGCTGGGGCCTTATAGTTGGTATCAAAGGTCGGTTTAGATAACATTAGGAGTTAGAATTATATTAAATGATTATCCAAAAATATTTTTTTTGAAATGATATAGCATTTAAAGATTACCATGTTGCTTCATCTAAGACATGTTTGTTCAGAATGGTTTTCCGCAGAGGAAACAGGGAAGCAGTGCTTGGAAGGCATACAGAAGGAAATAACCTTCCGAATCAGCATCCAGAAATGGTCGGAATTGGAACTGAACAGTTTTTTGCAGTAATGGCGCAGTTGACTCAAGCGATAAATGGCGGTGGTATCCATGCACGAGATCAGCCAGATCAACCGCAGAGGAACATGTCAGTGGTGGAACATTTCATGAGGCAACATCCCCAATCATTCAGAGGATCATCTGACCCTGTGCTAGCTGAAGGGTGGATTAAAGCACTGGATAAGATTTTTGATGTCATGGGGTGTTCAGACAATCAAAAGGTTAGTCTTGCTATTTACCGTTTGGAGGGTGAAGCAGATCAGAGGTGGTCTATGGTTAAAAATATCAGGGACGCCGATGAGATTGATGCTCTTGACTGGGATGAATTCAAAGGTATGTTTCATGAGAAGTATTTTCCTAAGGCTGTTCGACTTAGGATGGAAAAGAAATTCTTGGAATTGAGGCAAGAGGAAGACTCAGTGGCTTCCTATGAAGAAAGGTTCACTCGATTGGCAAGGTATGCTCCAAATTTTATCCGGGACCTTGATAGTAAAATCAATCGTTTTTACTCAGGATTAAAGCCAAAGTATCGAAGGGCATTAGCTTCTCGTGAGATTAAAATTTATGAAAAGCTTGTTCGATGTGCTGAGAAGGTGGAAATTGAGTTCACCGATGACCAAGTTTTCTATAACAACCAGCAGAAGAAGAGACCGAGGTGGCAGTAGAAAGGTATGAATTCTTCAAAAAAGTCTGATGGTAAGAGAACTAAGTTTCCAGTTTGTGATAAATGTGGAAAAAGGCATGCTGGGGAATGTCTTCTGAATTCTAGAAAGTTCTACCGATGTGGTAAGATGGGACATAAGGCTCGTGATTGCACTGAAAAGAATCAAGGTGAAGGTAAGAACAAATTTGACTTACAGTTAGTGAAATGTTATAAGTGCAATGAGATGGGTCACTATGCAAACGAGTGTCCGACAAGGAGCTTGAGTGATGGGAAGCAGTTAGACTACAAGCATAAAGGGGTGGTGAAATCCTTTGCAACTACTTCAGCAGATGTCGGTCCATCAAATGAAGTTGTATCAGGTACATTGTTTGTTTTTTCAGATTATGCCAGTGTGTTGTTTGATTCGGGGTCTACACATTCTTTCATCTCTGAAACCTATTCTAGTAAAATGGGAATACCATCTCAAGAAATGACTCCTGAACTTTTGGTAAAAACACATGGGGGAAGTGTCGAGGCAAAAAGAATTTATAAGAATCTTCCTATCCTTATCTGTGGAAAGAACCTACTTGGAAACCTTATTGTTCTACCTATAGTAGAGTTTGATGTTATCCTGGGTATGGATTGGCTCTCTATTTACCATGCTATGATTGACTGTAGATCTAAAGAAGTTTCTTTTCAGAAAGACTTTCAGTTTGTTTACAAGAATGAACCCTTACTTTTGATAACATATCAAGAGGCCGAGAAACTTGTAAAAGATGGAAATGAATGTTACCTTGCACACAACGTTTAAAATAAAGGAACTGTTCAGATTAATGATGTGCCAGTGGTAAATGAGTATCCTGATGTTTTTCCTGATGAGTTTCCTGGAATAATACCAGATCGGGAAGTTGAGTTTACTGTTGACTTAGTTCCTGATGCTAAGCCAATTTCAAAACCCCCTTATCGAATGGCACAAATTGAACTTTTATAGTTGAAGGAGGAATTACAAGATTTATTAGAGAAAGGTTTCATTAGACCTAGCACATCACCATGGGGTGCTCCTGTTTTATTTGTTAAAAAGAAAGATGGTTCTATGAGACTTTGAATTGATTATAGAGCCTTGAATAATATCACTGTTAAGAACAAATATACTTTGCCTCATATCGATGATTTGTTTGATCAGCACCAGGGAGCTCAGTTTTTTTCAAAGATTGACTTGAGATCGGGGTACCATCAGTTGAAGGTCAAGGAGGTAGATATTCCGAAGACCGCGTTCCGTACGAGATATGGCCATTATGAATTTGTAGTAATGCCTTTTGGGCTAACCAATGCACCTGCTGTATTCATGGACTTAATGAATAGAATTTTCCATGAGTTCTTGGATAAGTTTGTGGTGGTTTTCATTGATGATATTTTGGTGTTTTCTAAAAGTAAAGAGGAGTATAAAAAACATTTAAGGGATATCTTGAAAACCTTAAAAGAAAAGAAACTGTATGGGAAATTCAGCAAGTGTGAGTTTTGGTTGCAACAAATTTCTTTCCTTGGTCACATTGTTTGTAAAGATGGAATAACTGTTGATCCTGCAAAAACAAAAGTTGTGGAAGAATGGCCAAGACCCACAAATGTAACCGAGATTCGTAGCTTCCTTGGTTTGGCGGTCTATTACCGAAGGTTTGTTAGAAATTTTTCACGGTTATCTAGTCCAATGACTAAGCTAACTCGGAAGGGTGTTAAGTGTATCTGGACAAAAGAATGTGATGATTTTTTTCAGTAATTGAAAAGAAGATTGGTGAATGCTCCAGTTTTGGCACTACCTTCCAGGAATGGTGAGTTTGTTATATACAATGATGCTTCATTGAAAGGACTTGGTTGCGTCCTAATGCTGAATGATCAGGTAATTGCTTATGCTTCACGACAGTTGAAAACTCATGAGGTAAATTACCCTACACATGATTTGGAACTAGCTGCTGTTGTTTTTGCTTTAAAAATTTGGAGGCATCATTTGTATGGAGTAAAGTGTGAAATATATACCGATCACAAAAGTTTAAAGTATATATTCACTCAGAAATAGTTAAACATGAGACAAAGGAGATGGCTGGAATTAATCAAAGATTATGATTGTACAATTCATTACCATCCGGGAAAAGCAAATAAAGTGGCTGATGCTTTGAGTCGAAAAAGTAATGCTTCATTAACAATGTTGCAGTTGGAACGTGATCCTTTGGTTAACGATTTGATGAACTTTGGCATAGAAGTTGTTGGTGCAGGAAGTCCTTCTGTTTTGTTTCAGGTATCAGTGAGATCATCTCTATCAGATAAAATCAAGCAAGCACAGAAGCAAGACAGTGAGTTTCAGAAAAGGGTAGAGCTGGTTCAGAAAGGTAGGTTGCCTGAATTCAACATTGATAATGATTGTGTTTTGAGATTTGGGAAGAGATTGTGTGTGCCTTGTGATTCACAGTTGAAGAGAGAGTTGTTATGGGAAGCTCATAGTTCTCCGTTTTCAGTTCATCCGGGCAGTACTAAGATGTATAGAGATCTGCGGGAGTATTACTGGTGGGATGGAATGAAAAGAGATATTGCTGATTTTACTGTGAAGTGTTTGACTTGTCAGCAGGTTAAAGCAGAGCGGAAGTTACCGAAAGGGATGCTTCAGCCTTTACCAGTGCCAGAGTGGAAATGGGAGAATATATCCATTGACTTTGTTGTTGGATTACCGAAGACATCTCGAGGTAATAATGCAATCTGGGTTATTGTTGATCGCTTGACCAAATCTGCTCATTTCCTTGCTATACGAGATGCTTTCTCTCTTGATCAACTTTCCCGTTTGTATCTTAAAGAGATAGTCAGGTTACATGGAGTTCCTCTCTCCATTGTATCTGATCGTGATCCCAGGTTTACTTCTAACTTTTGGAAAGGCCTTCAGAAGTCGTTGGATACTGAATTAAATTTTAGTACATCTTTTCATCCTCAATCAGATGGGCAGTCAGAACGAACAATTCAGACATTGGAGGATATGCTACGAGCTTGTTCTATGGATTATCAGGGAAGTTGGGACCAACATCTTTCTTTGGTTGAGTTTTCATATAATAACAGTTTTCATTCCAGTATACATATTGCACCATTTCAGGCATTATATGGGAAGCGGTGTCGAACTCCAGCTTTCTGGGATGAAGTGGGTGAAAGGAAGTTGATGGGACCAGAATTGGTAGAAGAGATGGCAGAAAAAGTTCAGCTGATTCAGAAACACATGAGAACAGCTTAGAGCAGGCAGAAGAGTTATGCGGATAACCGGAGGAAGGATCTATCTTTCGAGGTAGGTGATCATGTTTTTCTCAAGGTTTCTCCTTGGAAAAGTGTGATGAGATTTGGTAAGAAAGGATAGTTGAGTCCAAGGTTCATTGGACCATACGAAATTCTAGAGAGAGTTGGATCAGTTGCATACCTAGTGGCTTTACCTCCGAGTTTATCTCAGGTACACAATGTTTTTCACGTTTCGATGTTGAGAAAGTATATGCCAGATCCATCTCATGTTTTGAGTCCAGAGGTAGTTCAGCTGGAAGAGAACCTATCTTATGAGGAACAACCGGTCCAGATTCTTGACCACAGGGAGCAAGTGTTACGGAATAAAGTGATTCACCAGGTAAAGGTTTTGTGGAAAAACCACATGATTGAAGAGGCAACATGGGAATCCGAAAATGCAATGAGGGATAAGTACCCTCATTTATTTGATAAGTAAATAAATTGCGGGGACGCAATTTTCTAAAGGGGGGAAGGATGTAACATCCCAAGTAAGTAATGAATAATAGATATTTTTATCCATGTCTATTAATGATTAAGATAGTGTTTTAGAGGCTTAAAATGAAAATAAATACAATCTTATGCATGGAATAAACTAATATTCTTAAAAGATTGTTTTACTGCCTTTTGATGGCAAACCATTTTTGAATCTATATTTTGACAATTTTATAAACCATGTTTGTCAAAATAAACTTATCCTTTATGATTGGGACATCAAATTTACCTTTTGTGAATTTTTGGTATTTTTCTGACAATATTCATTTTTTTAATGAATAGTGAAAAATACTGCATTTTACATCAAAACTGCTTTTTAATATAATTTATTTATATGATTAGATTATGTTTTGAATTGATTTTGAAGTGAAATTAGAATATATTTTTACCATTTTATCCAATGGTGGTCATTGGAATCAATTTCACTTTGAAATTAGACTTAAACTGGTGTCAATCTTTTGATACTTATTGTTTTGTGAAAACACGCTATTTGCTCTGGAAGCGGGAATTAATTATTTAATTAATTAATGTGACTTATATGATTTGAATTTTGTAAAATGGACTTCATTTTTGAATTCAGAATATCAAATATAGCTTGGGGTGAATTTTTGGTAATTTTCTGAAAAACTTCAATTTTTTATGAATAGTGAAACCACTAAGTGGTAATCAAGCAAACTGATTTTTCAGTTAAATGAAAGTTTACCACTAATGTGTATTGAATTTTGAAAATCCGACATACATGGTTGTCATTAAGAAGTAAAATGTGGTTCAATGAGATTAAAATAATTTTTTGGTGAATAGTAACTTATTAAGTTCTTAATCGCGATTAGTGGTAATTAGGGTAGTTTAAGGTCTAAATAAGGCTTTAATAATATGAAATGACCTAGAAACATGTCCCAACCTCATTGGTTGTGTCTTGGCCGACCATGAAATGCCATGGGTAAACTTGGGGACCCCATAGATCCACTTTTGTTGGGAAATGACATAAATTACTTTTTATTTAATGTTAACGTGAAAATGACACAAACATAATATGTTTTACAAAAACAATTTTTAAGTGGGGTTATACAAGTCCAAATTTTGATTATAAATAGTCATTGGAAAGCTAAAAAGATTTCCTATATCATAGTATTTTTTTTTATAATTTTTAGACATTAAATAAATTAAATTATTTATGACATAATAATGATGCAGCGATGACATCATTATTTGACGATTTAAATAAAATGGAATGATAATGAAAAATATAAAACCTACACATGGACAAAACCAATTGGAAGAGTGGATTTAGAACCCTTATCACCTTATCCACGAATTATATAAATGTGGGACCTTTTAAAACCAAAACACATTTTCAAATAAAGTAATGTTTCTTTACTTTCCAAAAGTGCCCCTCCTCTCCTCTTATAAAAGGCCCCCACCTCTACCTCATTTCACACACTCTTCAAGCCTTTGGCTCGCCCAACCCCTACCCATTTGCTCTCTCCACATCCCTCTCCTCATCCTAGAGGATTCCCTTTATGCAGAATCCTTTCAAAGGAAGCCTTTAGGCTCAAATCAAAAGGAGTTACACTTTTTAAGGTAATTCGTTCTCTCATGTTCATTTGTTTTATTTTGCTTCTCCAACCCCCTAAACTCTTTTTATTTACTTCTTTTGTAACAACACCAGTATCTTCAATATACTAGGATGTTTTTATATGCTTTATTTGAGCTACACTCTCACACAACTACATCAAATGGTTAAAGAACATACGGTTTCCGTGGATGGCGAAATTCTGCCTCCCGAAACGATGATTGTTCAACACTCATTTAACACCTTAAAAGGTGGACATTATGATGTCACTATTTTTATATATGATATATAATATGTTTATGTTTTGCTTAAGCTTCTGTTTTTTTTCATTTTGGGCATACCTTTATGGTTTCCATTATGGGTAAACACGATATCTTCATTTTAGGAAGTGCGGACTACCGCCCCCTAAAAGTGATTTGATTCGTTAATACCATATGTGGGATGTGTAAAGGATAAAGTTAATGATATTATAGATGTTATTATACTGGAATTATAATATACTCTTATATAATTATGATTCCATTCCAGAAAATATGAAATAGAAATGGAAGTAGCGTTCATGCGTACGTACGGCTTATCGTCTCCATGAACGGTGCATTTCATTTCTTACCTCTAAATTATGTAATATTATAAATGCATGTATGTACTGGATATATATGACATATATGATATCTACATAATGAATAACATTCTGTATATAATGAACCTTTGACCAAATTAACAACATGTAAGTGTAAGAAGTCTATTTTTGACTTAAGAACCAAATACCGACAAAATGAACATTATTAACTTAACTGATTAAATGATCATCATAACATGGTATAAAAGGAATAATGAACTTGAAAAAGATTCATAATCAAGTAGAGATTAACTCAATTTTATTATTCAGGAGATTAAAGAACGATCGAGTCAAGTCGGATACGAGGTATGGTACTTCGTCTCAATCTCCTTTCATTGAGGCATATTTTATTTTATACACAACTTTCTTTTATACGGTGTATAAACCCCTTTGACTTTTACATTTATTCAAAAAGAATATTTTTTATACGAAGCGTTTACTAAACGACAAAAGGGAATGTTTTTGTCGTACGTATGCGGCGACAACGACTTCTCCGCCGTCGTGACCGTTATTTGAGTTTCGGCTTCCTCTACAAGCCATACCTTCTTTTTAAAAGAAAAATAAATACCATGTTTTACTTTTCTTTTATTTTGGTATTGAAAATGGTTTTCATAATGTTTTTACATCAATGTGTTGTATTGATATCTCTTGATTGAAATGTGGACATTTTATGTTTCCTTTATGCATGTTTTATGTGATATGATTATGTTATGGTTCTTGGGCATTATTATGAAGACGGGTGGTTCCGTAATAAACTAAGGGCGGGTGAGCCCGTTATAGCTCTCCAATGCATTGGGTAACGCGAAGGAGTGAAACATTAAGGTTTCTCCGAAGATATTTTAGGGAATATACTGTGATGGGTATTCCAAACGTAACCAAGAGGGTTACTCCCTACGTAAGAATGTTATGAATGCCTCAAGTTACCTTTATGTCTTATGATTTCTATGATTTATTCGTGATTTTATAAGGTATGTTAAAGTGCCAATGTTTTATGGGTAATGTTTGATTTCATTCTTATGTATATATGAACTCATGTTTCCTTTCCATGTTTTTTTATATAACCCATACTGAGTTTTTATGCTCATCCCAAGTTTTTGAAATGTTTTTCACAGGTCAAGGGAAAGGTACATGATAAGATGATAGAGTCAAGGATGTGTCAAGAATTAATCCATGTATTATTTTAAATGTGTTTCCATTGATGGGAATGAAGAATACTATCTTTATGTAACCACTTTGTTTATATGTGGAATGTAATGAAAGTTTTAGGATCTAATTCTCTAAAACTCTAACCCCGAAAATATCCTCAATGTGTAATCTTGTAATAACTCAAGATTAAGTAAGGTTTAAGGCTGGGGCCTTATAATTTATCCAAAATTAATTTTTATTTCCCTCTCTAAAAAAGTTTATTTTTTAAATTTTAATATATAAAAGTTTCAAATTTTTTATTTAAAAATGGTTCTCCATTAAAAGGCAGAAAAACTGCATTTTTTTAATAATACTTCTTTTATGTAAAAAATGAATTTGTCCTTATATTATGACTAATAAACACAAAATATTAATATTAAATTTATATAGGATATATATAAAATTCAAAATGTGGTTAATAATATTCATAACCACTTTTTAAATTGTTAGTTTGATAGGTCGTGATGCGCTTGAACTCGGTGTTGCATGTAGCGCAAGCTATTGCATTACATTAAAGAGATAACATACTAAGAGATAATGAGGTGTTACATTCTCATATCCTTCAATAAATTGTGTCCTTACAATTTTAACTTGTTCTTAGAAAATAAAAGTTTGAAAATAGAAAATACCTTTGTAGAAAACCCACATCAAAAATATGGATAATAAAAATTTTTCTTAATAAGAGGGAAAGGGAAACGAAAAATTCACCACCAAATTAGGATTTATAATAAGAGATCATTGGTGAAAATTACAGCCACATAATTGGAGGAAAAAACTAAACATTTATATGGAGTGATTGTGGTCATCAATCATAAACAAGTGAATAATAAATTCAAATTTGAGGTCCTCAAAGTCATAAATCTATGATGATTTAAAATATCATCGGTTCAACAAAACATAAGGTATTAGGATAACACATTTTGGTTTTAAGATCCTTTCTATAATTTTTAAGGAAAATAGAATACTTGAAATGTATAGTTCCATCTTTTAACTAGTTTCTACCATAAACTCATCTTTCACTCCAAAAGATAATAGAACTAAAAAATATTTTATTTAACATAATTGTATATGGTTCCAAAAAAAAGAATTTATAATTCATCTGTCATACCATTTTAAAAACAAAACAACATTATACAAACTAGGAAATCATGTAGGCTGGTGGTAGTTGATGCACCATTATCGCCCATTGGTTGAGGGTTCAAGTATCAAGGCCGTACCGGACGTGATGAGTTGTCACCCAACATCTAGATTGTCTTTCTTATAACAATCAAAAATTAATCTTATGAAATTTTTTAACCTTAAACAATATTATCCAATGTCCAACTTAATTCATTCCAAAATACTTGTGTCCAAACTCACAGTCCAAAAATTATAATGAAGGTCAACATGACATAATTAAGATCTCCTTTGTCACATAATAACATGTGAATACCTTCATCATGCATTCTATTAAAACATGGTAACATCCTGAATTACCATAAAACCTTATTTAATACATTCAGGCCCCATTATTCCTTATGAAATACCTGATATACTCTTTAAATCCAAAATTGTTGTAAACTACAACAATGATAGAATAAAAAAACAATTAATTAGTTTTATGGTAGTCAATAATATCCAATATAATTTATCCAAATCAATATTATATTATTTTGAAATCATTTTCTCAGTTCCAGAAACATATTAAGGGTTATATTTCCCCCACCCATATATTTTCCAAAATTTTTAACTTGAAACTGTGTAACTTTACTTGGTACCATAAAACCTCATATCATTAATTAAATTGTACTACTGTAATTCCCTGACCCCAAAAGCTTGGAGGTAGTGTATTATTTTAATACATTATTATGATTACAAGGAATCATATCACGAACGACCTATTAGTTTAGTAGTCTTGGAAAATATATTACATGCATGAATGTTACATTTCACTTTATAACATACAAAATAGTTGAAATAATCATCTGAGAACACTATTATACCCATAGATGAACCCTGCATATTAATAATACTTCACTTTTTGGAATCATAGGAAAATAAAACATAAGAAAAGGGTGAGCTCAGATGCTCAGTAAGGGTAAAACTTTCAGAGAAAGCTATAAACTTTTAAGGAAAGATATATAATAAAAACAGAATCATTTTAAACATAAAAATTTAAAAAAATATGATAGAAATATGTTGTACATTATCGTATAGTAATGAAAATTGATATTCTACATGTCTAATAATCACATGTAATAACTAATTTCAAAGCGATGGAATGCATAATACTGGACATCATGACCACATAGTCAAGGCCTCGTGCCAAGACAACAAATAAAAATTTGTCAAGGCCTTCTACCAGGACACTAATTTGTCTAATGAGACCAAATGATGCATTGAGGGGAAATAGTTGGCCATGTCTGTCACTTACTAAGTCTAATTCATTCCACATATGAAAATGGGGAAACATAAAATAAACAATTCGTATTAAAACTAGCATGTGAAATGTTGATACTTTAATCGTAAACCATTAAAGGTATAAAAACAGCACATCCATAATCAAACATATTATAACTCATCCAATAAAATATATAACATTGTATGAAAAAAATAAACCTCAAACATGAATAATATCTAGTAAAAGATGTTGACATAGTTGAAAATGATCAGTAAAACTCTTTGAGAGAAATATCAATTTTTCATGAAATCATTTAAAAGTCACACAATTTTGAAAGGAATACATTTCAAAGACATTTTTGAATCAAAGTTTCTCATGACAATTTGAAACATTTTAAAGTAATTAACATTTTTAAACAATCATGTCCATGTAAATAAATCTCTAAAATCTTTTGAAAACATGGACATTAATTAAAAATATTTAGAAAAATAAATTGTTAAAAATATTTCAAATGGTGACCTAGTTAAAGTCTCCATTCCATAAAACCATAAAATATTCCTTTTAAAAACATTTTAATGAAACGTGGTCTTATATGATAAATATTTCCCAGTATATACATATATATAAATAATCAATGATAATAATGAGATTGAGGAAATAACCCTTCCCTTTACTTTCCTTTGGTCGAGGGTATGTTTAACCTCTTGTATAATGACCATAGAATGTTAATAAATTATACCAGAACCATATTCATATTTATTATATCATTATTTATTCCTTTATGACATTATTATACCCATTTAATAATAATTTTCATGTTAAATTCACATTTTGGGTCATAATCGCTTTCTTTATCGTGCGTGTTTTTACTTTTTATTATTGATCATATCACTTATATCATGATCTAATTTCTTCTAGAATATAAAACATTATTTATTTATCATATATATTCAGAATATAAATATGTATTATAGATAGATATATGAAGTGGAAAACTCTGTTTATGGAGACAGTAGGTCGTACGTACGCATAAACATTTTTTTTGTTTTTATATCGTATTGAACGGAAGTAAGTGAATTAGATATATATAAATTTATATATATATATATATATATACATTCAAATTATTATTTCATATATAACATACTTATTAATAATATATATCTTTATAATCACCGTTTAATGGTGAATGTGGAAATAAATCTCAATGCGTTGTGGATACTATAAGCCGTACATACGCACGTATGGTGACTATATTATTCATAAGATGGATAGAATAATGAATATATTTGTATCATATTTATAATAAATACTTAGTATGTAAAAGGTATTGGAGTTATTATTTTGTTATGGAATCAACAAAGAAATAGGCTGTAGAAGAAGAAAATAACATTAAAACGGTGATGAAGTAATTAGCTCTTCTTCAGGTTCTTCTTTTTGATTTGAATAAAAGAGCTCCATATGTTGGATTTATGATCAAATTAAGGCCTCTAAGATGAATTGAGGGTATTTATTTAAGATATTTTATTAGGTTTTGATCAAAAAAATGGCGTTGGATGGGTGAATTTAAGAGAAGGGAAAGTACCCTTTTATAAGAGAAGTGAGGGGCACTTTAGGAAAAGATTGAAATATTAATTTATTATAAAATAGTTTTCGGTTTATTATAGCTCCAAATAAATTTATTTCTAGGATAATGTGTGGATGGGTAATATTATCGCCAAAAATAGGTTTTAGACGGGATTAGGTCACTATATTAACCTTATCTTTTATTAAACTCTTAGGTAAATAGTTTCACTTTTACCATGTCTTCTTATATTCTTACACTATATGGTTAATAAACATACTATAAAATACCAATAGAACCTAAAGTTTTTCATTAATGAAATATAAAACATTTTTAATTCCTTTTTATGAACCTTATATATTTAGGAATAATATTTCATTTAATAAAATAGTATTTGTTTTAAAAACTCATTTATGTCAATTTTGACACTACTTAGTATTTTGTTTTTAGTCATAAAAACATCATTACTTATAAAAAAATTCATATAATAATATATAACATGTAATATTCACCTATAAAATTCATGTATTGAATCAAAAGTTTTAATTTACATTTATTATAATATTTATAATATCATTTATTTGATTATTTCATTAATAAGGAAAATATTGCATCATTATCGTGTCATAAAAAAATTTAATTATTTAATGTCTAAAAATTATAAATAAATTTCCATGATGTAGGAAATATTTTTAAATTTCTATTAAATATTTATAGTCAAATAGATCGATTAAATAACCTCATTTAAAAATTGTTTTAATAAAAAATATTTATTTGTGTTGCATTTTTCTTGTCATTAAATTAATTTTTATAAAGTGTCACTCTCACTTAAAAGTTGCTCCATGGGGTCCACAAATCTATCCAATGATGCCTATGGTCGGAAATGTATCATAAAAAATGGGTTAGGATATCTTTTAGGGTAATTTAATATTATTATAATATTATTTTTACCCTTATTTACGAGCTTTACACTTTAACCATGCTACATAAAATATTTACTGAAGTTGCTATTCATAATGTCTAAAAATAATAGTTACCTATTTACACAATTTAGACCTCCTTATTCCAAATATGGTATCCATTTTTCAAAATTCAAATCACATAAGTAGAATAAATTAATTAAAAATTAATTCCCATTGTGAAAATAAAAAAGAGGGTTTTTAAGAAGTAAAAATTTACCAATAGATTGACTTGTGTTTCTGTATAATTAAAAAGTGAAATTACTTCCAATGACAATCATTGGATTAAATAGTAAAAATATAGTCTAATTATAATTTAGAAAACTCAAATGTATAATTTGACACTATAAATTATTATGATTAAAAAAGTTATTTTCATTTAAAATTTTGTATTTTTCACTATTCATAAAAATATGAAAGTTATCAGAAAAACACAAAAAATATATCCAAAGAAATATTTTATGTCCAACTCAAAAGAATAAGTTTATTATTTTTAATTGAATATATAAATTTTTTATATATTTTATTTAAAAATGGTTCTCCATTAAAAGGCGAAAAAATTGTATTTTTTAAAAAATACATATTTTATCTAAAAAATTTAATTTTTCTATATATTATGTATAAGAATAAAAAAATATGAATGCTAAAATTATATAGAATATATATAAAATTAAAATTTAGGTTAATAATATTCATAACCTCTTCTTAATTGGCTAGTTTGATAGGTCATGATGTGCTTGAACTCAGTATTATGTGTAGCGCATGCTATTGAATTACTTTAAAAAGATAATTTACTATGAAATCTTGTGATTTTATAGTAATCTCCTAAAAAATGTTCAAAATTTATTATTCACTAATTTGAACCATTAGAGACTTCCATGGAGTTGGAAATTTAGCTTGTTGGAACACTTACATGGGTTTGGATTGTCCTATTTTTAACTTTGATTTTGATCCCAAATGGCTTCCTCAAATTAGAAAATGGTTCTTCATGTTCCATCAAAGATTTCTCGAAACATATCATAGATTTAAGATGAATATGTCAAAATTCAACAGTTTTATTGATCGTAGACTTCCTCCGAAGTTGTTAATTTGTTCTGAAATATTGGCACAACATGGAAATTTTAAATCAAAATTTGGGAATTTGTATCATTTGAATGATAGTAGGAAATGAGTTTTCAGTGTATCATTAATTGAAATTCGCATGAAACAATGGAAGAAAAAAATATGTTCATCAAACATTTGTAATGGGAATTAAATCTTTTTGCGACATAATCTTAATGTCAATTATATTAATTAGAATGTTTGTGAAAATTTGATCTTCAAATATCATATTGATCAGTGAAAGTTGAAGGATCATCTCAATACTTGGAAAGACTTATAAGCAATGAACATAAAAAGTGATCTTAGGCCAGATGTGAATGAAAAGTATGCTCTGAAAATTTTTTCAATGAAAAATAGGGATAATGATACATTCATTTTAAGTTTAAATCATGTAAAGGTTTATAATGGGTATTCAAGTAACATATCAAGGTGTGTTGACTTAAAGAATCATTAGTTACATGGATTGAAAAGTCACGATTCACATATTTTGTTACAGTAGTAACTACCATTGGAATTGAATTCATTATTACCTAAAAATTTTACTGATGTTATACTCCAATTCTACACATTTTCTAGAAAACTATGTGGGAAATACGCACATCTATTTGAGAATGAAAACATCCATGAGAGATTTTTATTGACACTTTTTGCAATGGATATGATATTTCCTTTGTCATTTTTTTTACTTTGATGATACATTTAAATATGAATTTGGTTGAGGAAGCTAAATTAAGAGGCTTAATACATTTTCTATGGATGTATCTAATTTAAAGGTACATTAAGAATATGTTTGTTAGATAAGTAAACAATTCAGGGAACTTAATTAAATTCATAATTATGTTTTTTTATTTTATTTCATATATATCTTGGGCATTTGAAATCATACATTAGAAATAATGCTCATCCTAATGGCTCTATTTTAGAATGCTATTTGGCAGGGGAGTTTTTTAAAATTGTTCTAGATGCTTGGATGATATGGAGACAAGATTGATTAAAGTTAGACTTGTTGACGACAAATCATCTCAATCTCAAATATATGGGTGATCAAAAATATATCCTGCTATTGTCCAATTAGTTGGGAGGACCTCAAATGTTACACTGAAAGAAATTGAATTATTTTTGGAACATATATATATGACTTTGAATAGTTAAATTTCATATCCATTTATTGAAGAGTTGAGGATACAAAAAAAGATACGAATGAGAGGCCAAACACGAAATAAGAAATATATAACGAAATCTATTAATAAAGATATTTTAGAATGGTTTTCACGATGTGTAAGTTCATAAATATTAAAATAAATACGGATATTAGGTTGACACAAATATTTTGTAAATCTAATAATGTATATTTCTCTTTTAGATCATGAATACTAATACTCAAGCAGAGTTGTTAGAATATTTTAAGTTTCTTGCTCGAGGTCTTCTAAAACAAATTAGAATGTTTGAAACTTACAACGTGAATGGTTTTAGATTTCGTACAGTCCTTCAAGAAGAGGGTTTAAAAAATATGCTAGTTGTATATTTACATTTTCTGAAGTGGGATACTATGTAAATTTGATTGATATTATCAAATTGAACTACCAAGAACATTTTTCAGTTGTTTTATTCAAATGAAAATGGGTCGATATTATTATAGGTGTTAAAAGAGATTTTTTTCAATTTACTTCGGTGAACTTCCCTTGCTTGATGGATGTTCATGATCATGAACATCATGATCCATATATCTTATCATCACAAGTGAAAATGGTATATTATGTTAATGATGTTGTGGATGAATGGTTAAGTATAGTTTCTCACATAAAACAAAGAGATTTGTATGATATAGTTGATGAAGTGGAAGATTTTACCTCTGATATTTAATCTCATCACTAACAACAAGCAGACTTATCTTTCCATCATGATATTGAAAATATTATTCTAGAAAGGGTGGATAAAGTGGATGAAGTAATGGATCACGAAACTGACATGATTAAGGGGAAAATAATTCTATGTAAAATTATTCCTTCATTTAGAAACCACTTATTTCATTTGTGCAGTTATTCATTATCATTATTATGTATATATTTTATTCATTACTGTTCATCTGTTATCATTTTTAATTTTCCTTCCGGAATAAGTTTTTTGAAATATTTTTTCTAAAGGTAATTTTATTTTATTAAATGATAGGAATGCTATGGAGTAAGTGGGGTTCTACATCTAGTTCATCATGGGGATACTGTAGGGTGATAGTTATAGGTACAACTTTTAATGTGATTAAATTTATTTCACATTTTTTATACTAATTTTTTGTTCATAAAATATGGAAACAATGAAAGTATGGAGAAAAATACGAAAATTTCAGATGTACAGAATCTGACCAAAGAGAAGATATTTGTCATATTTGACTCTTATGTGGTCCTTACAAATGACTTCGTAGGATTAATAGGCAAGATTCTAGGATAGCTAGTCATCGATCTGGTTTACCTTCTGATAACGTATGGTGATTAGAGATTGTGCAGCAATGTCAACATAAAAATAATGGGGGATATAAATTGTGGCTCTTGGATTGATTTTATGGTGTTATGAATTTATTAGTGTTGGTAAAAATAGTGGATGTGAATTGGGACTCCTATTATGAACTCATAAGTTGAGAATGCATGTTAATATATATATATATATGTGTGTGTGTGTGTGTGTGCATTGTATGTGTCTTTTGATTTCTATATGTACCCCGCTAATCCCAGGTGACATATGAATTTTGAACATGTTTTTTAAGGGTACAAGTCCTGGGGTGGAAAAATTAGTATCATTTTTTTTTAATTTTAAATATACCTTTAGTGGTGGTTTAAACTACCAATAAATAAATGGTTTATCTTTAGTGGTGGTTAAAACCACCACTAAATACATACACAGTACAATTTAGCGGTGGCTTTGGGCTTTAGTGGCAGTTTTAAGGAAAAAAGGATATTTTTTAGTGAAGGTTAGAACCGCCATTAAAGGCTCCTCATTTTCTGTTATCATTTAGAAGTGGTTGGTGTGGTTTTCCTGGCATTTCCCTCAGAAAAAATGAAACTTTTTTTAGTGATGGGTAAAACCACCACTAAAAAAGCTTTCATTTTTTTGGGCCAATCAACTGTGAAAACCACACCATCCAGCAATATATTGAAAAAACCTCCGCGTATTGAATCCCAGCGATAAAATTTAGTGGCATTTTCTTAAAACAGTTGCAGAAGCATAAGGAGGCAGTTTAAACCACCTCTATTCATTGAATTTCTTTTAGTTAATGTTTATTTAGTAATTTTTCTACACTCAATTATATTGATCAATGAATTCTTGGTAAAGATATTAATTAGCACACTATCCCAAACCATCTCGTATATTTTTACCAAACATATACTATACTTCACTTTCACATTCCTAAAATACTTAATAGATTCTAATGAAGTATAATTACCACTAGCATACCGATGGAATCATTCACCCTCTCTAGGTAAACTAATTATGAAAGTATTGTTGATTACCTTTATTTATAAAGGATTAATTGTCCGAAACTAAGTACATTTTTGTGTTGATAGTGTCTAAGTTCATTATATCCAAGTTCTCTAAAAACATATTATATATATTCTTTACAAAAATTTATTTTTTCCTGAATAATTATTATCATTCCATAATTGGATATATAAGTATTACATTTTATATTCATCATTAATTTATAATTATTCCATCATTACAGAACTATTTTTTATGTATTAAAACCCACAAAAAAACCTACATTCGAGAACTGGAATAATGTTTACTTATTTACAAAGTACATGTGAGAGTTCAACTAAAATAATTTACTATTCATTTATAAGATGTGTGTTTCTCACAAGTAACTTAAGAAGCACCCTGTCTCAGCCACATGGAAGAAACACCATGATTCTATTATTGTTTATTTACTTACATGGTTAATTTATTTTAATATACATATGTGATAGGCATATTTTATTTAATACACTAGAATTATGTCAGAATTATCACAAATAAAGGAGAATATACTTGAAGAAGAAGAAGATTCTTTATTATTTAAATTAGTACATTGTATTTATCTTACATAGAATTATTTGAGTATATGAAAAGAAAATCACCTCATGTTTAATACATATTTTCTTTGATGTATGTTGTCAATGTTCCTTTGGCAAGAATCATTCTATTTGAATTTTTCTCTTTTCCTTTCATCTAGTTCACCGTAAAAATTAATGATTAAATTTTAAAAAAGTTATTATTTTCTTGATGAACATTACACAAAAGTTAATGAAGAATTTTTTTCAAATATACTATATATTTTATAATATTAAATAAAACTTGATTAAATGGTTAAAAATTACATTAGAAAGCGAGTCATTGAAATATTGTGGTCCATATTTAAATTTATATATCTAGTGTAATCCTTATCCATTCATATCTCACTTCACTTTCTCAACATAGTTCTCTCCGAGATGAGACAATATGTAAAATCATCCATGTCCCAATGTTGTATCCACAAATCACATTGGTGGTTGATGTTTGAATTAAAAAATAACCATCATATTCATCATACATGATTCTCCTATAATCATTTTTACACCCTTGATTCCGGAGGATTCTTGACAGGTATTTTGAACACTAGTAACTTGAATATTTGATGTCATAGAAATTTTCACAAGTGAATGTACTACTCTATAGAAATTCATACTTGTTCGGACCTTTACTTCATTTAATATTATCATAGTGTACTTGTGTTATTAATTTCCATTTTCTACAAATTTAAAATCTAGTATATTAGTACTTTTATCTTGATTTCTAGTATACATTTTAAAATTATAAAATATATATGACGTCCAATATTTTCTAAAATACTAGAATCCCTAAATTACTAGATTAATAATACATAGTTGCTTATGTATTATAGAGGAAAGTATACTTGAACCCCCTTCTCATAGTATAAAATATTTGGCTACTCCACTACTCAATGTGTCCAAGGTAGGCACTAATTTGTCCAACCACAATAACTTATAGCTCCTTGATCTGTTGATTAGAGTCTCATCTCGTGAAAATAATTACTTTACCTTTCTAAATTCATTACCTCTAATGTTGTAAAAATCTATATTTATATACATTATTTCTACAAACATTTATTATTTCAACCCACAACACTTATAATAACTCCTCATAATTAAGATAAACCCTCCACTTTGGCTGATAGGCACCCCAAACACAAGGTTTTGTTCAAATTTTAGTGATGGAAGGCATTTAATGAAATAATATTTTCATAGAGGGATTGAGTACGTTAATAATGTATAATTAAATAATTTTCTATTTAACATTATTAATATATTTAATCTCACTCACAACATAACCACGATTTTATATAGAAAACATTCATTGCATTTGTCAATTTTATATTTTCAGGCTTGTTTATTATTATACTATGTTATCACGCATAATAAATACACATTCACAAAATAATAAACCACGAACATGATAAAATAAATAAATAACGACTTTATCATGATGCATTAACTATTGGTTAATCCATTATCTGAATAATGGATTAACTAAGACCCTAGGTAAATTTCTTTAGGTCGGTACCTAACTTGAATTGCAGCACCAACAACTCTTATGCACTTTACATATTTGGTATATGAATGCTCTAAACTCAAAATAAATTTTCATGAAATTTTCTCATCTTTACAATGTATACTCACACATAGTTGTTGGGAACTTATGGTGAAAATTTACATTTTATCACCTAAATGTGGACATGATTTCCCTTACACAAATTAAAGACGGAGGGAGGAAGCGCAAGACATTAAAATAAAATAATTATTACATTATATAAAACATAAATGAATTAATTAAATTAAATAAAAAATAAACCAGGAGTTATTAGGTCAATCTAGGATCAAAATAATTCAACATGTAATTTTATTGAATAAGAAAATTTATATTTTCCAAAATTAAACTCAATGTTATTTTTAATGTGATAACTTTCATTAAGAAAATTAATTAATTATTGATGCATCCCACGACACTCAAAATATTTTAATTAAATTGTAGACAATTAAATTTATTTTATTGAAACAAATAATAATTTTACATATCAATTTTTACCTAAATAAGATCCCTACAAATTAATTTAGGGCTTTTGATGGGTTAAGTAGGTCAGAATGATCATATACGGGCTGAATTGGTCAATCTCAATATAGGGAATCATTTTAAAGCACATATAATATATATATATATATAGTATAAAATGATGAAGAGCTTACTATGGAAATTGTTTTCCCTTTTATATACTTTAAACAACCTTTTATGGGAATACTTGAATGCTATTTCATGGGAAACTTAGTCTTTTTCATTAAACAAGCTTCCTTGGGAATCATTAAACTAGCTTCCAAGGGAGGGCTTGTCATTTTAATTAAACAAGATTTCAGGGGAAGATTTAAATTATCTTATTATGTAATCCTTACAATTTAAATTAATAATCATACAAGGTAATCTTGAATATAGATTCTATGTAAATATTTATCCTTTTAAATAAATAAGATTCCATGAAAATCTTGTATTGCCAATGAACTAAACCATCCAAATTCTAATATATTTGGATAATATGAAGCATACTCAAATCCTGATCTTTCTAAAATTAATTCACACCTGCAGACATTAATGTAAAGAAAAAAAATAAAACTTTAATTTTCATAGCATGTTTTATGAAAAACATGTCGATCTTCGATTGGTCATATCATGGGGATATGATCTTGGATCAATGTGATTCTAGTCAAATTGGGTTTGTATGGAAACTATATTTCCAAATCATAGAAAATTTAATTGAAATTTTAATGTTTTTCACTTAAATAAATACACATTCACTTTGATACCAATTGAAGGAACCTTGGGTGCATTGGAAGCGTGAAAAATCACAATTTAGAAGTTTGGGTTTGGATTCATGTTAGAAACATGGAATCCAAAAATCCCATTTTAAATATATATAAAACGATAACATATAATTCAATTTAACCATGAAAAATAAAATAAAATTAATGCCTAAACGATTTCTCTTTTATTTGATGTATCAATTTGATTCTCTCATTGTCTACATGTTGTGGCGCCAAGGCACCAATCTAGGAACCCTCTAGATCATCCCAAAATTTTACAAAATTTTTGGATCATGATTTTAGGTTTCCTAGGATTTATCATGGAAAATTAAAGATAATTATGATATCCATTTGATTTCGTGAATAATTCAAACATGTATAAGAAGACATATCGATCTGACTTGTTCTTTCTTCTGAATCTCTCTCTAAGAACATAAGAGGAGAAGACAGAAGAGATTCACTCCCAATATTAGTCTAAATGGTGGATCTTCAATTCAAGAGGCTAAAATGAGTTTTCATACTTAGGTTATACTTTCAAAAAAGTGTTTTTTGGTCTCTATAAAGTGATAACCTTCATTTTAGACTTTTGCACACATGTATGACTTAATAAAATTATCATAAATATAAAAAACATTTTATCAGTCACTTATAACACTAAAAAATGTTATGTGATAAAATAATAACCACTAAATCTGATGGTAAGCTACCCAAATAATTAAACAACCCTTTTAACATCCTGTGTTTTTTTGAAAAATCATATTTCCTCCTATTCACTTTTATGATCAAACAACTTATGAATACCTTGAAAAATAAATTAAATTTTCATTATTCTAAACTTTAATAAAATAATTGAATTAGTTTTACTGACGATCAGTCATTCTCAAAAGTTAACCAGCCCCACACATGGGGCCCACTTCATCTAAAACTCATATTCATTATAATATGTGTAAAATGTGGATACAATTAGTGTGTGTGACTCTCTAGGTCCTTATCTCAATGTAATTTAGTCTAACCCATAGAAAAAAATTAGTGTCTAGAATCCCATCATGTCCCCTATAGTGATAAGTAATTTCATAGTTATGACTACCTCTTACAAAAACATTCTATGTAATCTGATCTATTTCTATCTTGGTATCTCATAATAAAGGGGCCCACTTGTGTCTTCATCCTTTTAATTCATTATATATTTCATGAACATACAATATTAACATACCTTCTTGTACCATGGACATAGATTTAATTAAGGTACTACCATCTTGGTCAACCTAGACCCTTCAGGTATCTCTTCCTCAATTAAGAGGCAACAAATTCTATCGTGATCAGTCATCTAATGTCATACCACTAATGATACACCCAAGAAAATCTACCTCTCCTTGCATTCATTTTGCAGGTTTTTTTACACATCAAATTATTTGATCAATTGGTATAAATTGATAACTATCTCAAGTCCAAAGATCAATACACATGTTTTTAGATAGGAAAAACCAATGACACCAGAAATAGTTAGTGTTCTTATTGGCATATCTATCCTCATGATATAAGGCCCCAGCCTTAAACCTTACTTAATCTTGAGTTATTACAAGATTAAACATTGAGGATCTTTTCAGGTTTACAGTTTTAGAGAATTAGATCATGAAACTTGCATTACATTCCACATTTAAACAAAGTGGTTACATAAAAGATAGTATTCATTCTTCCCATCAATGGAAACATATTTAAAATATAACACGAATTCTTTCCTGAAACATCCTTGACACTATCATCACATCATGTACCTTTCCCTTGACCTGTGAAAAACATTTCAAAAACTTGGGATGAGCATAAAAAGCTCAGTAAGGGTTATAAAAATATGGAAAGGAATCATGATCTCATATATACATAAGAATGAAATCATACTTTACCCATAAAACATAGGCATATCAAATCATGAATAAATCATAGAAAACATAAGACATAAAGGTAACTTGAGGCATTCATAACATTCTTATGTAGGGAGTAACCCTCTTGGTTACGTTTGGAATACCCATCAGAGTATATTCCCTAAATCTCTTCGGAGAAACCTTAACGTTTCACTCCTTCGCATTACCCAATGCATTGGAGAGCTATATCGGGCTCACCCGCACTTAGTTTATCACGGAACCACCCATTTTTCATAACAATGCCCAAGAACCATAACATAAATGTATCACATAAAACATGCATAAAGGAAACATAACATTTCCACATTTCAATCACAATATAACATTTTAGTATATTGAAATAATGAATCCATTCAAAAAGAAACCATTTCCAAAACCATTTAAAACATTTAATAAAGAGATTTTTGAATCAAAGTGTCCCATACCACCTTGAATATTAAAATTTTAAGCCATTAATATCCATATAAATAAATCCTTAAAACCATTTTGGAAACATGGATATTAATAAGAACAAATAATTAAAACATTTAAGATGATATTTTGGTTAAAGGGGTTTTACCAAAATTAGAGACACTTGAATACAATAATTGAGGAATAACATTTAGTCAGAACTTTATAATATCATGAAAATAAATGGATTCATGATATAATACACCAAAGGACATTATATACACCATATAAGAGTGAATTGGTGCATAACAACAATGAACCCTCAATAGAAACGTCAAATTTGATGAAATCCCTTATAAAGAAGGTATCCTTAAATTAAGGACAAATCAATATCACAAAATATGTGTGACAAATATAAATAAACCCAATATAAGTGTATATTATGTGTAAAACAATAAAAGTTCATTCACACATATTCAATGGATGACATATTCAATGACTACATGTTGAACACAAAGAAATTGAAATTGGGTTAAAAAGTTCCCTTGACAGCCTAACGGCATCACATCAAAAAGAGTTGATGAGAGATAAAAAGTGTATCTCATCACATGGAAATAAAATTTACATCAATAAGGATATATGAGAACATATCCCAACATAACAATATGTAAATTAAAAGACCCAACAAAAGAAGTCTTTTAAAAAAGAGGAGGGTGAAAGGTTCCCTTACTGACTTGGGTATCTTTCAAAACATACACCCCATGAAAGAAGGACAATAGATCATTGATATAAATACTCATAAACGAAATTATATTACACAAAGAGTAGAATAATGGGCAGTACATACACCACTCAATGGAATTTGTGGAAAATGTAGCGTAAATCTCACGGGAATAAAAGTGAGATGAAAAATCCCTTATGAAAAATCGGCTGCCTAACGGCGCCACATAAAACATCTGAATATGGATTGATGAGATCAAATAAGGTATCTCATCACATTACAATAAAATGTACAGAAAGAGGAATATAAAAGATCATCCCCCAACATTACAAAGAGGAGCTTAAAATAAGTGACATAAAGGACAGTACTGAAAAAGAAAGAGAGAGGTTAGATCTCTTACGAAAGATCGGCAGCCTAACGGCACCACTAAAAACATCCAAAATGGATTGATGAGAGAGAATAGGGTCTCTAATCACATGAAAATAAAAATTACAGTACGTGTAATATAAAATATCATCCCAATAACAAGAAAGATGAGCTTTAAAAGGAATGACATAAAAGTGTGTACTTAAAAATAAAGAGAGGAGTAAGATCCATTACCTCGGGTCCGACTTGACTCGATCGTTCTTTAATTTCCTGAATAATAAACTTGAGTTAATTTATACTTATTAAGAACCTTTTTCAAGTTCATTATTCCTTTTATATCACTTATTACCATGTCATAAACATTATGTAATCATTTAAGTTAATAATATTTGTTTTGCCGATATTTGGTTCTTAAGTCGAAAGTGGACTTCTTACAATTACATGTTGTTCGTGTGGCCAAATGTTTATTATATCCAGAATTTTATTCATGATGTAGATATCATATATGTCATATATATCCAGTACATTCATGCATTTATAGCATTACATAATCATTTAGAGGTAAGAAATGAAATGCACCGTTCATGGAGACGGTAAGTCGTACGTACGCATGAACGCTACTTTCATTTCTATTTCGTATTTTATAGAATGGAATAATAATTATATAAAGGTGTATTATAATTCCAGTATAAAATAATATATAATATCATAGTTCCATCCTTTATACGTCCCACATATGGTATTTAACGAATCAAATCACTTTGAGGGGGCGGTAGTCCGCACTTCCTTAAATAAAGATATCGTGTTTACCCATAATGGAAACCATAAAGGTATGCCAAAAATGAAAAAAACAGAATCTTAAAGAAAACATAAACATATTATATATCATATATAAAAATAGTGACATCATAATGGCCACCATTTAAGGTGTTAAATGAGTATTGAACAATCATCGTTTCGGGAGGCAGAATTTCGCCATCCACGGAAACCGTATGTTCTTTAACCATTTGATGTAGTTGTGTGAGAGTGTAGCTCGAATAAATCTTATAAAAACATACTAATATATTGAAGATACTGGGGTTGTTAGAAAATAAATAAATAAAAATAGTTTAAGGGGTTGGAGAAGCAAAATAAAACA
Organism: Viscum album; assembly: GCA_963277665.1. Classification (NCBI taxonomy): domain Eukaryota; kingdom Viridiplantae; phylum Streptophyta; class Magnoliopsida; order Santalales; family Viscaceae; genus Viscum; species Viscum album. The sequence continues at coordinate 1,191,854,375 of OY728126.1, forward strand.
AATAAACATGAGAGAATGAATTGCCTTTAAAAGTGTAACTACTTTTGATTTGAGCCTAAAGGCTTCCTTTGAAAGGATTCTGCCCAAAGGGAATCCTCTAGGATTAGGAGAGGTATGTGGAGAGAGTATATGGGTAGGGTTTGGCCGAGCCAAAGGCTTGAGGAGTGTGTGTAATGAGGTAGAGGTGGGGGCCTTTTATAAGAGGAGAGGAGGGGAACTTTTGGAAAGTAAAGAAATATTACTTTATTTGAAAATGTTTTTCGGTTTTAAAAGGTCCCACATTGATATAATTCGTGGATAAGGTGATAAGGGTTCGAAATCCACCCATCCAATAAGTTTTTGACATGTGTAGGTCGTAGATTTTACATTATCTTTCCATTTTATTTAAATCATCAAATAATGATGTCATCGCTGCATCATTATTATGTCATAAATAATTTAATTTATTTAATGTCTAAAAATTATAAAAAAATACTATGATGTAGGAAATCTTTTTATATTTCCAATGATTATTTATAATCAAAAATATGACTTGTATAACCCCACTTAAAAATTGTTTTAGTAAAAAATATCACGTTTGTGTCATTTTTACTTTTACATTAAATAAATATATATTAATGTCATTTTTCAACCAATGTGGCTCCATGGGGTCCCCAAGTTGACCCATGGGTTGTCTGGGTCGTCCATAACTCATCCAATAGGGGTAGGACAAGTGTCATGGTGTTTTCATATTTTTATAATATCATTTTTACCTTAAATTACACTAATTACCTCTAATCGCGATTAATGAAAAAAAAATTACTATTCACCAAAAAATTATTTTCATCCCATTGAACCACATTTTACATACTAATGACAACCATGTATGTCGGATTTTCAAAATTCAATACACATTAGTGGTAAACATTCATTTAGCTGAAAAATCAGTTTGCTTGATTACCACTTAGTGGTTTCACTATTCATCAAAAATTGATGTTTTTCAGAAAAATACCAAAAATTCACCCTAAGCTATATTTGATATTCCGAATTCAAAAATGAAGTCCGTTTTAAAAAATTCAAAACATATTAGTCACATTAATTAATTTAATAATTAATTCCCACTGTCAGAGCAAATAACGTGTTTTTATGAAACAATATGTATCAAAAGATTGACACAGGTTTAAGTCTGTTTTCAAAGTGAAATTAATTCCAACGACCACTATTGGATTTAATGGTAAAAATATATTCTAATTTCACTTTAAAACCAATTCAAAAGATAATCTAATCATATAAATAAATTATATTAAAAAGAGGTATTGAATTAAAATACAACATTTTACACTATTCATTAAAAAAATGAACTTTATCAGAAAGATACCAAAAATTTACACAAAGTAAATTTTGATGTCCCGATTCTTATTAAGAGTTTTACTTTGTCCAAAAGAATGTTTAAGAGTGAACAAAACTATATTTAATGACAGTTCGCCATCAAAAGGCGATAAGTGAACCTTTAGTGAAAACCAGGGCATATACGCCTAAAATTGAAATCTTTCCGTATTTTAAGCCTTTATCTTTTATTGGATAAATGTAAAAACATTTAAAAAAATATATAATCATATTTTAGTTTTTTATATCCATTCCCTCCAATACAATGGATACATGTTAACTACCATTTAGAATAATATTATTTTATTATTAGAGTGCAACGTAAGAATCCCAAGAAACTCGTTGTTGCGTGTTAGGTACACCATCGAGCATTGAATCCCCTTTAAAGTCATATTAATATTTTATTCACAAATATGGATAAATATGAAAATGTCATATTCTTTATTTACCTGTGGTGTTACATCCTTCCCCCCTTTTGGGAATTGCGTCCTCGGAATTTTTAAATTTGAGCTTGGAAACAACCTTGAACGTCCCACATCGGAACAAGAGTCGGTAAAACAATCACTTTAAAATAAAGGAAGATAAGTATAGAGGTCACCTGACATAACCCATACTAGGATTCCATGTTGAAAAACATGGACATGGAAGAAAAATCAAAGGGTCATGTTCTTGAGGGAGAGTGATAATAAACATGTCTAAGAGAAAGTTAACAATGAGAAATTCACAAACTTGTGATGGGTTAAACGGTATTCGATTCCCCAGTAAGAAAAGCTAATAGACAACATTTTTGTTTTAAGTTAATTTTTATTGAGGAATTTATTCATAAGGAAACATATTCACTTATCATGTTGACTTTCAACTTTTACTAGATTCCTTAATCAAACTCATATTTTTTCCAAAAGACGAGTATTTAGGGAGACTTGTTCGCATTAAGAGTACTATAATAAACTTCTAGAGAATCACCTAATCCACAAAAGAGAACTATATACATCCCATGTCTTTAGGCTTTAACCAAAACCAAAACCAAAAAGGTTAGTACAAGGTCAGATAATCCAGAAAAGGATAACCCATTAAAAAGAAAATCCATGCTTAATCTCCAAAATTTGTCCAACAAAACGCAAGGTTCAACGAGGACCATCCGATAAACAATTTGTCCCTAAAATTCTTCAAGGTGAACCAATATAAGATTGAAACCCAAATATTTGAAGGATTTAGTCACATAGTCTTCCAAGTTAAATCGTAACATTTATCTCCAAACAACATCAGTTGCTCCTAAAGTCTCGTATTGAAAAGTAATTAACCTAATCACATATCCTCCATGATAGGTTAATAATTTTCATAAATAATCCAAAATCAACTTACTCTTAATTGATAAAATCATATAACTAGAAAGAATAAGTCAAACTAACCAGGGACTTCACGTAGTCCAGTGGTAGGCGATAAATAACAGTCGCACTTTGGTTGTGGGTTCGATTCCCGCAGCTTTGTCCGACGCGATGGGTAGTCACACGGTCTGCGTGTTGTCCTTTTTCCAAAACTATATAATTCTTAAATAATTCCCCAAAAAGGGATAAAATCATCAAAAATGATCATAACATATTTTAACCTCAAGTTTATCTCATGCCTTTCATTTTCCATCATATCATATAATAACCCATAATTACCTCAAAAGTAAGGATCATATAAACTCTAATGGTTACCTTTCTAATTATTACCTGAACTTCCACATGGATTGGTCATCTCATACATGATGCATTAAAGATCATACCAAGGTTCAAGTGGTTGATCAAGCTCCTTGATATTTGGTTTAGAACAACCACGAGTTTCCACATTGAATCCTCCATTTTATCTAGTATCTTAATCAGAGAACCACCACAGTTTCCTTTAAACCTGTTGTCTCTTCGGTGCCTGATAGATCCATCCATTCACTAAAAATATAAATGTCAGTGTGAGTATATCAACAAAACCATCATGTACTAATGAGGAAGGTAAACACTAAGATATACTTACTCATTCGCTTTATCTAAAACTAGGACTCTTTCTGAAATCCTAACCATTATGGTAATGCCATTTGTGCTTAAAGAATACCCTAACCTCTAAAGTTATCTAAACCGACCTATGATACCAACTATAAGGCCCAAGCCTTAAAACTTACTTAATATTGAGTTATTACAAGATTACACATTGAGGATCTTTTCAGGTTTAGAGTTTTAGAGAATTAGATCATGAAACTTGCATTACATTCCACATTTAAACAAAGTGGTTACATAAAAGATATTATTAATTCTTCCCATCAATGGAAACATATTTAAAATATAACACGGATTCTTTCTTGAAACATCCTTGACACTATCATCACATCATGTACCTTTCCATTGACCTGTGAAAAACATTTCAAAAACTTGGGATGAGCATAAAAAGCTCAGTAAGGGTTATAAAAATATGGAAAGGAAACATGATCTCATATATACATAAGAATGAAATCATACTTTACCCATAAAACATAGGCATATCAAATCATGAATAAATCATAGAAAACATAAGACATAAAGGTAACTTGAGGCATTCATAACATTCTTACGTAGGGAGTAACCCTCTTGGTTACGTTTGGAATACCCATCACAGTATATTCCCTAAATCTCTTCAGAGAAACATTAACGCTTCACTCCTTCGCGTTACCCAATGCATTGGAGAGCTATATCGGGCTCACCCGCCCTTAGTTTATCACGGAACCACCCGTTTTTCATAACAATTCCCAAGAACCATAACATAAATGTATCACATAAAACATGCATAAAGGAAACATAACATTTCCACATTTTAATCACAATATAACATTTTAGTATATTGAAATAATGAATCCATTCAAAAAGAAACCATTTCCAAAACCATTTAAAACATTTAATAAAGAGATTTTTGAATCAAAGTGTCCCATACCACCTTGAATATTAAAATTTTAAACCATTAATATCCATATAAATAAATCCTTAAATTTTTTTTTGAAACATGGATATTAATAAGAACAAATAATTAAAACATTTAAGATGATATTTTGGTTAAAGGGGTTTTACCAAAATTAGAGACACTTGAATACAATAATTGAGGAATAACATTTTGTCAGAACTTTATAATATCATGAGAATAAATGGATTCATTATATAATACTCCAAAGGATAGTATATACACCATATAAGAGTGAATTGGTGCATAACAACAATGAACCCTCAATAGAAACGTCAAATGTGATGAAATCCCTTATAAAGAAGGTATCCTTAAATTAATGACAAATAATTCTCAAAAAATATGTGTGACAAATATAAATACACCCAATATAAGTGTATATTATGTGTAAAACAATAAAAGTTCATTCACACATATTCAATGGATGACATATTCAATGACTACATGTTGAACCCAAAGAAATTGAAATTGGGTTAAAAAGTTCCCTTGACAGCCTAACGACATCACATCAAAAAGAGTTGATGAGAGATAAAAAGTGTATCTCATCACTTGGACATAAAATTTACATCAATAAGGATATATGAGAACATATCCCAACATAACAATATGTAAATTAAAAGACCCAACAAAAGAAGTCTTTTAAAAAAGAGGAGGGTGAAAGGTTCCCTTACCGACTTGGGTATCTTTCAAAACATACACCCCATGAAAGAAGGACAATAGATCATTGATGTAAATACTCATAAACGAAAGTATATTACACAAAGAGTAGAATAATGGGCAGTACATACACCACTCAATGGAATTTGTGGCAAATGTAGCGTAAATCTCACGGGAATAAAAGTGAGATGAAAAATCCCTTACGAAAAATCGGCTGCCAAACGGCGCCACATAAAACTTCTGAATATGGATTGATGAGATCAAATAAGGTATCTCATCACATTACAATAAAATGTACAGAAAGATGAATATAAAAGAACATCCCCCAACATTACAAAGAGGAGCTTAAAAGAAGTGTCATAAAGGGCAGTACTGAAAAAGAAAGAGAGAGGTTAGATCTCTTACGAAAGTTCGGCAGCCTAACGGCGCCACTCAAAACATCCAAAATGGATTGATGAGAGAGAATAGGGTCTCTAATCACATGAACATAAAAATTACAGTACGTGTAATATAAAAGATCATCCCAGTAACAAGAAATATGAGCTTTAAAAGGAATGACATAAAAGTGTGTACTTAAAAATAAAGAGAGGAGTAAGATCCCTTACCTCGGGTCCGACTTGACTCGATCGTTCTTTAATATCCTGAATAATAGACATGAGTTAATTTATACTTCCTTAAGAACCTTTTTCAAGTTCATTATTCCTTTTATATCACTTATTACCATGTCATAAACATTATGTAATCATTTAAGTTAATAATATTTGTTTTGCCGATATTTGGTTCTTAAGTCGAAAGTGGACTTCTTACAATTACATGTTGTTCGTGTGGCCAAATGTTTATTATATACAGAATTTTATTCAGGATGTAGATATCATATATGTAATATATATCCAGTACATTCATGCATTTATAACATTACATAATCCTTTAGAGGTAAGAAATGAAATGCACCATTCATGGAGACGGTAAGCCGTACGTACGCATGAACGCTACTTTCATTTCTATTTCGTATTTTATAGAATGGAATAATAATGATATAAAGGTATACTATAATTCCAGTATAATATCATATATAATATCATAGTTCCATCCTTTATACATCCCACATATGGTATTTAACGAATCAAATCACTTTGAGGGGGCGGTAGTCCGCACTTCCTTAAATGAAGATATCGCGTTTACCCATAATGGAAACCATAAAGGTATGCCCAAAATGAAAAAAACAGAATCTTAAGGAAAACATAAACATATTATATATCATATATAAAAATAGTGACATCATAATGGCCACCTTTGAAGGTGTTAAATGAGTATTGAACAATCATCGTTTCGGGAGGCAGAATTTCGCCATCCACGGAAACCGTATGTTCTGTAACCATTTGATGTAGTTATGTGAGAGTGTAGCTCGAATAAATCTTATAAAACATCATACTATATTGAAGATACTGGGGTTGTTACAAAATAAATAAATAAAAATAGTTAAAGGGGTTGGAGAAGCAAAATAAAACAAATAAACATGAGAGAATGAATTGCCTTTAAAAGTGTAACTCCTTTTGATTTGAGCCTAAAGGCTTCCTTTGAAAGGATTATGCCCAAAGGGAATCCTCTAGGATTAGGATAGGGATGTGGAGAGAGTAAATGGTCAGGGTTTGGACGAGACAAAGGCTTGAGGACTGTGTGTAATGAGGTAGAGGTGGGGGCCTTTTATAAGAGGAGAGGAGGGGCACTTTTGGAAAGTAATGAAATATTACTTTATTTGAAAATGTGTTTCGGTTTTAAAAGGTCCCACATTGATATAATTCGTGGATAATGTGATAAGGGTTCGAAATCCACCCATCCAATAAGTGTTTGACATGTTTAGGTCATATATTTTACATTATCTTTCCATTTTATTTAAATCGTCAAATAATGATGTCATCGCTGCATCATTATTTTGTCATAAATAATTTAATTTATTTAAAGTCTAAAAATTATAAAAAAAATACTATGATGTAGGAAATCTTTTTATCTTTACAATTACTATTTATAATAAAAATGATGACTTGTATAACCCCACTTAAAAGTTGTTTTAGTAAACAATATCATGTTTGTGTCATTTTTACTTTTACATTAAATAAATATATATTAATGTCATTTTCCAACCAAAGTGGCTCCATGGGGTCCCCAAGTTGACCCATGGGTTGTCTTGGTCAGCCATAAATCATCCAATAGGGGTAGGACAAGTGTCATGGTGTTTTCATATTTTTATAATATCATTTTTACCTTAAATTACATTAATTACCTCTAATCGGGATTAATGAAAAAAAATTACTATTCCCCAAAAAATTATTTTCATCCCATTGAACCACATTTTACATACTAATGACAACCATGTATGTCAGATTTTCAAAATTCAATACACATTAGTAATAAACTTTCATTTAACTGAAAAATCAGTTTGCTTGATTACCACTTAGTGGTTTCACTATTCATCAAAAATTGATGTTTTTCAGAAAAATCCCAAAAATTCACCCTAAGCTATATTTGATATTCCGAATTCAAAAATGAAGTACGTTTTAAAAAATTCAAAACATATTAGTCACATTAATTAATTTAATAATTAATTCCCACTGTCAGAGCAAATAGCGTGTTTTTATGAAACAATAAGTATCAAAAGATTGACACTGGTTTAAGTCTGTTTTCAAAATGAAATTAATTCCAACGACCACTATTGGATTTAATGGTAAAAATATATTCTAATTTCACTTTAAAAAAAATTCAAAAGAAAATCTAATCATATAAATAAATTATATTAAAAAGAGGTTTTGAATTAAAATACAACATTTTACACTAGTCATTAAAAAAATGAACTTTATCGGAAAGATACCAAAAATTTACACAAAGTAAATTTTGATGTCCCGATTATTAATAAGAGTTTTACTTGGTCCAAAAGAATGTTTAAGAGTGAAAAAAACTATATTTAATGAAATTTCTCCATCAAAAGGCGATGAGTGAACCTTTAGTGAAAACCAGGGCATATACGCCTAAAATTGAAATCTTTCTGTATTTTAAGCCTTTATCTTTTATTGGATAAATGTAAAAACATTTAAAAACATATATAATCATATTTTAGTAATTTATATCCATTCCCTCCAATAAAACGGTTACATGTTAACTACCATTTAGAATAATATTATTTTATTATTAGAGTGCAACGTAAGATTCCCAAAAACTCGTTGTTGCGTGTTGGGTACGCCATCGAGCATTGCATACCCTTTAAAGTCATATTAATATTTTATTCACAAATATGGATAAATATGAAAATGTCATATTCTTTATTTACCTGGGGTGTTACATCCTTCCCCCCTTTTGGGAATTGCGTCCTTGCAATTTTTAAAATTGAGCATGGAAACATCCTTGAACGTCCCACATCAGAACAAGAGTCGGTAAAACAATCACTTTAAAATAAAGGAAGATAAGTATAGAGGTCACCCGAGTTATCCCATACTAGGATTCCATGTAGAAAAACATGTACATGGAAGAAAAAGCAAAGGGTCATGTTCTTGAGGGAGAGTGATAATAAACATGTCTAGGAGAAAGTTAATAATGAGAAAATCACAAACTTGTGATGGGTTAAACGGTATTCAATTCCCCAGTAGGAAAAGCTAATAGAAAACATTTTTGTTTTAAGTTAATTTTTATTGAGGAATTTATTCATAAGGAATCATAATCACTTATCATGTTGACTTTCAACTTTTACTAGATTCCTTAATCAAACTCATATTTTTACCAAAAGATGAGTATTTAGGGAGACTTGTTCGCATTAAGAGTACTATAATAAACTTCTAGAGAATCACCTAATCCAGAAAAGAGAACTATAGACATCCCATGTCTTTAGGATTTAACCAAAACCAAAACCAAAAAGGTTAGTACAAGGTCAGATAATCCAGAAAAGGATAACCCATTAAAAAGAAAATCCATGCTTAATCTTCAAAATTTGTCCAACAAAAACCAAGGTTCAACGAGGACCATCTGATAAACAATTTCTCCATAAAATTCTTCAAGGTAAACCAATATAATATTGAAACCCAAATATTTGAAGGATTTAGTCACATAGTCTTCCAAGTTAAATCGTAACATTTATCTCCAAACAACATCAGTTGCTCCTAAAGTCTCGTATTGAAAAGTAATTAACCTAATCACATATCCTCCATGATAGGTTAATAATTTTCATAAATAACCCAAAATAAACTTACTCTTAACTGATAAAATCATATAACTAGAAAGAATCAGTCAAACTAACCAGGGACTTCACGTAGTCCAGTGGTAGGCGATAAATAACATTCGCACTTTGGTTGTGGGTTTGATTCCCGCAGATTTGTCCGACGCGACGGGTAGTCACACGGTCTGCGTGTTGTCCTTTTTCCAAAACTATATAATTCTTAAATCAATCCCCAAAAAGGGATAAAATCATCAAAAATGATCATAACATATTTTAACCTCACGTTTATCTCATGCCTTTCATTTTTCAGCATATCATATAATAACCCATAATTACCTCAAAAGTAAGGATCGTATAAACTCTAATGGTTACCTTTCTAATTATTACCTGAACTTCTACATGGATTGTTCATCTCGTATATGATGAATTAAAGATCATACCAAGGTTCAAGTGGTTGATCAAGACTCCTTGATATTTGGTTTAGAACAACCATGAGTTTCCTCATCAAATCCTCCATTTTATCTAGTATCTTAATCAGAGAACCACCACAGTTTCCTTTAAACCTGTTGTCTCTTTGGTGCCTGCTAGATCCATCCATTCACTAAAAACAGAAATGTCAGTGTGAGTATATCAACAAAACCATCATGTACTAATGAGGAAGGTAAACACTAAGATATACTTACTCATTCAATTTATCTAAAACTAGGACTCTTTCTGAAATCCTAACCATTATGGTAATTCCACTTGTGCTTAAAGAATACCCTAACCTCTAAAGTTATCTAAACCTACCTTTGATACCAACTATAAGGCCTCAGCCTTAAACCTTACTTAATCTTGAGTTATTACAATATTACCCATTGAGGATCTTTTCAGGATTAGAGTTTTAGAGAATTAGATCATGAAACTTTCATTACATTCCACATTTAAACAAAGTGGTTACATAAAAGATAGTATTCATTCTTCCCATCAATGGAAACATATTTAAAATATAACACGGATTCTTTCCTGAAACATCCTTGACACTATCATCACATCATGTACCTTTCCCTTGACCTGTGAAAAACATTTCAAAAACTTGGGATGAGCATAAAAAGCTCAGTAAGGGTTATAAAAATATGGAAAGGAAACATGATCTCATATATACATAATAATGAAATCATACTTTACCCATAAAACATAGGCATATCAAATCATGAATAAATCATATAAAACATAAGACATAAAGGTAACTTGAGGCATTCATAACATTCTTACGTAGGGAGTAACCCTCTTGGTTACGTTTGGAATACCCATTACAGTATATTCCCTAAATATCTTCGGAGAAACCTTAACGTTTCACTCCTTCGCGTTACCCAATGCATTGGAGAGCTATATCGGGCTCACCCGCCCTTAGTTTATCACGGAACCACCCGTTTTTCATAACAATTCCCAAGAACCATAACATAAATGTATCACAGAAAACATGCATAAAGGAAACATAACATTTCCACATTTCAATAACAATATAACATTTTATTATATTGAAATAATGAATCCATTCAAAAAGAAACCATTTCCAAAACCATTTAAAACATATAATAAAGAGATTTTTGAATCAAAGTGTCCCATACCACCTTGAATATTAAAATTTTTAACCATTAATATCCATATAAATAAATCCTTAAAACCATTTTGGAAACATGGATATTAATAAGAACAAATAATTAAAACATTTAAGATGATATTTTGGTTAAAGGGGTTTTACCAAAATTAGAGACACTTGAATACAATAATTGAGGAATAAAATTTAGTCAGAACTTTATAATATCATGATAATAAATGGATTCATGATATAATACTCCAAAGGACAGTATATACACCATATAAGAGTGAATTGGTGCATAACAACAATGAACCCTCAATAGAAACTTCAAATGTGATGAAATCCCTTATAAAAAAGGTATCCTTAAATTAAGGACAAATCAATCTCAAAAAATATGTGTGACAAATATAAATACACCCAATATAAGTGTATATTAAGTGTAAAACAATAAAATGTCATTCACATATATTCAATGGATGACATATTCAATGACTACATGTTGAACCCAAAGAAATTGAAATTGGGTTAAAAAGTTCCCTTGACAGCCTAACGGCATCACATCAAAAAGAGTTGATGAGAGATAAAAAGTTTATCTAATCACTTGGACATAAAATTTAAATCAATAAGGATATATGAGAACATATCCCAACATAAAAATATGTAAATTAAAATACCCAACAAAAGAAGTCTTTTAAAAAAGAGGAGGGTGAAAGGTTCCCTTACCGACTTGGGTATCTTTCAAAACATACACCCCATGAAAGAAGGACAATAGATCATTGATGTAAATACTCATAAACGAAAGTATATTACACAAAGAGTAGAATAATGGGCTGTACATACACCACTCAATGGAATTTTTGGCAAATGTAGCGTAAATCTCACGGGAATAAAAGTGAGATGAAAAATCCCTTACGAAAAATCGGGTGCCTAACGGAGCCACATAAAACTTCTGAATATGGATTGATGAGATCAAATAAGGTATCTCATCACATTAAAATAAAATGTACAGAAAGAGGAATATAAAAGAACATCCCCCAACATTACAAAGATGAGCTTAAAAGAAGTGACATAAAGGACAGTACTGAAAAAGAAAGGGAGAGGTTAGATCTCTTACGAAAGTTCGGCAGCCTAACGGCGCCACTCAAAACATCCAAAATGGATTAATGAGAGAGAATAGGGTCTCTAATCACATGAACATAAAAATTACAGTACGTGTAATATAAAAGATCATCCCAATAACAAGAAATATGAGCTTTAAAAGGAATGACATAAAAGTGTGTACTTAAAAATAAAGAGAGGAGTAAGATCCCTTACCTCGGGTCTGACTTGACTCGATCGTTCTTTAATATCCTGAATAATAAACTTGAGTTAATTTATACTTCCTTAAGAACCTTTTTCAAGTTCATTATTCCTTTTATATAACTTATTACCATGTCATAAACATTATGTAATCATTTAAGTTAATAATATTTGTTTTGCCGATATTTGGTTCTTAAGTCGAATGTGGACTTCTTACAATTACATGTTGTTCGTGTGGCCAAATTTTTATTATATCCAAATTTTTATTCATGATGTAGATATCATATATATCATATATATCCAGTAAATTCATGCATTTATAACATTACATAATCATTTAGAGGTAAGAAATGAAATGCACCGTTCATGGAGACAGTAAGCCGTACGTACGCATGAACGCTACTTTCATTTCTATTTCGTATTTTATAGAATGGAATAATAATGATATAAAGGTATATTATAATTCCAGTATAATATCATATATAATATCATAGTTCCATCCTTTATACGTCCCACATATGGTATTTAACGAATCAAATCACTTTGAGGGGGCGGTAGTCCGCACTTCCTTAAATGAAGATATCGCGTTTACCCATAATGGAAACCATAAAGGTATGCCAAAAATGAAAAAAACGAATCTTAAGGAAAAAATAAACATATTATATATCATATATAAAAATAGTGACATCATAATGGCCACCTTTGAAGGTGTTAAATGAGTATTGAACAATCATCGTTTCGGGAGGCAGAATTTCGCCATCCACGGAAACCGTACGTTCTTTAACCATTTGATGTAGTTGTGTGAGAGTTTAGCTCGAATAAATCTTATAACAACATCCTACTATATTTAAGATACTTGGTTTGTTACAAAATAAATAAATAAAAATAGTTTAAGGGGTTGGAGAAGCAAAATAAAACAAATAAACATGAGAGAATGAATTACCTTTAAAAGTGTAACTCCTTTTGATTTGAGCCTAAAGGCTTCCTTTGAAAGGATTATACCCAAAGGGAATCCTCTAGGATTAGGAGAGGGATGTGGAGAGAGTAAATGGGCAGGGGTTGGCCGAGAAAAAGGCTTGAGGAGTGTGTGTAATGAGGTAGAGGTGGGGGCCTTTTATAAGAGGAGAGGAGGGGCACTTTTGGAATGTAAAGAAATATTACTTTATTTGAAAATGTGTTTCGTTTTTAAAAGGTCCCACATTGATATAATTCGTGGATAAGGTGATAAGGGTTCTAAATCCACCCATACAATAAGGTTTTTACATGTGTAGGTCATAGATTGTACATTATCTTTCCATTTTATTTAAATCGTCAAATAATGATGTCATCACTGCATCATTATTATGTCATAAATAATTTATTTATTTAATGTCTAAAAATTATAAAAAAAATACTATGATGTAGGAAATATTTTTAGCTTTCCAATTACAATTTATAAACAAAAATATGACTTGTATAACCCCACTTAAAAATTGTTTTAGTAATAAATATCATGTTTGTGTCATTTTTACTTTTACATTAAATAAATATATATTAATATCATTTTCCAACAAAAGTGGCTCCATGGGGTCCCCAAGTTGACCCATGGGTTGTCTGGGTCGGCCATAACTCATCCAATAGGGGTATTACAAGTGTCATGGTGTTTTCATATTTTTATAATATCATTTTTACCTTAAATTACACTAATTACCTCTAATCGCGATTAATGAAAAACTATTCACCAAAAAATTATTTTCATCCCATTGAACCACATTTTACATACTAATGGCAACCATGTATGTAGGATTATAAAAATTCAATACACATTAGTGGTAAACTTTCATTTAACTGAAAAACCAGTTTGCTTGATTACCACTTAGTGGTTTCACTATTCATCAAAAATTGATGTTTTTCAGAAAAATCCCAAAAATTCACCCTAAGATATATTTGATATTCCGAATTCAAATATGAAGTCCGTTTTACAAAATTCAAAACATATTAGTCACATTAATTAATTTAATAATTAATTCCCGCTGTCAGAGCAAATAGCGTGTTTTTATGGAACAATAAGTATCAAAAGATTGACACTGGTTTAAGTCTGTTTTCAAAGTGAAATTAATTCCAACGACCACTATTGGATTTAATGGTAAAAATATATTCTAATTTAACTTTAAAACCAATTCAAAAGATAGTCTAATCATATAAATAAATTAGATTAAAAAGAGGTTTTGAATTAAAATACAACATTTTACACTATTCATTAAAAAAATGAACTTTATCGGAAAGATACCAAAAATTTACACAAAGTAAATTTTGATGTCGCGATTCTTAATAAGAGTTTTATTTGGTCCAAAAGAATGTTTAAGAGTGAAAAAAACTATATTTAATGACAGTTCGCCATCAAAAGGCGATAAGTGAACCTTTAGTGAAAACCAGGGCATATACGCCTAAAATCGAATTCTTTCCGTATTTTAAGCATTTATCTTTTATTGGAAAAATTTAAAAACATTTAAAAACATATATAATCATATTTTAGTTATTTATATCCATTCCCTCCAATACAACGGCTACATGTTAACTACCATTTAGAATAATATTATTTTATTATTAGAGTGCAACGTAAGATTCCCAAGAAACTCGTTGTTGCGTGTTGGGTACGCCATCGAGCATTGCATCCCCTTTAAAGTCATATTAATATTTTATTCAAAAATATGGATAAATATGAAAATGTCATATTCTTTATTTACCTGGGGTGTTACACATGATCTCATCTACTCAATATCACCATGTGATAACTTCATGGGATGAGGTCTCAAGGCTTATGATCCCCTAGAAGCTAATTGTCAGACATCATATGTGTCTCATCAGTATGATGTATCTAGGCCATTGGAAATATATGTACTATTTCTATCATTGTATCTCGAGGTTCGCGATAGTTAGGAAATACTATAACCCTTTGATATTATATGTAATCTAAGGATATTACCATTTAAAAAGTGGATGAAAAAGTATCAACATTATTATGAGGAGAAAAAAGACATGTTTATATCAAACTATATACATGTAATGGTAACGAAAATTAGTTTTCAAGTTGGGTAGAGGGAACCATATATTACAAAAATTATTATTGTGTCGCTATTCCCATCAGTTTTTCTAATTCATCCTTTATATTCATTTATCTTATGAATATAGTTTTCTATGAGTATTTGTATAAATTTAGGATTTTCTTTGTTGATAATATTCATTTTTATTTTAAAATTTATGAGGAACATGAAATAAATATATGTATTTTTATTTAGACATTAAAATAAAAAAAATGTGTCAAAAATTTAGAAAATGAGAAGTTTTTCTTACAAAGAATTAATTAATTGGACATATTATCTATAAAGATGGAATAACAGATGATCCTTCTAAAACTAAAGTGGTGGAAGAGTTTCCAAGTCCTAAAATTGTCCCATATATTTTATTTTTTCTTAGATTACTAGGTTACGTCCAAGAATTTGATAAAAATATTCATCAATCATCTAAACCCCTGACTAAATTTAATCAAAAGGATTTAAATTTATCTAGAAAAATCAATGTGGTGAATGATTTAAAGAATTTAAAATAAGGGTTTTCAATGATTTAGTGTGGGCCTTTCCATCTAGAAATGGTAATTTTTTATCTACAGTGGTACCTATTTGAAAGGAATTTTTGTTAAATATGATCGGGTATTTGCTTGTGCATCATGCCAATTGAAAATCCATGAATATAATTACCCCATAGATGATATTGAATTGTCTATAGTCATATTTTCATTAAAAATTTAATGAAATATTTTATATGGGTTAAAATGAAAAATATATAGTAACTGTACACTTTTAAAGTATATATTCACTTAGAAAGAGTTTAACATGAAGAAAATAATTTATTTACAAGTAATAAAGGATTATTATTGAATAATTCACTATTAACCAGGTAAAGAATATAAGATAGCTGGTTCCTTGATCTAAAAAAGTAATGCATCATTAGTTGTGCTAGTTTTGGAAAATATTTCTTTGGTTAATGATTTAATAAATGTTTTCCTATAAATTGTGTATTTAGGAACTCCCCCTCTTTTGGTTCAAGTGTTAGTGTAGTCTTCCTTTTTAGATAGAAATAATCATTCTTAGAATAAAATATCAATGTTTTCAAGAAATGGTAGAGTTTTTTAAGAAGGGTAAGTTCCCTGAATTTCATTTTGACAATGAATGTGCATAAGATTTGAAAATAATTTGTGTGTTCTTGGTGGTATTCAATTAAAGAAGAAATTATTATGTGAAGATTGAATGTATCCATTTTATTTTAATCCGAGTATAACTAAGATGTACAAGGACCTATGGAAAAAGTATTGGTGGGAATAAATAAAGAAGTATATTTCTAATTTTACTATGAAATGTTTGACTTCTCAAGAAGCTAAACCTAATTGAAAACTACTAAAGGGGTTTATTTATCTTTTTCCAATTTATGATTGGAAATGGGAGAATATATCCATGTATTTCATGGTGGTATTTCCAAAAATGTCTCAAGGTAATAATTTTATTTAGGTTATATTTTATCATTACACTTAATATATGAATTTTAAACCTATTTAAGATACTATGTATTTGAATCAACTTGTTCCAATTTTTCATAAAGATATAATCATATCACATGGAGTTACCTATATATATGTATCATACCTTGATCCCATATTTACATAAAATTTCTAGAAGGGACTGTAAGAGTCATTGTGTACCAAATTAAAGTATTTATATATTTTCAACTTCAAAATAATTGAAAAAAAAGTGAATGATTCTAAATTTTGAGGATATGATTAGGTATTTTTTACTAGATGAATATGTAAATTGGTATCATCTTATGTATTTTGCATAATTGTGAATATCATAATAGTTTTCATTAAATTAAATATATGGAAACTTTTTTATCATTGTATTCAAAGAAGTATTGGGAACAAAAACTCAGAGCTGAAGCTGATAAAAGAAAGCTTATGGGAAAAGAACCGGTGGAAGTAATGGTTGTGAAGATAAATGAGATTAAGAATCACATGAGGGAATCTCAGAGGATGAATAAGAGTAATAAAGAAAATAGGAGGAAAGAAAATAACTTTCAGGTAACCGATCATGAATTTCTTAAAATGTCTCCTTAAAAATGTGTTATGTGTTTGAAAAATAAAGCAAAGTTGATCCCATAGTTCATTAGTCCATATGAAATTCAATAAATGGTGATATTGGTGGCTTATCAAGTATCTATGATTCTATGTTTTTCTCGGGTATGTATTGTATTTTCTTGTTTCATTATCAAGGAAATATTTACCCAATGGATCTTATTATATATTCCTGTAGGTAATATGGTTGGAAGTGAATATTTCTTATGAAGAAAATTCAATACATATTCAAGATCATAGAGGGAATTTTTTTTGAATAATGTCACCCAAATCATTTTTTTTTAAATAACCACACTATTGAGGAAGCAACATGGGAACATGAAAAGGCTAGGAGGAATGAATTGTAACATCCTGACCCAACATACCATTCAATCTGGTAGCTGGAACGGTCGCCACATGGCCTCAAGCGCATCTCCCCAAATCCCAGAGGTTTCCGACTAGCAATGATGGCCTAGGTGAGTTCGTGGGGAGACTATGCCCTCATTACCAAAGTATCACAGTGGAATTAAAAACATACTACAGCGGAAGAAAGTAACCAATAGGAAACACATAGACAGCATAAATAGATAACAAACAAAAGGATCTGATACATATGTATGCGGGATAGTGCAAGTCAATAAAATACAGTTGAAGTATAAAAAATCTCTAAAAAGAAACCAAAATGTATGCCTTGTCGCATCACAAGCCTTAGCTTGGTCCCGTGCACTCCTACTCCGAGCAGCAAATCATGTACCTGTACAAGGGCCTTTTCCCTTCTCATTACCTGCAATCATATAATCTTCTTGGGTCAAAAAACATGACCCAAACAGGGTGTCATATTGAATCCCATTAGGCAACCACCAAAGATTCGTTCTAATCTGTCAGTGAATATATAAAACGATAGTGTAATATGGAAAGCAGTAAACAAGAAAGACCGACCCAAGCTTGTGATTTTCCTTGGCATCACATGAGGTATCCATTCCATTCATTAATCATTTCATTCAAGTGTTCAACCATTCCTTAAACCTATTTCTTGGAATACTCAATTCAGAAACAAGGAATCGTTCTGGGAGAAAATCCTCCAACGCCCTACAAGCCCATTCCAGGGAACCTCCTAGGTACCTAGCCTCGCTCTAGGTGCGGTATAGTCCTTCATCTGATCCCGTACCCGAGATCCTATAAATAGGATCTGGGTATCGCCCATGACATATCATGCCCTATTGAGTCCGTCTATGGAATGTCACGTGGGATCCATGATTCACTCGGTACTTTAGTAACAAGTCTCATATGAGTCCGTCCATGGCAACTCACATTGGTTCCACAGTTCACCCATGACATCGTTTCACATTTAAAACAGATCAAAATATTTTAACTCACGTGGGATAGAAATTCAAGAATTAGCATACAAGGGTCAAGGGGGAAAACTACATCCCATATCCGAAACCATTTCAATTACAATTTCATTTTATTGCAATTACATTCATATTCAATTCCATTTTTAACAACCCCCAATGGAAAGGAAAAACATGTATTAAAGGCATCCTGGGTCAAAATCCATAAAAGAGACATTCAAGGAAATGAACCCAAGGTGTGGTTCCGGCCCAAGGTGTACAACCTAACTCAAGCACATACAATCCTATTTAAATTACCTACAACATGATAGGTAATAACAGGGTTAAATTCCATGTTCAAGAGACACCCCGAAGTGGGCGTGCAGAACTCGGGTATATATCAACACCTTGGCAATTACCGAAAAGCACGATACCACCTACCTTAGGCTTGTACTAGATAACTCGTCCAGTATCAGGCTCTGATTCATCCCGATTAGGGTGAAATCTAAAGAACAGATGAAGAACGAGAAATTAGGGCATATGAGCCTTAATCCAATCTACGATCTTTGTAACCAAAAGAATAGAGAAGGAATAAAAAGAAAGCAAGGACTTACCGTTGCAGATCTAACGAGACGAACGATGCTCAAATCAGAGATTAGATGGAGAAGCAGTATCAAAATCCCTCTGAAGGCTTTGTTGAGACCTCCCAGGCACCTCCCCCTGCTGTGCGGTTCAATAGAATAGGTTTGGGGTTATGTTTTATAAAATTTAAACAATTTAATTAAAAAATAATTAAATTCTCAAAACACAACAGTTCGCACGGTTTACCCGCACAGCCTAACACACCATGCAGAGACCGTGCAGACCTTCTTAAAAGGCAAGGGTAAATTGCACGGCCACCCCGTATGGTTTCCTCAAACCGTGCACAAGCTGTTGTCCTGCCTCTGCCAAGCCTGCACCAAGGTTCATGGTTTACCTAGGACGTGCGCTGGTCGTGCGCAAACCATGTGCCAGGACATTTCCCGCCTAAAACTTGGTTCTGAGCTCCAAACAAGCCCCACACACCTCCGTAACTCCCTCAGCCAAGTTAGTCATCCACATTAGGCCTCAACAGAACAGTTAAACCGAAAAGAAAAGCATCCATACCTCGTATGAAAACCCAGGTTCTTACAATATTCCCCCTTTATAGCAATTCGTCCCCGAATTTCTCTCTACAGGGTGGTCAAGATTCGACTGCGAACAGCTCTGGCCACTGATCACGTACATCGACCTCCTGATCCTATGTCTCATCCTGAAAACAGTCTTGCTTCCATAGCACCCGTATTAGAGGAACTGACCGGCCCTGGAGAACCTTCGTGATCCTATCAATGATACGAATCAGATTCTCCTCAAAGGATGCATCTAACTGAAGCTTGACCTCCTCATGCTGAAGGGTATGTGACGGGTCTGAATAGTATCTATGTAACCGAGAAACATGGAACACGTCATGCATGAATCGATACCTCTAAGATAACTGCAACCGATAGTCTACCAGCCCAACCCTCTCAAGAATCTTAATAGTCCCAACATATCTCGGCGATAGCTTACCCTTTATTCGGATCCTCCTGTGTCCCAGCCTTGTAGAAACACACAATAAAAACTGATCCCCGACCTCAAACTCTAGGGGTCATCTGCGGTGATCAGCATATGACTTCGTACGAGACTATGCGGTAGCCATCCACTTCTGTATCAACTGGACCTACTTTAAAAGCCTCCTGAACAAGACACGGTCCCAGTAAAGCTACCTCACCTACCTCTAACCAGCATAGGGGTGATCGTCATGGCCTACCATATAGAGCCTCGTACGGTGCCATTTATATACACTACTAGAAATCCAGCCTTTCCCAATGGTTTAGAACCGTTGGAAAAGGCTGCAGAACCGTTGGTATAAGTTATACCAACGGTTCAGCAAACCGTTGGGAAGTAAGCCATTGGGAAAGGCTTTTCCCAACGGTTTACACAGAACCGTTGGGATATCTGAGAAAAAATAAGCCTTTCCCAACGGTTCTGCCAAACCGTTGGGAAATCAACCTAAAATGTTCTTTCCCAATGGTTTACAAACCGTTGGTAAAAACAACAATTATATGGGTATTCCCAACGGTTTTAAACCGTTGGGATAGGCTGTTTTTACCAATGATTCCTTGAACCGTTGGTAAAAACAGCTCAATAGAGCCTATACCAACGGTTTTCAAACCGTTGGCATAGGCTTTGTTGTGCAAATTGCACAGCAGCCTGCAATTTGCACAGCAGGTCTCGTTTTTGGGCATTCACCCTCTGTTTCAATTCAATTTTCAGTCCAATTATTCCATCGTTTTCAATTCATTTTTCAATCCAATTATTGTACCTGTAACACATATAATGCATACATATAGAGAACAAACCAACACATACAAAT
This sequence comes from Viscum album, assembly GCA_963277665.1. NCBI lineage: Eukaryota > Viridiplantae > Streptophyta > Magnoliopsida > Santalales > Viscaceae > Viscum > Viscum album. The sequence continues at coordinate 1,191,875,348 of OY728126.1, forward strand.
AATGAAAACCAACCAACCAACACATATAATGCATCCTAAAAATATACTCATCCATAATTAAATTAGAATTCATAACATAATTATAAACATACATAATTCATTTAGAATTCATTTTAAAATTTAGATGACAATCATATGTGGAATCCGGAATTCAATTCATAATTTGATTGGTTTTTCATATACCATATATTTTTAATAGAAATGATATCCATTTTAAACAAAATACATACATCTGGAATGATACCAGTCACACCGTGCCTCGGATTGAGGCGAGTTTAACTCGTACACGTCACAAATGAATCATTGATCGTTGTCCTAAAGTATCAACATATTCCGAAATCGTTTGGTCGGTTTTGCGTATGTCAGTTGTTGTTTTCACTTAAAATGAAGTGTTTTTTAAATAAAAGAGAGACACTTTGAATGGTGTCGGCCACACCGAGTCTCATATTGAGGCGGGGTTAACTCGTACACATCACAAATGACCCATGGATTGTTGTGATAAAATATAAACACAATCAGAATGCGTTTGGTTGGTTTTCCGTATGAATTTAAAATGTAGTCCATTTTAAAGAAAAGAGATACACTTAGAGTGGTATCGGCCAAACCGCGACTCGGATTGAGGCGTGGTTGACTCATACACGTAACATATGACCCATGAATCGTTGTCCTAAATTTTCAACAGATTCCGAATGCGTTTGGTCAGTTTTTCATATGTCATTTGTTTATTTCACTTATAATCTTTCCATTTTAAACAAAAGAGACACAGTCAGAGTGGTACCGGCCACACCACGTCTCGGATTTAGACGGGGTTTACTCTTACACGTCTCAAATGACCCATGGATCATTTTCCTAACGTATCGACACAATCCGAATACGTTTGGTCGGTTTTCCGTATGCCAGTTGATGTTTTTCACTTAAAATAACGTCCTTTTGAAACAAAAGACGGACACTATGACTGGTGCCGACCACACCGCGTCTCCAATTGAGGAGGGGTTGATTCGTACACGTCACATATGACTCATGGATCGTTCTCCTAACGTATAAATGGAAACCGAATGCGTTTGTTTGGTTTTCCGTATGTACTTAAAATGTTGTCCATTTTAAACAAAAGAGTGACACTTAGACTAATCTTGACCACACCGCGACTCAGATTCATCCCGGGTTGGCTCGTACATGTCACATATGACCCATGGATCATTGTGATAAATTATCAAAATATTACGAATGCGTTTGGTCGGTTTTGCGTATGTCAGTTGTTCTTTTCATTTATAATCATGTCCATTTTAAACAAAAGAGATAGAGTTAGAGCGGTGTCGGCCACACCGCGTCTCGGATTAAGACGAGGTTGAATTGTACACGTCACATATGACTCATGGATCGTTGTGCTAAAGTATCGATAGAATCCGAATGCGTTTGGTCATTCTTCCGTATGTCAGTTGATGCCTTTCACTTAAAATGACGTCCTTTTGAAACAAAAGACGGACACTTTGAGTGGTGTCAGCCTCACCGCATGTCGGATTGAAGCGGGGATGATTTGTACACGTCACATATGACCCATGGATCGTTCTCCTAAAGTTTCAACAGAAACCGAATCCGTTTGGTCATTTTTCCGTATGTACTTAAAATGGTGTCCATTTTAAACAAAAGAGAGTCACTTAGACTTATCCTGGCCACACCGCGACTCAGATTCATCCTGGGTTGGCTCGTATACGTCACATATGACCCATGGATTGTTGGGATAAATTATCAACAGATTCGGAATGCGTTTGGTCGGTTTTCCGTATGTCAGTTGATGCTTTTCACCTAAAATGACGTCCTTTTGAAACAAAAGACGGACACTTTGAGTGGTGTCGGCCACACCACATCTCCGGATTGAGCTGAAACCACCGTGCAACATTCTAATTATTATTCGTGACGTGTACGCGCAGACAGCACGTCAATCGGATGTGTGGTTTGCGCGGTACGACTCAATATTTGTGTTTTAAGTGATGTGCGCGCTTCGTAAACGCACGTGAGGGGGGTCCAAACGGGCCGAACGAAGTCTGAATGGCCTGAAATCAGACGACAAATACGGGAGAGTGATTTATGAAGTGGTCGAGCAGACGGCACGTCAATCAGACGTGCCGTGTGCCCGCGGTGACTGACAACAGAGTTCTGGTGTCAGAAACGGCCAAAACGGGCGTCCAACGGTGAAATTCATAGCGGACGACCTCAGATTGAGCTGAAACCACCGTGAAACATTCTAATTATTATTCGTGACGTGTACGCGAAGACGGCACGTCAATCGAACGTGCGATTTGCGCGGTACGGCTCAATATTCGTATTTTAAGTGATGCACGCGCTTTGTAAACGCGCGTGAGGGGGGTCCAAACGGGCCGAACGAAGTCGGAATGGCCTGAAATCAGACGAAAAATACGGGTGAGTGATTTCTGAAGTGGTCGAGCAGACGTCACGTCAATCGGACGTGCCGTGTGCCCGCGGTGACCGACAACGCAGTCCTGGTGTCATAAACGGCCAAAACGGGCGTCCAACTGTCAAATTCATAGCGGACGACCTCAGATTGAGCTGAAACCACCGTGAAACATTATAATTATTATTCGTGACGTGTACGCGCAGACGGAACATCAATCGGACGTGAGGTTTGCGTGGTACGGCTCAATATTCGTATTTTAAGTGATGCACGCGCTTCGTAAACGTGTGTGTGGGGGGTCCAAGGGGGAGGGGGGGTTGTCCAGGGTCAAAGAATGAGGGGGGTTGTCCAGGGAGTTCACAAACACACAACCACTAAAAGACAACAACATCCATAAAAACAGACAATATATAAAAATAACTCAACTCCAATACTATACTACGAGTCTAGATAAAACCAACACCTAGAATAGATTAAACATCAAATCTCAAGTAAAAAATGTAACGGATCAATATGTCCCACATCAGCATCACCATCACCATCATCATCATCATCATCACCCTCGTCATCGTCCTCCTCATCGTCCTCACCCTCCACAGCGCCTTCCTCCTCGCCTTCGCCCTCCTCCTCGCCCTCCTCATCTCCCTCCTCTTCCGCATCAGACTGCTCGCCATCATCATCTTCAAGATGGACATCAGCCTGACCACCACTGGAACTGCCACCTGGTGCACCATATAGAGAATGTATCGACGACATGTATTCATCAATCGCTGGGCTGGCCTCTGCTAGAAGTGTTGGACGTAGAACTTCAATAAATTTCATAAATGCACTGTTTGCCCTAGCAGACTGTTCTGCCGTCTCTATGACCCTTTTCTCAGCCTGTTCTGCCTGTGCCCTAACTTTCTGCAGCTCGGTGGCACTACAACTCGTACCTGAGGCAGGCCAATGCCTCGTCGGGGCTATCCTAGGTCGGCAGCATACTCTGCCAGAATGATCCTCTCCCAACACCTGATGTAAGTGATCAGATGGCCCAAAATTGTCTGCTTCTTGGGCATCGAGGGCCTCTAAAGCATCCTGTTACAAATATAAATATATTATTAAGTTACGAAATAGATATTAAAATATAAAATCAACAGATTAAAACTTACGATCTGCTGCTGAGTCGCTTCGTTGACAGCACTTCCATCCTTTTTTCGTCTACTCGAGCAAAACAGTTTTGCTCGAGGCACACGTCATTCAATATTTTTTACTTGCCTCTACAATGACATTGAAAACAAAAGTTATATAAAGACTTCAGAAAATAATTAAATAATTGAGGAAACAAAAGAAAATGCAAGTCGTAAAGAAAACTTATAAACAATTGTCATACCTGCTGCCTCTCATGATCCGGCATCGTCGTGCGTCCTAGTGTATGGAGGTATTTTTTTGTATCAATGTTTTTTTTATTTCTTCCAGATGATTCCTAAATAAAATTCGATAATGCAAAGGATAATATTAATGCAAAACTTGAAAGTTATTATTTAAATACCTCAAATGTAATTCATACCTTAAACTGGGTACTTGTCCAATGAGTAATCATCTGACGATACTGCTCTATAGGACAATCATCCACGACTGGTACCGCCTCTAACTCAGTGCCAACTCTAGCACGCCAGCCAATATACAGCTCATGCTTGTAGGCTCTCCAAAGCTCTCCTAAATCCTTTAGACGTTCCAGTCGTGCACCCTCACCATCAGGAAAATTAAATCGAAGCTGAAATGAAAATATTAATTTATATAAATACAAAGAAAAATCATGGAATTAAATACAACAGATTTTTTTACCCATATCTCTGCCCAAGCTCTATCTTTGACCTCATGTGGCAAATGTCTCCACGACAGTGGGCTGACGGGAATGATGTCAGAGTATTTGGCAAGCGTCGCCATAAAACTCCGACATTGCTGGCCTGTTTTCTCAACCATCTAATTGTCTTCATTATATTCCACCATAACCTGTGTGCGACGGTTCCACACCGAACGCATGCGTGTACGGCCCCGCCCCCGCCTCCTGTCAGTAGATGTATCTATCATGAAAGAAAAACAAATATTTTATAAAAACATGTTATAATGAAAATAAATATTTCTATAAAAATTTGTTAGGGTTTTATAAATATACCTGTGCTAGTCTGATCAATGAGTGGCGCCGGATCCACAGAACCTGATGGAACACCCTCTGGTGGAACAGGAGTCGAAGACGATGGAATATAAAAGCTCGGAGATACAGAAGTAGAAGGAAAAGAAGATGGAACAACTGTATGACCTGATGCTGACTGGGGAGTGGGAATCATCATGGGATGTGAAAATGATGGGGCAGAAGATGCAGAAGGTAGCGAAAACATGAGAGGTCTAAATATCCCGTGTGTCCCTAAAGACACACCGGGATCAGAATGTGGGAAGGATGAAATGTCAGTGGGAGGGGCAGGGTCTAGTCGGGCACGCGCAGCTCTACATCCACCTCTGGTACGAACCCTCATCATACCACCGGCCGGAGTACTAGGACCAGTACTAGGATCCTCGTCGAATAACTGTCGACGTAATGGTGGATCCTACAAAAAAGTTTCCAAAAAAAATTAATCACATGACATTATATATTCTGTAAATATATATATATATATATATATATATATTTGAAATAAAGTACTCACTGTAGGCACTAATGGGGGAATGCCCATCTCCTCCATCCGACGATTGTTCTCCGCCATTTTTTTTCTTCGTCTCTCTTCAATTGGCTTCATTTCCTGCATTGGAAAACAAATATGTAATTAATTAGAAAAAGAAAATTAATGTGTAAACCAAAAAACTAAATATATGAGGGAATGAGGGGATTCATTGGTAATTTACTATCAATTGTTTTAGAAGAGCTTGAATGAATTTAATAAAACATACAAGTTGTAATGTTCAACAAGTTAGAAATATTATTTGATTTGGTTTGAATACAGTTCAATTCCAAATTAGAAAATGCAATTCAACTAAAACAGAAACCAATAAACATTGAAAATTCACATAACGGTCAAGTCAGCTAAAACATATTTGTCATCAATACTAAATAAATATGAATATTACCAACCTTAACAACCCAACTCGAGGTAAACCAAAATAATTGAGAACATGGATGAATGATTCTATATATTTCCAACCACAACTTCAGGTTCACAATCAACTCTGACAATTGAGCTATTGGAGTCATCAAAAGAAATAAATGGATTGGTTCCAATGGCAATAGGGACAGTGTCAATTCCATCATCAGCATCATCAAAAATATGTCTTGGAATTACTTCAACTATGACACCAAATTCAGGTTGAAGTTGATCTTTGACATAAAAAACTTGTTTATCCATTGATGCCAACACATATGGTTCTTCGTTTACAAGAGTGCGGGTCATATTAATTACTCGAAATCCACAATCATCAATAAATGTGCCATGTCTCGTCATCGAATCAAACCAATGGCATTTCATCATTGTGACTCGTCCATGAGAGTAATAATCCAATATTATTATTTTCTCAACGACTCCATAATAACCCACATTTTCAAGTCGCGGTCTACTATCTGATGCACTGGCATAACAATCTGTTGTGGCAGTAACCATAATACCATCATGTTGTGTTCTCATGTTTTTGGCTCGTTCACTGACAATAAATCTGTACCCATTGATAACAATTGATTTACAGTCACGAACCATGGTATTAGGACCAAAATCCAAAGCTCTTATTTCCTCAGAGACAGAGTCAGCAGACAAACTCAATACCTACAATATAAATGACAGTTAAACTTAAGTAAATATTGAAATAATTAATTTAAACAGTAATATTTGTACCTTCAATTTTAACCAAGAAGAAAACTCTTTGCTATGCAAAGTCTCTCTCCATCTCAAAGATAAAGAACGATGCTTCCTATTTATCATTGTTTTATGTTCCCTGTAGATAAAAAAATATGAATAGTTTAACAGATATATATGTAAGATATACATATTCAATTTTGTTACCTGTATGTCATCGAACAAATCACAGTTGAACAAAAATGTGCGATGTGCCATCTCCCGCTCTTCATGGCTTAATGTCTTCAATGTATATGATCCAGGAATTCCTCCTGTTTGAGGAAGTGATGGAAAACTGGGTTCAATTTTCTTATATTGTTCTTCTTCATTTCTCATTGTTCTGTTCATTCTTGTAGTAAGATCAGACAAATACATTGAACAGAAATCCATACATTCTTGAGCTAAGTAACCGTTCACGATAGAACCTTCGGGATGATTCTTGTATAGAACATAAGACTTTAATGTGAACATATTTCTTTCAGTTGGATACATCCAACGAAAAGAAACAGGTCCTCCGAGAAGTATTTCAGTTGGAATATGGACAGTCAGATGCAGCATGCATGTGAAAAATAATGGGGGAAATATTTTCTCCAACTCACACAAAATTAATGGGGCATCTGTCAACATTTTTTGCAAGAATGACTTGGACAACTTCTTAGCACAAAGATGTCTAAACAAATGGCACAACCGAATAACACCCACCCTTACATTATTGGACAAAAGATGACGGATTGCTATTGGAAGCAACTCATGCAGTAGAACGTGATAATCATGAGTCTTCAAAGATTTTAGCTTCAACTCTCTTCTGTTGACCCGTTTAGATATGTTGCTTGAATAGCCATCAGGAACTCTAATAGTCTCTAATACTTCCAAAAATTGTTTTTTTTTCAGTAGGTGTCATCACATAAGAAGCACATGGAAGTTGCCATTTATTTTCACTAATACGCACACGATGCAATTTTGGTCTGATTCCCCAATCCACCAAGTCACGTCGAGATCGTAAATCATCTTTTGTCTTCCCCTTTACATTTAGAAGAACTGAAAGAAACATTTCACATATATTCTTTTCAATATGCATTACGTCTAAGCAATGACGTAGCAAATTGGTTGACCGATAAGGAAAATCAAAAAATATACTCCTCTTCCTCCAATTGTAACAGGTTTCTGTGGAAACATTCTTTCTCTTTCCAGATTTCATTTGACCCTTCATGAACGAAAAACTGAAATCTTTCAATTCATTAAGCACATCAGTTCCAGACATACGCTGAGGTGGATCATCGGTCTCTATAGTATTATCAAATCTTTGACGATTCATTCTATATGGATGATCCTTTGGAAAAAATCATCGATGTCCCATAAAACTGAAACTACAACGATGTTTCAGTCTTCTAGATCGTGTATTCTTCATACAAACTGGACATGACAGTTTTCCCTTCGTGCTCCATCCAGACATCATTGCATAAGCCGGAAAATCATTGATCGTCCACATAAGCGCAGCACGCATCTGAAATATGTCTTTCGAACATGCATCGTATGTGCGCACACCCACATCCCAGAGAAGTTTCAACATTTTTATTAAAGGTTGTATGTATACATCAATATCAATGCCGGGATCCGAAGGACCAGATATGAGTATACACATAAAAGTGAAAGATTTTTTCATACACAACCATGGGGGAAGATTATAAATGTGTATAAAAACTGGCCATGTGTTGTGCGAAGTAAGCATCTGCCCAAACGGATTAAAACCATCGCATGAAAGACCCAGCCTCACATTACGCACGTCAGCTGCAAAATCAGGATGTCGAGCATCAAATCTCTGCCATGAAAATCCATCTGCAGGATGAACCAACTATTCATTAGTCTTCTTTCTCTCGGTATCATCCCATCTCATTTTTATATATATGTCATCAGACATAAAAAGATTCTGGAGTCTGGGGATCAATGGAAAGTGCCACATTACTTTCTGTGGAACGCGGGATGGTGTTCCATCAGATTTTGACTTCCAGCGGGATGTGCCACATTTTATACATTCATTTCGTTCAGCGGTTTCTTCCCAGAATAAACTGCAATCTTTCGGGAAAGCATGAATTTTGTTTCTGGAAAATCCAAGTTCTTCAACTAACTTCCATGCCATATAGTGGTTTGAGGGAATATCTGCATCATCTGGAAGTAAATCCTTCAAGAGCGTAAGAATGTAATCGATTGCTGTATTAGAAATCCAATACATAGTTTTTCCATGAAACAATCGGATTAAAAATTCCATCTTTTTCATTTTATCGCATTGTCGATATACTGGAGTCGTGGAAGCATCATTCAATTTTTTCACCCTATCAATATCATCATTTTCACTATATGCATCAGTTGTCCTCATATCGACGTCTTCTTGAGTCGAAATCCTTTCTTTTTCATGATGACGAATAAACGGAAACCGATCATCTAACAAATTCTCCATTCCAGTCCTTTCATTTCGATCATCACCAATTTGAGATTTCATTTTCTCCCCATTGTGATACCACAAAAATTCGTTTGCTTGAAAAACATTTTTGGTTATGTGGTAGCTGACTTCTTCATGACTCAACCAAGGTCTACCAACACAATTGGAACATGGGCAGTGTATGCGACCACTATCTGAAGCATTGTGAAATGAAAAATCTATAATGCTCTCTAAATTGTTTTGAAAATCGCTTGAGATACGATTGGTTTCATACATCCAACTTCTGTCCATTCTGTAAAAAAATTCATATAAGTCATTTTGTCATATACAATTCAATAGGATTGAGCTTTAATAGAAAATACATTTAAGTAAACGATAAAGGAAGAAAATAATCATGGTATCAACTAGACATGTGAAAAAAACATACTAATGTGTTATTGAAAAAATGCAAAACCAACAAGAACTTAATGTGTTATCACATCAGAGCATGCCTCATCCCATAACCATATTAGTAGGGTACCCTCGTGGACAGCCCCACCCACCCCCGTGGACAACCCACCCACCCCCGTGGACACCCCCTACCCCCTAGACAGCCCAACCACCCCCGTGGTCAGCCCACCCACCCCCCTCAACACCCCTTCTCTCTATGGACAGCCCCCACCTCCTTGGATAGCACGCCCACAACCCTGGACACCCCTACCCCCTTTGGTCAGTGTTTTACCCCTCTCTCTCAGATTTTAATGATCACAATCACTCTCATCGTGTTCTAACTTGTTTTCATGTTTTTTTTTTGATGATAGGAAAAAGGTTGCCAAAGAGTTGGCCCAAGAAGATTGGAAAAGGACTCTCTGAGTCCACCGGCCAACCGGTGGATTTCCACCGGCCGGCCGGTGGTCTCTGGAAGAAGCAATGCTCTCTGCCAGGTTCCACCGGTCAGCCGGTACCTGACCACTGGCCAGCCGGGGGAACCAGACAGTAGGCCTTGCCCACCGCCAGGTGCCACCGGCCGCCGGTGGAACCAGACAGAGAGCTTGCTCTCTGTCTGGACCACCGGCCAGCCGGTGTCCCATCACCGGCCGGCCGGTGGAACCCAGACAGAAAGCTCTGCCTTCTGTCTGGAGCACCGGCCAGCCGGTGGCCAAGCACCGATCAGCCGGTAAGCCCAGTCAAACTACCCCTTGGGCTTTGACCAAACTTGCCCACTTGACCCCCAACGGCTCCGAAAGCCCTCCAACGGCCATATTGAAGTATTTGGGGATATTTCTCCTATAAATAGACGAGGATGGATGTCGGGAACAAACCCCCGATACATTGGAATGATATTTTGATCCCTTGAATCTCTAACGACAAATCTCTAAGGCTACTTGTGATCCATTTCCATCCTTGAAGCTTGGGCTGCCTCTACATCAACTACTCTCACACTCTTGGCGCTCAAGGCTTCCTCTAGTTTGTTATAATTTATTTATTTCAATTGTTTAGTTCTTCATTGGGTTTGTATTAAAACAAACCATCCTTTTCTTCCTCACTTTCATTTTGGGTTTCTTGCTACAACCTATGGACAGCCCCCCACCACCTTGGATAGCCCGCCCACCCCCCTAGACACCGCTACCCCCCGTGGCCAGCCCACCCACCCCCTTGGACAGCCCGCCCACCCCTCCTTGACAGCCCGACCACCCCCGTGGACAGCCCGTCCACCCTTGTGGACAACCCGCCCACCCCCGTACCCCCCTGGACACCCCGTACCCCCCTGGATAGCCCCGCCCACCCTCCCAAACAGCCCACACCCCCCTCCCCTGCAACCCCACCACCACCACCTAGACATACCACCCCCCCTGGACACCCCACACACCCCTCCCCCACCAGGACACCCCACCCAGACCCCCAGGACAGCCCACACCCCCTAGACAGCACCGCCCACCCCGTGGACAGCCTTTCCCACCCCCGTGGACACCCCCGCCCACCCCCGTGGACAACCCACCCACCCCCGTGGACACCCCCTACCCCCACAATCCATTATCCAAAACATATCAAATTGGTTTGAACACAATGCATAATTCCCACAATCCATTATCCAAAACATGTAAACGTCCCAACTCTGATTTACATGTTTTGAACACTCTCCTTCCAAACATAGAATACAAAAACATTAAAGAAGTCTTCACAAACACAAACAATATCCTATTTAGATATTAATTTCAATAATCAATTAAACCACGAACACCTGGAAAAAATCTATTCATTAAAACAACTACAACAATATGGTTGAGATCAAATTTTACCTATTCGTATGGGGTGTACCTCTTGGGATGGGGGGTGCTGGTGTTCGGATTTGCGAGAGCGAATAGATTTGGGCTCTGTCTGAATGGGGAGAGGAGATCTCGATCTGCAATTTGGGGGAAACCTTTTCCAATGGTTTATAAAAACCGTTGGCAAAGGCACACATTTCCCAACGGTTCCACTGAACTGTTGGGAAATGTGTGATTTTAGCACCCTTTCCCAACGGTTCCAGTGAACCATTGGGAAAGGGTCCACCGAAATTATCTTTGCCAACGGTTTTCTTAAACCGTTGGCAAAGGCTCACTATACCAACGGTTTAAGCAAACCGTTGGTATACTGCCGTTGGGAAAAGACTAAATTCCAGTAGTGATAGTATCCTGATAACTATTGTTATAGGAAATCTCAACTAGTGGAATATGCCTCTCCCATGAGCCCCCAAAATTCAAGACGCATGCTTGCAGCATGTCTTCTAGAACTTGTATCGTACGCTCTAACTGGCCATCAGTCTGAGGGTGGTATGATGTGCTCAAGAGAACCTATGTACCCAGTTCCCTCTGAAGACTCTTCCAGAAACATGACATAAAATGAGCATCCCTATCTGAAACAATGGTGTGCGGGACCCCATGGAGTCGTACTGTCTCCCGTATATACAATCTTCCCAGCTTTTCCATGCTAATGGTCTCCTTGATCGGTAAGAAATGAGAAACCTCTATGAGCCTATCCACCACAACCCACATAGCATTGTTACATCAAGGTGACCTCAGCAACCCAGTCATGAAGTCCATTGCAACATCATCCCATTTCCACTCAGGGATATGTAACTGCTGTAAAAGCCCATCTGGGAGTTGGTGTTCCGCCTTCACCTGCTGACAGGTGGAACATCTCGTGATGAAAATAGCCACTTCTCACTTCATACCCATCCACCAGTACTATCGGCCCAAGTCACAATACATCTTAGTGACTCCGAGATGAACTTCCCAAGCCGAAGCATGAAACTCTCGCATCATCTTCTCTCTAATATCCATCGTAACCCATACATTTCCATGTATACAAAGAACTTCATCCTCTCCTATCATCCAACTAGGAGGAGGGTCCTCACCTGACACAACTTCCCATAGAACTATTCCTTTCAAATCTGATAGTTGTCTCATCCTTAATCTATCTAGGAGGGTAGAATTAACAGTTAAGGATGATAGAAAAGACTGCCCTTGGATATTTTCCACATCAAGATGAATTTCAGAGAACAAGGACATAAGCTTCCATTCGTCACTAGCCTATTGCACAGCCTATATTTTCGTCCTCCTGTTCAATTCATCAGCCACTACATTTCCCCTACCATGCGTATAAGCAAGCTCAAAATCAAAGGACTGTAGGTACTCCACCCACCGTCGCTGCCTATGATTCAGATCACGCTAAGTAAAGATATATTTGAGGCTCTTGTGGTCTATGTACACCACAAAATGCTCTCCCAATAAATAATGTATCCAGTAGCACATCGCATGTACAACTGTTGCTAGCTCAAGATCGTGCGTCGGATAATTCCTCTCGTGTGGCCTCAGCTGCCGAGATCCGTATTCCCTATCTCTGTCTCCCTATATCAACACTGCACCTAGCCCAATACCTGGTGTGTCGCAATAGACCGTGTAACTCTTGCCCTGTTCTGGAAGTACCAGGACTAGTGCTGATGTCAACCTTCCTTTCAACTCTTGAAAGGCTGCTTTATTAGCATCTGTCCATACAAATTTCATGCCCTTCTTAGTCAGACCTGTCAACGGCACTGCTAAGAGTGAAAAATATTGTATGAAATTATGATAATAACCAGAAAGACACAATAAACTCTCTATGTCAAATATATTCTTGGGTTTTTCCCAAGAAACCATATCTCTGACATTTTCTGGGCTTACAGACACTCCTGTCTCAGAGATTACAGAGCCCAAGAAGTGAATCTGATCCATCCAAATGTGGGACTTAGTAATATTTTCATATAGTTGATGCCCTGTTAGTGTATTCATAACGATCTCAAGATTCTTGGCATGGTCATTTCGATTTTGAGAATACACCCAAATATCGTCCATGAAAACCAAGAAAAATGAGTCCAAATAAGGATGGAACACATGATTCATCAAAGCCATGAAAACAGCTGGAGTGTTCATGAGACTGAACGTCATAACCAGATACTCATTTATACCATACCTACTACAAAAAGTTGTACGAGGTATGTGTGTAGGTCGAACATGAACCTGGTGATACCATGACCTCAAATCAATTTTCTAAAACACCATAGCTCCTCAAAGTTGGTCAAAAAAGTCATTTATCCACGGTGTAGGATATCGGTTTTTAACCTTCAGTTGGTTTAGCTTCTGATAGTCCACACATAGCCTAATATCCGCCTTTTTCAAAAAAATGACCGGCGAACCCCATGGAGAAGTACTAGGTCAAATAAAACCATTTTTCTCAAAATCCTCGAACTGTTTCTTGATCTTTTGCAACTCTGTCGTAGCAATCATGTAAGGATTAATGGATACTGGTGCAGCTTCTGGCACTAGCTCAATGGAGAATTCCACCTCTCTCTCAGGAGGTAAACCTGAATAGTCGTCAAGAAAAACATCCCTGAAGCGCTCAACTACGGGAGGAAGGACCGTCTGACTCACCACCTAATCATCCAGAAACAAACTAGAGATCTGGGCTGTCATCTCTTCCAGCCCACGATGCTCTGGTCTAGCTCGGCTTTCCTGGAGATCCCACTCACCCTTAAGAGTATACATTTCACCCTCTAGTGATGTGAAAATCACCCTTTGGTTGTAACAATCAACGTAGGCTCAGTAAGCTACTAGCCAGTCCATACCAAGAATGACATCAAAACCTGTCATCTTGAGAACATAAAGATCCCAGACGAATTGACACCCTCCAACCTCAAGGGGGAACCCTATGCACTTATGTACAACCTCTTCCCTAACTCTTAGTGGTGTTTCTAGCATCAAGATGCCATCAGAAGACAATAAAACTAGCCCAAGGCTTTTCACTATAGGTGCAGATATAATACTATGTGATGCACCTGTATCAAAGAGGGAAGATGAAATAATAGATGATACTAAGATTTTACCTCTCACCATAGACGGTCCCGCTCCCTGATCCTTGGATGTAGGTTGCACTGAATACATATAGCCTGAACCCCGGCCCTGTGATACAACCTCACTACTCGGAGCTAGCCCACTCTGACATCCTGGTGCACCCTATGCCAGGCCACCTCTGCCAAGACCACTACCTCAGCCTAATCGGCCAGTCGCACCCCAACTCCATATCTGATGAGAAGATGTCGACCCTACTCCTGCATATAGAGTTGGTGCGGACCCTCTATCACTGGCTGCTGGTGGAAACGTTCTGCAGAAGCGTTGAAGATGACCCATCCTGCCACATGATCCACACTCGACTGGGTCCCTCAGACACTGTGGCTTCATGTGTCTCAGCCTACCGCACCGGTAGCACCTCAGATTGCTAACCGAATATAGGTTCTAACTGCTAGAATCAGTATGTCGAAGCACCAGATGATGCTTCCTACTAGCAGTCACTGCAGTACCTGATCTCGATGCCGAACTGATCTAGCTCACACCTCCAGCCTCTCTCAGGTTACGTTCTGTGATTAGAGCCTACTTCACAATTCTAGAAATGGTATTCAGCCTGATGATATTTACCTGAGATCATATGTCATATCTCAGACCCTCCTCAAGACGCGTGGCCCTCGACAGACAACCGCCCATCAGGATAGGTGTGAAGTGGTGAAGCTCAGTAAAACGGGCCGAGTATTCCATCACTGTTAATGCACCCTGTACTAGACGCAAGAACTCTTGGGCTCGATCGAACCACAAAGTCACAGGATAAAATAAATCATAGAAGGATGTATCAAACTCTATCCAAGCCATCTCATGATGACAATCGGACTGGGTGATCACGTCCCACCACCTCTTAGTGGAATCACGCAGCATGTACATAGAGAGCTTGACCCTCCTCTCCAGAGGCATCTCCAAATGATCAAAGATAGCTAGTATCTCCTCTAACCAGGACTCTGCAGCATGTGGTCCACCATCCCCTGAAAATGTAGGCAGATGCTGCTTCTGGAACTCACGCGTCAACTCTGTCATAGTCGGGGCAGGTCATGGTGCTCCCTGAATGGTCTGCATAAAATGCAAAAATTTCTCACAGTATTGTGCCTCAGCACCTATATCTGGAAGATCTGCCGGTGCCATAGCTAGCACAATTGGAGTTTCCTCTTGTATCCCATGGCCTACCGTCTTTGGAACGTGGTTTTCACCACTATCCCGATGTACGACTGGAGGTCTCCGTGGTGGTATGACTATGCAATGACAAACACATGCCTCTGTTAGAGATTTTTAACGAGATTTAAAACTAACGAGCACAAGAACTAGGATAGGACAGGTGAAGACCTTCCTAAAAACCACGTCACCCCACAGCCTGCTTCTAGAGCCAGGACTGCATAAGGAACAGGCACCAAAACCCTCTAGAGTCACTACCTCTTTCCCACTCAGAATCTGGGTCTAGGTCGGGCTCTATTTTCAACATTCATTCTTTTAACATACATTTGTTCAAAAGCATTAACCAGTGTTCCACCATGTTCTGATCCCTAAGGGCCCATAACACCTGATGAATCAAAATTTTATGCCCATATAACCATGAAATTCAATTTCATTTAGCATTTACATCCCATTGGTGCGTCATTTCCCAATCCATAAAGGCCCATACACCTTTTGAATTGAAAGATGGCGTCACTCTTCATTCATTTCACCCAATCTAACATAACAGTAGGCACACCTATCAATCAACTATCAAAATAGCATGCAATAGCTATCACTACATTTATCACAACAACATGCAATATCTAATGAATCCTAGATAGCATGGAATAATGCATGACATGTGATTCCTAACAAGGTACCTATATGATGCCTGATATGGAAAACCCTCATCTCATCTGGTTTCAATGAGATAGAACCCACCATAATAATAATAGTATCAACAAAATCCATGTGCATCACCCAAAGGTGAAATCCAAACAACCGTAATAATTAAAACCAGAAACACAATTCCATACGAGGAAACTTGGCTTTTTCCATGTATGTGGGTTTGAAACTCCTGGGCATAGTATATTTCCAAAGTCCCTTCCCTTCATACTTCTGTCTATAGTCGCCAAACAGTAAGTCAAATCATAAAATGAAAAAGTACTTTGATACCACTTTGTAATGTCCCGACCCGACTTACCATTCAATCTGGTAGCCGGACCTTTCACCACATGGCTTCAAGCGCATCTCCCAAAACACTAGAGGATACCGACTAGCAATGAGGGCCTAGGTGAGTCCGTGGGGAGACTATGCCCTCATTACCAATGTATCATAGCGGAATTACAATCATTCTATAGCGGAAGAAAGTAACCAATAGGCAACACATAGAAAACAGAAATAGATAACAAATAGAAGGATATGATACATATGTATGCGGGATGGTGCAAGTCAATACAATATAGTACATGTATACAAAATCCCAAAAAAGAAACCAAAATGTATCCCATGTCGCATCACAAGCCTCAGCTTGGTCTCGTGCACTCCTACTCAGAGCAGTAAGTCAAGTACCTGTAAAAGGGCCTTTTCCCTTCTCATTACCTGCAATCATATAATTTACTTGGGTCCAAAAACATGACCCAAATAGGGTGTGAGATTGAATCCCAGAAGGCAACCACCAAAGATCTATGCTAATCTGTCAGTGAATATATAAAATGACAATGTAATATGGGAAGTGGTAAACAATCAAGACCGACCCAAGCTTGTACTTTGTCTTGGCGTCGCTTGAGGTATCAATTCCATTCATTAATCATTTAATTCAAGTTTTCAATCATTCCTTGAACCCTTCCTGGAATACTCAATTCGGAAACCAAGCATCGTTCAGGGAGAGAATCCACCAACACCCTACAGGCCCATTCTGAGGAACCTCCCAGGTACCCAGCCTCACTCTAGGTGCGGTATAGTCCATCATCTGAGCTCTTCCCTGAGATCCTATAAATATGATCCGGGTATCACCCATGACATATCATGCCCTATTGAGTCCTTCCATGGAATCTCATGTGGGATCCATTATTAACTCGGCACTTCAGTAACAAGTCTCGTATGAGTCTGTCCATGGTAACTCACATTGGTTCCATGGTTTACCGATGAGTTTGTTTCACATTTCAAACAGTTCAAAAGCATTTAACTCGCGTAGGATAACAATTCAAGAATTAGCATACAAGGGTCAAGGGGAAAAACTCCATCCCATACCTGAAACCATTTCAATTACAATTGTATCTTATTGCAATTACATTCATATTCAATTACATTTTTATCAACCCATAAGAGAAAGGAAAAAACATGCCTCAAATGCATCCTGGGTCAAAATCCATAAAAGAGTCATTCAAGGCAACGCACCCAAGGGGTGGTTCCTGCCCAAGGTGTACAACCTAACTCAAGCACATACCATACTATTCAAATTACCTACAACATGCTAGGAATAATAGGGTTAAATTTTAGGTTCAAGCGACACCCCAAAGTGGGTGTGCGGCACTCCGGCATATATCAACAACTTGACAATCACCAAAAAGCACGAGACCGCCTACCATAAGCTCCTACTAGATAGATCATCCAGTATCAGGCTCTGATTCGTCCCAGTTTTGGAGAAATCTGAATAATAGATGAAGAATGAAAAATTAGGGCATATGAGCCTTAATCCAATCTACATTCGTTTTAACCAGAATAATCGAGAAGGATTAAAAAGGAATCTAGGACGTACCATTGCGGATCTAACGAGATGAACGGCTCTTGAATTGGAGATCGGACGGAGAAGCATGATCAAAATCCCTCCGAAGGATTCATTGAGAGCTCCCAGGTGCCTCCCCCTGCTGTGCAGTTCAATAAAATAGGTTTAGTTTTAGGTTTTATAAATTTTAATCAATTTAATTAAAAATTAATTAAATTTTCAAAACACAGCAGGTCACACGGTTTACCCGCACGACCTAAAAAACAGTGCGGAGACCATGCGGACCTTCCTGGAAGGCAAGGGGAAACCGCACGGCCACCACACTCAGTTTCCTCAAACCGTGCGCATGCAGTGCTTTTGCCTCTATCAAGCCTGCACCAAGGTGCATGGTTTACCCAAGCCATGTGCAGGCCGTGCGCAAACCATGTGCCAGGCCATTTCTAGCCTAAAACTTGGTTCTGGGCTCCAAACAAGCCCCAGACACCTCCGTAACTCCCTCGGTCATGTTATTCATCCACATTAGGCCTCAACAGAATAGTTTAACTGAAAAGAAATGGATCTGTACCTCATACAAAAACCAAGGTTCTTACAAGAATATCTCTAACTGTTTAAATGATAAATAAAATTACAAAGATGAAATTTATTTAATAAGAGTAGAATATGAAAACTGATTTAATATTATTAATAAATTAATATCATTTCTTTGTAATATTAATTATTATATTTTATAGAATCACATTCAATATAATTATTTTAAATAAAATTTCAATCAAAAAAGAAATAGTTTTGACATAAGTAAAATATATTCCATATATTATAGAATTTTATATAAAAGAAATATATATAAAATTTTTAAATTCAATTTGATAAAAAGGACTTCACTTTTTACATCATCATATAAAATATATTTATGGTGAATTGTTTGTACTTTTCTAAAATAATTATATTTTAGTGAAAAGTGAAAATACTGATTTTTTTTCAAAACTATGATCTCTTTTCTTCAAATAAGTTAAATTAAAAGTACCATTTTGTGTTTAATTTTTCTAAGTAACATAATTTCCATATTATTAAAAACAATATAAATATTTTTATCGTAATCACTATTATATTAAATTTCATATTAAGTTCTTTTTTATGCTTTAAAAACACAATTTTTTTAAAAATTGTTTTTATTTGAGTTTTGGGAAATTATATAAATATTAATTTCTTCAACTTATAAAATTTGTAAAAACAAAAAAATTTATAAAAGAAAACTTTGATTAATAGTGTATTCGACACACAACACTAGCATAAATAACCCATGAAATATATAACCTTTATAACCTAAACAATAAGTTGGTGGGTATGAATAGTATTAAATACTTTATGAAATATATATATATATATATAATTTTTAAATTAATATAAATTATTAATAAATATTTAGAAAATAATCCATAAATTTTTTTAAATATAAATTTATTCTTATAAAATATGTTTTCTTCAAAAATGGTTTTTATTGTTTTCAATGGAAATGGTTTATAAATACAATGTTGGAACTTTTAGAGAAATTGTGTGGAAAAGTTTAATTAATTTTTTAAATACTAATATCAAAATTTTCTTTTGGTGAATTTTTTTTTATTTTTCATAAAATATTTATTTTTCATTGAATAGTGTAAAATATTTTTTTTAGAAAAAATTTCATTTCTTTTAAGTAAATTAAGAAATTTAAATATCATGTTATGTTTTGAAAATGATTTAAAGTAATATATTTATTATTTATTTATATTAATTACACTTAATTTCTTTCTAATCAACTTCATATTTGATTTTAGTGTTAGTTTGTTTTTGGGTTTAAAAACATGATTTTTCTAAAAACTGTTTTAAACTGCATAATGTTTCTCCATTTTAAATAATAAATATAATCAATAATGAGAAAATTTTAAATTAAATTAATATATTTTATATCAGTAAATATTAATTTAAATTAATATATTAGTTCTTTTTAGTTATTTATATATAAAAAATTATCTTTTCCTTGAAAAATACACTATTTGAAAACCCACATTTTCACCACGTATGTGGGTTTAATATTAAATTAAATTTTTTTAATTATGTTCATTGAATTTGGTAAAATATATTACCTATTTTTAATCATAGTTATCTATATTATCTAGTATTTTCTACTTAATTTTTTACACTAATTAATAGTGAGAACAATAAAAATAAATTACCACATTTATCGTAAAAATGGGTTTATCGGGGGTTAAACTAAAACGATAAGTGTAAAAATGATCTAAAACCTTTTATAAAAAAATTATATCGACATATATAGACCATAACATTTCTAATTGTATAAAATTATATATTTTGGATCCTTTTCTCCTGTCAAAAACATGGATACACCTTTTTCTTTTCAAATATTACATTTGTGCCACTCACCTCACTAATAGAAGGCTACCACATGTACTCTCTTATTCATAACATATAACCGTTTTTTCAAAAATTAATTACCAAAATAAATTCCCAAATTCCATACCATAGTCCTTGAATCCTTTTATTGTTATAAATTTATTCGAGAAACACATTTGATGTAATCTTAAAGAGGTAGTCTGAGATGAGGTATAATTTCTAAGTATATGTTTTTTTATTTATTCTTCCATATCATTAAAATATTATTCATATATTATCATATGATAAAACTATTATATATTTTATAATGATATTTTATTATGTTAATTTAATAAGTTAAATCCATCTCCTCTTCCATAAAATGGGATATGAAATCACCATTTGTGCGTACAGTGGACTACTGCCTCATGAACTGATGTTATTCATTTTCTATAATCACCTCACAAGGGTTCCTTTAATTATTGATTTAAATTATACATGTTATATTTGTCAAAAATTTATATTTTTGGTGTTTTTATATCATAAAAAATATTTTAAATTTCATTCCATTGTGGACACGATAATATCGCTCGTGTGTCTGGCGGATCACCACCTCACGAAGCGATGTGATTCATTTTTTAATAACGCTATATGTGGAATGTAATAAGGATAATTTTAATGAATATATGATATATTAATGAAATAATAATTACATTAATTACATATTTATAATTTTAAAAATATAATATATCATTTTATTTCTTACACTGAAAAAGGATAACGTCGTTTGGGTAGGTGTGCACTACCGCCACCACCAAGAAATGTGATTATTTATTCACCTCTAGATCAAAATAATGATATATATAAGTATATTTAATGAAATAATATTTCATTTATCATATTATTATCATTATTTAATTACAAAATATCCATTAATATTTTGATAAAAATTATTGAAAAATGGAATCGTAACTCTTGCCTACGTACAACCTATCATCTCCGTCATCATATCATAATTCATTTTTCATAAAAAATATCATGTTTGTTTTAAATTTATAATTTATTAATAAAATTTATAATTATTTAGTTATTTATATTCTATAGATTTTTAAATAATGACCTCTTTGACTATTCTCAACACACCAAATATGTTTCGAAATAATGAACTGAACGTCCTCAAAATATCTGATGTGGACTTAATTGATTAAATATTTAAATATGTAATTAAAAAGAAATGAAATAATTTATTTAATTAAAATTTATTAAAAATGAAAAATTATCTGAAGAAATTAAATAATTTAAGTAATCTTAATACCAATGAGTTTGAAGACATGCTAGGAAAACATGGACTCGATGTAAGAGATTTTTGTCTCACTTTTTACTTATCTGAGACACATTCCATATTAACAAACTATTTCTTTAATATGGTGTATATTATACACATGAATATATTTTTTTATGATTATAAAAAAAATTATGTGGATTTTTTTTTCCATTTTAAAATCTCTCTTTTATTGTGTTTACAGTCCAAAAGTTACTAATGTGATAGAGTTTTTTGTCTCAATATATTCTCTTCGAGACATATGTTATGTTATTCAACTATATTCATTTATGAGGTGCATATACAGACACTTTGAATTTTAATATTAGGAATATCATTATTTTCCTAATATTATAAGTGTCATTTAATTTTATTCTTTCATGGGGTTTATGATTCAAAGGATTCCAAAGTTGTAATGGATTTTTGTCTCAATTTCCCTTCCTTGAGACATGTGTTATGTTCTATACCAATATTCTTCTATGAGGTATATATAAATCCCCTTTCTTATGTAATATCATAAATTTACTTATTATCATGAAATTTTAATATTAATTTAATTACATTCCTTTATGGGGATTATGATTTAAATCTCCAATGTTGTAATGATTTTAGGTTATAATCTCAGTGTTTATTGGGATTTTTTGTGATGGTGTTTTCAATGATAAAATTGTATGATCCATATCTAAAGAAACTCATGAATTTTTTTCCCCTATTTTTATGTATTTATAAAACATTGTTTACCTTCATTTTTTTTCTATTTATGAACTCAAGTGTTCAAAATAATGATTTAAAAAAACATCGTTATTACTCTCTTCGGATTAAAACATTTTTCTTGAAAAATAGTGATTCCTAAATTTTTTTTCAAAAAATATTTTAAAATTATTCATATTATTTATTAAATAAATTTTTATATGTCTTTTAATTTATTGAATCTTTTTTGAAAAGGATATTCATTACTTTTTCCAAACAATGCCTGTTTAGATTTTATCGAAAATTTGAAAAAAAAATATTTGTTTTAATGTGTACAATATGAATGGAGTTTCCCACCATCATGACTATTATTATCTTTGAAGATTATTTTTTAATTTTTCAAGGTTATTTTTTAAAAAATATGTTTTAATTTAATTTTCAAATTGTAAAGGATTTTTTTCAGAATATATGTTTTAAATTTTTTGTGTAGCTTCTTTTATATGATTATTGGGTTATTTATAAAGAAAAAGTATTTTAAAATGTTTCATTTTTTAAAAAGTTTTTTTAAAAATGAAAGATTATTTTCTTCAAGAATTGTTTTAAATTAATTTTAAAATTTTGCTTATATTTTTTCATTTTTTTGAAAGAAAATTATTTTAGAAATATTTTGTGAATTTTTAGATTTAAAAAGTGATTTTTTTTTAAAAAAAAATTATTTTCATCAAATTATATTTAATGATATTTTAATTTTATTCATATTCACAAACATCGACATCCATTTGTATTAATTATAATCCAATGGGTAAATTTTTTAATGACACAATCCAAATTATATCTCTCGATGGATTAAGATTGTTTGAAAGAGATTATTATGCAACCCATTTCTTTTTCACATATTAATCACTTTTTAATGATATTTTCCTAGAACCCATTTATTGTACAGGGGTTAATCATGTTATTAATATAAAAATGGTTACTTTATGATATTTATGAAGAAATTAAATATCTATGTACCTTATTGATGTTTTATTTATTGGACATTATATAGGATGGGTGCACCCAAATTTCATTACATAAGCCCTATATTTCTTATATGATGGGTTTTCCGGGATAGAAATATAATTCATTTTGTAATTATTATGTTATATATATAATTATAATATAATTAATATATATGGTTATTAAAATTGTAAGGGTTATATAATATTTATATGATGATGATGTTCCATGATACCAACATGTTTATCTATGATTTCCATGGGTTTATAATGCTTCCTTTAATAAGTATTGATACCACATTGCTCATGATTATTTATTATTATGGATCTTGCATTTTTTAAGTCCTTATTCCATGTTTCATGATTTATTATTCAAGTATTGATTGGTATGATTTCTTTTAGGATTCTCTCATTCACTATAATTATGTCATCTTACCCTTGAGAATATCTTATACTCATTGATGACTTTGAATTATTAATGCTTATGTTTACCCTAAATGAGTAATTTAACTCACAATTATTATATATAGATTTATCTATGTTATAAATAATTATGTTTAATGAATTATGTATTGAATGATTTCACTTGGATGAAGATGATGACTTAATGTGAAATAAGAAATATTGGGTTATGTGGGAGAAATGCTCATTTTAAGACATGGGTATTTTTTATGTAAGAGTTTTATAATGATTATATAATACTCTAAACCTAAAAGGATATTTATAATGTAAATGATATAATATTTTCTATTGATATTGTATTTTTTTATGTAGATAATTAGGTCACCTTAATCAATTTAAAATCCAAAATTTCAATTCTTATGTTTTTAGCACTAAATCTGGGAGGGATACTATATGAAAATCAACTTCTACACATGGTGTTGGATCAAAATATGGGTATAGGTCACCCTTATACCCATGGTTTGCCTAAAAAACCTGATTATAGGTTTTATTTTAGAACCTATACCCACATTTTTTAATAAATCGTGGGTATATGTCCCCCTATACCCATAGTTTTCAAAAACAGTGGGTATAGGTTTCAATTCAAGAACTATACCCACGGTTCTAAAAAAACTATCGGTATAGTTTTTTTAAAATATATATATATCCACATTTCCCAAAAAAAAATTGTTAGTGGGTTGACATATACCCACAATATTTGAGAACTCTGTGTATATCTTTCCCATTTAAGCACGGGAAAAATATCCCCTGGAAACAAAACAAAATCCACTGGAAAACCTATACCAATAGTTTTATATATATATAAATTTTTTATGAAAAAATATATAACTAAATATATATTTTTATACACATAATCTTGTGTGGGGTAGTTGTTAAGTGATTCAATTATGAAGAGGTGGTCTAGGTTTTGAATCCAGTAATGAGATGTTTTTTTAATCTTATCGCAACTGCTTCAGAACTATGGGTATAAGGTTATTGACATGGTGGAAACATTCTAATACACCTATTCCCACATTTAATGAATGTGGGTGTAGAAATTTTTAAACTATGGGTATATCTCAAAGCTATATTGATGCCTCAATAGGCCACAGTTTTGAAAATAGTGGGTTTAGGTGGATTTTCTGGTAGTGTGTGGGTCAGGGGCTGTTATAGTTGGTATAAAAAAAGGTTTAGATAAATTTGGAGACTAATAATATTTCTTGTGAGGTTATATTAATATTTATAGATACCATAATAGTTTAATAAGATTAATTTTTATCATAATTTTGATGTCTTAGACACACCTTTGAGGTTTTAAGCGATTAGATCTTAAAGTGATTTATAACATTTTTGTATACATTATTGTAGTTTGATGTATTTTTAAAGATATGTTTTAACATGAAGTGTGAATTTAAATTTTTTGTATCTAATATTTAATTTATTAACAACTTTTAGTTTTTATATGATCTTGGATATTAAGAACACATGTTTTATCCTTCAGATAACCACAAGATTGAAATATTATTTGGAGACTAAGATATTACTATTGCTTTAAAATAATATTTCAATATTTTTGGGATTAAAATATAAAAGGTATGAGATGAAATTATAGTTTAAATAATAGTTTAATGATGATTTTATTTAGGAATTATTTAGTTTGAACTTTGGGTATTATTGTTAAATTTTGGAGATTGGTGTATTATTTCATGATATGAAGGTTTACTAATTTTGGAAATTATCTTACCATGTGCTAACCGTTTTGGTTTTCATTAATATATAAATATATATGGAATATATTATTATCCATTTTATGGTTATACTATCTTTTAAAAGTTTAATCTTAGTGCTTTAGACAAGAAAAATTCATCTGGAATACTCATCATTTAGAGAAAAGATGCGGTTGTAGTTGACTTTGACAGAAGGATAGAGTTATACTCATCAAGTGAGTGTATTTACATATATTATTAGTTTAACTATAAAATTAATTCCTCAATTATATGAAAATGATATTTAAAAAATTTTTCTATTAATATCATTTTTTCTGATATTGATGACCTTTTTCACACTTTTTGGTTTATAGTTGTCTGTTTGTTAAATTTCACTTAATCATTCTATTTCTTGTGAGAAATGATCTATATAACTACATATCATTATTTGGGAATTATGATTTTCTTTCATTTATAAATATTCACTTCTCATTTATATTCTCCTATTTTTCAATCTATAATGTGTTATTCCAGATAACATTTGTACGTCTTTATCTCTCTTATCAAAAGAATTTTTTATTTACCCTTTTTATGATATGAGTTTCCAACAAAGGTATTTTAAAATGTACAACCATTTATTAAAATGATGTATTTATAATATTTAGGATTCAATTTATTAAGGGGTAGGAGGATGTAACACACAAATATTTTAGAAAACAACACTATGTTTGATAGCATATTCGACACACAACATTTAGCATGAACGTCCTGTAAAATTTATAACTATTTTAACCTATCTGTTAAATTGGAGTGTATGAATAGTATTAAAAAAATTATTATATATATATATATAATTTCTTAATAAATATAAATTATTGATAAATATTTAGTAAATAATCAATCAAATTTTTTAAAATTTATTTTATTCTTTAAAATTATTTTTTCTTCAAAATTAGTTTTTATTGATTTTCATGAAAAAATATTATAATTAATTTTATAATTTTTCACATAAAATTTTACATTTGGTGAATTTTATGGATTTTTTGGGAAATAATGAATTTTTTTAGTGAATAGTAAAAAATATTGATTTTTGAACAAATGTAATTTATTTTAAATAAATTTAAAAATTTAAAACTCAATAATGTTTTGAATGTTATATCAATTAATATAATTATTATTTATTTATATAAAATCTTGTAATTTTTTAATTTATTTTATATTGGATTTTTCTATAAGTTTATTTTTGGGTTTAAAAAGAAATATTTTCAAATAGATTTTTAAAATGCACAATATCTCTCTATATTAAATAATTAATATAGTCCATAATAAGGAATTTCTTTAAAAAAATATATATTATATATAAATAAATATTAATTTAAATCCATACAATATTAATTTTTAGTCATATAGTATATTTAAAATCACTTTTCCCTTGAAAAATACACTTCTTGAAAACCCTCTTTTTTGTTAGGTCTAAGGGTTTAATTCTAAATTAAAATTATCTACTACTATTAATTATATTTAACTAAATTGATTTTATATTTAAAATAATCATAATATATTTTATCTAATAAGGTTAACGTATTTTATGATCATAATGAATAGTGAAAACAATACCACTAAATTATCGCGGTTTTGGTAAAATTAGGTTTATAGGGGGGTTAAACTAAACAGTTAAGGGTCAAAATGATCTGAAAACTTGTCTAAAAAATTTTATGTACATATTTATTCCTTAACATGTATAATTATCATTATTAATTTATTTGGGATCCTTTTTAATTTTAAAAATGTGGGTACACCATTTTTCAAAAATTATAAGTGTACCACTCATCTCACTTATAAAAGGATACCCCCTCTCCTCTCGAATTAACACCATAAGCCCATTTTTTAGGAAATTCCAACCCATATACATTCCCAACTTCTATCCCAAAATATTATATTCCATCTTGTGGTCAGAAATAAATTCTATAAATACTTTAGGTGTAATATTTAATATGTGGTCTGAGAAGATGTAAAATTCCTAACTATGCGTTTTGTTTTATTTCTTATTCCACCTCTATAAAATATTCTCAAAATTTGATATAATGATAACACCAATATATATAGTATATTGATATTTTATTATACTAATTTAATAACCTAAATCAATCTCTTCTTCTATCAAAAGAGATATGAAATCATCATTCGTGTGTGCAGTGGATTACCACCTTGTGAACTGATATCATTCATTTTCCATCATCTCCTCTTACAGAATTTTTTAATGATATATTTAAATTATATATATAATATTTA
This sequence comes from Viscum album, assembly GCA_963277665.1. Lineage (NCBI taxonomy): Eukaryota > Viridiplantae > Streptophyta > Magnoliopsida > Santalales > Viscaceae > Viscum > Viscum album. Next base: position 1,191,902,945 of record OY728126.1, read on the forward strand.
AAATATATTTATACTAATGGATTTATGATTTCACATATATCTTATTACCTCCATTTTGTGGGGGTATGATAACGTCTCTCGTGTATATGGAGTATTTTCGTCTTACGAAGTGATGTGATTTGCTTTTCACAAGAATATTACATGGAACGTATAAAGGATAATTTTAAGGATTATATGTGATATAAATGAAATAATAATGATATTAATTACATATTCATCATTCATATAATAAAATATATAATTTTATTTGTGACACTAAAAAATGATAATGTCGTTCGTGTATGTGTGGACTACCGCCTCTATAAATAGATGTGATTATTTTTTCATCATCATATCAATATAATTATAAATATAAGTATATTTGAAAAAATATATGGAATTTATGATATTATTATCATTTTTTAATGATAAAATAATTCTTACCTTCTTTTCATAATGATCATTAAAAATGGAAATGCTACTCATGAGTATGCAAGACCCATGGTCTCCATAATCGTAACATAGTTCTTTTTTCATAAACTTTTTTCATGGTTTTTTTTAAATTATAACTGATAAAAAGATTATAATAATTTAATGATTAATAGATTTTTAAATATTAAACTATGTTATTCAAAGTAAATAAAACAAATTATTTAAGTATAATTAATTAAACATTTATAATGTTCTTAATAAATAAAATAATTTATATAAGATTATTATACAGGAGTTAAAGGAAATACAAGGAAAGTTTTCACTTATGGTAAGGTATTTCCATCTCACTTTTAACTTATCTAATACACATGTAATATTCACCACCTATTTATTTTATGTTGTGTATGTAATTTTCATGAATTTATTTTATGATTCTTATCCAAACAATTATATAGATTTTTATATCCATTTTAGGATCTCTCTCTCATGTGGTTTATAGTTAAAATGTTACCAATTTAGTGAGGTATTTTTGTCTAAATTTGTATTCATTAGTAAATTCATTATGTTATTTACCTATATTCTTATATCAGGTTTATATAAAGACCCTATGTAATTTTATATCCTGAATGTACTTATTTTAATTATGTTATAAGTTTAATTTAATCACATTATTTAATGGGGTTTATGATTCAAATTTCTCCAATGTGTTGTGGTTTTTTTGTCTCTATTTTCCTTCCTTGAGACATATGTTATTTTATGAACCTATCTTCTTATATGAAATGTATATATATCATCTTTAATAATTAATATCATGAATTTATTTATTCTCAAGATATTTTAAATTTTACTTAACGTTATGGAATCATGGGTATTTTAAATCAAAGTCTCCAGAGTGATATTGATTTTATATTATAATCTCATCCTTTATGTGGAATGTTTATGACTATATTTTAGATAATAAATTTTTTTATCCATCTTTAAAAAAAACACATTAATTTTCTTCTCTTATAGTTATATCATTATAATACATTTTTTATCTTCATTTTCCTCGGTTTAGGTACTCAAGTGTTCAAAAGAATGTTTTTATGAAAAAATTAACTTTTTTTCTCTCTTCTAAAAAAACACTTTTTCTTGAAAAACCATGTATTCCAAAAAAATCAAATTTTTTTAACATTCATAAAATTATTTTTTAAATATTCTTTTACCCATTTTTTACTTTTTTAAAAAAGTAAATTTATTGAAATATTATGATCGTTTTTGAAAAAATACTCATTAGGATTTTTCTGAAAATGTTAAGGAATCTTTTCTCAACACACGTAGAATGAATGAATTTTTTTATCACCAAGAAAATTATTTTATTTGATTATTACATTATAACTTACCATGTTTATTTTATCCGAAATTTATTTTCAAAATAATTTATGTTTTAATTTTTTTTCAGAATGGAAGGGATATTCTTCTCTAGAGATTTTTTAAATTATTTTTATGCTTCCTTTATATGTTATCAAGGTTATTTTTAATGAAATTAATTTTAAAAAAAATAATTTTAAAAAGAGTTTTTAAATATGGAATGTATATTTTACTTAAGAAATTTTATAAATTATTTTTAAATTTTCCTTTATATTTTTTCATGTTTATTTATAAGGAAAGGATTTTCATAATATTTTTGTGAATTTTTATATTTTTAAAAGTGAATTTTCAAAATGAAATGGTTTTTCCTAAAAATATATATAATGATATTTTAATGATATTCTAATTCATAAACATCAAAAAACCCATTTTGTTACTTATTCTATAATAGAGATATTTTTTAATGATACCATCTACATTCATTCACAGGATGGATTAATATTGTTTCAAAGTGAATGTTATAGAACTTGTTTCTTTTCAATAGATTAATCATGTTTCAAAGATATTTTTAATGAAATTATTTCTCATAAAAATATTAATAACGTTATATAAATAATTATTATTATTTAATTAATTTTATGATACCATAAAAACTTTATATACCTTATTCATTTTTTTTTGTTTTTAGACATTATATATGACGGGTGCACGCAGTTAGTGGTGTGTGAGCCTAATATAGCTTATACAATGGGTGCACCTATATAGAGCTCTAATAAATTGGGTAATGATTATGGTAACCATATAATTTTATTTTAATTCAGATATATGGTTATTATAATTTATTGGTTATGTTAGGATTTTATGATGATGACTTTCCAAGATACCAACATGTTTTTTCTATTCATTATAGTGGTTTATAACGTTTCCTTTGATCCAGATTAATATTACATGGAAAATGATTTTTTATTCATATAATTGTAAATTTTAAAAATAATTATTCTATTTTTCTAATGGATGATACAGGTAATGATGGGTATGAATTATTTTATGATTCGTTGATGCACTCTGATTAGGTCGTCATACTATTATGCACTATTTATTCTGAGTTATGAATATGAATTGTTAAGTATTATGTTTACCCTTACTAAGTATATTATCTCACCCTTATTATGTTCCCCTTCCATTGTGTTATCAATAAATATGTTGAATGAATTATTTTTAGATTTATCTTATATGGATTATGATGATCACTTAATGTGATATAATAGATTTGGGGTTACTTATGAGAAATTATCATTTAAAGACATTAATATTTTTTATGTATGATTTTTTACTAATTTTATTAAACTTTAAATGTAAAAGTTAATTTATAATTTAAGGAATCAAATATTTCATTTCGATATTGTTTGTTTTGGATGTAAAAAATTTGGTCACCTTCATTGGTTTCAAAATAAGAAATAAAATGCCGATTTTTTTATCAATGAAATTGGGAGGGAGGGTTTGAAGTTGTGATACAATTTCAATATTGAAAAATGGATTCCATATTTTTAAATAGGAGGTTACAAATAATTAATGAGGTAAATTTTATTTTTGTTTATTAGGAATAATTACCGTGGTAAAAATGTGTCACAATAGTAATGGGTAAATCAGACTTATTAAGGTAAATATTTTGTGATAACGAAAAATAATTCATATTAAATTTTATTTTTTAAATTTATTTCTTCCGCTATAAAGTTCTATGTGAAATTTTAATGTTTTTGAGCCACCTGAACATGAGAAAGAAATTTATAATATTTAAAATTTTAGAAAAATTAAAAGTCATCCACTCCCCTCACTAATAAATTTTTACTTATTATCCTCTCTTCATCACACCTATTGATAAACTTTTATCTATCAAAATATAATTGAATCCATTATAAAACATCATCTACTTGCCCTAGAGTCTATTTTATCAACAAAATACCAACCAATAAGGCATAAGGTACAATCAAAATATGGTTTTCCAAAGAATAGGTATAACTCTTAATCGAGAAATTTTTTTATTTCTTACTCTACCTCATATAAATATTCTTAATAAATTTTTAGATAATAAAATTTGTATATCCAATATACTTAAATTTTATTATTTTTATTGTAAAACCATTATTCATATTTTTTCCATCCTATGGAGAATGAAAATATAATTTTTGTGTTAGTGTAGATTACCACCTCCACGAAGTGATGTGTTTCATTTTCCATCACCGCATCTCATAGATGTTTATAATGATTAATTTAATTTATATATATAATTTCTTCATGAAATAATTATAATTCAATAAATATAATATATATTCTATTTTCTTACCCATCCATCCATTGTAAAATGATAACATTGTAAGTACGCACGTGTGGATTACCACCTCTATGAAGAGATGTGATTTTTTCCATGTATCCCATTCATTGATGGCTGTAAAATTTTATTTAATGTAATAATATTATTATTATTTTAACACCTTATTATATTATGATATTTTTTCTTCCAAATAAATTTTTTTCACAGCCTGTGATATACACAATCTCATGTCGAAATGATCTTTAATATAGTATATTATTGTAACCAAGCCGTTAAATTGGGGGTATGAATATTACTAACTAAATTAATAAAAATATATGTTTTACACACGTATAAAATAAATTCAATGGTTACCAATAGATTATAAAAAAATAAAATCATTTCAAATTAAAAAATCAGATTTCTAAAGAAACTATTTTTATGGCAGAAATGTTTTTTTATCTTAATATATTAAATTGATAACTATTGGGGAATTATTTTAATCAAATTTTTATATGATATATTCAATAAAAAAATTAACATTCAAATAATATATATCTAGGCATGGGATACAAATAAAACCATTTTATGAATAAAATTATATTTCTTTAAAATTTTGCTCCCATCAGGTTTTACATGGATAATTTAAAATTAAAATTTTTTACTTATAGAAATTGAATCATTAAAAATGTATTCCATATTTCGAATAATTATGATCAAATTTGGTAAATTGGACCCTTTTATTTTTTCCATTATGAATAGTAACCTTATAAAATATTTCTCAGTAATGGTAAAATTAGTAAAATACGGTTAAAACATTAATATAACAATTTAAAATTTATATAACTCTTTTATTTATTCTAATTTATGAGTGTATTCCGAATATTTCCATCCATGTCTCAGATATATGGCCACTTAGTGACATGTTTCTTTGATTATGACCTTTATATTGATTTATGAAAAGAATAAAAATAAAATGGAATTCTATTGAATTTAATAAATATAAATTTATATTATAAGGATAAAAATTGTATAATTTCAGTTATTAATTTTTATTTGAAATTTAAGCTAATTTTTTAATCGTGTAAATTTATTTATAATTTATAGTGGTTAAATATTTAACTTAAATGTGTACTTAACACCAATATAGTATTTATTCAAATTATAGAAAAAATAATTTTAAACATATTTAAAGTAATATAATTTTGATAAAATTTTGTTTTCCCTGAATTTTTTAGACAAATATAGAAAATTACGGATGTTTTAAATGGTTATATTCAAATTAAATATTGTTCTTGATTCCTTTTAAGTCAAATTAAAAGAAGAGTGTCAAAAATGACATTAATGATATTTTTTGAAAATAATATTTTATAAAATTATTTAAGAACATAAAAATTAAAAAATAAGACCAATAGGGTTATAAAATAACAAAAATATCACCCAATGGTAATTTATGATCTATGTTTTACCTTGTATGTAAAATTATAAGCCTTTAATTTTAAAAATTTATAACCACTGTTAAGATTAAAACTTGTTAACCAAGGGATTAAACCAAAAGATATGGTTTAAAATAACACCAAAACCTATATAAATTTAATTGGATGACTATATTTACATATTATATAACTTTTATTTGAATCTACACACATTTCTAAACATTTTTCGTGATAATTACTTAATTATATTTTAATTTTCTTGTGATTCCACGTTAATCATTTCCCTACCTTACAAAAGGACACCCTTTCTCTCTTTTATTAACACCACATTAATCAATATAGATTGAAAAAAACCCTCAAAATACTCTTATAAACAACATTTTCCATGTTATAGAGGCATTATTCTTCCCAATCGACTAACCCTGTGTCTTTAATTGGATATTTAAAGGAGTTCTTTCAAATAAGAGGTAATTTCCTTAAATGATCTCTTTTTTTACTACTTATTTTACCATATATAAATCTATGTTATGTATCATAAAATAATAAATTAACTATATTAAATATACTAAAATTTCATTATTATTATTATAAAACCACCGTTACACACCCTCTTTTACATCAAATGGGAACTAAATATATTGTTCGTGCATACGTAGGGATTACCGTATCCATATAGCGATACAATTCATTTTTCATAAACATCTATTATATATGGGTAATATGATGGGTTTAATATTTATATATCATTTTTTTGAAATAATTATTATCTTTTAATTATAATATCATATATACCTTCTTTAAATTCCAATCTATTAGAAATAATAATGTCACTCATGTGTACGTCCAGACTACCACTTCCATGAAGTGATGTGATTCATTGTTCATTTTTTTACATGGATGGAAATAAAAATGTAATTAATGAATATGTGTAATTTATATGATACTAAAATTATTCTATAAAAGTTTTTTTATTTATCATTTTTCCATTCCACACTTTGAAAAGTGAAAACAATATTCATGCGTACGTATGGCCTACCTATACCATGAATGGTGTAACTAAATTATATATATATAATTTTTATCGATTGTCATAAAAAATTTTATAATAAATATATATGATATTTATATCATTATTGAATTTTTTTATATGATGGAACCCTGATAAATTTAAGGGCACCAAAATTACTGTACCAAAACAGACATGAACAATGAAGTAGTTATCACCCGAATTTGTAATTTTATTAATGAATTATTAATAAATGGGTGATAAAATATTATAATTAAATAATATATAGTATTATATATATTATTATGGTTGTATAATATATTTATAATAAATATATTTCTATTATATAGGAGATTCAGACATATATTATGGATGCTTGGCATGAGTTAAGGGTTTATTTCACAATCTAATCATTATTGAGAATTGTTTATATTTAAGTATCCACTAAGAGAATTGTTATATTTTTTTTATATTAAAATAAATATATTTTATTCTAATCTCAATGTTTTGGTAAATGAAATGTTTTCATATCATTTTCTACTCTTAAGTACTCAAGATATCAAAATAATGTTTTCAAGGAAAACTGATTTTTGTTGTACTCGGTCGGTAATATTTTTTTTAATGTCTATATTTTCCATAAAATGTTTTTAATAATGTTTTTAATATTATCTAATGATTTTTAATTTTTTTTATACATTTTTTAATTTTTAAAATATGGTTTAAAAAGAATATTATTTTCATTTTATAAATGTTCTATTTTTGGCTTTTTACCAAAAATGTAAAAGGAGTATTTGTTTTAACATACACACTATGAAAGGAATTTCCCCCATAATAAATACCTAATAATTTGAAGTTATTTTTACAAGTTTCAATGGGATTTTTTCTAAGAAAATATATCTATAGTATTTGTTAATCTTATTGACTTTATTAATAGATTTAAAGGTGAAAATGGTATTTTCCTCCAAAAAATTTCTTGTGATATTTTTTAAAGTATATTCATCCATATAAGCATAAATTATTTAATCTTATGCTTTAATAAGGATATAAATTAAAAATAATATAAAATATATTTCTCTAGATAGTTTATGATAGGTTTTATTTTGGAAAATATTGACATTTTGTATGCTAGTTCATCCAATATGGAGAATTGTTAATTTTAAGGCATCTTATAATGTTTTATTATTTATTAATATGATGAATTAATTGGACATATTATGTGATTTGTGGGTACAAGATTTATATATCCCCCTATTAATGAGTTGGTCTCATGAGAAAAATATTTTTGGTATTTGGAAGAGTCCTTACCCATTTGTATAGATGTCCTAGCATGAAGACTGGATGATATGTTTAAGATTATCTACATTATACACTCCATTATCATGAAATCAGTTATTGATATCCAAGTTATTATTTGAATAGTTATGATATACTTGGATAGTTTTTAAGGTTACGTGATTATATATATGGAATTATTTTACTATAATTTATTCCTACCATATTTTTTGTTCCTTATTTTTATACCCCTATATGCCAATTGTTACTAGGCATTTGATCTCACCCATATCTTATGTTTAATTTTCCTAGGATCCAAGAAAATTTATTATGATTAATAAACAAGGATACAGTATAGAGAATAATTATGTTCTCAAATAAACTGCTTTACTGTATTTTATATTTTAGAATTTAATGATAGATTTAATTATTTATCTAGTTTTCAAACACTAATAAAAATTTCAATCCATTGGGTTGAGATCGCTTGTATCTATTTACAATGTAATAAAATAAAAATTAATGTTAGGATTCTTGTATAGAGTTATTTTTAATGGTTATTAGAGAATGTTTAGTAGAAACCTTGGGAACTACATTTAGAAAACATTTATTATGAAACATAACCAAATGACTAACTTTTAAGATATGTACTTGTATAGGATAAAATAAAATTGTTATTGTAAAGTGGTTATTGTGTGGTTTTCAAAATTATATATCCATATCAAGATACTATATGTGGACATGGGTTTAGAATAGATTCATTTACATGTTAAAGCCCGGAAAAGAATTTTTTTGGTATATCTTAACTATCTTTATCGTGCACTGTGAGTGTGCCCTTATTATGTGTTTGGTTTGACACTCCTGGGGGGAAATTATTTGGTTAATTAATATTTTATTTATTACCCATTATTTAATATTTGAAAATGTTTTTTATGATTTCAAAATATTCCCAAATAAACTAAATTTATGATTTGGATATTATTTATACATAAATTTTCAATTTATCAAAAGAGTTTCACTAGTTTAAAAATAATACATTATGTTTCATAATTATATGAAAAAAGAAAGTCTGTTATATTGTTTTTAAATAGCTCCAACTTTAAGGAATATAAATTTATCAGTGCACGTAATCTATATGGTTACTTACATCCTTGGAAAGATATTGATGTTAGAGCTAGATCTACAGCTAGAGGTGAACAAATTATAACAATATTCATGTAGTTTACCCAAGATATGACCAATAAACATTCTTGTGTAGAGAAACATGCTAATCCAAAACATAGTGTAACAATGTAAATAGTTTCACCAGATAAACCCCTCCATCATTCAATGGAAACAAAAATACATTTATAGGTGAAAAGTGGATAATTTATTTAGAAATGATATATCATGATTTAGGAAGTAATGAAATTATGAAGTTTGACCTTACAGTTTTTCATGTCAATGAGGAAGCAGATCAATAGTGGTCATTATTTCAAATAAATTAAGGATACACAGGAAATAGATAGCATGGAGAGGAATGAATTTAAGTTAATTTTAATGGAAAAATATTAACCTCATGAACAATGAGTGTATATAGAGAGAAAAATCATGTCTCACTCCGACCTATAATTTATTTTTATTTTATAATATTATTTAACTTTTAATTTTTTTTTGGGGTTCGGGTTGAGTCCCAAATGAAAAACTTTTAAGTTATGTTAAAATGTGTTTGTTTTTCAGCTGATGTCGTGGAGCACACAGGCTCGTAGCATTTTTTGAGTTGACTTTGATAGGCGTACAGACTGGGTGCATTTTGAAAACCCCACGGAGCTCCACCCAGGCTTCACCATGATCCTCTTATCTTCAAAAAATTTAAAATGAATGATCTTTGTAATTTATTGTTTTAGTTAGAATTTTCATGGTTACTAATAATTTTAATTATTATTATTAGAATGAAATGAGTATTTCTATTATTTATATCCTTATCAGTATAATTATTATTATTCTTCTTAGTGTTATTATTAATAAAGATTTATTCAAATTATTATTATTGTAATTGTGGTATTACTATTATTATTATTTCATTATTGTATATGATATTTATATTATTATGGTTATTATTATTATTATTATTATTGTTATTATTATTATTATTATTATTATTTCTATTATGGCCATTTTTATTATTTCTGGTATTTCTGGTTTTATTATTATTACAAATGTTATTATTATTATTATTGTTATAATGTTATTATAATTATTATTACATATTTTTTTAAGTAACCCTAAAAATACCCCCTCCCATTTTCCCCTTACTCCCACTACGCGCAGAACACCTTCACGCTGCACCTTCGGTCTCGCCCCTATCCAGCCGCATCCCCTAGTCTTACGCTTGCCACCCCTCTCCGCAGCCTCTGAGATTGCCTAGACCTCACCCAACTTCTCTCCCCTAAGTGAGTCCCCCCTCGCGACTCCTTCTGGCGACCCCCTATTTCAAGTCACACCCCTCTGTTTCTCTCCTTCCTCATCGCGAGCAGGTCACACTGCCCTCTATGAGCCTCCCTCGACACCGGTCGTGCCTCCCACACCTCTCCATCACAAGCCGTGCACACATTCGCTCTACCTCAAGCTTACCAGCTGGTGAATCTCCCTCCTCCCATGCCATTTTTTTCTTTTTTTCCTTCTTCCCCTTTTGGTATAGAATTTTCATAGTGAGTATGTTGTTTTATCAAAACCTTAAATGAAAGGGGTTGTTTTATTGGGTCGATCCCTCAATTTAGGGTTTGTTTTTATGGCCTAGGGTTTGTTTAAGCTTCCGAAGCATGAGGCTGAGGTGCGAATGAGATCGCACATCAGTCTCAAGAATGTGTTTTTATTCTGCATTGGAATTGAGGTATGAACCCCCTGCGCATCATCTTTAAATTTAGGATTTCACTGAATTCTGATTTTATCGCTACTATTAGTTGTTAATTAGTGATTTAGTGTTTTTTTCATTGTAATTCTTGGTGATATGTGGTGTTTTGGGTTCGGTTTCTTTAATCTTTTAGGGTGAATTGTTAGGAAGTGCACTCTGTTATATTTAATAATTCACTGGTTGGTTTTTCAAGTGATTGGTGATTGTTTTTTTTAAACAAGTATTAATCTTAGAAGTATAAACATGATGTTGAACATGGTAATTGAATTTCCTCGATTGGACCTTTGGGCTACGGTTTCTAAAGTGACATGTATTTGGTTTCAAAATGGATTTTTGACATAAGATGTATTTTTATTAGGTTGTGAAATTAATTTATTCGACTATTAAAGTTGTGTGTTTTTTGATTGGGTATGTTGGGGATTTGTGGTTGGTCTTAAAAATTATTTTGAAGGGGGTTTTGGGTGTGTAAATCTGTGACATACCATTTGAAAATTGTTTTCTAAATTTTGAAGTGGTTTAGTAAATACTGTCAATGGTGCAAGTTGTGATTTGAAAACATGTCGGGGTGGTTCACTCGTGTTGTTTTCTTGTTTGGATTGTTTTAAGTCCGTATCTGTGTGATATTAGTTCTTGTGGGTTTGTTTCAGCACGTTTTCAAGGTAAACCCATGATATTACTTTCATCAGCTTTTTCTTGCTTGTACGCCTGCGTGAGGCATGTCGCGCCATTGTCTTTGGACTGCAAGCTGAGGTAGGTACCCTACTACAACCACCATTAAATTCAGAATTTAATAATTGCTTTATATTTTATTAATTTCAATTAATGAGAAATAATATAAGATAATTAATTTTAAAATGATTATTTGGTGTAAAAAGAGAGGTTTTTTGTATACACAGCACTTGAAATATTTTATTAATGAGCGGACACCCAATACTGAAAGAATACTTGTTTGGATTTTAAACTTAATTCACGGAATTTTAAATGTTATTCTGGTTTATTGATAAATTATTTCTTTTGAAGTGTGATCAAGCGTTTTGGTTCTCTTGATAAATGAGTATTTTCTTTAAAATTGGTGAAGGCCCATTTAGAACTTTAATAAAATAAATTGTTTTGGAAAACTCACTTTGGGTTGACTCATATGTGATATTTGGTGTACGTTGGCTACATGATTTGTGTGGGATGTTTTTACTACTTTATTGACTTTATTGACTCGTCTATTTACTGTTTATTATACGTCTTGACATGGGAACTTGGCATAGTAAGTGAATCATCTGATAATGATTGCTACACTAGTTTAGATTATGCACTGGCTAGTTTCCCCTAGTACAGATGACAATCTTCTAGGGGATTGGGCCCCTCGGTTAGGCCATGTAGGGAAACACCAGGTGTTAGGGTGTTATGACGTCATCGATAGTAGACATGCATTCAGGATGAGTCACATTTATAGTACGTTCTGTATTGTTCAAGAGCTACTAGGTTGGACCCATGTTTTCTTCAGTGTTTATTTTAATGTGTTAGACAATTGAGATTTCTAGTTCGGTTACTGGTCCATGTGTTCCACTTATTTTCCATTGCCACTAGTGTGTGTTTTGTGTTGTGTGTGGTTTTTCCCATTGAATAACAACTGAAATTTTATTTTTTGTATTACTCAAAGAAATGTTTTAAAATGCAAAGCACCTATTCTTTTCAAACGTTAAACTCTTTTTAAATTAAAAAGGGAAATGTATTGTTACTTTTTATATAAATTAAAGTGTGTGTGGAAACCAATATTTTATATAATTTAGCACAAACCTGGAATTGATAAATTCTTTATTTAATGGTCTGTTCATTGGGAATAGTATTATTCAGGCCTACCTACTGAGTTTTAATACTCATGCCTACAGTGTTTTCCTATTTTTAGTATCTGTTTCAGGTTGAATTGAGCTTGTTCGCTATGGGTGAGACTTGGTTGTGGTGTGGAGAGTGACTTTCATTATCATGAGGAGTTTTGGTTGTGGTCAGGTTAGTTTGTTGTTGTTGGTCTCTTTTTTTTATTGTTTAATTACTTTGCATTTTTCTATTTTCATTCTGCTACTTTATTTATTTTATCGGGCTAAATCATTCCCTCTTGCTCTCATTTGATGCCTTGGTGCTTGTCACTAGCCAGGGAGGGCTGGAATGCCTCTCGGTCCATGTCGTGGGCTGGCTCGGGTGACTGATTCAGGGTCGATCTGGGTTGGTTCGTGACAAAATGGTATCAGAGGCAGGTCGGCTCTTGAGTGGACCTTGTTTTTTAGAGTTCCCATCATTATTTGGGGTTGTCATGGTAGAAGGAGTAGAATATTCAGGACTCGAGGAATAAAAATGATAAGGACGTCATGAACCCTTACTTTTTTGGAACCTCGGGTTACCATAGGATGTTCGGGTTATTGGTGTCTTTTAGTTATTTTGAATTTTTTATGTTGGAAAATGAAATGGGAGCCATGAATGTGACCTCTATGAGCTCGTATGGTCTGGAATGCCATGTGGAGTTGGGGAAATTACCCTAGATCTCTCCCTGTGATGGTGGCGTAACTGGCGTATGGCCGCTAACCATACATCCGAGTTACAAATCGCCACTAGTTTCTCCTTGCAGTTTGTCTGGGTCTTCTTTACTTTTAAGAATTGTTTTGAAAAGTTTTGTTTTGGAAATTATGAAAAGATAAAATTGAAATGGAAATGACCATGTTTTGATTTTTTTCTTGGTTTCCTTGTTCCTTAGTGGTCACCCCTACGATGGTTTGATGGATGCCTAAGGTATAACTTCGGGTGGTGTGCCCCTAGTGAATCCTCCAGTTGATCAGCCCATAGACTATTTTCAAGAGTTCAGGAAGTTGAACCCTCCTCTATTTCAGGGAAAAGAAGAGCCACTTGAGGTAGAGGAGTGATTGTAGAAGATTGAGAGGATGTTCAGTTTCATTGGGCTACCTAATTCATTAAAGGTGAAGTTTTCTACCTTTATGCTTGAAGGCCCAACATGGAAATGGTGGAAGTCCATGTCTCAGAATAAGCCTCGGGAAGATCTAACATGGGAGTTTTTCAAGTCATCGTTTATCCAAAAACACTTCTCTTTGTTGACGAAGCTAATGAAGAGGATGAAGTTGTTTTTTCTTCAGTAGGGAGTTGAATCAGTAATGGAATTATATCGATGTTTCATAGACCTAGTTCTGTATGATCAGTGGTTTTTTGCGAATGATCTCGGGAAGGCTCGGCAATTTGTGTTTGGACTCTAACCTGAGCTGTGATCGAAAGTGGAAGAGATCAACCTAACCAGCTTCTTGGATGTTATGGGGAAAGCCTTTTTGGATAAAGGTGGGTTAGAAGGAGGACTTGAGGTGGTGAATCCTATATCTTTGGGAAGAATTGTAGAGGATGGTGATAAAAGGAATGAGAAGCGACCTGATGTTGGTGGTTCTTATAGAGGAATCAAGTGGCCTTCAGACCTTTGGTCTTCTTCTCCACAAGACAATGTTGTGATCTGTCACTAGTGTGGTAGGCAAGATCACAAGAGGCCGATGTGTCCGAGTTCTATGAGACCCTGCCACACCTGTGGACGTTGGGGTCACTTGCAGTGATTCTGCTGCGGTGTTTACAAGAAGTGCACTAAAGCTAGACTTGGCTCGTCGAAGGTCACCTCAGCCCGTCAACCGGAGTAGAGCGATGTTTGGGGTCAAGTTTTAGGTTTTGTCTTTTTAGTGTTTCTTGGGTGTAGTAATCGTATCTTATAGCGTTTTGCAGTGTTTCTTTTCATTTAGTTGTAAGAATGGTTGTTGTTGAACCTCTTTGAAACATTTATTTTATTGGAAGTGTGTTTGGTGAAATTCTAGTTTGTGTGTGTGTTTGGGAATTTCTGAATCCTGACTATGAGGTAAGATATGCTTCAATCATTGGTGCTCCATCCATAGGCCCCGAAGTGATGTTGGCACGTAGTCAGGAGAACCGCAGCGGTGAAGAAGGGCCTTGGGTTAATCTCAGTCCATAGTGTGACATGGTTTATGTTTTTCTGAGGGTGAGATTTTTTTGATGTGATTAAGGTGGTAGTTTTGATGTTCTACCAGTTCGGCCCTTCCTCCCCCCCCCCTCGTGTTGGGGGTTTTTCGTCTGTGCGGAAAGTTTTGAATTTTTGTTAATATCGTCAGTTATTATGGTGGGTAGATCCACAGTGGGTCTCACAATGTTACACCTAATGTAATTTAGAGTTATCCCAATCCTTATGATGGGGACTACATTGGGGCCTCCCCGTGTCAGTATTAGTGTTTCTTTCCATGTATCGTTGGGTGGTAGGCGGTCTCGTGCGGAACCACCTAATCTTGAGTTCATCTTCTTAAGTAAACATTGAAATTGGAGTACACCCAATAGTTTCATTGGACGAAGATTATAGGGATAATTCTCGGAGGTGATTTAAGTTTTTTCATTCCTTGGTTGAAACATATGGTTTGGGTTCTACTCTGTGACAATTAAGGTGACTGTGTTTTAAAGGATGAGTTATCTGTCATGGGTTTTCAGTGTCTGTTTGGATTGATCAACTGGAGGCGCTGAATCTTTTAGGGGAGAGTGACACTTAAAGAGTGTCATCATTGGGTCTTGATCATGTTTTCGCTTTCTGAGGGAAGAAAGGGTTATGGTGGGGAGAATTGTCACACCCCGACCTATATTATTTTTATTTTATAATTTTCATTGAATTTTAAATTTTTTGGGGTTCGGTTTGTGTCTTGGATGAAAAACTTTTGAGTTATGTTAAAAAGTTCGTGTTTTTCAGCTGACGTTGCGGAGCACTCGGGCTGGGCGCATTTTTGAGTTGACGTCGCTGGGCACACGGGCTGGGTGCGTTTTGAAAACCCCGCGCAGCTCCACCCAGGCTTCTCCACGATCCTCCTATCTTCAGAGAATTTAAAATGAATAAACATTTTAATTTATTGTGTTAGTTAGAATTTTCATGGTTACTAATAATTTTAATTATTATTATTAGAATAAAATGTGTATTTCTATTATTTATATCTTTATCAGTATAATTATTATTATTCCTATTAGTGCTATTATTAATAAAGATTTATTACAATTATTATTATTATAATTAAGGTATTATTATTATTATTATTATTTCATTATTGTATATGTTATTTATATTATTATGGTTACAATTATTATTATTATTATTATTATTATTATTTATATTATGGCCATTTTTATTATTTCTTTTATTTATGGAATTATTATTATTATTATTATTATTGTAATAATGTTATTATAATTATTATTATAATTTTTTTAAGTAACCCTAAAACTACCCCCACCCCTCATTTTCCCCTTACTCCCGCTGTGCATAGACCTCCTCCACACTGCACCTACAGTCGCGCCGCCATCCAGCCGCACCCCATGGTCTTCCACTTTCCACCCATCGCCGCAGCCTCCGAGCTCTCCCAGACCTCACCCAGTAGCTCTCCCCTGTGTCGGTCCATCCTCACGACTCCTCCAGGTGACCCCCCCCCCTTTTCCAGCCACACCCCTCCGTTTCTCTCCTTCCCTGTAGCAAGCAGGTCATGCCACCCTCAGCCAGCCTTCCTAGACGTCGGTCGTGCCTCCCACACCTCTCCAGCACGTGCCACTCACACCTCCACTCCTCCTCATTCTTACAAGCCGGTGAATCTTCTTCCTCCCGTGCCTTTTTTTTTCTTTTTTACTTATTCCCCTTTGGTATAAGCTTTTAATAGTGAGTATGTTGTTTTGTAAAAACCGAAAATGCTAGGGGTTTTTATATTGATTTGATCCATCAATTTAGGGTCTGTTTTGATGGAGAAGGGTTTGTTTAAGCTTGCTATGCATGAGGCTGAGGTGCAGATGAGATCACGCACCGGTCTCGGGCATGCATTTTTATTCTACATTAGAATTGAGGTATCAACCCTTTGTGCATCATATTTAAATTTAGGATTTCACTGAATTATTATTTTATCACAACCTTTTTTTGTTTTTTAGTGATTTAGTGTTTTTTTGTTGTCATTCTTGGTGATATGTAGTGTTTTGGGTTAGGTTTCTTTAAGCTTTTGGCAAGAATTGTTAAGTAGTAAACTTTTCTTTATTTAATAATTCACTGGTTGGTTTTGCAAGTAATTGGTGATTCTTTTTTTAACATGTATTGGTCTTAGAAGTATAAACATGATGTTGAACATGGTAATTGAATTTCCTCAAGTGGAACTTTGGGATCTAGTTTCTAATGTGACATGTAAATGGTTTTAAAATGGATTTTTGATGTATGATGTATTTTTATTAGGTTGTGCAATTAGTTTATTCGACTGTACAAGTCATGTGTTTTATGTTCGGGTATGTTGTGGATTTGTGGTTGGTCATAAAAGAGGTTTTTAAGGGGGTTTTTGGGTGTGTAAAGTTGTGAGATACCTTTTAAAAATTGTTTTATAAATTTTGAAGTGGTTTATTAAATAGTTTCAATGGTGTAATTTGTGATTTGAAAACGTGTCGGGGTGGATCTTTTGCGTTTTTTGCTCGTTTGGATTGTTTTAAGTCCGTAATTGTGTGATTTTAGTTATTGTGTGTTTCTTGCAGTGCTTTTTCAAGGTAACCCCGTGATATTGTTATCATCAGCTTGTGCTTGCTTGTACGCCTGCGTGAGGCATGTCGCGCCATTGTGTTTGGACTATGAGCTGAGGTAGGTCCCCCACTGTACTCGCCTTTAAATTCAGAATTTATTAATTGCTTGATATTTTATTAATTTAAATTAATGAGAAATAATATAAGATAATTAATTTTCAAATGATTATTTGGTGTAAAAAGAGTCGTTTATTAAATACACGACACTGAAATATTTTCATGAGGAGCGGACACCCAGTAGTGAAAGAATTCCCTTTCGGATTTTAAACATAATTCATGGAATTTAAAATGTAGTTCTGGTTTATTGATAAATTATTTCTTTTGAAGTGTGAGCAAGAATTTTGGTTCTCTTGAGAAATGAGGATTTTCATTAAAATTGGTGAAGGCCAGTTTGGCACTTTAATAAAATAAATTGTTTTGGAAAACTCACTTTGGGGTGACTCATATGTGATATTTGGTGTACGTTGGCTACATGATTTTTGTGGGATGTTTGTACTACTTGATTGAATTTATTGACTCACCCCTTTTCTATTTATTATACATTTTTACATGGGAACTTGGCATTGTAAGTGAATCTTATGAGAATGATTGCTGCACTAGTTTAGATTATGCACTGGCTAGTGGCCCTTAGTACAGATAACACTCTGTTAGGGGATTGGGCCCCTCGGTTAGGCCATTTAGGGAAATACTGGGTGTTAGGAAAATATGACTTCCTTGAGAGTACGCATGCCTTTAAGATTAGTCACTTATATAGTACGTTCTGGATTGTTCACGAGCTCCTCGGTTCTACCCATGTTTTCTTTAGTGTTTATTTTTATGTGGTGAGAAATTGAAAGGTCAAGTTAGGTTTTTGGCCCATGTATGACACTTCTTTACCATTTCCCTTTTTGTTTGTCATGTGTTGTGTTTGATTTTCCCTTTGACTAACAACTGAAATATGAATTTTTAAATTACTCGTAGAGATGTTTTAAAATTCAAAGCACATGTTCCTTTCAAATAATAAAATCATTTTAAATTAAAAAGGGAAATGTATTGTTACTTGTTTTAGAAATTAAAGTGTGTGTGGAAACCAATATTTTATATAATTTAGTTCAAACATGGTTGTGGTGTGGAGAGTGACGCTCAAGGTCACGAGGAGTTTTGGTCATGGTTAGTTTAGTTTTTTCTTGTTGGCCTCTTTTTTTGTGTTGTTTAATTACTTTGTGTTGTTCTATTTTCGTCCCACTACTTTATTTATTTTATTGGAAGAAATCGATCTCTCTTTATCTCTTTTGATTCCCTAGTTCTTGTCACCATCCCGAGAGGATGGGGAACACCTTTCGGGCCATGTCGCAGGCCGGCTCGGGTGACCGATTAAGGGTCGACCCGGGTTGGTTCGTGATAAATCATAATTCTAAGAAAAGGGGAGGACGAAACGTTTTTTATTAAGAAACTTATTTTTCATTGAAAGAAAGGAATGTTGTAAAATACATTTATATAATATATAGAGAAATGTTAATCATTTCTTTTATGAGATTAAACCAATACTTCAAAGGGAAATTATTTTCCAAACATTATCATCATACGAGTGCATAGTTTCTTGTCCTATAAAGACAAAGAAATAATTATCCATGTTTTATGGATTAAATGGAAAGAAGGAGAATAAGGGGATGTTAGAGATAAAATAGATAATGGGAAGAATAGAAATATGAATTTTTCAACATGTAAGACTTTTGTAAGGACTCATATTGTTATATGTGTCATAAGAAAAGGTGTATTATTCAAGTGTAGAGAAAAAGGAAATCATGTTCATGAATGAAAGGGTAAGGGAGATTCCATCAAATTACTTTGATTTAACTATAATGATATGGTTCACTATTCCAACAAAATTCCACAAATGTTAAGGGAGTTTACGAAAAAATAAGATTATGGGACAAGGTCAAGCTTATGTACTTACTACAGTCAAAGTAGAAGTTCCTAGTGATGTGGTTAAAGGTTAACTTATCAACCACTACAAGATTTCAAATGATTTATTTTATTCTTAGACTACCCATTTTTTATAGCTGAAGAAATTTATAAAGGTATTGAATCCCCACCTCAAAAACTAGATATTTATTTGCTGATAAAACACTTAATGGAATGTTGTTATGTTTTTATGGATAGATAAATGTGATTATAGTTTCAAGTAAATGAAGAGAAGTTCTTTAATCATTTATGTACTTACACTACCCTATAGTGGAGAAGGGATTGTGATATAAAATGATGCATTAAAGAAGGGATTGGGATACATCATTGGGAATAATGATATGAAAATAGCATATTCCTATCACCAAATAAAACTTCTTGAGAAAAATTACCCGACTCATAATTTAGATTTGTAGAAGTAAATTTTTCATTGAAAAAATAGAGGAATTATTTGTATAGTGAAAGGTGTTATATATATAATAATCATAAAATCTTGAAGTATATATTTAAAAATAGAAAGTTTAATATGTTCCAAAGAATATGGTTGGAGTTGATTAAATATTTTAATTTATCAAGACATTACCACCCTAGGAAGGTGAACAAGGTGGTTAATTCTCTGAGTTCATCCTTTATTATGATGGAATGATACGGTTTATAAACCATGTATGTGACTTTTTGGTACTATATTTTAATAGTTAATTGTTGTATAGATCTCATAGTTTATCAGTATTTATTCTTCCTGGAACACTATTACAAATACGCCTTTTATTAGTGCTAAAAATGGCCTTTAACAGCAGTAGAAAAGCATTGTTAATGCTGGTGAAGATAAGGGGGGGTTCCCTTTATCAGAGCTCTAGAAAGTGTTGATAAAGACCCATTTTATCAACGCTAAAAAAAGCGCTGATACAAGGGTCCTTTATGAGTGCTTTCTTTTTGTCACTGATAAAAGACCCATTTTATTAGCGCTTTTTTTAGCATGAATAAAAGTAAAAAAAATTAAAAAAAAAATTAAAAAAAATTAACAAAAATTATGCCAATCAGGGGGGCTTTTATAGCGCTTGAGCCCCCTTTTAACAGCGCTTTTCCAGCCCCTCCAGCACCCGCACGCACCCCCTCCACCCTTTATCAGTGCTAGCCCCCCAAATCCACACCCATGCACGCGCCCCTACCTCCACCAGGTTTTAAACTCGAGACCTCCCCCTGCACGCCTAAGCCCTTACCACTCCTCTATTTTGATTTGTTTTACATTTCATGATATCTCTATTTATATATATATATATATTTAGTTATATTTATTCGTATAGTAATATATATTAATATTAATATATATATATAGTTATATTAATATATATATTTATAGTCATATTAATATATATATTTATAGTTATATGAATATATATATAGTTATATGAATATATATATAGTTAGATTAATATATAGTTATATAAATATTCATATATTTGTATTATAAATAAAATGGATATTAGTTATTATTTAGATAAAGCTAATATATCTTATTTGTAAATACATTTTATTATTTATATTTATAATTAATTTTTTTTGCGTGAATATTAAAAAAAATGTATATATTGTTATATATTTGCTTATAAATAGTAGTGAATTATAAAAAACGATAAAAATTTAAATACATAATATCAATATGAATGTAATAACTTGGAATAAATTCATCCCCCACCAAAAAATCCAATAATACATCTTAAACAAGGCTGAAAATCCACAAAATGTTAAAAAATCGGGGTATCCTGACTAAAAACTCATTTTTGGAGGCCTTTTGGGCCTTTTTTGGGCTCGAAAAATGTGACAGACGATTTTCCATTGTTTTTTGTGAGTAGAGATCGTCGCAAGCTTATATTTGACATGCTGTAGAGCTCAAACGAACACCAGGATCAAATGTTATGGATGTTTGAAGTTCGAGTTGCGTTTTCAACATATTTTGGATCTTTTTTAATTTTTATTTTTATTTGTTAGTCTTCAAATTGTTATTAAATGACTATTACTCCATATAATTAGAAAATTATTTATTAAAAATATTTTTTTAATTGTTTTATAATCCATTTTCACTAAATATATTATATATTAAGTGTATCTGTTTATTTATACTTATCTAAAATACAATTAAAAAATATATATTATATTTATATCAATATAACTATATATATATATATATTTAAATATTAATATATATTTTTTAATGATTTTTTTGGGAAGTAGACCATTTATCAGCACTTTTTTTAAAAGCGCTGATAAAGACCCCCTTTGTCAGTGCTACTAAAATATCACTGATAATGGGGCACCCTTTAACAGTGCTAAAAACGCTGTTAAAGGGGGTACGTTTATCAACGCTAAAAAAAGTGCTGATAAAGGGGTACGTTTATCAGCGCTTTTTTAGTGCTGATAAAGGTACCCCCCCCCCCTTATTAGCTCTTTTTCATTAGCTCTGATAAAGGTTGGAACTGGCCTTGCCCAGTTTTGTGGTAGTGGAAGTATGAAGATATATAGAGATTTGATAGAGTATTTCTGGTGGGATAACGTGAAAGATATATATTTAGAGTTTGTATCTCAGTGCTTAGTATGTAAGCAAGTTAAGTCTGAGATACATAGGTCTAAGAGGATGTTACAACCAAGACCCATACTATAATTTAAATAGGGAAACATCCTTAGGGATATTTTTTATTGGACTCCACAAAACGTCAACAGTCCATAATTCTATTTGGGTTGTGGTTGATCACCATATGAAGTCATCACACTTCATTTCCACTAACAAATATTTCTCTCTTTATCAACTTTCTTGAATATATATTAATGAAGTGGTAAGGATTCATGTAGTACCATATTTCATTGTATCTGATGGGTATATGAGGTTTACCATGAAGTTATTGAAAATTATTTAGTAAGATATGGATACATAGTTGAGTTTCATAAATGATTATCATCCTCATATAGATGGCTATCTTGAGAGAACATTTCAAACTCTAAAATCCATTTTTTGATCTTTATCTATAGATTTTAAAGGTGGTTGGTATCAATACCATTATTTGGTGGGATTTTATTACAAAAATTTCTTTCACTCGAGTACTCAGATGGATCCTTATGAACACATCTATATAAATAATTTTATAACTCCATCATGATGGGATGGAGTTGGTGAAATAAAATTATTGGGACCTGAGTTGGATGAAGAAATGGTGGACAATTTTAGATAAGTAATGGTATCTTAGAGTTGACTAAAATGTTACACAAACAACCATCACATAAAACATGAGTTGTAAGGTTATTATAAGGTATTTATTTGAATTTCTCTAGAGAATAAGTTAATTATATTTTAAAATAGTAAAAACAATTACCTAGCTATAACTACCCCTTTTATATTATTGATCGAGTGGGAATGATATAATATCGTTTGGCACTTCCACTAAATGTCTCTCAATTTTACAATGTGTTTCATGAATCTCTCTAGAGGAAGTACATTACCGATCCTTCACATATACTCAAGTAAAATTTTATACCATTGGATCATGATATATCTTATAAAGAAAAACATTTAGATATTTTATATCATAGAGATAATGGGTTATGGACCAAGACTACTCACTTGGTTAAATGTACCAGGAGGGATCAAAATTTTGAAGAATCTATATTGGAACCCGAGGATGTAATGAAATAGATATATCCTTATTAATTATATCATAGTCAAGTAGTTTCAAGGGAAAATAATTTTAAGGTGTTTATAATGAAAACCCCCAAGATTCAATGATATATTTCTCTATAAATAATTTCTTTCACTAACTTGACATACACAAAACCCAAGTCTAAATGAAAGGTAATATAGTAAGCCTTTATAACCTAGGAATTAAACTAGATGGTATGAAAAGGGATAACTAAATTAGAAAAATTTATGGTTTACACATGTATAAATTATGTTTAAGGGTTATAAATTGATTAGAAATAAAAATAAAATCATTAGAAAGTAAAAGAGATGTTTTTCTAAAGAAACTATTTTTAAGTGTGAAATGTTTTTGTTTCTTAATAAATTAAATTTATAACTATTATTCAATTATTTTAATGAAATTTATATACTCTATGTGGAATAAATTTTTTTAACATTAATCTAATATTTTTCTATGTTTGGGATTCAAAATAAATCTAGTTTTATGATTCAACCCTTTTTCTATAAATTAGATTTCTTCATGTTTTGTGAGATTATTTTAAAATTAATTATTTCCACTTATAGAAATTTAATCATTAAAAATAGATTCCATATTTTAATTAATTTGAATACAATTTGGTAATTATAATCCTTTAATTTTATCTCATTATTAATAGTAATATTTATAAATTTTTCTCACCTCATTAAGGGTGAAAAAAGAAAAATAGTGTTAAAATATTTGGATAAGGATTTAAAAATTCATTAAAAAATTACATTATTCCATATAATGAGTGGATTCCATTCATTTATATAATATTATTGAATATATGTCCACATTTTTCATTTTTCTTTTATTATTACCTTTGTATTAATTTAACATAATAATAAATAATAAATGTCTCTATATTGATATTAATAAATCTAAATACTTTTTATAATTATAAAAATAGGATAAGTTTTGTTTCAAATATTTATTTTAAATTTAAGATAATTTTTTAATCATGGAAATTTATTTTTATTATTTATTGATTAACTAATTAGCTTAAATGATTACGCAATGCCGATATAGTATTTAATCAATTCATTAAAAAATATACTAAATAATATTAAAAATATTAAAAATAATACAATTTAGATGAATTATAATGTTCCATGAATTTTTTAGATAAATATAACATATTAAAGATTTTTGAAAGTTTTTTATTCTAAATTAATGTTTTTTATTGATGTCATTAAAGTCAAATTGAATGAATAGTGTCAAAAAGACATTAATTATATTTTATGAAAATAATATTTTAGTAAAATATTTTTAAATCCTAAAATACGACATATATGGTGATAAATTGTCTAAAATTTCATCCATTTTCCATTTATTTGGTAATTTTAACCTTATAAGTAAAATTATAACTCTTTAATATTATAAGGTCATTACCATAGTTGAGATTAAAATTGGTTAACCAAGGGGTCAAACCAAAATATAAGGTTTAAAATGAAACCAAAACCCATCTAAATTTCATTGGATGGTTATATTTAGATCATAGATTTTTTTTTATTCTATTTCCATATTGAAGAATATTTCTATAGAATGTCATAATTATATTTTAATATTTTTAGTAATTCCAAGTGTGTAATTTCCATACCTTAATTATGGCACTCCATATATATTATATTTACCCCATTTTGATCCATATATCTCTACCAAAACCTACCAAAATATCTTATTAAAATAATTACATATTTTTTAGAGGTTTATTTCTTCCAAAAATACATAACATATGGTTCTTAAGAGGTGATCGAAGCGATTTCTCTTAAAGAAGAGGTAATTTCTTTAACCATCCATTATTTTTTAATGCTTATTTTACCTCCTCTAAATATGTGTTATTTATCATAAAATAATAAATTCAGTATCATAATTATACAGAAATGTTACTATGATTATGAAACCTCTATTATCCATTCTCTATTCTATAAAATTGAATGTGAATGTTTTTCTCGTGCGTATATGTGGATTACCATCTCCTCACAGCGATATAATTCATTTTTCATCGTCGTCATTAATGTATGGGTAATATGATGGGTTTAATATTTATTTATTATATTTATGACATAATTAATCTACTTTAATGATAATATGATATCTAAATTTTTACATTTCAATCCTTTTGAAAAGGATAACATTGCTCGTGTTTACATTTAGACTACAACCACCACAAAGTGATGTGAGTTGTTTTTCATTTATTATCAGAGTGGACGGTAGTAAGGATATAATTGATGAATATATATTTATATGAGATTTATTTTATATAATAATGATTCTATAATGGTCAATTTTTATCTAACTTTCTTTTATTCCATCCTTAAAAGGGAAAATAGCCTCCATGCGTACGTATGGCCTACCATCTCCATGAACAATGCCATTCATTTTTCTACATCTAATTTTTATCAATGATCCTAAATATTTATATAATCAATATATATATGATATATATATATATATCATTTTTAAATTTTTTTATCTGATGGAACCCAGATAAAAGTACAAGGACCAAAGCTACCAAACCATAACATATATGAAAAACGAAGCACACATCATCCAAAATAGTGGTTTTAATAAATAATTTTTAATAAATGGGTGATAAAATGTTGTATGAAAATAGTATATGGTATGATATATTTGATTATGGTTTTATAAAATATTTATAATAAATATATGTTTATTATAAATGAGGTTCGAACACATACAAAGGAAGACATACTTAAGGTAAGGGTTTATTTCACAATCTCATTGTTATTTGGGATTGATTATGTCTAAGAATTTTTTGGGGTAATTATTTTATATTTCTATATTAAAAACACAATATTTCATTATTATATATAAATTTATATAAATTAATATATTTCATTTTGTTTCATCTCTTTAATTACTCAAGTTACAAAAATAAATATTTTTAGGAAATAAGACATTGTTTTTCTACTCGGCCAAGAATAATTTCCTTCCATGTCCATATTTTCCATAAAACTTTTAAAAATAATTATTTACTATTATAGAATTATTTATTAAAGGAATTTTTACTCTTTTTTTACTTTTTACAAAATGGTTTTAAAGGTATATCATTTTCATTTTCCTAATGAGGTACTTTTGACTTTTATCTGAATATAGGAATGGAATATTTTTTAATGTACACAGCTTAAGTGTAATTTCCCAAAACTATGACCATCCAAGAAATTAAATATTAATTTAATATTATTTAACAATTTATTTAAAAGAAAATTTTTTTCTTAACATTTGGGAAATTTATTTATTTAAAATAATTGCTTTCAATGTGAAAATGAAATTTTCTACTATTTTATTGTATTTTCAACTATGTAGGTATCCTTTATTGAATATTATAATTTAATGAGCATATAATTTAATAATTTCAACAATTATATTTCTTTTTTTTATCAGTTTTATTGGGAAAATTCTTTACATTCAATAAGTTATTTCTTCCAGTAAAAACATTTATTTATTTTTAACGAATGTTGATTATGTTTTATTATTTATTAATATGATGAATGAAATGAACATATTATGTTATGGGTGGGGAATATAATTACATATTCCATTTATGTATAAATATTAACCATGATAAAAAATAGTTTGGGAATTTTTCTAGGGTCTTACCCATTTATTTAATTGTCTTGCCCCGAGGTCTTGATAGTATATTTAATATGTTCACCACTATTCATTCCATCATTATTAAATCAGTTATTAATATTCATGTTATTATTTTAATTGTTATTATATCCATAAATAAATTTAAATATATAGTGATGATTCATAATTATTGATTTTACTATCATATATTCATGCTATATTATTCGTTCCATATTTAGCTTCCATTGTTTTCAGACCCTTACTAAGCTTCTGAGATCACCCCATAATTTTCATTCCATTTCCCATTATTATAGGGAGTTAACAGTGATTTTTTATAAAGGATATTCCAGGTATAATAATGATATTATTAAATAAAATGAAATGTTTTATTTTGTTTTTTCAAATGTAATGTGAGATTCCGGTATGTACCTAGTTTTCTAGGACTACTAAACTATTTGGTCCTTAGGGATGTGATCTCTTGTATCTAGTAGCAATATAATAAAGTAACCTCCTTCATTGGGATTATAAGGTTGGGGTCCTCATAATTATATCATGATTAATATTTTTGATATGATGTAACAGTGGCCCCATTGACCATGTCAGCCTATTGAAGTTGTTTTCGGATTATGTACTGAACATCATCCAAACTTCTAACATGAATATAACTGATTTGATAATTGTATTAGGTATTGTAATAAATAAAATAAAATGGATAGTAATAATTGTATTGAACTTAAAAATGTTATTAATCATGTATAAAAATAATAAAATTTTATAATACATGATTTATAGTATGTACATGGTGAGTCAGGATCAAGGTAAGGAATTTTTCTTTAAAAAAATGTTTTAAATGTTTTAATGTTTTTATTATATTTTTTTGCATATCCACAATCTTTAAAATATTTCAGGTATATTATTATTCCTCTTAAATGTATTTTTAAACAAAATTTAAACCATCAATAACTTTTTTGAAGGTTTCGAAATGATTTCCTTAATTTTTTTAAAGTGGTAAATTTTTAAAAAATATACAAAAGTTTGAAAGGAATCTTTTTTTAACATATACTGTCTTACTAGAATTTTCTATCATCATGATTATTATTATTTAATAATATTCCTATTAAAATTTTCAAATTTTTTTAAAAGAATATCCTATTTTTCATTATTTTGGAATTTTGTTTAAATAATTTTCCATCAAAATGTATTTTTATCCTTATTTTTATATAAATCCCAAAAGTGCTTTTGTATATGTGTAAATTAAATAATTTATAAGATTTTATAATGTAATTGAAATATTATATGTGTTTTATGTATCCTATATTCCCTTTAAATTCATCATGATAATTTTTATGGAAGATATATCCCTCAAATTCATTAGGTAATGATTGTATTATTTAAAGAGTTATGTTAGAATTTAATGAATATGTTATTCCATTAGTAAGATTTCTTGAAAAAGATATTTTAAGAGTTTTATAAAGATGATTTCATATGGTACCAACATTAATTTTCTATTATTTAAAATTATTTTTCATAGAATTATTTTTATTTCATAAAATAATCAAATGATCATACATTTAAAGGATGTTGTATTCTCCTTTTAAGGATGAAAAGAATGTTTTTACAGAAAATGTTTCCATGGGTAGTCATTTTTTACCACAAATCATCATAATTATTATTTTTCATCCATATTTAATATGATCTGATTTGTGAAAATATTGATGAAATGAATTGTTTTTTAGGAGTAAAAAAAGGAATACTTTATATCAATATTTATTATATAATAAGGGATTACAAGATTTTTGAAATGGAATAATCGGTTTATTTATTTTTGTGTCCACTAATGTGTTTTTTTGCTCATCCCAATATTTAAAATATTATTTATATGGCTTAAGAATTAGTAGGAACAATATCATGATATAAATTTCCACTATATGGATTCAAAATTAAATATGTGAACATTTAATTATCAAACAGGAGCTTAAATATGAGTTTTCTATTTTTATTGAACAATTTTATATTCACTGGAAATATAAATTTTTATTGTAAGGGTTTTATATGAATTTTTTTTTCTTAATTCTCTAAAAAAATACAATAAAAACCCTTGATATTAAAGGAAGTGAAACCCTTATTTTTAAATCATGTAATTATGGGTTGTTAAATTTATGGGGTGTCTTACTATAAGTCTTTGTTTATCGATAAAAATGTGTGACATACACATGTTTTTTAATACCCATGATTCATAGTTAGTAAAATTGAACTCCAATGAATTAAAATTCATATTCTCAAAAAACTTATCTTTTAGAAAACTTCTCATCCTTGGATTTCATTCTAAAATTATCTTATAGGTCAAACCTATAAGGGATCTCAGAATGATTATCATGGTATAAGAAATAATCTACAAAAAAATACATATCTATGGGTGAATATCATGATTATATGTTACTATTATGGAATTCAAATTACTATACTCCAACTATAAATGATTTCCCCATTCATCATGTCTATTTAGTGATCCAATACCAATATTTCACTAAGTAATGAGTATTTTTTTATTCATTTTACCACAAATATATATAAAATAAGAATCATCACATTCATAATATTTATGATTCTCAGATTTTTGAGTAGGAATATTTTTTCCCATATTTATCCTAAAGAAAAACTAAAAGTTATTACTCTTCTATCATAACTCTTAAGTTTTCCCTATTAAGTGTCACCAAAATCTCACAATGGGATTTTTTACTAAACCTTTAGGGTTATCCATTTCTATTTTTACTTACAGAATATTATCCATGGGGACCCTACATTGGTAGATTCTACCTGGTTGAATGATCATGGTCTTAACATGTGTTTCATTGGAAGATATAACACACTTAGTATATTAATTGTTTCATCAAAATTGTCACTATTTTTATATAAATCATATTAATATTTTCATCTCACAAAACCAATATTATATCAGGTTCATTTTATTAATCTTATTGATGCTTGATTCTAATTTTTTTTGTTTTGTAATCCCTATTAAATCCACAAAATTATCGTGTTAAAATCACATTAATGTGTAACATTGTACAAAACAAAAAAAAATTGAATATCCAAAAATATAATCCAAACATATGCATACATTTTTGAAATAATCTCATGAATAATTTTTATAAACTATCATTGTAAAGAAATAGGGTTATATGATATTGGAAATATACACATGAGAAATTTTAGACTGCTAGATAGGTATCCTCTCACCTTTCTAGAATAAGTAGAAAGCATCTAGACCAATGGGTAATCTGACCTTAATTACATCTCCATGAGGATACTTTACTCGAGTGAGAATTTAATTCATGATATCTCTAAATCCTAATATTCAAAAACTCTATTAATCAATAATTTTCAATATTGTAAGTCAAAAAACTTAGGTCTATGTAGATAAGAACATAATATAATGATATTGAAACTAGTATGTAATATTGGGATCTATCTCCAATAATAAATCATTCACAAAAAAATAAAATGTAATATAAATAATTTATTTACATTTTATAAACATGAATATTATTGAGAAATAAATAAATAATAAACTCGTTTTTTATTTTTTAAAACATTAAAAATAATTATAAAATTTCCATATTTAATTTATGTATCAAAAATTTCATCTTATAATTCCTAACACATATAATTTATTAGAATATTATTTGTCTATAACTAAAAAAATCAAAAAAAAAACATTTTTTAGGCATGTCATATTTTATGATTGGTAATTTTGTTATCAATCATAATATAAAATTAATATTGGATATATGTAGTCTATGAACCAATCATAATCAATGATATAACATCATTAATATGTTATAATTGATTCATTTAATATGAATGTATCTATTATAGAACATATATCATATTTTATAATAGATCTATTATAATATTTATTCTAAAATTCCCTGTTTTCACCCAAACCCAAATACAAGAAAAATATTATGATATCATATATCATTTGATATAAGATTTAACAATTCCTTGGGTTTTTTATATATTATAATTTATGATATCATCTAGTCGTATGTTGGGATTCACTAATGTATAAGAAATATAACATTTCTTATTTTAGGATATAGTCTGAAGGTTTTATGATATTAAAAAATTGAAAAAATCATATAATAACACCTTAAATCCTTGAAGAACATGAATTTTATACCACTAATAGGTTTTAGGGGATAATCTCATGTTCATAAAAAGTTTAAGAAAACCCATTTGTGGAATATTATATCTTCAAGAAATCAAAATTCATAGAATTATAAAGAACCCAGCATTCCAAAAATTCATGTGCAGTAGCCTTCATCCCAATGTGGAATGCATTACAAAAATTAAAGGATCAATAAACATATTCATCCCTTTTCCAAGGAGATTACATTGGTCTTAGGATCCATGATCATATCTTGAGTACCTGCAATCACCAAATAATTTCTAGTGCATTCACTTAGTGAAAAAATTGAGATCAAAGAGGAATATATGGGTAATTCTTGAGACCTAACTATAGTAAGTAAAAACCACATCCCAAAACTATTACATTATGTGCACTAAAAAATCTATACTTGAATTTATTTAAAATTTTAATTTTAATTTTAATTTGACCAAAGAAAATTCATTTTTTTATTTGCAATATCAAGATCAGATTAAGATTTTTTTGGGATTTTTTTGAAATTGATTTTTTTGTTAATAGTGAAAAAACATATTTTTACCAAAATAATGAATTTTGAGACTTATAATGAAGACCTATAATTTTCTATAACGTCTTAATTTGTCAAAAATATATTTATTTTGAAATATATAAATTTTAAAAGTACAATATTAAATTTAGAAAACCTATGATTAGTAGTTTATTGACATTATTCTTTTAATTAATTATTATTTTTGTTAAGTATAGTTTTTTTTACTTTCATATATATATAAATTTTATAATAAACCAATTTAAATTTTAAAAATAGAATAAATTGATAATCTTATCCTAAAAAAATTAATCATAGATATACTCTTTTTCTAAAAATGGGTTCTTTCGCATTACATGCCATAATTTAAAATTTATTTTTATTGAATATAAAAAAATGTATGAAAAATGTATTTAATATTTTAAATCAGTAGTTATAAATTATTTAATAATTTTCATTTTATTTTTAATCATAAAAAAAATATTTACAAAGGTAAAAATCAAATATCATAGTAAAACATAAAATGGTAAAAGTAATTAATCTATGTTTAAAGTGATTGAAACATGATAGAAACATGTTTATAAGTGATTTTTTTGATATATTATATAACTTATATCATCCAAAATTCAATTAGTATCTTTTTTTCGATCCACGTGACAAGTGAAACATGTCCCCACTTTATATTAAGTTGGAATACTTATAAAAATTTCATTTTTAACACTTATAAAAGGGTCTTTTCACTACCCCTTCAGTACTGATCTAAAAAACGTGTTTTGTATTGTAAATATTCCTTTATTACTTCCAATAGAATCATATTACACCATTTTAGGCTTCCAGATACAATATATTATCCTAATCCCTCCTTTTATAAAAATTCCGCTAAGGGAAAGCATAATCCCCCGATGTGAGTACTAATTTTCCCTAATTATTTTTATATTATATATTACTAGTCTTAATATATTTTGATCATTCCTATATAATCATATCATTATTTTTTATACTGAATTTTATTATGATAATGAAATAACTATTAACTATATCACCCATTTTACCTTCAGGAAAACAAAAATGGCATTCATGTGGGTGTGTAGAGTACCGACTCCACCAAGTATTGTGTTTCGTTTTACTTAACCAAATTACATGGATGGTATTATTTTTGAATTTAGTAAATAATTATGATATCTATAACCAAATTTTTTATATTCTTAATTAATAAAATATATAATAAATTTCGCTTATTCTATGTAAAATTAAATCACCAAATGTGTATACTTGTAGACCACAGCCTCTATAGAATGCTTGATTTCTATTTTTATTTTCATCACCACCTTTCATGGATTGTTATGATAATGTTTTTAATTTATAAATAATATTTTATGAAATTATTAATGCTATTTATATACAAATTGGAAGAACTATTAACAATATTATCAATAAACAACTATGGTAAATTCCACAATCCAAAATATCATTATAAGAGAAAAAAATGATTTCTTCATACTATGTAATAACTTTATTTTGGTTACATTATTATATTAATTATTTCCAATTATGATATATCACACTAATAAAAAATTAATAAGTTCATTATTCTTATTTTATAATGATATTACAACTAAATCACTTCATAATCATCCATTAATTATTGAATGTTTTTGTTTGGGTTGGTTTAACCACAAACTAGAACAAATATAATAATTTATAACATGGATGACTATGGGAATAAAATTTATTTTAGTATATGAAATTGAAAAATAATTAATTATTAAATTTCATTTTTTGGAAGGTATCATTAATATTAAACTCATTGGTTAAGATAATGATGTCCCTTTTTTAAAAATATCATTGAAACATGCCCATCATTGATTTCATCTTTAAGGATCATAAAAACACCCCTATAATTAAGTTTTAACTTTATAAAGAGCTATAAATAATACATTATAGTACCTTTTATGTTATGGTAATGATTAAAATTGGGAGAATAATGAATAAAAATACCTCCATTGTGAAACTAGTTCAAAATGATCATGATTATTGATACCATATATTGAAAATAAAAAATAACTAACTAATATACATGTATATAATAATAATGAATTATTATAAAATGGTTATAAGTATTAATAAGGTTACAAAATAGGTATTTTATATAATTATTTTTGTTATATTTAAGTCAGAACAGATTAGGATTAGTGTGCATAAAAGTAAGTATTCATTATCCCAAATATCAATTTATGGAGACATGATTACATTTTACAAGTTGTTTTATATTGTACGGTATACTTTCTACCCATGTGATATTTTATATCATGATTCACTCATTAATCATGGTATTTAATATCATATTTATAATTATATATTTTATATTATTTCTATTTAGATGATACCTATGTTGATATAATTCCCAAAAATAAAAAATTTTGGAATGTAAAGTGCATATGGTTTTCCTAGAAATTTTGTCCATGTATAGATTATAAAATGTGGTTGTGGTTGGGGAATATATTCTAAAATGGGTAATAACCATAAAAAATTATGTCTGGTATCAACTCAATATGCACTTGATGCGTGATGAGTGGTTTTAAGACTGTACACATTGTGAGACACTCTCCAATGGGTATGCTTCAGAAAATTCACGGGATCATTACAAAACATAATAATGGATTTTCGAACCATTTCATTGGTATCCATCCTTTTAAAACTACCTATCTGAATTACAGTCTTCTATTTATAACCAGCCACTTTGAAAGTAGTCAATACACCTCTTTATATTTATTTATATGAACTTAGTTATTCCAATTACATTAGGAATACCCCAAATTTTCACTATTGATTTTTGAGATCGTTTGTTAAATATATATATCATTACATATTATGGAGACATATTGTTTTCATATTTATATCATACAAATAGTTATTATTATATTTATCCATGATTAAATAATATGTTCCTTATGGAATGCAATGAAATTATTTATTAAATCATACGATGAATTCATTGGTCATAATTAGAGATGGGTGGGGACAAAATATATATCCAATTGACGTATTAGTTACTATCATGAGATAAAATAACTAGGGTTTGAACATATACCATACCCATTTATCTAATATTTCATGGAATATGGAATCGAGGATATTTTTATTTTGTCCAAAATTATTCATTCCATCAATATGAGATCAAAAATTATTACTCATATTTTTATTTATTTTCATAGATATATAATTCCCTCAAGTTAAATTGATTATGGAATTATTTTGATCATCTACTAAATTTTCCATAATATTTATGTCATGCTTATGTTATGGTATCCTCTTTTGTATGCTACTCCTTACTGAGCATCAAATATCATCCTTATTTCATTTTTCATACTATAGGTAACCTAAAAGAGAACCATGTGTAATTTTCAATGATCATATAGAATATATAATAATGTTCTTAATATATTATTTTATTTTTCTTTATGTTCTCAAGTGTAATGTAAAAAAAGAGGTACATATCTAGTCTTCCAAGACTACTAATTTTTTGGATCCTTTGAGAACTCTTTTATTTTGTACCAATAAAGTAAAATAACAATCAGATTTGTGTTTTTGATATTTTGGTTCTTAGATTTTATATCAGATGAAGTTTAGTAGAAATCTTGGGTAGTACATTTAGAGGAACCTAGACAAAGATCACAATTATTAATAAATACCTTTTTGATATTAAGAAATGTTTTCTCTAAAAACCTTATAGGAATTTTATTTGAAAATTAAATTTCATGTTCTAATTATATTTATGTCATTTTATATAGATGGAGACTAATGGAAGGAATATGAACTGTATAAAAACCTTTATTTGGTGTATATATGTTATTTTGTAGAAAGTCAATGAAGCCATATTTGAAGCTGATCTGATCACATCCATTTTAATGTAGTCAACCCAATTCATGATAAATAACCTCATATTTAAAGAGAAACCTTAAAATATAAAATCTGGTATAACTATATTAATGTACTTAATATAATAAAAAACCTAAACTATTCAATGGAATTACTAATCCATTAGTAGCTGCGGAATATATCTTTTCTATAAAAATATATTTATCTTTATTTGGGAATTAGTGAAGGGAAATGGTTTTTAATATGGTATATCATCTGAAGGAAGATTCAGATCAATGGTGGAAACTAATTCCGCCCACTAAAGAGGAAACAAAGGGAGATCATAAGTAATGGAAATATTTTAAAGGTATGTTCTATGAAAAATAAATTCCTCGTGAGAAAAGGGAAGAAATCGAATGGAAATTCCCACATCTCGAATATAATGAGGAGAAAAATATTGTTTATTATGAGGATAATATTACAAGTTTAGCTATAAATGTTACAGACTATGTACAAATACTAGAAAAAATATTTAGTGTTTTATTGATGGGATAAAGTCATGCCTTAAAAGGATATTATTCTCTCAAAAAATTTCATCATATGAGGATATAGTCTCAAGTACTATTAAGATAAATAAATAGTTCTCCAAAATTTATATATTCAAATAAATTCTATAAAAAAGAGGTATACTGACCACCATTGAAATAAAAGTAAATAAAAGGGGAATAAAAGAAGATTAGAATTTATGACATGTAATAACTTTGGAAATAAACACTTGGAGCCTTTCTTTAAGGGAATGGGTATTTTTTTTAAGTGTGGATAAAAAGGCTATCAAGCCCACAAATGAAAAGGAAAGGAATTTTTTTTTTGATTATTAATTATTTAACTTGTATAATGATTGGGAACTATGAAAACCAATTTCCCAAACAAAATTTTAATTTAGCTAAAAAGGTTGAGGGAGAAATGTTGAGATTATTTCATCACTACAGATGAGATTAAAGTACCAAATGTTGTCATAGAAGGTATATGGATCCTAAACTCGATGTTATACAAAAAAATATTTGATTTCCTATCTATAAACTCCATTATATCATACAGGTTCTCTAAGAACATTGAAATATCCTCTAATACTATAAGAAATGATTTTTTTAGTTAAAACAGCTAACGGGATTATTATTTCAATTAATGTAAACTGAGAAGTCTCTAATAAGATGAATAGATATTCCCAAGTATTAAACTTGATTATTAAAACTATGGATTTTTTTCTTAATCCTTAGTATATATTGGATCACAATGTAAAATGAAATAATTTATTTTCAAGAAAAATATATTATTTTTTTAAGGGGATATAGAATCCTTTTTTCTCAAGGGTGTGAATTTACCTCTGGATTATTTTCTAGACCCACCTATAATAGATCACATTAATTAAATTATGGTAGAATAGGAAGATAAAAGTATCTATATGGATTCTAATGACATCTTAAAGATCGTGGAAGCACCCATGTACAAATATATAATGATGTTAATCCTGAGGAATTACATGATTATCCACTTGAGTGTGTAGTTTTATTTTCTATTAAAATCATTCGTCATATAAGACCCATATCTAAAACTCTATATATATTTGAAACATTAGATTTGGTAGAGTTAAAAACCCACTATAAGAGTAGTGTAATAAAATATTTCTATTCCCTAGTATTTAAAAATGGGGGCCCCTATTTTATTCATGAAAAAAACAATGGTTCTATGATATTTTTCATCAATTATAGTGAGATAAATTCAATTACTATAAAGATACGTATCTTTTACCATAAATCAATCACTTATATAATCAGCTTAAAGGAGCTCAATATTTTTCAAAGGTCAACATTTTTTATGGCTATCATTAGTTAACAGTGAAGAAAGAGGATATTACAAAGATGGAATTTCATATAAAATATGGACATTATGGTTTTATAGTAATTACTTTAGAATATCATAATACACATTTTGAATTTATACATATAATGAATAGAGTATTCAAGGACGATATTGATACATTTTTTATGGTGTCAATTGATTCTATCTTGATATACTCAAAAATCTATGAAGAGTGTGATAAAAATTATTTAATAATTAATGAGACCCTCTTAAAAAATAATTATATGGGAAATTGAGTAAGTGTGAATTTTAGTTCTATTATTTTTCTTTTATAATACATATTGTCTCCAAAGATAGAATATATTTTGATCCATAAAAAATAATGAAAGTAAAATAATGGCATACACCAGTTAATATAACAGAGATAAAAAGTTTTCTTAGAATAGAGGGTTAATCTCAATGGTTTGTTCAAAAAAATCTTTATTGGAAAACCTGTAAATGAAATTGACACATAAATGGGTTAGATTCTCATGGTCCAATGAATTTGAATATAGTTTTGAAGTGAAAAGGGGGATATTGATTAATTTACCCATATTGACTATATTATTTGAAATGAAATGATCATTAATATATAGTGATGTGTTAAATAAAATACTAGGTTGTTTCATTAGGAATAATGATTTTTTATTTTCTTATGTATTAATTAAGTTGAATGTATATGAAAAAAACTATCTAAATAATGACCTTGATTTAAAATCAGTAATATATTCCTTGAAGATATAGTGTAATGATATATATGGAGAATGATGTGACATATATACGGACTACAAAAGATTAAAGTATATTTCATCTCAGAACGAGCTCAACATGAGTCAAAGAACATGTTTGGATTTGATCAAGGACTATTATTACTCAAAAAGATACCACTCTTAGAAGGAAAACAATGTGGTTGACGCATTGAGTAAGAGAGACCATGGAGTTCTAACCATGATAAAGATTAATAAAGATCTTATATTATGTTGTCTAGTAAAGATGGATAAGGTAATTTTTAAGAATTGGGATCCATCATTCATTTTCTATGGAATTTTTGAACCATATTTACTTGAAAGGATTGAAATACCTCCAGATGATGAGAATAATTTACAAAATATGACTAATGTATAAAATGATGGGAAATTAAAAGACTTTATCTATAAATATGGATTTTTGATGTTTAGAAAGAGGTTATCTGTTCCACCACACCTAAATTGAAGAGGCATATATTAAATGAAGCACCTAGATCAAATTTATCAATACAACCTGGTAACATTAAAATATATATGTTTTTAAGAGAAAACTTCTGGTGAGATGGTATGAAGAGAAAAATTATATATTATATACCTAAATGAATAGTATTATAGTAAATAAATCATGAAATAAAACGTCCTAATGGTTTTATGAAACCTATACCAATATCTATAAGGAAGTGGTATAATATTATAGTGGACTTTTTCACCAGACATGAAAAAACTATAAGGATGAATGATGTTATATGGCTCATCAATGATTTCTTAACAAATATGCCCATTTATTCAAAGTATGGTAGGACTTATCCCTTGGTTTCCATTAATAACTTGATATTAATGAATTCATGATGATTCATGGGGAACATTAATCAATTTCATCTGATCATGACCCTCAGTTCACATAGAAATTCTAGAAGAGACTTCTAAAGGCACTCAACATGGAGGTATATTTAAGCACCACCAACCATCCACAAACTGATAATAAATTTGAAAGGACTATCTATAAACTATAATTTATATTGATATTATGTTTTATTGACTTCCACGGAGTATGAAATTAGTAGTTAACTTTATTGAAATTTTCATACAATAGCAGTTTCCATTTGATAATCCAGATGGCACTTTATGTGGCATTGTTTGGGAAATTATTTCATACACCAAATTATTGTGAGGAATTAGGATAAATAAATATATTAGGATAATAAGTTATTAAGGATAAAACTATAAAAATTATTTACTATCTAGGATAATATGACATCATCTAAAAATAAACAAAAGAGTTATAATGATAATCAAATAAATGGCTTAGTATTTTAAGTATGGGATCTTGAATTATTCAATGTTTCACCATTTAATGGAGTTATAATATTTGGTAAAATGGTATTTTTAATACATATGTACATTTATCCATTATAATTTATAGATAGAATTGGAATTGTATATTACTAATTGGTTATGACGTCAAACCTTCATAAAGTACATAATGATTTCCGTGTTTCTTTATTTAGGAAATACATATTGGATCCAACACATATAACCACATCTAATTGAATAGATTCAAAACCTTATTTACTTATAATTAATATCATTTTATAATTCTTCATTCTAGAGAGTTAGTGTTTTGGAATTAGAAAACTCAGCTAGTTAAATTTCTTTGGTGAAATCAAAAACTAAAAAGGTGACATGGGATCCTAGAGAAGCTATGAGAAATGAATACCCGAAATTGTTTAGTACCTAACATGTATCTCATGTTAAGGATGAACTTGTTTAAGGTGAGGATTATGTAAAACCTGAGACCCTACTATTGAATATAAGCACTATATCACAAAACTATTGCATAATATGCATTCTAAAGAACCTTTATTCATAAATTTATTTAGAAGAAAAATTTTAATTTTAATTTTAAGAAATTAACTTCATTTATTATTATTTCTAATATAAATATTATCCTAATATGAAGTTTAGGTACTTTTATAAAATAATTGACTTTTAGATGAATAGTGAAAATAGATTTTTTACCTAAAATGTGAATTTTATGTCTTTATAAGAAACACCTAGAAGTGTACAAAATATTTTAATTTGTAAAATATAAATCTAATATGTAAAAATAAACATTTTATAAATACTATGTTTAATTTATAAAATATATTACTAAAATTTTAAGGAATAAAATAATATTTTTCAATATAATCAATTTATTCATTTTCATTTAATTAATTAATATTTTAGTAAAATTTGGAATTTTATTTATTTAAAATACACATAAATTTTATCATAAACTAATTTATATAATTAAAATAAAACACATTTCTAATCTTATCCAACACGTAAATTTTAAGACTTAAATACAATTTTTAATGGGTTTTTATGCATTGCACGCACTAATGTTAGAATTTATTTTTCATTAAAATATAAATTTTTTTCTTATAAAATATATTTAATATTAATATATATTAGGTAAAAAATTTAATATGGTATATTTTTTTTTATGAATAAAATTTTATTACTTTGGTAAAAACATCTTACCATGGGAAAACTGAAAATATTAAAAGTCATAAATCTTGGGGTAAAGGTTTTGAAACATGTTAAAAACATGTTTATAATTTATTTTTTGTGATATTATAGACCTTATATCATCTCCACTCAATTATTGTACCTTTTTGGAGCAACATGACATGTGAAACTTGTTCCCTCTTTATATTATGTTGATATATTATTGAAAAAATTAATTCTCACCAGTTATAAAAGGGGCCTCTCACCACTAATTCAATTCCACTTAAAAATAATTTTAATCTTTAAAATATTTCCTTAATATTTACCATATAATTCTATTTCACCCTATATATCTTTATTCAAAAGTTATTAGCTTAATCTATTACTTTCTAAAGAGTCCTCCGTGGGAAATCCCAATACCTCAATGTGAGTTCTCATTTCCACTAATTTATTTTATTTTCTATAATAATTTTATTAATATTTTTTAATCATTAAACTATAATAAATTATTTTTTATAATGAATTTTATTATTCTAATTTAAAAACTATTTACCACTTTTCCCCTTTTTCTTTATATAAAAAATTGACATTCGTTTTTGTGTGTGTGTGTGTGTGAACTTCCACCTCCAAAAATAATAATGTTTTTTCCACTAACAAACTAACATGAATAGTCTTAATTTTTATTTATTAAATTATTAATATATTTATAATATATTTTATATTCTTAAATTATAATACATATTATATATTTCTCTCGTTTTATGGAAAATGAAATCATCAAACATGCATACATACAGACTATTGGCTTCATGGACTTATTGATTTATGTTTTTACTTTAATAAAAGCCTTTAATTATTAGTCATGAGAATTGTATTAATAGATAAATATTAGTTGATTTAAATAATTAAGGTTCTATAAAGTAAAATTTTATATCTTGTTAACAATATGAGCAATAAACAACAATGGTATATTAAGTCGTTCGAAAGAGCATTCTAATAGAAAAAATGACTTCTTCATACTATGTAATAACTTCATTTAGGTTATATTATGATTATAATTTATCAAAATTATGATTTAATACATTAATAAACACTAAATAAAATTATTATGAGTATTTTATAATGATATTACAACTAAATATCTTCATAATCATCCATTAATTATGGTATATTGATATTTGGGTCAATTTAATAGCAAAATTGAACAATGATATAAATTTATATCATGGATGACTATAAGAATTTTATTTCAAGAAATATATGATATAAATAAGTAAATAATAATTTTAGTTTAGTTTTTTATGTTAAAATTTATATTTAACTCATTATTTAAGATGCCAATGTCTATTTGTGAAAATTCACAAAAACATGCTCATCATTGATTTTGTCTTTAAGGATTGTAGTAAAAATTATCATAGAATGAAATTATAACATTATAAAAAATTATAAAGAATATATTTAAATACCTTGAATGATATGGTAATGATTAACTTTTATATAAGAATTAAAAAAACATAGTTATTATAAAACTAGTTCAGAATGATCATGATTTCTCACACCTGATATTTAAGATAGATAACAAATAACTAATATAAATATTGAGAATAATTATAAATGAATATGAAAAAATGTTATACGTATGAATAAGGGTCTAAAATAGGTAATTAGTATATTTATATTTTTTATATAGTATGTTAGAACACATTCTTCTTAGTGGGTATAAAGATAAGTATTCTTTATCTCAAATTTAAATTTCACGGTATATGATTATGTTATGCACCAAGATTAATAATTCATGGTGTACTTACTAAACATTTGATATTTTATATCATTATTACCTCATTATTAATGGTATTTAATATTCTATTTTAAATTATATCTATCTAGGTATATTGATTAAGATGATACTTAAGTTGTCATAATGCTTAAAAATGTAAATTTTTTTAAAGTAATGTGTTTGTGGTTTTCCTAGAAATTACAACTCTATATATATACTAGAAATTTTATTTGGTTTTGGAATATATTAATCTATGATTAATCACCCTGAAAATTCTATTTGAGTATAAACCCAACATTCACTTGGTTCATGATGAGTGGTACTAAGGATGCACACCTGACGAGACACTTCTATGGGATATGCTTTGGATAATTCACATGATCTTTACAAACCTTAATAAAGTATTTTCCTACCATTGATCTGTTATCCTACCATTGAAAACTATGGAACTCAATTACTATGTAGTATTGGTAACCCACAACTTTCAAAGTGTCTTATTAACCACCTTATATTTATTTATAAAAAAATGTACTTCATATTATATTGATAATACCCTGCAGTTTCTATATTAATTTTTCAGATATTCTCTTAAATAGACACATTATCTCATTTAATGGGGAAATAATTATTTATCTTATATCCATAATATGGATATAAATTGATCTATTTTTACTTTCTTATGTAATAATTTCTGTAGGTAATTTTAGGAAATGTCTTATTAACTCTTACGAAAAATTCATTTTACTTATGTAGTCATGGGTGGGTGATGATATAGATATACCCTCATTGCATCGGTAGGTCTCATTAGAAAAAATAGCTAGTGTATTGGAATTTGTATTAACCATTTATATATGATGTCTTTTAATAAGGCCTTAAATATATTTTTTGTGTCATGCGACATTATTCATTCCATTGGTGTGAGATCAGTAAGTATTATCCAAGTTTTTATTTATTTTTACAGATATAGTATTCCCTTTGTTTCATTTTATTTTGGAATTATTTTGGATCATGTACATTTTTTTCATATTATTAATTCCTTTATTATTCTATGATATATTTTATAGTTTTTTTCTTGTTACTAGAAAAATATCCTAACCCATATTTTTTTCCATTCCTAAGGAAACCTAGAAGATAACTATGTGTAATTTTCAACGAGATATTAAAAAATATAATAATTTTATCATTTAGTTTTTATGTTAAACTTTATGTTCTATGGTTTAATGTGAAAATATGTATTTATCTGGTCTTAAAATATAAAAAATATATTTCATCCTTTAGGAACTCTTTTTTTACATACTAATAATGTGATATAACTATCTGGTTTGGGTTCTTAGAGTATGGGTTGTTGCAATAGGTTTTTTATGGCATATAAAAAGGTTAAAAACTAATATGGAAGTGTCACATCCTTTTATAAGAATCATAATAATTATTTATTTAAAATATATAATTGACCATATCATATGTATCAAGTTACATATCATGGAACATGATATATAACTTCCCCTAAGAGTGATCATTCTGTAACACTTCAATGAATGATATGCATGGCATAAATGATTCATCTCATGTATCAAAAATAGAAGAAATTGAGAGAGGATATGGGTTTCCAGCATGAATTTCCTAAGTCATATACACTTTTATAAATTACAATTATGGTAGATTATGGAATTCCATACCACCCTATAACA
This sequence comes from Viscum album, assembly GCA_963277665.1. Lineage (NCBI taxonomy): Eukaryota > Viridiplantae > Streptophyta > Magnoliopsida > Santalales > Viscaceae > Viscum > Viscum album. Next base: position 1,191,946,648 of record OY728126.1, read on the forward strand.
ATATTTAATCATAATATACAATATTCATCTTATGCATATTATTTTCTGTAATTCAAACCAATTATAATTCATGATATGAATATTATTTATATCATTCCTTGCAACTAAAGTAGTCCATAAAATATGGATGACTCCTTTTACTAAATATACATCTCCTTTAACATTGGATATACACCTCCTATCCACATAATATTGTAGGAGTGATATTTTCCACGAATACATCATCCCCAACTTACTCGATATCTTATTTATATTCTGACGCATTGAAAGGTGTAGAAATAAATTCTTTCAACATAGGGAGGATATCTCAAGGATCATTTTCATACATTAATGGATTATATAATGAGTCAACCACTTAATCCGTAAATTATTTTATAATAATTTCATGATATTTTTTGGGGGAACCCTGTTAAAACTAGGTGATTATTACATTGGTAGGTGGGTGTGTTGTGGATGTGGTTATACCTTTTACTTCATATCTAGAACATTCTTATTGAGTGTTTGGAAAATATAGTTAGAGATCCCACATAATTGGATTTAATTTTATTTCAAGTATGTACTCCCTCTTAACATACTACTATGTGACTGATATTCTCTATTGATTACCTCACCAAATCATTCTCCCCATTGGATTTCTGACCAATAACATTAGTAGGGTCAATAGTGTAAATATTTTCTAACTTGAATCCCATAGAAAGAACTAATTCCATATCTATATCAGAGAAGTAAATATATTCATCAATATCAAAATAACAATCACAGATATGATCAATATAAATCCTTCTTGTAGGCTTTTGAATAGAATTTATATCTTCGCGACCCTTTCCAAACCACTATTAGGATAATGAAAAATCTTAAATTAAATAAGTAATTCTGATGGAATTTTTTTAAAAAACTTTTTGAGAATATTCCAATTGGAATTATTTGGTCATATTATATATATATATATACATTTCTGTTTTCCTTAAATTTCATATCTTTTTATAGAATTTGCACCATCGATTCGAGTATCTCTCTACATGATCAATGATACGGTGGTGGTTGCAAGGGTAAAAATCCCTCCATCCATATATTTTTTTGGTTTTCTATTGAATGTTATAGTAGTGATTACATCTTTCCTCAATTACTAGGATTTAATTATAAAAAATTACAATTATTTTTCCTCTTTTATTACTTTTAGATAATAATTATTCACCATAAATATAATCTTGCCTCTTTATATTATTATTTAGTAAAAAATGATACCTACTTTAAATTATTGGAAAGTTAATGGAAGAGTTTTGATTATTTAACACTAAAGAGAGGGTATATTTAGCTATTAGATTCAAGAATCGTTATATAGGGGACACTTATATTGTTTCCTTCCATAAAATAATAAGATTCAACTGACTAGTTAACCACTGTATATCTAAAATAATTTTAGGCTTCCTACTAATCATGGCCTATAATTATCCTCGAGATATCTTCCAGATTTTATTATAAGGATCTATGATGGTAAAAATAGTAGAATTTAGAAACCCCTCCTTACCTTTTAAAATTAATTTCCCTCAGCTAACTATGCATCAAAGTTCCCAATATTTTAAATGTGGGGTTATCACAATATCGTAAGTAACTTTATGTTAAATATGATCATGGAGTAATGTAAGATACTCCTTTTTTTGGTTGGATAAATTCTAAGAATCTATGAGGTAACTATTTGGATTTAATACATTTCCTCCATAGTATTTTCTATATGTAGAAGGTAAGAATTTCATCACTCTCAGGATAGACTCTTAAAGATGTTTAATCTTTGATGGGGGCCACCTACCCCTACTTATATATCAACATATGGATAACCACTACAACCTCATCCCATATAAACATTCATGAGTTATTTTCATTTATGGTATTTTCCCTTTATGGTGGTAATCCTATAAAAATTAACTATTTATCATTTTAGACATCATGTGGTCTACTATATACACTATTTCATTAAATATTATGCACTTTCAAAATTCTTAGAGGAAAAAAACGTTTACAGTGCTACCTATTGAAAATTAATAAAAACCTTAGATGCTATTTAATTTCACATAGACTATTTAGGGAACATGACCCCTTGATTCCCATTAGTGGAGGGATCCATTTAAATTCTAATAGAGAACTAATAAACAAAAAAACATTTCAATATAACATCACCAATAAAAATTTATTGTAAGTCAGTATTTTAATAAGTAAATTAATCCACACCAGGTTAACTATTATTTCTCACTCTTTCATCCTAGTGTCCCTCTATGGCCATTTCCTCAGGGTGATGTGTATCAAAATTTAGACAATGGGTTTTAATAAATCACATATAGGATCCTATTAAATAGTTTAGGATTCCATTATATATTTAAAACATAATCATCAAATCCTTCCATGTAAGAATATTAATTTCTTTTAGTGAAATAAATTATAAAAAGGATTCTTTTATAATGGAATTATGATGTCTCTAATTTGATCCAAATTTTTATTAGTTTATAATTTAAATCCATTTAAGAATAAACATAGGGATTTAATGCTACATAGACAGGCTTAAAGGTTCTGCTGAGAATTATGGTCTCCCAAAAATACTAATGGTTTTGATGGAATTTTATGCTATCATGGAGGATTAAAGGGTGTGTTGGGGTTTAAAGTATTCCAAGAAGAGTTAAGTTTTCCCTAATTTCATGCCATTTAGGAATTATTAATGTGTACGATGGTATTTAAGGTCTCTAAGGAATAAATTAGTTTATACTAGAGTCTCATGTAATTCAACAAGGATTAAAGGGTCCTTTGGAATTTATGATCTCCCAAGAAGAATTATCATTTTAAAGTAATACAGAAGGAACACCACCTCATCACGAGTGATTGGAATAGTGTTATTTAGATTAGGCCCATAAAATTAGATACCTAATAATTTTTATAATGGCAATCAAAACCCACATAGTTAAATTCTTTATAACAATGAATGTTATTGTTTTTAATTCATGTGAAAAGGATGAAAATGGTATCTTTTAAATTCATTAATTCATATAAAATGGTTTTTTATAGTATAAGGTCATACAACTGGGTACTCTTATTATCATTTTCAAGCCATATGGAATGGGATACTAGGTCTTATTTCCCAATAATGGTTATGTGTATGAATTATGTATGAGACAACTTTTCTAGTTTACTCTGTTATATGATCCAAGGGAATGTATTAAGGCATGAACCAAAATGGAGGCCCATGAATTTTATTTAAAACTAAATATCCATTTAGGTATTCAAGGCTAGTATAAATCATTAATTTTGGTTAAGGATCTGAAAAAAATTATTCTATAATGTTTATGGAATATACTCAGGTAAAATAAGAATATTTACCCCAAGTAGTTTCTTTGAATGAGGGTTGAGCATAGAGTAATCCCATGGGGGTGGAAAAAAACAACCTTTTAGGGCAGGATATAAGAAAAATAATTCCACTAAGGTCAAAAATTCTACTAGGTTTAAATGGGGATATTTTTCCAAGGTAGATAAATAGGGTTAGTGGGTGACCAAATGATCCCTTAAAGTCTAGGTAAAATATTCCTCTTTGGGGTGGAACTAGAGGCTGTCATTATTTGCAGATCCTACTAAAAAAATATTAGTATCCCATATGGAATATAATAAAGTAGAACATAGGGTTGTATCTCAAGGAGGTCATAGATGATTTTTTCAATTATCAATATTTGTTAATTTATTTTTGTGATTTTTCATTTAAATTGGGGATTTTATAGTTTTTAAAGTTGATAAATTTAATAGAAAAATATTTTAGGAAATTAATGAATATTTGAATTAAAGAGAGACCAAAAAAATGTGTATAAATTTTATTTAAGAAGAAATTATTTTGGATTAGTTTTAATATTTTGAACATTCTATTATTACTTATATTTAGAATTATTTTATTGAATTAAATAATGAACGCATCAAGAACTCAACGAGATCACCTAATATTGCATTTAAATTATATCAATACCTTGGTATATTTATTAATCCTTAAATGAAAGAGATTTTACAACCCAAAGACATCTAAGTAGTCAAACCTAAACAACACCCTATTCACAAATGGAATACCTTACCAAAAAAATTAATAGAGATAAGATTGAATTTACAGTAATATATTTTAATAACCATCAAGATAAAGTTAATAGAGGATAAATTACAAAGGGAAAAATAACTTCATCATTAATGAATATAATCTCTATAAGAATTCACAAAATATTATAATGGGGAGAAAAGTGCTCAAAAAAGGTGGCTTTGGATCTCCACCACCTGTAACTACTATGAATTTTATCCTTTCATGGATTATTTATATCCCATGGATTTATCTATCCCTTATATTCCCATTGAATGGTCCAATTCCATGTTTTTCATCATACCATATCTCTCACTTTTAAAATATTTGCAGATTCTTCATACTTCAAATTTTGTCAACATCCAATGGTCCTCATGCCCTTTCTAATAATTAATATCTATTTGATATTTTTTGTCTTTAAACCTTACAAAAATCAATTGCATCATTTTATCTTCTGAGTGAATGTTTCCCCATATTATTTTTCTCATTTAATTTGATGTATTCCTTGTCGACGACTGTGATTTGGTGCATTGATGTTGATGTGGATCCCAAGACCTCAAATTGAAGTATAGTTATTTCTTATTTTGTGTCTAAATAGGGATCCTATATAGATGAAAAATCTATACATGTATAGTTGATTTCTATTAAATTGTTAGATTTGTATACATTGAAATATCTTACTTATTCAAATTCACATATGTGTAATTCTTATACGTGCAAATTTCACATAAATATATTTCTATAAAGAAAAATTCTCATATTTAGTCTGGTAAAATTTTCAAAATTTTTTATTTCAACTATGAAATTTCTTAATTATTCATAACAAAAATGATAAACCTTTAATAATTATCAATACATTCAAAATTAAATGTTGTATTTTCACTAATAATTCCAAAATAGATATGAAATAATAAATATTGTGATTTAATCCATTTTAAAAAATTATTCCAAAATTTTCTTGAGATATAGAAATATTGAAATTCCATTGAAAATATTAAAATGATGTAGATTTAAACATTAAAATTTTAAATAGAAGTATTAGAAAATAAGAATCCATCAACCCCCACACATTTAAGACTTTTACACCTGGAAAAATAAGCTTCATGATGAAGACCAAATTAATTACAAGAAACATTCCCCTGAGATCCATTTTTTTTCACAACAAGGAACTAACATTATCATTAATCATTTATAAAATTTATTTTAAATTTTCTATTTAGCTCCTTCAATCCTTTAACTCTAAATTAATCCACCCATGCACACAAAACAGTTGCCTCTCAAGAATTTTATCTCATCACACATATTTATATTTTTATTTAGAAAAGTAATAATCATCAAAAAAATAAAAGGGTAACCATGGGATTTATTTGTTATAAATATATAATCAATTTTATTTATGTACTCATTATTATCATCCAAATATATATTTTTTAATTTTGAAAAAAAAATCATTTTTTGGTTGACTGAGAACCTTATAAATACCATTGATTTTAAATTTCAAATATATCTAAATGTTTCAAATTTAAAAAAGAAAAACCATTAAACCCTCATGATAAATGATGAAAATTGAGGAACCAACAACCCCGTTGGCATTTATACTTGTGTTGTCTCCAAAAAAACCATAAAACAAATTTCCATGGCCTGTTAAAATCTAGGTCCAAACTGTATTAAAAATGATCACTCAAAATTATATCATCAATAAAAAAACCCCACTAAATAAATGAAAAAAAAACCACTAAATACCCCCTTTTAATTATAATAAGTCCTTAAATTAGAGAAATACAAATTTTTAGCATCTCCAAGAACAACAATATATTTTAGTGACTTAGAATGGAATAATTTTAACAATCACACAAAGAACCAGATAAAATAAAATTTCTATAGTAATCGAACTAAATCGGCCTCACCAAGAACTATACTCATATTTATAAAAATGAAAACAAAAATCTGAGACAACCTACACATATTCAAAAAACTAGTTTAATAACACTTTAGAACTCATCACCCAACAAATAGAAATAACTTTTGAGAAAACAAGATACCAAAAAAATGATCCCTGAAATATCTCACATTCCTCTTTACTACTAGGGAAATGCTTTAACCAAACACCTGGTCATTATCATTTCAATTGAGATATACTTATTCCTCTATGCTCTGTGAGGACCACCACAAAAACCTTAAGTGACTACCGAGGATCCCATCAGAGAATACAATGAGATAAAGTTTCCACTGAGCATTTCCTCCAAACCAAAAACCAAATAATATAGAATAAAATGATTGATAAATGATGACACACATATATAAGTAAGGAGGAGGAAAAATATTTGATGAGAAATGAGATGAATTATATAATTGTACTATCAATGAGTAAAATACATATCTTGAATAGGAATAGGAAGAGAAACATGACAATGAGGAAAAGAAAAACCCTAAAAACATATTTAAGAGGAAGTTCATGTATTTTCCAGAGTGATCAAGTGGTTGAGTGTGATGGAATAAAACCATATATGGGTAGCTCCAAGAGTTCTCCGAGAGATAATAGACGCATGGTAACAAAGACTCATACTTATCAAAAGGACTTTACAGAGTGTGTTCAGTTACTTAGATCTGTTAGGTTTCAAATTTAAAAACTATTCTCACTGAATAATAAGGTTCTAACTCGAATATAAAGTAAAAATGATTGAATCTAATTTTCACACAAGAAAAGTTCCCCTCATTACTCCCCTCCGAATAAAATATTCTTTAATAACCATGAAAACAATATGTATAGTGCACAACATTCATAATTTCCTTAGTTTAAATGATTCTACATAACTACCTTCATGGATTTTATTTTCTTTTTTATTTTATTAAAAATTTATCCACATTTGATGTTTAATGGAAATGATGTTTATTTTAATTTTTAGATGAATGATGTGACTTTTATACATTCTTTAAAATTATAATACATGTTTTTAACTTTATAAAAACTATTTCTCTTTGTATTTATAACTTCTAAAAACTTGTTGTTTGCTTACAAAAATTCTAGAATTTTTGTTTTTGGAAAGATATAGTAATGAACATATTTTAGTAGGAAACAGATATCTTTAACATTATATTTTCCTCCCAAATATGTCTAAAAAGAACCATCACACCACAAGACAGTTTTACCCACTCCTAAGTTCAACTAAATCGTGCATTTCACTTTCTAGAGCAAGTTAGATAGGAAAAACTGGCTTGTAATGTTCCTAACTATAAAGTTATTTCATGGAAACTAGATAATCACAATGATTAAATGTCAATATAAGATACCATAAATAGATTATTTGAAATGGGGAATTTAAAATAAATTAATTAACTCAATAATTTGAAACATAAAAACCTCAAACCTTTGAATTTTGACCAAAATAAATCAGATTTTTGTTAAAACAAGCAAGGTATGGTTCACTCAAGTAATGAGGTGGATGTAAAGAATATACCAATAAATTTTTTAGAACCCTAATAGTAAGGTAATCAAAAATTTTATAGTGAATAAGGTGATGTTATTGAAAAATATGATGTTATTTTATTGAATTTACTCGTAATTTTGAATCTCAAAAAGAGTTTATTTCATCATTCATTTAAATTGGGTTAAATGGGTTAAATAATTTCAATTTTTGACATGGGTTTCAAATACTAGAATGGTATGAATTTAAAGATTATAAGTTTTCAAAAACACACCAAATTTTTAAATAAATCACACAAAAAATCATAGAAAAACAATAAATCATAGAAAATATATATATATATATATCTTAACAATGGAGGTTCCTCACCTCCCCCCCCCCCACATAATAGAATTAGTTTATAAAATTTACTCATTTTTTAATAATTTAAAGAATTAATTATGCTCATAGATAATGGAAAAAATAAATAAAAGTGGTAAAGAGTGACACAACCTGGTGTTAATTTGTACTTGGATTCCTAAAAGTGAACCTCCACTCCCAAAGGCTCCCAAATATTATATATAAAAATATTAAACATATTAATATTGACTATAAATGGTCATCCATTATTTAATTATATATTATAAACAACAAAAAAGGTAAAAACATGAATGAAATGAATAGTTCCAAAACATTTAAAACGAAATTTACTTCGAATTAGCTACAATATCAAATCAAACAGAAGCACTGTGTCTCATACTTTGAAATATTTTCTGAGGATAACAGCATCATGAAAATAATTTTTATCCTTTTATATCTCAGAACATGAATATTCATGGTTTATGATCTCTTTCAAATATTATAAGAAAAAATTTCATTATTTTCCAGTAGAATACATATTCATATTGAAAGTATTAACATTCTATTAAGATTTATGATCTAACTAAATATGAAAGTGAAATTATTTTCAATATATAATTATAAAATTTATCATTTTGATTATAGTTTTAAAAATAATTCTATAACCTTAAATAGAATCATATAGTCTCAAACATTAATCTTTCATGTTTGGGTTTATAGTTTTTTCCCAAATTTGTTTGATTCCTTTATTTGACACATAATTTATTATATTTATTTGATAGCGATAGGGTATAGAAATCATATGATGAACTCCATATTTATTCAATATATATTCTAAAGTATTGTTCAATAAATTAGTACCTTGGTTAATGATTAAAAATATGGGAAGAGAAAATCATGAAAACATTTTCCCTTTTATATATTTAGCAACAACTATTCCATCATCAATTCTTAAGGGTATATATTCTACCGACTTAGACACATAAAAAAACAAATATATAATGGTATAAAAATGAATTTGGAAATGGTCCTATGAAATATTTACCCCATTCATCAAACACATTTCAAAATAATAGGGTTTGTTGAGGCATCGTATTCCTTGTGTAAATATTTCTTTAGAGTTATAATATTTCATAATCTTTAGAAAATTAAAAAGTATCTTTAAAAATGGTGGTAAATAATAAATTATAATCCAGTAAATTTCTAGAAATTCATTGATGTCCAAAATATGCTCCACTTCATAGTGTGTGAAAAAATTTAGACAGATTAAAAATTATAATAAGCAATGCATATCTTTATTATTGTATCACCAACAATGTGTCATGCATAAGTATCTTCCCAGATTTATCTTACTGAATCGCTAAATATCATAGAAAATTACTTCTTAGAAAACATATGGTAAACATTATTAGTATAAAAATATTCAAAATTTCATTAAATCAAGAACTCCAACTATTAATAGTATATACATCTTCATCAAGTAAAGTTTCATAAATGATTGGACATATCTAAACTTTCTCATCAAAAAATTGGGAAATTGAATTAAATTTTCAACCACCAAATATTTTATCCTTTTATTATACATTACTCAGTATCAAACTCTTGTAATAATTATATCAATCTCAGTTATATTGGTTTGGATTATTTTATGCTTATTAAGAATTTGGTTTCATGGTTAGTAAAAACATAGACTTTCCATCCTAGAAAGTAACATCTAATCTTATCTGAGGTGAAGAAAATATCCAAAATATCGTATTTAGTGGTTTTGTAATTAGATTATGCCTAATATAAAATCCAAGAGGAATATGTAGTGACCTAATATTTCTTATCCAATCTTTGACTTAAAACCACCCCAGGAACAGAATCAAAGGAATCCTTCATCTACTCAAAAGATAGGTCCCATCTTGCTGGTTGGATTATGGGTGGGGATATAACATTTTGTTTCAACTACTTAAAAATTTATATAAAAATATCCTAAAATAAAAATTCAGTTTGTTTTTTAAGTAATATGGATATAAAAAAGGCTTTTTTTCTAAAAATATTATTGAATCTTATATAAAAACAAGCATGTCTATGAAAATATCTCACATCTCTCATAATTTTTTGGTATAATAACAATGAAATTATTTCAACATTAGATTTATCAACTGAAATTCTATATTTAGATACTACATGTCCAAGAATAATTATTTCATCCTCCATGAAATGAAATTTTTCATAATTGATGATAATATATATTTTCTATACAGGTTATAAGGACAGATGAAAAAGAATAAAAACCTCTAAAATAAGGATCTATAAATAATAAAATCATCAATAAAATATTCATACAACTTTATAAAAATTATAAAAATTTCTAATCATATATTATTTAAAATATTATAGGGATTTAAACAAACCAAAAGATATTATTATATGATAAAAATTTCAAATAAAGACATGTAAACATTATTTTATTTTGAACATTTGGAGAAATATGAATTTTAAAGTGACCAAATATTTCATCAAGAAAACAATAATGGATATATAATCTAAGTATTTAATGCACTTGGCCAATAAATTGAAGGAAAAAATAATCTTTATTAGGTACCAAATTGATTTTTTTGTAATCAATACACATCCTCCATTTGTTTGAATGTTTACCAGGAATAAGATATCTAAATTAATAAATCAAAATAATAAAACCACTATTTTTAAGAACAACTTGGATTAGACTAACCCATTTGCTAGTAAATATTAAAAAACATTATTCAAATTCCTAACAAAGTAGTTACTTCCTACTTTATGGAATCTAATAGTTTTGGATTCTATATCCATTGATATTTACTCCTATATTTGACATTTTCCCCCAACAAAATTAATTGTATGAAAACTAAATGTATAATTCAGGTCAAATCATTTAGAGTCTAGTTAAAGATCTTTTTTTAGATATAAGGATTTATAATAGTTATTTCTAATGAAATTTTTTTATATTTATAGAAATTATTTTAGATAATATATCATTCTAATCTTATAACATATATTTGAGGTTTTCAGGAATTGGTTTCAGAACTAACACTGAAGGGATATATTCATTACATAAAAGATGTTTTTCTAACTTAAAATTATCATTTCTAGCATCAGAATCATGATGAAAATTTATAGTATTAATATTCATTATAGGAAGATATGTTTTTTTTCTTGGTCTTATGATAAATTTTTTTCTCAAATAATATTCTATATTTAATAGGATAATCTATATATGGGTCTTCAGCATCAATTTCATTATATTTGAAGCATTTAAAAATTATTTGATAATGAAAATTATCAGTTTCTTTAAAAACAAATCAAATATAGTTAAAATTTTCATGTTTCAATTATGTATTAATGAAAAAATATTCAATTCTTTGGAAATCAACATGGTCACAAATAATATGACGCTCATTTAATTTCACAAAAAATAGTATCTTCTTCCTTATGTAATTTAAATTTAATAGTAATTAAAGGATTATTTTCTCCTTGATAGTTGAATATTTATCACATATGAAATCAAGAAACAAATTGACAAAAATTAAATCAAATATGTTCACCTATGGAGGAAAATGGTTCTCATTGTTATATTTAATAGACTGAAAAGTATTTAATTGATTATATTATCCTCTTAATTCAAGTGACAAAGTATCTTTCTAAAAATTGTTGATTTCTTGTAATTTTTTAAAAAGGGTGGCTTAAGAATAATAGGTGAATGGGTACTGAATCTATCAAAATATAAATCCATGAAATAAAAATAAGTTGTTAAAATCGTATACTATACATGAACCAAAACATATTCAATAACTCTAGTAGGTTTGGTTTTGTTGGGTAAGGTTAATTATTTGAAAATTCCAATAGGTTTGAGTTCTCTAACTTGTAAGGTTGAGTAGACCTAATGGGGTGTAACATTTATGTAATCTATTAAATCTAACAAGAAACCCTTAAATTCAAATTCTACTATAGTGTAAAGGTAGGTAAATGTTCATGGATATTTTCATTTTATAGGTATTTAATGTTGAATCATGGAGGAAACATTCCTTCCTAAGTTAATTCTTCCACCCTGCTTGAATTTCCTTCTATGAGATCATACTTTTTATTAGATTTTTTCACAAAATGGAATTTATTTTAAAAAATCAATTAATGGAAGCATGACATAAAAGTTTTTAAATATGTACATAATTTATTTGTCGAATTCAACCTTATCATACATCTTTATTAGGGGTGTACTCCATTAATAAGTCATTGGTGACCAATATTCTTATTGAACATTCTAATAATTGTTTTTGGGACATAAGTTCCTATCATTATTCTCCAATATTTATTTTTATTTTTAACAAAAGTCACCTCCTATGACATTGTATTTCCATTCAAATATGATTTTGAAATTTTAGCATGTTCAACATCAGCATTCTCAACTTTATTATGTCCTTAAACTAAATGAAACATTTATAAATTTTAATTAACTATTGTGGGTTTAGGTTTCATAATAGAATTTCTATCTTGGGGTTTTCTAGTTTATTACCACTCTTAACTTTCATGGCACTTTAATTTTCCTTACCTTTATCATTTGAATTAACTTTAGTTTTTGAAGGTAATCCACCATTAATATGATTCATTATACCACTAGCATCGGTGTCTAGTGTTTTCATTTAGTTCATCAGGGTACTCATTATGATCTACTTATTCCTCATGATTTATTCAAGGTTATTGTCTGGTTTTTAAGTAGTTTCAAGGGGATGGAAAAAAATTTAGGTTGATCCTTAGCTTTCCCAATATGGTATAATAGATTTCAGTTTCCTGATTGGCTATTGAAATATATTGTTGGATATTCATGATGTCTAAACCTATATTAAGAAAATTTGTTCTATATTTTTTTATATTGAAAGGATATTATTTGGTTTAATGGAATGGTTTTTCCTAGAAAAAAATATTATTTTAATTTTTAGATGGTTCTTTCATTTGTATACATTGACCATTGAAGATGTCATTAGAAGAACAAATAATATAATGGATTTATGATGGAAAACTAGTTTTAGGTTTGGGTTGTGGTTGGGATGTGTATCAAATAATCTTAGATCTTTATATTGTGTTAAGACTCTTAGTTGAATCAGAATAATGATATTCTAAGAAGTAGAAGTGGTTATTTCTTGATCTTATTTAACCTATAAAAGAATAATGGTTATCAATTATTGATTATTATATACCATGTCTTCAATTAATGTCTAATAAGAAGATGATGTTTTTTTAACTAAGGAACTTTATAAATTAGCATCAATAACACTCTTATCTATTAAAAAACAACCTTCTTAAAATTATAGGATTAAGGGTTATACACTAATCAAATAGTGGTAGAAACTAAAACATAATTGAATATTTCCCAATATTCATTAAGGGTTTCTCCCTTAGTTTGGCTAATACCAATAATCTATTTTTTATTTTAAATAGTTCTATTATAAGGGAAAATTTTATAAAGGAAAAGTTTATTAAATTCATTCTAGACCCTAATCAGATTTGAGTGTGAAAAAAATAATCCCTCTTCCTATACAAAAAGGATGTTCTATGAGTTTTGTTTGTTATTAATTAGCTCTAGAGGGTTTCAAATTCAGACACTATAACTAAATTACTAAAGTTATTTTTTTGGATTTTATCCACAAATTCCAATGATTATTGAAATTTAGTACACGAATCCAGACATAATTTTAAATATATTTGGTGTATCATGGTATTAAGTAAAATTTTGATGGTATTTATAAGATGTAGCTAACATCTTTAATGGTTCTAACATCACCTATAGTTATTTTAGGTTCACATGGGTTTTCTCTAGATTTATTAATGGAAGTAGTTAAAGTTGAAATCTTTTCTCCAAGGTCATCATCAGTAACATTATTAATATAGTTGGATTCATCTATTTTTTAAGTCCAAACTCTAGAAAGATATTTCTGGTCAATTTTAGGATCTTATGCCGATAAACCAGGTTTGGAACTTCTAGTAAATAAAATTCAAATTAAATAACTTAGTAAACCACATGGGAAAAATGAAAATTTTAAATATGTTATTTTCTATAAACCCCACTAAAATTATATTATTATCCCTTAAATAATACAGTAAATCGTCACCCAGGGTTATCTCTTGGGTTGGTTGCGGACTAGATTTTAAATTGTCACTTTTTTATTTTTATTTTTTTATAAGTTATTTAAATTAGGTATTTTGTTTGTTTGAAAAGTTATAAAATATATTGTGAACATTATGAGTAAACAAATGAATTGTGTAATTACATATAAATTGAAACCAAAGTGTGTAAATCTGATTAAAGAAGCAGTAATTATGGGTTAATTTCAACCCTTTAAACACCCTTTTATAAATTTTCTATAGAATAATAAAATCTAATTCTTCAATTCATTCATCAATAGATCTAGAAAAATAATTAATATTTTCTATACATTATATTGAGATCATGGTAAAAATTTTAATCCTCTTTGGAGGGTGATCTAACTAACCAAGGACCTCTGAGTAGCTAAACCTATACGAGTTTTTTATTCTCAAGGTAAAGGAATTGAACGAGAAATTTAAATATAGAGAACTTAAACTTTAATTTTTTACATTTTAATAATTATCCAGTTCAAGTTAAGAGATGATAAATTTAGAAGAGAAAAATTTATTCAACACAAATTAAAATAATCTCCAAAAGAATTCAAAAAAAATACAACGATGAAAAAAAGAATTAAAGAAGGATCCATTATATCTACAATGAACACATATTATAGGAAGTTTATACTAAAATTTTTATATCAAATCCCTTGAATTTATCTCTCTCCCAATCTCTCTCTCATATTTCAAGAACTAGATAAAATTATTTGTTTGTCAGGCCTTTAGATCCCTCAGTTTTCAAATAGCCATGGCTTCATCCTACTTTGACTTTGGTCAACATTATAATATCCTCCCAATAATTCATATATTTAATATCTCCCTAATATTTACTAACTTCAAATATCCCATAAATCCGCTATATAACTCCTCTTTTTTGATGACGGGCTCTCCACACAATTTAGCCAATTTAATTTGATGTTTTCCATATTCCCAACAATGATAGGGTGTATGGATGGTAATATGGAATCCAAGAGTATTTTCTTAAAGTATGGTCGATTATAAATTCATTTATATAGAGTAAACCCATGTAGCCAATAGATTTTTATGCATATTATCATAAATAGCTAATTTTTATTTTGTAAAATTCCCATACAAGGTATCCAATGAAGCAAAAATCTGGTTTCATTTGTGAGATCCAAAAAAATTATAAACGTATAACCATATATATGTATAATTATATAATTTATTTCTTATACATGGTTGCATTTTCATATGTCAAATTATTGAACATGGCTAAATTTTCATACATGGAATTCTCATATGTGATAAATTTGCATACATGGGTTACTCCATAATTGAATTCATGAATGTGGTTCAAAAAAATTTCCATAATTTCTCATTTATTCTCCAAACATTCCAAATTATTCATAATGGGATCTATAAAATTGAAATAATTATCTTAAAATTTAGAATTAAATGTGGGATTTATTTTAATAATTTTAAAATGGATAATAACTTCTAAATATGATAAATTGAGACATTTTTACAAATTATTCCAAAATATTATTGAGATTAAAAAATAATAAAATTCCTTTCAAAATATTAAAATTATGGGTATTTATTCATTTAAATTCAAGTAAATATATATTTAAAGTTTATTCTCTATATGTAATCTCAGAGAGTTGGTTTTATATGGGTATTAGAGGGCACCATGGATAAATTCAGAAAATTTTCCCAAGTAAGTGACCTGGGTGAATGGGTTCCCAAATGATCCCTTAATGTATAATAATTACTCATAATCGAATTAAATTAGTTGAATTTGGTTCCTTATTTATCCCAGTTATTTTTCTATGGCTTTAGAAATAGAAAAAATAAGTTTCAAATCAGTTCACCCTTCTTTCTTTGAGGTCTTTTTCATTAGGATACCTCAACCTATTCTATATATAAACTTTGAAAAATTGTATTTTTAGGAAGGATTTAGTGTAAAATCTAATAGATGACCCAAACACCCCTATTTTCCATTATTTCTCTTGGTTTTTTACATAAAAGGGACACTTTTAGAGTCTTGGGAATGATAGATAGAATTACATTCCTTATGGTGGATATTTCTCCATCATTATGTCACTCTTTGTATAAATGGAAAATTGGAGGGTCATTTTATATGAAAAATAGGCCTAAGTTTTAACCGTTTTAGGCACATAATCCCTGAGGTTCGATGGTAAAATTCTTTCCTTGTATGGCATCAGCTGGTATTATGCATGAACATTAGCAAGGTGAGCATTGGGATTTGATGAATATCATATTTTCAAACATTATATTCTAAAATTAAATATTTTTAATCCAAGAAAATTATTTTAAGGGTGATTTTCACATTTTTATGTTTTTTAAATGTTGAAATATTAATTTTTAAAATGTTTTAATTAGTTCTTTTTCAATATTATATTTTTATTTTGTAGTTCAGACAATATATTTTAAACAGGTTCAAATTGTGAAATTTTGTTTCTTTTAGGATTAAATTCTGTATGGTATGTAATTTATTCAATATGAACCAAATAATAATCCAAAAATATAAGGAAAAAATATAGATTACCATTTGGGCCTCTAAAACTATGCACATTTTGTGTGACTTTAAATGATGGGTTGATATCTCATAAACAACCTAACCGAATGAGATAAAAAATTTAATGTAAAAAAATAGAATAGTTTGGGGAACCAATTCACTAACAATGGAATATTGATATTAATCCTCATTTAAAGTCATAAATTCATGTGGATTTAATGAAGGGGAATATAAAGAGTCCACTATGTAAAATATATTTAATTGGTTAATCTATTCCTAAATTTTAATCTATGAATCCCAATAAGATAAAACATCAAGAGAGAACCTAAATGAAATAGAGGAAAAACATAAATTAAGTAAAAAAATTAATATTAATTCAATATATGGTGAAAATAGATTCCAACTTTAAGAGGATATAATCTCATATGAAAATTTCACTCACCCCATTACTATAAATTTTTAATTCAACATTATTCAAAGGAGTTGTCCATTTTTCATTAGATAAGGTGGTTTTTTATACTGTAATACATTTATAAATTTGTAATACATATTAGTTTTATATTTCACTCTTATTCCTAATTCTCTCATTTTATGTTATCTTTGTGTTTTCTGCCTTGGTTTGACTCTTATCTCTGTCAAAATATAGAAATAACCTCACCGTTGTTTGCAAGAGGGAGAATATTTATTGAGTTATTTCACGTTAATTTTTTTTATAATATTAGAATAATTTAAATTGTTACCAAATTGATTATAGTTATTATTATCCTAATTTTATCTACCACTGAGTTATTCTTCTTTGTTATAAATAATTATTCTCTTCACAGTGTGATTCATTCATACGGTGTAGTACAACTTGAGTAATATTGGTCAGTGAAGAGTTATAATATCTGGTTTTAGAAAGATAATTTCATTACATGAAGATTTTATGGATTGGGGTAATAATAATCTAAAAAAATAAAGTGACTTGTAATAGGCTATGTTTAATAAGATATTGAGTTTAGATTTTTATAATAATGATTTAATTTCTATGAACTCCTAAGAGATATCTTCTTATACTAATTTTTTTTCTTTATTTCTTTTTGTTTTTCCTTATTATTTATTTTTTCATTAATATATATATATATATTATTTATATTTATATTTATATAATATGAAATCTTCAAACACTCCACCCCCCACTATATTAGTATATATTATTTTTTTATTTTAATTTATAAATATTGTTAATAGAATAATAGTTTTTGTATGTTTCCTTTACTTGATATCAATCCAAGGGTGTGAACTATGTTTAATTCTTAGAAAAATAAGAAAATAATGAGAAGAAATTTATGAAAAATCCCTAAAATCATGATTTTTTCCTGGTGGATACAGATCAAATTTTGATAAAAATAATTCAAAAAAACTACAACATACAATGACCCTAACTTCAAATATGTGTGTTTGTTTTGGATCCAATAGATATAAAATAGAATCTAATATAATGATTTACCCATAGATAAAAGTTAGGCCTATATTTAAATATTTGTGGCTAAAATACATAAAACATTCTTATAAATATGCATCCAAATATTTTGATGGTATCTATAAAACATTTATGATAATAGGTTATCACTACCACAACATCAGATTGGGAAATATTTTTATAGAGTATTCATCCCTCGGTTTATGAGTAATTAATAAATACCAGATGATCCAATTTATATATTATTCTTTCATTGAGGTATATTTTTTTGGTAAAATTGACTTCATATCTTCTATATAAGTATCATATCATGGATTCATGGATATGTGTATAACACAAATTTTATGATGTAAGGAAATAAATAATTTTAAAAAAATGATACAGAATGTTTTCAATTTTTTATGATCACGCATATAATCCATACCAAGTAAAGTATTTTTCAATAAAAAATATTACATTCTAAATTTTACCCTATGTAATCCCTTTACATGTGTATATTTGGGCTATATTTTAAAAAATAATTAATATATAATCAAAATATAATATTAAATATATCACTTAATTACCATGTCATTGAAAATTAACAAAACCATCCAAATAGATTCTAAAAAACGTATTTTTTAGTGTATAAAATGATATTTTATTTTAATATTGT
Source organism: Viscum album (assembly GCA_963277665.1). Taxonomy (NCBI): domain Eukaryota; kingdom Viridiplantae; phylum Streptophyta; class Magnoliopsida; order Santalales; family Viscaceae; genus Viscum; species Viscum album. Next base: position 1,191,965,281 of record OY728126.1, read on the forward strand.
CTAAATTCTTATTTTTAACCATAAATTATGTCTATGATAAAATAAACATTTCTGACATTTTTTTCTTAAGATAGCTTTCAAAATTTTCATTTAGATTTTTTCCTCCAAGACACCTTGAAAAAATACTATCCTAAAACCCATTTTTTGAAATCAAAGTTAATTAAACTAGTATAATATATTATCAATATAATGGACATTTATTTTAAATCTAGAGAAAATATTTTACTATAATCAATCCCATCTATTTAAGTAAACTACATTAAATTTAAAATGGATTTACACATGAATACAGACTTCTATATATTGTTCTTCTTCCAAAATTCAATCTTTAATCCCATGAATTATACCCATTTATAATAATCCTTACTTTATATGTTTATTTATAGGTTCTACAATTGGAATTAGGGAATTATAAAACTAATAAAAATGAAAATTTTATTTCACTTATCTTGACCATATCTCCTTGGAATCATAAATACCCACTAATACATATCCTTTGTTATCTGGTGGTTAGTGGCTCTAACTTAATATAGAACCTATTTTGGAGATGGTTATTATTCATTTGTTTCAATAGTCACTAGATCAAATAAAACAAGTTGTTCAACCTCAAACAGAAAAACTCCATCATACCCTTTAAATTTTTATTTTTTTTTTCATACTAAATTTTTCATCCTAGTTAAAGTATATTTGTTAAATGTGACATCTGTACTTATTATACACTTATATATTCCTGGTTTCTCAACCTATAAATTTTAACCCTCAATACCATCTAGATATCCAATAAAAAATTTAACATCCCTGGGTTTTAACTGATCATTTTTTATTCATGTATATATAGTACACCCAAAAGGTTTAAAGAAATCATAATTATGTTTATTTTCCCTTCCACATTACTTAAAGTACTTCCAAATTAATTTCATTTGAATAAATCCTATTAATAAAGAGAGAAGTAGTTGTATCATTATATTCCAAAATAAAATATAGAAACTAGAATATGATAGAATGTTCCTTATCCTTTCAAATAATGTTTTATCCACTATTTTAGCTACTCAATTTTATTTTAAGGGTCCCTATAATAGTATTATACCTTTATACTTCTTCTATATTTAAAATATTTAAACAAAATAAAAAATAACCTATCTAATTATCTGTTCCAAATTTTTTATCTTTTCTTTGGTTTTGGTTCTGTATAATATCTTTCCATTTTTTAAAACATTTAATATATTTATAGATATGTTCTAAAATTAAATCCCATAACTTCCTAGAAAAATAATCAATAATAGAGAAAATATATATTAAAAATCCATGAGATAAATATCTAGTTAGATCTCATAAATCTAAGTTTTTATAGTCCAAAACACGTTTTTAAAACTAATTTCATAATTGAAAATTGAAAATTTTTATTATAAAAAAACCATCGCATAATGGTTTAATTGTATTTAATACATCACTCAACTAACCTTGTTTTTTATATTAATTAAGCCATTATCACTCACATGTGACAAAACTGTATCTTGTATAAGATTTTAATTATCATGTACAATATTTATTTTTGTCTTACCACCTATATAAGTAGGATATTAAGTAGGATATGCCAAAAGGGACTCTATATATGATGAAATAAATGGGAGGCAATGTAGATGCTTTATGAATCAGTTGTTTATGTTTCCCAGTTTCTAAAGACACTATACCTATACCGTCCTTTCATGGTTTTGTTATATGTTGTAATAATTTTTCTTCAATTATGAATTAATAACCATGTATGTAAAGTATGGGTCACTATAATGGAAGTGACCTTTCAACTTCCAATTTGAATCTAACGGTTTGGAAACCTTCTGATCTGATCTAACGGTTGATATGATAGTCATAGGGAAAATCTTTTTGGAATTCGATCTTTTGAGGTTTTAAAAAGAAAACATTTTTATTTAAGGAAACATGAATCCAAGAAATTTTAAAAGAAAAAGAAACTACCAGCAAGTAAAAGTGATTACGAAAAAATAGGAAAGAATCATACCATCCGGATTTCTAGGAAGATTATTCGTATTGAGGAATATTTTTCTTTAAGAACATTGAATTCCAAAAAAAACTTGAATACGAAAAAAACACTTCACTAAAGATATTTCAAATCCCTAAATTTCTATTACGAAAATTTCAGGTCCAAAGATTTCCATTATCAAAAAATATGAAAACATTAATATGAAAATTTTGAAAAAATTCAATATGAAAATTTTCATTATGAAAAATTTGAAAAACCAACTGCGTAAAATTTTCATTATGAAAAATTTAAAAATACCAACTATGAAAAATTTTCATTACACAAAATCTGAAAAACCAACTACGAAAAATTTTCATTACGAAAAAAATTTGAAAAACCAACAATTAAAAATTTTCATTACGAAAAATTTAAAAAAACTATGAAAATTTTCATTACGAAATATTTGAAAACCCAACTATGAAAATTTTCATTATGAAAAATTTGAAAAACCAACTAAAAAATTTTTCATTTCAAAAAATTTGAAAAAAAATTTACGAAAATTTTCAGTACGAAAAAAAATTAAAAAAAACTTTGAAAATTTTCATTTCAAAACATTTTAAAAAAAATTAAAAACAGATGTACTCTCCCTATGAAAATGAGTTTATTACTGTTAGGATATTGGTTCAATATAAAGTTAGTGGATAAAGATTACCTCACGGTTATCATTCCTAACTTCTGTTTAATGTTTTCAAATATATCGGTAGGTAATAATTTTGTGAAAATGTCAATAAGTTGATCTTGCGTTCTGATAAATTGAAGAATGATATCTTTTTTTTTTGTGTGTGATCCCTAAAAAAGTGATACCTAATATCTACTTATTTTTCATGAGAGTGATGTGCATGGTTTTTACTAAGGGCAATGGCACTTGTGTTATCACACATAATTTGATTCTTAGTAAAACTCAAGCCATAGTCTGTGAGTGTGTGTTGCATCCACAATACTTAAGCATAACAACTTCCAGCTGCTACATATTCAGCTTCAGCAGTGGAAAGTGCTACAGAGTGTTGCTTCTTTAAAGACCAAAAAACTAATGAATCTCCTAATAAATGACAAGTTCCGGATGTACTCTTTCTATCCATTCTACATCCACCAAAGTCAGCAACCTAAAATCTTTTTAAGACAAAATAATTCTCAGAAGTGTAAAAGAGTCTTAAATCCAGGGTTCTCTTTAAGTAGAAAAAAATTATTTTCACTCCCTTTAAATGAGATTCCTTAGGATTGGATTGATATCTTACACATAAACATAATGAAAACATTAATTCTGGATGACTAGTTATCAAGTAAAGTAGACTTCCTATCATACCTCTAAAAGATGTTTGATCTTCTGGTTTCCCAGCTTCATCAAGATCAATTGTGTTTGAGGTACCTACGGGAGTGCTTATACTCTTAGTGTTGTCATATCCATAATTTTTAAGTAGATATTAAATATACTTATGTTGGGATATATATATTCCTTCTGGTTTTTGAAAAATTTCAAAACCAAGGAAAAATGTTAACTCACCCATCGTACTCATTTCAAACTCAGATTTCATTAGATCTGCAAAGGATTCGGTTAAATATTGCTAAGTTGAACAAAATATAATGGCATCAACATAAATTTGAACAATCAAAACATTTTTCTTATCTTTCTTTATAAAAAGAGTTAAATCTGTATTTCCCTTAACATAGTTATTTTGAAGTAAAAATCATGTAAGTCTATCATACCAAGTTCGAGGGGATTGTTTAAGGACATATAAAGCTTTGGTAAGTCTAAAAACATGATTAGGATGTTTTTAATCTTCAAAACCATGAGGTTTTTCAACAAAAACATCCTATTGAACATAACCATTCAAGAAATCACATTTCACATCCATTTGAAAAGTTTTAAATTGAAGAATGCTGCAAAGGATAGTAAAATACGAATAGATTCAAGTATAGCTACTAGAGCATAAGATTATTCATAGTCTACTTCTTCTTGATGATTATAGCCTTTAACAACTAATCTATCTTTTTTTCGTACAATGATTCCATTTTCATCACACTTATTTCTAAAGACCCATTTTACTCCAATAACAGATGTTTATTTAGGTCTTTCAACCAAGGTCCAGACCTTATTCCTTTTGAATTCATTTATTTCATCTTGCATAACTTTAATCCAATAATCATCACCCAAAGCCTCATCAGTGCTTATTGGTTCTAATTGGGAAAGGAATTCTAGATGTTATACTTCATTTCATAAGGAATTTCTAGTTCTTATAGGTTGATTTACATCACCAATAATGCTATCACTAGGATGATTCTTAAGAAATGACTGATTTGGGTTTTGTAAAACATGTTCATCAACATAGGGTAGAATGTCTTCTGGGGTAAAAGTTTCGGAAGTATCTTCTTAAACATTTTCCTTATCATAAGGATCTGATATCAAAGGTTTGTAATCAGTTTTTGAAAACACATCCGAAGATGTAAGTAGGGGTTTTTTAAAAACAAAAGGATCAGTTTCATCAAATTTCACATGCACTATCTCTTCAATAGTACAAGTGTTTTTGTTGAAAACTCTATATGCCATAGAAGTTGTGGAGTAGCCTATGAAAATTCCTTCATCATATTTTGGTGCAAATTTATATAGATTATCTTTATTATTCATAATGAATACCTTGAAACCATAAATTTTAAAGTAGGAAAGTCTGTGTTTTCTACTATTCTATAACTCATAGGGAGTTTTATTAAGAAAAGTTTTAATCAAAACTCGATTTATAGTATGACAAGCAGTACCTAAATCTTCAGCCCAAAAATGTTTGGAGATAGAATACTCACTCAACATGGTTCTAGTTATTTCTTGAAGAATTATATTTCTTCTTTCAACAACACCATTTTGTTGAGGTGTTGTAGGTGCTGAGAAGTTGTGAGTAATGCCTTTTCTACTACAAAAAGTTTCAAAATCAGAATTTTGAAATTCTCCTCCATGATCACTATGAATAGTTTTCAATGGAAGTATTTTCTCATTATTAACATGGGCTCTAAAACTTTTGAAATAAGAGGAGGCTTCAGACTTCTTTGATAGAAAAATGACCCATGTAAATATAGTGTAATCATCAACCAAGACAAATACATAGTACTCTCCCCCAATGCTTCCAGTTTGTGTTGGACCAAATAGATCCATATGCACTAGTTTTAATGCATCAGTAGTTGAGACTTCACTGACTGATTTAAAACTTTATTTATGTTGCTTTCCATATTGACAAGGGTCAAAAACTTTTGAATAATGAAATCTATGCTCCGGTAGATCCTTTACTAGTCCTTTGTTAGAATTTTTTCATAAGTTCCTAAGGTTACCGTGTCCTAACCTTCATTTCTAAAACAAAGAATGATCTTCCATTGCACTATGGAAAGGTAGATCTTGGATTCTAAGGTCTTATAGGTTTAATGTGTATACATTCTCTTGAAAATGGGCAGAAAGAATAAAATATTCCTTGGAATTGTGTACTAAGCACTTGTCATTCCTACAATTCACAAGGTATCCTTCATCACATAATTGACTTATGCTAATGAGGTTTTTCTTAATACACATAACAAATAAAACATTTGAAATCAAAGTTTTTCCAAGAAGACCAATTTTACCTATACCAATAATTTCTCCCTTAGCATTATCTCTAGATGTTACTTTTCCTCCTTTAGTCTTGATAATATTCTCAAAATAGTTTTTGTTACAAGTCATATTCCAGGAACATCCACTATCCATGTACCACGTTTTGCTGTTGGTATGTTCTTTATTTTCCTAAAAATAAGAAAAGGATAGGTTTTCGGAATCCAAACATGCTTCGATCTGGAATTGTTAGACAACAAAATTTTGGGTATCCACATTTTTTTAGAAAAATAAGATATATGAAACCCAAGATATTGAACTTTATTCAAGGATAAATTTTTCTTCCAATGCCCACAACTTTGACATTTAGTACAAAAAGGGGATCTAGAAGGAACAAAATAGTTGTTTTTGAAAACTAGTTTTTGGTGAGTATAACCTACTCTAGTAGTGTTTCCTTGAGGTTTAATTTGAGAGTACATCTTGTCAAAATTTTCCTTCACATGGGTAAATTTTTCTAGAAGATTTTTAGGAGAAAATATTTCAGATTTCAGTCTGATGACTAAATTCCTATCCTCAAGAATAATTTCCTTAGAGTTAGATTTCTCCTAAAAATATTTTATCTCTAAAATAGCATTCTTAATATCTTTATAAAGTTCTTATTTAATAGAATTTTATTTCTCAAGGTCTTTAGAAATTTTTTCTAAAATCTCTTCTTTATCTCTAAGATCTCTAGAAATATCTGAAATATATTTTGTAAGAATTTATTCCCTAGTATTTTCCTTGTCTGATTTCTAAGAAATTTTACAATTTTTTAATTCAAGTAACTTAGAAAATCAAGATACTTCTTCATATGAAGGTTCTTCATTTTATGAAGATGATGTATATTCATTAGAAGTGCTATTTTTGGAATAGTAATTCTTATCAGGAGATAAATTTTTTAAAGCCTCGGCAGAGCATACCTTATCCATAAGACATGTATTTGGGAAAGATATAGTAGCAATGAATCCCATATTCTTCTGTGATGATGAATCATATTTAAGAGATTTACCTTCTTGAGATTCTCCACATCTAGCACTCCAAGTATCATTATCTTTAAGTCTTTTCTTGTGCTTTGATCGATAGAATTTATTCTTGTTTCTTTTTTAATTCCTTTCATTATTTTCCTTCTTCTTCAACAAAGGAAAATCAGGTATGATGTGACATGTTCTTCTAAATTCCTAACACGTAACTTCTCCATATTTCTTATCTCTATAGTCTTTCTTCTTGAACTTATTCTGATGATTCTTCTGATCTACAATCAATTTCATTCTCCGAGAAATATTAGCTAATTCATTCTCAGACTTTTCTGTGTCACTAGATTCTGACTGAATAATGACTTTCTTTGTCTTTGATCTAGTTACTCTTTCTGGGATCTTGGATTTTATATGTTTAGAAGAGGTTTTAAAAGAAACTCCTCCATTCCCATTATTCTTCATAACAATTTCTTCATCTCTCTTCATTCTGGTTTCATACTGAAGAAGAGTTCCAAACAACTCATCTAAGGAAATCTGAGTAACTTTCATATTCTCATCAATAGTTGTCCTCTTGGACTCCCATTAATTTGGTATGATATCTATGATCTTATCTACAAGATCCTCATCATCAAAACCCTTTTCTGTCATATATTTTAAACTTTTCACAGTAGTCATAAACCTTTGTTGTTCTTTACATATTAGTTCTCAATAAAGAAAGTTAAAGACATGATATTCAGCTCTCTACATAGATCTTCTAGTCTCTTTGAAATTAGACATACCAAAATGTGTAACTTCAAGTTTCTCCCAAATACTATTTGCAGCTTCATACGATGATATTTGACTATATATATTCCTAGTCATGGAACATAAAAAAGTCTTTCTGACTCTAAAATTTGATTGATATTCAGATTTCTCCGGATTTTTAATAGTTCTCAAATCCTTATCTAGAATCTTATAATCTCCAGTTAGAATTAGATAGTTATCAACTCTATTATTGATAACAAAAGTCTCCATCCTATCTCTCCATTACTCATAATCATTTCCATCAAAAATAGGAGGTCTATTAGGATTCAGATTATCAATAGAACCAACATTTAAACCTTCCATCCTTAAGAAAATCATTGGCACACAAACTTTTTAGTAGTATGATTTTGTAAACAAGGAAAATATCCTAAGAAAGTAAAATATAAAACAAAAGTATCTCTTAGAAAGATAGAATCTTAAATTTATGAATCTAAAAAATAGATTCTGAAAAAAATGAATCTAGAAAATATGATTCTGGAAAATCAATTATGAGAATTCTCTTCTGAATCTAACTATGAGATTAATTCAGATTGAACCAATGCTCTGATACCAATTTTCAGAATGGTATATCTGATTATGATATACTCTATAATACCAAATGTAGGATCGAATATGTACAATGAGATACAAATACAAGAGGGGGTGAATTGTATGATTTTAAAAATTCATTTGGAACTTTTAAAGATAGTTATCTCTATCAAGGTTAAACAAAGTAATTCACAAAACCTCTTAGTTCTAATAACTTGATTGATTCCGGAAAAGTGATTCCGGAAATGAAACTTAACAAAAGTTTACAACAAATAAGATTCTACCTTAAAGTGTATAGAATCTAACTAAATCAGAGTGCAAATATGAGGAAGTATATGAAAGTTATTCTTTCCTTAACAACACAAATTCACAATGGAAAACAATGTAGTAACACTACAAGTAACAAGTAGAAACTCTTTTAACCCCAAGAGGATAGTATCCAATAACCCTGGATAAGAGTTCCCTTGATTTATACTTTCAAGAAAGTCTATCTTACCCAAACACATGTAATCCCTCAATTTGAATACCGGTATCTTTCTTTCTATCCCTGCAAGCCCTCGATTTGTATGGAAATCGGCACCTCTGACTTCACACCCTAAAGTCTCTGATTTTAAGGAAATCGAACCTCTTCACTAAGTGAATCTACAAAAAGAAAAGTTTGAACAAGTAGTTCAAAACTTTCTGTATGAAGCATGATAGTTTATAAGAGTCTCTCTCTCTAGAAATCACTTCAATGGCATGTTAGCACAGATGTCAAAGATTTTTTCAAGTGTATGATCTCTTTCAAATGAGCCACTATTTATAGGCATGGATTCAACAGTCACATCCCTCCTCCAATGATCATATTTTTCCTTGAATTTCGTAGGGACCTATACGCGTGTCACTCAAACAACAATTAGTTGATAACTGAAAGCACGACGTCATTTTATAACTCAAAAAGTGTAAGCATAACCAAAAACTGATATTCGGAATATAGGGTAATATGAAAGTTCGGTGTCTAAAAAAAACGAATTCAGAGTCTGAAATAAAAAGGTATTCGGATTCTGTTTTTTATGAATTTGGAACCTAAATTCTATAGAATTTCGGAGCCTGAATTTCAAGGAAATTCAGAATCTGAATTCATTAGAATTCAGAACTTGAACTTACAATGTTTGGAGTCAGAGTTCATGTGAATTTGAAGACAGAAATCATAAGAGTTCGGAGTCTATATTCAGAGAACTCGGAGTCAGAACTAGGAAAACTTCATAACCAGAATTCGTAATCAGAATTCAGAGTCAGAACATAGAAGTGTTCATATCCGGAATTCATAATAAGAATTCTTAGTCAAACTTTACATAAGTTTGTAATCATAATTTGGAGTCAAACATCATGTGAGTTTGTATCCAGAGTTAGGAGATGAACTTCATTTGAGTTTTTATCCAGAATTCAGATTTGAACTTCATGAGAGTTCATATCCAGAATTCGGAGTTGAACTTCATGAGAGTTCGTAACCATAATTCTAAGTCTTAAATACAATGCTTCATATCTAAGTATTATAAGATTCCAGGATTTTGGTCTCAATATGAGTTTTACACTTAGAAAATATATGATACAAACGATGAAATCTAGGTAAAGGTAAATTTCCTTAAGGAAGGAAATTTTTCCTTATAGGGGTAAAAAGAAATTTGCCTTAAGATAAGGTGTTTGTGATTTTCAAAACAAGAGGAATTTTAAAGTCATAAGGAAAGCGTTAATGACTTAACAATCTCCCCCTTACATGAAGAAATGGAAAATTTTTAAGGAAAGCCTTATTGACTCAACAGATGTTTCCAATTAGTGAGAAACCATACATATGATCTAGCTTTCAAAAACAATCTATGACATGATATAAATAAATTAATCTAACTTGAGAACATCATCAATGCTTTTATTTTCTAAAATACTTCATATGATGATAGAATAAAATTGATACACCAAGTCATTATGAAGCTGGGATTCGTTATGTAAACATAAAATTTAAAATATATTATAGAAAATTTTATGACATTGCTGAATAATTAAAGGAAACATTAAATTTAATTCACTAACCTAAATCATCAATAATTTTAATATTCAAAAATTTATATAATGGATAGAGGAATTCATTTCATATTATGAACTTGTGGGATCAATAATTTGGTTATATAGATTAATTTTAATAAAAGTTAAAAAAATTGGGAAAATAAGAAACTAGTATAAAACCCAAGGTCCAAAGACCATACATTAAAAACATAAAAAATAAAAAACTTAAGAAATAAAAAATGAGAATTATTGACCAAGACATCTAACCAATTAGGCTATTGGGATCAAAGTGATTTAATTTTGAGATTGATATTATGTTTGTTAGAAATCCATTATTTGTTTACATTTTCTAGTTAAATAATATGTTTGAAGTCAAAGAGACATGGTTTATAGGAATTAGAATCTCTAAAATTTGTTATAGAAGTTTCAAGGTTGATTTTTGTGAAAATTAAGGATTTTAATACTAGTCAAACTGTATCTTTCACAAGTTAGGAAATTTTTTACTAGTCAAGTGTTTTTTTCTAGTCAATAATCATGCTAGTCAGATAGTGTTATTCTAGTTCATTTTTGTTCAAGTGTGTTAGATTTGTGTTGGTACGGTGTCACAAAAGACGAGCTATATGAAAATCTCACCATGAAAACTATCATCATAAAAGGTTGTGAGAAGGTAAATATTTTCCTATAAATACTATCTTATCCAACCCTTATAAAAACAAAAAAAAGAATATTTTAATATTTATAAGTTGTAATTATTTTCAAAATATATATGAAAGTATACCAAGGCCTAGAAGAGTTTCTTGAATTGGGGAAAATGATAATAAAAATATTGAGATAGTTCCATGAGTAGGGCAAGGAAGAAGTAGAAGCCTCGCTTCAATTTCAAGAATAGGTCAGAGCGAAGATAGTATTACAGAGATATTTCCCTCAAAAAATGTTGAGTAAAGGAATTAAATTGGAGATAAATATATAAACTATAATTGAGTTAACTATACTTTATAATACATAAGAAATAAAGGAATCTATTCAAAGAAATTTCCTAAAACTACGCTAAAGTAAATATAAAAGGCCAAAGGAAAATACATAAAGGAAATACCAAAAATATAATAGAGAAATATATACAAGAGTGAAGGGATATTAAAAAAATACTAAATTAGAATTCCATAGAATAGACCAAGAAGGAGTTAGATGAAATGCATTACTTTAACAAAGAACAATCATTGGGAAAATATTTTACATAGTTTAAAATATACAATATGGAATTGGTAATCTTATTATTGATGGTTATTATTGAGACCATGAATCACATTGGATCATCATATTCAGAATTCATGATACAAAAAACTCTTCACATTCTTGATGATATGAAAGGGGACTACATGTCAATAAACTAATAATACATTTATCCAAAGCAATAAGCATAAGAATAGTTGGTGTAAGTGATCCATAAGAGGTAGTGTGTTATTCTGTTAATGTTATTGTAAAGGTAATGATAATATAATATAGTGAATATAACATCACACCCCTACTCATTATCTTGAGGATTGATAGGGGGGATACTAGGCCTTGCGTGACTTTCCCAAGACACCAAAGGCTGTCAATAAATTCCAAGGGCCTCAATAACATTATGGGGATTATTTCCATTTAAAAGATAAAACATTCAATCTATATAAACATTCACCAAAAAATATATCTATATAATGCATGAGTACAAAATAAAACTCAAAACATACCCAAACCAATAAACCATATCAAAGTATAAATATAAACCAAAATCCAAACTCAAAGGCGAATAAAAATCCACAAAACTCAATAATCCAAATTGATATCAACTAGAAACACTCAACCTGCTATAAGCTCCAACTCCACATGATAATACGATGGTATGAAGAAGCATCAATAAAGAACTGATATGTCATTACTTTACGTATTTCTTGATAGATGACATCGACAAATGTAAATCAGTACCCAAATAAGGGGTGAGTATAAATATGGTAGTTAAAGTAGTAAAAATAGTTTATATCAAATACATAAACTATTTTTCCAAGGAATGAATAAAAAAAGCATTTTTAAAAATTCTCATTTGATTTGGAATTTTATTTTCCATGTCCACACACAAAACCACACACACACACACACAATCTTGGTGTTACCATTGGTGGTGGAAATTTTTATCCATACTCTGCCCTATTTTAAGGGTGGTACTTCACATCCATTATCCATCACATTCCACACAAGACCAACCTTTTATTCCAAAATAAAACAAATTAATTCCAAAAAAATCATTTGTTTATTTAAATAATTTCAAAAAGTAAATTATATTCAGCAAACCAAACCATAATTTTAAAATAATAATTTTAAAATTATAAAAAAAAGGGTTTTCCAAAAACCAATCAACTTTCCAAAATTTCCAATTCAATTGGAAAAGAATATTTTTATCAAGAATCAAAAAACTTTTTCACAGCAATTTCCAGGAAAAAATTTAGTTAAATCCTTCATGTTCTAAATCAATTAGATTTTATAGATAATCCACCTACCTTATAAGGGTTGGTGAAAATAAAGAACAACCTAATGAATATTCAAGACATGATCACAGCCCATTTTCCCTTCACTAGACCGAAAAATATTTCATCATCAAAAAATTCATAACACATTGATATATCTATAAAAAACTAGATATATCCATAAAGAACTAGATATATGGTTTCAAGAGAGTGATAAGAACCTTGTATCTAAGAATAATGAGATATAATGGGTACTCACTACTGATTCTAGGCCTCCAACACAATTTGATTCACCTAAAAATATCTACTAGGTTGAAGGGGATCATCTATGAAGAATATAATGAAAAAGGAACTGGGGTTATAGAGGTATTAGTGGAAAAACAAGGGTCAAAAGTCTTAATTTGAATTAGATCGACAATTTTTAGAGGTTTAACTATACGTTTCATAATTTTGCTGCACAGTTTGGAAAACTGTGCACCAACCATGTGGTGATACTATCTATAGTCAAACCATTTTATGGTTGGCTCATGTGATTGTACAAACTATACACCAATCTTGCTTCTATATCTATTTTAAGAATAATAGTTTCTCATAGGAACTCACATAGTTTTTTCAAACTGTGTGCTGATTATACGCCTGTATGGTGACAATAGTGTTCCCATAAATAGTTTCCTGGAGGTGTTTCATGGTTTTTACTAATCATTCAGAAACAATGAACCTCCAAAAAACCTCTAAAACATTACAAACCCCCTTATAAGCTATTAAAAACTTAACTTAAAAATTATATAGACTTAAAATAAATGAAGAAAATGACATGTACCTAAAACTGGGAGTGCAATATTCTCCCCACCATTGGACTTTCCATACTCAAAAAGTAAACATCCCCATTATCCTGTAAGTGTTTGATTCAATACTCTAACATTTCTGTCTCACTTTCTCATTTTTCTTCCTAAATACAAGCATTTTTTCTTAAACCTACACTAGACTGATGAGTTTACCATAAAATAACTTCTTTTTATCATCCATAATCTATACTGATACATAAATCATGTAGTATCCAGATCAGGGAGGATTTGATCCCATAAAATTATATAGTCAATATCATGTTGTTACTTCTTAAACTAAGATTCATGAAAAACATTGTGTGCTGAACTGAACATTAGTGAAAAAGATAACGGAATTTCCACCTCACCAACTCTTCAAAGAATCTCAAAATTGATTATGTATTAGGGAGATAACATTATCTAATTTTATAAATGGATGATTCCAAATACTTGTAAATATTCTCAAGAACATGTGATCACTCACCTAAAATAAAAACGGTCACTAACAATGACCTACATATGATTTCAAATGACTCGGATCTACTTTCATCTTCATTCTAATCATCTGAGTCTTCTATGTTGTCTCTTTCATGATGTGAGGTCTAATTAGTGAAGTCTCACATGTTTCCCCAAAAAAATGGAGAATGATAAGGATTCCCAAATAAGGCTTCAAAAGGAGGAATATTTTTTGATTCCTGATAATTTTTATTATATGATAAATTCACTAATGGTAAATTCTATACCCATCAACCACAAAAATCCATCAAAAAATCTTGAAGAATGTATTCTAATGTTTGGATTATCCATTCTAACTCTCCATCCAAAAGATAATGATAAGTTTTACTCATTATCAATTGTATTCTAAGGACTTTCTATAATGATTTCCAAAAATGAGATGTAAACATGGGATTTTATTGTAATAAAATCGATAAAAGAACACCTTGAATCTTTATAATTTCATGAATATAGAATGTTGATAAGACTTACACTAAATTAGTTTCAATAATTAGGATAATTTAAGCTTACTATTTGATAAATTACACTATCACCCATATGGAATCATGTTTTCTAACCATGTTTGTTAGACTTGTTACAAAATACTTGGTGTCTACTCTAATTTACACACAGGAGTCGATAGAGACTTCAATATTCCTTCTAGTCATTGATGATATGCCTTAACCTACTGACATGTGAGGCATCTCAAGACATACTTCACCATATCACATTTCATTCCAACAAGAAAAAACTATGATTTCAATGATTTTCATAATTTTTGAATCACAGGGTGAATAGCCCATCTCAAATGGTGGTAGGCACAAAGGGGTAATTCTTGATACTCTATTGGTATGACCATCTTATTCCTAAACCATAACACTGAACTCTTATCCTGCTTCTATAACTCAATGGTCTCCCTTCCATTGAGTTTTGACCTCATAGAAACACATTTACAATTTGATGTCAGATCCTATTTAACTTTATCAATCAAAATAAGAATAATAGAAACTGGAAGGAAAACAACCACACCACCTTTGTCTAACCAGTCTAGATGCATATACACTATAACTAACATCAGTTTACATTGTACTAAAGACTCTTTATCCAATATAGCATATGACTTCTAGATCAATGAATATTTTATTAGAGTTCCCTTTACATGGTTTATATAACAATTCGAAGTCGAACAATAACCGAAATTCAAACTATCTATGTTGCCTTAAATTAAAATATCTTTGTGAGAAAATGTGTTTCAAACTCTTATAAACTGTGAATTTACCAACAAATAGGTAATGATTCCAAGTTTTAAAATAATGGAATACAAAAACTAATTTCAAATTGTTTTTTGAGTAGTTATTATCATGAAACTATAACTATCGTTATTCATAAGTGACAACATGATCTGATAAGTCTATTTTGTATAAATAAGTTTATGGGTTTCTATGTATAAATTCATTGAATATCAATTTATTTAACATATTTTCCTGATAATAATGTTTCTTAAAATTTTATATAGCAATGAAATATAGATAAATAGGAAGGTAAAAATGGGGAATGAAGAACAAACTGACACTTCATGCCAGGTGTTTCACTCGCGGCGCGACACCAAAATTTTAAAGATAAAGGGGAGCTGAAAAACTGAAAAAACACTGAGTACATGTCATGTACTATATCTAAACATTATGACCTCATGAAGAGTAAAGTTGGATGTCAGACAAGTTTTGATGATGGAACACATTGTGAATAGCCAGTACACAATGTGATCGAAGTCAAACCATCTTACAATGTTTTAGTAGATTCAGCGTAGAGGAGGATAAATCAGATCAAAAGTACAAGATGTTTCCCATAGTGACACATTGTGATGACAACAACGTGTGAAAATTAAAATCGACATAGCAAGCCATGTAGCATAATTTTTCAATAAAAATATGCCTCTGAATGCCCTTCCAACACACTCTGGACCTAAGGAAGTAATTGTGACCACCGAGAGCTTCCATATGATTCCACCAAAGATAGGTTTTGTTTATGATTTTCTTTCCTTTATTTGATGTAATCATAGAATGATTTATATTTTAATTCAAATAATTGGGTTTTATTTATTTTTGTTTTTTCTTTCATTCTCAATCTTTCTCCTATGGATTTGGGTTTAATCGTCATTGGTTATCACCCACGGATGGTTGGCTAACCCCATAGGGGAGAGAGGAATCGATTAAAGGGGGTGGGTACTACCATAGTTTTATTTATATTTTATCTTAATTATAATATTGTGTGATAGTTTTATTTTGTGAATACATTCCTATTTTATTTTTCATTTGTTTATTGACCAAATGATTTCAATAATGATTGAACCCCAACATGATTGAGATAATTTGTTCATGATGATTGAATTGAATTACTTTTATGCATATAGAAATTTGAACTAAATTCACTTTAGTTATTTAGATTCATCCGACCATGATGAATTGGGATTTTAGGGTAGTTTGATAAGGAATTAACATTTCATTTATCAATGAAAATATTTAGATGTATCACTATTTAATATTATTATTTTTCAATTAAGGTGGAATAAATTTTTCAAAAAACCCACCACTGGAAATTAATTCCCCTATCTTCAGTTTCTCTATTTTAATTCTATTATTTTAATTACATAATTAGTTTAATAAAATCAATCAAAAATTAGAGATGACAAACCTTTAATTAAGAATTTTCATCTCTAAATTCCCCACAATCGGTGGGTTTGACACCGCACTTCAACTATATTACACCTTTGTAGTTTGTATGGTATGGGAAATTATCAATTTCTAATTTAACTCATGCCTAGAGGAATTAATGACCCCTTTCAGGAACATCATGATTTCCTTTAGTGAGAACACATCCCAACCTATATCCTGATATGTAACAATATACTACATAGCCTAGTACATAATCTTGATATGTGAGTACATGTGTTGTTTTAAGTTTAAAATTAAGTTATTGAAATTATTTCTGACATTACTCATTCTATTGTAAAGGAACTCATTTCCTCATCAAAGCTGTCATTGGTGATTCCAAACATGAAAAAATACATACAAAATGTATGTAGTGTCTTGTTAAGCTAAGACAACAAAATATCTCAATGAAATTTTTCATGAAACATCCCAATGGTTCACCAGTCGTGACACCCCAATCCCTCCTCCAATAGGCCAGGAGATGGAGACTACCACCAGGTAGGCATATTACTAACAACGGAGGCCTTAACCAAAGGTACCTACACACACACACACACACAACTCCAAGCCCATACAATGTTGAAATGTAAAGTAACTAATAAACCATTCATGCATAAATCTAAATCCATTAACTATAGCATGACAATAAGAAAAATGAAAGTAAATAGAGGGAAATATAGAAAAACCACAAAGAGTCTGAAAACAATTCCAACTTGATAGTAAATCTGGGACTACTATCAAGATAACCATAAGAACAAACCTTAGTCTTTTCATCTGACTAAGCATAACCTGGTCCTGGTCCCTCTAGGACTCTATTAAAAGGTTGATTGTCTACAAAATATATACCATCTACGGGTAAATCCAATGTCGGGGTGAGAATAAAAATACCCAGTAGAGAACCCTAAAACCACTAATCATATAACAACAAGAATAATAATTTGATATACATAGGTATATGTCTACAACACATGTTACATGTGTAATGCCCCAACCCCAGAAGCCAAGAGATAGTGCATTATTTTAATATATGGCATGATTAAAAGGAATCAAACCTCGAAGGACCAAGTAGATTAGTATTTTTGGAAAACCAAATACATGAAATTTAAACATTACAACTGGAAAATAAATAAAACATATATGTTTTATTATTAACATCTACCACTCTAAGATTATCCTTGCATATTAATCAAAAAACATCTTCATGTCCTAAGAAAATAAAACATAATAAAAAGGAGAGCTCAAACACACATTAAGGGTAAGAAATATAGTGGAAGATATCATAAACATAAACAATTGTCATGGTGAATAATTGAAAACACATGCCTCTACAAATAATATACTTAAACACATTATGGTAGGAAAATTTGGTGTGTAAATAATGCCATAATAAAACATAACCATGGATATTCTAATAGTTTAATAACCACATGAACTTTTAATTATTGGCTTTATAATGAGAAAATTTCATATATCGGACATTCTAAAACATGTTTTCAAGGCCTCATCCAAGATGTCTAAAAATGATTAAGACCTCATCCAAAACCATATCTCAAAATGGGAAAGGCCTCAGCCAAGCCCAAATGTATTTGTCTCATGGGACCTACTGCTGTATCTAGGGGATATAGAGGGCCCCAACCATCACATAATAAATAAAATTCATTATTAATATGTGAGGGGATAAGCATAAACAACATATAAATTCATATTGAAACTAACATATGAAATGTAAATAACTTTCCCTGAACGTTAATCTTAAACACTAACCATTCAGAGTAAATTGGTGAATGGTTTTAGGATAACACATCAACAATAAAAATATTCATAAAACATCCAATTAAATATTTTAGATGATATCATAAAATATTAATCCAAATAATATATAAGAATCAACAATAGTGTTGAAACGTATGAAAATACTCTTATAAAATCATTGAGTAATTATTGAGATAAATACTCTTGTATTTTTAAAAGAAGAGTTCTTTTGGAAAATTATTTGTATAAAAAAAATAAGTGAAGTAAGATTTTATTTCCAGAATAAAATGAATGATTTTATAAATTTAATTGTTTCCAAAAATAGATTATATTGTGCCCTTTAAAACAGGTAATAATTTGAGAAATTCCCTTGGAATGGGATTGTATTTCAGAAATAATTTTGAAAGTTCTCTTTTAAAATCTGTAAATACCAGTAAATTAAAGTATGAATATAATTTTTAAACATATATAGAACCCTCGAAAATAATTTCAAAGGAGTACATAATAATATATAAAAACTCTACTGAGGTAATTAGATAATAAAAGTAACCTGATTGAAAATGGAGGTTTGGGTGAAAACCCCTTACCACTTTGTTACCAATCAATTCGTATGACCCAAAATTCATAACATTAAAATTGTAAATTTAATAACATGAAAAAAATAGACTCATTATATGATACATCAATGGTAAGTATACATACACCACACACAAGTAATAATATTGAGTAAGGAATGTCTCACAAAAATGGAAATGAGATGAGGAAACCCTTATCGTAAATCCAATGGTGTTCCTCAGTTCGTATTTGTGTCCTAGATAGCCAAATTAAATGTATTAATTAATATTTACAGAATCACTTATACATGTAGTTTAATTATTATAGCCTTATTAAGTTCATTCATGTCCTTTTTTTTGGGTAAAGAGGTTCAATTTCATTGTTTGGGTTTGTTTGTTTCATGATCAGTATACTTATATACATGAACGACGAATCTTGTAAAATGAGGATTGTTGTACATAATTAAAGTTATATGTTATTGTCGAACATAAATAATTTTACACAGTTTTAAATTTTATTTTGTTACTTAGACTGAAGATGAATCATTATATAAATTATTTAATGATAACAGTTTGGCTTAATTGGCAGTTTTTGAACACAACGAACTAATTTTTCCTTATAAATCA
Organism: Viscum album; assembly: GCA_963277665.1. NCBI lineage: Eukaryota > Viridiplantae > Streptophyta > Magnoliopsida > Santalales > Viscaceae > Viscum > Viscum album. The sequence goes on from OY728126.1 coordinate 1,191,984,724, forward strand.
ATACCAGGTGTATAAATAGATTCCAGAACCATATATGATACATAATGAATATATTATGGTCTGTTTCAACCATAATAATTTTTTATGAATATAATTGAATATGGTAATAGAAATTGAAAACCCAACATCCTTGGATGTGGTAAATTAGCTCATCATGGATTGTGTTTTTAATTTTAGTAAAAAAGAATGGGAAAAGGGATATGATGAAAAATTATTAATTTATCATGAAAATATTATAGAACATGTAAGATAGTGTAGTTATCACTAAATTTGGATGAAATTATGAGAGGACAGAAAAATAAAAGAAGAACTCGAAATAAATGAAAACACGAGAAATCCCTAATGAAAATTTGGTAGCCTAACGACATTACGTAAAAATTCATAAAATATTTTGATTAGATAAAATGGGTATATCATAATAATTACATAATATGGAAAGTAATGGGGATATGTAATTAAATATACCAATATATGATAATTTAAATTAAAATATAATAACATAATAATAATGGTTGAAAAATATTGATTTTGGGACAAAAATTCTACAGCATAACGGCTATGCGACATGGTTTTAGAAAACATTAAAAGTAGTGGGGATATGAGTCAAAAATTCATAAAAGAATCATAAAATAGTATTGGTTCTGAATAAAATGTAAATAATAACATGGTATGAAATATTTAAATACATACCACATAAAAGATAACCTGAACTAAATGAAATGAAAAGTCGAATTTACCTCTTGAGGTAATCTTCCTTGAGAGCCTCTTTAGGGGAGAGGTTTTGGTCTTTTAGAAAGACCAATTGCTCTTGGATGTAGATAGTGACTAAGGAAGGGTATTTTGGAAGAACATAAACAAGGAATAAGGCTTTATAAAAGCGAAGATAAGATGGAGTGAGGGGTTTTATAGTCGAGGACATGAGTGAATTTTGAATACTTTATTCATTATTTTATTAAATCCCCGAAGACAACCCATAGTGTTGATTCATGTAGCCCATAATAGTAATAAGTGAATGTGGGTTCTAACCTAGTGGTCTTATATTATCCTTACATCTCTTATGACACAATAAATCATGTATTTAGCATTTATCGTAAATTATCGTATTTTACTATTCACCCAAAATTCAAGTATTTTAGAAAACTCCCAAAAATTTACCGCATTGATTTTTTGATGTATTGAATTCAAAAATAAAATCCAATTTTTAAAAATATTTTTCTAAATGTTTTTAATTTATTTTTAAATAAAATCAAAATTTATTCCAAAAAAACAACTTTAAAACTGTACTTCGTTCTTTAACAAATTGAGAAATTACTCAGGGTCCAATAAAATTATGTTATAACCATAAGATAATAAAGTAACAATTTCTGATTAAATTTTATGAAAATAAATTTCCATTTTAAATTATTAAATTAAAAAAATTGTATCTAAAATATTTATGACATACAAAAATACCAATACTTATATTATGATCATTTTTTCACTTATAAGATGTCTACATTGTATTTTGACACTCATGGATGATGCTTCTATTTTTTTGGTCCAATTCACTATTCATTACTATTAATAAGGGTTTTTTACTATTCATAATGATATGTTACTATTTACCAAAAATTATGTTTCTCTTATGAGACTCTAAATATCTTACTGAATGCAATAGTGTATGTCAATTTTTTGAAATTAAAATTACATAAGTGGAAAATTTATATTTACTGGCTCGGTTATAACAAGGTGGTGTTTTTTAAACACAATGTTTCATGCATTAAATATGAAATATATTTTTAAATTCTGGGGGTGTTACATTATTCCCTCCTTAAAAAAATTTCTTCCCTGAAATTTTATATTTCACATTGAATTTTATTGTTTATTACTTGAGAATTTCCTTGTAAAAATACCCATATCAGAAATAGAGTTAATAGAGTATCCTCTTTAAAAATGTTAAGGGAAAAAGAGGTGGTCAAAAAATTAGTAATAATAATAAATAAATTGTCCTTTCGAATAGAGGGACATTTATTGGAATTGAAAACCTGGGCATAAAAGAAAAACAAAACTATGAATTTCTAGTGATAGAAAATGGGTTTAGATGAAATTATATTACCACAAAACAATAAACTACAGTTATGAAAAATTTCATTAATTTTATCAAATATTACGATAACTGAACGACATTTAAGACTCTTTTCATAGAGTTGAGGGATTATTCCACTCTATAAGTGTATAAATATATGTTTTTATTTCATAAACATGATCTTACCCTTTTATTGTTACTTGAACTACCTATACTTCATCTCTTAGCATAATGTTCATCATGGGGTGACATTAAACTCAAATACCTCATAAAATGATCAACTTAAAACATTTAATAAATGGTCTAACTTTATAAAATATCATGATCCAATACTTTAAATCATTCCCATATTCATCATTTCTACATCCATGTACACTGAGTCCTTGGAAATCCTCATTTTTTATAACTCCATGATATATCCTACACAATTCATCTGCTGCCTTATTTTCCTTTAATCTACATGAAGCGGTCCTAAATTTTCACATTCCAAACATGTTAATATCTTCATCATGTGTCCTCTTAAAATATGGTAAAAACAAAAATTACCATAAAACCCAATTGGAAACATGCATTCACCCTTATTCCTTGAGTAAGATACATGTTATTGGATATATTCCTTAAATCTAAAAGTGTTATAAACTCTATAGATAATAGCATAGACCACTTCTTGACAAGTCAATAATCATTTCCAAGGTAGTCAGTACTTATCTGAATCAATCATTTCTTCATCATTATCTCAACATCAGATATATATTAAGGGTTCTCTTACCCTCAATCATGTGTTTTCTAAAAATATCATTATAAGACCTCAAATATTTAATGAAATTGTAATATAGTGAAATCCTTATATATCTCATAATTCATATAGAAAAAATATCATATCATAGTTCTTGAGTCCCAATCATAAATACATTATTTATTCTACTTAAACTATAGAAACATCATAATCTTGACCTTGATCATTTTTCTTTTTTAGATATATATTCCCATGATTCTTGGGATATTCATTTGTGTAGTTCCTCATATCCTTACATTTGGAGCATTGAATATAGTAAAATTCATTCCTTATCTCGCAATTATTAGAAAGGTGAACTTTTTCTCCACACTTGAAGAAAACTCCTTTTTCTCTCAAGCATATACCAAGGTGTTCCCTTCCACATTTATCACATGTGGTAAAATACATCATTCCCTTATTTAATTTGTCCATTTTTTTCTCTTCCATCCTTTTCTTCTTTTGATTCCCTTCAAAGTCATAGGACTTATAGAAGTCTTTACATACTTTGTTATCACGTGATAGTATTTCCTCATATGATGAGTATACTTGGGAGACAATCTTTCTTTCACAATATGGCTTAAGACGATTAGATATATGATCCTTATTACTCTTCGCATCATGTGCATTGGTGAAGTTATCATTCCTTATTCTAGGAACCATTTCTAATAAATTATTTATTGTATATTATCTAATAAAATTAAGAACTCTCTATGACTCTAAATATGGTATAGCACATTTCATAGATCCTAGAACCTTGTACTTTGGTTACATTGGAGGCATAAACCCTTCATAATTATGGGTAAATAAAATGTGAATTATCCTAAGTATATACCCTAGGAGTGTCAAACTAGGTGTGCAGTAAGGCCCATTGTCTTGTACCAGGATACCTTAGGTCAAGCCCGAAACTCCTTGTCAGAGTTTTCACTTCAAGGTACATTTTTTCAAAACCACGTCCACTTGTAGTATCCAAACAGGGATGTATTTTCAAGAAAGATCCACATAATATATTCATTTCCATGATTATAGTATGTTCTTATATGTTTATCCTTGTAGACTATCATAAGGGTTTTTTCCCTAATCTATATTTTCTAAATCTATTTTCCATGTTTTCTACTAAATTCCTTTGATTCCAACTGTAACACCCGAACCCTAAAATCCTGAAACTGGTGCATTATTTTAATATATTGGAATGATTAAAAGGAATGAAATATGAAAGTACCAAGTAGTTTGGTAGTTTTAGAAAACCAAATACATACAAGTTCAACATTACAAATTGAAAATAAATACAACATATAAGTTTTATTGGGAACATCTTCCACTCTAATATTATCCTTTTAGATCAATCATAAAAACTTCTTCACGTCCTATGAAAATGAAACATAAGAAATGGGTGAGATCAAAAGCTCAGTAAGGGTAATAAATACATAGGAAGATATCATAAACATAAACAAGAGGTATGGTGAATAATTTAAAACACATTTTTCTACAAATAATAAAATTAAACACATTATGGAATGAATATTAGTTGAGTAAATAATGCCATAATAAAATATAACCATGGGTATTGAACTATTCTAATAACCACATGAAATTTTAATTCATAGATTCATAATGAGGTAAATTTATATTTTAGAAATTCTAAAACATACCATCAAGGCCTCGGCCAAGACATATCAAAATGATTAAGGCCTCATCCAAAACCATATCTCAAAATGGGCAAGGCCTCGACTAAGTCCACATCTATTTGTCTCATGAGACATACCAATGCATCGAGGGGATATAAATAGACCCACCCATTACAAAATTAGTCCAATTAATTCTTCATATGAGTGTGGATAAACGTAAAAAACATATACATTTATATTTAAACAAACATATGAAATGTAAATAACTTTATCCAAACATTAATATTAAACACTAACCATTCAGAATAATTTGGTTGATGGTTTTCGGATAGCACATCCAAAATAAAACCTGTAATGAGAAATCCAATTAAATATGGTAGATAATATCATAAAATATTAATCAAAATAATACATAATAATCAATAATAGTGATAAAACATATGAAAATACTCTTATAAAATCATTGAGTAATTCTTGAGATAAATACTATTTATTTTGAAAAGAAGAGTTATATTGGGAAAATATTTGTATGAAACTAGAAGTTAAGTAAGATATTATTTCAAAAAATAAAATGAGTGATTTTATAAAGGTAATGGTTTCCAAAAACAGATTATATAGTTCCCTAGAAAATAGGTAAGAATTTGAGAAATTCCCTTGAAATAGGCTTGTATTTCAGAATGAATTTTGAATGTTCCCTTTTAAAATGTGTGAATCCCCATAAATTAATGTAGGAATATGATTTTTAAACACATATAGTACACTCAAAAATAACTTATAATTAGTACATAATGATAAATAATAAATTCATTAAGGTAAGTAGACAATAAAATTAATCCGAATGAAAATGGAGGTTCGGGTGAAAGTCCTTTACCACTTTATAACTAATCGATTTGTATGACTTAAAATTAATAATATTAAAATTGTAAATTGAATATGACAAAAATAAATAGATTCATTATATTATACATTAATTGACAGTATACATACACCATACACAAGTAATAGTAGTGAATAAGGAATGTCTCACAAAAATGGATGTGAGATGAGGAAACCCATAACTTAAGTCTGGTGGTGTTCTTCACTTAGTCTTAGTGTCCTCAATAACCAAAAAAATCATTAATTAAGATTTAAATAACCTATTATACATTTAATTTATTTATTATAACCATATTAATTTCATTCATGACCTTTTTTATGGTTTAAGATGTTTAATTTCATTGTTTGGATCCTTTTGTTTCATGATTGGTATACTTGTATACATGAACGGAGAATCGTGTAAAATGAGGATTATTGTTCAGAATTGAAGTTATATGTTATTAGTGAACATCCAGATGGCTAAATTTTTGTAAATTTTATTTCGTTACTTGGATTTAAGATGAATCATTATATAAATTATTTAATGATAAGTGTTTGGGTTAATTGGCGGTTTATTAACACCATGACCTCATTTTTCATTATAAATCAAAACCATGTGTAAAAAATATTCCATGACCATATATGAAACATAATATATATATATATATTATTGTCTATTTTAACCATAATAATTGTTTAATGACCATAATTTAATATAGTAATAGAAATTTAAATCTCATCATCTGTGAATGTGGTAAATTATCTCATCTCATATAGTGTTTACATTTTTAGTATAAAAGAATCGGAAAGAAAAGATAATGAAGAATTATTCCTTTATCATGAAAAAAATATAGTAAATTTAAGATACTGATTTTATCACAACATTTGGATGAAATGTGGAGGTCAAATAAAAATAAAATAAAGGAACTCAAAATAAAATAAAAGTTGAAAAATCCCTTATGAAAATTCAGCAGACTAACGGCGTCACTTGAAAATTCATAAAATATTTTCATGAGATAAAAATGGTATATCATAATTGTTACATAATATGGAAAATAAGTGGGAATATTTAATGACATATCCCAACACAATATAATTGAAATTAAAAGATAATAACATAATAAGAGTACTTGAAAAAGAGATATTTTGAGACGAAAATTCTGCAACATGACGGCTATGCATCATGGTTTTAGAAAACATTAAAAAGAGAAGGGATGGGGGTCACCCATTCATAAAAGACTCATAAAATAGTAGTAGTACAGAATAAAATGTAAATAAGAACATGATATGAAATCTTTAAATACATACCACATAAAATAGAAATTCAAATAAAAGAAATGAAAAGAGGAATTTACCTCTTGAAGTAATCTTCCTTCAGAGCCTCTTTAGGGGAGAGGTTTTGGTATTTTCGAAAGACCAAGAGCTCTTGGATGTGGGGAGTGAATAATGAAGGGTATTTGGGCAGAACATAGACAAGTCACAAGGCTTTAGAGGAGTGAAGAGAAGAGGGAGTGAGAGGGGGGTTATAGTGGAGGAGAGGAGTGAATTTTGAATATTTTATTCATTATTTTAGTAATTCTCTTAAGATAACCAATAGTGTTGATTAATATAGACAATTATAGTAATAATTCATGTGAGTTATAAATTAGTCATCTTACATCATCTTCACATTGTTTATGACCCAATAAATTATGTATTTAGCATTTATCGTGAATTATCGTATTTTACTATTCACCCAAATATTCATGTATTTTAGAACAGTCCCAAAACATTACACTAATTATTTTCAAATGTATATAATTAAAAAATGAAATCCATTTTTTTAAAATAATTTTTTAAATATTTTTAATTTAATTTTAAAAAAAATCATAATTTATTCTAAAAAAACAACTTTAAAACTATAACTCGTTTTATAACACCTTTAGAACATAATCAGGTTCCCATAAAATTATCTTATAACCAAAAGAAAATAAAGTAACATTTTATGATTACATTTTATGACAATAAATTTCAATTGTAAATTATTAAATTAAACATAAAATTATAACTGAAATATTTATGACATACAAAAAATACCAATACTTATATTATGGTTGTTTTTTTCACTTATAAGATGTCTATACTGTATTTATACACTTATGGGAGATTTTTCTATTTTTTCCAATTTACTATTCATAATGGTATGTTACTATTCAAAAGGGTATGTTACAATTCACCAAAAATTATGTTTGGCTTATCGGACTCTAAATATCTTACCGAATGCTACCGTGTATGTCAATTTTTCAAATTTCAAATTATATAATTGGAAAAATTATTTTTACTAGCTAGGTTATAACAAGGTGGTGTTTTGTAGAGAATTAATGTTTCATGTGTCAAATATTAAATCTATTTTTAAATTATGGGGGTGTTAGAACATTTATATCAATATATACTCAAAAAAGACACATGTTTTAAATTTAAAGTAAAAAACAAAAATTCCATCATAGGATTCCTGTTCAAAGGTTTCACATACCACTCGTCTAGAAAAACACACTCCATGAGTCTGATAACACTGATCACATCCATTCGAGTGTTCATGATCATCATGTCTCTTCATACGAATTATATGATGGAATTCTGTAGAGATGCGATACAAATATGAGGTTCACACCCAAGGCTATGGGGTATACCAAAAACTCAATCTGAAATAACTCTCTAAGTAGAGGATATAATACCATGTAGTTTTGGTCATGAAGATACCAAGAACTCCACCTAGGGGAAAAAGATTAATGGTGGATCTCACTCCTGGAATCCCAGAAGGATTCCAACAACTCTATCCAAGAAGTCCTACTAAATAAATCATTATCCTATGTGTAAGATGAAATTCCATACAAAACCTTAGAGAATGGATATAGGAAAGATAGCCTAATCAAAAAAATTAAGTTGAACGGTACAAAGGATCCAAGAAAACATTGAAGGTTTACACAACATGTACTATTAGTAAACGTCAAGTACCTTCAAAACCTGGTCTTACTCATATATCATATCTCATTCCCATCTCCATATCAAAGAACACTGATTTCCCATGACTGTTCACTTCTTCCCATGTCCACGTACATGGATTTTTATGTTTACATCCAGTCTGGCCATATCTGTGTTGTATTACACAGCATGTATGTTCCTGTGTACACTTTGTAATGTATGTGTGTCCTCCTTGATACATGCTAATCTAATAGGGAAGGGTCGCAAGCCAAATGACCGGGTCATGTGTTGTGTGATACTTAATTTATCTATAAACCCTAGATACTATGCAGGGGTCCCACATAGCATGTTCCTCTAGAAAACATGCCTTGTACCATGGGATTTCATATATCTCATGGGTTTCTTCTCCGTGTTTTTTTCAACTCCTCTAATGCCTGGATCTTCTGCATCCACCATCAATCTCTCCCATGGAACTCATTTCTGGGGTCTAACTATATTTTTTCCATCGATGGGTTGATTCTATCCATTGTTTCTCTATCAAACAAAACATGAATCCACACCTCCATCATTATTCCAAAATCTACACATGAACACCTCTGATCTGGTCAGATTCTATTTCATCTTCCATTTTCGCACAATATCCATTCCATATTGATTTTGGATATGCGATATCGAATCCTTGTGCTAAGAAACAGGTGTACAATGTTTGATTCCTTCGTATTTGGGTCAAAACACGAGGAAAACAAAACTTCAATGATGAACACACGTATAAAATTGGGAGAAAACCACAAAACATGCAAAAGGGGGAATGAAATTTGACTATGTTTGGTTTTCCTTAATATATTTCTATTAGAATGGATAATGGAGAACCATAAACATAAATAAGTCTCACAAAATATCCCTTTAGATATACTCATCCTAAAATAGTACCAATCCAGAAATCAATCTATTTACCAGTTGATTAATGTTCATTGTAGGAATTAAAAATAGAGAAGAAAAACAATAAAAACATCATCCATCATAAATTTGGATCGAACATTGATAAATAATAAATTTTCATTATTGTCATTGGAGAGATCCACTAATTCTATTATTCACTAATCATGGAACCCTTATTCGGTTATCATTTTCTAATGGAGTTCCATCAACTCTCTCAAATTGATCTCAATGATTCATGGGGTTGCATGCCAAACCCTGATAATTTTACATATACATGTTTTTAGAGAATAAGATTAGTTCACTACATCATTAAAAATTAAATAAATTTATTTATTTAATTTATTTACTATTTATTCCCACATATACTTCTCCACTAAAAACAAGTATCGACATGGTTTATGTCATTAACATGGTAAAACTCATGCTTTGAACTCAATGGTGTCCTTGTATTTCTAATCTAGGCCTCCATTAAGAATTTATTCTATTTTTTTGGAAAACAGTGTGAGCATAAAATTTAATATACGTAATATATTTCAAGCATTTATTCTTGGCACACAGGAACTCATAATCACACGCCATCTTAGTTCCTGGTCTTGAAAATAATCCATAAAATATTAAAAATAATACATCGAAAAATATGAGTCATTATATTCCCCCAACCATGGGGATTTACATCCTAAAAATAAAAAAAAAAGTGTCTATAAAATGAGATGTGGCTATTGAGCATGTATAAGAGAATCCCGCTCCCAGGTGCCCTCGTGATGATTCACATGCTGCAATCAATCATGTACTAAAGGAATCACTCACTGTAAGATGATACTCTGTTGCTAATCCTCGATCTGTACCTGGTACTTAATCTTTCATGTGGATAATATCTTCGAGAATTTAGGTATGAACCTCCCATAATATCCTTAAAAACAAAGGAAGCTTCACACTTCTATCACTCTCTTGGGTGGATCCCATGATAACACAGCCTCAACCTTCACCAGATCCATTTCCACACCATATATTGAGATAACATGTCCCAAAAAGTGGACCTCATTAATCCAAAACTGGATCTTCAAGATCATCCCATAAATATAGTTCTCTAAAAGTATGTATAGAACCATCCCCAAGTGTCTTGAATTATCCTCCTCATATGTCGATTACACAAGGATATTGTCAAATAAGACTACCAAAATGAAATATAAGAAATGTTGAAATATCTAATTCACAAGTCTCATGAAAACTGATGGGGTTTTCATCACGTTAAAGGGAATCACCAAGTACTCATAGTGACCATAGTAACATCGGAATATCATCTTTGGTATACCCTTATCTCATACTTTCAAATGGTGATATCCTGAATTGAGGTCAACCTTCGAGAATAATCATTCCCATCTCAATTGATAAAATAGTTCATTAATACTCAATAGTGGATACATGTTCTTTTAATTCACCTAGTTTTGGAGAAGTAAGTACACACCCAACCTCAAGATTTTATCCACCATCTTGAAAAACTAAACTGGTGCTTCCCAGGGTGTCACACTGGATTTAACAAATCCCTTACTCTACAATTCCTCTAACTGCACCCTTACCTCACAATTTTCTATGGGATACATCTGATATACTGGCGTAGATATTGATTTCATACCAGGGGTAGATAAATATAGAATTATATCTCAAACCAGGTAGGTAATCTTGGAACATCATCTGGAATGACATCCTAATACTCTTTCACCACTACATGGAACTATAAACACATAACATCTACTACATCAAGGATCATGCAACAAAACTGGTGAGTAATTAGCTACACCCTCATGTTCATGATTTTATGCTTCACTATCTGGGTTTTCTTTTCACCCAAAAAAAACTTATTCCCATCAATGTGGACACACCGCATCCTCCACCAAAAATACTCTATCCGTGCATGAACTATAGATATCCAGTCCAAAAAAAATATGGTTTCATAAGGTCTCATCACTTTTATAAAAATATTCCAATTGAAACTCTCAACTCCATAAGTTAGTTCAGACTTTTAGCATAAGTTCAAGAATGATGTGTCATATCCAATAAAAGTCTCTAAGTGAAATGGTTAAGAAAATGGCTCAACCAGAATGTCTAAGTATCGAACAAGATATTTTTAAATAAAGGAATCACTAGAACCTATGTCCCTCAGTACTGTAGATATGGTATAAAAGACACATATCATTCCACATATCATTCTCGGAGCCTTTGGGTCATATTCATCGACTGCTTGTAGCTACCCCTACCTTGTCCTCTGTTTCCCAAAGCCTGATGTAGACCACCTATAGGTAGTGGTGGTAATAATTCAAAGCATCTACCAACTCCATAGCCTCAATGATGTCTACCACACTATGAATGTGTCTTCTCCTACCACTTCTTATGCCTCAGCATCCCATCCCCTATCTCCCTATCGTGTGTATGATGGGTTTGAAAATCTCATAAAAGATTCCCCCTTCTATCACATGAGTAGCACCACCTCTCACTAGGATGACTAGACCCATACTTTGATCCATGAACTACATAAACTATATATTTGGACATCCTCCTAAAACATCTCGCACGTATAGCTCCACCATACTGACATCAGCACCCTATTATTGAAGTCTCTTCACCTGTGTTCCCACTACCGACAACTACTTTTTGTGATAGATCATCCAAGAAACGCCCAACCACCAAACCACTATCTATCTATCCCATTATATGAAGGAATTCACATAGGTATAATAATGGATATAATTTATCAACACAGTCTTTTCTCAAAGGTCTAGGGCTGTAAGAACTGATCATGAACTATATACTTTGAATACTTAGAGATGTTGGTGAACCTTAATAAATACTCATCCACTGTAACACAACACTAATGAAGTTGTGGAATACCTTTGATGTGTACTTCCCTTAGAATATCTGGAGATAACTTCTCTCTGAAAAGGCACACAATCATTGACGATGATAGAGTCACCACATCATAAAATTAGGTCACTAAACCCCAACATCATCCTATTGAGTAGATGAGAATTCTTGATTCCATAACCACAATCTGATCTTCCAGTGTCATGAAAAGATAGAAAACTCATGTAACCATCTCAATCATGTACTCAGCCTCTTCTGGTTCAGGATCACCTTGGAACATGAGAAGTTTCTATCATCGAAACTCAGAACGTGCTCTCAATATACGCACCTACTCTACTGGTATTGTGGGTGACATCTATTGGTCAATAGGTGGTAGTATAACCGGTGAACCACCTAGAGGTAGCACCTTTTGAATAGGACCATGTATCGATGTGTCATCACTAAGGGGATCATCAATGTGATCCTGATGCTGAATACTATTTGTCATATCTAACGAAGTCATTCTTGAAAGAGACATGATGTACCACGAACAATAAGGATATCTAGAGAGATCACTCAAGAATGACAAGGAAACCACAACCCATTCATATATGATTTATGAACCATTTCTGCCATGTAACTAGTGTCCTCGTTTATGGAGTTGAAAATTATTAGAGTCATGGTGTATGGATACGTCACCTTCCACGGCAACACTAGAGTCTCTAGTTAGAAAGAAAAATTAAAAAAAATTCACACTTTTCCTCTAAACCAATATCACAGACTCTAGTGAAAAGGAAAAACCGAATTTTATGACACCACTTTATCATGAACTGTCCCAATAGAGCCCATTCCACGACTCCCCAAGCTTGTCTCCAATAGGCTAAGTGCTTAAAACTAGCTCCAAGTAGGTATATCACTAACATGGGAATACTTGGACTAAGGTATCTATACACAGGCACACATCTACAATCCCATACAATGATGAAATGTAAAACAAATGATAAACCATGCATGCATACATCTATATCCCACAACCCAAGTGTGAAAAAATAAAAGGACAGTAAATAGGGCCAAATACAATCCCACCACAAAGTGTTTAAAAACAAGACCAATCTGATAGTAAATATGGGTACTACTGAAAATATAACAGCAGGAACACACATCAGTTTATATGGATCACTAAGAATTGGTAGGTCCTAGTCCCTATAAGACTCTATCAAAAGGTTTAACATCTTCACAAGACATGACACTTGTGAAAAAATATCATGTAGGTTTGAGTATAATAATACTCATTAGGACACCCTGAAACCACTAATCATACAACAACAAGGTTAATATTCAACTCTTCACAGGTATATGTTTACAATAAATATAATCAGAATATATAGATATTCTCAAAAAAGACAGACATTATAAATGTAATGTAACAATATTAATGTTAGTTGAGGATTCACTCTCAAAGGTTCCACGGAGTACTCATTCAGTATAACATGCTCTATTAGTCTGATAACACATGACTTCCGTTCAAGAGGTTGTTCTCGTCTGGTCTCGTCATAGGAAGTATACACTAGAATTCTACAGAGATACAATACAAAGATTAGGTTCACACCAATGTACATGGGTTATACCAACTACTCAATCAATAATAACCCACTAAGTATAGGATCAACTCTTGTGTATTGTTGGTCACAATGATACTAATAGATCCACCTTAGGGAATATGATAATAGAGGATATCACTCTTTGCCTCATGTAAGGATTCAAACATCTCTATCCAAAAAATCTTTTAAAAGGGATCACTATCCTACGTGTAAGACATGAATCCATACTAAACATCATATAATGGATATTGGGAATGAACCCTAATGAGAATTATCCAAGATGAAGAGAAAAAGGTCTCCAAGAAAACTCATAAGGAGTACATGGTGTGTAATATAAGTACCTGGCATTTCCCTTCAACATCGATTCCTACCCATGTAACCTAGAATGTCCCCATGTCTATTTAGGAGTACATTTCATGCCCCTGAACATTTATATAATTATGTGTCTAAGTACATAGATTTACCCATGTACACCTGGACTGGTCGTGTCCAAGTGGGAGTACATAGTGTGTCCATGACCATGTACTCATGGTTGTGTTTGTGTCACCACTGAGTTACACACAAATCCATCTAGGAAGGGTCATGTTCCATGTGATAGGGTCACATGTTGTGTGATTATTAACGTATATAGAAACCCTACCCGCTGCACAGGGGTCCCACACAGCGTATTTCTATAAAACACATGTCGTGTACAAAATGATTTCATAGATCCCATATGATTATTCTCTATATCACCATCAACCCCTTTGATTCATGTATCTACCACATCTTCCATCAATAATACCCATAGAACACGGATCTAGGGTTTAACAGAACTTTTCACCACTGATGGTCAGATTCTAGCCCTCGATTCACTAGAAAATGAAACCCAAATCCATACTACTATCCTTTATCCAAGATATTCACTTGAATTCCTTTGATCTAGTATAATTCACTCTCCATTACCACTTTCACATGATCCTAACACCATAATGAGTCTAGATCTACGATGTCAAATAATTTCACTAAGAAACGGGTGCACAACATTCAATTCCCTGGTATTTGGGTTGAACCACTCGGAAAACAAAACCCTGGTGATGAATGCACATAAAAAATGGTAGAAAACTAAAAAACACACAAAAGGAGGAATAAACCTAAGTCATGTTCTGCTTGAATTGTTTTTTTCATTATCACAAAGAATGATGAACTATAATAAAAAAATAAATATCTCAAAATATCCCCATAAAGAAACCCAACCAACAATATAATCGATCCTTAAATCAATCCATTAGTAGATTTATTCGCGTTCATTCCAGGAATTAATAACAATAAATAAAACCAATAAAAACATCAACCTACCTCGATTTGGATCAATCAATTATGTAGGATGAAGTTGTGTCATTTTCATTGGTGAGATTCTATGATTCCATTGTACATCGATCATGGAACCTTGATCTGGTTTCCATCCACCAATGGAGTTCCTCCAACACTCTCCAATGGTTATTGATGATTTGTAGGGTTATCCCGCTAACCGTAAAAATTCTCCATAAGTGTGTATTTAAATAATTGGATTAGGTCTCGATGTCATTATGTGTTAAATAAATTAATATTTTTAATTTATTTATTATCAATGATCAGGAATACTTTTCCACAAACAACTCGCACAAGAAAAATGTTATGTCACGCCTAGCGTAAAACCCATGCTCAAAACTCAATGGTGAACTTGGATATATGATCTAATCCCCTATTTATAAGTTATTCCACGTTTTTAGAAAAATTTTGTGTGTTTTTGTGTGATATTTAATATATTTAATTTATTTCAAACATTTATTCTGGTCACGCCAAGCCTCATAATTACATGTCTTCTTAGTGCTTGGTCTCACAAATATTCCATACAATATCCCAAAATAATACATGGAAAAATCTGAATCATTACAACATTAATTAGAAGTTTTTAAGAGATAATAGCTTATATCTTCTTAGGATCTACATAGAAACATTTTTCAAAATGATATGGTCATAAAAATGCACATCTTTTACCAAGAAATCACACTTTGATAACATTTAATACAAAAAAAGATCCCAAATGATACCCAACACTATATCTAAGGGTTTTTCATGTTCCGATTTTGTCTGATAATGCACAAGTATATCATCAATAAACACCACCACAAAAGAATCAATATACCTATGATATATTTTATACATCAATTCAATAAATATTTATAGTATAATTGTATGGACAAAAGGAATAACGAAACATTTTTAATGGACATAGCTACTTTTGTAATATGTCATTGGAATATCCACCTTCCAAACTTGCAATTGGTGATACCTTGAACATAATTCAATTTTAGATAACCATTGGGAGCACATAAATTTATCAAAAAAATATTCAATTCATGGAAGAGTAAAATGATTCTTTATCATAACTTAGTTAAGATTAATATAATTCACACAAAGTCTATGAGTTTGATCTACCCTCTTCATAGCCACAACTGGTGCTACCCAATGGGATGTACTCAGTTGAATGAACCCTTTACTTTCCAACTATACTAACTAAAATTTCAAATCCCTCAATTCATCTAGTTTTATCCATAAATATAAAAGTGATATTGGACTTGTCCCAAATAGGTGGTCAATTTTAAAATCTACATCTCTTTTGCGTGGAAACCCTAATAAATTATTGTGGAAAACATCAAGATAGTAGTCAACAATAGTTGGAAAATAGATACTTAAATATCATACATAGATTATAATTCTAGTGATACCAACTAATATGAGATATTTCCAAATACTACTTCAAAAACTCATGATTTATATTCCTTTACATCCTAGTGTCTTCTAAATAGATATTCAACACCATCCAGAGATGTGAAACTAAGCTTTAATTCTTAATAGTTTATGTGATCATTAGACGATGTCAACTAATCCATATGAAAAATCAAGTTATAAACATCCATATCAAGCACAATGAAATAACAAAGAAACTTATCCTCATTCATAGTAATAGAACAAGATACAAAACAAATGGATCAACACTCTCTTTACCCAAGAAGAATTTTATGTTTCAAAATAGAGGGGATCATATCAACATGAAACATCATGACACTAATAACCTGAGAAGAAATAAAAGACCCGGATGATCTTTTATTAAACAGAGATTTCATAAGTGTATAATTCAAAATAATCATACCTATCATCATTGAAGGACTAGATTGATCATCCATGATCATTTTAATATCTCCATATAATTTCTTAATCACTGTACTTCTCTCTTTGTTTATTTATTGATATTGAACTAGTTGTGGATTCATGGTGTTCCAATAACCACCTTGGCTCACTTAGTTATGACAATGAGAATTATTTTTTTGCACAAATCCTATCAAAGAATAATATTCATTGAAAAATTAGATATATCTCTAGCACCTGGCCTTGGAGAATTGTGATAATAGCATTAAATATGTCTCATCTTGTTTCAATTATGACATGAACTAGGTGGATTCATGCAATATCACTTGATGTTAGAAAGTTAACCACATTAAAAATATCCAAGATTACTTTTAGATCGAGGAGGAAGATTTATTGATCCTACAGTTATATTCTGAGGTGTACCACCACTAATGAAGTTGGTGTCCATCTTCTTCTTATTCCCAAAATTAGAGTTCCATCATATTACTATAAGAATAAACATACTCTCTACAATCATATTTCGTGAGACATCCCTTTAATCCACTATCACTCTATTGACCATTTTTCTATAGTCTATTATACATAATTCAAAAACCTTTGAGTGAATGTCCAAACTGAAACCTGACTCAAAAATTAGTTCCTTCAAGGAAACACATGTAGATTATTCTAGGGAAAAGTAGTCTAAATTCATAAATTTAGAAGCATACTCCAACATTGAGATATTCTCTTTCTTCAAACTGAACATTTCCATTATTCTTACAATCTGAGAGGTGTGAGGATATAATTTCATGATAAATACTTTCGTGAAATTCTCTCATGTCATGCATTGGTCTAATTTATCATGGACTAATAATTCACACTATTGGAATACCAAATCCTATAATATATATCATCAAATTTATTTTCAACTCTTATGGTGTCCCAAGTAAATATCATATTTGATTCATCCTATTCAAAAAAATTCTTTTTCTGATTCAAAGTCCACAAGAAATATAGGAGGATTCCTCTTTTGGAACTAAATTGAATGGTCCACTTATTTGGGTTGATAATTAACATTACCCTTATCCATGGTTTGAAAATCCAATACATTCCATAGACCATTTGTTGGTTCACTTGTGGCTAAGGTTCAACCACATTCTTAGTAGCCTTTTCTAGATGACTTCTACGATGTCTACCTAGTGCCATTTTCTATAACCAAAACAAATATCTGTTTATTATAACTCATTATCCACTAAAGAATTATACATTTTAATTTACCAAATTAACACATATCACCACGTAGATTTCCATAATTAAAACATCATTAATAGTTTATCCATTTTGGAAAATACCAGAACTATGATTTTCAAAACAACCATTTTTACTATTTAAAAATAGACACCGTTTATTCATTTCACAAATGTTAAAACATTGAAAGAATAATGAAGTATTATTGGAAATTATCTATATCAATTATTCTGATGAAACTCTTATCACTTAAACCCATGACAATGAGGTGACTATACATATAGAAGATTTTTAAAAAAATCATGTATCCAATCACTCCGGTAACTTGAAGTTTAGCATAGAGTGGTTAGCCACACCTTCTTATTCTCTACATTTAATGTTCTAAAAATCCTACCTCCTTGCAACCATCTAAGGAGACATGCTGATATCATTTCTAACTCCATGACCAAACAAAAATGAAACAATTCTTCACAAAAACATAGAAGGTATGACAAAGATTATTACCATTATCTTTGTCATGGATCAAACAAGTCGATAAAATTTGTCCCAAATTGAAAAATGGACTATAAAATACTAATACAATTTGTAATATCCCACCCCTCATCATTGGATTAAGGAGCGACAAGGGAGCTACTTGACCATAGGTGACATCACCAAGACACAAAGGGCTGGAAATAAATGCAAAAGGAATCGGTAACATTTGGGAGATGATTTCTCATTTTAAAGATAAAACATATAAAGTACACAAACAATCAATAACCAAACATCTATATGATGTAGGAGTAAAAAATATAATGAAAAAAACTACTAAAAAATTTCAAAGTACAAGGGGAAACCATAATACATACTCATAGAGGACCAAAAGACCACAAAAATCAAAATTAAAAAGTGACATAACCTTGTAACATACAACCCACTCCAAGCTCCAAATCCACATGATAAGCCAATAGTATCATGAATAATCACTAAAGAACTAAGATACCTTGACTTTACCTATGTCTTGATTGATTAAATCTACAAACACATAATAGTGCTGAATCGTGGGGTGATTCTAAACACAGTAGTATTTCCCGGATGAATTCCCAACTCATTCCACTATGAAAAAACATGTTAGAAAAATTTATATAAAATGGTTTAAGTTGTAAAAATAGTTTATATCAAATCCATATACTATTTTCCCAATGAATTCATAAACAATGCCTTAAAAACATTTCTCATTTGATTTGGAATATTCTTTTACTTTCCCAAACACACAACCACACACACACAAGATTAGTGTTACCATTTACGGTGGGACTTCACATCCATACTCATTACCAAATGGATGGTGGTACTTCATAACCGTTATTCATCCCATTCAACACACACCCAACCATTTATAAAAAAATCGTTCCTATTCATTCCAATAAAATATTTCTTTTATTAAATCCTTTCAAAAAATACTTTACATGAATGAAACCAAACCATAATTTTAAAATAATGATTTTAAATTTATATTCAAATTGGTTTTCCTAAAACGAATCAAATTTATATAATTTTCTTGAAAATATCAAAATGATATTTTCATCAAGAATCGCATAAGAATTTCAAAACCATTTCAATAAAATAATTTAATTAAAACTAAGCCTTTAGGATATAAATCAAGTGGATTTGAGAGAAAATTCAACTACCACATAATGATTGGTGAAAACAAAGAATAACAAAATAAAACATTGTGATCTGATCACAACCTATATTCTCTTCACTAGATAAAAAAATATTTCATTATAGAACCATTAATAAAAAATATATTTTTCAATAATATAATATAAATATGGTTTCTAGAGATTTGATAACCTTGGATCTAAGAATAAAGAGAAACAATGTATACTTGATGATAAATTTGTGCCTCCAACAAAGTTTGATTCACTTAAGAATTTCTCTCGGGTCGAAGGGTATCATCTTTCAAGCCTAAAGAGAAAAAGGAATTACGGTTATTTATGGATTATGGGAAAATGTGGGTGAAAAATCATTATTCAGATTTGATCCACAATTTAAAGAGGGAAAACTCTACGATGCATGATTATACTACATGGTTTGGAAAACTCTATACCAATCTTACGATGCAACTATCTTAAGACAAACCCTCACCCGGTTGACTCAAATAGTTAGATAAATCATGTTCCAATCACTATTTTCCCTCTTTTTCATGATTATTGGTTTCTCCTAGGCACTCACATGTTTTGGCCAAACCATGCACGAATCATGTGCCTACCTAGTGACCATTGGCTTCCCTTACACAATTTCCTTGAGGTGGTGAGTGGTTTCTATTAACTGTGAATAAATCATGAACATCAAAAAACCCTCCAAAACATGCCAAAATGCCTCATAACTTCCTCAAACATAACACAAACATTATATAGAATCGATATACAAGAATAAATGATCATGTACTTGAAACTAGTGGTGCTACAGTAACTATTTCTAAAAAATATCTAATAAACAATTAAATCTTAGATAATTTTTTTCAAATGGAACACTATTATATCTGTACTACTTATACTAGCCCTTATTTTTTAACCAAGTAAATTTTTTTGTCACTTTTAATAATTTATACATTTGTTCTTATAGTGTATATGTATTAAAATATAAAATATTTAATGTGTTCCTTCTAAATTAGGAATAATATCTTAAAATATATGAGGAAATGTTTACACTATAATTCAATCCCATTTCAATGTTTCTTGTCTTGAAATAATTGGTGTCTCAGACACAGGTCACAGGAATTAAATATGTTATCAGGTTTTTTTATTATAAAAGAAATTATGAATGAAAAAGTGGTATCTATTTTTAATGTTTCAATTACCAAATCTATAGGAATGGGTTGATATCACATACATAGTCTCATGGGATTGAAATTTAACATATGGATATACATGGGATATATGTCAGTGACGTCTCATAACTATTTATGACAGAAATAGAAAAAAATATACTATATATTGATACAAATATAAAAAATATTTATCTACAACTTTTTCAAACTAGATCTATATGAAATTTATGATTTACACTAATACCAAGTCTATAAAAGAAAAATCTTCCAACATATATGAATGAGATAGTTAGGTTAATATGGTTAAAATTCAAGTGCTATATAATAATTTTTTGATTATTTTAAAATGTACCCTAATGAATGTATTGATATATTCTTCAACAAAATCATTTAATTTTTTAGAACTATTACAAGAATTATTAGAGAAATAAATGTTGTTATAATTGTAAATAAAATATAATGAAGGTTTATAATTCTCTATATTCCAATGGTAGTATCCCATAAAGAGATAAATTTGGAATAATTATCATTGCAAGATTTTTTAAGTAGTTTAGTTGGATATAAAATGAATGTAAAGATAGAAGCAACATTGATTCACTCAAAAAGTGTATTTATTTCAAATTTATGGAGAATATATACATTTTTTATGGTATATATGAGAAATAATATGTATGTTGTAGATTCTTTTCCTTTCTTTCTAAGAAATTCAAAAGAGAAAAGAGTAGGTTTGAAGGAAAACAACCCCTAGAAAGTTTTCATTGTGGATGAGTGGGGTTAATTACATAAATATATCTAAGGATACTTTATTAAGATCGAGATAAAGAAGAAGTATAATAGAATTCATGAAGGATATACCCTCCAAAAATAGACTTTATAACAAAAAAAATCTTCCAAAAAAATATTCAAAAGAATATATTGGTAAGAAAAGAAGAAGGTGACATTGAATATTATCTAGAGGAAGTAGAAATAGAATTTAAATCAGATATAAAATAAAGTGTGAGGTGAATTTTTAATAGGAATAATATAAATGAAAAGATGTTAGTGAACCCAAAGGTGTAATTAACCTCAATGTAGAACCTAAGGGGTCCCTTGAAGATCTCGGTGCTCAAAGAAAGAAAAATATAAAAATTTATTGTTTCTTTAAATAATCCTCTGAATATGTAGATCAACATAAATTTTGAATAACCTACTAGAAAAATTATTTTAAGATAAATCATTCAGTTTGGTTGACTCAGTATAATTAACAAATTTCAAGTTAAGGATTTAATAATAATATAAGGTGATTGATGACCTTAATGCCTATGTAAAGAAGTAGATAAAGATGGTTGAATCTCTTATTGAATATGTTTTTAACTTGAGAAATAAACTTAAATTTAAAATAAAGTCAACAAATTCATGGAATAAGTTTCATTCCTATAAATGATTATATAGAGAATTGTTTTATAGGGTTATACTAGGCTCAAAAGGTGTGGAGAATTTTTTTAAGGAATAAAGACCTATGTTATTCAGTAAAACTGGTGTTGGATTCAATGTCAATACTTGAAATGTAGGATTATTGATACACCTAGAAAAAGAGAAACTAAATGTTGGTTATTTTAGAATCTACACTATGACACCAAAAGCCTTGACAAATATAGCTCTTTTTAAAGAAATGTATAGGGTTAGAAATATTCTTTAACCTATGAGGTTTAATCAATAACAGAAGATTTATTCAAATTATTGAGATAAATGTTGGAATAAAGAATGTGAACATGTTTCCCCTGATGAAATTTCTATATTATGGATATCTTGACCATGCATGCTTTATTTTGAAGATAATAGGGGGTGTTTGGATTCAGAATCACCCAAAAGATAGAAAAGAAGAATAAGACCATATCCTTCAACTCATAGAATAAATTTTTTCCATGGATATTTGTTTCATTGTTGTGATTTTATTCCTAAATATATTTATTAATGATATAAGATAAATGGAAATAATAATTAGGAAATTCTATGGCATATAAATACAATGATCTCCAACTTTATTTTGTTGGTGAATAGATACTCTTCACTAGAAGAGGAAGATGATTTGGATTACACTTAATGTGCAATATAGAAAATGTAGAGGCCATATTACTCCACAAAATAACTAGGAATATTATGGAAATAAATAAGAAAATAGAGATGTCCAACCTGCAAATATTTACCTCAAATCTATGAAAAACAATAGTACATGGATCATTGATAGTGTGTGTTTATCCCATGTGACTAGAAATATAAACCTCTGGGAAAACATTAAATTAAAAGTTCATGCCACCATAGATTTTATAAATGAAAAATCATTCTAGATCAATGTAATAGGAAATACCCATTTAGTGGGAAATGACCTGAAGAATACAAAAGTTCTCAATGTGGATGGCTTGTTGCACAACCTCTTGAGTGTGAGTCAAATTTTTTACTAAGGATGTGAAGTTACATTTAATAAAAAGGTTTTATTAATAAAATTCATTTTTGATAACTCATACATAAAATTTTGAAGGAAAATAGTAATATATACTAGGTAGATATTAAAGAAAACACATGTCTTAAAATAGTATATGAGGGGAAAACGTGTGGCATTAGAGGCTAGATAACATTCAAAAATGGATTGTGGAAAACTTATCCAATCTAAAAGTTCCAGGTAATATTCAAAATCTTAAGAAAGATCATGAAAAGTCATGTGGTGTATGTATAAAGGGGTGTATGCTTTGAAATCTGTATTAAAAAAAGAAGAAAAGGGCATCCAATATCATTAATCTAGTTTATACTAGAATTTTGGTCTTGTAAATAGACATGACATGTATAGAGAGAGGTATTTCACCATCTTTATTAATAATTATAGAATAACTCCCAATGATATGTTCATGCAGTGAAACAAATAATTCATTGAGTGTATGAATAGTTATTAAACAATAATCTAAAATGAGATCGGTCTAATTATCAAAATATTTTTATCCAATAATAGAACAGTGTACACATCTATTTAAATAGAAGAAACCTTCAAGAAACATGGAACAAAGAGTGAGTTATATTAAGTAATAACTCCAAAAAAATGGAATTTTTGAATGATTAAATTAGTTGGAGAAAAATATCAAAAATTAATTTCTCATTGAGTGTTGTGTCACTCTACATTATTGAAAATATGATGTAAAAGTTGTGATGTATACTTATAAATAAGTGGTTATAATACCAAGATATGGGAGTAAACCCAATGAAATTTGTATTGGAAGGAAACTAGTGTTGAAACTTTTCTAATACATTAAAATTAAATATTATATATATAATAAAGAGGTGAAGTATGCAGAGTATGCATATGTAGAATCTGAAAAGTATTTTTAGGGTGCACAACAAATATTAATTCCTAAAATAGCTATAATAAAATGATTAAAAAATTATAGAGTATAAATGTAAACATTTTTTAAGAGAAATATAGAATTAGGTTTCAAAGTTCAAAATTTGATGAATTGTGTAATGAAGAGGATGAAATTGATAAAAATTATGACGTTGTTCAGAATTTTCTAATGTATGTAGATATTGTGGTTGAATATTTATATGAAACCATTGATGAAGAAATTTAGTATTCAACTAATAGGAAATAATAGTGTAAGTTGATTACTAAAATATAATTGGAGACATATATGCTCCAAAAAAACATGTAGGGTGAGGAATTCAATGCATGATACTCTATTATCGATGGATCAAACAATGTCATTTTAAGAGGTAGGAAAAGTTGAATGATGGATTATATTCATCAATAATGGAATGTATCAAATTAAAAATAATCAAACTTGGGAACTTATAATGAAATTTTGAAAATAATAATGTGGTCAAAATAAATTAAATCTTTAAGAATTAAAATGATTAAAATGGAAATGTGATCTAAAATAATAAATCTTTATTTTTAAAGGCTATAAAAAAATTATGGTGTTTATTTTGAAAAAAAATTATCACCAATGGATTTACATGAGTTAATGAGGCTCTTTTTTCAATGTAAATTCAAAGAGGATTCAGGATTTACCAAATTGATATAGAAATAACATTCCCGAATGGTGTACTCTAAGAGAATGTTTATATTGATCCACTAGTGAGTTTTTATAATAAATGATTAATAAAAATATTATAGATTAAATAAGTCCTTTTAGGATATAAAACAAACCCATGGGCCTGGTATTCTTGGCTAGGATATACTTAAAGAAGCTAGAATTTTAAGGGGGTGGTGTCGATCAACATTTTTAAGTTAAAATATTAAAGGAAGAGTACTTTTTAGTTTTGGTTTATGTGTATAATATAATATTTGGTAAAATAAATAACTTTTTATAGAATATTTTTCAACTCTAACGAATTTTCAGGATAATTATGTAGAGAATTACTGAAAAAATTTCAATTTCATGATTCCAAACCAGTGTCAAATACAATTAAACATTGAACTGAGAATGGGAAGAATGGTTATGGGAAATATATGGATATAAATATTCACATGAATATAATTGGAATATTATTATATTCTAATTCCATACAACTAGATTTTTTTCAATATATTTAACAGACCATTTATAGAGTACTCTGACGAATTATCATCTCACAATAGTTAAATGGATCATTAGGTACATCTATGTATCTATCTATTTTTTATTATACTTTTATAGATGAAACTATCATGAGTTATTATCATTTTATTATATACACCAATCTAGGGATGTAGTAGATTGAATGTTAAAAAGTGGGGGATAATTCTTCATTGGAAGTAAATTTGTTGTCGTGTTGTGTAAAAAGAAAGAAATAAAAAATCGTAGAATGGGATAAGTAGAATAGAAGTGGGGGAACATTATTCAAGTTGTTATGGTTGTTTCCATAAAAAATGGGGACACACTTTCCTTTGATAAAATTTAGATTATCAACTTCTATTAAGTTTTGGATCTTATAGAGAGAACCTAGCTTTAATATTAATTGAAGTGATAAAGGATTGGGTCTCAAAACTTATAAGGGGGTTTGAATCGATGGTGCTTTATTTTATAATTTATTCTTTCAAAATCAACATCCGTAATACATTAGAATGCAATAATATAAATTTTTTCTCTTAACCTTACCTAAATTATATTGGAAATTAACTAACATATGGAACACATATTATTTATAATGTCTAATCCCACTGTGGGTACCCATTCATTGTTGTGATTAACTGTTATACCAATTCATAGATTTTACACTATATAACAAAATTGGTTACACTTTTTCTCATCATAAATCAATATTACACCCCAAACTTACATAAAATACCATTTGGTTTCATATTATACCTCAAGATTCACAATACCTCCCAACTAGTTACAAGTATTTAAAAAAAAGATGAGAAATATCATAATAGAATTGAGGATACTTTATAAACTGGTGATGATATTCCCCTTTGAGAATTCAAGATAATAAGAATATAATATTATCATATATTCAAGATATTTGGATTCTAATAACCATAGTTGAATCCAGATCAACCATGCTTGCTCACTTTCTTAATTTTATATCACTAAATTCTAGGGTCCTGTAGATTTTTATTTGTAGTTTGGAATTCCCATTTTTAGATTCAATATCAATCAGTATAATTTACTTCTCTTATCTTCGAGAAACTATTTCAATTTTCACTAATTACCTCATTAATCAAGCATATATAAATAATTCATAATTAAATAAATTCAAAAAATCAATCATTGGATCATTTTGTCATTAACTACATCACATGGGTTTGCACTTATGGTCTAAGAATATTCTTCAATTTATTTATACTCCATGATATTATATGATATTATTGATTCAATTTGTTATGTGTAATGTTTATCATGATCCTTGTTGGACCCTCTATGATATAGTGGTTCTCATTATCACAAATAATGTCAATATACAGATTCTATTATTTTATGTCATTTAATATCACTAAGTAAATCAATTATTTCGTATTGTACCATACATTTAAATAACTCAATAAACTATATTTATGCTTCGACATATTTAAAAGTGTATATTTCCATGTATTTATGGATCTTAATTAATTCAGTAGTGCTCCGTGTAAGACAGACACTTCATAAGTTTCTTAGAATTCCCTGGAACTGTTAGTTCAGATTGACACACCTATGGAGGACACACCGATGATAGACACACCAATGGATGACACACCGATGATTGACTCACTAATGGATGACACGCCGATGATCAACACATCGATGGATGACACATTGATGATCGACACAGAGATGGAAAAAACACCGATGATCGACTCACTGATGGATGACACACCGATGATCGACTCACCGATGGATAAGCCACAGATGAACGAATCATCAACGGGTGATAGATCGATAACACAAATGACTCACTGATACTCAGAGTCACCTATGCCAATGGAAATAACTCCCTGATAATCAGAGTCATAGATGCTTATAGACTGATGCTGATAGACTGATGATGACAGACTGATGAAAATGAGTCACTGATACTTATGACTCATTGGTAGTCATAAATACTGTTTCAAATTTATTAATTAAAATTTATGTCTAACAGCAATATTTAGACAAATTAATGTTTGTTACATTATTTAATGTTGTCTGTAGGACTATCTATATATTGTACAAGTCAAATGCACATGGGGAGATCATTATGCCAGCTAGATCTTGAAGTATAAAAGGATTACAATCTACACCGTGCATAAATTGTGTGTGAGACAGACCGGTCAAATGTGCTAAATAGTGAAAACATTAGAACTCGAAAAGCTGTGCAAGAACTCAAATCTAGAGTACATAAGGAGTTCAATAAGACAAGCAAGAATGTGATGAATTTTTCTGAACATCCTAATATCGATGAGATGAACTTTTCACACCAGGAAGCTAGAGTACAGAGGCTTCGATACTCTATTATGCAGTCAGCTTCCAAAAGAGGACTTGAATATCACTTTATCTTCTTCAATCTAGTCCAGATCTTCACTGCATAACACGCAAAGATTTCAAAGCTTAATTCTTCACTTATAACATTATTTTGGTCTTTTGTTTACCTTTTTGAGTAGTGTGTACATATTTTTTGTTCACACATAGTTTCTCCAATCCATAACTGTAGTATACTCAATATCCTCACACTCAATCTCTTTTATTCTCCTATATCTCACATTGAATAGTGGAAGAGATCAAGTGTGACTTGTTTTTTGTTTTTCCCATGAATAAATGCGATATAGGTCAAGTGTGACCTTGATAGCCTTTTGTGCTATTGTGAACCCCGATCCAGGGTGTGGGTCCAAATGATTATTAATAAAATCTTCTTAGTGGCAGGTGATCACCAAGTGGATAAGACTAAGTCTTAACTTGAGACTGAACCTCTTATTTTTATCCGAAGTTTATTTATCTTTTAGTTTAATTTGATCTGTGTTTATTTTATTTCAAATAAAACTAAATTGAACTTTGGTAGTTATTTTAGCAAGTTTTTATATCTGTTTTGAATCAGTATATTTGTTTCAAAAGTTTTTTTAATCTTTATATTAGTAAAGTTGTGAACTAATAAATCTTCTGAGAAATTAACTGAACATTCAGGACTTTTATAAATTCACTACAAATAGACATTGAATATATTTTAATTAGAGGTATCATTAAAAGGACCATTTTTAATAGAAATTTTTATAGATACTCAATTAACCCCCCTATTGAGTAATCTACTCTGACCAACATTTGGTATCAGTGGATTTAATAATTATTGTTAGTTTTCAAATATTTTCATCTATGATGGTAGTTGTTTTTCAAAGATCATAATATTTCTATTATTTAAAAAAATCTCTTTGAAATTATTTTAAAATTTATATCATGGATAATAGATTAGAAGGGGATTCTACCAATAGTCCATATTTATTTAATTAAACTAACTATGCTCAGTGGTAGCTTAAAATGACAATACATCTAGAGAGCATGGGGTTAGAAATCTGGACTACTATTGAAAGTAAATATACAATTTCTGAAACTACTAGAAACACTTGGGATAAACCTACCAAGACTGCAAGAACAATAATTGTAAAGGAATTAATGCTCTGTACTTTTCACTGGGAGATATAGAGTTTAATCGTATTTGTGCTTGTAAAACTGCACATGAGATTTGGGACAGTCTATCAGTTTCTCATGAGGGAACATCTAATGTTAAAGAAATGAGAGTAAATAATTATACTATTAATTATGATAACTTCATAATGAAGCTTGAAAAATCTATTTATTATGTGTATCTTAGGTTCAATGAAATTGTAAATACCATGATTTTCTTAGGAAAAGAAGTTACAGCCCAAGAGCAGATTATGAGGATTCAGCAATGCTTACCAAAAATATGGCGAGGGACATCTGTTTCCATTAGATAATCATGAGACATTGATAAGATTCTAGTGAAGGAATTGATTGTAAAATTAATGATGTGTGAAGATTAATTGAAGGTAAATCAAGAATAGGATGAACAAAAATGAAATTTTGTAGCCTTCAAGACTACAACCTCTAAAAGTAAAGACAAGGAAAAAGTTCAAGCTACTGTTGAAATCTCTAGTAGTGAAGAATCAACTTCAGATAGTGAGGAAAAAATGTCCCAACTGTCTAGAAGATTCAAGAAATTTTATAAGAAAAATAAGTTTTTCAGAAATTCAAGTTTCAAAAAAAGTATGATAATAAGGGAAACTGGAAAATGGATTGGAATAGAAATGATAAATCAGAAGAGAAAATTTTCAATGAATGTAAAAGAAAAGGACATGTTAAAGATGGCTGTCCAAATATGAAATACAAGAATAATTATGAAAATAAGGATAGAAATTATAAGAAAGAAATGAAGGCCACATGGAGTGCCTCTTAGGAAAGCTCCAGTGAATCTTCTTCATCGCATGATTAGAAGGATGATATGGCTAATATGTGTTTTATGAAAAATAAAATTGTTGTAACCTTAGACTCACCTGCACATAATTCTTATTATTCTGAAAATCAAAGTGAATTTAAGAATATAAAAAATGATGAATTATTTGAATATTGCAACATGTTAGAAGAAACATGCAATGAGATAAAATATAGTTATAAATATTTGAAGAAATAAAATTCTCTTACTGTGACTTTTAAATCTGAACTTACAACTGAAATAAAGAAAAATGATCAACTGCTCAAGGAAAACAATGAGTTAAAAATGTCTAATGAGAAATTAAATAAGGACATAGAAAAGTTTACCATTGGAAAACACACCCTTACTCAAATTCTTGGTAAACAAATATCTCCTAAGAATACTTCTAGGATAGGATATCAACCAGGTCAACAGAATTTATCCAAACCACATTATGTAACCAAATCTGGAAAATCTGCTTCTTTCTTCAAAAACTGGAATTTTACTGCAAGATCTAGTTCCAAGGAATCTTTTACTGTATTCAATTCCTCAATACCAAACCGAGTTTATTTTTCAAACACTCTAAATTCTGCATATAGGAATCCCATAAGAAAATTGTGGATTTCTAAATCTTATATTATTAATGTATGTGGACCCAGATAAATATTGGAACCAAAAATTTTTCTTGGATGAACTAATTTGTAGGTAAACTGCCTAAAGAGATCCTGTAGAAATATGTGGTACTTGGATAGTGGGTGTTCAAGACATATGATAGGGTACTATTCAAGCATAAAAATTATTATCAAGATTGATGGAGGACATTTCACATTTGGTGAAAATGGTAAAGGAAAAATCATCAGTCTTGGGTAGATTAGTAACCCTAAATCTATTTCAACTTATAAAGTACTTTATGTTGATGTATTAAAGTATAAACCGCTTAGCATATCTCAATTATGTGATGATGGATTTATTGTTAAATTCAAAAATGATTCATTCCATGTTCATTATTCTAAGAATAACATTTTATTTACTACTCTTAGAAATGATAATGTATGTGCTATAAATTTAGAAACACTAGCCTCACAGAATGTTCCTTATCTAAATTCCATTCACAATGATTCAGGGATTGGGCATAGAAGACATAGATATTTTTAACATACACTCTCTTAAGAAGTTAACTAGAAAAGGTTTAGTTAAAGACCTATCAAAATTTGAGTTTCTAGAAAATACGGAGTGAAATCCTTGTCAAAAAGTAAAGCAACATAAAATCTCTTTCAAACCAAAGAAATAAGTAACTACTTCTCAAACTCTTGAGTTAGTCCACGTAGATTTGTTTGGACCATCTAGAGATTCGAGTCCCAAGGGTATGCACTGTGTTTATGGCCTTGTAGATTATTTCTCTAGGTATACCTAGACTTTTTCTTAGCTCACAAGAGTGAAACTTGTTCTCACTTTACCAAGTATTCTAAGACTATAGAAAATCTTAGTGGACTTAGGATTAAATCCTTAAGAAGTGATCATGTTCGTGAGTTTGAGAATCAATATTTTGAATATTTCTTCTCAAAAAATGGTTATATTCATAACTTCTCTTCACCTAGGACACCTCAACAAAATGGTTTGGTAGAAAGGAAAAATAGAACTCTATAGGAAATTGCCCGAACTATGCTTAATAAATATGACATACTGATATATTTATGGGTTGAATCTATTAATATGGAATGTTAAATAATAAATAGAGTCTTAAACACACTCATCCTTAATAAAACCCCTTATGAGCTGTGGAACAATAGGAAACACAAATTAAGTTATCTTAAAGTGTGTGGATGTAAAGTTTATATTCTGAACACTAAAGAAATGTTAGATAAATTTTCCCCCAAAAGTGATGAAGGAATATTTCATGGATATTCTACATAAAAAAAGCCTATAGAGTCTTTAATAAGAAAAAAAGTGTGTAGAGGAATCTGTACATGTCAAGTTTGATGAAACAGATCCTCATGAGCCTAATACCTCACTATAAAATATCTAAGAGGATATGTCCAATAAAAATATTAATGATAAAACCTCATATCATCATATGAAAGAATCTGTGAAAAATCCTAGTTTTGGAAATTCTCCAGATCCTTGACATAATGAACCAGATCAAAATAATGAACCTGAAATAACCAGTCCTACCATTACTAGACCAACTATGACACTTAAAAATCGCCCCTTAGATGATTTTGTTGGATATTTAGATAGAAGAACACAAAGTAGAGCTTCCTTGAGAAACCAGGTTGAACATCAAGAATTCTTATCACAACTTGAACCCAAAAATATCAATGATTCAATCAATGATGAATTTTGGGTAATGTCCATGCAAGAAGAACTTAACCAGTTTGAAAGAAATAATTTTTGGATATGTGTAGATATACCAAAGGATAATTTGACCATAGGAACCAAATGGGTATTTTGAAATAAAGTGGATGAAGATGGAAATATAGTTAGAAACAAAGCTAGGTTGTTTTTACAATGATATAATCAAGAAGAAGGAATTTATTATGAAGAAACATTTTCACCAGTAGCTAGGCTTGAAACCGTTAGAATTTTACTTGCCTATGCAGCACACTTGGATTTTTTATTTTACCAAATGGATGTCAAAAGTACATTCTTAAATGGTTATATAGTTGTGTATTTTTTTGTTGAACAACCCCCAACTTTTACAAATCCACATTTTCCAAATCAATTTTTCCAATTATTTAAGTGTTATATGGGTTGAAACAATCTCCATGATCTTGGAATGATAGATTAAGTAATTTTCTTATTTCTAAAGGCTTTATAAAAGGACTTGCAGATCCTACTTTGTTTATAAAAATAATTTAAAAAGAAGTTTTAATAGCTCGAATATATGTAAATGATATTATCATTAGATCTTCTAAAAATTCATTATGTAATGATTATTCTAAATAATGAAATGTGAGTTTGAAATGAGTTTAATGGGTGAAGTTAAATATTTAATTTGATTTCAAAAATTTCAAAATAAATAAGTCATTATTTTAAATAAAAATAAGTATAATAAATATATTTTGAATGGATATGGCCTTGTTATCATTAAGTGTAGTGAAACCCCTATGAGTTCTACATATAAGTTATATCTTATTGAAAATAGAAAATTCATTGATCAAACTGCATACAAAGGAATTATTGGGAGTTTACAATATCTAACTACTAATAGGCCATATATTATGTTTAGTGTGTGTATGTGTGGAAGATTTAAATAAAACCTAAAAGATTCACATTCAAATTTTTTTAAAAGTGTTTTCAAATACCTCAATTATACAACTAACTTAGGAGTGTTTTATCCTAAAAGACAAAATTTTGATTTAGTTAGTTATTCATATTCTAACACTGGTGGATGTAAGTTAGATAGAAAGAGTACCTCTGGAACATGTCACTTTTTGGGAAAGTCACTAATATCATGGTGTAGTAAAAAAGAAAAATTCAGTTCCATTATCAACTACTGAAGAGGAGCACATTACTGCTGGTAGTTGTTGTGCACAAATTTTGTGGATGAAATGAACCTTATTAGACTATGGATTTCAATTCAGACATATAATTATAAACTTTGATAACAAAAGTGATATTAAAATTTCTAAGAATCCAATTTCTCATTCTAGAAAAAAACATATTGATGTAAGACATCACTTTTTTAGAAATCATTGTCAAAAAGGTTAAATTACTCTGGAGTTTATCGGGACTGAGCATCAACTTGTAGACATATTCACTATGCCCTTAAACTCTGAGATAATGAACTAAATCAGACATAAACTAGGAATGATAAATCTCTAAAGTCATGCCAAACCATTGTTGCCTTTGAAAATATCAACCAGTCAATGAAATTGATCTATGAAACTGATTTACGAAATCGTTCTGTGAAACCGATCTATGAAACTGATCTATAAAACCATTTTTTGAAATAGATCTGTGAAACTGATATCTGAAACCGATCTTTGAAACTGATCTGTGAAACTGAACTATGAAACTGATTTGTGAAACTGATCTGTGAAACTGATCTGTGAAACTGATCTGTGAAACCGATTTGTGTAACTGATCTGTGAAACCGATCTCTGAATCTGATCTGTGAAACTGATCACTTGAAACTGATAGTGTAAAACCGATCCTAGGAAACTAATGCCTTAAGAACCCTTTTGTAAGTCTATCCTTTTTAAGAAAAATGACATAGTTTTATGTTCTTTTTAATGCTTTCCATAAAAATTATGATTTATAATCCCTAAATGATATAAAAATTTCAATCCATCTTGACTTTCAACTTCTTCTCCACCATTGAACCTTCTTCTCTTCGACACTATACTTCTCTACCTTATCCCCTTATACTCCCTTCGAATCCAAACCCTCACAATGGCAAGAAAAAAGAATGTGATGGAAGAACCGAGGGAATATTAATCAACTATGTGTTATAAGGGTGAGACCAATGATACTTCAAAGCCAGGTTTGGGAATCTGAGTTGTTACAGGTGAGATAAAATTATTTTTAGAATGGATTTTGTCAATAAGGTCACTTTTCTTAAGGGTTCTAGAATCTCAAGGATGGCTAAGCTGGTTCTCAAACAATGAAAGACTATTCTATCCCTGGCTTGTTCATGAGTTTTATATCAACCTGAAGATATTTCTGGATGGAGCTAAAGAAGCAAGAATGAAGTCTGTAGTAAAGGGAAAAGATATACATTTTTCATCCAAGTAATGGGATGAATGTTTAGAAATGCCTCAGGAAGGTGTCTTTACTGATTATCAGGGTAATATTCCACCTTCTTCTATTTTTTTCTTATGAATATGATCTGCAGGAGCTGACTAGAAGTGAATAATCGAGAGGAGGTACTACTAGTGAATTTTATGGAGAGGCAAGATTAATTTTTTTGTTTATACAACATGAAATATTCCAAATAAAGTGATATTTCTCTATTGTGAAGTATCAGGATATATTCCTGATTTACTTATTAAAAATGGGATAAAGGTGAATCTCTGTAGGTATCTAATGGTGCACATTTCTGATATGATAAAACCCTCCAAAAAAGCAACATGTTTGTACTATCCTTGGATGATCTCTTCAATGATAAAGAATTTGGTATGTGTGTAATATGGAGAAGAAATGATTTGTTTCTATAGTAGTTTCTTCCTTCAAAAATATATTTGTTGGATAATTAAGATTTTCTAGAACTTGTGGAAGAAATGCTGGGTAGGAGATGAGGAAAGATTGTATGAGGATTTCAATCCTATTGAATATCCTACCACACCAAAGGATCAAGTTTATCCTGGCCTAAAACCAGGAGAGGAATCTTTCTATTCATATGAGGAATATGAGGTTGAGTTTCCAGGGTAAGAAGGTCTCCTTTTGATTATAGGAGTGATCATGATATTGCTGAAAGCCCAAAAGATATGTCTTATGGACCTACTACTCCAGCTTTGGGTTTTCCCTCAAGGGAACTTTTGTTAGGTGATGAGGATAAGGATGAGATATAGGTCACTGGTGAGGAAGGATATGTAAGTAAGTTGGATGTGGAGTCTGATAATGATGATAATGATGATGAGGGAGAGGATTAGTATGTCTATGATTCTTTAAAAGTGGGACAACAAGTAGTTGACAGATCTAGTGAGGAATCTAAAGATGGAGCTGCAGATAGTGCTGATATTGTTGGACAAGAGGTTCTTGATCATGGAGATGCTAGTAATGAGGATAGACCACATCATCCTATTGTTTAAAATCAAGAAATCATTCAGGATTTGAAAGAAATTATGGTTGGTGGCCATGAGAAAGAGGTTGAGGATTAGGTGCCTCATATTGAGGAAGTTCTTGGAGAAGTTTAAGTGGCTAGAGCACATGCAGAACCACAAGTTCCATTGGTACATATGCACATACATGTTATTTTTTCTAGAGGATAGGATGAAGAAGAATATGAAGATGAATTTTTACCTGATCCATAGGGAAGAACAGTTAGGATTGACACTGTTGAGCCAATAGACTGGACTTGTACTCGAGAGTGTAATAAAGATCTAGGATACATTCTCTTTGGTTTGGAATATAACTCTGATCAGGAGATAACAACACCTCCTCCTACTTCTTGAGTTCAAGCTTAAGCAGATCCGGTTGCACCTGCTTCACCGATTTCACCCCCTACAGTTGCGTCAGTAGCACAAATAGTGCCTAATGACTATATCACTAAGTATGATTTAGAGCAATTCAAATATGATATCTATGATTCGGTGAGAGCCTCAGTTGGATCCATAATTGAAGCCTCTACTTCAATGAGTATTTCTGATGCTGATGCTGCAAAAATTGCAAGGATAGTGATCTAGGATATTCAACCTTATCTCATTACCACAACTGAAACTATAATTATACATAATAATTTGCTGATAGAAGAAGGAGGGAAGATGAAAAATGAGTTAAATTATTTAACCACTGATTTCAAGACCTATTTTAGTGGTGTGATGGAAGTTCTTAGGATCTTAGTGACACATCTATTGAGTGTATATTTGAAGAAATTAAAAGATGAGCTCAGCAAAATGATCACTAGTACATACAGTTCTAGAGTTGGGAGAGGTTTTGTTGCTGATTTGGAATCTCTCAAGGCTTTGATAAGAGAAGAACTCAAGAATCTTCAGAGTAATTCAGAAAAATAAACTCTTGAAAAGGTACAAAGAAATACATATCTAGTTCGCAACAAGGTAATGAAGTTCACAAATGAATCCTTTGTTGTTCATAAAGATATTATAGGGAAAGTGGATAAGTACTTTACTAAGATCTATACCAAGCGTGATCTCATCAATAGCTTCAAGTTTTTAGCCAAAAATCTCAGAATTCCTCTAGTAACAGAAGCCTTCAAGAAACAAGTGAAACAATTGAAGGAATTAACAACTCTACTGAATAAATTCCTAGAGAATAAGGATGATTTCGAGAAGGAAATGAAATATGGTGGTGAAATCATTAATGATTTTATCAAGCTCCTCAAACCTTATCTTCATGTTCAAGCTGAAGAAATTATGGTTCCTCCTGCTGCTTCCATGGGAAATACCTCTTGGCCTCTAACTCTGATGACTATCTATTGGGCCCTTTATTAGATTATACCATTCATTATTGAGCAACCTCAAATCCATGTGTTGTCAAAAAGAATACCTAGCCTTGAAAAAAATGTCCCTACATGTGTTTCATTTCTTGGTGTTGTCTTCATACCACCTCTTCCCACTTCCAAACCAAAACCTTTTGATCCTACTCATGATCCTTCAAATAAAGTAAAAACACCTCAAAAGGAAAACCCTTAGTGGTGGATTGTGTATTTGATAGGGATTTGCCTCTTGGTTTTTCGGATTATACCCTTTTGACCCTTAATAGAAATCGTTTTCGTCTTCACTATGTTTCTCATTTTCTTTATTTTATTTTTCTTTCTTCTTTCTCCTTCTCTTAACCTTTTTTTTCTAATCCCAAAAGAGGGAGAGGGGTATAGGCATACATTATTAATTTTAGGGGGACAAACGTTTACATAGGCCACATGGTGTGTACTCACCATAATATATATATATATATATATATACATATATTTTCATTGATCCAATAATTTGGGGAATCATTGTTTTAAA
This sequence comes from Viscum album, assembly GCA_963277665.1. Classification (NCBI taxonomy): domain Eukaryota; kingdom Viridiplantae; phylum Streptophyta; class Magnoliopsida; order Santalales; family Viscaceae; genus Viscum; species Viscum album. The sequence goes on from OY728126.1 coordinate 1,192,022,107, forward strand.
AAACAAACAAGGTAAAGTTTTAGTTATATTGAAAAATCGCATTCAGTGAGGTATGCAAAGTTAATTAATTACTATTCCTTAGCATCACAAGTATGCCATAACTTGTGATTATCAAAAAGGGGGATATTGTTGGACCCTTTATTATATAGTGGTTTTCATAATCAAAAATATTTTCAATCTATAGATTCTATTATTTCATGTCATTTAATACGTCTAAGTAAATCAATGATTTCATACTGTAAAATACATTTCAATAACTCAATAAACTATATTTATGCTTCAATATATCTAAAGGTGTATTTTTCCATGTATTTATCGATGTCCACTTAATTTAGTAGTGCTCTGTGTAAGACAGACACTTCATAAGTTCATTAGAAGTCCTTGACTCTGTTAGTTCAGATCGACACACAGATGGATGACACACTGATGATAGACACACCAATGGACGAAACAACAATGATCGACTCACCAATGTATGACACACCGATGATTGACACACTGATGGAAGACACACAGATGAAAGACACACCAATGGATGACACACCGATGATCGACTTACCAATGAGCAACACACGGATGATTGACTCACGGATGGATAATTCACCGATGAATGAATCACCGAAGGGTGATAGACCGATAACACAAATGACTCACTGATACTTTGAGTCATTGATACCGATGTAAATAACTCACTGATACTCAAAGTCACCAATGATGACAGACCGATGCTGAAATACCAATGCTGACAGACAGATGATGATAGACCGATGATGACAGGCCGATGCAAATGAGTCATCGATACTTATGACTCACTGATAGTCATAAATATTGTTTCAAGTTTATTAATTCAAATTTATTTCTAATGGTCATATTTAGACAAATTAATATTTTTAACATTATTTAATGTTGTCTATAAGAATATCCGTAGACAGTATGAGGTACATGCATGTGGGGAGATCTTCATGCTTATTGGAACTTAATGTATAAAAGGATTAAAAGCTAAACTGTTCATAATGTTGGTGTGAGACAGACTGGTCGAATGTGATAAATAGTGAAAACATAAGAAATCTAAACTCTATACAAAAACTCAAAGCTAGAGTACACAAGGAGTTCAATAAGACAAGAATGAATGTACTGAATTTCTCTGTACATCCCAACATCAAAGATCTAATCTTTTCACACCTGGAAGCTAGAGTAAAGAGGTTACGATACTCTATTCTGAAATAATATTCCATAAGAGGAATCAAATATCATTTTCTCTTCTTCAATCTAGTCTATATCTTCACTTTATAACACATAGATATTTCTAAACTCAATTCTTCGTTTATAATTTTTTTGTGGCCTTGTTCTTACCTTTTTGAGTAGTGTGTTCATCTATTTGGTTCGCACACACTATCTTCTATGCATAACTGGAGGTTAATCAATGTCTTCACACTCACTCTCTTTTTTCTCTTGTATCCCACATAAAATATTATAAGATATTAAGTGTGATCTGTTTGTTTTTTTTTCATGAATAGCTATGGTAGAGGTCAAATGTGACCTAGATAGACTTATGTGATATTGTGAACCCTGATCCAGGGTGTGGATCCAAAATTTAGTTAATATAAACTTCTTAGTGGAAGGGGATCACCATGTGAAGAGGACTAAGTCTCAGATTGAGACTAAACTTCTTGTTTTTATCCGCTGTGTTTTTGTCTTTTAGTTTAATCCAATCTATGTTTATTTCATTTCAAATAAAACTAAATTGAACTTTGATAATTAGTTTAGTAAGTGTTTATATATGTTTTGAATCAGTAGATTAGTTTCAAAAGTATGAATAATCTTTAGATTGGTAAATATAAGAACTAATCAATCTTCTAAGAAATTAATTGAACATTTAGGACTTTTATAAATTCACTACAAACTGAATTTGATTATATTTTAATTGGGGGATATCTTTCAAAGAACCATTTTTAACAAAAAAAAACTATAGATACTTAATTCACTCCCCTATTGAGTGATATAATGAAACGCACGGCCGATTGTCTCCTACCAACCAGTCAAGGTTCTGGTGCTCTTCTAATGTGTATAGCAGCACTCGGGTCGAATCCTCGGCGATGATACTTTGTAATAGTAGTTTGTTTTTAGTTGATTGTATTTTGATTAGGGGGGTTTTCTTGCAGATCTTAATTGAAATTGTTGATTAAATATAATTTATTTAACAAATTGATAAATATTGGGGTGAGTTCATTATTAGGGATTTAAGCTTGTGATATCCTTGAGCTTTGCTTTATATTGCATTTAAATTAACACCCACTTCACAAGTTGATGTCGATTAGAATTCCTAAGTGTTAAATCATTAATCCAAGACTTAACTTAACTAGGGTTATAATCTCAACAAGTACTTGTTTATGGTAGGGTATTCATGGTTCCAATAATCCATGGAAACCACATTCTAAACAAAATATGTCCTTAATCCCTAACATATTAAGTCCAACATACACAATGTTAAATTAACGAACACTAATCGAGAAAATAATCTCAATAACTTAAAATCCCTAAATTTTGACTCACCCCAATGAGATATTTACTCATAAATTTGGGTGTTTAATAGTCTGTTTATAATAATTAAGATGATAAATAAATAATATAAGAAAAATAAAAGGATTAGAAAAGAGTGGTACGTCGAACACACACGCACGAACAATGATGATAATTAAAAACGGATTTTTGATTGAATGAGGAAGAAAAAGAAGGGAAGGGGATTCAACTGAATTTAATCTATTTTAAGAACATTAATATTAAACTACAGAAGGTGGATGAGAATAAGAGATATTAAAGAAGAAATTTTCATTAAATCAGAATTACAAAAGAAAGGACTTACAAAATTACAATAATGAAGAACATAAAAGTAAATGAAAACAAAGAGTGGAGGAAAGGTCTCTCAAGTGAAAACTTGAGTATGGAAGGTCCTCCCAAGCCTTTTTCAAGGATTTATACATCCCAATATGATCTCATCTCTTCTTAAATGCCAACCCCTCTCAAGAAGAGAAGGGGAGAGTATTTATAGCCCAAGCAGTGGACTGTTTGCATTCCCAATCTGTCCCTCCACTTGCATCGCCACGTTGGCTATTCAGACAGATGAATATCGAGATATCTGCTTCTTCAAAGTTTTATATAATAAATTTTTTCGACCACTCTCAAAATTTGGAGGCATTTTGACATATGTTGCCAAAGTTATGGCCGGATTATTAAACAATTTTAATCTGTCCATTTCAATCCAGTCTTTTTGTAGTCCAAAAATGTCAAACAGTTTTTTAATAGGAATATTCCTTAAAATTCGAATGATTTCTTCAAAAAATTAGGCCTCCTATATCTCCTATTTCACACAACAAAAGATCAGTTTTATTGGATGCTTACATCATTAGATATGTCATTAATAATGTACGGATTTCATTTCTAATCCATAATGGTGGCTGGACTTCAAAGCATATGTTGGGCCCATTGTGTTTGGAGTTGGGCCTTTAAATTTTTATCCAGGACTCCTTACATTGTCCCCCAAACTATGGTCTAGAATAATGGAATTTGGACTTCTTTATTTAGCCCAGTAAATCAATATTCTTGAATAGTCCAGTTTCTTCACAGATTCTATGGTCTTGTTTGTGAGGACCATATGACCCTTAAAATGGAATAATTGTCTCATGGTACCTTATAATGAAATGTTTTATATTTAAATAAGAATACTAAAAAACAACAACCACACAATTTTGATCATTATGGTGAGAGTTATAAATAAAATAGTAACCATACCCAATTGGACTACTTCTAAAAATGCTCAAAAATTATACTTAGTATTAAAACATTAATATTTCACACAAATTTCGCACATTTCATATAAAATAAGTAAAGGTAGTATATAATAAGACATTGAAATATTAACAACATCAAATCCCCCACACTTAGTCTTGTTAATGTCCTCATGTGAAAAAAATATAAAAACATGACAAAATCATTTTCACTCACCAATAAATATTAAGATTTTGTTTTCTTCAATCAGGGGAGGTTTAGACTATTTCACTCATCCATTTTGAATTACACCACATTTTGTTATAGAAACAATGTCCCAAAACTAATTCATTTTTTCAAGCTCAAATTTAGAAATGGAAAATGTGGACACTCAAAACTCACACCTCTCAAGATGATAAAATTTATTTGTGGAGGTTCACTCTTTCACAAACCAAAAGTGAAAATCTTAGAGTTTGAAAGAGCTCTCAGATTCCAATACCTATCAAAATTTCACAAGAATCCAGAGGTATTTTTAAGGGGGTTTTTTGGATATGGGATGGTAGGAATATAATGTCCAAGAGAGAGAAAAAGAGGGTTAAAACACCAACATAGAAAAAGCAATGCACATTTTTTTGAAATAAAACATGGAAGGAAATGAAAACCCATATTTAAAAGGGAATGATTGTGTGAATAAATACACAATAGAGGAAGATAATATGAAGGTAATGAGAAAATTAAATATTTACAAAACACAAACTTCTCCAAATAAGAATATAATACAAGTGTTATCTTTTTTCTTTTCCTTTTTTTCTTTGTCTTTTCGAAATTTGACCTTGAAATAGATCTCACACTCATATAACAACCCATGTTTGATCTCTTCATGACACTAATTTTAATAGGTATAAAAAAAGGTTGAGGAAGAGTGATTTTTGAGCTACCCAAGACACAACCCATTTTTTCATATATTTTTTTGATTTTTATGATTTTTATTTTTTGAACACTTGTCAATAACATTTACAAAATTACATAAATGGAAGTACATTACATTCCCCAAAACACACTGAATGACAACCTCTCCCCCACACTGAAATGGATGCTTGCCCTCAAGAAGATGATAACTCGTTGAAAATCAATAATAGGGTACCCAAACAATGAAATACATTCCCCCCAAACTTAAATTTCAAAAAATTATGCAATGAAAATCCATGTTTATATTGGGTGGGAAAAGGTATTGGGATTGTAATGTGGCTATCAAAGAAAAGTTTTTCATAGGCTCGAAGGGGATTTCAAAATGAGGAGTAATGTAAGGGAGATGGGGGGCTATTTTTATGTTGTGATTCTCATGTGGTTCAGAAAATGACTCTATCATATTAATGCACACTAAGGTACGAAATTCAGCTCGAAGGTCCAAAAACTCAAGACTCACAAATGGGGGTGAAAACACAAATTTTGAAAATATGGTCATAGGTGGCCTTGGAATGAAAGAAAATGTTGTTCCTCATGGTTTAGGAAAATCATTATCCAAATCAAAAATTGAGCATTCAAAATTTTTTAATTTTGACACAAAATTCATTATCCAAAGTCATGATGAAAACACAAAATTTTTGAGATGAAAACATGTCTTTTAACTCCCCAAAATGGTAGGACAAAATTTCAAAACTCGATGGTGAGTAAGCATGACTCTTGATTTTTTTTGAATTGTTTTGTATTTTTTTTAAGTGATTGTTTTTTTAGTTTTTTAGGTTTTTACTTTTTTTGTTTTTTATAAAGATACACCCACACAAAAGATAAAGTGAAAAAGAATGGTTTTAATAAATAAAGTGGTAAAAAAATGAAAGAGAAAGGAATAATAAGAAAGAGGTAGAAATAGGAAGATATAGAGAGAGAGTTAAAGGGAAAGAGGTTCCCCCTGGTTTGGATTTGGCGGGTCGCTATCTCCATATAGTGGTTGGTCGACTGGAGAAGTTGGGGATCTAGTGGATGTCGATGATGATCCAGGATTGTGTGTCCTCTCATGGTGATGCTTTAGCTGATGTCCATTAACTATCAATGTCCTTTTGGAAGAGGGGTCTTGGACTTGCACTGCACCAAATGGGTAAACATTAGTAACAACAAAAGGACCTTTCAAATGAGAATAAATCTTACCTAGGTGAAAATTAAATACAAAATTGAAGAGAATTACATTTTCACCTTCTTGAAATACCTTTCTCAGGAAGTGTTTATCATGGAGTTCCTTGGATTTTTCTTTGTAGAGATTAGAATTCTCATAAGAATCAAGTTGAAGCTCCTCCAGTTCAGAAAATTGCAATAATCTTTCTTCACCGGATTTTTCAAGTTCAAAATTACATGTTTTCACTACCCAAAATGACTTATGTTGAATTTCAACTGGCAAATGACATGATTTACCAAAAACTAGCCTAACAGGAGACATCCCAATGGGGGTTTTATAGGCAGTTCGATAAGCCCAAAGTGCTTCACCAAGTAAATCAGGCTAGTCTTTTCTGGTGGGTTTTACGATTCTCTCTAGAACTATTTTCACTTCTCTATTAGAAAGTTCAGCCATTCCATTTGTTTGGGGGTGATATTCAGTTGAAGTTTTATGTATAACCCCATTATTTTTCAAAATTGATTCCATGGATCTATTACAAAAATGGGTTCCTAAGTCACTGATCAAGGCATGAGGTGTGCCCAATCTGTGGAAGATGTGTGCCTTTAGAAACTCACTAACAGTATGTGAATAATCCAATCTAGTTGGTTTGACTTCAACCCACCTAGAAACATAATCAACTGCAAGAATGATGTATGGGAATCCATTGGATGGGGGAAATGGTACCATGAAATAGATAACCCAAACATCGAAGACCTCACAGAAAATTAAAGGCTTTTGGCGCATTTCATTTCTCTTTGAAATTGTGCCAAACTTTTAGCAAGTGGGACATGATTGGCAGAACTCATGTGAGTCCTTGAAGAGTGAAGGCCAGAAGAATCTAGAGTCTGGGACCTTTTAGGAGGTCTTTTGTGGTCCAAAGTGGCCACCTCCGGGAAGTGAGTGACAGAATTCTAATATGGAAGAATGTTCATTTTTATTGACACATCTCATAATTACCATATCTGCCCCAGTTTTCCAAAGTTTATTTTCTTCCCAAAAAAAGTATTTTGAATCACTTTTCAACTTCAATTTTTGTTCTTTTGAAACAATTTTCGGAAAAACACCACAAACCAAGTAATTTACAATTGGGGTATACCATGGTATTTTTGGAGTGAGAGATGAAAGACGCTCAGTGGGGAATTCAGGATCAATGATTTCAAAATGAGAAGAATTAGAAATTCTAATCAAGTGATCAGCCATAGGGTTTTCTTTTCCTGGTCTATCTTTTATTTCAATGTCACACTCTTGGAGAATTAGGATCCATATTATTAGCCTTTGTTTGGAATCACTTTTCTTGAGTAATAACTTTATAGCAGAATGGTCTGTGAAGATGATGATTTTGGCACCTAAGAGATAAGGCCAGAATTTATCTAAGGCAAAAACAACTACTAAAAGTTCTTTTTCAGTGATAGTGTAGTGAGATTGAGTTTCATCCAATGTTTTTGAGGAATAATAGATTACATGAGGAATATTTTCTCTTCTTTGACCAATAACATCCCCAACAGCTCTATCAAAAGCATCACACATCAATTCAAGGGGTAAGTACCAATCTGGGGGTTGGATTATTGGGGCATATGTAAGAGCAGTTTTGAGTTCAATGAAGGCTCTCTTTCAAACCTCATCAAAATCGAAAGTGACATCATTTTGAAGAAAATGAGTGAGTGTGAGGGAAATTTTACTGAAGTTATGGATGAATCTCTGATAGAAACCAGCATGACTGAGAAATGAACAGATGTCTCGAACAGAAGTGGGTTGAGGAAGTGATTGGATCACTTCAATTTTGGTAGGATCAACTTCAATACCATCTTTTGAAACTATTTTCACTAGAACAATCCCATTTGTAACCATGAAGTGAAATTTTTCAAAATTTAACACCAGGTTGCACTTGACACACTTTTGAAGGACTAGAGAGAGTGAATTCAAACAAGATTCAAATGATTCACCATAAATTGTGAATTCATCCATGAATACTTCCATGCAGTGTTCAATGAATTCAGAAAAGATACTCATCATACACCTCTAGAATGTTGCATGATCATTGTAAAGTCCAAAAGGAATTCTCCTATATGCATATGTTCCAAAGGGGAATGTGAAAGTAGTCTTTTGTTGGTCGTGAGGTGTGATTGGGATTTGGAAGTAGCCGGTGTATCCATCAAGAAAGCAATAGTGTGACTTCCCATCTAATCATTATAGCAATTGATCAAGGAATGGAAGAGGGTAGTGATATTTTCTTGTTTCAACATTCAATTTCTTATAGTCAATGCACAAACTCTATTTGTTTTTCACTAGAGTTGTGACTACCTCTCTATGTTCATTTGTGACAACAGTTATCCCACCCTTCTAAGCTACAACTTGAATTGGACTAACCCATTCACTATCAGAAATTGGGTAGATTATACCAGCTTGAAAAAGCATGGTGATATCTTCCCTAACTACCTCAAGGATGAGTGTATTGAGTCTTCTTTGTGGTTGTCTAATTGGTTTGGATGATTCCTCAATATGGATGTGATGCATGGAAAGAGTAGGGTTGATTCTTGGTATGTCATATAGGGTCTACCCTAAGGACTTTTTTTCCTCTAACACCTGAACAAGTTTGGACTCCTCAGTTTCGGTAAGTGAAGAATATATAATAACAGGATAAGAGTGATCATGGAAAAGGAATGCATGTTTCAGGTGTTCAGGAAGAGGTTTCAGATCAGTTTCATCTTTTATTTGTGGGTTAGACAACTCAGTAATGGAGGAAGGGACTTTAGTTGTTTCAGATTCATTTTCTTTAGTATTGTCCAAGGTGGAGCAGTAGATATCAGAGTTGATGTGGGATTCAAGAGAGTTTTCAAGTTCCTCTAGATTTATGGAGTCTATGAATGAGAGGTCCACATCAACTTCACCATTTATGACTTGGTTAATCATGGTGCAAATTTCACAAGATCCTTTGTCATTTGAACATGAAGTGCATGATGGGATGGGGTTCAATTGAATCTCAGAATTATCCTTAGAAGAATGGATTGAGAATGCAGAGTGATCCTCATATGGGTATCGCATGGCTTGGAAAATGATGAACTTGACTAGTTGGTCACCGAAATCCATGGATAACATGCCAGAATGGACATCAATCTTGGTTCTAGAAGTCATGAGGAATGTTCTTCCTATAATTAGGGTAGATCAAGAAGAGTTCGTCTCACCTTCCATGTCAAGGACCTAGAAATTAGTAGGGAAGATAAGATCATTGACTCGGACAAGGACATCCCCAATTATTCCCTCATGAATGGATGTGCTTCAATTGGCTAACTGAATTACAACACCCATTGGATGTAAGGGACCTAGACCAAGGTTGGGTAATATAGATTTGGGAATGAAATTAATTGAGTCTCGTAGGTCTATGAGTGTGTCATCAAAGTTTGAACTTCTAATTTGGAATGGAACTGTAAAGGTCCCTATATCCTTGCACTTTATTGGAATAGACTGTTGGGTGGAAACATTTTCGAAGGTCCTAAGTTTCCTCTTGTGGGTACACAACTCCTTGAGAAACATGGCATAACTAGGAATTTGTTTTATGGCATCTAAGATAAGAATGTTGACTTCAACACGTCTAAACATGTCGATCATTTCAGGATCAGGTTCAAAGGACTTATTTGGTTTAGAAACAACTTGAGGAAAAGGAATTGGATTCCTAAGTGGAATTGAAGGAGGTGAGGGAATGGATTCAGGTTCCTTTTCAAGTTTATTTTGCTTTTCATTTTCTATGTCAAAATTCAAAGGAGGGTTGGAGGACTTATCTTGAGGCATAAAAAATTTTTCTCCCGATCTAAGTGAAATTGCACTTACATTACCCTTGGGGTTGGGTAATGGTTTAGCTGGAAGTTGGGAAGAATTGGATGGTTGCTGCTGACTAAAGTGGGATGCAAGTTGACTGATTTTGGTTTCATTGTTTTTGAGACTAGAATGGGTGAAGGAGGCAAGATCTTCTACTACACATTACCATGGTTTCTTGGAAGAAGAGGCTTGTCTTGAATTGGGATTACCTGGATTTTGGTTCTTGGGAAAGTGATTGTATTGGTTTTTGGAATTTGGAAGGCTCACTAGGATAGTGGAATCCAGGTGGAGGAAGAGGAGGATTGATCCTTTGAGGTTGAGGGACAAAAGATTATGGTTTTTGGAAGTTACCAACACCTTGACCATATTGAAACGGGTTTGGGTTTTGAGAAGGGAATTGAGGGGGGTGAGAGATGGGATTACCATACCTCAGGCCTTGGTTATAGGAAGAAGAGAAGGGCTCCGAGTGAGGTTGGTTGAAGTTTCTAACAAACTGACCTAATAGTTGAGGGTTTGTGTTCCGCTGAGAATATGCTGCATTGATATCCATTGGTCCAGATGAATCAGATTGATCCTCTTGAAGTTGTGGACATGTTTAAATTGGATGATATGGAGAGTTTCAGATTCCATAGTTTTTGACAGGTCCAGCAAGCATTGATTGTAGAGAAGATGAGGTTGTGGATTTGGATGCCACAGCTAGTTGTTGCACAAGACCTGTAAGTTCACTCATCCACTCGGTCATCTTGTTCGGCTCAATTGATTGATTATCTTGGGCTTGTTTGACTTGAGAATGTTCTCGAGTATGGAATTGTTGTGTGTTTTCAGCCATGTTACTTATGAGATCTCTTACTGCTATAGGATTTTTATCAACAAGAGCACCGCCACTTGCGGCACCAATGAGAGTTCTCTCCATTACCAATAACCTCTCATATAACTATTGGATCAAGAGTTGGTCAGGAATTTCGTGATGTGGGAAGGATGCAACAAGATTTTTGAACCTCTCCCAGTACTCATGGAGTGATTCACTTGGGAGCTGACAGATACCACTTATTTCCTTTTGGATAGAAGTAGTACTAGAAGAAGGAATGAATTTTTCTAAGAAGAGACGCTTCATATCATTCCATGTGGTTATGGAATGAGGAGGTAGGTAGTAAAGTCATGACTTAGCAGTGTCAGCTAGGGAGAAAGGGAATGATCTAAGTTTTATTTGTTCCTCAGAAACCCCTTGAGGCTTCATGGTAGAGCACACCACTTGGAACTCTTTAAGGTGGAGATGTGGATCCTCACCGGCTAGCCCGTGGATATAAGGGAGAAGATGAATCAAACCTGATTTGAGTTCAAATTCATCCTCTATGTTTCGATATTGAATACCAAGAGTTTGGTAATTCATATCAGGGGAATTAATTTATTTAAGTGTTTGTTCTCTAGGATTGGCCATATCTAATTCAATTGGTTAGACAAGGACTGGTTCTTGAATTATTTGATTATCTCTTATATTCCTCCTAAGATGGCGAAGTGTTCGCTCAATTTCAGGGTCAAAAAAATCCGAGGGATTTTTTGGGATGCTATAGGGAATTCAGAGATATTTTGGAAGAAATAGGAAGATGGTTTTTTCTTTGTATTTTTTCCATATATAATTTTAATGAGAAGACGGGTTTTTCTTTGTGTTTTTTTCAATTTTTTTTTAAAATTTTGTTTTTTTTTTGTTTTTTTGTTTTTTGTTTTTTTATTACAATAACTAGAAACTAATGACTACTTAAAGCACCATACCTAGAAACAGTGCCATTTGAAACACATGACCGATTGTCGCCTATTGAACGGTCAAGGTTCCAGTGCTCTGCTAATGTGTATAGCAGCACTCGGGTCGAATCCTCGGCGATGATACTTTGTAATAGTAATTTGTTTTTAGTTGATTGTATTTTGATTAGGGGGGTTTATTTGCAGACGTTAATTGAAATTATTGATTGAATATAATTGATTTAACAAATTTATAATGATTGCGGTGAGTTCATTGTTAGGGAGTTAAGCTTGTGATATCCTTGATCTTTGCTTTATATTGCATTTAAATTAACACCAACTTTACAAGTCGATGTCGATTAGAATTCTTAAGTGTTAATGCTTTAATCCAAGCCTTAACATAACTTGGATTCTAATCTAAATCATTACTTGTTTATGGTAGTGTATTTATGGTTCCAATAATCCATGGAAACCACATGCTAAACAAAATATGTCATAAATCCATGACATATTAATTCCAACATACACAATGTTAAATTAACGAATACTCATTGAGAAAATAATCTCAATCACTTAACATCCCTAAATTTTGACTCACCCCAATGAGATATTTACTCAACCTTTTGGGTGTTTAATAGTCTGGTTATAATAATTATGATGATAAATTAAGAATAGAAGAAAAAGAGAATGATTAGAAAAGAGTGGTACGTCGAACACACACACACGAACAATGATGATAATTAAAAACGGATTTTCGATTGAATGAGGAAGCAAAAGAAGGGAAGGGGATTCAACTGAATTTAAACTATTTTAAGAACATTAATATTAAACTACAGAAGGTGTATGAGAATATGATATATTGAAGAAGAAATTTTCATTAAAACAGAATTACAAAAGAAAGGACTTACAAAATTACAACAATGAAGAACATAAAAGTAAAAGAAAACAAAGAGAGGAGAAATGGTCTCTCAAGTGAAAACTTGAGTATGGAAGGTCCTCCTAATCCTTTGGAAAGGCTTTGGTCGTTCCAATATTATCTCATATCTTCTAAAATGTCAACCTCTCTCAAGGAGAGAAGGGGAGAGTATTTATAGCCCAAGGAGTGGACTGTTTGCATTCTCAATCTGTACTTCCAATTTCATCGCCATGTTTTCTATTCATACATCTGAATATCGAGATATATCCTTCTTAAAAGTTGTAGATAAAAAAGTTGGTAGACTACTCTCAAAATTTGAAGGAAGTTGGACCTATGTAGCCAAAGTTATGGCCATCTTATTAAACAATTGTAATCTGTCCATCTCAATCCAGTCTTTTTGTAGTCCAAAATGTGAAAGGGTTTTTGAAAAGGAATATTCCTTCAAAGACGAATTATTTTTTCAAAAAATCCGGCCACATATATCTCCTATTTCACACAGAAAACCCTCAGCTTTATTGGATTCTTACATCATGTGATATGTCATGAATACTGTACTGATTTTATTTCTAGGCCAGAATGGTGGGCTGGACTTCAAAGCATATGTTGGGCCCCTTTTGTTTAGATTTGGGCCTTGAAATTTTTATCTAGGACTCATTATATTGTCCCCCTAACTATGGTTGAGAATAATGGAATTTCGACTTCTTTATTTAGCCCAGTAAATCAATATTCATGAATAGTCCAGTTTCTTCACAGATTCTATGGTCTTGTTTTTGAGGACCATATGAGCCTTCAAATGGCGTAATTGGCTCATGGTACCTTCAAATGAAATGTTTTATATTTAAAGAAGACTCCTAAAAAACAAAAACCACACAATTTGGATTCTTAGGGTGAGAGTTATAAATAAAATAGTAAACTGACTCAATTGGACTACTTCTAAAAATGCTCAAAAATTATACTTAGTATTAAGGCATTAATATTTCACACAAATTATGCACATTTCATATAAAATCAGTAAAGGGAGTATATAATAAGACATTAAAACATTAATAACATAATCTACTCTGACCAAAAATCTTCAAGTTAATTTCTATAAATATGCATTTTCTCATTTAATCATATTAAACATGGTACTTATGAATTTTCAGATTCTATAACCGACATAATTTTTAGATATATTCATTATAAAATTACATAATCTTAAAGTACTGATCTACTCATCCCCTTTATATTTAATCTTTCAAAAACCTTAGGTTTAGTTATAAAATAATCAATATATTTTGATTTTTGAGTAAAATGACAACATAGAATCATACCAGTTATGTTCTAGAAATATCTTCTGGAAATTCATCTTCTTCTTAAAATTTAATTATGTAGCTAACCCTAAAATTTTAATTTAATGACCCATATATAGGAATAAGTTAGTCTTATGCAGTACTATGAGACTCCAATATTTTGTAAATTTAACACATTATTAACCATTTTTAATCCAAAAAATAACCCTTCTAGAATTGTAATTCAACCTTATAAATTCAGTCAAAATGATAAATGAATTTAATTTAAATTATGGATCACCTTTACATGTGACAATTAAATTCTTCCTTTTCCAATATTTTGGTCATTAATTTTATTTTAAGATTAAATTCCCCTTATAGAATCTGTATGGCCCATATCAAGTGTCAATGACCCCTATAATTCTCAAAGGTCATCATGCCTTTGCTAAATCCTACCACAAATTTATCTAAAAGTGACACTTATGAAATTGGATCAACGAACCTGATGATTTTCAAATGACCCTTGTATTCTTTTATCAATAACCCTTTTGGTTTTTAGATGACTCTTTATAACATCATCCCTTTTATGAATTTTAGTATGTTCGATTAAAATGACTCTTATACACTACCTAGTGATTTTATGATTGATTTTACATATTGGACTTATCACTACTATTCAACTAATGCCTTTACCAAATATAGCTCTAATTGGTCTAGAAATGACTCTCATGTAAAGAGTTTTTTTTCTGATTTTCCCCAATTGAAAAATTCCATAATTCAGATAATAAACATAACATTTTTAAATCCATTCAAGTACATTTAATTCACTTTAGAACATCTCAAAAACATTCATAACACTTCAAATTCAATCTCAAAAATGACTCCCGTTCAAAATAGAAAATAATGAAAATCCATCAATAGTTCAATTATTCTCTTCAATCTACCAAATTGAATTTATTGAAAAAAAATTGACAATACCAAACTCAACAATTCACATAAGAGTTATCATATCACAACCTTTATTAAAAATTAATTACATGACACTACAATGCCAAATAAAGTAATTATCCTACAAAATTTTATATCTCAATGATAAGAAATTTTATCTAATTGACATATATTCTATCACCCTAAATTAATTAAATCGTTCATTTTTTATCCCCCTTGTTTGTAATAATCGCAAACTTATATTAATAATAGATAAATAGAATAATCTAACTTCCCCCCTATAAGGGTTTATTTTTTTATATCCCCCTTCAACAAAAGAATAAAAAGCATATTGGGGTTCTTCCCACACATTCTCAAGTGAGAGGGAAAGGTTGAGCATGATTTTTTAGCATTAATTAAATAAATATCTCTCTTGAAATTTATTTTGTAAGGACATCAGTGATTCGATCACTGGTGGAAATGTATTCTAGTCTAAAATATCTATTTCCACTCTTTCTTTGATGAAGTGATACCTGATATTAATTTTATTTGATATTAATTATTTAATAATATTTTTGGATAGATCAATTGTACTCTAATTATCATAATCAACCCTCGGTGTCTTCAAAAATTCTACTTACATATCTTTCAGCTACACTTTCTTCCACAAAATCATTATACACAAATATTTTTCATCTGAATATTTTTCCTTTGTTATTATCAAAGTCACTGAATTATTGTTCTTACTACGCCAACCAATATATATATCATCAAGAAATAAATTCATATAAAATATATATGTCATGTAATTGCAATAACTCTCCCAATATGCATCTATAAAACCCAGTATATTTTTTTGTACTACATATATACAGTATACCATAACTCAGATTTATTTGGAAACATATCATAATTATTTTTTATACTATTGTTTCGTATTTCCTTGAAATGTGTGTTCTAGTTTTAAGAATCACTACTTCCAGGTGGATTCCATCGGATTCATTCATGGAACCAGAAACTTCCAATTTTTCTTTATCTAAAGGGGACCTGCTTTCCAAAGTCATGTGTTCATTACATTTGAACTTTACAATACTTAGAAACATACATTGGTCGACGGGATGGGAGGTAAGACTCATCACAACCTTTTGGGAAGAATTATTATCTACTCCGGTAATCTCTTTGTAAATTTAAGATATTTTCATGAATCCTTATTAATTCACCAAGCATAACATAATTTTCCCATGGAATTTATGATTTCTTATTAACATGTGTAAAATTTAGAATCATCAGTATGCATTCAAGGTTCTTAGTTAATGAAGATATCCATATGTATTTGAGGTACTCCATCAATGGTATCCTCTAATATACGATTTCAAGATTCTATTAATCATCATTATGATGATACTGATTTTTAAGCCACAGAGTAGGGCATTCAAGAAGTTATTGTCATCCAGAGAGACAAAGGCTTGTTTTGATATTGGGATCGTACCAATGAAATGGGTTACCTATGTATCCTTGTGAAAGGAATCATAACCATCATAGTTTGGTTCCACTTAATAGGACACATCATACATTTTAAGGTCATGTGATAAGGACCTAACCATACAGTTTAATGTCACGTGGTAAGGAAATCTATGTGAAAGGTGCTTAGTCAAATTTTGGTGTGGGACTTATGCCGGAACAACCCAATGAACATGGAAAGGATATGGGTTTTCAAATTAGATTAGACCCTATTGGGAATATGTCCCAAGGATAACATAGTTGATTTTGAAATTTCGGGTTTGAACCTCAAGGAGGATTCCTACATATCCCATGTGGATGGGAATAAAATCCCACATTGTTTGATAAATCTCAAAGAAGAGTATAGTCCTTTGAAAGAAATGAGATTGGGCTTACATGTTGAAAAAGGATTCCTTGATTATTTAGGGGTTTAATTGGGGTCCTATTCCAAAGGAGGATTCCTAGAATAAGGGAATTATGGTTGGATTCCTTAGAAGTATATCCAATGATCTCGGGCCCAGAAAGGGTTTCCTACGTATCCTTGTTTGAACAAGAATCAGAGTTCTCATAGTTCCTTCAAGTTAGTGTTTGTGAAAATTTTGTGATCATCATGAATCTCTAAGCCCATGTCAGTCATTCTCAGTGTGAGAAACAATTGTATGAAAAATATTCAATAATGTAACATACTCTTTTCCACTTTTGATGGAGGAGGAGGGCGGGCCTATGGTGGCTAGGGTGGATGAGGTCGATGTGACCTAGGAAGAGGTTGAGGTGACGAGCCCTCCATCTATTCACTTTACATTGGACAAGGTTCCAAATGAAAGGAATAAGGGATGATGTTTAGGGCTTTACACCAGGATGGATGCCCAGGGTGACAAAGCTCAATATGAGAGGGAATGGGTAACGAAAGTCCATGTGCTCATCTCCCATTTGGTCTTTGGCACCGAAGAAGAGAGGAGGATCTATGATACTACCTCCTACAAGAAACGCTAGAGTATTATGCTAGGATGTCTACTCTAAAATTGATCCTAGTAGGGGATGGAGACATCTCCTTTGGTGAAATGAAAGAAAAGAAAGTGTTCACTTTTCCTTTCCTACCAGAGACCTGAGGTTCTGGTTTGTCTCTTTGAGAAGGGAGAGGCCAGGACCCAACCCTCCTCTAAACCGATAACTTCACAACATTGTTATGGGGAGAAAATTCCATGTGACTATGCATATACAAACCCAAAGACACTCCATGAACCCTAAACCCATTTTGAAATAGATGTGGGAAGCCTATGACTGTGGATATACAAACCCAAATAGGAGACATGATAATGTACCTTTCCCAAAGGTTTAATAAGTCTGGAGGTTTTGGTGGAGGCTCCAATTATTCCCTTTCAGATAAGGGAACCAAAAAAAAGATACCCTTTCATGAATGGATTTAAAGAGGGTACTTGATTTGGTATGTAGGCTTTATACCAAGCTCTACCGCATAGGTTCCTCGTGAAAGTGTGCCACGTAGGTACCCCGTATTGATGCACCACACAGTTGTACTGTGTAGGTGTGTTGCGCATGTGTGTATGATGACTGAAGAATATATTTCACAAAAGAGAATCATACCTATATAAAAATTGTGAAAGACTTTCCTAACATGATTATCCCATTTAATTATCTCTTCTATCATACTTTAGAGAGATTCTTGAGACAATTTGAGGGATCTTGGAGAAATAGCTACGCAATGGGAGATTCAGGGAATAATTCAACATTTTCAGTCATTGAAATGGGGAGCCCAAGGGACCTATTTATAGGCATGGATGGGCCTGGTCGAAGAAATGTTGTCCATGTAGATCCTCTGCACAGGTCTGTCATGTAGGGGTACAGACATTATGTTGTCGCATAGGTCTTCCACCCAGGTCCGCCGCATAGGTGTGAAAAAATTATACTACCATGTAGGTCCTTCATGTATCTCTCCAAGATAAAATTTTTCCATCTTTTGAGTTCCATAACTTTTTCTCTTTAAGTCCTTTAGGATCTTTGACCAGTGAAATCAAAGTTCTTGAAGAGATATACATTTATTCAGATTTAAATAAACCATGTCTTCTCAGAAGGAACTTAGATATTGAATTTAATGTGTTGACACATTTTCATCATTGATCTTGGAAATCAAATTCATCGTCTTGGATGGTGGAATCATTCCACTTATCCATCAGTATGAGGTAGTATTTTGGCACATATAAATCAAGTTTGCATCTTCTTCCTTCAGGGTGAAAACACATTTACTCATACTTGACATTTTTTTTGTCTATGTGAGAATCATATCTTCACTCTATGGAAAAGTTCATGGAACACATTTCATGGTGTCTAAAAAATACCCCCCATAGAATTTGATTCATTTGAAACAAAAAGAAAATTATTCTAAAGTAAAAGTATGGTCCTTTGATGCATTCCAATGTCATTTGGTTAGATTTGGAGCTATATAATGTTCAGAAGGATGCTCAAATTTTCCCTAAGACATGGGGCCTAGCGAGCATCGTTTGACTGTTTCTAGGGTCATATGGACAACCCTACACATTTTGTGTCTTCTGACTTTTTATTGCTCAATATTTCTTATACAATACAAAATTTAGGTCTAGCGAGCTAAGACTTTGACTTTTTTCTAGAGTTCCCTTTGTGGTTTTAAATCTAGTGAGTACCACGTCTCTTATTATTGTAAGTTTAGAGTCATGCATGATGGAATATAAAGGGCTAATTTTTATGGTTGAAATAGATTTGACTATAAATTTTGAAATTAGATCCCAAAAAAGACTTAGCGTCTAAGAATTTCTTTAATATTCTTAAGATACATCCAAGGGAAAATTTGAGCCAAGATTTTTTTGGTCACCAAATTTTAAAATTATATCAACATAAGGGGGTTATCTTCCAAGAACAAAGTTACCATTATTTGAAAAACCGGTTATGGGGGTTATAATACGCAGGGCCAATTGGGGAATATACTGCATAGCCAAATAGTGGCATATTTGGGCTAACAATCCCATTATGTAGGATACTTATGAAAATCCACCTAAGGTCACGTGAAACAAATGTCATGAATAGGGAACTACTGTGCAGTTTTAAGTCATGCAGTGAGGAAGTTGTACTATATAGTTTTAAGTCATGTAGTGAGGGTGTTGTACTGTGCGGTTTTATGTCTTGAAGTGAGGACGTTGTACTGTGCAGTTTTAAGTCATGCAGTGAGTACATTGTTCGGTGTAGTTTTGAGTCATGTTGTAAGAACTTTTTACTTGACAGTTTTAATTCTTGCAGTGAGTACATTGTATTGTGCAGTTTTAATTCATATAGTAATGACATTGTGTGGCTTTAATTGAAGGTATTTAGGTTCATCCAAAGGTATGACACTCTTCCAATTTCTTGATAATTTTTTTGGAAACGTACTACCATATTCAGGTATGGAAGAGAAATTCAAAACTGTGATTTGGTAATTTCTAGATCTGAAAAATGACATGAAAAAAAGGGGTAAAGGCATTAGAAGAAGTCTTTTCCAAGAACAAAGTTACCATTATTTGACAAACCTGTTATGGGGGCTGTATTATGAAGGGTCGACTGGGGAATATGATGCCTAGACAAATAATGGCATCATTTTACTGAGAGTCTCGTTATGTAGTCAACTTATGAAAGGCCAACAAAGGGCACGTGCTGCATAGTCAAATAAATAAGATCTTTTGAATTTTGACATTCTATTGCTAAAATTGTGAGAATGTTAATGGAGATTCATATTTTCAAATCACAGAGTTTAGTTTAGGGATAAAGGTACCTGGATATGGAGAGGGTATTTCTAACTATGATTTCCAAAGAATCGGAGGAATAATACTTTTAAAAAGGTCTGACCTAAACATAAAAGTTGTGGTGTCTCTAGTTTTTGGTCATACAACTATGAACATAAATGTAAATAGTATATGATATGTGGCCAAGTGATTCCAAGGGTATTTCATATTACATTGAACACATGGAGAGAGTAATGTGTAAACCATAGTTTTGAAGACATTCATATTGAGAGAAAGATAATGGGACAAATTTACCTGAAAGACTATTTTAAAATACAGTTTCTTGTATATTTTCATCAAAGTTTGAAGGGGAAGAAGACACTATAACCAAGAATAAAATTACCATAATTTGAAAAAACTATTATGGGGGCTGTATTATACAGGTCCAACTGTGGCATATGGTGAATAGCCAAATAATGGCATCTTTTGACTGAGAATCCTGTTATGTAAGCAACTTATGCAAGGCCACCTAAGGGAACATGCTGCATAGTCAGGCAAAAGATCTCTTAGGTATTAGATACTCTGTCTCAAGAAACCAAAATAAATATTATGAAGATATGGAAATATTCAAGATTAAGAGTTTGAAATTTTGAAGGGAGTTATGCTCAATTCACATAAGAAATATTTGAATCAATATTGGCCATGAGTTTGACATCCTTTACATAGATCTGACTCATATCTTAAATGGAGATTTTCTTTGATTCCTTTGAATTAATATTGGGATGTGCACTTTTATGTTATGCAACAAGGACATTATACTGTGCAGTTTTAATTCATGTAGTGAGGACATTATACTATGCAGTTTTAAGTCATGTAGTGAGTACATTAATAGAAACATAAGAAATTGAGACACCTTATTTATAAAAATAATCCTTTTCCCAATTCCTAATCCCATGTTAGGTATGCTCAGTGTGAGAAACAAGGAGAAGTATGGAATTATTTTATAATACATAGCTGACACAAATGAATAATAGGGGTGTTATATTTCCATGTATTTTAATTCCATGCAGTAAGTAAGAACATGAACCGATGTGAAAAGAAAGTCTTGTTGTAGCTGGACTGGGGGATAAAACTCATTTATCACTACGTGTCTTTCTGAGGGAATGAATCAATCCATAAGTAGTTCTTTAAAAATTCTCTAGGAATGTTTGATTCTTATATAAGGAATAAAGTGGATTTGTTTTTTATCATGGTTGGGCCCAAGATTGGAAATTTATGTGTCATTACATATATCATATAGATGAGAATCAAGTCATATATAGTTACTTAAAAAATCATTTCCCACACCAATTGAGTTTGACATGGGAGATGTGGGGGGATTTAAAACATTCTAGAAGAATGATTAAATTTGAGACACAAGATAGTATGAAAATAAAATCATGTATCTTAAAAGATCACTCTGTATAGATCTATTTCATATACAGGATAATAAAAAAGGGAAATAAAAATTTTTTGATTGCGGTTGAGCCCAAGATTGGAGATCCAGGCATCTCTACATATATCAAATAGATGAGAATCAAGCCACACAGAGTTTAATGTTGTTTAATGAGGACAAATGGTGTCATGTTGTTGAATGTTGTGTGATAAGAAAAAATATTCTACGCATTTTAACGTCATGAAGCATGGATGCTTATGGTTGTTACGAAACTTAACTTCTTGTAACTAGGACTTTGTATTGTGTAGTTTTAAGTCCTTCATTATGGACATGGGGGCTATACAGTTTTCAGTCTTGCAGTGAGGACTAAGTGTCTATGCAATTACACAAATTATTTCTTCAAGATTATCACATTGGTTGGAGTTTTCATGAGCTCTCCATATATTGAGATTAAGGCATAAGATCCATTTGAGTATACCTTATGTATAGAATAAGGACCTTCCCACTTTGGCTCATGCTTTGGAGGTTTCTTTCCTAGTATCATTGGAGTCCTGAGAACCAATACCAATTCTTCTTGAAAAAATGAATGGAGGCAAACTCTCTTGTTAAAATATTGTGCTATTCTATTCTGATAGACTTATAAATGATGCAAAGTATGCAATATTTTCTTGTCTAATCATTCCATATAATTAAACTGTTCATGAGACCTCTCATCTATAGACAACTGATCATAGATTAAAACTCTGAGTGAAGGTAATTGTATTTCAATTGGAAAGAATTATTCTATTCCATATACCAATGAATAAAAAGTTCCCTATGTGTAAGTATGCGTAGTAGTCTGATAATCCCATAAATCAGGAAAAATCTTATCAACAAAGATTTCATATCTTTATCCCCCATCTTCTGGAGTATATTTGATAGGGTCTTATTGAAGGCATCTATTTCTCCATTGGCTACTCCAAGATAGCGGGATGAATGGTTTGATTTGATATTATGTTCCTGATATAAATTTTTTACCTCAGAAAAACAAAAATTAGTGTCATTGTTTGTCAAAATAATATGAGGGGCACCAAATCCGGTGATCAAATTAGTTTTTAACAAAACTAATAATGCTTTTGGCTCTAAATTCATTGGGAACTATTGCCTCAACCCATTTGGAGAAGAAGTCAGTAGTAGTAATAATATACTTAAAATTCTTAGCCGTGTCTGGAGGATAAGGTCATACTATATCTATTCCCCATGTGGGAAATGGTCAAGAGTATTTAGATGTATGTAGTAACTCCGATGGTTGATGAATGAAGTTGGCATGCACTTGGAAGAGATGACATTTCTTAGTGAAATATGCGTAATCCTACATCATTGTGGGCCAAAAGTATCCAAGCCTTCAGATCTTATCAGAGAGTCCATGCCCAGACTAATGGGCACCACAAGCTCATAAATGCACTTCTTTCATGAAAACTGTTGTTTCTTATCCATCAATACATCTGAGGAGGATTCCATTGATGCATACTTTCTAATGGAACTTCTAGTGGTATGGACTATCATAAAGAGTAAAATCGTCTGCTCGTTGTCAAATCTGTTCTTTTTCAGTCCTATATGGTCGAAGTATTCCATTTTATAGATATTCTATTATGGGTGTTCTTCATCATGTGGTATGACCATATGACTCGGGAATATGGATAATTTCATTAATTTAATCCATTCTAGTATGAAAAAAGTTGAGACCACATGACAATGGTATATACTGATGATTTTCTCATCCCTATTTGGATCTTCCAGAGTTGTAGTTGCATTATCCAGTGCATCATCTTGGGAATTTTGTGATCGAGGGACATAAGACAATGTCGACTCTGAGGGAAATTCAGCCATTAACCCTATGACATAATCACACAAATGGATTAACTCTTATTTTCTGATATAATATTCCCCATTGATTTTCTTGATTACTAATTCGGAATCACCTTTCACTTTTACGTGATTCACTTGCACCTGAAGGTATAATTCCAAATCTGTGATGTGCTCTTGATATTCTGCTTAATTTTTGGTACTGCCTTCTGATGACATGATAGAATAAAGAAATAATGCATTTCCTGGGGAAATAAGGAAAATTTTTAACCCAGCTTTTTTGAGTTTAGGTTTTTCCATTCCCTTCCCTATTTGAATTTTGGAAGAACCCTCAAATTACATCTCCCATGTTTGGGAATTATCCTGAATAGAAAAGACCTCTTCATCAGGAAGTTCAGTATTCAATGATGTATCTTCTGTAGATGGATATTTAGCAAGGAAGTTAGCTAGATCTTGGCCTTTTATTTCTTTCTAAGGCACAAACTGAATATCAAACTGTTACAGAATAACCTCCCATTGTGATAGATATCCTGTAAGTATATGACGACTGAGGATAAATTTGATTGGGTTGTTGCGAAATACCAATTGGAAGTCATGATGATGCAGGTAATGCCTCAATTTCTGAACTGCTAAGATTAATTCTAGACAACACTTTCCAATACTAGAATACTAAGTTTCTGCATCAAGCATAGTTCGATTGAGAAAATAAATATTGTTCTCATTCCTAGCATCGTTCTTTTGAGCAAGGAATTCACCCAATGATTTATCTAAAGTTGTCACATAGAGAATAAGTGTCCTTCCTTCAACAGGTGGAATTAATACCGATGGACTCAAGAGATAATTCTTGAGGGTATCAAATTCTTCTTGGAAGTCTTCAGTTCATTGATAGGTGACTCCCTTCAATATTAATCTGGTGATGGGTAAACACTTTCCTGCCAAATTGGTGATAAATCACCAAATATAGGTCATGTCTCCTTGAAGTCCTCTAAATTATTCTATATTTTGTGTAGGTGACATACTGAGTATTGGTTTGGTTTTCTCAAGATCAACTTCAATACCACGATGGTGTACAACGAATCCAAGGAACATTCTTGAGGATATCCCAAAAGCACATTTCATGGGGTTCATCTTCAAATTATGTTGTCGAAGTTTATTGAATATGATCTCTAGATCAGCCAAGTGATTATAAAGTTGTCTATATTTGACCAAAAAATCATCCACATAACATTCAACAAATTTTCCTAAGAAAGGATTGAATATATTGTACATGGAACGTTGGTTTTTGCACCTGTATTCTTTAAGAGAAAGGGCATTACCCGATAGTAAAACACACCTTGAGGTGCTCTAAAGGATGTAGATTCTTCATCCTCTAGGGCCATACGGATTTGATTATTCCCAGAGTAGCTATCCTTGAATGAAATAGATTCATAGCTAGCTATTTCATAAATTAAATGCTCTGTAATCGGAACTATAAAATCATCTTTAGGAAAATACTGGTTAAGATCTCTGAAATCAGTGAAAACTCTCATTTTCCCATTCTTCTTTTTCATGCGGACAATGTTGGCCTTCCATTAGGGATATTTAACTTCCTTGAAAAAGTGATCCTTTATAATCTTATCAACATCAGCTTTAATTTTAGAGGCATGAGTTGGGTGTGTTCTTCTTTCTGTCTACTTGAATCCATGATGTTCTTCTACAAAACCCAAATGATTAGTGGCTACATCAGGATTAAGTCCTGGAATTTCTGTATAATTACAAGAAAATATATCTTGATGTTTCTTTACAAATGAATTATACACCTCTTGCTCTTTAGAGGTCATAGTCTCACTAATTAGAGTGGGGAATGGATATTTTTTGTACCTGGATTTATTTCTCTGAGCTCATCCATAGTGGTAGAGACCCCTTCCTCAAATGCCAAATGAAAATCCCTAAGATCTTCCTCTTATTATTAATTACATGTTACCTCTTAGGTTTCTACTTTCATATTAGATGATGATTCAAAACTTCCAGAGTTAGGGGATGAGTCAGTATTTGAACATCTTGTAGAAGAGGCCACTATATCTGACCCTAATAATGATGAAGGGTCTTCTTATGGTAATAAAAAGGATATGATGGATTGGGAATCAACATATTTGTATTCCTATAACATTAATAAAACTTATTCTAATCTGATTGATGATGAAGAGGCTTTTTATAGTTTAGTAGATGATATGAAGACATCTCCATTTAAGCTTCCATCAATGCTTGGTGAATCAATAGTTTCTCCCATATTGTCAGACTCAGTTTCTACAATCATCATTATGGAAGTCACGATGTGAGTTATTTTATTTGGTTTTACCCTTTCAATTTTATTAATGGGTAGTACATAATCTGTACTCAAATGTATGAATGGATTTTCTGGAATATTTTTCAAACCATTTGGAGCATTAAATCTGATAATTTCTTTTGTCATGGACCTCGTTTCTTTTGTGTGATAAAACATTGCCTCAATTTATTGAGATTCACATGTTTTGAATGGAGCCTTGTCACCATAAAATCTCCTAATTTGACCATTGAAATAGTACTTAATACATTGGTGGTATGATGAAGGTGTGGCCACATGTTGATGCAATCAAGGCCTTCCAAGCAGAATGATGAAGGTTGTGTCCTAACGAAAAACCATTAAATATTAATTAGACATAAGATCTCTAAACTGAGTTATGAGTGTAATCTCTCCCAGATGTTCTATCTCATTCTTTTCATATCCTTGAAACATTAAACTGGAAGGAGATAAGTCATATTCAGTCAGGCCCACTCGACGAAGTTTACAAACAGTAATGAGGTTGACTCTAGAGCCATTATCAATGAAGGCTCGTCGGATTTCTATGTCATTGACATTGCCAGATAAATACAAGGGTCTAATATTTCCATGTACAACATCATCTTTATCTATAAAATATATGATTGCATGACATTCTGTAGTAAAATCTTTTATACGGTAAACCTCAGCAGCAGCAACTTCGGTTTCGAACTCTTGAGGACTTGAAAAAGCCTCAATAAGTGCTTCTCAAAGATATTTTGATAGATTCAAGGCATCCAGAATTGATAACATGGATGGTAATTGGGCCAATTGTTTTAAAACATCATACTTTTGATCCAGAGATCTGCATTTCCCATCATGTAAATGCAGTTTTGCAGGTGTCTTAGAATTTGATGCTTTAGATGTAGATGTACCCTATGTCAGAGCAGAAGTTGAAAATACTCCTATCTTTGGTGGATTAGACAATTAGGTCTATCTACATGCTGAAAGGAAGATGGGGGGACTTCTAATCGGTCCTCCAAAATAATCATGTTAGAACCGAACCTGTCTTGTATGGGAAAAACTCCTTGTTCTTGTTGAGCCCACTGAAGGGCTCTTCCATGAGTGTTTACTGCATAAATGGTTCAAACATGGGTATAGTTAAAATGATGGTTTCTATAATTCCAACATCTTCCTCTGTATCCTGGACGTTTTCCTCTTCCTCTGGTTCCTTAATTAGGTACAAGGAACTCTGGCTCATTATAATCAAAATCACCATTGGAATATGGATCCGTTAAGTGGATAATGTTAATAGAACCAAAGATAAATTCTTCATATGATGAAGATTATTCCTGAAAGTTTAGTTCTAGTTGTGCTGTTTTGTGGGAAGGTGCCCGTACTTTTGAAGCAGATGGCATGAAATCTGCTAGGGTCAATAAAAAATTTGGCCTTGACCCGATCTTGTCTTCTTCTAACTACTCTTTGTCTTTCTGATCACCTCGCTTCATTGAGGATTGACCTTTTGATGAAAGTGGTTTTACTATGTTAGGAGTGGTGGAAGACACAATCAATTGTTCCAAATGTGTTCGTAAAATGGCATGAGTTTGGTTGATCATTTTTCTAATCATACAATCATCATATTTCTGTACATTTTTACTTTTGACTTCCTTCTATTTTTCATCTTCCTCTAGATCAGTAGTTGTAACACTTTCTACTTGGGATGGAAAACTTTTCAATTTCACTTGTCCAGAGTCTACCATTTTTTATGAGATGTCCTTGAAAACAAAACACTCTTGAATTGGATTCCCTAACATTTGGTGAAAGGGACAATAACTTGGAAGATCTTCATATCCTTATTTGTTTTGTTTTTTTGCCTTGGAAACTGAACCAAATTGTTTTTCAGAGCTGAGATGAAGTAACTGGGAACTTTTTTATTCCAAAAGAAATAATATTTTATTTTTAATTCCTCAAATTGTTTCTAACTTTGATCTCTTTGATCATCATGACGAGGCGGTCATTTCTGCTAACACTCTAGAGGTAGATCC
This sequence comes from Viscum album, assembly GCA_963277665.1. NCBI lineage: Eukaryota > Viridiplantae > Streptophyta > Magnoliopsida > Santalales > Viscaceae > Viscum > Viscum album. The sequence goes on from OY728126.1 coordinate 1,192,049,531, forward strand.
CTTCAATACGATGAAGGTTTTAAAGTGGAAGATGGTATAGGTGATTTCTTGAGTGTAACGGTAGCAGCCTCTACTTTTCATATTCTCCTTCTTAGAGCTGATGGAATTATGTGAATTTTATCCTTAGTCTCTATAATAGAATCTTATATTTATTGATAAATTTATGTAAGGTCTCAAAACCATCCTATGTATTTTACAGGGATCAATGGTGTGCGTAACTCATCACGTAGATTTGTCACATAAATTGGAAACAACTCTTCTTGAGGAATTTCCAGAATTAAAGAATATGTGAATCCTTTCCTTCATTCAATGAAATCTGAAACTCTTTCATTATCCCTTTTTTACAATTGTTAAGATAAAAAATTGTCTTCTTTAGTAGCATTGAGCTAAATTGAAAAGGTAATTTATGGCAGAGATAATCCCATCAAATAATTGATTGATATTGTAAACTCGTATACCAAAACAAATTCGGTCCCTATAGTGACTGCACAAAACACCTAATCTTTTCTGCTTCTTATGGTTGAGGATTTCCCATCATGGGATCACAATAATAAATGAAATGTGTTAAGTGTTGTTTCGGATCTCCCGAACCATTAATGATTAGAAATGAGGTATTCAGAAAATTTGGTGGGGGGGGAATCAGGTCCACCCATTCAAGGTAAACATTATTTTATGGATTAACTAGCATACATCGTTCCTCCATAGCTTCCAATCAAGTTTTTAATTCCTCAATTGTGTTCATAAGCATTTGGGGGAATATACGGATGATCTTGAACCTGTGCAGGTACAGCAATTAGATCTTGAGATGATGCAATGACTGGCAATACCACTAGTAATGGTGCTGGTATTTTCCTTGGATAACCCATGGGAATATGCCTATCAGGATGTTTTTTATCCTACCATATTTATGTACCCAATGGAGGGAATTTGTTAACCTCATCTGTAGTTACTATAAATCCTTATTACTAAGGATCTCCTACTGGATTTGCAAGTTGAGGATATGCCTATGGAGTACGTCAAGAAGAAATGATGCTTCGAAGTACCTCTGTATTGAGTCTTTTCAATTCATTCATTTCCTATTCTTGTTGTGAAAATATATCTTCAAGTGAAAGATATTGACATTCTCCATTAGAAAAGTGAGATGCAATCTGAATTTTACATTTTTCCATGTTAGATGCCTTTCAGAGGGGTGGAAGTTGGTTATTTTAAGGTATACCTCAATTCTGGGTAAGCCTGTGATTTCGGGTATGCACACCTTTGTCATTTTCCTAAATGAGTACTGTATTATTGATAAGAACTTCGTATTATGATTCCTTTGAACTAGAATAATTTTCTAGATTATCTTTTGTGATGGTCTTAATGAAATTTACTGAGGCATAATGAATTGATGGAATTATTTTAGTATCTTTGTAATATCGTCTACCTATGTATATTCTATGAGACGCTATTGTCCTATATCATGGATTATCAAGAGTTGTTTGACGGATAGTAACCCGAAGGGAGTCCTTGGATAGTTCAGTTGTGCATATCTTTGTGGATTCTTCCCTAATCGGGAGAAAACTGACTTCCATTTGGGAGGGATTTGCAGATGTGAAAAAGCCCCCAATTCTACAGGTTGGGGTTGTTCTTGTTCTTCTTCTTCAAATCACTGAACTTTGTTTAATTAATTTTAATTTTTAATTAACCGATCCCCCATACTTTCGTGTTGGGGTGATTCTTGAACTGTTATGGCTGAGATTTGTGCAATTAATCTTCTGGTTTTGCAAATTTTGGTTCGGATATTAGCTGAGTGCATTATCTGACAACCACTCAAATCATCTGCTTCAAAATATCATTGTGATATTTTAGATATTTTCTTTCTTTGGTAGCTGACATCCTCTAAGAAGGATGCCTTCTCATGATTCTCAAATGCTTGATGTAAATGTAACTCAACAACTTCTTTTCTTTGGGTCTGACCTTGATGAGAGCTAGTTGAGGCCTGTTCTTGAGCATACATTCGATTACATACAAAATCTTTTGATTGTAACCGAACATGGGAAATAAAATTGCATGAGACTAATTTTTTAGGAATTTTCTGATTTTGGAGTGCAATGAAATGCAATGCTCCATGTGCACCCCATCCTCTGATACGAACACCAGATGAGGTGTCAGAAATTAACTGGCATAGCCTCTTTAGAGCATTGAGTCATGCACGCTGAAGGGTTTTCTACTGTTTTTTCACCTTTGGATTTTGGGAAATTGAGAGATATGCCAAGTCAATTTGGCGTTGCAACCCTTCTATTACCTTCACATGATTTTGATATTTTTCATATGGTAATACTTTAGTTTTCAAATGATGAAGAGTATTCCATAATTTGAGGTAGATATCATGAATACAATCTTCTAACATCAATTCTGGAATTTTATACTCATAATTTTGAAAAGGCCAAAACATTACTGGTATCTCTCCTTTAGCCTATTGTTTCCTCATGTTTAACATATCTTCATCATATTTCACAAGAGGTTTCTCCACTTGGTCTGACCAAAGTGGATGATTTGTATTATAAGGATAATGACCCAAGGGAGGTTTAAATAATGACAATTACCTTAAGATGTCTTCTGGTTGAGAAAGTGTTTCACCCATCAATGACAAGGCATCAGACATGACTGGCCTTGTGTTTTCAAGTGCATTGAGATAGTAGGGATTTCTCATCACTACATTATCAATTATAGAATTATCTTGATGATGCGAAATAAAAATATGGAGAGGATTTTCTCAGCGAATTCCATCATGGGGAGGACCACCATGGTGGATTACAGCAAGGGATGAATCCTCTTACTCTTGGGTCTTCTGGCCACACAGAGGGTTTTCGTGGCTCTCATCCAAAGATAGGTTCTCTAAATTGACCAAATTTTCATGAAGCAAGCCTTCATAATGAAGTTTCTGATGAGTAACTTCATAATTACAGCAAGCACTCCCATAATTTGGTAATGAGAGGATATGATCTTGAGCTGCAACAAACAAATGTCTGAGGGCTTCAAGAACTCTAGAATTAAGAAGTTCCAAATTTCAGTTTGACTCTTGATTTCCCAACCATGTTTGATGAGACTTATTATTGGATGATATATTACACATAATTGGGGACACTTTCTAGGAGAAGTGGTTTTCATGGGTAGGTGTATGTGTCTGCCTTCGATTGGTTATCGGAACAGAACAATTACATCCAATTGGAAAGGGTGTATGTTCATGATCCCATTGTCTGTATGATATGGGGAGTATCCCCATAACCCTCTTGGACTAGAATAGAGGTGTTTATCTACTCTATGATGGCATTTCGATGTGTCATACCATTTCTGGGGACAGATTTAAGTGTTTTCTCCCTAATATTGCTAAATTATTTGTTATAATATCCTGTAATGCTTTCAGAATATGGGCAAGGATTTGTGTCCTCTCTTTCACCATAGATAAGATGTGTTTGGTGACTTCAGCAGCCGGAATAGAAATATATTTCCATTATGTATCTATAGTAGGTGTATGTGTCGGATCCTGTCCTTCTTTTCTAGTCAATGGGTATTGATTGTACTAATGCATGGGGGCAGAGAGTTGGGTCTGCCCCAGATTTGTCGTCAGATCTTTCCAAATGACTTCTTCGGGTGCTTCCAATCGAGATTGTTGTTAGGCTTGATGAACGCTGGCAGGTGTATGTGTCTACTAGATTTTTCTCATCAAGTATGGTTGATAGACATCCTCTAATACTGGTAGACAAGACTTCTCATATAATTGGTGATTGTAAGTAGGTGTATGTTCTTGTTTACCATTTTCCACCACAATGGATTGGCGGGATTCTTTAAAGGTAGTCAAACAAGCCTATTGACTGGATGATAACTTGTAAGCAGGTGTATGTGACTATTCACAGTACTCCACTAGGTTTACCAGGTGGGAATGGTGGTTTCCTTCTAAAAGAGTTTGCTGGACAGAAAAATTAGGACAAACGGGTGTATGTGCCTGCTCATTTTTTTCCTTCAAGTTAGGTTGATGGACTTCTCCAGAGGGGGTAGAGGTAGGAACCTTCTCCCTATTGACTGGACATTTTCCCTAGAATTTCATCTTGCATTCTTGGTTCTGAGAGACCTGGTATGAATTTTCATAGGAAACACCCCCATCATGTTGGGGGTTCACTACCGCACAATTCTGCTGGCAGTGATTGTTGGTGGGAATCCTTTGGAAGGATCCCTACAACTTTATACAGAGGCCCTGAGTAACCTCTTGATTCACCTACCTGTAGTATGGGAGGGACTGTTTGTTGTGTTCCGGGGATAAGGACCTGAGATAGTTTAAAACGATGGTTGGCACCATCTTCTACTTGATCATTGGTCATCGTTGTTCAAATGATTAAGGATTATTATTGACTTGGAGGGCCTATCGGGAAGCCTCCAAAGTCAGGATTATACCATACCAGTGTACTACTTTACTAACACATTAGAGACCTAGCATTGAAGAATTTGAGTGGGTGATGACATCCTCCTCATTGATGAAGATCTATCTTGAGTAGTGTTTGGGAATTTCGCAGATATCATCTTGAAGAAAGCCATTTTTGGATTGAAGGACAGTTTGAGACAAACTTGAAAACAAAAATAAACTCCATTAAAGTGACATATTTTACATGGATACATGAATGATTTATTCCCTTGTCTGGGTTTCATTTATCAGTTGATAGGGGCATGATAGGTGGGTAACATTATTAACTTGTTTAAGGATTCACGCCGAGTTCACCATTTTTTTTGTAGTTCCTTGAAACATGTGTTCTAGTTTAATGAATCACTGCTTCCAAGTGGTTTCCGGTAGATTTATTCATGGAACCAGAAACTTCTAATAGTTATTTATCCAAAGTGGACCTTCTTTCCAAAGGCAGGTATTCATTATGTTTTATCTTTATGATACTTTTGAACATACATTGGTCGAGAGGATTTTAGTTCAGACTCATCACACCCTTTTGGGGGGAATCATTTTCTACTTCGGGACTCTATTTGTATATTTAAGATATTTTCATGAATCCTTATTAATTCACCAAGCATAACATAAGTTTCCCTTGGAATTTACGATTACTTATTAACATGTGTAAAATTTAGAGTCATCAGTAGGCATTCAAGGTTATTCATTAACGGATATATTTGTATGTATTAGAGGTTATCCATCAATGGTATCCTCTAATATACTATTTCAAGATTCTTTAGTCATCATTATGATGATACTGGTTTTTAATCCACTCGTCGGGGCACTTTAGAATTTATTGTCATCCATGGAGATGAAGTCTTGTTTTTATATTGGGATCATACCCATGAAATGGGTTACCTACGTATCCTTGTGAAAGGAATCAGAACCCTTGTAGTTCGGTACCTCTTAATGGGACACATCATACCTTTTAAGGTCATGTGATAAGGACTTAACCATAAATTTTAATGTCATGTGGTAAGGACATCTAAGTGAAAGGTGGTTAGTTAAATTTTGGTGTGGGACTTATGCCAAAACATCCCATGAACATAGAAAGGATATGGGGTTCCAAATTAGATTAGACCCTATTGGTAATATAGCCCAAGGAGAATAGGTTTGATTTTGAAATTTTGGGTTTGAATCTCAAGGAGGCATCTAATGTAACCCATGTGGATGGCAATCAAATCCCACATTGTTCGATAAATTTCATAGGAGAGTATAGTTCTTTGAGAGAAATGATTTTGGGTGTACTTTTTGAAACGGATTCCTTGATGACTTAGGTGTTTAATTTGGGAATTATTCCTAAGGAGGATGCCAAGATTAAGGTAATTAGGGATTTTTTTCTAAAGAGTATATCCAATGAGCACAGGCCCTGAAAGAGGTTCTTATATATCCTGGTTTGAATAGAAATCCAAGCTCTCGTACTTCCTTCCTATGAGTGTTTGTGAAAATGTTGTAATCATCATGAATCTCTAAGCCCACATGAGTCATTCTCGGTGTTAGAAACAATAGGAGGTGAAATATTCAACAATGATAAAAGAATTTTTTTTCTCCTTTTTTGGTGGAGGAGGGAGAGCCTACATCATCCAGGGTGGACGAGGTCGAGGCGACCCGGGAAGAGGGAGAGGCAACGAGCCCTCCCTCTATTCACCTTACATTGGAAAAGGTTCCAAATGAAAGGAATAAGGGATGAAGGTAAGGGGATTACACTAGGATGGATTCACATGGTGATAAAGAGAAAATGGAGAGGGAAAAGGTAATGAAAGTCCATGTTCCCATCTCCCCTCTGGTCTTTGGCACCGAAGAAGAGAGGAGAAGAAATTATTCTCATTCCTACAAGAAAATATAGGGCTTACGCCAGGATGGCTGCCCTAAAATTGATTCTTATAGGGGAGGAAGACTTCTATTTTGTTAAAAAGGAAGAAAATCAAGTTTGAACTTTACCTTCCCTACTAGTGACCTGAGTTTCTAGGTCATCTCTTTAAGAAGGGAGAGGCAAGGACCCAACCCTCCTCCAAACTAGGAACTTCCCAACACTGTTCCTGGGAGAAAGGTCCATGTGAACATGGATATACAAACCCACAGACACTCCATGAACCCTAACCCTGTTGTGAAACAAATTTTGGAAAACTATGACTGTGGATATACAATCCCAAATAGAATACACGCTAACGTACCTTTCCCAAAGGTTGGATAAGTTAGGAGGTTTTAGTGGAGGTTTCAACTTAGTCCCTTTCAGATAAGAGAACCAAGGAAAGAGATACCCTGCCATGAATGTCTTTAAAGAGGGTACTTGAGTTGGTATGTTGGCTTTATACCAATCTCTATTGCGTGGGTTACTTGCACTAGTGTGTCACATAGGTACCCCACATTGATGCACCACACAGCTGTACTACATAGGTGTGTCACGTAGGTATGTCGCACTGTTGTGCCATACAGGTATGTCGTGCAGGTGTGTATGATTACTGAAGAATATATTTCACATAGGAGAACCAAACCTATGTAAAAATTGTGAAATACTTTCAAAACATTCTTATCCAATTTAATTATCTCTTCCCTCATACATTAGAGAGATACCTGAGACAATTTGAGGGATCTTGGTGAAATAGATATGCAATGGGAGCTTATGGGAATCTTTTAACTTTTTCAGTCATTGAAATGGGGAGCCCAAGGGTCCTATTTATAGGCATGGATGGTTCTGGTTGAAGGAACATTGTCCGTGTAGATCCTCCATGTAGTTTCTCCGGGTAGGTCCATTGCATAGGGGTATAGACATTTTTTTGTCACGTAGTTCTGTAATGTAGGTCCTCCTCCTAGGTGTGAAAAAATTATACTAACGCGTAGGTCCTTCTTGTAGGTATTTTGCATACCTCTTCAGGATAAAACTTTTCTATCTTCTGAGTGCCATAACTTTTTCTATGTAACTCTGTTTAGGCTTCGCGGCCAGTCAAATAGAAGGTATTGAAGATATATACACTTCTTAAGACGTTAAATAAAGCATGTAATTTCAGATGAAACTTGAATATTGAATTTAATGTGTTCAAACCTTTTCATCATCGGTCTTGGAAATCCACTGCCTACTCCTGGATGGCAGAATCATTCCACTTATCCATCGGTATGGAGTAGTATTTTGGCACATATAAATAAAGCCTGCATCTTCTTCCTTCATGGTGAAAACATATTTACTCATACGTGAAATTTTTTGTCTATGTGAGAATCATATATTCACTCTACGAAAAAGTGCATGGAATACATTTCATGGTGTCTAAAACCATCATATGAGACTCTTTAGAATCACTCTAATATCTAGTAAAAAGATTGATTATAAATAAAATTTATGGTCTTTGTGTTGTTATATATATCAATCATCCAATTATTCACCTATTTTCTTTCTAATAAAACTACCATCAGTTTCATATTTTATGAATTTAGTTCCAACTATTATGGTGTTGAAACTTCTTTAGAATCATCCATTCCAATTTTTTTCAAAAATTATATAGTATATTTATCTAAGGATAGGAATCTGATTTCATCTTTCTATGTAATCTATAATCCTAGAAAATACTTTATCTCACCCATCATTGACATCTCAAAGTTAATTTTCATATATTTTTAAAATTTATTATTAGAATACTCTTTGTCACTAGAAAATTTTATGTCATCCATATTGAAAATGTAATTTAGATTACCCTTGTACATTTCATCATGTAAAGGTTTTTTGCAACTGTTCCTTTAAATTTCATTTATTTGATACAAATATCAAACTTAGAATATTAATATCTATGATCCTATTTAAATCCATATAATAATTTTTCAGCATTTCAAATTGGTTTCCATCACTATTAAGAATGAATATTTTTTTTCAATAAAAACATTTTATTCTAGATCTCCATTCAAAAAATATGACTTCATAACCATCTAATATACCTTGAAGTTATTCTGAGCTACCATTATGAGAATTTTTTTTAGTATATAGTCTGTGCACATGTGTAAAATTCTATTGAAAATCTATTCTTTCAAACAATGAATAAAATTTTCATACCAATGTATCCTTGTTACATAACACCTCGTCTTTTTTTTCTAAATATGAACATAGAAATAATCACATTTTTCTTCTTTATGTCTTGTTATGGGTTACCAAGTTTAATTCTTCTCAATCTGTTTTAGTTATTGATTCATTTTATTAATCCTTTCCTCTTCCTCAACTACTTCTTCTAGGGTTTTTTCTTTAATATATTAAATGAGTGTGGTTTTATTTTCAAGCCCTAATATTCTTCATTATTACCCAAGATCTTCATGATTACCAATGATGTTTTATAAAATATCATACTTCATCAATATATGATGTTATAATTTCTTAATTATAGTCACTTCAACTTTATCATCATTTTTTCATAATTAACATCAATATAAATTAGTTCTTTCTTAACTTGTTCTAAATTCTATTTTCCTGAAATGTGCATTTTTTCTACCATATAATTTTCAAAGACTATTATTTTGTCACTTGTATTTTTCATTGATTCTCAATAGTCATTACATCAATGAAATACACTATTTTTTACAACCTATTATTTTAGAATTTTTAGCCTCTAACATTTTATAAGTAGTCCACGAATATCCCTTCTTTAACGTTATCTTTAAACATTATCATATTGGTGTTTTTATTTTAATGTAATAAGGAATAAAAAAACATTAAAGTAATTTAATTTTTTATTTATTTTGTACCACATTTCATATGGTTTAACATTTTACTCAAGTTATAATAGGAATCTATTTTTATTTTATAAAAAATTACACATTTCTTCCCTCTAGAAAAATTGTGAAAGTTTGTGCTCAGAATGTAGTGTCGCTCACATGTCAACCAAACTTATATTATTACATTCTCTTATTAAGTTCTATTGGGTAGTGTAGGGTACATTTTATTGGTGATTGATTCCATTATTTAGATGATTTAAAAAGAATTAATTTTTTATTCGCTTCCATTATCATATATAAAATTTTTTATTCCTTTCCAGTATCATATATAAAAATTTTTATGTAAGATCACATCTATATTTTAAACAATCTTATAATTATTGTGAACATATATATTGCCTCATAATTTTTCATCATAAATTTTTTGTTGTTAATTTAAGATAAATCATAAATTAATATAATAAAATATAGATCACCATTAGTGGACCTTTGTCTCATTGGTCCACAAAAGTTCGTATGAATTATCTCAAGTGACCCAGTGCATTGTATCTCCACTCTTTTATGATTTCTTTGAACTGTCACAACCTGTCCCTCGAGGCCCATTCCATGACATACCCCAAGACCACCTCTCGAAGGCCATGGGTTGGCGACTAGGACCGAAGGCATCAACCTGCATGTGGGAGGCATTTTTCTGGATACCTGTACACACATTCACTCACAATCAAAAACCAAAAAGCTGAAAGGTGAACACTAAGTAATACAAAACAAGAGTACAATAGAAATTAAAGAACTTAGGGGTGTAACTTGGCCCATATACAAGACCAATAAAAGAACTGAAAATAGCAAGGCACAATGGGAGCACTGACGACCATCTGCAGAAGATCCCACCTGATCACTGGAGTAGTGAATCTACTAGAAGATGAAGTATTATGTCTTGTATGAATGGTCCTACTAGACCCCTCCTATTCCTATGCCACCAAGTTAAACATCTTAATGTCTATTGGTCCCATATTCTTGAGCTCCCCTATCGAAGCGTCGAACTTCTGCACCAGACACAACACGTGTGGGTGAAGCCCATGTAGGGGTGAGTAACTCAGTACTCAGCAGGGGACCCCAAGACCATAAATCGTCTCTTAGAAATCCACAAAGGAAAAATACCAAAAAAAACAACCATGAATTAAACCACAAAGATTATGCATAGTCAACTCTACTTAGGCATATGCTATTGCATATACCTAGGTCATCCATATATACTCGTCTCAGCCACAAAGAACATAAGGCCCTGATCTCAAGACACTTCCAAGATTTCCAAAGAAGTCTCAAAGCATAACTCAAGGATATAGAGTACACACTCCATGTACTGGCCATACCTAATAGAACCTTTCTGAGAGATGTACTCCATCGGGTACAACTCAATCATTCCCAATGGAACATCCGAAAAGGATGTGATATATCGAGAAATTTATGCTAGAACTGCCTCTAGTGCCTGACACTGGTGGTCTTGAAGTCACAGTCTTGTTCCCAGGCCAAGAAAAATGGAATCCAGGGGAAGAGGCCCACTCCCCAAAAATGCATTCAGTTGGGAGAGTACTGCTCCAGTCTAACCCATGATATCACAATTGCCCTAGTAATAAGTGGAATGCACCTCAGTCTATCGAGGGAGTACTAAATTATACCATGGGCATAGATTACATCAAGTGGATGGTCCCACTCCTCATAAATGTGTCCTAAAGTTGAGGGAGATCTAACTCCCCTAAAGGACTCGCTCTCTATTTCTTTTCTGATACGGGGGAGTACTACTCCATATGTGAGGACTTGCACCCTACCTGGTATGGGAGTAAAATTCTGGTAGTTTGTTCACTGTGGGGGACTCACTCCCTAGTACGTTAAGGGAGTAACGACCCCAGGAAAGATGACCCACACCCTGGCATGGAAAGGGAGTATCGACTCTACTATAGCACTTCATAAGGAGGACCCGCAACCTGGGTTGACAGGGGAGTACCTACTCCTGACATAGAGGACCCGCACCCTACCTATTAGGGGAGTACCTGACACTATGTGAGTTAAGTATGGAGGACCTATGTCTAAGTCCAATAGGAGAGTACTGACTCCAAATATAGGAAAACCATCTCAGAGGAAAATGAACCTGCACTCATAAAGTGGGGAGTCTCGTCTCTATCGAAGAATCGGAGTAAGGAATACACGCGCCTTGAGACATCAAGGGAGTATCAATCCTAACTCTCACTAAAAGAAACAATATAGTTCGTCTACTCAGGTTATTGGTCATACCTCAACCACCATGAAGTTCCACAATGATTTATCCTGATAATCCTTCTTGTCATAAGGGTTCCAACGTAACCGACAGCGCGTCAACCGGACACCTGGTCTGAAAGTTATAGGTATTTTAGGGTCAAGGGCCCGGTGGGATTCAGGTACTATCCAACCTAGACAAACACCAACATTCTCCAAAATTCACATGGGGTATCTCAAAAGGACCGCCTCATACTAAGGGGTTCAGAGTGAAAATGGTTTGTCAAACAGACATATGGTTTAGAAGATATGCACGTTTTAGAGAACTGAGCTGTAAGGGGGTTCAGGCCCGGTCTGACACGGTCAAACCGACTCAGACCATCCCAAAGGGGCTAGGATCAGCCTGGTTCAGCTGGGTCTGGTCCAGCATGCCAGGCTGTGGGTTCGTCCTGACCCACCCAGCTCGGTGTGGCATGTCGGGCTATGGAATCGCTCGTCCCGCTGGCCGAGCGCAGGGGACCGCTCCCCTCTGGAATGGCTGAAGCCATTCGGGTCTTCAATGCAACGACACCAGGTGCCGCTGCATCTCCTGGATAGTCTGGATGGACCGGCCCACTATGCTCCCATGGGAACATGTCCTCTCTCAGTCGTGGATCGATATCGCAACCTTCCTCCGCGGTGCAGCGCTGTAGGGCGCTGCCCAGCTCAGCAGCAGCGTCGGATGGCACTGCACCTCTTGGTCTTTCTGTGTGGACTGGGCCACTAAGAACCCGCAAGCACATGTCCTCCCTCTGCCACGGATCCATGTGTCAGCCTTCCACCATGACGTGCCACCCCGCTTCAATGTGGCCAGCGTTGACCGGCCACCCCTTGTCCTCCGTGGCGCCTTCGGGCGCCACCATTCCTTTGTGGCCGGAGGGTGCCGGTAGCCGCCTCCCTCAGTCACTGGTCCCACCATGAGTCATCATCATGCCACCTCTTCTTCCGGTCTCCCACGTAGAATGCAACTATAACGGGTTTGGTAGAGGGTCTGGGACTTGTTTGTTCAGCCCGTGCCCTCTGCGTTAGCATTATAACATGTTAAGGATTATTAGATTATAAAAACACCTATAATGAAATCTCTCATTATCTGCCCGCGTTATAGAGAGAAATGCAGGTCAACCTGTTGGACAGTTGACCCGTTTTTTTCATAATATTTTAGAATGGGGTAAAAATTAGAGGAATCAAAAATATAACCCCTACCTCAACTTTTTTGGAAGTCGTTGCGAATGAGGAAGAAGTGTCCACGTCTGAAGGTGTCATTGTTGCTTTTTTTCACCCATCGATTCCTCCAATGTCCATCGCTCAAATCTTCGTTCTAGGTTGGTGGCGGTCATCATGGCACTTAGTCATAGGTTCCTCTCTTGATTCCAAAAACTCATTCCTGAGCTTCTTTTAAATAGAGGGGAGGAAAGGATCAATGCACCGCACAATTAATGAGGTTCCTTAATGAGTATAATTAATGAATCTCTTTAATTATCTCAACGGTGTGGTTACACGTTCATTTAAATATCCCAACGGTGTGGTTACAGAAAAAAAGTGAGTCAATCTATTAAATGGTTTTGATGTTGCACTGCAGTCCCAACATCGTTTTTCCAACGGTTGCACAATGCAAAAATAAAATAACCAAAAGTTATTTTATTAATTTTTTGTAAAGTCCGAAAAATTAACTTTTTTATCCGAACCTTTCCGATCAAAGATAAGCTTCCCTTAAGATAATATTGGTGATGTGGATTCAACGGTTCCCTATAATATTTAATCAAAGCACTGGTACAAAATATTGAATTCTTCACCCGTACATTTACTGAATGTACATTAAAAAAGTTCAAAAATTATTAACAGTCTCCCTCAACTCATACCGGTCAAGGTTAGGCTCTTCCTAAGGGGGATAAGACATAATAAGCTCAACGGTACTCACATATTTTTATTATGATTTTTTGTTTAGGTGTTAATAATTTTATAATAAAATAAGTGTTACTTAATTATTTTATTTACGAACAAAAACTAACTTCCACTGGCTACCCGCGTTGAACAATGTTAGTATCTTCCTAAGGAAAACAAACACTCACAAGTTCAACGGTGGACTCATATATCTAATCTAAGTCACCGTTTGTGAGTTTTAAGCATTTGAAAAATAAAATAATTTTATTTAATTATTTTATTTATAGTTATTCCATTTTTGGGTTTTCTCACTAGGGGCATGCACCGACTAAATTTTAGTCCCACCTAGGGTAAAACCACCATCCTAAATGAAACAGTGCCCTCAAATTTCTGATCTGGCCAACTATTTAAGGTTTATTCCACTTTTCAGGAAAAATGTTTGTGCATGATATTTAAAGCATAACATTTTTTCGACGGATCATTCCAAGAATTCTGATCATCATAATCACGCGTCGTTAGATTTCACGGTCTCAAAATAATTCCATATAAATAAAAACAATTAAATATAAATTCTAAGACTTTACATGAACCATTTTACTCATCAGACATTTTTCAGATAAAAAATATCTCTCTCACATTTCAACTAGGGTAGGTATCTCACTATTTTATACTTATAATCTTTACTAATGATTTTCTAACCAATATGGACAAGTCTCCCATGCCATATCTTGTTCTCATATTTTTCACTAAAATAGAAATAATTAGAAGAATAATTAATTTAAAACATATTTCCATTTTTTATTTTTTTTCTTTGGTGAAAATCTATATATCCTTTATGATATAATTATTTATTAGTATTTATTTAAATAACTTCATTATCATCATCACACAGTTTAACCACAATTAATATATTTTTCCATAGACCTTCAATAAATAGTACATTTTTTACCGCTTCTGCTGGGCTTCTATTTCAGTAATACCAACTCCTTTTATTTTCAGAGAACATACATTTCTAAAATTCACTACCACTCCTTCATTACATTCAATATTATTTAATATTTATGTGTCACCAGTCATATGTGAGTAATAACCATTTTCAATAATCCATAACATTGTTCTTTTAAATGAATTCCAATAATCTTCAATGATAAATTAATTTTCTTCCTTCATTTTATGAATTAATTTCCTTTCTCACCGTAGGATAAATTTCAAGTAAGGTTATTCATAAACTCATTATAATAGTGATCATACTGGTCAAACCAACCATATATTTTTTATAACAAATTAAACAAATTTTTTTAGTAGAAATAATTAATTTTTTCACACAAATTTCTTCCTTTTAGAATCTCTTATTGTCTTTGTAGAATTAATCCCCCTTGACACATGTCGCTTCCCTAGTATTGAAATATTAAACTATCAAGAATATTTATTATTTCCAAACACTCTAAAATATAATTAATAACCATTCAACCTTGTTCTTCCATATTGATAATAATATTATCTAGTAAATTATTATTAATGGTCTCCCTTAAACAATGATTCCTTTTTTCTTAGGGAGTAAGATATTCTTGAAATATTATTCTCTTTATCTGATATAGAAGAGGATTTTAAATTATTTTTCTTGATCCAAATAGATATATTTTTCGTTTTAGAACCTAAAATATTAAAGGCAACATGTTTGTTTTGAGAATTAGTTTGTAAAGAGTTAACATGGCTCATTGGAATCTTTTTTTTCACCAACTTGTGATGATTCATCTTTGACTTATAATACTTTATTAAACTATTCTATTATATTTTTCATCCCTTTATTATATTTGAGACACTTTAATTATGTTTTTCTCAACACTTATTCTCTCAAATAAAGTTTTTCTTTAAGATATTTCACTATATTATCATACTTAGAAACTTTTGGATTGATTTTATTGATTTATCCAATGTTATTTTATCTCCTTTTGATATTATCTTCCATACTGTCAATATTTTTTCATTTTACTTTTTAAAAATCCAATTATACTTTTTATTCTTTTCGTTCTACTTAATCCGTACCTCATGTTCATCCTTCAATATGTGTTCTATATATGTTTCTTTACATCATTATTATTCAATACTAGAGGTTTCTTCATATTTTTCCATATTATCAATGAATTTCATATTTTTTTATCAAATTCCTCATCTAATTAACTTATTGATTAGGATTTATCATCTTATTCATTATTAAAAAAATATTCTTTTTATTATAGGAAATATCTTTTTTAATCTCATTAAATTTGTTCACTAATTTTGATCTTTTTCTCTATTTTTTTTGTAAGTTTTCTCATCTAGCTCTTCTATCTCATAATCAGAACAATTATCCTTTGGTAAATTAATAGAAAAAATTAACATGAAACTACATTTGAAAACCCATGGTGGGATATTTCCTTTATACTTTCTCTTTACTTCTCTAAATTTATTTTAAATAAGATTCATAATTCTCTTATAGTATTCATCATTTTCCTCATATTTAAATTTACTTGAATATTCATATTATTCGTCATTTATTTTTGAGATTTCTCATGGTATCAAAGGCTATTTCATCCTTAATCTTATTTTATAACTCTAGAATATTTCTCGTTTCATATGAAATTAATATATTTCATAATTTATCAAGGGTATAACCCTCTCTATCTTATAATTATTAAATTTTAGGATCAAACCTATCTAGAAAAAGTCATATCACTTTATTATGAATTGTAGAGTCATCCAACTTTTCCTTATATCCTTTGATATTTCTAAAAGTATCAGTGAATATTCTAAATTAGTAATCAATTTTTTTTTCATCATCCATATTCACATATTAAAAAATACCTATCCATATTTGTTACATTTAATTTTGAAATTTCACATTTATTTCATAACTTATCTCCAGTTTTTCCCAAATTTATATAGTTGTTAAAAGCCTCATTACTTTTTTGGAAACCTTATTTGATAAAGACATGGAAAAATAATTTTGAGATTTACTATTAACTTCTGAATATCTCTTTTTTTCAAATTGAATAGGATTATTTTTTTTAATTGTTATACATATCACTATTATCATATTGATAAACATTATGAATCCATAAAATGACCCTTAAAGTATTATTAGTCACTAGAATTTATCAAATTTATCATACGGATGACCTTTATGCATCCAGAAAATGATCCATATATAGTAAGAATTCACTCTTATGAAATCTTTCATAAGGGTAAATGACTCTTTCAAAAATTTGTTATCACCCAAACGTTCCATTGTAAATTTCTTACTTCTCTAATATTTATTAAAAAATCTAATAATAAGTGTAAATTACACTTATAAAATCTAAAATTCACCTTATAAAATGTTAATGAACCTTACGATTCTCAAAGGTCTTCATGCCATTATATAATTCATCCAAAAATCAATCTAAAAATAAATCTTATAAAATTAGGTCAATGAACCGAATGTTTTTCTGATAACCCTGGTATTTTTTATAAATAGAATTTATGGTTTTCGTATAACTCTTTCAAACTTAATAAATTTTCCAAATTTCATTATAAAAGATCAAAATTATCTTACAAACTATAGGGTTCTTCTAAGGTTACTCTTACACTCAGTACAAATTACTCAAGTGTATCTCATTCCTTCACAAAATATAGCTCCAATCAGTCTGGAAATGAGTCTTATCCACATGTAACATTATAAAATTTCTCTAGATATATAATTTAAGGATTTCTTAAGTAAAATAATAACTTATTTCATCCAATTAAATTCATTTTAAACCACTTTAGAACATCTCAAAAACATTCCAAACACTTTAAAGTGAATCTCAAAATCTTCCAATGATTCTCATTCAATGTTTACAATGAGGAGAATCCTTAAATAATTATATTGGTATCTTCAATATGATATATACATACATGAAAACACACACATATGCAAAGATATATATATATATATAAATATAGAGAAGTTTACTCTCATCAATTATGAATACGTTGATGAGGGTTATATTAGTTGAGATAACACATTAGTTAATATCCCTTAGTTTATTATTGCACAGTATAAGGTTTTTTTTATAGGGATACTGAGAGAAATTTGAGTGTAATTGTCATATGATAACATAATATTATATCATATTATTCTAACCAATCCCATATATAATTTTATCCTTTGGAACTAAGATATTTTTATATGATTATTTTGACTTGATGTATATTTATGTTTATGATAAACTCAATATTTTTTAGATGCTTATGAATTTTAATACTCTGAAATTTCCTTATAATAAATTTTTTTACTTCTAATAATGTTTTAAAGATATTTATAAATAATTAATTTAAACTATAAAAGTAAATATTTTATTTATAGGCATAAAATAATAATTTATAAAAAATATTATTCCATTACTAACGTTTATTTCTTTTATAATTTAAAAATATTTTATCCATTAAGGTATAAATTTTTATCCATTATAAATTTTTTTCATTATTTCAATATGGTTATAATAATATTGGTTTTAAATTTATGGAAAATTATAGTACTTAGTTTTACTTTGTTAAGTAAAATGAAAGAGTACTTCTCTTATGTGTATTTTTAAACTAGTAATATATGGTTTGTATAAGGCCCCAGCCTTAAACCTTACTTAATCTTGAGTTAATACAAGATTACACATTTAGGATCTTTTTAGGTTTATAGTTTTAGAGAATTAGATCATTAAACATGCATTACATTCCACACTTAAACAAAGTGGTTATATAAAGATAATATTCATTTTTTTCCCATCAACAGAATCATATTTAAAATAAAACATGGATTCTTTCTTGACACTTCCTTGACACTATCATCATATCATGTACCTTTCCCTTGACCTGTGAAAAAAATTTCAAAAAAACTTGGGATGAGCATAAAAAGCTCAGTAAACGATACACAAAGAAGGAAAACTGTTAGTTTTTCAAAAACAATAAGTAAACCATGAGTACTTTACCAAAGTAATACTTTTCACCTTTATGAAGTAGTAAAAACTCTTCACTAAATAAAAGATCATTACTTACCCTTTTGTAACCAAAATATTACCATAAAATCCATATAAAGAACACATAACATATAAAGGTAACTTGGGACATAAACATACTTAAATCGAATAACCATACGGTCGACTTCCACACATACTTAATGGAATAGCCATACGGCCGACTTCCATACCCAATGCATTGGAGGTTATAATGTAACCACCCGTCCTGGTATTCATGGAACCACCCGTCATATGGTTTATCACGTAACCACCCGTAAAATGTCCAAGTACCATCATTACACATAAAATATTGAAAATATAAACATTTTAATAACAACATTTCATTTTCAATCACAATAAGTAATTCCCAGATATTGAATTAATCAATCCATTTTCAAAAACCATTTAAAATAGATTTTTGAATCAAAGTGTCCCATACCACATTGAAGCTTTTAATGGAATTATAATTTTAAAACATTAATGTCCATATAAATAAATACTGAAAACCATTTTGAAAACATGGACATTAAAGATAAATATTTAGAATAATAAATCCTTAAAACATTTAAAACGATATTTTTGTTAAATAGTTTTTAACAAAATGAAAGACTCTTGAGAACAAATAATAGAGGAATAACATTTAATCCGAAATTTATTATATCATGAGAATAAAGGGATTCATGATATAATATGTCAAAGGATAGTATACACACAATATAAGAGTGAATTGGTGCATAACAACAATGAAGTCTCAAAAGAAATGTAAAATGTGATGAAATCCATTATAAAGAAGGTATCCTTAAATTAAGGATAAATCAATCTCATAATTATGTGTGACAAATATAAATACACCCAATATAAGTGGATATTAAGTGAAAAACAATAAAAGGTTATTCACACATATTCAAAGGATGACAAATTCAATAACTACATGTTGAACCCAAAGAAATCGAAATTGGGTTAAGAAGTTCCCTTAGTAAAATTCGACAGCCTAATGGCGTCACATAAAATTTTACAAAAAGGGTTGATGAGAGAGATAAAGGGGATCTCATCACTTGGACATAAAATTTACATAAATAAGGATATAGAAGAACATATCCCAACATAATATTATGCGAATTAAAATACATAACAAAAGAAGTCTTTAAAAAAAGGAGGGTGAAAGGTCCCCTTACCGAGTTGGGTAACTTTCGAAAAGTACACCCCATGGAAGAAGGGTCATAAAATGAAGATGTAAATAACCATAAATGAAATTATACTACACAAAGTTTATAATAATGGGCAGTAAATACACAACTCAATGGAAATAGTGGCAAACATAGAATAAATGTCACGGGAATAAAAGTGAGATGAAAAATCCCTTTCGAAAACTCGGCAGCCTAACGGCGCCACTTAAAACTTCCAAAAATGGATTTATGAGATCAAATAGGGTCTCCCATAATATGAACATAAAAAGTAAAGTATGATGAATATAAAATAACATCCCCAAACATATGAAATATGGGCTTAAAAGAAATTACATAAATGAGAGTACTTAAAAAGAAATAGAGAGGTTGGATCCCTTACCTCGGGTCCGACTTGACTCGATCGTTCTTTAATCTCCTGAATAATAAAATTGAGCTAATTTATACTTCCTTAAGAACCTTTTTCATTTTCATTATTCCTTTTATATCACTTATTACCATGTCATGAACACTATGTTATTATTTAAGCTAATAATGGTCGTTTTAACGATCATAGGTACTTGAGTCAAAAATAAACTCTTTATAATTACAAGTTGTTCATGTGGTAAAATATCTATTATATCCAGAATTGTATTCATGATTTAGATATCATATATATCATATATATCCAGTATATTCATGCATTTATAATATTACATAACATTTAGAGTTAAGAAATGAAATGCACTGTTCATGGAGACGGTAAGCCGTACGTACGCATGAACGCTACTTCCATTTCTATTTCATATTTAATGGAATAACATAAGGATACATAATAGTATTTTAATTCCAGTATGGTATCATATATAATATCATTAAATATATCCTTTATACGTACCACATATGGTAATAACGAATCAACTCACTTTGAGGGGGCGGTAGTCCGCACTTCCTAAAATGAAGATATCGTGTATACCCATAATGGAAGCCATAAAGGTATGCCATAAATGAAAAATACAGAAGATTAAGTAAAACATAAAAATATTATATATCATATATAAACATAGTGACATTTTAATGGCCACTTTTGAGGTGTTATATGAGTTCTGAACAATCATCATTTCGTGAGGCAGAAATTCGCCATCCACAGTAACAGTATGTTCTTTAACCATTAGATGAAGGTGTGTGTAAGTGTAGCTAGAATAATTATTATAAAAACATCCTAGTATATTTAATATACTGGAGTTGTTACAAATAAAATGAATAAAAAGAGTTTGGGGGGTTGGAGAAGCAAAATAAAACAAAAGGACTCAAGTGAAGACATTACCTTAAAATCGGGTAACACCCTTTGGTTTGAGCTCAAAGGCTTCCTTGAGAAGAATTATGCCCAAATTGAGGCTTCAAGGATTTATATAGGGATTTTTAGAGACAAAATGGACAGGTTTTGGCCGAGCCAAAGGCTTTGGAAGTGTGGGTAAGGAGGTAGAGGTGGGGGCCTTTTATAAGAGGAGAGGAGGGCACTCTTGGAAAGTAAATAAATGGTTACTTTATTTTAAAATGATTTTCGGATTTTAAAGGTCCCACATTGATTTGTTTCGAGGATAAGGTGATAAGGGTTCGAAATATATCCATCCAATAGGTTTTGGACATGTGTAGGTCCTAGAGTTTACATTATCATTTCATTTTATTTAAATCCTTTATTAATGAGGTAATTGCTGCATCAACATGATGTCATAAATAATTTAATATATTTAATGTCTAAAAATTATAAAAAAACTATCATGATTTAGGTAATCTTTTTATCTTTATAATGAATATTTATAGTCAAAAATATGACTTTCATAACCCCATGTAACAATTGTTTTCGTAAAACATCAAATGTTTGTGTCATTTTTATTTTAACTTTAAATAAAAGGCATAAATGTCATTATCATACCCAAGTGGCTCCATGGGGTACCAAATATCGAACCATGGGTTGTATTGGTCGGCCATAACTCATCCAATATGTTTATGACAAGTGTCAAGATATTTTCAGTTTACTATAATATCATTTTTACCTTAAATTACACTAATTACCTTTAATCGCGATTAATAAAACATAAAAGTTACTTTTCATCAAAAAATTATTTTCATCCCATTGAACCAAATTTTACTTAATAATGAAAATAATTTAAATTTTATTTTTGATATTCAAATCACAGAAGTGGTAAAGTCACATTTAAATGAAAAATCAAATTTTGTAACCACCACTTTGTGGTTTCACTATTCATCAAAAATTGACATTTTTCAGAAAAATACCAAAAATTCACCCTAAGATAAATTGGATATTCCAAATTCATAAATGATGTCTACTTTACCAAATTCATAACATATAATTTTCATTAATTAATTTTATAATTAAATCCCACTGTTAAAACAAATAGCGTGTTTTTAAGAAACAATATCTTTCAAAAGATTGACACTCGTTTATTTCCAATATTAAAGTGATATTAATTACAATGACCATCATTGTATTAAATGGTAAAAATATATTCTATTTACACTTTAAAACCAATTAAAAAGATAATCTATTCATATAAATAAATTACACTAAAAAGTGGTTTTGAATTAAAATACAACATTTTTCACTATTCATTAAAAAATGAACCTTATCAGAAAGATACCAAAAATTTACACAAAGTAAATTTTGATGTCCCGATTATAAATAATAATTTTATTTTGTCAAATATAACACATAAAATTGTCAAAAAGTGGATTTAAAAGAGGTTCTCCTTCAAAAGGTGGTTAATCGACCTTTTAAAGAATATTATCCTGTCTACGGTTAAAATTGGATTCATTCGCATTTTTAATCCTCTAACATTTATTATAAAGAGTAAAAATATTTGACAAACATATATAATCATTTTGTAGTTATTTATGTTCATTACCTCCATTACAACGGCTAGGCATTAACTACCATTTAAAATAATATTATTTTATTATTAGAGTGCAACGTAAGATTCCCATGAAACTCGTTGTTGCGTATTGGGTACGTCATCGAGCATAGCATCCCCTTTAAAGTAATATTAATATTTTAATCACAAATATGGATAAATATATAAATTTCAAATTCTTTATTTACCTAGGGTGTTACATCCTTCCCCCCTTTTGGGAATTGTGTCCTCGCAATTTTAAAATTGAGCTTGGAAAAATCCTTGAAAGTCCCACATCGGAACAAGAGTCGGTAAAACAATCACTTTAAAATAAAGAAAGTTAAGTACAGAGGTCACCCGAGTTAACCCATACTAGGATTCCATGTAGGAAAACATGGACATGGAAGAAAAAAACAAAGGGTCATGCTCTGATGGAGAGTGATAGTAAACACGTCTAGGAGAAAGTTAACCATAAGAAAATCAAAAACCTGTGATGGGTTAAACGGTATTCGATTCCCTAGTAGGAAAAGTTAATAGACAAAATTTTTGTTTTAAGTTACTTTTTATTGAAGAATTTATACATAAGGAAACATAATCACTTATCATGTTGACTTTCAACTTTTACTAGATTCCTTAATCAAACTCATATTTTCTCTAAAAGATGAGTATTTAGGAAGACTTGTTCGCATTAAGAGTACTATAATCAATTTCTAGAGAATCACCTAATCCAAAATAGAGAACTATATACATCCCATGTCTTTAGACTCTAACCAAAACAAAAACCAAAAAGGTTAGTACAAGATCAGATAATCCAGAAAAGGATAACCCTTTATAAAAAGAAAAACTATTCTTAATCTCCAAAATTCGTCCAAAAAACCCAAAGTTCAACGAGGACCATTCGATAAATAAATTTTCCATAAAAATTATTCAAAGTAAACCAAACTAAGATTGAAACCCAAATATTTGAAGGATTTAGTCACATAGTCTTCCAATTTAAATCGTAACATTTATCTCCAAACAACATCAGTTGCTCTTAATGTCTCGTATTGAAAAGTAATTAACCTTATCACATATCCTCCATGATAGGTTAATAAATTTCCATAGATAACCCAAAATCAACTTACTCTTAATTCATAAAATCATCTAAATAAAGAGAATCAGTCAAACTAAGCAGGGACTTCACGTAGTCCAGTGGTAGGAGATAAATACCAGTTGCACATTGGTTGTGGGTTCGATTCCCACAGCTTTGTCCGACGCGACGGGTTGTCACATGGTCTGTGTGTTTTCCTTTTTCCAAAACTATATAATTCACAAATCATTCCCAAAAAGAGATAAAATCATCAAAAATAACCATAACATAATTTAAACTCAATTTAATCTCATGCCTTTCACTTCCATCATAACATATAGTAACCCATAATTACCTCAAAATTAAGGATCATATAAACCCAAATGGTTCTTTATAACTATGTCCACAAAAGAACAGATAACTATTCCTTGAATAAAATTTTCATATATTAAACATCAGGGTTACACATACTATAAAAAGTCTTCTAATGTAACCCAATCATCAAAAGAGACTTAATACTCATAAGAATTTCACCATAACTCTTGAAGCCCTATATGTTGACTTCTTACTCATTCAACATTCTGCATGATCCATTAACCATTACTTTCCAACTTATTCTGAAATACTTCTTTCCTACAAACAAAATCATGAATCATATCCGAAGATTCCAAAATAGGAAAACAAAAGTTATGAAATAATCCATACCTTTGATTGGTCATTGTCAGTTTCTTCATCCTCAATCGGAATGGAATTAGGTATTGGTAAATGAATATTTGTACGATCTTGGTGATCCCATTCACGAAACGTCTTCATAGGACATGTGTTTGCATAATGACCATGCACACCACATTTAAAACATTCAATTGATCCCTCAAAAAGAACTTATTTCCCTTTCCTCGAGTCAACTGGATGCTTCCTCTTTACATGGTAGGTTATTGCTTTATAACCTTCATTTCCACATCTATAGCATATTTCTGTCCCTTTGAAACATTTTCCTAGGTGTTTCTTTCCACATCTTTAACACACAGGTTTTTGAACATACTTACCTTTATGATTATTACCCGTAGTTCCGTAGGGATTTGTTTCTTGCATATATGATGACTTATATAAATCACCAAGGTTTGGGTGGTCAATCATGACTCCAGATAGTTGGTTGAGGATAAACACAAGAGTTCTCATTGTAGCTCCCATATCATTCAGTTGCTTGCTCAAAAAACTGTCACAGTTTCCTTCACATCCACTATTACTTTGGTGCCTGCTAGATCCAGCCATTTACTAAAACCAAAAAGGTCAATGTGAGTATATCAACAAAACCATCATGTACTAAGGAGTAAGATAAACACTAAGATATACTTACTCATTCGCTTTATCTAAAACTAGGACTCTTTCTAAATTCCTAACCATTATGGTAATGTCACTTATGCTTAAAGAATACCCTAACCTCTAAAGTTATCTAAACCGACCTTTGATACCAACTATAAGGCCCCAGCCTTAAACCTTACTTAATCTTGAGTTAATACAAGATAAAACATTGAGGATCTTTTCAGGTTTAGAGTTTTATAGAATTAGATCATAAAACCTGCATTACATTCCACACTTAAGCAAAGAGGTTACATAAAGATAGTATTCATTTTTTTCCCATCAACGGAAACATATTTAAAATAAAACATGGATTCTTTCTTGACACTTCCTTGACACTATCATCATATCATGTACCTTTCCCTTGACCTGTGAAAAACATTTCAAAAAAACTTGGGATGAGCATAAAAAGTTCAGTAAAGGATACACAAAGAAGGAAAACTGTTATTTTTTCAAAAACAACAAGTAAACCATGAGTAATTTACCAAAGTAATAATTTTCACCTTTATGAAGTAGTAAAAACACTTCACTGAATAAAAGATCATTACATACCCTTTTGTAACCAAAATATTACCATAAAACCCATATAAAGAACACATAACATATAAAGGTAACTTGGGAAATAAACAAACTTAAATGGAATAACCATACGGTCGACTTCCACACATCCTTAATGGAATAGCCATACGGCCGACTTCCATACCCAATGCATTGGAGGTTATAACGTAACCACCCGTCCGGGTATTCACGGCACCACCCATCATATGGTTTATCACATAACCACACGTAAAATGTCCAAGTACCATCATTACACTTAAAACATTGAAAATATAAACATTTCAATAACAACATTTCATTTGCAATCACAATAAGTAATTCTCAGATATTGAATTAATCAATCCATTTTCAAAAACCATTTAAAAGAGATTTTTGAATCAAAGTGTCCCATACCACTTTGAAGCTTTTAATGGAATTATAATTTTAAAACATTAATGTCCATATAAATAAATACTGAAAACCATTTTGAAAACATGGACATTAAAGATAAAGATTTAGAATAATAAATCTTTAAAACATTTAAAACGATATTTTTGTTAAATAGTTTTTAACAAAATGAGAGACTCTTGAATACAAATAATAGCGGAATAACATTTAATCCGAACCTTATTATATCATGAGAATAAATGGATTCATGATATAATATGTCAAAGGACAGTATACACACCATATAAGAGTGAATTGGTGCATAACAACAATGAAGTCTCAAAAGAAATGTAAAAGGAGATGAAATCCATTATAAAGAATGTATCCTTAAATTAAGGATAAATCAATCTCATAATTATGTGTGAAAAATATAAATACAACCAAAATAAGTGGATATTAAGTGAAACACAATCAAAGGTTATTCACACATATTCAAAGGATTACATATTCAATAACTACATGTTGAACCCAAAGAAATCGAAATTGGGTTAAGAAGTTCCCTTGGTAAAATTCGGCAGCCTAATGGCGTCACATAAAATTTTACAAAAAGGGTTGATGAGAGAGATAAAGGGGATCTCATCACTTGGAAATAAAATTTACATAAATAAGGATATATAAGAACATATCCCAACATAATAGTATGTGAATTAAAATACATAACAAAATAAGTCTTTTAAAAAAAGGAGGGTGAAAGGTCCCCTTACCGAGTTCGGTAACTTTCGAAAAATACACCCCATGGAAGAAGGGTCATACAATGAAAATGTTAATACCCATAAATGAAATTATACTACACAAATTGTATAATAATGGTCAGTACATACACCACTAAACGGAAATAGTGGCAAACATAGCATAAATTTCACGGGAATAAAAGTGAGATGAAAAATCCCTTTCGAAAACTCAGCAGCCTAACGACGCCACTTAAAACTTCCAAAAATGAATTTATGAGATCAAATAGGGTCTCACATAATATGAACATAAAAATTAAAGTATGAGGAATATAAAAGAACATCCCCAAACATAAGAAAGATGGGCTTAAAAGAAATGACATAAATGAGAGTACTTAAAAAGAAATAGAGAGGTTGAATCCCTTACCTCGGGTCCGACTTGACTCGATCGTTCTTTAATCTCCTAAAAAATAAACTTAAGATAATTTCTAATTCCTTAAGAACATTTTTCAAGTTCATTATTACTTTTATATCACTTATTACCATGCCATTAACACTATTTTATTATTTAATCTAATAACGGTCGTTTTAACGATCATAGGTACTTGAGTCAAAAATAAACTCTTTATAATTACAAGTTGTTCATGTGGTAAAATATCCATTATATCCAGAATTTTATTCATGATTTATATATCATATATATCCATTATATTCATGCATTTATAATATTACAAAACATTTACAGTTAAGAAATGAAATGCACCGTTCATGGAGACGGTAAGCCGTACGTACGCATGAACGCTACTTCCATTTCTATTTCATATTTAATGGAATAACATAATGATACATAATATTATTTTAATCCCAGTATGGTATCATATATAATATCATTAAATATTTTCTTTATACGTACCACATACGGTAATAACAAATCAAATCACTTTGAGGGGGTGGTAGTCCGCACTTCCTAAAATGAAGATATCGCGTATACCCATAATGGAAGCCATAAAGGTATGCCATAAATGAAAAATAAAGAAGCTTAAGTAAAACATAAACATATTATATATCATATATAAACATATTGACATCTTAATGGCCACATTTGAGGTGTTATATGAGTGTTGAACAATCATCGTTTCGTGAGGCAGAAATTTGCCATCCACAGAAACAGTATGTTCTTTAACCATTAGATGAAGGTGTGTGTAAGTGTAGCTCGAATAATTGTTATAAAAACATACTAGTATATTGAAGATACTGTATTTGTTACAAAAAAAATGAATAAAAAGAGTTTAGGGGGTTGGAGAAGCAAAATAAAACAAAAGGACTCAAGTGAAGACATTACCGTAAAATCGGGTAACACCCTTTGGTTTGAGCTCAAAGGCTTCCTTGGGAAGACTTATTCCCAATGTGAGGCTTCAGGGAGTTATAGAGGGATGTGGAGAGACAAAATGGGCGGGGGTTGGCTGAGTCAAAGTCTTTGTAAATGTGGGTAAGGAGGTAGAGGTGGGGGCCTTTTATAAGAGGAGAGGAGGGGCACTCTTGGAAAGTAAATAAAAGGTTACTTTATTTTAAAATGAGTTTCGGATTTTAAAGGTCCCACATTTATGTGTTTCGAGGATATGATGATAAGGTTTATAAATATACCAATACAATAAGTTTTGGACATGTGTAGGTCATATATTTTACATTATATTTTCATTTTATTTAAATCCATTATTAATGAGGTAATCGCTGCATCAACATGCTGTCATAAATAATTTAATATATTTAATGTCTAAAAATTATAAAAAAAATATTATGATGTAGGAAATATGTTTATCTTTCTAATGAATATTTATAGTAAAAAATATGACTTGTACAACCCCATGTAAAAATTGTTTTAGTAAAACATCTCATGTTTGTGTCATTTTTATTTTAACTTTAAATAAAAGGCATAAATGTCATTATCATACCCCAGTGGCTCCATGGGGTACCAAAAATAGAACCATGGGTTTTCATGGTCGGCCATAACTCATCCAAAAGGGTTAGTACAAATGTCAAGATATTTTCATTTTATTATAATATCATTTTTACCTTAAATCACACTAATTACCTTTAATCGCGATTAATAAAACTTAAAAGTTACTTTTCATCAAAAAATTATTTTCATCCCATTGAACCAAATTTTACTTAATAATTAAAATAATTTAAATTTAATTTTTGAGATTCAAATCACAGAAGTGGTAAAGTCCCATTTAAACGAAAAATAAAATTTTGTAACCATCACTTTGTGGTTTCACTATTCATCAAAAATTGAAGTTTTTCAGAAAAAATACCAAATATTCACCCTAAGATATATTGGATATTCCGAATTCAAAAATGATGTCTATTTTACCAAATTCATAACATATAAGTTGCATTAATTAATTTTATAATTAAATCCCGCTGTTAAAACAAATAGCGTGTTTTTAAGAAACAATATCTTTCAAAAGATTGACACTCGTTTATGTCCAATCATAAAGTGATATTAATTAGAATGACCACCATTGGATTAAATGGTAAAAATATATTCTATTTACACTTTAAAACCAATTAAAAAGATAATCTAATCATATAAATAAATTAGATTAAAAAGATGTTTTGAATTAAAATACCACATTTTTCACTATTCATTAAAAATGAACTTTATCAGAAAGATACCAAAAATTTACACAAAGTAAATTTTGATGTCCCAATTCTAAATAAGAATTTTATTTTGTCAAATATAACACATAAAATTGTCAAAAAGTGGATTTAAAAGAGGTTTGCCTTCAAAAGGCAGTTAATCGACCTTTTAAAGAATATTAGCATGTCTATGCTTAAAATTGGATTCATTCGCATTTTTAATCCTATAACATTTATTATAAAGAGTAAAAATATTTGACAAACATATATAATAATTTTTTAGTTAGTTCTGTTCATTCCCTCCATTACAACGGCTAGGCATTAACTACCATTTAAAATAATATTATTTTATTATTAGAGTGCAACGTAAGATTCCCATGAAACTCGTTGTTGTGTATTGGGTACGTCATCGAGCATAGCATCCCCATTAAATTAATATTAATATTTTATTCACAAATATGGATAAATATAAAAATTTCATATTCTTTATTTACCTGGGGTGTTACAGTTTGTTTTCTAAAATTATTTGTATATAACATTGGGAGAATCCTATAGGGGTTCTCAATCAAACCCCAAATACACACTTTTTGTGTGTAGGTTTTAATTAATATAATGCTGGTAAAATAATGGTTATATTTTTTCTATTTTATCACACTTATATCTTCTTCAAGTTTTTAGATGGTGAAAAGAGAATTTTTCTTGCTTATCATGTGAATACAGTTAGATTGGTTTTGTTTTTTGGTTATGTATTTTGATTATGTGTTTATAGTCCACCCATGTGTTTTTTTATTTTTGGATTCTCGGATATATATTATATATTGGATTTTATAGTTATTTAATTCTTCATGCTTATATATCTTAGGATTTTTTATGGGTTATTAATTATTTTCTTTATTTGGAGGTTTTATTATTTTCAAAATAAATTATTTCACATGAATGATATATTAAATATATGAAGTGTCCACATTAGGTTCCTGAGTGGAATCCCTCTTTTAGATTTATTTTTTTCTGGTTAAATCATTCTTAAATATTAAATTTTATGTATATGTCACTTGTTAGTAACCCATTGTGATCAAGAATTCAATTTGATACTTATGTCAGGTTGATTGAAGTATCAGGATAGGGTAGCCTAGGTTGCTCCATTATAAAATGGTTTCAAGGCCTGGTTTTATTAATGTTATTTGGGAAATAAGGTAGATAGGGGATAATATCATCCAAACATAAGGGGTAAGTTATGAGAAATAGTCTATAAAACACCTTTCATAATGATACTTTAGTTAACAAGGGGTATTAGGTGTATGTATTTGGTATCTTAAACTTTTTTATTATTATTTTATGAGATATTTTGATTTTGAGGCTTGAATGTAACTTATTTTTGTGAAATTTTATATATTTGAATTAAAATTAAAGGATATTATATGTTTTCATTGTTAAGATGCATGATATTCATACCATTTTGAGAAACTATGAAAGCCAATATGAAGGGTGTATTAATGAATGAATGGCTGATACGTGGTATGTATAATCATTTTGTCAAACTATATGTCATGAAAATATATTTTTTCTATTCTATATTTTCCTCTAATGACTTTATATGATCTTAAATAGTGTTCATAAGATATTGTTTATTTATGATGATATTGTTTTATATGGTTTTATTTTAACTTAAAGTAGTATTTATTATTTGTTTGAGTTAAATTTATGATATTTTCCTAATGTGTTGGAAATTTTTTATGCGTATAATATTATATATCTATAAATTATTAGTTAATTTTGACTTATTTATACATATAAATATCTTGATTTTTTTATATTATTGATTTTGATGAATCATTCCCATATAGTTGTTTAGAAAATTTGAGATTTTGAATTTTATATAGAATTATTATTCTAATATTTAAAATGAAATGGAATTACATGATGTAAAATAAGATGATATATTTATAAATGTTTTTTTTGAAATTTTTAATTATAATGAAATTGAATTTCATTTTCTTGTAAATATTTTTTAATCAATATAATGTTTTGAAATTAAATTTAGAATAGAAGGGTTACATCACAGTATTTTCAAATGTGAAAAAATAAAAAATTTGAATAGTTATAGTGAAATTGTTTTGAAAAATTAAAGGTATTGAAATTATTATTGATTTCATCTAGTAATATAGAATCTTTATTATATTAATTTACCTTATTGAATATATTTCTCTTATGACTTTACTTATCAAAAGAATTTTCATTGAGTACATTTTCATTGATGAATGTATTCTATGTGAATTTTATATTGCCTTAGTAACTCATTTTCTTATGTTAGGAAGTTATAAAATGGGATGGAAAACATGTCAAAATTCACTAAATAAGTTTCATAGCCAATGATAAATGTCTTATTTCAGTGGTAACCTAATTTTTTATGGGTTATCTGTTCATTTTATTGATTAGTGTGTTTCATTTATAACTATATTTGAGGAATATAGTTTTTTACGAGTTTGTTATTTATGATGAGTAGAACATTCATAGATTCTCATTTTTTTATGTCTTAAGGTCTCATTAATTGATAAACCCCGTGTGTGTTTACTTATAAAATAAATCATTTATATGTGATTTTAGAAAAATGATGATTTTATGTGGGTTGAGTCTTATATGCGTTTGACTTGATATTGATTTTTCAGAGATTCATATTTATATTTTATTTTATTTTAAAGAAACCGGGTAGGGTAAATTAAAAAATTATTTGGAAAACTTATGTTTTTATATGGTTTTTATTGGATTTGGTTCTCTAAAACTGAATAATTTTTAAATTTTTATTGCTAGATCATGTATTCATATATTTATTATTCTTATCACATAGTTTTTATTCTTGTATATTAAATTAATTTGATATTTTTAGTAGAGTATTTGTCACATCAAAGGTATAAAACAATTCTCTACTCTAATTAAAACATGTATATTCCATGATAATGTTCTTAAATAATATATCATATGATCTAGATACATCATACATATAATTCATAGAATATTTCCCTATATTATGTGTCCAAGATTAATAATAATTCAGACTTCCTCTCATGAATTTTTAACTTGGTGGTCTCTAATCATGGAGGTTATAATGATATTCCCACCTATAGTAATTTCACATATTATATGTGTCATTGGAATATATATCTTTGAGTATGTGTATTGGTCCTTTTATAAAAGATAATTATTATTGTATATCATGAATCATGTACTTTTATGTATGGATAAAACCATGACAACATATGATCACGGAAAAGGAAACATATGTTTTATAAATCATAAGTGATGTGAAATTAATTGAACGGTAAATAGATTCTCTATCCCATCCAAATTATGGAAAAATATATCTTTTAAACATTGATTGGGATTAATCTATCTGACTAATACCATGTCCATGATAGTTTTTAAACAAGTTCATTTTGTAATATTAATAAATTATCGGTCAAACATAATGGATGATGGCATGTGTATGCTTCGTATTTGATGAGATATATGTCTATAAAGGGATTATATTAAACATTAAAAATCATAGGAGATTATCATTGTGATGAATCATCTTTTCTTTACGGGGCCATGATGTATTGGTAAATACTACTCCTGGTATATGGGTTAAATCAACTTCCGTTAAGAAATTATCTGTGTAATTCACATGCTATGTGTATCCATAAGCTCATTAGATTCACCTATATAATATGTTCAAGAATAAATCTTCTCTAAGTTTACATAATGATATTTATTCAAGTTATATTGATCATTAATTCAATAATTAGATTATTCTTGTCAAGAATAACTGGTTTAATTTTTTTCTCTTAATTATTCAAAAGAAAAATAAATATAATATTTATTCCTGAGATAAGTGAATATAATATAAATAAATATAATATTTATTTATAATAAGAGTGAATATAATATTTAATTAGTTAATTATTATATTGAATGAATTTATTATTATTTAAATTTATGTAATTTTATTAGATGGTTCATATTGAGTTAAATAACAAATAAATATATTTTAATTGACATGACCCGACCCACCAAGACCCCTCCTAAGTAGTGCTAAGATGATATTTCCCCCACAAGCCTTCCTTCAATAGGCCATGGGTTAGTAACTAGCATCGAGTAGGAATATAAAACATTATTGGAGGCATTATCCTAGTTCCCCTATAGACAAAACATGTCACCACACTGAGGAAAATAAAGTAAAGAGATAAAAAAATAAATACATTGTATATAATTCATGAAATGGATGATGATATCCATTTAGATAATCCATTACATAATCGATAATAAAAATGGTGAAGAAACTTCCCCAATATCTAAATAGGAAACCCAACATAAGAAACTATGTTTAAGATATCCTCACAAAAAATAGCTACAAACATGAACTTTTCCCACAATTATCACCTCTCAATACTACTAATCTCTAAAAAGATTATATCCACCCCATTCACCTCTAGTAATCAGTACCAAACAAGAAACATTGACCCAATGTTCACCAAGAGAACCACTAAACCCTACATTGACTACATAGTCAAAACACATTTTTCACAAAACACATATAGGTGTGAGTATAAACATACATAGTTGGATGCTCTAAAACTACAAAGGAAAAACCAAGAAACATGCCAAAGAAATTATAAAATAAAATAGTTTCTATAAATAATATAAGGGAGGAAAATCTATAAATTCTCTATAACTATAATTCTAAGGAACACACAGAACTCTCACCTATCACATCTCCATCACTTGAAGATTAATATATCATTATAAACTATTATTTCTTGAGGATAACAAAAGGTCCATGAAGTATAAATTTGATAAACCAACTGTATGTCCCATATCAATGGAATACTAGGTGTTACTAAGAAGTCACAAGTCACATGGTATAAAAAAATTTCTTTATTTTATACCACCAATGGAATCTATTAAGGGAAACCTGCTCTTTCCCAAGAACGGATCTCAAAAACAAGGGGGCACTTATCCCTTTTGTCATAAACAACCAATAATTCATTATTGGTGGGAGAAACTAAAATATAGTAAAATTTTCCACACTTCATAATCCATTCATAGAATAATAAGTACACAACCCTGAGAATGTAAACTACTTAACTATCCAAACTATCTCATCTCTAGGGTTGAAAAGAAGGACCCACTCCTCGTCAAATATTATGTAGAATACATGGATGGTACACATAAATTAGATGTATCACATAATAGATGATATCATAAAATAGATTATATCACATACTATATTAGATAACTCAACATATGCGAGAGATATTTTGGACCACTAAACACTCTGGTCATCATGCTCAAACCCAACTGTCAGTCTTATGGAGATGATATCAGATTCTATCATTATCACACATAAAAATTCCTTTTATGGATAAATAGATAGCACTATAATTAACTATGTAAAAAATACTAAGGGTTGTCTATTAATTTTTCGAAAATGGACACCAAGTGAGGAAGCTATGAAAAACATGCCACATGGGTAAAGGTGGACTAGTGTGGTAGCCCCCATGTGTACCATGTATCATGATGGAGAAGGGGTGTATACCTTCAGAGTGCATGGGTTCCCCCATGCTCACATGGTTTTGTTAGAACATGGAGTCCAATATAAAACCTTGTTTCATTTTGGTTTGTGAGATTCAATGGAAATTTGAATTTACGACTCTGAATCATGGATTATTTTGAAAACTAGGATTTAGATTAGAATTAAAAGGGATGGATCATCTCAATGATATTTTTTGGATATATATCAAGGACTATGAACTGTTTTAGGAGATCGGGTGAATATTAAGTGCTTTTGGTTAATGTAGGTATTTTGAAAGTGGTTCTTACCCAGTGGAACAGTTTCCACATAGTTAGGGGAAACAATGTGAGTAAACTATGAGAGTTTGTTTTTATTAGGGTTTTATAAAACAATTATTTAAAGGAAGTAGAAAAACCATGAAAATCCTATAATTTTAGTTTTATAGGGATCTACATAGTTGGAATACAGTTTTGAAAACAATGTAACTAAACTATGAAAGGGGTGTGGATCAAGGTAGTGTGATCCACCCAATTGGTTGACAGATTAGAAAATCATGAGGTAATTAGAACATTAGACTTGTTTCATAAAAAGTGTGAAATGACCATTTCCCCCACTCTATTTTAACTCCACCCCTTCCAATTCTCCTCTTTTGTGTGCCTTAGAGATAGGGGTCTCCCTCACTGCCTTTTACTTTATTTCCCCCTCAATTTGGTGAAATATCAGATTTTCACTAATTTAGATTAGGATTATTGAGATTATTCCACCAGATCATTGTGTAATAATACTTATATGATGGGACTTTGTCCAACATGTCTTGAGGATGTCTCGGGAGCATGAATGTGTGTTTTTTATCATTGTTTTATTGGAGGTACGTCTCTATATATATTTTTATAGGATTTTTTATTTAAATTTATGAAATTAGAAATTAAATTGATGATTAGTGTAGTGGATTTTGTGTGGGTTAAGTCTGGGTGTTTGTTTTTATAGGTTCGCACCCCATTTCTTGAGGTTTTAATGAGTGGATGTGGTTCAATGAGATATAATTAATTTATTACTATTTAAATAAATTTTAATTAACTTATTAAATTTTTTATAATTTTTTATAATTAATTTAATTGGATATTATATTTTTAGATAGTTTCTTGGGAAGGTAGTGGTCGGGATTTGATTGAATGGAAAAGACACTGAATTAGTTAGGTGGACCCTTGAATATGCCTTGATATTTTATACATTTTATTTAAGATAATGTGATATTTGGTCCCAACACACTTGGTTGATTGACCTTGAATATAAAATAAATTTTATTTTTTAGACTCTTAGGTAATGAACAAAGTGTCAAGTACCATGGTCAAACCATGAACATTGGGTTGATGCATCAGCCACTGGTGGATAAGAGATCAATTATAAATTAGTTTCATAAGATATATGAACACTATAGGAGTATAACTGGGATAATTCAAATGTTTTATACCTTGTAATAGGTTCCATTTTTTCTCTTTTATTGGAGAAGAGAGATAGACTAAGATGATTGGAATAGGAAAAAGACACAGAAAACCATAAGACACATTAGAGCCCTGGTATATGTAATTGGAGAATTGGGAGAGTGTTCCTCCCCCACTAGAATGAGATTAATTAGGTATATATACACTAGGTAGATTAATGATATGTTGGATGAGTGGACTATGCTAGGGTGATCTTGGGAAGTGATATGGGAATTTTTTAATCTCTTTACTATCATATTGTATGAATTTTCTAGGAGATTATTAAGGCCTTGATATGATTATCATAGTGTTAAGGGTCTGTGTGTTCTCTAAGTAATGGAAATGGGACTAATATATGAGATGAGAAGGTGGATCTCATGAGGGGGGTTCAGACTATGGTTTGACCTATAAGACCATGATAGGAAACCTAATTACATGTTGACCCTAAAAGGGGTAGTTCATTGAGGTAGGTGTCATAACATTTGGGTATCGCCTTAAAACAAAAAGTTCAATAGTATAATATGACCATGGTATTAAATTTAGAGATAGGTCTAAAGGACCTTGGTGGATTCCCTGAGAGTGATACGAGGACATTGGTAAGCTCAAAGTGGGGTGATTTAAAACTAAGATGCCCTTAATGGTCAAGTATAACATCCCTGAACCCTCACTCTCATATATGGTGCTAAAAACATAATCTTTACATTTCATAATTTGAAAACAATAAACATGAACCAATTTTTTCCAACCAAAATATAAGACATAAAATGAAATTATTGGATCACTTTCATACCCAATGACCTTTTAGTTTTATATTTTTAGAGAATTGATACAAACTTTTATATAACAATACCCATGTCTTTAGTTGATAATGTTTTCTATTATACCAATATTTTTTTTATTCCAAATTAAGTATTCATCATCACCAACATGAAACCCATATATAAATATCTTACTTAACAAATTTCTTTATAACTTGGGTAAAACAAACATTTGAAGGGTGAGTTAAAATTCTCAATAAGCGTAAACATAGGTTTTAAAATTTTAATATATTCAGTGAGAAGAATATGAGAATGAGGGTATGAGACAATATTCATGTTGTATTAGAATTACCTAAAATATTTCATACTCATTAAAACCTATATCACCAAACATGTAACATGAAATAAATATTTAACAATGAAAGGAGTCATAAGAATAAATAAGCATGAACCATGTGATGTAAAACTTGATCAAAGGAACCATTAAAATCAATTGCTAGCGTAGAGAAAACATGTTTTTATCTAGGAAAATTATATTTATTTATCATGTACACTCAAGTTAGAAATAATTGAAACATATTTAAATACATATGATAAACCTCATTAGTTAACTCCCTCCTTCTTTCCTTTAAATATAAAGAACATTACCTGATAAATTAGAGATTAATACTAAGCTCACCCATAATATAAGATATATCAAGCTCACCATTCATCATGAGTTATCTCAAGACCACCCAGCATTATCAATAATTTCCATGTTTCATACATGAATATAATATATAGGAGATTTAATTTTCATCATCAATATTTTAACATCATCTTGTATACCTTTTTAACATGATTTATTATGGAAAGGAAATAGGTTCCATAACAATCTATTTAAAACAATAATAATCCATCCCAATAAATAATAAGGTTTTTTTCATTGGAAATTATACCCATTAGAGCATAGTAAAACAATAAAGGATATTTAAAAATATGAAAAATATTTTTAAAATAAAATTTAATTTATTTCTTTGAAAACTGGGAAAATATACTTTTCTTTGGAAAATATTTTAAATAAAAATTAAAGTAATAATGAGAAGAATATTTTATTTGAAAATGACCATGGAATATTTCAAATGAAACTTAAATAAAAATAATATTTATGATGGGAGGAAAATCCCTTCATTTGGTAAATGTTAAAACAAAGATTCACTTCACACTTTTGGTAAAAACCAAAAGTTCCTTATTTGGAATATGACAAAAATATTTCATTTAAACCTTTGTAAAGAAATTAAATTGTATTTTATAAGGCAGTTAAATAATAATTTGTTTATATAAAAGACCATTTTTTAAAACATTTTATTGATCATGGATATGGAAAAAAATATTCTTGAACAAAAAGATAAATAAGGTTGGTTTTTCCTTAAAACATTATTTTGATCTTTATTTGTACCAAAGAGAATAAAATTAAAGGAAATAATTTAAACCTCATAAATTTCTAGAGTATAAAAATGTATACTTGGTTTAATAAATTAAGATCATACAATTTCCCCCAATGTAGCTGCGAATAAGAAAAACCAAAAAAAGATATGTGATTGTAACATAAAGAATTTTCAGCTTTGGTAAATTTTTAATCAAAATACATTGGAAGAAATAATGTTATATGGATATATAAATCACCTGAATTTCATGAATTAATATTCAAAATTAATTCATTGGGAAGTAACTACATCATAAAAATAAATCATGGTGCATAACATGAAACATGTCTCATGAAAATGAGAGTGATACAAAGAGGACCTCTGAAAAGATCATAACATCTGAAGTGATAATTAATCCATGATGAGGTAATTTTTATATGTGAAAATCCTAATAAAAAATTAAATAAAACATAAAACAATTTATAGATCAATTCACACATAAACATGGAATAATAAATTCAATGAAGAAGTGTTATAAACCAATGAAGGGAAATTTAGTTATTAAATCCCTTACCTCGAGTCCATGATTTCTATGTATGTCCATAAACTATTATATAATAGACTTATATTAATTATTCACTTGATTAAGAAAATTTTAAAGGTTTAAATATTTTTCATTTAACCATTTATTTCATTTATTTCAATGAAATATTTAATTACTTAATCGGTTCAGTCATCATCGGTTGTTTTGAGGATGTTTGGTTCATAATTGCAAAATGACTTTAGTAGGTTGACTATGGTCAAAGGGATCATTGTTACATCATCTACAATATAATAAAATTGAAATAATTATATTTTTTATACATTAATTATAATTTTAAAATTAACTATGTAAAGTGATTATAAAAAATGAATTATGTTACAACATGGATACGGTACTCTGTATGTATGCAAGTGTAACACTTACATTTTACAATGATTCATGACGAAAAGAGGTTAAGTATTACATAATATTTAAATAATCATTATTATGTCATAAACATTAATTACCTTTATTAAGTCCATCCCCATGACCATCCATGAGAGTTGGTTTTGGAAAAATGAAGTACATCCCAACATGGTGATGGTAGTCCACACTTATGCATGTGTGATGATTCCATTTTTATTGATTGGAATGGTATTAAGATATATGAAATATTACATTTATAGAATCATAATTATGTAATGAATATTATATATAAACATTAACTCCATCATAATATCCAACCATGAAAGGAAGTGATGAGAAACGAAAAACATCGGTTCATGAGGTGTTAGTCTGTATATAACAATAATAGATTTTAGTAGTTTTCATTAGATAAAAAATAAAGAAAGAAAATAAAATATTATTTAGAATAATATTCCATTAAATTAATTTTCAGTAATATTCACATAAGGTGACTTTATAAAATATTAATGTAATGTAATTTGAATCTAAACACTTATAACATCAATAATGCATTATATTTATCTAATAAATTCTTGTAACTTTACAACATACCCAAAACATATTACTTTTATAATTTTTAAAATCATTTACATGATTTTTCCACTACTTGTACAACCACAATGTCAGTGTTGTGTAAGAATTTAAGAAAAATAATTCATCACTAAAAATTTGAATAAATTAACATCACAGAAAGTTATTTATACTAAAAATAACTATTTATAAAAATTCTTGAGTTTTTATCCCTGAGAAAACATATTAGTAATATTAAAATAACGAAAGTAACATCTTGGAATTTTCATTTTCTTAATATACATTAAAAGTGTTTATCAAAGAAAAATGGAACTAAATTTACTAATTTTAAAATATATAAAGGGGTTGGTCTAATTAAACACATCCAATTAAAAATAGGTTTGTTAATAGATGGTTTTTAAGCCTTATTCTATGGTTTTAACCCTATTTACCCCATCTTATTCTTTACTGTCGTGATATATTTTACATAGGTCCCTAGTCATTATGACCAACAAATAAAGATAACCTATTTACTAAATTTGAAAAAGATAATTCCAAATATGGAATCAATTTTAACTAATTTAATCATTTTAAGTCGGATAAATTTCTTTTAAAATTAACTATCAAAGCATGATAAAAACTGTTTTCGAGAAAAAAAACATTTTTAGGTACTAAAAAGTTTTTATACCAAAATTATGCAGAATATTGATTCGAATGATATTAATTAGATTATTTTTAATAAAAATTTTCTAATGAATTTTAAAATCAAATATGAATAAAATGGGACTTTCTAAATACTTTAATGGAAAATATATTTTTTTATAAAATCAGGATTTTTTTATTATTGACTAAAATATTAATATTTTTAGAAACAACACAAAATTTAACCCGCTGAAAATTTTGATATTATGATTTCAAAAATTATATCATTTTACAAAGTAAAATTTATAAAAATATATAGAAATTAATTATAATATTCACTAACAAAAAGAAATAAAAATTATTTTTGAATAAAATATATTTTTTAAGAATAAAATGGCATTAATAGAAAATTGAGTTCTTATTTATTAATAATTAAACAATACATTTATATTGATTTGTGAATTTATATATATATATATATATATCATAATGTAGTTACTCTTATTCATATCCGCAAATTCAAAAGCTTGGTTATAATGGAGATATTTAAATAATAATATTGTGTGGTTCGTTTAAGCTTGATGTTGCATGTCATATATGATTTCGAACCTCGTTTTATTTTTAAATCGCATTTTATTACATTATATCCCTTAAATAAATTTATTCTTAAAAAATTTATCTCATTTTTTACAAAAATAGGGTTTAAAACATTTTTTCAAATCAATTTCATGGAGTAGAATACTAAACATATGATCAATAAAGGGAAAACCTTTTATCATTTAAAAATTTATTTATTAAAAATACACATCATAAAATTGGAAAATAAAACTTAATTTTAAAATGGGAAGTGGGAAACATAATGGTTTATTATAATGACCCATAATCAAGTTCCCATATACGGAGAATGTTAGTTGTAAGTGAAAATATGGATATGGAGGAGAAAGAATATCATATAAGGAGTAATAGGGAGTGATAGAGAACATGATCATGGGAAATTTAATGAACACAAAAATATAAATCAATAATCGATTAAGAAGACCATAAATTCCTAAAAAATAAAGGTAATAGGATAATATTTTTATTTCAATATCTTTTTCCTAGAGTTGATGAATTCCTTTACCATCTAGACTAATAACATAAGGATATATACTTACATTACATTCTTCAAATCCGTAAACAGAATTTGATCATTTGATTTCATGTTTAAATAACTTTATACCTTTATCTCATCTTTTACTCTAAATTATGAGTATGAATATTTAATTGTTGGAGCACTATAATCAACTTCCTATTAACCCTAAGGTATATAAAAGGATGAAAATAAATTATTTCTGTCCTTACTAAAAAAATGGTTAAAACATGATAAGATAATACC
Organism: Viscum album; assembly: GCA_963277665.1. Lineage (NCBI taxonomy): Eukaryota > Viridiplantae > Streptophyta > Magnoliopsida > Santalales > Viscaceae > Viscum > Viscum album. The sequence continues at coordinate 1,192,091,382 of OY728126.1, forward strand.
CATATAAACCTTTATATAAATATTTAAAACATTAATCTACAATGATTTAGTAATAATAAATATAGTTTAACTTAGACCATTTCATAAATAGATAAACAATAAAACTCTTCAAAATATGTTTTTCAAAAAATAACTTGAATTACTGCAGAATCATATAATGTTGTGAGCTTCTCCAAAATAAAAATAATAAACATTAGATACAAATCTAAAAGGTTACCCTTAGCTTGATCATAAATGTCTCTAAAAATATTAACATGTAAAAAAATCACCTTTCAACCATAAATGTAAATCCAACATCCAAAAGACTATAATTAATTCAATAAAGTATCCTTCTTAAAACTCAGTAAAAGGTTCAAATCACCTTATCGTATAATCGTTTATGAATACAAAATGATAATTTTCACTATTGAACATATGATCAACATTAAACATATAATCCTACGATAGTACACATAACACTTATGTTAAACTTATATGAATATATATTAATGTACAAAGTAATCTAAAATCCGCTTTGATACCAACTATAATAGCATCAAACCTGATCTTTTGGTTCTAAAGATCATAATATAATCCTTAAATTTATGGATTTAATACTGATAAACATAAACCAATTTTAACAACCTAAAACATACATCATAAAATAGAAATATCAGATCACTTACATATCCAAGGACCTTTTAAGTTTAGTGTTTTAGAGAATTAAGACAAACTCTTATATAGAAACACCCATGTATTTAAGTGATAATTTTTTCCACTATACCCATCTTTTCTTATCCCAAATTATGTATTCATCATCATACACATGAAACCCTTCTAGAAATATCTTATATAGAATCTTTATTTGTAACCTAAGGAAAATAAACATAAGAAGGGTGATATCAAATGCTCAGTAAGGGTAAACATAGGCATTAACAATCATATATTTTCATTGAGCCTAAGATGAGCATAAGGATATGAGAACATATTCATGGTGAATGAGAATTACATAAGAGAATTCATATCCATGAGAACCTATATCATTAAACATGTGTATTGTAATAAATATTTAATAAATGAATGAGTCATAAAAATCAATAATCATGAACCATTTGATGTAAAACCTAATCAATAGAATTATTAAAACACATAAAAATCATCGATAAAACATGTCGCTATATTGTAACATTACCATTATCATTTGTGTTAACTCATGTGAGAAATATATAGATCCCAGTTAAATCCATAGGAGAATCCTCCCTGGTTAACTCTCTCATTTTTTATTTAAAGATATGTAATATTACCCAATTTATTAGAGAGATATATCAAGATCACACTCCATATAAGCAATCTAAGATCCCAGTTTTTCATTGAGGTATGGATCCATTTAACTCTAATATAAAATTTTGGTTTTATCTAAATATAAGTTAATAAGACAATTATAGAGGTTTCATAAGTATTTTGGCTTAGTTCGGATCCCAGAGTTATAGTTTTTTTGTGGAACAGACTCAGATGCATAGTTGGAGAATGGTTAGTACTAACATTTAATCTAAAATGTGTGACCTAGTAAGGGAGGATCATGGTTAGGGAAACTAAGCACTATGAGCCACATGTATATGTGAAACCTGCAATAAAATTTAGAGTTAACTGACATTGTTTTTCTAACCATTCGCATGAATCATGTGAGGGGGTTCCTTTGGACATTAGAAATACACGACCTATGAAAGATGTTCTTAAACATGAACCTTGGATGTGGAATGGGTGGACCCATATATAGAGGTGACTACGTATTTGGTGCACAGTTTGTCCCACCATGTGACAAAACCATACACACCTTCAAAATGGTGAATTTATAGTTTTTTTCTCCATTTATTTTTACCATAAGTCACCCTTACTCCTTCTATATGTGCACAAAACTTACACCATTAGATATCTCTCTATTTATCCCTCTTTAGGATTTTAAGGATATCCTCTTTTCGAGCTTCGATTTAATTTCTGTTCATTATATTAGATCCCTCTCAGTAAGACTATCAATCATCTTCCTACTTTTCTCATTTTATATCATCGTCTTGGATTATTTTTCAATATGAGATAATATGCCTAATTTTCTGGGAGTTTGTCAAAATTTTATGATTTTTATCATTCCAACTATAATCAGAGGCCCACACTTCATTAGAAATCTTATACCCATCAAAGGTTACTGGTCTAGTACCTTTCCCTAATAGTCTCAATTTCTATATCCCATAATGTTATGTTGCATGCTGGAACTTACATGTTTCACCTCTTAAATGTGATGTAAATTAAATAAATTGTTAACACCTTGAATTATCTGGTCCTTTCATTCTAAATTGAATCATTGGAGGTTTTATACCTGAATTGAAACACCCATTTAGGTTCTGTTGATTATACTCTTGAACGCTACACCTAATTGTAAGGACCAAATATCCCCATGGGTGAGTTTATTAAAAATCGGGACCATATTTCCTTGTTTATTCAATTAAAACCCTTTGAGGCGGGTTTTTATTGTCTCCTATAAATGAAATGTTTAAAGGAAATAAGTGAATGGTGAGTGGTAATTCCATGTCACTTGGCCTCTTTTATTTTTCTTACTTTATACTTTATTTATCACATATAAATGAAATGAAAAAATTGAATTATGTGAATTATTAAATGTTATGGATATCCTACTAATCCATGAACATTCTAATGGATATTAATATGAATATATTGGTATTAGGATCTAAATAATATTGTATTGATGGATCAATTACAATAGTAGTAAATTGTAGTTTTAAAAACATTAGTTTAAAATAAATAAACTAAATAAATCACAAAACATATTTTAGAAAAATATCATATTTATACTTGACCATCAGTATGATTACCAAAGTATCATAATCAGGATGATTTTGATAATATCATAGTAAAATAATCAAAATAATAAATGGATAGATTAAAACATATCATAATCAAAATAGGTACAATTATATCAGAGTGTCTTGGATTTATAGTAGATCTGATTAATAATTCATATTGAGATAACTATATTTAGAAATGTTATAATAAAACTAATAAAACTAAGTACAATAGAATATAAAACTTGTAAGAAACAAGTAACAGAATAATAAAAATGTTATAATGAATTATATCTAATTAAAATTAATAGACCACTTTTAACCTTAAGAGTATTGTCACTAAAAACCTTCTCTAAAGGTATCCCTTATTTTATACTTACAATAAATTATGTCATTCCTCAGCAAATAAATCCATCAATATGATGATCGCTTTTGTCTTCCTAGCTAGGGAATCCCTCAATTTGATGGATCTGATTCTCCATCTTGTTATCCCCACAATCCCTCAATCAATATAATGATTGGATTCTCTATATTACTATCCTCACAATACCACGATTGTAATCATAGATCAGATGTGAAATCAATTACAAAAAAATTATTAAGGGGAAATCTTAAAAAGGTTTTCTTAAGAATATAAAACTCTAAAAAAATTAGAAAAATACTATGAATAAGGAATTCATGACTTTTTTTTCTCAAATCTCTTGAACAAGTGGTAAATTGAAGATGAATCAGCTGTCCAAAACTCTTTTAATGACTAGTTATTTATAGGGAACCTTCCCTATGGTCATATTTTCTCCCAATGGTCATATTTATCTAGGTTTGTTGCAATGACTTTGAAACCTAGCACGTAAAAGGATCTTTTATAGCTTATTTTCTAACATCATATTGATTTACATCGATGGAGTGTAAAAAGTATTACTTTAGAAATAAGTTTTTTGAATATGATAATAAACTTAAGTGAGTCTGATGGACTTCTTTAACTATATCAATATGATAATCCTGAGTATGATTCTGATTTTTATCAGTACCAGTATCAATCTGGTTTTTAAGACTTTTAATATAGAAGAAAAGATAAAAAGTCATACATATGATCTGATAATGGTGAATCCAGTGTCTATTGGATCCATACTCATTATGATAATCGTAATGAAAAAATATAAGTTTGTTTTTAAATTCATTAAAAATTATTCTAAGTATAGTAAAATATTTATGTTTTCTAAAACACTTTGGAAATAAAAGATTGTAATAAATTATATAAGAAAGTGTTTGTGATTTCAAAAACAATAGGAAGGGAAAAGTCATAAGTATAAATTTTAACTCAACAATCTCACCTTTTTTAGAAAACACAATCCCAAAACTTAAATGAAAATACAGATGTGAAAAACATACTGTATATTTAATTTTAGGTACTTCATATTAAGAGTTAAAAAATAAAATCTTATCTCCACATAAGTTTTTAACTCTTCAGAATATGATAGAGAATTATATTGAATAATATTATCTCCCCCTTAGTGTAAAATCTCCTTTTAAGAGTCATATTATCCCCCTTACTATAGAAATATACCTTTTATCAAAATATGTCCCCTTTTTTAATAATCTACCCCAAAGAAAAATATTTATCCCCCTTTGTGATTTTCAAAAATAATGGGGAAAAGTCTAATGTTTCTGAAAATGGATAGAAAAAAAATAACTATACAAAACAATATAATGAACTAAATAATCATCAAAAAAATATGAAATAATATTCAATTAATTGGAATTGGAAAGCATTCAAACAAATTACAATGGGATGAAGAAATATTTCATTTATAAACATGTTTTTAAAATACAATAACAAATGTAATAAGAGTGTAAAATGAAAATGATGTTTATATTTCTTTATCGAGGACCTCACAATTGTCTTCATCATCTTGAACTCTTTTTTCCCACCTTGATCTTTCCTATTATTTCATCTTGAGACCAAACATTCTATTCATGTAATTGAAGTATATAAAATAATTATTCATCATGATTTTTAAAACTGATGATTTCTTCTTTATAATACTAGAGTCTTGATAATTCCACCTACAAATATTTCATATTTCCTTTTAAATATTTTACTTCCTCAGTCTGGTTGTATGTTTTATGTCTGAATTGTTCCAATAATTTCACTCTAGCTTCCATATCATTAGATAACTGATTGAAATCTTATAGGGATTCATTCATAAGCTTCCTCAAATCTTCAAAACCTTCATCATGTAGCTTGAGATCTATATCAACATTTTGTGACTATTTCAAAATATTATTTCATGCCTTTTTTGAGATTGGGAACTTTCTTGTAAAACATTGAGATTATACTCTGACTGAATAAACATGTCTGTTAAAACATTAATTGATTATGATTTTTCACTTTGATTTTCAAGAATCAATTCCACCCTAGATTCAATTCTAGTAAAGTATGGAATTATTCCTTTGAGTCTCAACAAATCCTAAATGATATAATCAAATACTTTCACGGTTATCATATTCAATAAATCCAATTATTTTTGTAAAGACCCGCAAATTTCAAGGAAATTTTTTTTCTTAATTTTCTTTGGAATTTTACAAGAGCGCAGCTTCAGACGGCACCTGATTCCGAGGCCCGGTGTGCCCGAAATCAATTTCCGAAGTTTGGCTCGGGTACGTTCAGTGAACGGACGAGCGGGTTTTTCTATCTTTTGAACCGGTGCCCGGAATCGAATTCTGAGGGCACCGATGAAATCGCAGCGCCGGTATTTGCTTAGAAACGCCTCTTCTGGAGTTGCGTTTGCTCAACCGTGGTTTATAAAATTTTGGGCTTTAAGTCGGAAATAAAATAAAGGTTGTGCGACAACTTTATTTTATTTCACTTAAGCCGCTTGGAAGTCACTTGAAAGCCACTTGAGCTGAGTTAAAGCGGATAGGGTGCTATCCGGAAATATCCTACCCTCTTGGTAGGATATTTGTGCGGTGGGGCCCGCACGAGCCCCGCCGTTTCTTTCGCTAAGTAACGCACCCGCGAAAACCCGTCAAAATAACTGAAAAGTCAACCGACGCGTTTTCCTTAATTCTTAACAGACCATTTAATTGGGCGGTTTATTTCGTGAATTAAATGGGATGTTTCATTCGTTGAATTAATTCAACGAATTTAATGGTTCGTTACTTACGCTTTTGCGTTCGTTGGCAAATTAATAAAATAGACAAACTTGTCTATTTTGGAGGATTGCTATCGTTGTGCGAATCCTCTGAGCCTCCACCCTCCCCGCGAAGAACGCGAAGAACGCGAAGAACGCGAAGAACGCCGGAACCGGAATTCGACGACGCACACCGTGATCTGCGACGTCGACGAGCTCTACCCACGACGTTCTTCGGCGACGCCTCTTCTTCCGCGACCGATCCTCGTTCGGCAACTAAGGTGAGAAACGGATCGTTTAATTCTCCCTTTTTATTTTCAATGACAACGGATTTAATTAATTAAATCCGTTTGTTCTAGATCCGGAGATCGTCGGTACGACGTTTTTCCCGCGGAGCGACGAACGTCTCTTCCGCGACGACGTGACGATCCCCTCCTTTCGCGACGAGCGATTCCGCGACGACCTCACGTCCGACGGAGACTTCGAGGTAGGGGTTGTTGGAATATTTTATTTCCCGTGTTTATTCTTTTAAAATAAAGAACCCAATCACGGAACAATTTTAATTTATTTAAAATTGTTGATTGGTTATTTCTTTTCCTCCCGTTGATTTTATGACTAACGCGGAGGGTGCGGGTCTAACAAACAAGACCCGGCAACCCTCCGCCGATCTTTTTGTTGTGCGGATTTGGCAGACGACGACGAACCGTGCGGCAAGGGCGATCCGTTGATCCCGCAGTGAAGATCGGCCCCCGGGAGGAGCAATGGCGCAGACGGGAGGCAAAACGGGCCACCGGAGCAACTCCGGCGGCACGCGGAAGGCGGCGGCGGCGCGGGTCGCCAGCGCGGCGGCGCCGGCGACCGGCGGCGGCGGCGCCCGGCGCGCCGCCGGAGGAATCCGCCGTGGCGGCGGCGAACCGCCGGACCGCGTCCGCGGTCCGGCCACCCAGCACGCGGCCTGCGCGGGCCGCGTTCCTCCAAGCCGCGGGTCAAACCCGCGGCGGTTTCTCTTCGGCCGCTCGGCCGAATCCGAGCCGGCCGGTCCGGTCGGCCGGGCCGCGCCCAGGCCGGACCGGACCCGGCCTAGCCGGGTCGGGCCGGGTCGACCCGGTTCGACCGACCCAGGGGGGGTTCGGGCCGGGTCGCCCCGGGCCCAGAACCCCCGTTTTCGGGCCCTCTTCGGTCTTTTGCCCGTATCTTGGGCCTGGGACCTCCGATTGACGAACCGTCAGCGGCTACGCGATTCTTGGATCGATACGGTCGTTTCGGTATATTATACTCTCAAGGTTTCGGAAGACTTTGGGTTCGGCCAGGTTGGTTCGTACACGAGACCAACCAGGGCCTCGGAGCGGAAACGCTCATAACTTGAGCTACGGACGTCCGATCGACGTACCGTCAGCTGTGGTAGTTTCCTCTAAGTGAGACGGAACTTTTGGCATACTCCGCCCGAGGATCGGACACAGGCGGAGTACGGTCGGGTTGGTTTTGCCCTAAAAACCAACCGGGCCCCTGGGACGAAAATGCCAATAACTCTCAGACCGGGCGTCCGATTGATGCGTCGTCTATTGCGTTGAGATCCTGTTGTCGATACAGAACTTTTGGATACATCAACTTCGGACTACGTGTCAGTTGATGTATCAGCCTCTCGGCTCGTGGAGCGGACCCTCCTAAACGAGCTCGCTGTGTGCGGGAAACCTAGTGCTGGCTGTGACTTCGACGACAGAGCAGAGATCCTCCGTGGACTGCGACGACGACAGAGCAGTGATCCTCCGTGGACTGCGATGACGACAGAGCAGAGATCCTTCGTGGACTGCGGCGACGACTGTGCAGAGATCCTCAGTGGACTGCGTCGACTAATGCACTCAGCGATCCTACGTGGATCAGTGCTACAGGTCCTGTATGGGCCCGATCCTTCGTGGGTCCTTACTACCGGTTCTGTGTGAGCCACTGCCTACAGGTTCTGTGTGAGCCCGATCCTGTGTGGGTCTTTTGCGGGGGTTAGTACCTATCGATCCTTCGTGGGTCCGACGACTTAGATGGATCAGTGATCATCTTTGACGTCATCTGAAAAAATATACCTGGTTGAGCTGAATCTTATGTTACTCTCCTTTGTGGATTGTGTTGAACTATCCTATGTGGATTTACTACTTACTGTTTACTCTCCTTTGTGGATTTGAGTCTTGCTTTCCTGTGTGGATTGAGTTGTTCTTGAGCTCGTGAGCAGAGCTAGAATTGGGGACTTAGGTATATGTATGGGAATATACCTAAGTCGAGTCAGATGTTACTTCGTGATTGCACCTTCCTTTTGTGCTATATCCTTTGTGGATTTCGGGAGACCTTCGGGGGTCTCGGGGTCCTTACTGAGTAGCTTATACTCACCCCTGCACGGGCTATGCCCGCACCTTGTTGTGTTGGATGCAGACGACGGACAGCGCTGATCACGGTTGGGGCGTGGAGCAGGACGGTACCTGGAGGCGGACCACTGGGCGGGACGTGCTCGGAGCGGACGTGGGACCCGAGGAGCCTGGAGGCTATCTGTACCCACCCTTCAGGTGGGATTTCCAGTGGACGACATGAGGCCGCCGTCTTTTCTTCAGTTGCTATTCTTTTCCTTTTCAGTTGTTCTTTCAGTTGGGCTTGTATTCCGGCCCCCCTTTACTTTTCTGCACTTGTAGTTACTTTCCGCTTGCTGACTCTGTGGTGGTTGTTACTTATAAAGGCAATGCCTTCCCTGTTTACCGGGATTTACGCCTTGGTGCTAGTCGCCAGCCCCTGGCCTATGGAAGGCGGGCTTGGGGTAGTCACGGCATGGGCCCCGAGGTCGGGTCGTGACAAATTGGTATCAAAGGTGGTCGGTTCTACCGCAGACTCTGATCGTCTTTTCTTTCTATATGAAGCAATAGTGTTTAGTGTATTGAGTGCGGTTATCAGTTCAGGGAGCCCAGTGTTGGTGCGGTGGCCGACGTATCTGTACACCAGGACCCTGACTCCTGATTTCCGACTTAATACATGAAAACATTGATTGCGTGTGTGTTTCAAGTTTCTTTGTGATTACTTGTGTCAGCTCACCGGGTATACTGATCTGCTTCATGAAAGTCTCAAGTTTTCCTTGTGATTACTTGTGCCAGCTCACCAGGTATACTGTTCTGACTGTGGTGCTCTTGTTCTCCTTTTCAGGATGGCCCCGCGACGACAGCCAGCTAGGGTTTCGAGTGTAGGGCGCGACGGCAGCCCACCGAGCGACGAGGCCTCGGTGCAGGGCCCTTTGCCAGCAGTGGCACCGGCGGTAGCCTTACCCGCCGAGCCACCGATGCTACCAGTACCAGACGCTGACGATGCACGTCGCCTCAGGGCACTGCATGAGTTTCAGAGCCTGCGACTGCCCAGGTTTCGCGGTGAGGCGGACCCCCATGCCACCGAGGACTGGCTAGAGGCGGTGGTACGGATCTTTAGGCTAGTGAGGACACCAGCGGATCTCATGGTGATTCTCGCGGCGAGCCTCCTGCAGGCGGCGGAAGGACGATGGTGGAGCTTGATGCTCCAGGTTCACGATGAGGCATCCTTGCTCTGGACGGACTTCGAGAGCCTCTTCCGCTCTGAGTTCGTCCCGGCCACCCTCCGAGCGGTGCGCATCCAGGAGCTTCTCCAGCTGCGCCAGGGCAGCATGACGGTCGCTCAGTACGCGGCGAGGTTCACTGACCTATCTCGCTACTCGACCGACATGGTACGGGACCCCTTCTTCCGGGCCCGGACCTTCGAGCAGGGCTTGCGGCAGGAGATTCGGGCGTCGCTGATCTCCCTCAGCATTCCGACCCAGGCGGGAGTACTGGAGCGAGCCCTCCTGATCGAGAGCTTCTTGGCAGAGCCTTCTTCAGCGGCGAGACCTAGCGCAGGGCGGCAGGTAGCTGAGTCTTCGGCAGCAGGTAGCCGACGGATGACTCTCGGGTCCAGGAAGACCAGACCCCCACGCAGACGGCCTCAGGACACCGGCTCAGCAGTGCGGGGCACACAGCGGAGTGCCAGCCTTCCGAGAGGTAGGTTGTGCTACTCCTGCGGCGGGTAGGGTCACATGGCTCGTGACTGCCCGACTCGCCGATCAGAGGAGCAGCAGACGGTGGAGGGGCCACCCAGGCAGAGGCAGAGGGTCGACCGTGGCGGTCCGCAGGGAGGAGGCGGACGAGGCAGAGGAGCTGGCCGAGCAGCGGGTGGTGGGCGACGCTTCCAGGCTCTACCCCCACCACCACCAGGAGGGCCACCTCGACCACAGGGAGCTGGCGGGCAGGGACAGGCCCAGCTCCAGGCAGTGGAGGCCTACGACCCCGAATTGCCAGAGATGATTCGAGATACGATCTGTGTCTATTCCACCCTTGCTGCAGTACTTATAGACACAGGAGCGAGTCACTCTTTCATAGCCTATGCCCTTGTTCGGAGCTCGGAGATTCCGACTGAGCCGTTGGCTCGATCCTTACGGCTAGAGACTCCTACGGGAGCAGACTCGACGATTACGCACTGGTGCCGGCAGTGTGAGCTTACTCTAGGAGGCGAGAGCTTCGGCTGGGATCTCCTTGTAGCGGCGTCGAGGCCTTACGACGTCATCTTGGGCATGGATTGGCTATCCACGGTTCATTCCCAGATCGACTGTTTTAGGCGCAAGGTGCGATCTGTTCGCACCGACGGGAGCAGGTTTACCTTCACCGGCGAGAAGGGAACCTTTGTAGCACAGGATGGACTTCCGCGGAGGAGAGTGCAGCCCATCTCTCATCAGTTGGCTACCTCATCCTAGGAGCAGTGGACGTGCGGAGTCCAGTTTTTCCTACAGTGGTGGACCAGTACGTGGACGTCTTTCCCGACGACGTTCCAGGGCTACCTCCTCGTAGAGAGGTAGACTTTTACATCGACTTGTACCCCGGGACAGCCCCGATATCTACTCCAGCATACCGGATGGCCCCCGCCGAGCTTCGAGAGCTGCGGGTACAGTTGGAGGACTTGCAGAGCAAGGGGTTTATCTGACCCAGTGTTTCACCCTGGGCTTCCCCGATATTGTTCGCCAAGAAGGTGGACGGGAGCTTGCGACTGTGTGTCGACTATCGTCGCCTGAACCAGGTGATAGTGAGGAACAAGTATCCGCTGCCACGGATTGATGACCTCTTCGATCAGCTCAAGGGAGCGCGGTGGTTCTCGAAGATAGACCTCCGGTCAGGCTATCATCAGCTCAGAGTTCGAGACGAGGACGTGCAGAAGACGGCCTTCAGGTGTCGGTATGGCCATTATGAGTTCTTGGTTATGCCATTCGGCGTAACCAATGCTCCAGCAGTGTTCATGAGCCTCATGAACAGGATCTTCCAGCCATACCTCGACCGATTTGTCGTGGTCTTCATTGACGACATTTTGGTATACTCGACGACTGAGGAGGAGCATGCCTACCACCTGCGAGTTGTGCTAGACACACTCCGAGAGAACCAGCTTTATGGCAAGCTCTCAAAGTGCCAGTTCTGGTTACGTGAGGTCCACTTCTTGGGGCACGTCATCTCTAAGGCGGGAGTTGTAGTGGATCCCGCGAAGATCGAGGCAGTGCTAGCTTGGGAGCCACCCAGGAGCGTGACGGAGGTGCGGAGCTTCTTGGGCCTAGCCAGATACTATCGGAGATTTGTGCCAAACTTCTCCAGAGTTGCGGCACCACTCTTAGCCTTGACGAAGAAGGGGAAACCCTTTGTGTGGTCAGACAGATGTCAGCAGAGCTTCCAGGAGCTGAGATAGAGATTGACCAGCGCACCTATCTTGAGGTTGCCTGAGGAGGGAGTTGGATACGTAGTTTACTGCAACGCATCAGGGACTGGACTCGGGTGCGTCCTGATGCAGGATCGGGCCGTGATCGCCTACGGATCACGTCAGTTGAGACCGCATGAGCAGAACTAAGCCACTCATGACCTGGAGTTAGCAGCAGTGGTCTTCGCTCTGAAGACTTGGCGGCACTATCTGATGGGCGAGCGCTTCACAGTCTTTTCTGACCACCAGAGTCTCAGGTATATCTTCTCTCAGAAGGACCTGAACCTGAGACAGCGGAGATGGCTTGAGTTCCTACAGGACTATGACTTTGAGATAGTCTATACTCCTGGGAAGGGGAACGTGGTAGCCGATGCCCTCAGCAGGAGGACGGGCATTCAGCTACTTGAGGAGGCGACGGAGCAGCTAGCCTCCTTACAGATATCCTTCGTGGATAGAGACGGAGCAGCCTTTCTTCAGTCTCTCACAGTCTCTCCTCCACTTCTACAGCAGGTCAGAGAGGCTCAGCGTGGGGACGCTGACTGTGAGACCCGGCGTGCACTGATATCCTCAGGTCAGGCGCCTGATGGCTTCTCCCTTGGAGCAGAGCACGACATCCTTTTCAGAGGACGTACCTTCGTACCAGTCACTTTACGAGAGGAGTTGCTGAGAGAGTTTCACACTTCTCCCTTGGCGGTACATCCCGGAGTGGCGAAGATGTACCAGGATCTCAGACGACAGCACTGGTGGCCGGGCATGAAGAAAGCTGTGGCAGAGTTCGTTTCACGATGCCTCACCTGCCAGCAGGTGAAGGCAGAGCATCAGGTACCAGCAGGCTTGGTACAGCCCTTGGAGGTCCCGGAGTGGAAGTGGGATGGCATATCTATGGACTTCGTGACTGGACTTCCATGCACTTCCAGAGGTCACGACTCCATTTGGGTGATTGTCGACCGACTCACCAAGTTGGCACACTTCTTACCCATCAGAGAGCAGGGCTCAGTGGAGAGCTTGGGACGTCTTTACGTCCAGGAGATCGTACGGCTTCACGGTGTGCCATCGTCTATCGTCTCCGATCGAGATGCTCGTTTCACTTCCCGACTTTGGAAGGGGTTGCAGGAGGCGTTCGGGACGCGGCTCCATCTGAGCACAGCCTTCCACCCTCAGACGGATGGTCAGACTGAGAGGACCATACAGACACTCGAGGACATGCTCCGTGCATGTGTTCTCGACTTGGGTCGCAGCTGGGAGGACCACCTACCCTTGGTGGAGTTCGCGTACAACAACAGCTACCACTCCACCATCGGGATGGCACCATACGAGGCGTTGTACGGCAGACCCTGCAGATCACCATTGTGCTGGACAGACCCTGGGGAGTCAGCACTCGTGGGACCAGAGATGGTCCGAGCCACGACAGAGAAGGTCCAGATCATCTAGGAGAGGATGAGGACAGCTAAGAGCCGGCAGAAGTCATATGCTGACAGGAGGCAGAGGCCACTAGAGTTCGAGGATGGCGACCACGTCTTTTTGCGTGTCTCACCTCGACGTGGTTTACGGAGATTTGGCCGAGGCGGCAAGTTGTCTCCACGCTTCATCGGGCCTTTCCAGGTCCTCAGCAGGATAGGAGAGGTGGCTTATCGCCTAGCTCTACCACCTCAGTTGCACCGGGTGCACGACGTCTTCCACGTGTCTCAGCTGAGGAGATACGTGCACGACCCGACGCACATCATCGACTTTGGGGAGCTGGACGTGGACGATGGGGCGACTTTTGCGGAGGTCCCAGTGGAGATCGAGGATCGAAAAGAGCGGGTCCTACATGGGCGGTCGATTCCTCTTGTGCGCATCAGATGGCAGCACGGGAACCTCCAGGAGAGCACTTGGGAGCGGGGGGCTCAGATGCGTGCTCAGTACCCCCATTTGTTCCCCTAGTTTTTGATGTATCTTTACGGGGACGTAAAGCCCTGAGGTGGGAGTAATGTAAAGACCCGCAAATTTCAAGGAAATTTTTTTTCTTAATTTTCTTTGGAATTTTACAAGAGCGCAGCTTTAGACGGCACCTGATTCCGAGGCCCGGTGTGCCCGGAATCAATTTCCGAAGTTTGGCTCGGGTACGTTCAGTGAACGGACGAGCGGGTTTTTCTATCTTTTGAACCGGTGCCCGGAATCGAATTCTGAGGGCACCGATGAAATCGCTGCGCCGGTATTTTCTTAGAAACGCCTCTTCCGGAGTTGCGTTTGCTCAACTGTGGTTTTTAAAATTTTGGGCTTTAAGTCGGAAATAAAATAAAGGTTGTGCGACAACTTTATTTTATTTCACTTAAGCCACTTGGAAGTAACTTGAAAGCCACTTGAGCTGAGTTAAAGCGGATAGGGTGCTATCCGCGAATATCCTACCCTCTTGGTAGGATATTTGTGCGGTGGGGCCCGCACGAGCCCCGCCGTTTCTTTCGCTAAGTAACGCACCCGCGAAAACCCGTCAAAATAACTGAAAAGTCAACCGACGCATTTTCTTTAATTCTTAACAGACCATTTAATTGGGCGGTTTATTTCGTGAATTAAATGGGCTGTTTCATTCGTTGAATTAATTCAACGAATTTAATGGGTCGTTACTTACGCGTTTGCGTTCGTTGGCAAATTAATAAAATAGACAAACTTGTCTATTTTGGAGGATTGCTATCGTTGTGCGAATCCTCTGAGCCTCCACCCTCCACGCGAAGAACGCGAAGAACGCGAAGAACGCCGGAACCGGAATTCGACGACGCACACCGTGATCTGCGACGTCGACGAGCTCTACCCGCGACGTTCTTCGGCGACGCCTCTTCTTCCGCGACCGATCCTCGTTCGGCAACTAAGGTGAGAAACGGATCGTTTAATTCTCCCTTTTTATTTTCAATGACAACGGATTTAATTAATTAAATCCGTTTGTTCTAGATCCGGAGATCGTCGGTGCGACGTTTTTCCCGCGGTGCGACGAACGTCTCTTCCGCGACGACGTGACGCTCCCCTCCTTTCGCGACGAGCGATTCCGCGACGACCTCACGTCCGACGGCGACTTCGAGGTAGGGGTTGTTGGAATATTTTATTTCCCGTGTTTATTCTTTTAAAATAAAGAACCCGATCACGGAACAATTTTAATTTATTTAAAATTGTTGATTGGTTATTTCTTTTCCTCCCGTTGATTTTATGACTAACGCGGAGGGTGCGGGTCTAACAAACAAGACCCGACAACCCTCCGCCGATCTTTTTGTTGTGCGGATTTGGCGGATGACGACGAACCGTGCGGCAAGGGCGATCCGTTGATCCCGCAGTGAAGATCGGCCCCCGGGAGGAGCAATGGCGCAGACGGGAGGCAAAACGGGCCACCGGAACAACTCCGGCGGCCCGCGGAAGGCGGCGGCGGCGCGGGTCGCCAGCGCGGCGGTGCCGACGACCGGAGGCGGCGGCGCCCGGCGCGCCGCCGGAAGAATCCGCCGCGGCTCGGCCGCGGCGGCGGCGAACCGCCGGACCGCGTCCGCGGTCCGGCCACCCAGCACGCGGCCCGCGCGGGCCGCGTTCCTCCAAGCCGCGGGTCAAACCCACGGCGGTTTCTCTTCGGCCGTTCGGCCGAAGCCGAGCCGGCCGGTCCGGTCGGCCGGGCCGCGCCCAGGCCGGAACAGACCCGGCCTAGCCGGGTCGGGCCAGGTCGCCCCGGGCCCAGAACCCCCGTTTTCGGGCCCTCTTCGGTCTTTTGCCCGTATCTTGGGCCTGGGACCTCCGATTGACTAACCGTCAGCGGCTACGCGATCCTTGGATCGATACGGTCGTTTCGGTATATTATACTCAAGGTTTCGGAAGACTTTGGGTTCGTCCGGGTTGGTTCGTACACGAGACCAACCGGGCCCTCGGAGCGGAAACGCTCATAACTTGAGCTACGGACGTCCGATCGACGTACCGTCAGCTGTGGTAGTTTCCTCTAAGTGAGACGGAACTTTTGGCATACTCCGCCTGAGGATCGGACACAGGCGGAGTACGGTCGGGTTGGTTTTGCCCTAAAAACCAACCGGGCCCCTGGGACGAAAATGCCAATAACTCTCAGACCGGGCGTCCGATTGACGCGCCGTCTGTTGCGTTGAGATCCTGTTGTCGATACGGAACTTTTGGATACATCAACTTCGGACTACGTGTCAGTTGATGTATCAGCCTCTCGGCTCGTGGAGCGGACCCTCCTAAACGAGCTCACTATGTGCGGGAACCCTAGTGCTGGCTGTGACTTCGACGACAGAGCAGAGATCCTCCGTGGACTGCGACGACGACAGAGCAGAGATCCTCCGTGGACTGCGACGACGACAGAGCAGAGATCCTTCGTGGACTGCGGCGACGACTGTGCAGAGATCCTCAGTGGACTGCGTCGACTACTGCACTCAGCGATCCTACGTGGATCAGTGCTACAGGTCCTGTATGGGCCCGATCCTTCGTGCGTCCTTACTACCGGTTTTGTGTGAGCCACTGCCTACAGGTTCTGTGTGAGCCCGATCCTGTGTGGGTCTTTTGCGGGGGTTAGTACCTATCGATCCTTCGTGGGTCCGACGACTTAGATGGATCAGTGATCATCTTTGATGTCATCTGAAAAAGTATACCTGGTTGAGTTGAATCTTATGTCACTCTCCTTTGTGGATTGTGTTGATCTATCCTATGTGGATTTACTATTTACTGTTTACTCTCCTTTGTGGATTTGAGTCTTGCTTTCCTGTGTGGATTGAGTTGTTCTTGAGCTCGTGAGAAGAGCTAGAATTGGGGACTTAGGTATATGTATGGGCATATACCTAAGTCGAGTCAGATGTTACTTCGTGATTGCACCTTCCTTTTGTGCTATATCCTTTGTGGATTTCGGGAGACCTTCGGGGGTCTCGGGGTCCTTACTGAGTAGCTTATACTCACCCCTGCACGGGCTATGCCCGCACCTTGTTGTGTTGGATGCAGACGACGGACAGCGCTGATCACGGTTGGGGCATGGAGCAGGACGGTACCTGGAGGCGGACCACTGGGCGGGACGTGCTCGGAGCGGACGTGGGACCCGAGGAGCCTGGAGGCTATCTGTACCCACCCTTCAGGTGGGATTGCCAGTGGACGACACGAGGCCGCCGTCTTTTCTTCAGTTGCTGTTCTTTTCCTTTTCAGTTGTACTTTCAGTTGGGCTTGTATTCCGGCCCCCCTTTACTTTTCTGCACTTGTAGTTACTTTCCGCTTGCTGACTCTGTGGTGGTTGTTACTTATAAAGGCAATGCCTTCCCTGTTTACCGGGATTTACGCCTTGGTGCTAGTCGCCAGCCCCTAGCCTATGGAAGGCGGGCTTGGGGTAGTCACGGCATGGGCCCCGAGGTCGGGTCGTGACAATTTTTCTATTTCAGGAAGTTGGGAATGACTAGTTCCAGCCTCCGTCATTTTGGTTTCATCTTTTATTTCTTCGAAACTGATTTCTCAAATTTGTCTCTAGTTTAATTTCACCATAAAATTCAATGATATCTCTTTCAATGGTGTCTGATTTTCAACCTCCATTTTTAAAGTTTGATCTTTCTCATCTTTATTTGATAAGAATCCAGCATCTTCCTCTAATTAATATTTTTTCTTCTAAAAAATTGACATTTTACTATTTGTTTGATCTTCGAAGAGAAATAGAATGATGATTTATTTTTTTATTTCAATGAAAATTTATCATATTTAGTTTCTTTCTCATCAATACCTCTATTTATTTATTTATATTCTTCCTCCTCGTCTTCTTCATATTCATTCTCATCCTTGTCTTCTCCATCTTCTGCACCTTGTACTTTTTATTCAATAAATCATTCAACTATTCCATCATATTTACTTTCTTCTTAAGTTACTTTTATATATTTGGATAATTTATTAATCCATGTATTTCCTTTATCCATTATATTAAATAAATCCTCATGATATGAATTTATGTTTTTAGGTTAGTCTTTCTAGTTGTTTTTTATTCCAATTCTATTTCTTTTAACTCATATAGATTCTTCATCAACTACTTTAACCTTTACCTTGTCTTCGATAGAGGTAACTTCAGTATTGAACATAGAGGTTTCTTAATAAGGAAATATGGTGTCATGATTGAGTTGATTGGTTTGAGAAGAAGGTATATTTGAATCCAAATTTCTTAAATCCTTCTCTACTCCTTTAAACAAACTATCAAAAATCTAAACTTTAGATAACTTATTATTTTGTTTATTTTTATTTATTTATTCCTATAAGATATTATCATAATGAATTTTTACGGCCAAGGACTCAGCTAGGTCGATTCTAATAACTAGATACCCTATTTCATTTCTAAATTTTTCTTCATCCACTCCATATAAACATCATCATAGAATTTCTTTTTCTTATTTTTATTTTTTGAAGATGGGGACTAATCTTTTATTGTAATATCTTGATCACCAAACTCAACTTTATTTATTTTCTTCTCATCACCCTGCTCATCTTTCTTTTTGGTTTTTTCTTCCAAATCCTTCTCAATAAACTTTATGGTATTTTCATCAAAAGAAAATCTCATTTTCTTCATTGTATAATCATTGATGAAAATAATTTTCAACCTCTTCAGCATTAACATATTTTAAATCCTAAAATCATTCATGTTTTCCATCATTAATTAGCTTAAAATGGCTAGAAACTATATGATTTGAGACTTAATAGATCTGTTCATGATAATGTTGATAGTAAAAGAAATGAATATGATAAGATCAAATTTCCTTATATTCAAAAGATAATCAAAGATGAAAACATAAGTAACAATTAAAGTATCATGATTATATTTTCATGGAATGAAGAATACATACATACATAAGGAAATAATAAAATAATTCAATGAGATATGAGTTACATTACTTAATTTTTCATAATGATCGAATAGGGATTTCTATGCCTTATACTTTCCAAAATAACCAAGAACATCAGGTAACTTGTTAATGAGATAGTAATCTTCTTCATCTGATGGTATTTTAAGTATACTCACAACATTATATTATGAAATATTATACCCTATTTCATATATCATACATTAATTTTTTTCCCACTTTCTATGAAAAACATAATTTTAGTATAGAAATTCTAAACATGATCAAGGTAAACAAGATCAAAAATCTTATCAGTATCATCGACACAAACTGAATCCTATCACTATAATTTTATAATATTTCTCAATTAATATCCATAATTCTCAATGAAATCCATTTCAGGAAACCTTTCGTGGAAAACAAAAAAGTTTTTAAAATCCTTAGAAGAATACATCATATTTAGAGAGGAAACTAGTGATTTTGACATGAGGAAAATTTCAGACTATGGTATTTTAAAGGCATCGGAAACTTGGTGTAGAAAGTCTAAGATAACCGATGTGGGATATGGGGGTCCACGGATTTATATAGGATGAATAACTGTCTGTCCAACTTCCAAAACAAATCCAATAGTAGTGATTTAATCTCTTCTTATATAACAGTTTTGATTCATCCAAAGATAGATTTGACGTATTTTTTTAACTCTCGAGGTTTTAAGACCTTTTAAATATTTATTGTATTGATATAGAATATGATTTTTGAAAATTTTTAAGAAAAAATATAAATAAAAAATCAAAGAATAATTTTTATTAAAACTAAATGTTTTAAAATAACAACTATAAACAATCATAATGAAATAGTGAGAAAATATAAAAGATGAGAAGAATGCCTTTTGGATATGAAAAGATTTATCAGTAATAAAATAATTTTATTCATGAATTTTATAAACTAAATAGATTAATATAGTTTTAAAAGAGAGTAAAAATAGTAGTTTTAGTATAAAAAGTAAATATTGTTTTTAAAATATATGTAAAACTAAATATGATATTTTAGAAAGAAAATATTATTGTGAAAAAAATTTAAATCTAATTTTTTTTAGAAAATTTGAATTTGAAAAAAATGAAACATATTTTGAATTTGATTATTCCTTTGAGAACACTGAATCCAAAAAATTTCTAAACAAATATGATTATGAAACCTTATTATAAAAAAATTAAGGACACTACATTTTTGAAAAACTAAATTTTTTTAAAACCAAAAAACATATGCACTCCCCTATAAAAACAAGTAATTTAATGTAAGGAAATTGGTAAAAAGGTATATATGAATGAATAATTTATATTTATCATTCCTATATTCTTTTTAATGTATCCAAATATATTGTAAGGTAATGGTTTTGTAAAAATATTTTCAAGTTTTCTTTTGATCCAATAAATTGTAAAATGATATATATAGTGTGATCTTGAAGGAAATGGTGTCTCATATCTATGTGATTATCATATGAGTGGTGTTATGGGATCTTTCTTATGTAAATAGAACTATTATTACCAAATAGTATCTTATTTTTAGTAAAATTCATTTTATAATCAATGATTGGGTGTTGCATTCACAACACTTGGGTATAACAACATCCAGTTGTCGTATATTAGGCTTCAGTAGTGGAAAGTTCTACAAAGTATTGTTTGTTACTAGAATAAGAAACTAGTGAATCTCTTAAGAAATGAAAATTTATGGTTGTTCCTTTCTGATCCATTCAAAAACCACAAAATTCAGAATCTAAAAAACTATTTAATTCAAAAAAATCTAGAATAATAAAAAAGTTTTAAATCCATTGTTCCCTTTAGATAATGAAAAATTATTTTTCAAACTTTTAAATCAGATTCCTTTGGATTTTCTAGATATATTTAGAATATTTATAAATAAAAAACTACGTCTGGATGACTAGTTAAGTAAAGTAAACATGTTATAATACCTCTAAAAGTATTTTGGCCAACTGGTTGCCCAGCCTCATCGAGATCACGTGTATTTGAGGTATTGATGGGATTATGAATAATTATTGTATTTTTTTATAAAATATTTTTAAGAAGATAATTTATATACTTATTCTAAGATATAAAAGATCCTTTTAGTTTTTGAGAAATTTTAAAACCAAGAAAACACGTTAACTCACCCCTCATACTCATCTCAAAACTCGGATTTTTTTAAGATCTACAAATGAATATATTAAATATTTTTAAGTTAATCTATATACAATGTCCTAATATAGATTTGAACAATAATAATGTTTTTTAACTTCCTTTATAAAAATATTTGGATCCATAACTCCCTTAATAGTGTTTTTGTGTCAAAATTCATCTTAACCTATCATACCAGGCTCTAGGGGCTTGTTTAAGTCAATATAAATATTTGGTAAGTTTATAAACATTTTCAGGATGTTTTTTATTTTTAAAACTAATATTTGTTCCACATAAACTTCCTCATAAACTTATCCATTAATAAAATCACACTCCATATTCAATTGAAAATATTTGAAGTTAAATAATGATGTAAAGGATAATAGAATATAAATAGCTTCAATTCTAGTTATCAGTGCATAGGTTTCATTATATTCAATACCATATTGTTGGTTATAACCCTTATCAAAAATTATGTCTTTATTTATAACTATTATTCCATTTTCATCACATTTATTCTAAAAATCATATTTTACTCCAATTATTGAAGTTTATTTAGGTCATTCAACCAAGTTCCAGACTTTGTTCCTCTTAAATTCATTAATTTTATCTTGAATTTCCTTAATGAAATCCTTGTCACATAAATTATCATAATGATTAATAGGTTTAAATTGGGAAAGGAGAGAAAGATATTCTATTTTATTCCTTAACGAACTTCTAGTCCTAACAGGTTTACCAATATCTCTAATGATATTATCTATAGGATTATTCCTAATAAATAACTGGTTTCATTGGTTTTTAAAAGTCAATTCTTCAAAATAAGTTAAATAGTATTCATGAGGAAAAATTTCAGAAACTATTTCTTGATTTTTTCCCTTATAAGAAGTATTTTTTAAGATAGGTTGAAAACCAGTTTTTAAAATCACATCTGAGGATGTTGGTTGGGTATATTTAAACACAAAAGGATTGGTTTCATTAAATTTAACATGTAATGTTTCCTCTAAAGTATAAGAATTTTTGTTAAAAACACTATATTCCTTACAAGTACTAGAAAAACCTAAAAATATTCCCTCATCATATTTGGGATTTAATTTATATAATTTAACTTTGTTAATCAAGATGAATACTTTTCATCCAATAACCCTAAAGTAAGAAACTTTTTGTTTTTGACTCTTCCATAACTAATAAGTATTTTTATTAATAAAATTTCAAATTAAAACTAAATTTATAGTTTATATGGTAGTATTAACCGATTCATGCCAAAAATATGTATCAATTTAGTATTCACTCAACATTATTGTTTTTATTTCTTAAAGAACTCAATTTTTTATTTTAACAATGAAATTTTTTTCTAAAAGGTTCTAGGAGCTGAAAATTTATGTTGTATACGTTTATTACTAGAAAAAGTTTCAAAATTTAAAGTTACAAATTCTCCACCATGATCACTATGAATTGTTATCAAGGGAATTTTTTTCTTTATTTTTAACTCTTCCTATACAGGTTTTTAAATAAAAAAAGGTTTCAGATTTCTTTACTATAAAATAAACCCATGTGTATCTATTGTAATCATCAACTAAGACATATATATAGTATTTTCCCCCAATACTCCCAATTTTTGTAGGACTAAATAAATACATGGATACTAATGGTAAAGAATCATAAGTTGTGAATTCACTAATATATTTAGAACTAGACTTTTTTTTATACCGTACTGACAAGGGTCACATAATTTTGAAGAATCAAACATAAGTTCTAATAGATCCTTAACAATTATTTTCATAGTAAGTTTACATTAGTTTCTTAGGTTAAAGTATCCTAAACTTCTATTTCATAACCAAGTTTGATCTTCCATTCCACTAAGGCAAGGTAAGTCTTGGCTCCTAAATTCTTCTATATTAAGTGTATAAACATTCTCATGTCGATTGGCAGAAGAATATATTCATCCTAGAATTTTTTTACAAAAATTTTATCATTTCTGAAACTCACAAGATAGCCTTCATAACACAATTAAATCATGCTTATAAGGTTGTTATTAGGGCATTTAACAAAAAAACATTAGAAATTAAGGCTTTACCAAGAATAAATATATTACATATACCGATAATATCTCCTTGAGAATTATCTCTGAAAGTAACTTTTTCACCTTTCATCTTGATAATATTTTTGAAGAATTATTTTTTTTTCATTAAAATTTCTAGAACACACACTATAAATTTACCTAGTGTTATTATTGTTGGTACTTTAATTATTTTCCTAAAAACAAAATAATTAGATTTTTAGAACCCAAACCTTCTTAGGACTCGTAATGTCAGAAAACAGCTTTTGGAATCATAATTTGTTTTGAAAAATATTCTTTTCAGAAAAATATGGATTGAACTTATTAAGATAACAATATTTCTTCAAATTCACACCTCTTTAAAATTTAGTAAAAAATGGTTCACTCTTTGGGAAAAAAGTGATTACTACAAAAAATAGGTTTTTAATAGGTAAAACCCATTCTGGTATTATTAACATGGGGATATATTTCTTTGTATATGTTGTCAAATTTTTCTTTAAAAATAGTGAAATTTAAAAAAAATTCTTCAAACAATATATTTTAGATTTTAGTTTTTCAACAAAATTATTATCCACTCATGTATTATTTTTAGAAGTAAGTTTAGTTCCTAAAAAATCTCAAAAATTACATTCTAAAAATCATTAGAAAGATTTTCTTTCATAGAAATAACATTTTATAATTATTTGTATATATTTTCTTATAAAAGTTTTATTATTAGTGTATTTAGATATATTTTTTACTTATTTTGTTAAAAAACTTCTCCTTGAATTTACATTAACATTTTTTTGTTAACTTTTAAATTATCATTTTTAAGAAGTTTAGAAAATGAGATGCTTCATCACATGAGCATAAACTAATATCTTTAGCTAAGGAATATTTTTTATCTAAAGATATATAATTTTTACCATTTCCATATTTGGGATGATTTTCAATTAACGATAAGTTTGTAAGGTTCTAAGAAGTGCATACCTTATCCATTAAACAAATATTTTTTTAGGTGCCCTAGAAATAAGACCAATCTTCCTCTTTCCAAAAATATTATTATCAGAAGAGTTATTTGAGGAATATCCTCCAATTTCCCTCCATTAATTATTAGCTTTAATTATATTCGTTCCTTTTTATTTATAAAACATTTTTATATTCTGATCAGAATGTCTTTAATTTCTATATTTCGTTTTTATATTTATACAATGTAGTCCGATGTTTCTGGCTTTTTGACACTCATAACAAGTTACTTAAAAATATTTCATATCATTCCAATCCTTTTTAATTTTCTAATACCAATACTAAACACATTTCTCACCAAATATCTTTTTTATTATTTGAGTATTATTAGCTAGTACGTTTTTGGCTTGTTCAGCAGTTCTATAATCAAATTTGATAACAATTGTTTTCCTGAAGATCTAAAAACTCTTTCAGGACAATGAACATTAGTAGGTAAGGTATTTCTAGAAAAGGAAACTCCATCTTTCTTTTTCTTTTGTTTCCCAAAATATCTTTTTAATCTACTTTCATACATCACCAAGGTTCCAATAGGATCATCTAGGGTAATATTACTAATCTTCCTAGTTTTATCAATAATATATCTTTTAGACTCCCATTCATTGGGAATGATGTCTATGATTTTCTCAATAAATATTTCATCATCTAATCCTTTATCACTAACAACTTGTAGATTACTAATAATTTTTATGAATCCATGATGAGTGTCAAAAACTAATTCACCTAATAAGAAATCAAAATCATGATAATCAGCTCTTATAATTTATCTTCTAGTTTCCAAAAATTTACATGTACCAAAATGTGTAACATCTAACATCTTCCAACTACTATTTCCAGATTCACAAGATGATGTTTGACTATATATGCTTCTCTTTATAGAACATAACAAAGTGTTCTATATTTTTTAGTTTATCTGATACTCTATATTTTCTTTATTAGTAAAGGTAGTAACATCCTTATCATGAATCTTATAATTTCTAGTGAGAATCACAAAGTTATCAACCAAAATTTTGATAACGAATGTCTTTACTCTATCTCTCCAATATTCATAGTCCGCACTATTGAAGATTAGTGGTCTTTTAGGATTTATATTTTCTATGGATATGAAATTAAAAACTAATATCTTAAAAAAATATTCTTCTTCCACAATAAAAATTAGTGTAATAAGTTTTTATAAACCAAAATTTTATAACAAAATTAAATAAACTTTCAATAGTAAAGAAGAAAAATATCTCAGTAGGTATTTAAGAAGTGGAGTCCTTCTTTAATACCAATTGATGGATACCAATATATATATATATATATATTGATATTAGGATCAATATAATGTGTTCTTGAAGGCTCAATTAGAAGAGGGTGAATTGTAGTTTTAAAAACATTAGTTTAAAATAAATAAACTAAACAAATTCACAAAATCTCTTTTAGTAATATATCAAATTTAGACTTGGACCACAATCTCATTACCAAAGTATTATAATTAGGATGATTTTGATAATATAATAGTAAAAGAATAAAAATCATAAAAGGATATATTAAAACATACAATAATCATAATAGATATAATTATATAAGAGTGTCTCGGATTTACAGTTGATCCGATCAATAGTGCAGATTAAGTTTATCATATTTAGAAACATTACAAAAAAAAATACAAACAAGCACAACAGAATATAAAACGAATAGAATAATAATTATGAAATAATGAATTAGAGCTAATTAAAATTAATACACCACTTTTAATCTTAATAGTAAGGTAACTAAAATCCTTGGCTAAAGGTATCCCTTATTTTATACTTATAAGAAAGTTTGTCTTTCCTCATAAAGGAAATCCCACGATATGATGATCATCTTTGTCTTCCTAGATAAGGAGGCCCTCAATCCGATGGATCAGATTCTCTGTCTTGTTATCCCCACAAAACCTTGATCAATACAATGATTATATTCTCCATCATTCTATCCCTGCAAACCCTTGATCCTAATCACATATCGGACATGAAAACAATTACAACACAATTCTTAGGGATACAACCTGTCAAGGTTTCCTTAAAAATAAAATTCTCTAAAAAAATTAAAAAAATACTAGGAATAAGATTTTCATGATTTTTAATATTAATATCTCTCACA
Source organism: Viscum album (assembly GCA_963277665.1). NCBI lineage: Eukaryota > Viridiplantae > Streptophyta > Magnoliopsida > Santalales > Viscaceae > Viscum > Viscum album. The sequence continues at coordinate 1,192,117,278 of OY728126.1, forward strand.
CAAGTGAGAAATTGAAAATGAATCAGTAATCCCAAACACTTTTAATGACTAAGTATTTATATAAAACTTTCCCAATATTCATGTTTTCTACCAGCGACTATATTTCTCCACGTTTATTGCAACGAATTAGACATTTGTCACATAAATGGATCTTTTCTAACTGATTGTATGAATTAAAATTAATTTAAACCATTAAAATGTAAAAATTATTCCTTACATTATAAATAATTTTCTGATTATGATAATAAAATTAAGTGAGTCTGATCGACTTCTTTAATTATGTCAGTACAATAATATTTCTGAGTATGAGTCCAATTTCTATCAATACTGATATCAATCAGATTATTAAGACTTTGTAATTATTAAATACAAGATATGAAGTCTTACATATGATCTGATAAGGTTGAATATGATGTTTATTGGATCCATACTCATTATGATATTCATAATAAAGAAATATATGTTTATTTTTGTAATTCATTAAAAATTATTCTAAGTATGGAAAAATATTAATGTTTTCTAAAAACATTCTAAAACACATTGTACATAAAATTTAGTAATATAATATATAAGAATGTTTTTATGATTTATAAAACAAAAATTAATGGAAAAGTCACAATTATAAATTTTGACTCAACATATTCAATATACCATGCATGGAGAGATACTTGGGTTCTGATTTGGAATGACTTAGATAGGCTCCCCAGATATATTGAATTGAATAAATTACAAGTAATTACTTAATGTTTGGGATGATACTTGGGTTCATACTTGTAATACCATGTATGATCACATAGGGAAGATAAAATTCTATTATACCATGGGAAATAATTGGATTCCTACATGGAATACCTTGTATAGGCTCATAGGGAAAATATAATTATACCATTCTTTGTTTGATACTTGGGTTATGATATAGGATGTAATGGATGGGATTATAAGATATTTGGATCATATTATTCCTTGAGAAATAGCTATATTCCTTACATGTAATTCCTTGGATAGGATTAACAAGTCAATGGATTAAATGGTGTGTCTTCCAAGTCAAAGAAAAAAATTGGATTCGCTCAATTTCATAAATTCATAATGGTCTTGAACCAATAAATGTATTATTTTATGTATCATTTATATTTATAAAATTACATTGGGATTTTTGATCCCTTATATGGTTATAATTATGCAAGGAAGCATTGGCCATGAACCTCAGGTCTCTGGTTTATTTTTTAAAATGATAAATAATTATATACTTCCCGACTTAGGCCAAAATAGGTAGTATTGTACAGGAATCTCATGAGAAACCCATTATGACATGGGTATTATTTATTTCATTTAATACTTTTTATATTATTACCTATACAGTGATTTAAGATATATACAAATATTGGACAGTATTAGACACCGTTGGTGGTGGCCTACTGATATTTACTCACACCCTTGTTGGGTTTTCATTTGGTACATATATAGACTTCATGGATACAGATGGGGATAAAGGGAAGCACCCAACTATGGATGCTTTATTTCTATAATAGGATAGAGTACGAGGGTTTAGGATTGATCTAGTTATTTTGATTCTAGTGGATATTACCTTTTAGTATTTTTGTATAATTTTTTAAATCGTGTATTACAATATATTTCTACTACAATGTAAACCAATTTCCATTTTTTATAGCATCATGACATTATAATTTTTTATATGACACTATCTATTGTCATGTTGATTATTATTATATCAAGGTGATTTACTTATTCCATTTTTTATTATATAACTTCCAATATTATCTATTTTATTATTCATCACTTTACACCACTATGATAATGAGGGTATAATATCCACACTGTACCACTATAGACCCTTGATACGTATTGTTATCCTCGAGTATATAGGGAGGAATACAAAAGTCCATGTGAATACTTGGTCCGGTTACTTATTAGTGAACTATGATCAGGACATCAAAAAGTGGTATCAGAATATATTTTCATTTCCTTACTATTTTGGGATGGTAGACAGGATACTAGGATGCATTAGAATTTGGTAATGATCCTATTATTGCGAGTATCTAACCAATGTTCTTGGGAAAATCCAAGTTACCTAGGATGAGATATGTTATTATGGTTCTTTCTTGTCACGGTTTCACTATTTTTACTATTTGGTGATACACATGATCTATGAAATTTGTTATGATTATGGATTTTTACCCTTAACCCAATATGGAAAGGGAGCATTGTTAATGCATAATTATAGGAACCTAAGGGTTTATATGTCGTACATATTTTATGTCAAATTTATTTAATTTCTTGCATTTCTTATTACTTGTTATATTTTCCTTGATTATTACATCTATAAATATAATTACATTCTTATAGATAGAGAAATAATTGGTTTCTTAAAGTATCTACATCAACCTAAATTTTGTTTTCATACATAGCTTGATGATGGAACTTTAACTAGCTAATTATGACATGATTGAATTATGTATCTATAGTTACACGAGCTGAACAATCAGTTGGTTGTGATTAAATGGATAAAAATCTTAATTAATAAATGTTATACCTCTATAAATTGGGAATGGAGATACATATAATTTAATCATAATATGTGGATTCTTTCATCTTGATATCGGACGTAACAGATCTTTTTTCATTTACATGATTTACCAATTGTAACTTATAATGTTTTGGACTTTATAACTTGGTAATGGTATTTCATCTAACTAAACCATTGTATAAATATAAAACTTGTTAAATTATGACTAAAAAATGAAATAGCTATCATTAAATGGGAATTATATTTACAACTTAAATGGTGTTTTCCTATATAAATTTCCGTTGAAACTCTATATAATGAAACCTCTATGATTTAAAACTTTGAACATTACCAATATCTCAACCTTATACTTGGGTAGTTGGGTTACTATATCTAGGGTGGTGAAGCCTTATACATATCTTCTTATTATAAGTAAATATCTTGTAATTAGGGCTTTAATTTATTCTTATTTCCCTAAATTAATATATTTTACTATTTTAGTATATTTAATGAATTTTCTTGGAATTTAAAATATATTCCTTTATGAAAGCCTTGGGTCAAGCTCTAGGAGGGTGGTGATGACCACGATCCTGAGGTGGTGGGACTTAAACCACCAATTCTACCTCCTATAGTTCCACCTGTGGAACCTCCTATTGTTCTTGGTTTAGGAACTGATTCTCAACTTAGATAGGGTTTCCTATTATTAGTGAAGTTTGTGGAGGTGTCTCCTTGATCTTCCAAAATAATGGATGAGTTGACTCGAGAGTTCTAACAGAAGTATCCATATACTTTCTGGGTTGTTGGTGGCCCTTGGGCTGCTGAGTCATGGCTATAATCTATATTTTCCATCTTCAATAATCTAGATAAACATCTATAAAGAAGTTTCAAGATTTTTATTTACATTCTTCATAGTTCTTCCAAGAATTATAGGGATTTTGAAAAGTAGGAAGATCATTATTGGGGAATAGTTTTAAGGGTTTTCTAATCTAGATTTTATGATTACTCCTACTCATAGGAATTGAGAGATGAATGATATATAGATTTTATTCATATAGAGAAAGGTATTATGTCCTTTATGGACTAATTATCTCATTTAAAAAAGATCTTACATTTCATTCCTACTTTTTCTAGAGATTAATTGACTAGAGAATGGTGATTTTAGGATGGGCTTAGGCAGGGCATCTGATCTTAGGTGAATGTTTTCTATTTGACTACCATTTATTAAATAGTGAAATAGGACCTCATATCTTAGTGTAACCTAACGAAATATGAGGGTTTTGGGAATGTTGGTTTAGTGCTTAGGTAGATAGTTAGTTCATCCTGGGGTAGAATGAATCATTTTGATCTTTCTTACGGGGGACACAGTAATCAGAGTCCACACCCAAGTAGCCAAGTGGTATGTTCTAAATGCGATAGGTTGGAGCATATGAATACCAGGTGTAGAAAACCCCTATTGGAGTGTTGAGATTACTGAAAATGGTTAATATTTAGTGGCATTGTAGGACCTTTCCTCTAGTAGTTAGTGAGAGGGATTCAGCACTGGCTCCATGTTCTAAAGCGAGATCAGTAGCTCTACGCTAAGTAGTGGTGTGAATTATTATATGTCATTTAGGCTAAGGAGGTTGATGAGGTCAAGGAATCAAGACATTTGATATATAGTTCTAGTTGAGTGGACCTACTTAGGGTATTTAGGTTATATATCAGGGTCATGGATCGGGCCTTATGTATGCAGTTGAGCCTACACCTAAGGAAAAGAGTGTCGAATCATCTACAGTTTGACATATGAATCTAGTAGCCTTGACATTAGTATATTCTTTATTTCACACGGTTTCCTCCCACTCATTAATATCTATTTTTTAGTGAGTATCCATACTTTTAATATCAAATACGTTTTTTGAGTGATGACGCCAGACACTCCATTGCGAGTTTGATTGGAGGTGTATCTATGAAAGGAGTGTCCCCTTGAGAATGGTGGTTATTATTTATTCTCAAATCTTCTCAACCTAAATATGACAGTCATTTATATAATTCATAGGATGGATTGGTTAGTACCATTTTTAGACACATCGATTTTAATCATTTACACATGTCTTTCTCATCACCTGAGGGCTATAAATATGTTTACAATGGATAATGGGATATCTTGGATACTAAATCTAGAAGAGAATATCTTGGGATAGGTATAATTTTATACTATAAGCCCACAATTTTTATAGAAAATCAAGGACCATGTTAGATATAGTTTCTTCTAGTGGTGGATCATTTTAGGGATTTCTTCCCTCAAATATTTTCCGGACTACCTCCTAAGAGAAAGCTAGATTTCACCATTGAGCTTATTCCTAGAGCAGTATTAGTTTCTATTCCTCCTTAAAGGATATTTCTTAATATGATTTAGGAACTCAAAATATAATTGGAGTAACTAGAAGATAGAGGGTCTATATAACTCAGTAATTTACCTTCGGGTTCACCCTTGTTTTTTTCAAGAAGGTAGATCGTACCCTTAGGATTTGTGTGGATTACCGATGGTTGAATTAGTTTACCATTAAGAACTGGCACATAGTTCTATTTATAGATTATCTATTTGATTAGATATAAGGATATAATGGCTTCTATAATATTTATTTGAGGTTATTCTATTATTAAGTGTGAGTTTGGACTTTGGATATACCATGTGAAAATTTTCTAAGTAGATATAGCCATTATGAGTATTTGGTAATCTTTTTCGGCCCGATAAATGTTCCTAATATATTTATAACCTTGGTGAATTAATTTTTCACTTGTACATAGACTCCATTGTGGTGGTTTTAATGTATCATATCATGGTTTATTCTCTAACTAAACTCAATCATGAAAGACACATTGAAATTAAATTTAATATACTAAGAGAAAATAGGTTATACACTAAGCTCACAAAATTCAACTTCTGGATTGATAATGCTCACTTCCTAGGTCACAATATATCATTATAAAGGGTACATATGGATAAAAAAAAGGATAAAGTTCTGTTTTACTAGGATAATCCCAATAAAATATTTGATATTAGTAGTTTATTATGACTTTCCACGCACTATCATCATTTTATACATAATTTATAACACCTTGCAATATATTTTAAGAGATTGATAAATAAGAGTGTTGAATTCTCATTGTCTAAATCTTGTAAAAAAATTCAAGACTTGAAAGGAACACTTACCTTAGTGTCAATATTGATTCTACTTAACCCTAACATGGGATACACATTATACTATGATGCATCAGGCATCGGGTTGGTAGCTGTTTTAATGCAATGGGATCATGTTGTGGCATACAAGTCTTTCCAGTTAAGGCCTCACAAATATAATTACACAATGTATGACCTTGAGTTTGCAGAAGTTGTTTATGACTAGTGTTGATGGTGGCATTAATTACTGATAGAGTGGTTTGTTTTTTATATGCAATCTAAGATCCTCCTATAAATATTCACTATAGTGACCTAAGTTTTTCATTACACAACTATTACATGATTTTCAAGATAAACCACATAATAGTGATATAATATAGGATCCCAGGATTTATTATCTTGGGTAAATTAGGTAAAAATTCCACTTTTACATAATAAAAATGAAACATTATTTAATTATATATTATTTATCCTCCTAGTGTCCCTCGCATTACCCTTAGAACAAGTAATCACCTAAAGATATAGATCGATGAAATGGGTGAGATAAAATACAAGTAAGGGGATGTATAATATAGGGTAAATAAAGTACATGGATCAAAAGTACATGGGTGATAATAATAATATCTTAATAATAGTATCATCATAAAAATAATGAGGGAAACATATCCAAATGTCATGGAATGTGGCATATGCATAAAATGAAACATCAAGTCTTAGTGGTCAAATACCACACATAGTTGTGAACAAAGCTAACATCGTATTCACACATAACATATGTCCATAAATCATAACATAATTATTGTGAACAAATAAAGAATCATGTTCAAGAATATTTCACATAATCTCATGAGATACATAATATTACCCAATTCATTTTAGTGCTATATAATTTTGGGTCCACCCATCACATCATAAATTCTCATAATCATGCACGCTGCATATAACATATAACAATCGTAGTTATGAAGTAAACTCAAGGAATACAATGGGTTTCATAAGTATTTAATAAACCATACCTTCATGAATAAACTTTTTTGGTTCCCAAATGAATAAGGGAATATTACGTAGACATAAATAATCATTATTCTTGAGTGAATAAGAATCCTTTCAAGAGGAGTAAAATACAATGTTTTGGAAATTGAAGTCACTTTGAAAAAATTCTTTTCTTAGAAAACATTTTTACATGGTAAGAACATGTATGTACCTAAAGGAAAATGTAAAGGTCATTTCAAGGACATAATATGAACATTTATATTTTTTAATATAGGATAAGCCAAAGAAATTAATTTATTTCAAAAATCCTCTTACCTTAAATCCCACTATATTTTTTCTCTTTTCTTCCTCCTAAATAATAAACATAGAATTATTAAAATATAGTTACAAAAGTGAATTATGTTCATTTTTTACACTATTTATACATTATAATTATTACATTATTTTTTATAACACTCTTTAATACACGGGAATTGGTTTAATATGATGTTTTAATTAAATTTTCCCATTTTGTTTTGATTTCACTATTTCTGTTCAAGGTCATTTATACATAAGTATAATTAACTCCAGAATATTAGAATACATGTAATTAAATATTTAAATATTATATATAAATCATAATATCTATCCATGAATGCGGTTATAATAATTGACTCGGTAATTTCTCTGAAAGTGGTTAGCCGAATTTTAATGGGGCATTATCGAAAGAGTGGGAAAGAGATTTTTAAAATTTATAAATTTCCTAAGTATGATACTTACAGTTGATTATAATAATTAAAAGAATATTAAAATACATTATAATTAATTTTATAAATTATTTTTTGAAATGGGTGGTGAAAAAATAAAAATAAAAAGAAAATAGAGAAGAGTAGATCGAAACTTACTCTTTCCTCGGTGTATATTCTCTTGCATGACATTAAAAATACCTTGATGTTTGGAGTTGGATTCTCCATAATGTCCCTAACGGTAATAACAGGCTTTAGAGGAAGTATTTTGGTAGAGTTTATGCTTCTCCAAGTGAGGGATGAGTGGTTCTCCAAGTGAAGGAAGTGGGGTTATTTATACATGAGGATATGAGTGTTTTTAGAATAAAATATAAAATAAAATAATATATTAACGGTAAAAATTATAATAGTGAATTGTTTATAATATAAATCATATATATATAATATTGTGGTTTTAAATACTTTAAAACTATTTATAATTTTATTTCATTATTTTATTAAAAATGGAAGTGGGAATAAATAAAAAATATTATTTTAAGGGATCACTTTGGACTTTAGGTTTTGGAAAATGATTTTTAGTTTTCAAATTTAAGTTTATTTTATTTTAATGACTTTTAGGAAAATAAATATATCATGGCCAAAAATAATGTTATAAAAAGTATTAGTTCATTATTACATCATGAATGATGTAATTTAATATACATTGGTTATGAGAAAAACTTTTTTACTATTCACCCAAAAATTGAATTATTTTTAAAAAATTCAAAAAAAGATCACCCTTGGAACATTTATATGTAGTGGATTCAAAAACAATATTAATTTTATCAAAATAAATTTATAATATAGGTAATTTTAATTTTTAATATAAAAATTATATTTTTTACAAAATAATTTAAAATGTTATTTATTAAAAATGTACTTATATTTTATTTTTCATTCTAAATCATGATATTTTTTATGAATTATAATATTTATATTTACATAAATTAATCATGATAAATATTATTTATATCAAAGTTTATTACTTTCTGATTAAATTTCTATTCCAATGATTAGGTTATTATTCTCAATGATCATGTTACAATTCCCAATGGTCAAGTTACTATTCCAACGGTCACATTACTATTCAAAAAGTAGCATTACCTCCTATATATAACACTTTATTTTTTACCTCATAATTCACTAAAATTCCATATAAGGTTATATATTTTCATTTTCTAAGATTTTTATTAGTTTACTAATATTTTTATTTATTTCTATAGTGTTGGTCACATGGGTGATGATACTAGCTGATTAGGGAGATCCTTATTTCTCCATTTTAGTTTTTCTATTTTATATTTTTTGTACAATTGTAATGTTTGGTATTATAATTGGTTTCTTAGATGACTAATGTAATAGTATTTATTAAAGAGACAAATTTGTATTTGTTTTCTCTATATTTTTTATGTGTATAACATTATATAATATAATACAACACATATTTATTCCAAAAAAAATATTACTAACAAACATTGGGTTGTCACATTATTCTCCCTTTTAGAAATTTTATCCTTAAAATTTTCAATTAATATTCTCGATTGAGAATAGATTAGGGTACTTCTTTTTCAATATTTTCTATGGTTCCCATGTTTCATCGACATACTTATGGTTCGACCACAACACTTTGACAATGTGAGTTTTCTCATTACTTATAAATTTATCTCTACGGTCCAAGATCTTCAATATATGCTCCTCATAAGAGAGTTCATTATAAATTTGTACCACCTCTGGATTTAGTACATGTGAGGGGTTGAGTATGTACTTCCTCAAGAGAGATACGGAGAACACGTAATGAAATTGATCCATATTTGGTAGAATTCTTAGTCGATGGGCCACTTCTCCTATGGGATAAAGGATCTCAAATGGGAAAATGTACCTTGGGTTGATCTTTTCCTTCTTTCACTACCAAAAAACCTGCCTTTAACAGCACTAGTATTTATCAGTGCTACAGAAAAACACTGATAAATGGCATATTTATCAGTGCTAAGGAAAGTACTGATAAATTTAAATTTTGGTCAGCGTTTTCTTAGTGTGATAAAGGGTATATTTATCAGCGCTTTATTTTTAGCATTGATAAAGGGTATCCTTTATCAATTCTTTATTTTTAGCATGGATAAAGGGTAACATTTATCAGTGCCATATTTTTAGCAATAATAAAGGGTAAACTTTATCAGCACCTTATTTTTAGTAATGATAAATATTTATTTCATCGGTGCTTTTTTACACAGATAAAGGTCCGAATAAATAAAATAAAATAATTAAATAAATAAATAAATAAAAAATGAGTTTATTAAAAAAAATTACAAATTTTATTAATTAAATAATTATTGATAAAAATAAATAAATTGATTATATATTATTAAATATTACACATTTTATTAATTAAATAATTATTATAATTAATGTTATTAAATTGTATATATTAAATATATAGATATATATTAATGTATATAAATATTATTTATATATTAAAAAATATTTATACACTTTACATTAAATAGTCATATATTTATTGAATAATGGTTTATAATTAAAAATTAATATGAATTAAAATATTGTTTAATTGCATAGTACTCAACATATAATTGAATGTCGTTTGATTTTTAAATTTAACATAGATCAAATCTATGTTATGTTCATTTAATATAAACATAATTAATGCATTTGTATATACAATGCACACACATCAAACTTAAATATTTTTTCAATATTTTTAAAGTGTACTTATTCAAAATTTATTTGATTTCACTCATTTTTAACACATATACATGCACATAAAATTAGAACTTCATTAATAATGTAAAAAAAATATTTGTAAAAAAATTATAAATAAATATATTTATAAATATACATTTACTATATTAAAGAAATTATATATTTATAATTATAAATTAATAAATATTTTTTAAAAGTATTTATATAATTATAAATAAATATTTATATATATTTAAATAATTAATAAATTTATTTAATGAGGAATATATTTACTATATTTATATTTATATTTATTTATTAAATATATATATGTTAAATTTTATAAATATATATAATGATATAAATATTGTTTTTAAAAAATATTTCTATAAACATAAATATAAAATTATAAATAATTAAATATAAAATTATAATAAATATATTTAAAATAGAATATATTTACTATATTTATATTTATATTTATTTCTTAAGTATATATAGATATTTACAATTTTTTATTTATAATTATAATTATAAATCCTTTAATAGTGCTTAAGTAATAAGGACTAAAAAGCATATTTATCAGCGATTTTTTCACACTAATAAAAATGAGGCTTTATCAGTGATGATAAAACAAAAATTTATCAGTGTTCTAAGTTTCATGCAGATAAATATTGGTTTTATCAGTGTTATAAGTTTCACGTTGATAAATATTGGTTTTATGAGTTCTTTTTTTTAACATTGTTAAAGAGCTTCTTTTATCAGTGATAAAAAAGTGTCGATAAAGAGTGTTGAGTCTAATTAAAAACCCAAACTGTTTTCAAACTCGTCATGATATCAAAAAAATTTCACAGAAGCCACCCATTTTCGGTGCTCCTCCTCAGTGAATCAAAGCTTTAATCACACCACTCAACTACCTCCATTTTCTCAAAAATCTCATTCAACATCTGATGTTCGATTCAAATTAGGGTTTTCAAAGAGGGTCTCATATTTTCTTCAACCTAGCAAGCTAGTCCTTCTGATTTTCTTTTTATTTGTTTCGTTTTTTATTTCTTTGACTTTGTCATTATTTATGGTCTAGTGACTGTATACTAGCAGGGCAGGCCTTCTGATTTTCTCACTTTCCTATTTTGATTCAACTCTTGATTGCTCATGGAGAGTTTATTTCTTATGGACTCGATGGTGACACATGGAGTCACATGGAGTTTATTTGGTTTCTTTATTTAAATTATGTTTCCCAAATTGATCACCCAAAGTTATCATAAATATTTTTCATTCTTTATTTTATCAATGTATTCCATACATGTGAAATTTTATAAATTGAAACTGGGGATTTTGTGTGTGAGGGAGTTGAAGGTAGGTTAATGGATTTCTTTTATATTATACATCTTCATATCTTCTATTTTCTACTTTTATGGGTTGGATTAAAAATCTAATGTATAGATGTATCATGGCAGTTTTTATTTATATTTTCTTTCAAGTAGTTTTATTTATCTTTTGGGCCAAATTATTCCTACTATGTTGTTTTCCATGTCTTGGTGCTTGTTTCCAGCCCAAGGGGGATCGAGAATTTCCCTTGGACACTATCATGATATAGATTGACATACCACCCACAACATTTGAAAATTTTAGTCAATTTTCAAGCGGTTCTAACATGGGTTTTCAATCTACCTTTTGAAATCTATAAAATACTTCCCTCATATACATGGATTTGGAAATAAATATCTCATGAATTCCATGAGTCGCCTATATACAAAGGAAAATGACATCTCAATAATACTAAATATTTAAACATTGGTAATTTTAATGTATATAATTATTATCAGTATTCATCTCTTGAACCCTTAAATAGTATGTCATCCACATTGATAAACATTGTCAATATATCAATAAAATTATTTTTTATGTTATAATTATAATCAATTCCTCATTTTTTAAATTAAATATTCTTTAATAATTCATATAAACTTCAATACCAAGTTTTTTGTTCCCGTTTCAATTTATACATCACCTTTTTCAATGTACAAACTTTATTCTCATATTAATGAATGAGAAAACTATCCATTTGTTTGATGTAATTCTTATTCATGTAATCGATTAGAAAATTTTAACTTTATATTCTGTTGGAGTACCTTAAATTTCCTTGGGATGGGTCGGTGTGATGATATGACATCCCTAGAGTCTAGATATGTGTTCAAATATTGATGTACCATTAATTTTAAGTTTAATAATTCCTTGGGTTTCTACATCACTTGTTCTAATACATTTTCATATCTTCTAGTTGATTGAATTAGAGTATATTTTTATTGTTCATCATATTTGAGCTTCGTATAACTCTTTAATTTCTTATATTATATTTTCATTTTTTAGGGGATTTAATAAAGATTTTATGAAGAGTAATTTTTTCTTAAATTTAATTACCCATTTTCTTCAACATGCTAAAATTCTTTGAAACAATCAAATTTTGTGTTTCCCTTATTATAATTGTCAATAACTTTCACTTTTGATAGTTAATATCTTATGTGTATTTATTTATATGTTATATTAAATTAATATTTTATGAACCTAATAGGATGGATATGAACTGAAAATTAATGCACATTAATATTTTGAAAAAATAATATGAATATGGATTTAAAGAGTTCACCAAGTTTACAAGAGAGCATGAATATGACCCTTCTCAAATACTATGTCTAATTTTACATTGTTGTTATTTAAGAAATATTAGTCCAGAAGAGTTGGAAGAATATTGAAGTCTATTTGGATCCATTGATCAATGGAGCTAAAATAAGGATTAGTTTTGCATCACTCAAAAATCTAATAACAAAAATAAGGATTCTCTATGCACTTTACTAGTTTTGGTTAACTGCCGCTTAGTATAGCATCTTACTTGAACTTCCTACCCAACATCCCTATGATGCTCTCATCCCACACATAGAGAGAAATAATCTAATTGGATTCTTTAAAATAGAGAATAAATTTTATAGAATAAGATAATTCATTGGGTAAAGGTTTTTTGGAAGACACATATTACTGAAGAAGCAACATGAGAATTAGAAAATGATATGAAGGAAAAATATTCCCACTTGATTAAATAATTAATAAAATTGTGGGTAAGAGAAGTAAAATTTAATACGTAATGGGGATATGATAGAGATAGTGGTGAGCGTGTGTGGGACGAGAGAATCACGGGGAAACTGGTCAGCAAGTTCAGGTCAGATTCTATGCTAAGCGGTAGTTAAGAAACAGTAGTGAAGTACCTAGTAAATCCTTAGTTTTTCTATTAACATTGTGAGAGATGCAGAAAAAATCCTTGTTTTGGATCTATTGATCAATATATCCAAATAGATATCAATATCATTAATTATCTCATAGTTTCCTGACATCCTGTAGTCTTATAAACCATAATGAAGTGAAAAGATAATCCTTAGTTTTGTAATTAACTTATATTTGGACTAAAGAAACCCTTTAGAAAGACGTAAACGTAATATTATGATATACTTTCTCTATTTTACAAAAAAATAATATAATGAAACATTTATTTAATTTTCATTATTCTTTATAGAGTTATTTTATTTTAGAATATTTATGTCCATGTATTATGCCTTTGGAGGAGGAGCAATGACGTTGTCTCTTCTCAATCACAGATGTAATGCTAATGTTTTCACAATAAAATCATTGTCCATAAAATTAATATATTCTTTCATATTTATGTTTAATTTATTTATTTTTATTATTACTCACATAATAATTGTTTTCTTATACATGTGGATTCTTTTGTTTGAGTTGGGGTGCTCTATCTAACTTTCAGGCTTCTTCTCCCTTAAAACCTTTTCACACCTATAGTGGTGCCTTTATCACTTTCATTCAAATTAACTCCAATAACATTGTAAGAAGAGAAATGGTGACTCCTCTACTCAATCAAAGATGTAATATTGATGTTTTCATAGTAAAACCATTATCTATAGAATTAATTTATTATTTCATATTCATATTTAATTTACTTATTTTTATTATTACTCACATAATAATTGTTTTCTTATACTGGTGGATTCTTTTGTTCGAGTTAGGGTGTTCTTTCCATCTTTCATGCATATTAAACCTTAAACCTTTTTCACCCTTTTAGTGGTTCATTTATATCTTTCTTTCAAATTACCTCTATTGCCATTGCAGGAAGAGAAATGACACTACCTCTTATCAGTCACAATGGTAATCTTGACGTTTGCACAGTAAAATCATTGTACATAGAATTAATGTATTGTTTCATATATATGTTTAATTTATTTATTTTTAGTATTATTCACATAATAATTGTTCTCTTATATAGATGGGTTCTTTTGTACGAGTTGGGGGAATATGTCCAACTTTTATGCTTTGTTTCCCATTAAACCTATTCATCTCCACAGTGGTTCATTTAGCACTTTCATTCAAATTACCTCTACTGCCTTTACTGGAAGAGAAATGAAACCGCCTCTACTCAATTAAATAGGTAATATTGATGTTTTAATATTAAAATCATTGTCCATAGAATTGATGTATTGCTTCATATTTTTTTAAAATTTATTTCTTTTTAGTATTACTAACAAAAAAAAATTATATAACTGAATTATTTTGTTCGAATTGGAGTTCAATGTCCATATTTCATCCATTTATGCACAAAAACTTCTATTTAATTCTTCTCCCATAAATCCTTTCACCCTTAGAGTGTTTACATGTATCACATTCCTTTATGTTCCCCACACTGCTCAATCACAGATTTAATCTTGATATTTTCATAGTAAAATCATTGTCCATAGAATTAATGCACTATTTCATATTTATGTTTAATTTATTTCTTGTTAGTATTTCTCATAATAAGTTTTTTCTTATACAGGTGGATTCTTTTTTTCAAGTTGATTTGGTTTTTTTAATCTTCTCATGTAGTGTTGGTAATTCTACAAATAATGTTAATGTAAAACATGGTAACATTGATAGTTAGGATTTTTTGAGACTTTGCGACATTTAAGAATTAGCCACACCTCAATCTAATACAAAATGTTACTGGTATGACTCCAATTAATTCTTTCAATTTTATATTGACTTTAATTTTATTAAAAAATACAACTTACTTATTGTGTTTGTTATCTATTTAAAATTGGTGTTTTAATTTAAAAGGTTTCATTCACTAAAAATAGATCAAACACACTCGGATTTTCTTGATAATTTTGGTAATCGATTGATAAATCATTTTTGATGTGTATTTATTGGTCTCACATCAAACCTATACATGTTGTGATCCATATGAGTCAAAGTGTTTTTTTATGTTTAATATGACATTTTAGTAAAAAATAAAAGTAACAAACTCCAAAATAAGAAAACAAATTCATATTGTTTTAATATTTTATGGATACAATTCATAAGTGGTTTGGAATATTTAATAATTATCATAACCTCGATCTGATTCACAGTGTGAAGGATATGACTCTAAGTGCGTCTTTTATTTAAAATTGACATCAATTTTAGTAAAAAAAAAATTCCTACTCAAAACCAAACAAACACATTCATATTGTTTTGATAATTTAGTAAAATTATCCATATGTGATTTATGACATTCATGAATCAGCCACACCTCAATCCAACACACGGTGTGACTGATATGACTCTAATTGCGTGTATTTATTTAAAATTGACATCAATTTTAGTATAAAGGACAAATGACCTACTAAAAACCATGAAAACCTATTCTCATTGTATAAATACTTCAGGAAGATGATCCATAAGTCATTTTTGAAATTTAGGAATTATCTGCACCTCAATATGATACATAATGTGATTGGTATGAGTCAAAGTGCGTGTTTTAATTTTAAAATGACATTTATTAAATAAGACAAGTGACATACTCAAAATTTATAAAACACAATAATATTGTTTTTATAAGGACTCAGCCTTAAATCATTACTTAATCTTCAATTAAATTAATAATTCATATTAAGTATCATTTCAGGTTTAGAGTTTTAGATAATTATGACATAACTATTACATCTCAAAGGATTACAAAGTAGACACTACTACTATAACCGATTTTTCACAATAATAAAAAAATACTTAAATAAAACAAGAGTTATTTTCTTGATATAAATCATCTTGAATAATTTTTTTCTCTTACCCTTCCTTATAACCTGTGAATAATATTTCAAAAACTTGGGATGAGCATAACAAGCTCAGTAAGGGTTATAACATAATGAAATGAAACATTAACCCGCCAAAAAATACAAATCAATGAAACCATAACTTTAAATAATAACTTTCAATCATAACGTACCTTTTGAAATAATAATATTTATGTATAACTCATATAAATCATAATACATAAAGGTAACTTGAGGCATTCATAACATTCTTACGTAGGTAGTAACCCTCATGGTTATGTTGGGAATACCCATCACAGTATATTCCCTAAATATCTTCAGAGAAACCTTAGTGTTTAACCCCTTCACGTTACCCAATTAATTGGAGATCTATCACGGGCACACCCGCCCTTAGTTTATCACGGAACCGCCCGTATTCATAAATAATTCCCAAGAACCATAACATAATCGTATCACATAAAACATGCATAAAGGAAACATAACATTTCCACATTTCAATCACAAGATATCAATACAACACATTGATACAATCAAAAAATTATCAAAACCATTTTCAATACCAAAATAAAAGAAAAGTAAAACATGGTATTTATTTTTCATTTAAAAAAAAAATTGTCCTGTAGAGGAAGCCTAAACTCAAATAATGGTCATGGCAGCGGAGAAGTCGTTGCCGCCGCATACGTAAGACAAAAACATTCCATTTTGTCGTTTAGTAAAACACTTAGTATAAAAAGATTAATTTTTAATAAAAGTAAAAATACAAGGGGTTTATACACTGTATAAAATAAAGTTGTGTATAAAACAAAATATGCCTCAATTAAAGGAGATTTAGACAAAGTCTCATACAAAGATGGTATCCTTAGATTAAAGATAAATCAATTACATAATTATGTGTGAAAAATATAAATACACCTAATATAAGTGGATATTAAGTATAAAACAATCAGAGTTTATCTAAACATATTCATGGAACAACATAATAAAGATGTAGAGGTTTAACCCAAAGAATTGAAATTGGGTTAAAAAGTTCCCTTACAGAAATTCGACAGCCTAACGGTGTCACATTAAAATTAATAAAATGAGTTGATGAGAAGTTAAAAGGGTATCTCATAACTTGGTCATAACATTTACAGCAATAAGGATATATAATAACATATCCCTATATAATAATATGTAAATTAAAAGACCTAACAAAAATAAATCTTTTAAAAAAAGGAGGGTGAAAGGTTCCCTTACCAATTTGGGTAAATTTCGAAACGTACACCCCATGAAAGAAGGATCATACAATGAAGATTTAAATACCCATAAATTCAAGTATATTACACAAATAATACAATCATGGTAATTAAACACACCACACAAAAAGGAATTAGTGTAAAATTTAGCATGAATCTCACGGGAATAAAAGTGAGATGAAAAATTCATTACAAAAAGTCAGCAGCCTAACGGCGCCACTTAAAACCTCAAAAAAATGGATTGATGAGATCATATAGGGTCTCTCTTCATATGAGAATAAAATTTACAGTAAGAGGAATACAGAATAACATCCCCCAACATAATAAAAATGAGCTTAAAGGAAATTACATTAAAGAAAGTACTTAAAAAGAAAGAGAGAGGTAGGATCCCTTACCTCAAGTCCGACTTGTCTTGTTCATTTCTTTATATTCATGAATAATAAACTTTGGTCAATTTATAATTTCTTTAGGAACTCCTATAAAGTTTATTATTAAATTAATATCACATATTATAATGTTATAATAATTAGTTAATTATGTGAGTTCATATTAGACATTTTTGTCGATGTTCGGTACATGAGTCAAAAATGAACTTGTTTGACAAGAATTGTCCATGTAGTTATAATTAAACCATCTACAGAATAGTATTAATGATTTAAATATCATATATATCCATTATATATTCATTTTATACTATTCAATAACATTTGGAGAAGAAAATGAAATGCACCGTTCATGGAGATGGTAGGCCGTACGTACGCATGAATGCTACTTTCATTTGTTTGTCATATTAATGGAACTAAAGCTAAATGATAGATATATGTATATTATAATTCCAGAATTATATTAATAATTTATATTTAATATATATCATATATATCCATTATATATATATACTTATAATAGTACATAATATTTGGAGATAAGAAATGAAATGTACCGTTCATGGAGACGGTAAGCCGTACGTACGCATGAACGTTACTTTCATTTCTATTTCATACTTTAATGGAATGAAAACATAATGATACATAGTTATATTATAATTAAAGTATAATATAATATATAATATCATTAACTGCATCCTTTATACATCCCACATATGGAATTAACGATTCAAATCACTTTGAGGGGGCGGTGGTCCGCACTTCCTAAAATGAAATTATTGCGTTTACCCATTTTGGAATCCATAAAGGTATGGAATAAATTAAAAATACATAATCATAAGAAAAACATAAAAATAATATATATATATATATATATATATATATAAAGTGACATCTTAATGGCCACCATGAGAGGTGTTAAATGAAGATTTTACAATCATCGTTTCGTGAGGCAGTAATTCACCACCCAAAGAAACAGTATGTTCTTTAACCATTAGATAGAGGTGTGTATAAGTGTATCTAGATTAATTCTCATAAAAACATCCTAGTATATTGAATATACTAGTTTTGTTACAAAATAACAGAATAAAAAGAGTTTTTGGGGTTCGAGAAGCAAAACAAAACAAAAGAACATAAGAGAAGACATTACCTTCAAATCGGATAACTTTTTTTATTTGAGCCCAAATACTTCCTTGGAAAGACTTCTGCCCAAAGTGAGGCTTCTAGGAGTAAGAGAGGTATGTGTAGAGACAATATGAGTAGAGTTTGGATGACCCAAGGGCTTGAGAGGTGTGGGTAAGGGGGTAGATGTGGGGGCCTTTTATAAGAGGGAGGAGGGTAACTTTTGGAAAGTCTTGGAAAGTTACGTTATTCTATAATGAGTTTCGGATTTTAAAGGCCCCACAATAATATATTTCGAGATAAAGTGGTAAGGGTTCAAAATCCACCCATCCAATAGGTTTTAGAAAAGTTTAAGTCTTATATTTTACCTTATCTTTTTATTTTATTTAAATAGTTCATGAATAAGGTAATCACTGCATCATCATGGTGTCATAAATAAATTTATTTATTTAATGTATAAAAATATATAAAGAAATACCATGATTTAGGAAATAGTTTTATATTTACAATTAATATTTATAGTCTAAAATATCATTTATGTAGACAAAATTAAAATTGTTTTACTTAGGTGTTACATACTTTTGTTATATTTTCCTTTCTTTAAAAATAAAATGATAAAATGTCACTATCACCCAAAAGTGATTCCATGGGGTCCCAAAGCTGGCACAAGGAATCCCATGGTTTTCCATGATAGCACCAATAGCATTATGACACATTTTGTGGTCATTTTGTATTTTTATGATATTATTTTATTACCCTTAACTACCTGATTACCAATTAATCACGGTAATTAAAGATAATTGTCGTCGTTACTATTCATAATATAAAAAAACAAAAGAGTCTTAATTAAATAATTTGGACCTTTTGATTCAGAATATGGAACCCATTTTATCGAATTCAAAATATAGAAATTGCAGTAATTAATTTAAAAATAATTCTCGTTATCAAAACAAATAGCGTGTTTTTAAGAAACAATATATATTAAAAGATTGACACTTGTTTATGTACAATTTCAAAGTGAAATTAATTTCAATGACCACCATTGGATTAAATGGTAAAAATATATTTTAATTACACATTAAATAAAATTAAAAATGTAATTTATCCTTATAAATAAATTAGATTAAAAAGCACTTTTGAAATAAAATACATTATTTTTCACTATTCATTAAAAAATGAATTTTATCAGAACAATACCAAAAATTTACCCAAAGTTAATTTTGATGATACGAATCTAAAGAAGAATTTTATTTTGTCAAAATGAAAATATAAAAGAGACCAAAACTATATTTAAATTGGGTTCTTCATCATAAGGCGGTAAATCGGCCTTTTAATGTAAATTATGCTTAAAATCATATTCATTTACATTTTAAGCCTCTAAATTTTATTGGATAAAAGTAAATACATTTTACAAACATCTATAATCATATTGTAGTTAGTTTTATTCATTCCATCCAATACAATGGCTAGGTTTCAACTACTATTTAAAATAATTATATTATTAGTGTGCAACCTAAGATTTCATAGAAACTCGTTGTTGCGTATTGGGTACGCCATCGAACATAGAATATCATTCAAAGTAATATTAATATTTTATTCACAAATATTAATATATATGAACATTTCATATTAATTATTTACCTGGGATGTTACATCCTTCCCCCCTTTTGGTAATTGTGTCCTCACAATTTTAAAATTGGGCTCGAAAACTTCATTGAAAGCCCCACATCGGAAAAGGAGTAAATTAAACAATCACTTTAAAAGAAAGAAAGAAAAGTAAAAAGGTCACCTGATAAAACGTATACTAGGATTCCATGAAAACATGGATATGGAGGAGAAAAAAACCATCAGGTTCTGATGGAGAGTGATAGAAAACCTGTTTAGGAGAAATTTAACCACCAGAAAATCACAAACTTGTGATGGGTTAAATGGTATTTGATTCCCCAGTAGGAAAAGTTAACAGACAAAGTTTTTTTCTTAAGTTAAATTTCATTGAGGAATTTATTTATGAGCTTAACTAAATAATAAGGAAATAAACTAACTTGTCATGTAGACTTTCATCTCTTACTAGATTTCTTACACAAACTAATATTTTCTCCAAAAGACGAGTATTTAGGATGACTTGTTCACATTAAGAGCTCTATAATCAACATCGAGAAAATAAAATAACTCAAAAAATATCAACTATATATTTCACATGTCTTTAGACCTTAACCAAAACCAAAATTGTTTGTATAAGATCAGATAATCCCAAAAAAAGATAATCTTTTACAAAAAGAAAAACTACTCTAAATCTTCAAAAAATTTCAAACAACCGAAAGTTCAACAAAGACCATTCAATACAAAATTTCCCTTAAAATTCATCAAAAATAAACCAACCTAATATTGAGACCCAAATATCTGAAGGATTTAATCACATAAACTTTCAAGGTAAATCTTAGCATTTATCTCCAAATAACATTACTTACTCTTAAAGTCTCATACTGAAAAGTAATTAGCCTAATCACATATCCTCCATTATAGGTCAATAATTTCCATAGATTACCCAAAATCAACTTATTATTGATTCATAAAATCATCTAACTAAAAAGAATTTCTCATACTAACCAGGGACTTCACGTAGTCCAGTGGTAGGTGATAAATACCAGTCGCACTTTGGTTGTGGGTTTGATTCCCACAGCTTGGTCCGACGTGATGGGTTGTCACACGGTATGTGTGTTTTCCCTTTTTCCAAAACTGTATAATTCTTCAAAAATTCCCCAAAAAGATATAAAATTTTAAAAAATAATGATAACATAATTTAACCTCAATTATATCCCATGCCTTTAATTTTCCATCATATAGTAACCCATAATTACCTCAAAAGTAAGGATCATATAAACCATAATGGTTACCATTATAATTATTACATGGACTTCCACATCGAGTTGGTTCTCTCGTATATGATGCATTAGAGAAATCACCAAGGTTCAAGTGGTTAATAATGACTCCTTGATAGTTGGTTTAGAGTAACCACGAGATTCCTCATTGAATCCCCCATATCATCTAGTCTCTTAATCAGAGAACCACCACAGTTTCCTTCAAACCCATTGTCACTTTGGTGCCTACTAGATCCATACCTTTACTAAAACCAAAAATGTCAGTGTTAGTATATTAAAAAAATCATCATGTACTAATGAGGAAGATAAACACTAAGATATATTTATCCAAGTTATCTCAAACTCATTCTAACTTTCAAAAATAACAATGACTCCATATAATATACTAACCATTGTGGTTATACACAACTTTTCACTTATGATTAAACAACACTCTAACCTCTAAAGTTATCTAAACTAACCTCTAATACCAACTATAAGGACCCAACCTTAAAACATTACTTAATATTGAATTAAATGGATAATTCACATTGAGTATCTTTTCAGGTATAAATTTCTAGAGAATTAGAAAATAACTATTACATCTCAAAGGATTACAAAGTTGACACTACTACTATAACATATTTTTCAAAACAATAAAAAAATCCTCAAATAAAACAACAGTTCTTTTCTTGATATAAATCTTATTGAATTCTTCCTTTCTCTTACCCTTCCTTATAACCTGTGAAAAACATTTCAAAAATTTGGGATTATCATAAATAGCTCAGTAAGGGTTATAACATAATGAAAGGAAACATTAACCTGCCAATAAATACAAATCAAGGAAAGCATAACTTTGAATCATAACATACCTTCTAAAATCATAATATTTTTGAATAACTCATTGAAATCATAAGACATAAAGGTAACTTGGGGAATTCATAACATTCTTACGTAGGGAGTAACCCTCATGGTTATGTTTGGAATACCCATCACAGTATATTCCTTAAATCTCTTCGGAGAAACCATAGAGTTTAACTCCTTAACATTACCCAATTCATTAGAGAGATATCACGGGCTCACCCTCCCTTAGTTTATCATGGAACCACCCATCTTCATGAACAATTCCCAAGAATAATAACATAATCGTATCACATAAAACAAGCATAAAAGAAACATAACATTTCCACATTTCAATCACAAGATATCAATATAACACATTGATATAATAAAAACATTATCAAAACCATTTTCAATACCAAAATAAAAGAAAATTGAAACATAGTATTTATTTTTCATTTAAAAAAAGGTTATGGCTTGTACAGGAAGCCCAAACTCAAATAATGGTCACGGTGGCGAAGAAGTCGTTCTCGCCGCATACGTAAGACAAAAACATTCCCTTTTGTCGTTTACTAAAATTCTTCGTATAAAAAGATTCCTTTTGAACAAAATTAAAAGTCAAAGGGGTTTATACACTGTATAAAATAAAGTTGTGTATAAAACAAAATATTCCTCAATTAAAGGAGATTGAGACGAAGTCCCGTACAAATATGGTATCCTTAGATTTAAGGTAAATCAATTACATAATTATGTGTGAAAAATATAAATAAAACCAATATTTGTGGATTAAGTGTAAAACAATCAGAGGTCATCCGCACATATTAATGGCATGAAATAATCAAGAAGTATAGGTTTAACACAAAGAATTGAAATTGGGTTAAAAAGTTCTCTTACAGAAATTCAACAGCCTAACGGCATCACTTTAAAATTAATAACATGAGTTGATGCGAGGTAAAAAGGGTATCTCATAACTTGGTCATAACATTTACTGCAATAAGGATATATAATAACATATCCCAACATAAAAATATGTAAATTAAAAGACCTATCAAAAAGAAGTCTTTTAAAAAGAGGAGGGTGAAAGGTTCCCTTACCGATTTGGGTAACTTTCAAAATGTACACCCCATAAAAGAAGAATCATACAATGAAGATGTAAATACCCATAAATTAAAATATATAGTAAACAAATAATAGAATCAAGGGCCGTACACACACCACATAAAAAGTAAATAGTGGATAATGTAGCATTAATCTCACGGGAATAAAAGTGAGATGAAAAATCCATGATGAAAACTCGACAACCTAATTGTGCCACTTAAAACATCAAAAAAATGGATTGACGAGATCAAATAGGGTCTACCATCATATGAACATAAAATTTATAGTAATAGGAATATTAAATAACATCCCCCAACATAATAAAAAAGAGATAATAGGAAATGACATAAAAGAGAGTAGTTAAAAAGAAATAGAGAGGTAGGATCCCTTACCTCAAGTCCGACTTGTCTTGTTCGTTTATTTATATTCCTGAATAATAACCTTTGGTCAGTTTATAATTTATTAAGGAAATAAATTAAATTTTATTATTTAATTCATATCACATATTATAATTCTATAATAATTATTTAATTATGTTAGTTCATATTAGACGTTTTTGTCGATGTTCGGTACATGAGTCAAAAACGAACTTGTTTGAAAATAATTGTCCATGTAGTTATAAGTACACCATATCCAGAATAGTATTAATGATTTAAATATCGTATATATTCAGTATATATTCATTTTATACAATTAAATAACATTTGGATAAAAAAATGAAATGCACTGTTCATGGAGACGGTAGGCCGTACGTACGCATGAACGTTACATTCATTTCTTTGTCATATTAATGGACTTAAAAATAAATGATAGATATATATATTATAATTAAAGATCTATATTTATCATTTAGATTTAATATATATCATATATATCCATTATATATATAATTATAATACAACATAACATTTGGAGATAATAAATGAAATGTACCGTTCTTGGAGACGGTAAGTCATACATACGCCTGAAAATTACTTTCATTTCTATTTCATAATTTAATGAATTGAAAACATAATTATACATATTTATATTATAATTAAATTATAATATCATATTTAATATCATTAACTCCATCCTTTATACATCCCACATATGAGATTAACGATTCAAATCACTTTGAAGGGGCGGTAGTCCGCACTTCCTAAAATGAAATTATTGTGTTTACCCATTTTGGAAACCATAAAGGTATGGAATAAATGAAAAATACAGAATCATAAGTAAAACATAAACATAATATATATATATATATATCATATATAAATACAGTGACATCTTAATGGCCACCGTGAGAGGTGTTAAATGAAGATTATACAATCTTCATTTCGTGGGGCAGTAATTTTCCACCCAAAGAAACGGTATGTTCTTTAACCATTAGATGGAGGTGTGTATAAGTGTAGCTCAAATACTTCTCATAAAAACATCCTAGTATATTTAAGATTTTTTTTTTGTTACAAAATTAAGGAATATAAATATTTTAGGGGGTTGGATAAGAAGAATAAAACAAAAGAACATAAGAGAAGACATTACCTCCAAATCGGATAACTCTTTTTGATTTGATCCCAAAGGCTACCTTGGAAATACTTCTTCCCAAAGTGAGGATTCTAGGAGAAAGAGAGGGATTTGGAGAGACAATATTAGAAGAGGTTTAAAGATACAAGGGCTTGAGAGGTGTGGGTAAGGGGGTAGAGGTGGGGGCCTTTTATAAGAGGGAGGAGGGTCACTTTTGGAAAGTCTTGGAAAGTTACGTTTTTATAAAATGAGTTTTGGATTTTAAAGGTCCCAAAATGATATATTTCAAGGATAAGGTGATAAGGGTTCTAAATACACTCATAGAATATGTTTTATACACGTTTAAGTCTTATATTTTACCTTATAGTTTCATTTTATTTAAATCGTTCATTAATGAGGTAATCAGTGCATCGTCATGGGGTCATAAATAAATTTATTTATATAATGTCTAAAAATTATAAAAAAAATACTATGATGTAGGAATTATATTTATATTTCCAATTAATATTTATAATCTAAGAGAAAATTTATGTAGACAAAATTAAAATTTTTTTACTTAGGTGTTACATACTTTTGTTATATTTTCCTTTCTTTAAAAATAAAATGATAAAATGTCACTATCACCCAAAAGTGATTCCATGGGGTCCCAAAGTTGGGAAAAGGAATCTAATGGTCGTTCATGACAGAACCAATAGAATTAGGACACATTTTTTGGTCATTTTGTATTTTTATGATATTATTTTATTACCCTTAACTACCCGATTACTAATTAATCATGATAATTAAAGATAATTGTCGTCCTTACGATTCATAATGTCCAAAAACAAAAGAGTCTTAATTACATAATTTGGACCTTCTGATTCAGAATATGAAACCCATTTTACCTAATTCCAAAACATATAAATTGTAGTAATTAATTTAAAAAAAATTCTTGTTGTCAAAATAAATAGCATGTTTTTAAGAAACAATATCTATTAAAAGATTGACACTTGTTTATGTACAATTTCAAAGTGAAATTAATTTCAATAACCACCATTGGATTAAATGGTAAAAATATATTTTAATTAAACTTTAATACCAATTAAAAATAAAATATTTCCTTATAAATATTTTAGATTAAAAATCACTTTTGAAATAAAATACAGTATTTTTCACTATTCATTAAAAAATGAATTTTATCAGAAAAATACCAAAAATTTACCCAAAGTAAATTTTGATGATACGAATCTAAAGAAAAATTTTATTTTGTAAAAATGAATATATTAAAGTGACCAAAACTAGATTTAAATAGGGTTCTTCATCAAAATGTGGTAAATCTGCCTTTTAATGTAAATTATGCTTAAAATCAGATTCATTTACATTTTAAGACTCTAAATTTTATTGGATAAAAGTAAATACATTTAAAAATCATCTATAATAATATTGTAGTTAGTTGTATTCATTTCCTCCAATACAGCGGCTAGGTGTCAACTACCATTTAAAATAATTATATTATTACTTTGCAACGTAAGATTTCAAAGAAACTCGTTGTTGTGTATTGGGTACGCCATCGAACGTTGAATATCCTTTAAAGTAATATTAATATTTTATTCAAAAATATTAATATATAGGAACATTTTATATTCATTATTTACCTGGGATGTTACAGTTTTGATACTTTAAGTCAATAATTAATAGGTCATTTGGGATTTGTAGGAATCAACCACACCTCAATCTGACACACAGTCTAACCGGTATGACTCAAAGTGCATATTTTTATTTAAAATTTTCATCATTTTTAGTAAAATGGACAAATGTCTAACTAAAAACTAAGAAAACACATTTTTATTTTTTTTATACTTCACAACAATGATCCATAAGTCATTTTGTTCATGTAGTAATCATCCACACCTCAATCGGATACACGATGTGATCGGTATGACTCAAAGTGTTTGTTATCAGTTTAAAATCAACATTTTAGTTAAAAAAGTTTCACTCAATTAAAACTGATCAATCATGCTCTGATTTTTTTATAATTTAAGATAATAACTAATAAGTCATTTTTGACATGTAATAATCTATTTCACATCAAACTGATACATGATGTGATCATAATGAGTCAAAAAGTGTGTGTTTCTAGTTAAAAATTACATTTTATTAAAAAAGATAATTGACGTACTCAAAACCAAGAAAACACATTCCAATTGTTTTGAGACTTTAGGACAACAATTCACAAGTTATTTGAGATGTGTTTGAATTATTTTCATCGTAATCTGATGCACTGTGTGACCGGAATAACTCCAAGTGTGTCTTTTTATTTAAAATTGTCATCAATTTTAGTAAAATTAACACTTTATATTAATTTATTTCTCTATATTAATACTAACATAAAAATTGTTTTCTTATACAAGTGTGTTCTTTTTCTCAAGAAGGGGTGGTTTGTTTGGCAATAAAATGAGTCAAGTTTGGATTAAAATGTAAAGGAACAATGATGATTTTTAATGTATGTAATAATTTTTATATATGTAATTGTATGAACCAATGTTTAAAATGTCTATAATATAGTGTTTTGTTATTTTGTTTGTGTTGTATATTTCATCTCATTTAAATCATGTATTGGGGAATTTTTTTATATCTGGTGTGTTTCTGGTGATGTGTTGTGTTGTAACAACACACTATAGTGGGGTTGTAGTGTGTTGTTATAGCATACTGTAGTGTTCCCCATTATCATAACTTATAAAGGACACATTTATCAGTCCTTTTAAAAGTATTGATAAAGGTCTACTTTATCTGTTCACATTGAATGTTTTGATAAAAGTCTATTTTATCAGCACTCAAAAATCACTGAAAAATGGTTTCTTTAGCAGTGCTAAATTAAAGTGATGATAAATGGTTCCTTTATAAGAACTTTCTTTGGCACTAATAAAGGAACCCTTTATCAGAACTTTTTCAGCACTAAAAAAAGACCATGTATTTTAACCTTTCTCATTTAGTCAGCACTTTTCTAGCAGTGAAAAATTCTATTTCTAGCACTATTAAAGTCCAGTTTTGTAGTATTGTTTCCAAACCACATGACTCTCTTCCATGGTGATATTCAAAGGAAACATTTTTCTCCAATATATAACTCCAAGTCCCTTCCACATTTGTAATCATAACACATTTTCCAAATTTGAGTAGCTTTTATATGACGTTTTATGTCTTAAACTTATTATTTAATCTCTTTCACAATATCAGGTCCAAGTATCATTCAATCCCCAAATTTTTCCCACCAATTATGAGTCCTACATCACTTCCCATATAGAGATTCATATGAATCCATTTGAATAATTTAGTGGAATCTATTATTTTATGAGAAATAAACTAATGGGATATGTTGGTACCATCCTCTTTTAAATACCATTGAACTTCCTCTTTTCGTGTCATCAATCATCTAAATAGTCCTTTTATATTGCCCATCAGTATGGGGGTGATAGGTCACTCTCAAATTCAATTTAGTATTCAAATAAAGTGTAATAATTCTCTAGAATTTATATGTGAAACAGGGATCAAAATTATAAATTATTGAAAGTGGAACCCCATACAACCTCACCACATCCTTTACATATATTTTAGAAATTTGTTCCTGTGAGAAATCTTCCTGAATGGTGATAAAGTGCGTCACCTTAGTGATTCTAACCACCAAAACCCATATCAAATTGTTTTCTTTGGATGTATTTTGGTTACAAGAGACAAACTATAGGTTGATATTCTCCCATTTCCATGTTTTTATGGACAATGGTTGCATTATCCCATTGGATTTAAATTTCTCCACTTCTACTTGTTGACATACCAATCACATTCAGGTGTACTCAATGATCCCCTTCTTCATGTTGTCCCACAAAAGGTTCCCTCAAAGATAACGGTGCATATTTATAATTCTAGGATGGATGGAAAAAATGACTTATTTTCATTGTCAAATAGCTCTTTCTTTATCTCTAGTGATGTAGGAAGAGCAAGTCTAGTTCCAAATCGAATGACACCATCCTCATAAATATGGAACTCATGAATCTTACCTTATATTACTTCTATCACCTTATTTTGAAGCACTAAATATTCCTTTATTTCCTCCATGATCTTATCTTGGATAGACGATTTTGAAATCATTTGGGAAAGGTATGATGTATTCCCTACCATTATGATTTCTAAATCAATCCTTTGTATATCTAAGAAGATATGATCTCTCTCAATATGCATCATGGATAGAGTAGCTAGTTCTTTTATTCTAAGAGAATCAGCTAACATATTCACCTTTCCATTATGGTAGTGAATAGAGAAATTGTATTATTTTATCAGCTTTAACCATCTTCATTTATGCATGTTGACATCCTTCAGTGGGAATATATACTTTAGACTCTTTTTAACATTATATATATCACAATCTTCACTTTATAGGTAGTGACACTAAATATTCAGAGTGAAGGTCATAGTTGTTAACTCTAAGTCATTTGTTTGGTAGTTCTTCTCATGGATCATCAACTGTTATGGGGCATTGGCCATCAATTTATCATTCTGCATGAGTACAAAAACCAACCCTTTCTTTGAATCACCTTTTATATCAAAATACCTTGTCTAATTATTAGTAGTGTGAGTATAATAAAAATAATTAGCCGCTTCTTAATCTCCTTAAAGTGTTCCTCACATTCTTCTATCTAGACATACTTTATTACTTTAGGTTTTTACTTAGTTAGATGGCTAGAAAATTTTGATAAATTCCTCAAAAAAACGTCAATAGAACTTATATAATCCAAGAAAATAATGGATTTCCATGACACTAGTGGGTATGGTCATTTCTACAATTTTGTTTTTAATGGTCCACAGAAATTCCCTCACATGTGATCATGTGCCCCAAGAAAGTGACATTTCTCTTCCAAAAGTCACACTTTATAGACATATGATACATTTTCTCCTTCCTTAATATTTCTAATACAATTCTTAGATGTTATTCATGTTCCTCCTTACTATTATAGTAGATGATAATATAATCGATAAAGACTACCACAAATTTTTCAAGATAGTCACTAAATACTCTATTCATCAAATCCATGAATATTTTAGGAAAAATAGTAAGTCTAAAGGGAATTGCTATGAACTCATAGATTTTATACCTTGTACGGAAGGATATCTCATAATATCTTCCTTATTTACCTTCATTTGATGATATCCAAAATGAAGATCTGCCTTTGAGAAAAACTGAGCTCCTTAAAGTTGATTGAACAAAATCATCAATCCTTGGTATATGATACTTGTTCTTTATAACGATCTTTTTGAGATCTCGATTATTGATACACAGCCTCATTGATTCATACTTTATTGTTACAAATAGAACTATCCTGAATAACACAAATTTATTGAAGTATTATTTTTGTTGTAATTGTTTTCAATGAGAAGTCAATGTTGAAATATTTTAAATATAGAGTTATGTTATTTGATAATTATTAATAGATTATCAAATATTATTTTATTGAAAGAGTTTCTTCAAAGATAGAAACATTAAATGTAATGATTGTAAAGTTACTCTTTAGTTTAGAATATATGTTTCATTGGTAAATTGAAATAATGTTGCATCAATTTTGATAAGAAGAGGAATCCATACAAAATATATTTTTCATGAGGATTTTATTTTTGTGGTTTTTTTGGAGAAGGTTGGATTTGTTACATTTATTGAATATGGAGAAGTATTTTGTTAGGTTTTGATCAAAAAATTATTTAACCATACTATCTGAATGAGGGACCCACATCCACTATTGATGTGGGTAGGTGCAACCTTAGGCGGGCCAATATAGCGGCAAGAGGACAAGAAAGACGCACCCACATAGGTTCATGGGAGCAGTGGTGATCCACCATGAGGGGCTGTATGGTGGAGGAAGCAGATTCCATCATAGAGAGATGGCAGAGAGCGAGGGGAGAATTATGTAACCATTTCTGGCCACATATTGATACAAATTGTATTAAAAATGAGAGCACGAACGAAAGGAATTTTGATGGGGGGTCACAAAGTGAGCATTATTTTTTCTCCATTATTAAAAATATATAAATAAACATATTCATCTGATGAGATTATTACAATACTTCGATCAAAGCCATGGATAGTCTCCTACATCCGGCTATCGGGAGATCTTTTCTTCATCAAAATTTCTTCATCCATTTCATTCAAATGATCCAGCCATGACTTTTGGTCTTTATTTCATAATTCAGATGATTCCAATGAGTTAATAATCACATGAAACTTCATTTTCATGTGTATAAGAATATAAACCCAAAGAAATGTAGTGTGGATTAAAAAAATAAATTTATTACCATGGTTATTATCATCTTCATGGAAGTGTGAGTTGAGGCATTGAGTTCTTAAAGTAAGTCGGTGCGCATATTGGTGGAATATTTCATATAAAATGAGGAGTCTATAGCCAGGGATATTAGCTTTCGAGTGTGATAGGATCTTGTTTTTAGAGATATATAGCCACCATAAATCTCTTTAGTTTTTGAAAGGTATAAATTTTCATGTTGTTTCTATTTGTGTGAATAAGAATAGAATTGTGTAGGAATACTACATGTTCATTGTGCAGTATTTTTTCTTCATGATAAAACTAGTTTCTATGAAGTTATTAGGATAGCAAAATATAGTTCTCTCTTGGCTTCTACAAAGCACACAATTAACTAATGATTTCATGAATTTCATGAAGTTATACATGAATAAGATCATTGGGTTTGTGATTCTTGTGTAAAGAACATCTTTCACAAATAACAAGTCGTTCTATATCTTGCATGAAGGGTTTGATAAAGGTTCAAACACCATTACTCTAAGAATGAATAAATAATTTTATTCATTCCTCAATGTATACATGAATGTACATGCATCACGTTACAATAGTGAATAGTGTGGTGTATAGAAGGTGTGTGTGAATAAAGTGATAAGAAGAAGATATTGGGAAATAAACTTAATAATCCCATGAATTTTTTACACATGTATGAAGAGTGAGACATCTATGCATTGTTAAACATGTGTGATCAATATACAAATGGAAATATATTAATACACAAAGTGGATTTTCTAAGAATAATGCAATACATATGTGGTTAAATGTTTAAATTCATATGTTTTTTTGAATACATGAATGATATCATGAAAGTTAAGCTATATAACAAGGAAGTGTAGTGAGTTCATGAAAATATCATGCATGATCTAAGAATACTGAGAAAATAGTGTAAATTTTTTTTAGCAAGGTTGATTGTTAATCAGAAGATTTTACTAAGTGTAAATAAATCAAAATAAGGCCAATATACCACTGCATCAGAAGTCAATGGAATTTGGATAACTTTTTACAAGAGGTGGTGAGGATTCATTAAAGAATTAGAGGGATTTTAGTATAAAAAATAAGTTATTTTGGGATAAAGATAAACTAGAAATATTTAGTATAAATAAAACTAGTATAATTTCATTTTAAAGATTCTATCGGGAGATATCTCACAATAATCTTTAGTGATCAGTCATTACAAGAGTTTGTCTATCAGGAATTTAGAGAGATTATTTATATTTCTAATCACATGTTTTTATTACTAGTGGATAATTTGTTTCTCATATTATCCTAAAC
The DNA here is from genome assembly GCA_963277665.1 of Viscum album. Taxonomy (NCBI): domain Eukaryota; kingdom Viridiplantae; phylum Streptophyta; class Magnoliopsida; order Santalales; family Viscaceae; genus Viscum; species Viscum album. The sequence continues at coordinate 1,192,150,193 of OY728126.1, forward strand.
ATATCAAGGATATATTCATCCATATCAAGGGAGAAACTTGAAAAAAAAATCTATGTGTTTTTTAGTGCTTTCATTTATTTTTATACGGGAGAAGTGATACTCGAAAGAATAAGGGATAGAGATCTTAAATGGTTATATATGTTTATTTGAAAATATTAAAATATAAAAATTACATCACAGATTCACCCCTCCCCCTCTTGATGATATATTTGAACCTGGACTCTTTATTTGGTATTATATCACAAGGTTCCCTCTGTAAATATCCAATCATTATTTAATATCTAATAATGGAGAATTTAAATTTAGTCAACAATATAGGAGTTCCCTTCTTCAATGGAAATAACTGTAATGGATCGAAGAACCAAATTCTTCCATACCTTCTTTCACAAGACCTTGAAGTTAGTAATGTTGTAATTGTTGGATTTATCTTACCAATAATTGATTCTCCCATGAAGCATGCTAATAAATAAAATATTGAAGTTGATGGGAAAGCCTGAAATGTTATTTTTCATCCTTGTCTGATAAAGTGTTCACTAATGTGATAGGACTAAAAACATACAAGGAAATGTGATATAAACTTGATAATATTTATGAAGTTAATGTGAAGATCAAAGAAGAAAAACATAATATTTTGAGGGATAAATTTGAAGATATTTTAATGAATTATAATGAAATTTTTTATGATTAATTTACCATGGTGAATGACATTTTAATCCATATCAAGGGTTTTAGAGATACTATAGAAGATTCATCTTTTGTCAATAAATTCATGTCTAACTTTCCTAACATATTTGATCCAAATATTTATTCCTTGGAAAAAGTTGGAGACTTAACTCTTAATGAATTTCATTATAAATTTATCAATTATGAGATGATAAAATCTCACATGATCAAAAAGAAACCTAAGGAAGAAACGGATTTCAAATCCTTGAGAATTCATAATTTAGAGGAAAATATTTATGAACCATTCTTGTATTATGATGAGGATGAGGTATGTGATACAGATTATAAAATATTCATGGCCTTTATTTCTAAAAAAATAGAAGAGGAAGAAGAATGTTTAAAGGTTTTCTTCATTTAAAGTTCTATAATTATGGTCAAATTGAAAATTTTATAATTGACTATCTGAAAAAATATTCTGATGATTCTGAGAGTGATGATGAAGAATAAGAATTAATTAAAAGAATATTTGAAAAATCTAGAAAGTTTGATAGTGGAATGATGAAACATTTATCAAGTAAGTACAAGAAAAATCTGATTTTTATAAGATTTGATGAATAATCTTTATCATGGACTGATTTAGAAGATTAAGGTTCAACTAAAAATTATAAACCCTTTATAGAACAATTTAAGATACAAGTTGATTCTTCAAGCAATGTTGGGAAAGAATAATAGAGTTATCATGAGTACGTGATAAGATCTGAAATTATATCATGCATTTACCAAAAAAATTACTACTCAAGAAAATAATCAAATTCCTGGAGAAGGACAAAATAAATGAAAACAAGAAGAAAAAATTTCTTATTGAAGAGATCAAAACTTCCAAGGTTAATAGTATAGAACATGAGAATATGTTAAAATATTTTAATTCAAAGTGGCTATAAAAGAAGAAGAAATAAATAAATCATAGTTTATGGTTATAAATCTGAAAACACCTTGAAAATGATGAGGTATTGTTTTGATAAAGTAGTGGGTGTTCAAGATAAATCATCCAAATATACTCTGAAGACAGGTCCAAAGAAGAAGGTACTAGTTATTTATGATTTTACCAGTGATACTAAATCTTTTTAATCTAGTGGTGTAGGTTATGACACAAAATCTGGAAGAATATTGATTGATGTTGATAGTGATATCATAAGGGTGTTGGGAAAATAATTTTATTCAAGACTGAGCCAAAAAAATGGTAGTAATTTATCTAAAAAGTAATTATTTTATCATCAATATAATTTTTAATATTATGGAAAACAAAATTTCAGAGGTTCCTACTAGTGTCAGGGTAAATTTGTGCAGAAATCCTACAACTTCTTGAATAATATTTCACTTCCTCAAAAATGGAATATATAAAGGGGAGAATTTTTAAATAAAAATAAGGAACTATGTGATAATAAGTAACAAACATAGAATATATTATTTTTTTACTAATAAATCAATAATATTGTTACTAAAAGATACAAAATCAAAGAAAGTTCATAGAAAATAAAATAGATCTTGTTATTTTATTCTAAGAAATTAATGTGAGAAGGGAAATTTTTAGAAGAATATGAATATCAATAAATACTACATAGTTGTTTGGCCACATCAGATGAATCTTCTTAAACAATTAAAGAAAGTTGAGAAACCTCATAAATCTAAAGGAATAAAGTGGTCTCAAAAAAACAAGTTAAAAAAGTAATTTAATATAAATAAAAATATGGGAATAAAAATGATAGTCAAATCAAGGATATGAAAAACAAAAAGAAGAGACTAAATAAATCTTCCCAAGATGATATTAATGGAAAATAATATCTCATATTGAGAAGAAGCTCTCAGTCTAAATGTTATTTTTGATAAACTAATAGTTCCCTCTTTATTCCCTATTATTTTATGTGTTTTGAACTAAAAATTTAGAGAATTAAAGGAGGTGTTTTAGGAAATCACTTCTAGATAGTATGATGAGATTATGCTATATGGAGTATATTGATTCCATGAAATGAAATAAAAATATACATCCCTTAAGGGGGAGAAACCGTGATAATTAATATGAAAACCTTGGGAAAGATTCAAAAATTTAATTTCAAGGTATGACAATCACACTTTCATCCCTTACTCTTAATTTTTTTGTCATATCAATTAAGGGGGGTTCTTGGTTGACGAAAAAATAAAATTAAGGGGTAGTTTTATCTTTTGAAATTGAACTTTTTGTTGTGTTTATTTAAGTATGTGCAAGATTTATAATTTGATTGATAAATATAATTATTTTTAATACATTGAATGAAAATTGAGACATTTTGAGTATGATTTCACATAAATGGAATTTTTTGGATATATTATACATCCTCGGTTATATCTCTCTTATTTTATACATTTATCTATCCCATGTAGACTTATAATAGATTGATTAAAGGATCTTTTCTAATAAAACTATGTGAGATCATTTCTCTCATTGAAGTGATCATATACTTTTCATATAACTGAGATGATCATGTTTTCAATAACACAAAATGAGATTATTTGAATTCATTCACATACTTATATCATTGGTTTTATTATAAAGTAAGGGGGAGAAGAAAAAATTTAATTCAGAAGTGAAATGGGTATTGAAAACAAATTCCAAGGGGGGATTGAAGAACCCAAATTGATTAAAGTAATATTTATGTTGTAATTGTTCTCAATGTGAATTCAGGTTTATAATATTTGAAGTATGGAGTTATTCCATTTGATAATTATTTATAGATTATAAAAGATGATTTTATTGGAAGAGTTACTTCAAAGAAAGAAACATTAAATGTGATGATTTTAGAGATTTTCTTTAGTTCAGAATACATGTGTTTTTGGTTAACTGAAACAATGTTACATCAATTTTTGGAAGAATATGAAGCCATGAAAAATATATTTTGTATGGGGATTTTATGTTTTGTTGTTTTCTTTCTCATAAGGTTGGATTTGGTACATATATTGAATATGGATAAGTATGCACATGAACCTCATCCTAGTTATTGAGGCCTCTCTAAGTGCATCTATGAGACCCAGGTTCAAAACTAGGAAAAGGTATAATATTGGGGGTATTTTAGTATTACTATAGCATGTATTGTAGTAGTTCTATAGTAGGCATTGTAGCAATATTGTGTAGGTACTGTATCAGGTATTGTAGAAGTTATTGTAGTAGGTATTGTTCGGTACTGTAGCAGCTAGAATTATTCACCTTGGGCCACCGGTTTGGGCATGGAGTCCTTAAGGCCTTCAGGCCTCCCAATCCTTTAGGACAATAAGGATTTTGGGATAACTTTAAGGACTTAAGGACACCTCAAGGTCTTCAGGGCCACTGATATGCAGATTCCAAAATAGAATCTTCAAGGAACTATCTCTAGATGAGAATTCAAGAGTAAGAGCATTCACCAAAGTAGAGCTAACAGATTTGGAAGAATGAGAGGTTATGGTATTTCCATCAGTATCAGTCTTATTCATCTCTGCATGGGATAACTAGCTAAACATCCATACAACAGTGGAGATCTAATCATGAAGTAGATTTTGGGGAGGGTGGCTTCAAGTAGTCAAAGTCTGTATGATTTTATTAAGACCTACAGGTCCTGTAATGTCTCCAAGCCTACGAGCAATGTAATATCTAAGCCTACAGGCCTTGTAAGGGTTCCCATCACCCATTGAAATGAGGGGTTATCAAAAATCAATAAAAAATAAGGCCTTAGGTCCATTAATTCTAAGTATTTTGTTAGCATTTGATCAAAAAAATTCCAACCATACCGGCAAGCTAAGGGACCCACCGCCACTATTGAGGTGGGAAGGTGAAAAATCTGGCAGGCCAGCATGGCAGTAAGAGGAGATGAAAGGCACACCCGAAAATTTGTATGTGAGTAGTGGTGATCCACTATATGGGGTGAAATAATGGTAGAGGTAGATACTAGCATGGGGTGGTTCGAGCGAGTGAGGGGAATGTTTGGTAACCATTTCAGGTTGGCTATTGATGCAACTTGTATTAAAAAGGAAAGTGAAACCATCTAAAATTTTGATGTGGGATTGAAAATTTTTTATTACTACCTCTCTAATATTTAAAATAAATAAATAACCAAAGTTTTATGATGAGATTATCCCAGTCATTTGATCGAAGAAATGTGTCATCTCCTACCTCGGGCCATCGGGAGAGTTTTTGTGAATTGTGAACTAGTTTTTCTTCATAATGAAACTGATTTATGAAAATAAATCAGGATAGTGAAATATTTGTTTCCATTGGATTCCATGAATTACACTGTTACCTATTTCTTTCTTTACTTTCTCAATGGATTTTAAAAATTAGATCATTGGATTCGTGTGTCTTATACAAATAAGTTCTTGTACGGATATCAAGTCAAGATTCATTTTGAATGAATGGTTTAAGAAATTTAAAAACACTATTATTCTTAGAAGATAGTAAATATCTCATGAATTCTTCAATGTATATGTGAATGTACATTTATTTTTTTACAATAGTGGACAATGTGGTTTATAGAAGGTTTTCATGAGGAAAATGAAAAGAAGAGGATGGTGGGAAGAAAACATAAGATAATCATGAATTATTTACACATGCATGAATAGTGAGACATCCATGCATTGTAAAACATGAATGATCAACATACACATGAAAATTTGTTAATATAGAAAGAGGATGTGCTAAGAAGAAGGTAGTGCATGTGTGGTTGCATGTGTGGATGCATAAGTTTTTGAGAATACATGAATGATCTCATTAAATTGAAATTTTATGAAAATACGGTGTAGTGAGTTTCATGAAATATACATGTATGATCTAGGAACAGTGAGAAAAAAGTGAAAATTGTTGTGAGAAAGGATGATATTTAATTAGAAGATTCGACTAAGTGGACTTGAAATAGAATAAAGACAACAGGCCACTAAATCATATGTTAGTGGAATTTGAAGACATGTCCACAAGAGGTAGTGAATATTTATTGAATAACTGATGAGATATCGGTATAAACAAATAGTGATTTTTGGGAGATATCTCAACTGGTGGAAGTCAGTATAAATAACACTGGTGGGATTCCAGTCTAAAGAATCCTTTAGTAGACCGGCCCACAATAATATTTAATGATCTATCATTATGAGATTATTTCTATCAAGAATCTTTTGAGATTTCGTATACTTATAATCACATTTCTTATTACTATTGGAAATCATGTGTCTCGAATTATCCTAAACACTACAAGTATAGAGTCACCCATATCAGGGGATAACCTTATAAAAGTTCATGTGTGTTTTTTCAATGATTTCAGTTGTTTGTATATGATAGAAGTGAGACTCTAAAGAATGAGGGATCAATATCTTAACTAGACACAGAGGTTGATTTGAAAATAATAAATTATGAATAGTGCATCACTAATTCACTCCCTCCCTCTCTAAGTGAAATATATGAACCTAGACTCTTTATGGTTCACCACAAGTTGATGAAATAGGGAATTTGAACCCTTTTTCAAATTCTTTTACAACTACTACTTTAACTCATCCAATTTGTTTGAGGCCATCCTATATTGGAATTTGGAGATAAGTGTGGCACCGAGTAGAAGTTATATTGTGAAATCTACCTCAAAATATGGGGGGAGTCTATGTAACTCTTTAGGAATATGACACTATATTCCCTCATAATGGGAATTTCCTCAAGGTTGGTGTTTTGTTTCAACTTAACCATTTGGGAAAGGTATTCTTCCTCATAAGGTATCATCGCCCATTCCATTGAGGTATTTTCCAAAATAGATTCATGATCTTCCTTATATTTTTAAAAGAACATGGGATGATTTGGAATATATAAATATATTTATTTTTTCTAACAGAGGATGTATAATCTATATTATTATAGCCAATCCATGCCCTTTATAGCGCCAAATTCCATCAAGGGAAGGATTACTTGATTTTATGGAAGAATCATTCCACAAAAACTAACTGCAAAAGAGATCGACACTTGGGTTGAATTAATCTCACCAAATGGTGTTTTTTATATATATCCCTACTTCAAGGTATTAGGATTTTGATCCAATAGTTCTATAAACCTTACTAGATATAAGTGAAAGCATAAAACTACAATCAAATAACACAATTTACATTCTTGATTGAATAGGAAGTATACCATATATGAATTAATTTCCATGATCTGCTTTAGTAGTGTTGATAGCATAATCTTTCCCTAACTCTTTAGGATTCAGTGGTTATTGACACCGATTACCCTCAAGGAACCATGGTTTATTTAATTTCCTTGCATTGTTCCCTTTCTCCCTACAATTTAAGTATTGAACCATGGGTGGTACTTTCTTGTCCTCCATCACATTGGCTGACTTCTTCATGTCTCTTTGACAGTCATCAGCTTGGTGTCCTTATCTCCCACACTTGTTTCATTTTCATATCCATTTTAGGTAGTTCCCATGATGTTTTTTCCTATATTTTTGACATGTTGTTGGTTGAGCCTTATTTATACCTTTTCCATAGATCCTTTTTCTTGAAAATCCAGATTTTTTTATCTCCATATTCATGGGACCATTCTTCAAACTCCATATCTACTTTGATAGAACATCAAACAAAGTCTTAAAAACCCTCAAAGTCTCTTATATCTATAAACTTTTGTAAGTTTGGTTTTAAGACACTATATAATCTATCATTTTTTCTATTATTTTTTACAAAAAAAGTAGCAGTTGTATCTTGAAATACTTGAAAACGTTCCTTTGTATGAAGATACTAATTCTCCATCCATTTTATTAATCTCTAGGAACTCTCTCTCCATATTTTTTAGAATATTTTTAAGAAATACTTGCTAATAAATAACTAATTAAAGTTATCCCTCTCCATTTATTCCATTTTATCCTTCTATTTATTATTTTTTATCAACTCCCACCATTGATCATCCCCTCCATATAAATGATATACGGCCAGAGTAAACCTCTCCCTCTCAAAACAATGGACAATGAGAAAGATCTTCTATATTGAGTTAACACACTATACCATAGTAAGTGGATCAAAAAATCCAATAAACGTTTGTGGTCATTCTCATGTAGAAGATTTGATAGCCAGTTTCTTCTTCTTAAATGAAGGTTCGCATTACACACTATTCAGGTTATTGTGCACAACTTGAGACAACTGGGTAAGCATCACCATGATGTTTTGAAATCCACCTCCCATTTAATTGGGATTTTTATTTGGGAAATCATTTCATTTTCCCTCATAGGGGTTGTTTGTTCAGTTTTTCATGGCTCCCACCATTTTCTAAAATAGAAGAGGTTTGAACATAAGTCAAAAAATCATGACTAAATAATTTATTCTTTTGAACAATTAATTATAAAGGAATATCTTATGGTGTCCCTAGGCTTAGAATTTTCGCTAAACGATACTTCTAGGATTGTTTACTTTAATATTTTTCTATATTTAAAAACAAATAATTACTTTAGCTATATATGCTTCACAATGGTTTGTATTAGATTTTAGGGTTAAACTAGTCATATCCCTCAGGAGTGTAAAACTAGGTGTGAAACAAGTATGATTTTCATGCACCAATTCCTAGTCGATTCAAGAACAATATGGTTTTTTTGGGTTATTATGCCTAGGTACATTTTTGTTTGAGCCACATCCACTTGTAATATCCAGACATGGATTTCATTGGTTGGAAACCACCCACTCTTATACTTGACCAAAACATAGGACATTTAGTTATAATTAGACTTATCCTTAGGATTTTCCACTAATTTTTTATAATCCTAACTCCTAAATAAACTAAACTATGCTCTAATACCAACTATAGTGAACTAACTTTTTCAATAAATAACCATTACATCATTTTCAACATAAACAACATAATGTTAATACAAATGAGGATCCAAATGTTTAGTATCTTGGGTTAATTAGTAGAAAATTTCACTTGTACATAATAAAACTAAAATATTATTTAATTATTTCTTATATATCCTCTTAGTGGCCCTCATTTTCCCATTAGTATAAGTAATCACCGGAGGATATAGATCAATGAAATGGGTGGGCTAAAATCTCAGTAACGGGAGGTATAACATGTGGTAAATAAAGGAAATGGATATAAGTATATGGGTGAGAATAATCATATCATAATCATAGGATTATAATCATAATCATGAGGGAAATAAATTTCAATGGCATGGAATTTATAATATGTATAAAATGAAACATCATGCCTTAGTGGTCAAACGCCATACATAGTTATGAACAAATTTGGAATCATGTTCACGCATAACATATGTGCATAAATCATAGAATAATAATTGTGAAATAATATAGCATCATGTTCACAAATATTTTACATAATATCATGATATACATCACATTACCTAATTCATTGGATGTTTATATGATTTTGGGCCCACTGTCACAACATAAATGCTCATAATCATGCATGCCACATAGAACATATAACAATCAATAGTTATGAAATTAAACTAAACATGATAATGGGTTTCATAAATATTTTATAAGAATAATTTAATGAATAACCTTTTTGGTTCCCAAATGAATATGGGAAATCATACTTGGATAAAAAAAAATCATTATTCCTGAGTGGACAAGAAGCATTTCAAGAGGAGTAAAATGTGATTTTTTGGAAATTAAAGTAACTTTGAAAAACGAATTTTCATAAAAAAAATTTACAGAGTAATAAAATTTATATCCCCAAAATAAAAAGTTAAATAAAAATTTAATGAAATAATATTCATATTCATATTGTGGAATATAGGATAGCCAAAAGAAAGGAATTTGGTTCGAGAATTCCCTTACCAAAAATCCAACTTTATTTTGTCTCTTTTACACCTCCTCTATAATAAACTATAACTTTTTTATCATAGTTCCAAAAGATTTTTATGATAATTTTATCCACTTTTTATTCATTATAATTATTGGATTATATTTTATAACACTATTTGTTAAACATGAATTGTTTTGATACCACGTTTTCATTAAATTTTTCTTATTTAGTTTTGATTGCACTATTTTCATTTAAGTTCATTTATACATAGGTAAAATTAACTCTAGAATATTAGAAAATATGTAATTATATATTTATATATTATATATAATTCATAATATCCATTCATGAAGGTTATTATATTAATTGACTTGAAAATTTCTCCATATGTGGTTAACTGGCTTTTAACAGGACATTGTCAAACGAGAGAAAAGGGGAATTTAAAATTTATATATGTCGTAAATATGATACTTTAAGTAGGTTATAATAATTAATATAATGTTAAAATAATTCCTAAATAATTTTATAAAAAATCTTTTTTTAAAGGGGTGGTTAAAAAAGAAACATAAAACGAAAAAGAGAGAATAGTTGATTGAAACTTACTCTTTCCTCAATGTAGCTTCTATTATATGACACTAAAACATTCTTGACATTTGGAGTTATATTACTCTATAATGTCCCTAAGAATTTTAAGAGTATTTATAGAAAATATTTTGGAAGAGTTTAGGCTTTGGAAAGTGGGGGATGAGTGGTTTTTCAAGGGGACGTATTGGGGTTATTTATACTTGAGGAGATGGGAATTTTTAGAATAAATATTAAATAAAATAATATATCAAAGGTAAAAGATGTAATAGTAAATGTTTGAAAATATGAATCATATATAGATATATATACATATTATAATTATTTTAAATAATTTAAACCTCTCTATAAATCAAATTCATTAGTTTATTAAAAATTAAAGTGGAAAGAAACAAAAAATGTTATTTTAAAAGATCACTTTTGACTGCGAGTTTTGGAAAACCTTTTTGTGTTTGTAATTTATGTTTATTTTATTTTAATGATTCATTTATGAAACTAAATATATCATGGAAAAACTTAATATTATATAAGTTATTAGTTCATCATTAAATTCTATAATGTGTAATTTATAATACACCAGCTTTGTGAAACATGTATTTTTACTATTCACCCAAAGATTAAAGTATTTCATAAAATTACCAAAAAATTCACCCATGGACAATTTTTACATGTTTATTTCAAAAATGATTTTAATTTTATCAAAATAAATTTCTAACATAGGTAATTTTAATTTCTAATATAAAAATAATGATTTTTATAAAAAAAACTTTAAAATATAGTTTATTTAAAAGGTGCTTATATTTTATTTGACTTTTTTAGTCATGATATTTATTTTTTGGAATTAAAATATTTCTATTTACATGAATTAATCATGATAAATATTATTGATATCAAAATTTATTATTTTGAGGTTAAATTATTATCCAATGGATAGGTTACTATTCTCAATGGTCAGGTTACTATTCCAAACAGTTAGGTTACTATTCCAATGGTCACATTACTATTCTAACAATCACATTACCTCCGATATATACCACTTCATTATTTCACTCGATATTCCCTACAATTCCTCCCAAGGTTATATATTTTCAATTTCTAAGATTTTGATTGGTTTACTAGTATTTTACTTCATTTCCATAGTATTTTCCTTGAGGGTGATGATCCTAGTGGATTTGGATGATCCATATTTCCCCATATTAGCATTTCTATTTTATATATTTTTTATAATTATAATGTTTATAATTTTATTTAGTTTCATATATGACTAATGTAATGATCTTTATTGATGAGATAAAGCTTTTTTCACTATATTTTGTAAGTGTATAATATTTTATAATATAATACAATACATTTATTAAAAAAACAAATTTTACTAATAAACACTGGATTGTTACATTCACACAGCATGATTTGAACATAAAATAGAAAATATGAATTAACTACCTTAATTATTTTGATTTTAATCTTTCTTATATTCCTGGGAAAGGAAATGTGGTCACTAATGATCTGGTTCAAAAGACTCAAACACAGTATATTTTTGGAATCTATTAGAGAGTGGCAGTTTATGGATCTATTTTATGAGATGCATCCAGATGTTTAGTACTATCATAGGTAGCAAGTTATTAAATCTTTAGGACTGAACTCATCACATATAGATAAAGTTAATATGAGAAAACTTTATGATCTTGTGGATTTGTTCATGATGGGAAGTGTTTTAGGTGAGGACCCACTTCCTGGTGGGGTTATTAATGAGGAAAAGATCTTATACATTCATGGGCATGTCTAGGTACCTGTAGACATACAAGAAGACTTTATTTGAGAATCTCAGACCTCTAAATGGTAATTTCATCCAAGACTCACCAAGATGTAATGTAAATTAGGATTCCAGCAATGGTAGACCAGTATGAAGAGGAAGATAGCAGGTTCTATAACCTAGTGTTCCACCATCCAGTAAGTGAAGTAGGAACACCAATGGCCTACTAGTATTCTACATTGATTACCCATTATGAAGTGGAAATGGGATGATGTCACTATGTATTTTTTTATGGAATTACCAAAATCCCCTTGTGGTAGTGACACTATATGTGTTATCATGGACCGTATGGTGAAGGTTTCCCACTTCTTTCATATTAGGGAGACCTTCTTAGTGGATGATATTTGAAGGATTTATGTCTAAGAGGTTATATTCCTTTATGGGGTTTACAAGCACCATCATATCAGATAAGGATGCTCGATTCACTTTTCATTTCTTTAGGGATTTCAAAAGTATCTAGGTTTACATGAACTTTTGAGTATAGATTATCACCCAAAAATAGATATTCAATCCAAGAATACTATATATGTATTAGAGGATATACTTTGAGTGTGTATCCTTGATTTTAAGGTGATTTGGAGAAACATTTAACTCTTGTGGAATTCACTTATAATAATAGCTTCCAAGTGACTATAAAAATGGTTCTTTATGAATCCCCATACAGTAGGTTATGTCGTTCACTTTGATGTTGGTTAGAGGTAGGGAATGTAGCAATACTAGTACCCCATCACATTCAAGAGAGATCAGAGTAGCTAAAGTTGAATAGGAAGTATATGGATATAGCTCATTCCATACATAAGTATTATTTTGATCATCATCACTGACCTCTAGAGTTTTGAGGTGGAAGATCAGGTCTCCTTGCATGTTTCACCTACATTGGGCCATCGATAGATTTATAGGAAGGTAAGTTATCACCTAGATTCATCATAACTTTCTATATTTTGGAGAGGGTCTGACCAGAGGCTAATCAAATAGCTATTCCTTAGAGATATAGGGTTGTGCATGATATCATTCATGTCTCTTAGTTGGGTCATTAAAATTCAAACTCATCTCATGCTTTTGGTCTAGAAGATGTTGAGTTAGACATTGATTCTTATTTTGAGGGTGGATATTGATATCATTGATTATATCATGATGGATCTATAAGGTAGTAAAATACCTCTAGTATGACTTCTATGGAAAAATGAAAATAAATAGGATAATACCTATGAGAAATAGGTTGATATATGTGCTTAGTGTCTATATTTATTCTTGTATGTGTATCAACCACCCTTAGGGAAACTTGGGTACAAGTTGTTTTAAAGAGGGGAGGTCATAAAATCCAGGTTTTTCATAGAGTTATGAATCCTTTTAAATCTAGTACAAACTTTTTTATCTAAATTAAAGTTCCTTATAGGGTTATGGAGGATCCAAGTAATTTAAATCTTGGTTCAGAATCTAGAGTTATGGTTTTTGGAGGAACAGACTAAGGTGAATAGTTGATGAATGCTTATTACTAACCATGAGACACAACTGTTTGGTCTAGTAAGGGAGGAGAACATTTATAGAAACCTTTCACTAAGGGACGCATGTCCCTTAATAACCTAAAATAAAATGTTGAGGTTACTCACATGTTTTTTCACACGGGTTTTCTAACTCTTCACATGAACCATGAAAGGGGGTGCATTTGGATAGTTGGCATGCATACCCTACTCAAATTGTTTTTAACCATGATCCTTTATCAGGCTATGTGTTTCCTCCCATATAAAAGAGACCACAAGTTTAGAGCATGGTTTGACCAACTGTGTGGCCAAACCGTGTTCCCCTTTAAAAAGGGTGAATTTATAAATCTTCCCATGTTTCTTTTAACCTTAAATTCATCCTTTATGTTATACTTTTTACATAAAAACTCCAACAATAGAGAGATCTCTATTTCTATTTCCCTTGGATTTGAAGGATCTCCTCCATCCAATATCTGACTCAAGAACTATTCATCATGTGGATCCCTCTCGGTAAGAATATCAATCATCTTCCTTATTTTCTTAGTTTATCTCACTATATTGGATGTTATTTCCAATAATTATAATATGCCCTATTTTCAAGGTGTTTATCTAATTTATCTTATTTCACTCATTCATGTCTGAATCATAGGATGATACTGGATGATGATTCTTCTAACCATCTAAAGTATGCGGTCTAGTACCTTTCCATAAAATTCTTTATGTTTAAATCAAGTATCATTTTATTGTGTGCTAGGCCTTATATGTTTCAATTATTAAATGTGAAATTAATTAAATAAATTTCTAATTCCTTGAATTATCTAGTCCTTTCACCCCAAATTGCATTATTGTAGGTTGTCTACTTGACTCAAATAACCCATTAGGGTGTGTGGATTATACTCTATACCATTACACCTTGTTATATGAACTAATTATCCACATTGTTGAGTTTATTAAATGTAATTACCATATTTTATTGTTTATACAATTGATTCTCTATGATTTGGGTTTGTCTTGTCTCCTATTAATGAAATGTACAAATTATCCATTTGAGTTGGGTTTGTCTTGTCTCCCTATGTAAATACCATTTCACTTATCCCCTTGTCTTTTTCTAACTTTGTACATGAATTATCCCATATAAATTAAATGTCAAAATTGAATTCAGTATATTTTTGAATGGTATGGGTAAACTACTAACCCATTACCATTCAATATACCTGGACCTGGGAAAAACTTGGGTTTTGATTCATAATTACTTGGACAGGCTCATCAGATATATTGAATTGAATAAATTAAAAAATAATTACACCATGTTAGGGGATATGCTCAGGTTACAATATAGAATACATTGTATGGGAACATAGAGAAGATGAAATTATATTATTCCAAGGTAGATACTTGGATTTCTATATATAATACCTTGGAAATTCTCATAGGTAAAATGAAATTATACTATGTTAGGTAGTATCAGATAGGGAACCCATGAAAAACCTAAGCCAATATGGGTATTATTTATTTAATTTTATTATTATTTTCTTATTATTACATCCACACTACTTCATGACATATTCAAAGACAATATAGTATTTGACACCATTGGTGGTGGCCTACTGGGTTTTACTCACCCCTATTCGAGTTTTTGTTTGGTACCCTAATATACTTCATGGATATAGGTAAGGATAAAGAGAATCTCCTATGTATGGACGCTTAATTTATATACAAGGATATAATATTGGAGTAGAGTACCAATCTAGTTCTTGTGGTGATGGTGGATATTATCTTTTAGTTTTTTTGTATTATTTAGTATAACATGTGTTGCATTGTATTCCTACAGTCATGTGTGTTAATTTTCATTGTGTATAGAATCATGGTATCATAGTTTTGTATATGAAACTTTCTATTATTGTCTTAATTATAATTATATATGTAATACTAACTTCATCCACTATTTATTATATCTTTTTCACTGTAAGTTATTCTATTTTTTTACCATGTTTCACTTTGATAGTGAGGGTATAGTCTTTCCACAGTACCATTATAGAACTTTGTTGCTAGTTGGAAGCCTCTAGAATACAGAGAGGCATGCTTGAGGCTATGTGACCACTAGGTCGAGTTACTTATCAATTAACCGGGATCGATACATTACAATCTATATCGGGCTCACCTATCATCATGATCTATATCAGGATAAATTTTCATTAATAATAATGTCCATATATTTTACATGAATATAACACATGGGTGATTTCATTTTCATTATGAATATTTTAACAACATCTTGGATACCTTTATAACTTAATTTACCCATGTAAAAGTAAAGGGTTCCATTAAAATCTCTTTAAAACAATCATACATCACCTAGAAAAAGAATAAGGATGGTATCATTAGAATATATCCCAGTTGTATTATAGTAAAACAATAAAGTATATTTCCATAGTTGAAAAACATATTTAAAATAACATTTAAAAAAATCATTAAAAATATGGAATATATTCTTTTCTTTTGAAAACACTTTAAATAAAAATTCCAATAATTGTAGGTAAATTTTCTTTGAAAATAAAATTTGTATCTTTTGAAGGAAATTTAAATGAATAAATAGTTATCATAATGACAAAATCCATTAATTTGGGAGATATTAAAACAAATATCCCTTACACACTTACAGTAAACACCTAAAGTAACCTGTTTGGAAAATGAAAAGAAAATTCCTTTAATCATTTTTAATGTAATTAAAATATATTTCAAAATGACTTTAAAATAATAATTTATTCATAAAAAGTAACATTATTGAAAACATTTTAAAGATCATTGATATGGAAGAGAAAATATTTTCAACCAAAAAGAGAAATAAGGTTGTTCTTTCATTAAAAATGTTCTTTTTATCTTCTTAAGAAAATTAAATGAAATCATATAAACCTCAAACAAAATATGAGAAAATAGATATGTGGTTCAATAAACTAATATCATACAATTCCCCCAAAATAAAACCCTAATCCTAAAAAGAAATGATATTTTAACATAAATCATTTACCACTTAGGTGTCATTTGAATCAAAATCCATTTGAATAAATAATGTGATATTCCTCTATAAATCACATAAATTTTATGAATTCATATATCAAATTTAATTATTGGGGAATTAATTACACCTAAAAAATAAATCATTATGTAAAACATGAAACATGTCTCAAGAAAATTAGATTGTGACAAAGAAAATAGTTTCACTGATCCTAACATTTGAAATGATTAGTAGCCAATGAATTGAATATATAAAAATATGTAAATCCACATAAAACAATTTTAAATATAGCATAAAATAATTTATAGATCAATTCAAACATAATAATTTCATAAAATGTCAATGAAGAAATGTTGTGACCCCGTTAAAGAAAATTGAGTTAAGAAATCCCTTACCTCGTGTACAGACTTGATTTGTAAGTCCTTTAAATCCAATATAATAAACTTATATTATTTATTTAATTGTTTAATATACTTTTCTAGTTTTATTAATTTATCATTAACCCATTTATTTCATTTATTTCATTTATTTCAATGAGTTAATTAATTAATTAATTGGTTAAGTCTGTGTCAGCTGTTTTGAGTACATTTGATTCATAATTGAAAACTTACATTGATATGTCTTATGTGGTCAAAGGGGTAATTATTACATAATTTAAATAAAAAATAATGAAATAATTATCATTTTCATACAATAATTATACTTTTTAACCAATTATGTAAGGTAGTTGTAAAGAGCTGGAAATTCCATGGAAATTTTTTTCTTAAATACATGGGAATTTTACAAGTCCGCGAAAATTGACTATGCATGATTCTGAGGCCCAGTGTGCCTGGAATCAATTTCTAAAGTTTTTTTCGGGTACGTTCAGTAAATGTACGAGCGTTTTTTTATAACTTTTGAAACGGTGCTCAGAATTGAAATCTGAGGGCACTATTGAACTCACAGCACCGATATTTGCTTAAGGAGAATTTCACTTCGACAGCAGTGGGTTGAGTTTAAAAGTTAGATTTTGGGTTTTCGTGGAAAATAATAAAACAAAGTATGCATTACTTTATTTTATTTGAGCTTCCAAGTGAGTGTTGGGTGGTTAAAACCTCCTTTTGTAAGTTGGATGTTGGGCCACCACACCTTAACCTCCCATGAGAGGTTATGGTGGTGGGTCCCACCCGAACACAACCTCCCATGTGAGGATAAATGAGGTGGGGACCACCCAAGATTTTAACCCCTTGAAACTCCCCCATTAAAGTGGATAAACCTTCAAGATCCAACTAATATAGGGGAGCCTCTTCAACTCCCCTTTATTTATTTTGTGCTAACCCTTCACATTAATTAGGTGGAGCCTATCTAATTAATTGTATTCTTCATTTTTAATTTCTATGCCAATGAGATATTAGATAACTCAGTCTAATATTATTTCACATAGAATTTGGGTGGAGGTTGGGAAAGAGGAGAGCTTGAGAGTATTAGAATTATCCCAATGAAGAATGAAGAACGTGTACTTCCAACGATGAATGCTGGCGACGATCCTTCTTCGACTTCTTCCCCGGACACCTACCAATGTGGAGCATCTTTCACAGCCAACGCAGCTTGGGTTTGGAAGCGTACGACAGACGCAACGAACGACGATTCTCTTCGTCTACTTTCCACGACTCCGTCAATGAGTGACGAAAGATGAATCAAAGGTAGGGGGTTTTCATGTTGATGCTTTCCTTGAATCATCTTCTTTAGTTGGAATGGATTCGTTGTGGTTGAGTTGTTGTTTATATGCCTTATGATCATGATGAACAACATGATACCACACTAAACGCGGAAGGTGCAGGCCAAACCAACATGGCCCGACCCCCTCCGCTGTTCTTGTTTTTGATGACCTTCGACGAGGTGATGAGGTGATTGAATGACGAAGGCGGAGATGATAAAGGTCATGCTACTCGTGGACTCCACGAATCGCACCGCCCCCACGGTGCTCCAGTTCTCCCGGCTGAATACCACCAGACCACGCTGGCCCGGCCTTCCAGCCTTCCAGCCTCCCGGCCTCCCGGCTACCCGGCCTCCATGCGCGCCCCGCTGGCCTCCCTAAACTGGCCGCCTGGCCGCGCGCCACCCAGTCGTCGGCCCGCTTGGTCACCTGCTTGGCCACTCGCCTGTCTGCTCGCAAGGTCGTGCGCCACCTGGTTGCACCCCGCCTAGATACTCCCTTCCTGGATGTGCCCCGCTTGGTTAAGCCGCTACTCAGCCACCCTTCCGGCCTTCGCGTGCGCCACCCCTAGTCGCCCGCCTGCTGGCCTCCGTGCGTGCCCCTCGCACCTCCAGCGAACCGGCCCTCCTCCGACCTTCCGATCGAGACGGTGTCCCAGACCCCTCATGGTGCCCTAGCCAAATTGGCCCATCCATGCCCTCTAGGTCGAGCTGCACCAGGTCGCTCCCTCATGACGCTCTGGGCCGAACTGGCCCCGAGCCTGGGTCGAACCTCCCACGTGGTCTGCTAGGATGGGCCCAGTAGGCAGGGCTAAACCCAACGGTCCAGACCAACCAATAGGCCAAGATGGACCCATCGGGTCAGCACGAGTCGACCCAAGCCGGTTTGGGCCAGACTGGGTTGGGCCGCGTCGGTCCGACCGGGTTGGACCGGACCCGGTCCCACTGCTGATCCTTTACTTTCTTTAGCCATATCATTGGCACCAGATGTCCGTTTGATGATCCGTCAGTGACGCTGGAAATCTTGGAGGGTAGTCATCCCTTTGAGTATAACCCACTGGAGTTCGGGGTTTAGTTGAGATATAGTCATGTTGGATCGTACCTGAATCCAATAGGTCCCCCGGGACTAAAAGGCTAATAACTCACAGACTAGGCGTCCAATTAACGCACCGTCTATTGCGTTGAGACCCCTATGATGAGGTGGACCTCTCAGATACTTATTTGTGGGGCTTTTTGGAAGTTGATGTATTGAATATTGACTTGATGAGTGGACCCTCCTGGAATCAAGCATGCTTTTTAGAAAACCTATGGCTAGCTGTGCACCGACAACTGTTCCTGGATCCTGTGTGGGTCCGACAGTTCTGACTTCTATTCTTGGATCCTGTGTGGGTTCAAAATAATAGCTGGTCCTTGATCTTGTGTGGGTCCGACAGCTCCAACTATTATTCCTGGATCTTTTGTGGGTTTGACAGCTCCAACTACTATTCCTGGATCTTGTGTGGGTCTGACAGTTCAAACTACTGGTCCTGGATCCTGTGTGGGTCTGACAGCTTAGATGATTCAGTGGCTATATCTGATCATCTCTATCTCTCTACAAAAGTTTTATACCTGTGTGAGCTGATTCAATACATCGTGTTTTCCTCGTGATTGATTTGGATTACTTGATAACATAGGTATATATATGGGCATATACCTAAGTGGAGTTATCTATTGATTTCATAATTTGTGGTTTATCCTTGTTGGTTTTTGTGAAACCTTGAGGGTCTCAGAGTACCTACTGAGTATCGTTATACTCACCCCTGTATTGACTATTCCCACACCTCATTTTTTTGGATGCAGACGACGGACAACATTGACCGAGGCTGAGTATACGAGGACTGGACACTACCCAGAGGTGGATCTCACGACTAATCGATACCCAAAAAAGACTAACGGACGTGGAGTGTTGAGGAGGATATCTATACCTACCCATAAGGTAGGATCCGTGGTGGATGATCCAGGAGCTACTTTTTACCTTTCAGCTATTTTTCCCTTCTCAATTGTACTTATACTTTCAGCTGGGCTTGTATTTCCAGCCCCTTGCCTTTTCAGCACTCTCTTGTTAGACAGTTTTACTTAGTGTTTTGTATCCAGCTATGTAATCTGTATTGTGTGTTTCCAGTTAAAGAGGAAATTTCTTCCCAGTTTTAGGGATTTATGCCTTTGGTGCTAGTCTCCAGCCTCTGGCCTATGGAAGGCGGGCTTGGGGTAGTCACGGAACGGGCCTAGGGGACGGGTCGTGACAAATTGGTATCAGAGGAGTCTGTTCTACCGTATAACTTAGGACTCTCATCTTTATTTTCTGTTAATTAATATTGATAAGTGTAGTAAGTGTGGTTTTCCGTTCAGGGAGCCAAGTGTTGGTGTGGTGGCCGACGTATCCATACACCAGGACTCTGACTTATGATTTCCGAATCAGTGTAAGAAAACACTGATTGTGTCTGTGTTTTCAAGAGTCTTCTTTGTGAAATCTTTGAGTCAACTAACTAGGTATAACTTATTGACCATGGCACACCTATTCCATATCAGGATGCTGCTATATAGAAATCCAGCTAAGGTTCCCGAGAGAGTACATGATGATGGCCCACCGAGCGACGAGGCTCCGGTGCGGGGACCTCTTACTATGTTGGCACCTTCCGGTGGTGTACCAGCAGCACCACCACCCGTTGGCCAATAGATTCCACCAGCCGCACTCGTGGACGGTGCATGCTGACTGAGCTCGTTGCACGAGTTCCAGTGGTAGAGTCCTCTGAGGTTTCGAGGCGAGACAGATTCCCATGCAGCAGAGGACTGGATGGAGGCGATTACTAGAGTTTTCCTCCTAGTTGAGACACTAGTAGAGCAGATGGTGATCTTAGCTACTAGTATTTTTTAGTGAGTGTCCATGATGATGGTCCGCATAGTGATGAGGATTCGGTATGTGGACTGATGCCTGAGATAGTACCTTCGGGTAGTGTGCCAGCTATATCACTTCCTGTTGGTTAGTAGTTATGACTGGCAGTACCTGTAGTGGACACTTATAGTCATAGTGCCTTACATGTGTTTTAGTATCAGATACCCCTCAGGTTCTGATGCATGCCCGACTCACAGGAAGTTGAGGACTAGCTTGAGGAGGTTCCTGAGAGTTGTCTAGAGCTTATACAGCTTCCGCAGGATGACGTGTCAGTAGCTGACTATTCATTGAGGTGTACCGATCATTCCTGGTACTCAATGAATATGATACAATCAGTGCATTAGAGCTCGGACCTCTAAGAGAGGTGTGTTTAATGAAATCCAAGCTAGTGCTTTTTCCTATCTGTATTCATACATATGTTAGGGTGCTAGAGAGAACCTTTGTGGTTGAATGTGCTTTGGCTGATCAGATACAGCACGTGAATGTTATCAGTGAGATGCAGGGAACTGGCTCCAGTCTCAGAGACTTTGGCATGTAAAATGTTTCAGGAAGAGGAAGTGTTAAGGACAGATGAATCTTCATGGAAGTAGATGTGGAAGAGGATCTAGGAGAGTAGAATGAGGTGGTGTACTTTTCAACATGTTACAATCACCCCCTTTTTATGGACCCCACCAGGCTCAAGGAGCTAGAGGATGGGGAAGAGAGAAGTAGAATGCGGTCAAGGAATGTAACCCAAGGGCTCTAGGAATGATTCGAGGTATGATCTATGTCTACTGCTTGCTGCCGTATCAATAGAAATAGGTTCCAATCATTACATCCATTCAATAATCGTGTCCAAGACCTAGAGATTCTAGTTAAACCGTTGACTTGACCCTCACGTCTGGAGATACCTTTGGGAAGAGACTCGATAATCACACTTATGCAGATGGTGTGATCTGACCCTTGAGGAGAGAGTTTTGGTTGGAACCTCTTGGTGGTAGCGTCGAGGCCTTATGACGTTAGTTTGGGTTTGGACATGACATCCACAGTTCACACTTAGATTGACTATATTAGGAAAAAAGGATGTGGTTTATCTTCAACATTGGAATGAGGTTTTCCTTAGTTGGTGAAAAGGAAAATCCAGTCAGAATAGGATAAACTCATGCATAAGAGTTTTGAGTTTTCAGTAGAAGTGGCAAAGTTTAAGGGAATCCATTCAAAATATGTTTCCAGGTTTACCTCCTCGAAGGGAGAGGGACTTCTGCTTAGCTGGATACTACCAGAGGTTCATACCAGAATTCTCCAGAGTTGCAGCACCACTATCAGCCTTGAAAAAGAAGGATAAACCCTTCGTGTGGTCTGAGAGATGCCAGAAAAGCTTTCATGAGCTGAGTTAGAGGCTGACTAGTACCCCCATATTGATACTTCTAGAGGAAGTCATAGGGTACGTAGTCTACTATGACATATCAGGGACCGGACACATATGCGTCCTGATGCAGGAGCGACCATTGAACACGTATGGTTCTCGGCAGCTGAGACAGCACAAGCAGAACTACGCGACCCTTGACCTAGAGTTAGTAGCAGTGGTATTCTCCTTGAAGATGTGGCGGCACTATCTTATTGGAGAACATTTTACCATATACTCTGATGACATGAGTATCAGGTATATCTTCTCATAGAAAGACATGTACCTGAGATAACAGTGATGGCTCGAGTTTCTCTAGGACTATGACTTTAAGATAGTCCATACTCTTGGGAAGGGGAACGTTGTAGCAGATGCTCTCAGTAGAAGATCCGGTATACAACTGCTAAGTGAGGCGATGGAGCAGTACGCCAATTTTCAAATATCCTTCGTGGATAGAGATGGAGTAGCTTTCCTACAATCCCTTACAGTCACTTCCCCACTTCTTCAGTGAGTAAAGGAGGCACAGCATGGCGAAGTTGACTGCTAGAAATGACATGCTCATATATCCATAGGGTTGGAACCTAATGCATTTTATGAAGGTCGGGAGCATGTCATCCAATTCAGAGGATTTACCTTGGTACCAGTGGCACTTCAAGAGGAAGTGTTGAGGGAGTTCCACACATCCCCTCTAATGGTATATTCAGGAGTGGCGAAGATGTACCAGGACCTTCGACAACATCACTAGTGGCTTGGTATGAAGAAGGCAGTAGCGGAGTTTATTTCTTGATGCCTCACTTTTCATAAAGTGAAGGTGGAGCATCAGGTACCAGCAGGCTTGGTACAGTCTTTAGAGGTCCCAGAGTGGAACTAGAATGGGATATCCATGGACTTCGTGATAGTTCTACCACATACGTCCAGAGGACATGACTCTATCTGGGTGATCGTTAAACGACTCACCAAGTCGGACCACTTCCTATCAATCAAATAGAAGGGTTCAGTAGAGAGTTTGGGACGCCTCTATGTGCAGAAGATTGTTCGGCTACATGGAGTACCTTCTTCTATTGTCTCTGAACGTGATGCACGGTTTACTTTCTGGCTATGGAAGGGGTTGTAGGAGGCTTTCAGGATGCAGCTTCATCTGAGCACCACCTTCCATCCTTAGACAGATTTTCAGACTGAGTGGACCATTCAGACCCTCGAAGACATGCTACGTGCTTGTTTCCTCGACTTTGGTCGCAGCTGGGAGGATCACTTACCTTTGGTGGAGTTTTCATACAACAACATCTATCACTCCACCATCGGGATAGAAACTTTTGAGGCTTTCTATAGTTGACCTTACAGATCACCACAGTGCTGGACAGACCTAGGGGAGTCAGCACTAGTGGGACCAGAGATGGTATGGGGTACCACAGAGAAGGTATAGATCATCCGGGAGTAGATGAAGAATACACAGAGTAGGCAGAAGTCGTACACTGACAGGAGACGAAGACCTCTAGTGTTCAAGGATGGCGACCACATATTTCTATAGGTCTCACCCCAACGAGGTTTACAGAGACTTGGATGAGGCGCAAGTTATCTCCATGATTCATCGGACCTTTATAGGTCCTCAGTAGAGTAGGTGAGGTGGCTTACCGCTGTGCTCTTCCACCTCAGTTGCACCGGGTGAATGAAATCTTCCACGTATCCCAGCTGAGGAGATGCGTGCACGACCCTTCTCACATCATCGACCATGGGGAGCTAGACTTCAATTATGGGGTGACTTTTACGAAGTTTCCAATGGGGATTGAGGATTGAGAAGAGTGGGTCCTACATGGATGGTCCATAACTCCGGTGCACGTTCGTTGGTAGCATGGGTACCTCCAGGAGAGCACATGGGAGCGGGAGGCTCAGATGCATGCTTTGTACCCCCACTTGTTCCCTTAGTTTGAGTTGTAGCTTATGGGGATGTAAAGCCCTGACGTGGGGAGAATTTAAAGACCCATCAATTCAATGGAAATTTTTTTCTTAAATACATGGGAATTTTACGAGTCCGCGAAAATTGACGGCGCATGATTCCAAGGCCCGGTGTGCCCGGAATAAATTTCTGATGTTTTGTTCGGGTACATTCAATAAATGTACGAGTGGTTTTTTATAACTTTTGAACTGGTGCTCAGAATTCAAATCTGAGGGAAACGTTGAACTCACAGCACCGGTATTCGCTTAAGGAGACTTTCACATCGACAGTAGTGGGTTGAGTTTAAAAGTTAGATTTTGGGTTTTCATGGAAAATAATAAAATAAAGTGTGCATTACTTTATTTTATTTGATCCTCCAAGTGAGTGTTGGGTGGTTAAAACCTCCTCTTGGAAGTTAGAGGTGAGGCCACCACACCTTAACCTCCCATGAGAGGTTATGGTGGTGGGGCCGACCCGAACCCAACCTCCCATGTGAGGATAAATGAGGTGGGGACCACCCAGGCTTTTAACCCCTTGAAACCCCCCATTAAAGTGGAGAAACCCTCAAGCTCCAATTAATATAGGGGAGCCTCTTCAACTCCCCTTTATTTATTTTGTGGCAACCCTTCACATTAATTACGTAGAGCCAATATAATTAATTTTATTATTCTTTTTTAATTTCTATGCCAACGAAATATTAGAATAATCAATCTAATATTATTTCACTTGGCATTTGAGTGGAGGTTGAGAAAGAGGAGAGATTCGGTTGATTAGAATTATCCCAATGAAGAACGAAGAACGTGTTCTTCCAACGAAGAACGCCAGCAAAGATCCTTCTTCGACATCTTCCCCAGACACCTACCGACATGAAGCATCTTCCAAAGACGACGCATCTTGAGTTTGGAAGCATGCAGCAGACGCGACGAATGAGTATTCTCTTTGTCTACTTTACCTGACTCCATCAATGATCGACGAATGACGAATCAAAGGTAGGGGTTTATTTTATGTTGATGCTTTCCTTGAATCTTCTTCTTCAGTTGGGAAGGATTCACTATGGGTGAGTTGTTTTTTATCTTTATTATGATCTTGATAAACCGCACGATACCACCCTAAACGTGGAGGGTGCAGGCCAAACCAACATGGCCTGACCCCCTCTGTCGTTCTTGTTTTTGATGACCTTCGACGAGGCGACGAGGCGATGGAATGACGAAGGGGGCGATGATAAAGGTTGCGCTACCCATGACCTCCACGAATTGTGCTACCCCCAAGGTGCTTCGATGCTCCCAGCCGAATACCGATGGCCAGTGTCGGCCTCGCCTTCCGGCCTCCGAGTGCGCCCCGCTGGCCTCCCCGAACCGGCCGCCTGGCTGTGCGCCACCCGGCCGTCAGCCCGCCTTGCTGCTCGTCATGCCATGCCCCACCTGGCCGCACCCCCACCTGCTACACCACACCTGGCCACACCCCACCTAGCCATGCCCCACCTAGCCGAGCCACTACTCAGCCGCCCTTCCAGCCTCCGCGCGAGCAACCTCGATCCGTCCACTAGTCGACATCTGCGCGCACCACGCACCTCTGGTGAACCGGTCCCCTTGCGGCCCTCTGACCAAGCTGGTGTCCCAGCCCCCTCGCGGCGCCATTCCCAAACCATCCCGGCTGCACCCCCTGGTCCAAACCGCACCGGCCTATGCCCTCGCCACATTCCAGGCCAAACTGGCCCCAAGCTCGGGCTGAACCACCCACGCGGTCTACTGGGCTGGGCCCAGCTGGTCGGGCCAAACCCAACTTGCCAAACCACCCAACGGGCCAGGCCGGACCCATCGGGTTAGTACGAGTCGACCCAAACTGGGTCGGCCCAGACTGGGTTGGGCTGAATCGGTCCGACCGGGTCGGACCAGACCGGGGCCCACTACAGACCCTTTACTTTCTTTGGTCATATCATTGGTACCGGACGTCTGTTTGACGATCTGTCAGCGGCGCTGGAAATCTTGGATTTTTTCCATCTCTCTGAGTATACCCCACTTGAGTTCATTGTTTAGTTGAGATACGGTCAGGTTGGATCGTACACGAATCCAACTGGGCCCTGGGATTAAAATTCTAATAACTCACAGACCGGGCGTCCGATTGACGTGTCGTCTATTGCGTTGAGACCCCTATGATGAGGCGGAACTCTGAGATACTTCTTTGTGGGACTTTGTGGCAGTTGAAATATCGACTCTTGTCTTGAGAAGTGGACCCTCTCGGAATCAAGCATGATTTGTAGAAACCCTATGGTTGGCTATTCACAGTCTACTGTTACTGGATCTTGTGTGGGTCTGACTGTTGTGACTTTTGTTCATATATCCTGTGTGGGTTTGACAGAATAGCTGGTCACAGATCCTGTGTGGGTCCAACAATGCCAACTACTATTCCTGGATCATGTATGGGTCTGATAGCTCCAACTACTGTTCCTGCATCCTGTGTGGGTCCGATAGTTCTGACTACTGATCCTGGATCCTGTGTGGGTCCGACAACTTAGATGCTTCAGTGGCTATATATGATCATCTCTATCTCTCTAAAAAAGTTTTATAAATGTGTGAGTTAAGTCATTACATCATGTTTTCCTCATGATTCAGTTGGATTACTTGATAACTTAGATATATGTATAGGAATATACCTAAGTGGGTTTATCTGTTGATTTCATACTTTGTATTTTATCCTTATTGGTTTTTGTGATACCTTGAGGGTCTTGGGGTCCCTACTAAGTATCTTTATACTCACCCCTGCATGGGCTATACCTGAACCTCGTTGTGTTGGATGCAGACGATAGACAGTGCTGACCGAGGATGAGTATACGAGGACTAGACGGTACATGGAGGTGGATCTCACGATGAGTCGGTACCCGGAGGAGACTGAAGAACATGGAGTGATGATGAGGCTATATATACCTACTCTTCAGGTAGGATCCTTGGTGGATGATCCAGGAGCTTCTTTTCACCTTTCAAATATTTTTTCCCTTTCAGTTGTACTTGTACTTTCAGTTGGGCTTGTATTTCTGACCTCTTGTCTTTTCATCATTCTCTTTTTATATAGTTTAACTTAGTGTTTTGTATCCATCTGTGTACTCTGTTGTGTGTGTTTCCAGTTAGAAAGGCAATTCCTTCCTAGTTTTAGGGATTTACACCTTTGGTGCTAGTCCCTAGCCCTTGACCTATGGAAGGCGGGCTTGGGGTAGTCACGACATGGGCCCTCGGGGATGAGTCGTGACAGTAGTAATGAAAAATGAATTATGTTATAACATGGAGATGGTAGTTCGTACATACACATGAGTAACATTACCATTTTTCAATGAATCTTTAGGAAAAGAAGTTAAGTATTATTTTACCCTTCCATAATCATTTTCATGTTTTAAAAATAAAATACCATCATTAAATCCATCCCCATAACCATCCATGAGAAGTGGTTTTTGAAAAATTAAGTGTATTGATATGTAGAGATGTTAGTCCATACGCATGCACGTGCGATGATGCCATTTTTATCGATTAGAAAGGTAGGAAGATGTATTATATATTATATACCCAGAATCATAATTATGTCATTAATATCATATATATATAAATTAAATCCATCATAATAACCATCCATTAAAGGAAGTGATGAGAAATTAAATACATCGGTATGTGAGGCGATAGTTCAAACGTACACACAAGTGATGTTTTTAATTCTCATTAGATGTAAAATAAATAAATAAATTAAAATATTATTTAATATAATATACCAATAAAGATAGTATTGTAACAATTCACATAATTTTACTTTTATAAATATCAAGATAGTTATGCAATCAAAATATTAACTTTTAACACATCACTAATACATTATATTTATCTAAAAAAATTCTATGAACACCATAACTTACCTAGAAAAATATTACTTTTAATTTTTTTTAAATCAATTACTTGATTTATATACTAATTTCACAAGCACTTTATTAGAACTGTATAAAAATTTAAGGTAATTATTTCGTCACTAAAAATAAAAAAAAAATATCATCTGAAAAAAAATTATTTATATTAAAAATAAACATTTATAATTATTCACAACTTTTTTATAATTGTGAAAACATATTAGAGATATTAAAATTAATAAAGTTTCGATTTGTAATTTTCCATCTCATAAAATAATTTAAAAGTCTTTATTAAAGATAAATGGAACTAAAATGAAATATTTTTTGATGTATGAAGGAGTTGGTATAATTACACTAATACAATGAAATATAAGATATTTTATGGATGATTTTGAAGCCTTATTCTCTAGTCTTAACATTTTTTATCCCATTTAACACTTTACTAAGGTGATTAATATTTTCATGGTTACTATTCATTGTGAGTAAAAATAAACTTGACTTATTTCCCAAATTTTTATATGCTGATCCTAAATATGGAATCCATTTTATCAAATTTAATCCCTTTAATGGGTATAAATTACAATTAAATTAAACTTGAAATTGTAAAGAAAATAGGTTTTCTAAACAAATATTTTTTAAGTATAAAAATGTGTTTATATCAGGATTAAGTGTATTATTGATTAAAATAACATTAACTAAATTATTTTTATTCAAAATAGACTAATGAAATTTTAAAATCAATTTAAAACAAAATGGGACTTTATAAATACTTGAATATAGATGATAGTTTTCTAAAAAATTGGTATTTTTTACTATTTACTAAAAAATAATCTTTTTAAAAAAATAAAAAAATCACCCTCAGATAATTTTGATATGATAATTTCAAAAATTATATCATTTTTATAAAATAAAATTTCTAAAATTGGTATAAATTAATTATAATATTTATTCACAAAAAATAAAAAAAATAGAAGAAAGCATCTTTTTAAAGCTTAAAATGACATTACAAAAAAATGATTTTTTATTTATAATAATTAATAAATACATTTTTATATATTAGTACATTTATTAATATATTTAATAATGTGGTTAATCTTATTCATAACTTCCGATTTAATATCAATGTTATAAAGATCATATTTAAATAATAATATTTTGTGGTCCATTTAAACTCAGTGTTGGGTGTCATATACATTTTTGAACATTGTGTAATTTAAAAATCACGGGGTATTAAATTAATCCTGGGGGATAGTAAGATTTATAATCATTACTTGATATTTGGGGATAGGATCAAATGGATATCACCCTAGGGATGAACTGGTGATATTAGGGATGGGCTATGATACTCGATGTGTGTGGTTTGTGAGATTTACTTGGGGAGAAGGGATGCCCCTAGGGTGTGATTTTCATGTGTTTCCTAGAAAAGTGAGGGAATGAATTGGAGTTTCTAGATAAGGAAATAATTCTTGGTAGGGTGATTGCACACATCTGAGTTTCCATATGATGATACTTGTGTTTTTTTACTGGGAGAGTCTTCCCCTATGTTTTTGTGACTTATATGTTCTTCTGAGTATAAAGAGTCTTCTCCCAAGCTTCTGAATGACTATAGAGTTTGGGCTACCATGGACTACCTTCTCACCATTTGAAAATGGGATCTCATCCATTCATAATCATAATCGAATGTCTCTATCCTAAATAGCATCTCGTCCTCCTTTATAGCACCCTCATCTGGTGCGACTGTTGACCCACGCAGTCGGACATCAACCTCAGACCTAGTTGTTTCTATTCTGTAGGTCTACTTTTAACTGATCCTTCATTGTCATTTCACATTGTAGAAACTAACATCATTTTCTTCTCATGAAAATCCCCATCACATCTCCTCTACAGACTCATTTTCTAATATGTTACTACTCCTGAAATTCTAGGTTGACATATCCAGTAATGCCCCCCACTCATGCTAGCACATCACTCAAGTAGACCATATGACACATGTTGGCCACATCACTCACACCAACCTCTATTGTAATATCACACTGATCACCTTCAGATCATCACACCTTTACCATTTTACATATCCTTTACTTTCCAAACCTAGGTTCAGTAGTCCCACATCACACATAATAGAGGAAGAGGGGGAAGAGAGGGGGGGATTAGTGAAGAGAGAATAGATAAAAGGATAGATAAATAAGATAGGTCACTTACTATTCACTATTCTACAAAAACAATCACTCTAACACTGAGAAAAAGGTTATAAATAAATAATGTATATCCCATTGAACCCATTATTCAGAGAATATAATCTAGTTTTTCGAAACCAACAATCTCAACATAGGTTACAAAAAACTAAAAAATAATTAACCTGATACATGCATGAATAATGGAAGAAAAAATTATTAAATTAAAGAAGTAATCCATAAATTATATAAAGTTTTAGAATAGAAAATCATTATGTAGGGTTTATATCACTCATTAAAAAGGATCATGATGCCTCCCAGGTCCATTAATGATCCTCTTTTATTATCATATTTATCAGATCTTCTAACTTCACCTAACAATATCCTTCATGTTAGAGTTGTTTCCCAAGAACCAAATACTATTGTACATTTATTACCTGTAGAATAATTATTTTTTAATATTATTAATAATATATCATAACATGTTCATTCTTATGCATGAAATCATATGTGATAAGGTCATAAGGCTACATGTCGCACTTAATTTTATAGATGTTTCCCAGTATGATGAGAACCTCTAAGTTCTATGAAATTATTTTAAATAAAGGTTCTATAGATGAATGATATTATCTGATAGGCCACAAATGATACATTCTATCAGGGGTAGAAAGGTAATAAGAAATTAAGACTTTATATCCTGAAATTATCCCTTAGTAATCTACAAGAGATAAGGTTATGAGAATAGGACCTTCTATAAGAATCCCACATATTTTATATTTCATTGGATATTCCCATATATAGATGTTTGTAAATATACATAGATATTAATATTATTATTAAAAGATATCATGATTCATATACTTTTATGTATTAATGATAACAACAAAAACAGAAACTCATGATAAGGTAAGATATGTTGGGTGTGTCACAGTTGACATGGAATTAATGAATAAGTGGACAAAAAATTTATCCCTTATTTTATTTAATAGAAGTAGATATCTAAGACCCATTGAGGAGAATGGAATATTCTAATAAATTTTATTTTCATGGTGGTGAAATTTCCAATCTCATTTATAAAAATTCAAAGAAAGAGATTCAAGCATAAATATTGAGAACACATACGATATAGCCTGATTGATACGAGATGTTGATATAAATGTATTATATTACATAGTTAGTGTTTTTATGTGGTTAATATCATTTTATAAATAAAATTATTTCTCTATAGATTCCTCGATGTGTTTTTATATTATAATCTTGGACTTTAGGCATGTTTGGCCTAATTCCAATAAGAATGGGTCCTAGTGGGTCTGTCACGAACCGGATCTGGTAGCCACCATTAATGGCACCAAACCCGGCCCGTGGCAAGGCCCGAAGGGCGTTCAATATCCCCACGGGCTGGCACAAGTGCCCGGGTATCAAACAAATCTGGTTTGGGAATGATTTACCCGAGTATGAAAGCATAAATCAAAAAAAACAATCAATTATTAGAATCTGAAATTTTCATGCTAAACAATTCTTAACAAAACCAGATCTGAATACATATGTTCAAAGACACTAAAAGTGGTCTAAAAACAAATAATGAAAAAATAAATACATCCCCATGGACTCCACACGACAAGGGGATCATCACCCGCAAGTCGTCCCTGCAACTCCGCCCCAACGATGGGGACTAACATCCCGAACCGCCATCACCCTTAGCATTCCCTTTACCTGAGTCAAGCATAAGCAGGTCTACTTACACCCAAGTGGTGTAATTAGGGTGTGATCCTAAGCCCAATAGGATACCACCAGATGATTCCAAAGAGCATGCAATACAATGTGAACAAAACAAGCAATTTTAATACACAAGGTGAAACAGTGTTAAAATTTAAAGAAATGCAACTTTCAAATGAAAACAATTTTCAATCTGAGAATTTCAGAATGTTATCACATTAAATAGACCTGTGAGCTACTGTAAAGTACTGCCAAAAACAACCCACAACAATGGTAAATACCACAAATCCAATGAGCATCAAAATTGGGAACACCCCTAAGCACTAGGTTGTCTCGGGCCCTATGTACCTCGTACCTCAGTGTAGAGTAACCATAGAAAAATCCGTTCTCGTGCACGATCCACTAGTAGGGAACATACCCATAACCTAGTGGTCCCCAATCATCATCCAAATTGTTTATTTAGAGTTTTTGTTATCCATATCCTAAGTAGAACAGGGACAAAACCCATCTGATCCACTAGTCGTACTAGTACAAATCCACCCCACCTAGGTACCCGGGCTTCCCCTTTTTGTGCTCAAACAATTTCAGAAAACAACACACATCCTTTTTCATATAAAATATCACTACTGGTCACAAACAAATTTTACAGTAGCTACACACATTTTATACCATTTAAAACACACAATAAAACAATTTTATTTCCAATAAAACAACCTCTCAAAACATCACATTGTTTTCAACCAAAGCTCTTTAAGATATCCACCTTTCACACTATGTTAACACTTGTAAGTTATTAAAACAAAATTTCAGTCCAACACCCTTTAATGAATCCATCAATTCAGTTATGGGGAATCCCAAAATGAACCAATAAATGATTTGAATGAAAACCCCCCAATTTCACCAAAAATTGGAACTTAAAATTCATTTGCATTATAAATGCAACTAAAACCAATTTTTAAAGAAACATTCAAGTGAAATAAACATTAAGGTACCATGAAAACAGCCAGATAATTCATAAAAATTGCACACACAATGGAATCATCTACCAAATTAACAAAAACCCTTGAATCTCCGTGCGAAAATCAAATCGCACCCCCGCCGCACCAAGAGAGAACTAGATAAAACCTAAAACCACACAAATTTGCCAAGAAAGCCCAAAGTTAAACCCTAGGTTCTAAATCCTAGTTTCAAGACATTAGTAAACTCAATTATAACCGAATAAATCCTAAGAACAATGAGTTAAACACAAAGTAATTTGAAAGAGGAAAGAAAAGGGCTCATTTACTTGAAGTATCTTGAAGTAATCACTCCAAAACTCTAGTATCTGAAATTTAAAAGATCCAAAATTTAGGGTAAGTTCTAAAAAGATGTATTATCTCATTTAGGAACTGTAATAGAGGAAAAAGATTGATAATTGAGAGAGTCATGAAAGAAATACTTTACCTCTTCAAATCTGGGAGATTTGAGGAACCCTAAGACGTTCGGCACCAAATCGTGATTATCCATAGCTCCAAAAAGGTGGGAGAGAGTTCAAACGCGCGGCTGGGTTAATTGGTCTTGGGTGAGACTTGGAATATCCAAAAAATCCCAAATATTGAATAAGTTATAACAAAATAAAATTTTATTTTTAAAACAGGAATTGGGCATTCAGGCAAGCCCAACCCCTTAGATAAAAATCCAAATAAACCCTAGTTATGGATTTCTAAAAGCTCCAAATTACCTTGGTGGTGTTAATAGGTTAGGGGATTTCAATTAGGAATTTAAATGGATGAAAAATGTTGAAAAATGAAAAAGTTATAAAAGATACAAAATTTATTTTTTTAATCTGGAATTGGGCTCACGGTTTGGCCCAATTCATGAATACTCATCTATTCCTCCCTAAAACCTAGGGAAACCCCCAAAACAAAGAAATGATGTAAATTAAATGAAAAATACTTTTAAAATATGTATTGTATGTGACAATTCTCCCCACCATGAGGACTTTCCACCCAGGAAAGTCAACATGAATCTCGGTTGGAAAACAAGAATGGGTACTCTTCCTCGACCCATGACTTTCGCTCCCATGTCTCATGTGTATCATTCCCATGGTGCCATAAAACCCGGACTAAAGTAATAGACTTTCCTCGAAGTATCTTCTTTTGGGAGTCTACTATTTTCACCGGCCTCTCAACGATAGACAAGTCAGGCTCTATCTCCAGTTCTTCCCAACTCAACACATGGGATGGATCCTGATTGTATTTCTTCAACTGAGAGACGTGGAAGACATCATGGATAGACGTCAACTGAGAAGGTAAGGCCAACCTGTATGCCACCTTTCCAATACGCTCAGTGATCTCAAAGGTTCTGACATATCGTGGCATCAGCTTACCTTGCTTCCCCAATCGACGATGGCCCAGACGAGGGGCCACTTTTAAGAATACCCTGTCACCCATAGAAAACTCTAGGTCTCGATGCATCCAGTCAGCATAAGATTTATGACGACTCTATGCTGTCAATGAGCGCTGCCTGGTCAACTTGACCTTCTCATAAGTCTCCTGCACAAGGCTTGGCCCCAACAGTGAAGTCTCTCCTACCTCAGCCCAACATAGGGGGGACCGACAAGGCCGACCATAGAGCGCCTCAAAAGGGGGCCATTCGAATCATGGATTGGTAACTATTATTATAAGAAAACTCTACCAATCCCAAATGGTTATCCCAAGAACCTCCAAAGTCCAGGACACATGAACGAAGCATGTCATCCAACATCTAATTCGCCCGCTCTGTCTGACCATCCGTCTGTGGGTGGTATGTCGTGATCATCTTAATCTGAGACTCCAAGGCCTTATGAAGGCCTTCCCAAAATCGAGAAGTGAAGCGGGGGTCTCTATCTGAGACAACAGCTGATGGTACACCATGGAGTCTCACCACTTCTTGATGATACAAATGGCCCAACTCATCTACATTAGTTGTATCTTTTATCGGAATGAAGTGGGCTGATTTGGTCAGACGATCAATCACCACCCAAATAGCATTCTTACCTCGAGGTGTATGAGGTAAGCCAATAATGAAGTCCATGGCTACCTCTTCCCACTTCTAGGTAGGAATGGGTAGTGTTTGGAGCAAACCGGATGGCCTTTGGTGCTCTGCTTTCACCTACTGACATGTGTAGCATCTTGAAACAAAGTCTGCTATATCCCATCTCATACCAGGCCACCAAAACTACCGACGAACATCATAATACATCTTAGTGGAACCCGAATGGACAGCCCACTGAGACTGGTGGCTATCTTGCATCACCACCTTCTGCAAAGATAATGGCACTACTGAACGACCCTTGAAGCACAAGATGCCCTCGGGAGATGACGACCAATCAGAGGATGTCTCCCCACCATGAAGGAACTGCTTAGAATGCTGAAAAAGATCATCACAGGGATGTTCCGGCCGAATAAACTCCAATAGAGAAGGAGTCAACTGGACGCTTTCCAAGAATTCCCCTCCATTTTATTCCCTAGTCTCCACATGCATCTGAGAAAAGAGACCCATCAATGTACACTCATCACTAGACTTCCTCAAAGCCTGCACTGTAACTCTTCTGCTCAAAGCGTCGGCCACTACATTACCCTTTCCTGGGGTATAGACAATGTCAAAGTCAAACCCTTGCAAGTACTCGATCCAGCGATGTTGCCTCAAGTTGAGGTCCTTCTACGAGAAGATATAAGCCAAGATTTTGTGATCAGAGTATACCAAAAACTTCTCCCCAAAGAGGTAGTGACACCAAGTCTTCAAAGCATGCATCACCGCTTCCAACTCCAAGTCATGGGTTGGGTAGTTATTTTCATGTGGTCGAAGTTGGCGAGAGCCATACGTGACCACATGATCATCTTGTATAAGCACGCACCCAAGACCCATACCTGAAGCATCACAATAGACCACATATCCCTTTCCAGCCTCTGGGAAAATCAGTACGGGGGCGTTAGTTAGCCGCCTCTTCAGCTCCTTGAACGTTGCCTGACATTCTGGACCCCATACAAACTTCACCCCTTTCCGGGTGAGGGAAGTCATCGGTGAAGCAAGCCGAGAGAAATCCCGAACGAATCGCTTGTAATAACCAGCCAAGCCAAGAAAACTCCTGATCTCGAACACATTCTTCGGTTTCTCCCACGACATGACTGCACTAATTTTCTCAGGGTCCACTGAAACTCCATGCTCTGAGATCACATGCCCCAGAAATCTCACCTCTCTGATCCAGAAAGTGCTCTTTGACAACTTTGCATAGAGGCGGTGATCTCGTAATGTACCCAAAACGATCCTCAAGTGATGTTTGTGTTCCTCCTCAGAGAAAGAGTATACCAAAATGTCATCCACGAACACCACAACAAAGGAATCGAGATACTGATGGAACACCCTATTCATAAGTGCCATAAATACCGCTGGAGCATTGGTCAATCCGAAGGGAATGACCAAATACCCAAAGTGGTCATACCTGCTTCGTAAGGTTTTCTTAGGGATATCTGACTCCTTCACCCTGAGTTGATGATACCATGAACGCAGGTCTATCTTTTAGAACCACTTTTCCCCCTTCAACTGATCAAACAAATCATCTATTCTGGGCAAAGGGTGCTTGTTTTTAATTGTTACCTTATGCAGCTTCCGGTAGTCAATGCACAACCGGAGGGATCCATTAGCCTTTTTTGCAAACAAAACAGGAGCGGCCCAAGGAGAGACGCTCGGGCGAATGAATCCTTTGGATTCTAAGTCATCCAGTAGTATCTTTAATTCCATCAACTCGGTGGGGGCCATGCAATAAGGGGGAAGAGATATCGGTTGTGTTCCCGGCGCCAGATCAATCGAAAACTGCACATCCCACTCCAGGGGAAAACCAAAAAATCATAAGGGAATACCTCGGGAAACTCATTCACTACACGAGGTAGTGCACGTTCAAGGGAAAGACCATCCTCTAGCACAATCGAAGATAACTGGAAGATAACACTTCCCAACTTTGGGAGTGGAGGCCCTGCGCGACTTGATCGTGGATCCTATTCTCCATTAAAAACCTGACGACTCCCATCCAGTGTCGTGAAACTCACACGCCGTCTGTAGCAATCGATGTGTGCCTCGAAGTGTACTAGCCAATCCATCCCGAGTATGACATCAAAAAGTTCCATATCTAAGACCAAGAGGTCCCACTCCATCTCAACCCCTGACACAGAAAGTGCACACGAGGGCCACCTGAGGCCCTTCTCCTTCTTTTTTCCCAATGGTGTCACCAACTCCATCGCAAAAGACATCAAATGAGTTGGCAGATTCAGAAAGTCCACAAAATGTCCAGAAATGAATGAAATAGAGGCACCAGTATCAAAAAGAGAAGTAGCTATAGAAGATGCGATCAGTACGGTACCTTGAACTGTCGACGGTCCCGCCTCTAATCCTGCTTGTGACTGATCCACTGCATGGAGATGTCCAGTATCTGCCTGAGGACGACCTCTAGTCTGTGGTTGTGCCCTAAACTGGCTCTTCCCAAAAGATGATCCAGCCCTACCACCACAACCACCAAATCGAGATCCCCCAGTCCTCGATGTCTCGGACTGTGCTGGCACTCCTCTTGAAGCCACTGACCCTACCCCACTTGGGAGTGGACGTGCCACACCGCAGAAGCGCTGAAAATGCCCTATACCTCCACATTGGTAACAAGGCTTCAGAGGAAGAGGACATGCTAGTCGGATATGCCTAGGCCTCCCACATTGGTGGCACATGACCGATCTCGCATCAGAAGTCGCAGAAGAAAACTGCCTGGAAGAGTGGCCTGAACTGCCCCCTCCTTTCTTCACATGATCCTCCTGCTTCCTTTTCTTCTCTAAGGAGCTACCACTGCCCACTGCTGATACTGAACCATAGAAACCAGTCCTGCCTTTCCTATCAATCACCACCATGCACGCTCGATAAACAACCTCAGCATAGGTCCTCAGCTTAAACAAGAACACCGGGGAGTATATCTCTGGTCGCAAGCCTTTCTCAAACCTCTGGGCATTCGCTTGCTCATTAGAGATAATTTCTAGAGCATACCGAACCAACTCAGTGAAAAGGTTGGCATACTCCATCACAGATAGATTCCCCTGAACAAGTTCCATGAACTCTCTAGACCTGTCATAAGCCAACACCTCAGGGCAATACTGTTCATTGAAGACAGCCTTGAAATATCCCCAGTGCGTTTGCTCATTCTTCCCAGACTGAAGCACTGACTTCCACCATTTACAGCTAGGACCCTCCAACAGAAATGAGGCACACTTCACCCTGAGCTCCTCGGGTGTTTCCAGGAACTCAAACATACGCTTGATCTTCTCAAGCCATTCTTATGCTTCCTGGGGTTCTGTGCTACCTCGGAAGGTAGGAGGCTTGTTTTTCAGAAACTCTTGTGCTTTATCTTTTCTAGGACCTATCTCCTCTGCCCTAACAGAAATATGATCATGATCTGGTCCCTGTCCCAAAGCTTGGATAGCCCAAACAACAGCCTCCACGAGCCTCTGATCAATCGGTGTGGGAGAACTCTCTCCAGCTTCCTCCTGTGGGTGCGTGGGAGCTTTCCGGGGAGGCATGTTGCTACAAAATGCAACAGTCACAAAACAATAGTCAATACCAAAATTCTGAAAATTGCAATCAAATACATCAAATATAAATAAACTAAACACATTCTTATAATAAAATAAACAACTACTCCACATCTTCCTGATGTCCACATGTGGTCTGCAGCCCACACGTCTCACCTAGAAGTGAAGTCAATCAGTAAATTCCAACATCATCTGGTGACTTAAGGTCTGCCATGAGAGTTGCAGGCCAGGCACTCTACTCACAACCAATACCCCGAGCCCCGACAGTCCTAGCT
Source organism: Viscum album (assembly GCA_963277665.1). Taxonomy (NCBI): domain Eukaryota; kingdom Viridiplantae; phylum Streptophyta; class Magnoliopsida; order Santalales; family Viscaceae; genus Viscum; species Viscum album. The sequence goes on from OY728126.1 coordinate 1,192,189,112, forward strand.
CCTGTCTGTCCCGACTCATCCCCAAAATAACAATATAACCCAAAAACATTAACCTCCTCTAATACCATTTTGTCACGAACCGGATCTGGTCTCCACCATTAATGGCACTAAACCCGGCCCGTGGCAAGGCTCGAAGGGCGTTCCCTATCCCCATGGGCTGGCACAAGTGCCCGGGTATCAAACAAATCTGGTTTGGGAACGATTTACCCGAGTATGAAAGCATAAATCAAAAAAAACAATCAATTATTTGAATCTGAAATTTTCATGCTAAACAATTCTTAACAAAACCAGATCTGAATACATATGTTCAAAGACACTAAAAGTGGTCTAAAAACAAATAATAACAACATAAATACATCCCCATGGACTCCACACGACAAGGGGATCATCACCCGCAACTCCGCCCCAACGATGGGGACTAACATCCCGAACCGCCATCACCCTTAGCCTTCCCTTTACCTGAGTCAAGCATAAGCAGGTATACTTACACCCAAGGGGTGTAATTAGGGTGTGAGACTAATCCCAATAGGATACCACTAGATGATTCCAAAGATCATGCAATACAATGTGAACAAAACAAGCAATTTTAATACACAAGGTGAAACAGTGTTAAAATTTAAAGAAATGCAACTTTCAAATGAAAACAGTTTTCAATCCGAGAATTTCAGAATGTTAAAACATTAAATAGACATGTGAGATACTGTAAATTACTTCCAAAAACAACCCACAACAAGGGTAAATACCACAAATCCAATGAGCATCAAAATCGAGAACACCCCTAAGCACTTGGTTGTCTCGGGCCCTATGTACCTCGTACCTCGGTGTAGAGTAACCATAGAAAAATCCGTTCTCGTGCACGAGCCACTAGTAGGGAACATACCCATAACCTAGTGGTCCCCAATAATCATCCAAATAGTTTAGTTAGAGTTTTTTTTATCCATATGCTAAGTGGAACAGGGACAAAACCCATCTGATCCACTAGCTGTACTAGTACAAATCCGCCCCACCTAGGTACTCGGGCTTCCCCTTTTTGTGCTCAAACAATTTCAGAAAACAACACACATCATTTTTTATATAAAATATCACTACTGGTCACAAAAAAAATTGTATAGTAACTACACACATTTTATACCATTTAAAACACACAATAAAACAAATTTATTTTCAATAAAACAACCTCTCAAAACATCACATTGTTTTGCACCCAAAGATCTTTAAGATATCCACCTTTCACACTATGTTAACAATTGTAAGTTATTAAAACAAAATTTCTGTTCAACACCCTTTAATGAAACCAACAATTTAGTTATGGGGCATCCCAAAATGAACCAATAAAAGATTTGAATGAAAAACCCCCAATTTCACCAAAAATTGGAACTTAAAATTCATTTGCATTATAAATGCACCTAAAAACAATTTTTACAGAAACATTAAACTGAAATAAACATTAAGGTACCATGAAAACAGCAAGATAATTCACAAAAATTGCACACACAATGGAATAACCTACCAAATTAACAAAAACCCTTGAATCTCCGTGCGAAAATCAAATCGCACCCCCGCCGCACCAAGAGAGAACTAGATCAAACCTAAAACCACACAAATTGGACAATAAAGCCCAAAGTTAAACCCTAGGTTCGAAATCCTAGTTTATGGACATTAGTAAACTCAATTATAACCGAAGAAACCCTAATAACAATGAGTTAAACCCAAAGTAATTTGAAGGAGGAAAGAAAAGGGCTCATTTACTTGAAGTATCTTGAAGTAATCACTCCAAAACTCTATTATCTGAAAGTTAAAAGATCCAAAATTTAGGTTACATTCGAACAAGATGTATTATCTCATTTAGGAACTGGAATGGAGGAAAAATATTGATAATTGTGAGAGTTATGAAATAAATACATTACCTCTTCAAATCTGGGTGATTTGAGGAACCCTAAGATATTCGTCACCAAATCGCGATTATCCAGAGCTCCAAAGAGATGGGAGAGAGTTCAGACGCGCGTCTGGGTTAATTGGGCTTGGGGGAGACTTGGAATCACTGAGAAATCCCAAATATTGAATAATTTATAACAAAATAAAATTTTATTTTTAAAATAGTAATTGGGCTTTCGGGCAGGCCCAACCCCTTTGATAAAAACCCAAATAAACCCTGGTTATGGATTTTTAAAAGCTCCAAATTACCTTGGTGGTGTTAATAGGTTAGGGGAGGTCAATTAGAAATTTCAATGAATGAAAAATGTTGAAAAATGAAAAAGTTATAAAAGATACAAAATTAATTTTTTTTAATCTGGAATTGGGCTCATGGTTTGGCCCAATTCATGAATACTCATCTATTCCTCCCTAAAACCTAGGGAAACCCGCAAAACAAAGAAAGGATGTAAATTAAATTAAAAATAACTTTAAAATATGTCTTCTATGTTACAGGGTCACACACTATGTATATCCAAAACCTTACTTAAATTATATAAGAATTTAATATTAAAATTAATATTATTCTCAAGGTTCTAAGGAATAATTATTATTTTTGTTTGGTTGATCGCAAATATTCATTTACCAATTATTTGGGACAATAAATATATGAGTTAAATATTTAACAAATATATATTATCTATTTTACTGAATATAATATTTATTTATTTATCGATGAATATTTAAGTGATATTTATTTATTTAAATAAATATCATTATTCAACATTGGTAAATACAATGTAAGTTTGAACCGAGTTAAGGGTCATTGGAAATGATATATTAAATATCATTTAAATATTTATTTATTTATTTAGGAAATGATATTTATTTTATCCATGTGTTTAGTGCATGTTAAAAATTAATAATTTATTATTATTATTATTAAAAATGGGTTTCACTATAAATTAAGATAATAATAAAGGGCCTATGTGAAATTATTTACTCTTTAACCTTGCCCTATAAATAACTGATTATATCATTCCATAGGGTTAGATATTATTGTGCACAACACATCCCTCTAAAGAATTATCTAAACCCAAGAGATAAAATTATCTTGAACTCTCTCTAAAATAGAGATCAAGATTCCTCCTACCCTATCCAATCATAAAGAGAACTAGAAGAACTCTTCCAGCATCAATGGAATAATTTTTTCAATAAATATTGAATTATGTAAGCATTGATTTCATCATCACTAGAACATGAGGATTTATATGTAAAATCTATGAGTTTTATGGATAATGTATTTATCAACACTAGTGTAATTAAATAATTGAATTGTTTGACACAATAATGGTACCACAACAAGTGGTCAAGTGAATCATCAATAAAGGCAAAATTGCAAGACAATGTTATTTTTTATCCAATAAATTAATTATAAATTATATGTGATGGTCCTTTATTCATGGTTTCCGTGGTTATTATTCATTTATTTTATTAATTTATTATAAATATGTAGATGAAACCCCATTATTGGGAATTGGTCCATCCACTTCCACTACAACCGATAACTTTCAATTGGTACCAGAGTGGTCACAAGTTAATTTATAATTATTTATTAATTGTTGATCAATTTACACATTTTTTTGTTTTCATTTATTTTTTATTCATTATTTATTCTAGAAATAAAAAATTACATTATATTTTAGGTTTATATTATTTTAAATAGTTTATGAATAAATGAATAATGATCAGAGATACCATTTGGAGGTGGAAGAGATTTTGGACAGAAGACATATTTATATGATGTGTAAATGAAAATAAAACACCTTGTATTGAGGTTCAATATACCAGGATGAATCGCATAGTACAAAACACTCCAAATATAAAATAACATGTGGTGTGTATTTACACACTACATGTTGACTAGAAAGATGGAAAGTAGTTTTAGGGGTTATAAGAAGTGTATCTGGTGTACACTTTTTGTAACCGTAAATGATTTCTCGACGATTTTTTGCAGAAGTTATGTGTTAAAAGTATATGGAATTTATTTATTACATGCATCATAGCGACTCAATTCCAAGTAACATGGACTAAACATAATTACATAGTGTGTAGCTGGCATACATGCCATGTAATTTATTTTACACCATGAGGAATACACGCAGAGTCCCTAGGATTGTGGTGTGGTATTGGTTGAAGAGTATTACACTCTAGGTAATTGGTGTACATTTCATTTAATCTATGTCAAGTCATTCTAGGAACATGGATTTCCAACTATGTCCTATGAATTAAAATTCATAAATAATATATTAATTTAATCATTTTAATATACCACATGGCATATAACTGGTGTAAATGTTGTGTGACACATATTCCAATAAGTAATGATAAAATTGATTATTCTCTATGTTATATGTTGTCACATAACATGTATTCTAGTGGTACATGTCATGTAAGTGAAGAAAAATGGTGTATACCATGTTAACTCTAGTACATTCCATGACATTGACCCAAAGGGTGCACGTTGTGTTCCTTATCGGTACATTCCATGTACTTATTTCATTTTAATTAAAATTTATTTACATAATTTATTTGAAATTATATATGGGTATTTCTAGGATTTTTCATATGGAAAATTAAGATAAATAAATCAATTAATTAATTAAAAAATTAATCTATTTATTTAATTTATCTTAATTAAGAAGGACTTGAAAGGAAAACTATCTAGTTTACAAATATGTATTAGTTTCATGTGTGTATGATAATGAGATTTACCAACCTATGTATGTGTTGGATATATTATATTTTAACTATTATTATAAGTGTATTATAATAATTATTATTATTAAATTCAAACAATGGCCTACTTTTCATCCTATTCTATTATTATGTAAGGTCTTGTGTGCCTATAATTTCTTTTATGTAAACCCCACCATAACCATTCCATTGGTTCCTCCCACCTGTACATGAGTAAAAGAATATGAAAATCATGGATCTCCCATGTGAGTAGAGAGGGTTCAATTTTATATTTGAGGTGAAACGAACCCAAGAGATACATTGGATGATTAGTGGAATGCATAAACATGAACTTATATTAGTTCTAGGAGTTTATCCCATATAGTCAAGGGATAGTTTATTATATTCTTGATAAAAGAACCATTAGAAATATCATAATCATACTAGTTTATTAATTTTATTTTTGTTAATTTTCATGGTTAATTATTTATGTATGATTCATTGTTGTGGAATAGATTAAATGAGTTAACAATAATAAAATATGGAAATAAAATAAATTGTATTATGCATAAATATTTTATCCATACATAGTTAATCACTTAAGGAAAATCCACTTAATATTAATAATAATGTAATAAGATAAAATTATAAATTTATGCATAAATATTATAAAATTCATTAATTAAAATATTAAGTTAATAATTACTTTCATTACTTATGTTAAGATACAACCATAGTTCAAAGTGTTTGATTATCATTCATTGAGTTGATTTCAATAATTAGGGAGTTTTAGATTAATTTTTGGGTCGACATAACCGAGTTCACATTAAGGTTTGATCTACTATGCAACATATGACATAACCAGTAGGAAATTGTTGAGGAAATATAGGTCTATAATTTTATAATTGGGAGGTCCAAATAATGGATCAAGAAGCTATTAATTAATACAGTTAAAAAAGACCTTCCTACTTAAATACCTTTTAATAGCTTGAGAGACCCTCATCCACATTATGAGAAGGGATATTTGGATCATTTCCCCTAAAATATACACATGAAAATATATCATGAAACCAATTGTGAGGGATATTAAATTTTTGAAAAAATAGTGGGAAACTAATAAAAAAATTATTACATCATATATTTTTTTAATCAAGATAATGTACTAAAATATTATTTTATTTTATTATAGAAAATGTAAATCTATATGACTTCAAAATTATTACTTTGAAATATATTAGATAAGAATAACCTTTAAATCGTCATGATCTTCTATTAATAATACAGGTGCTTACAAATTATATTATTCCAATAACAAAAGTCATACATAATGGGGTTCCTTGTTACTAAGGCACCAGTAAAGGAGGATAGTGAGGAAGATCTCTCTCTCTCTATTTATATGAATCCCTCAGATGATGTTCTTGATTTCAATGTCAAACATTATCATCCATTTCTAGTGAGCTTAATGATAAACATAATGAAATGAATTCATATAGTATAATGTCTCACTTACATGATTGTTATCAAGAGAAGGTGATACAAGAGAGATATTATATCTCCAAGGAACTATTCACATGCACGATTGGAGATTTGGCACCAAGTGGGCCTCTTGTAATCAATATGATTCGATATATGTAGTGATTTCACATTTTATTCTTTAATATTCATGATGAGTTTCGCAAATATCTCATTTTATCTTCACTACCCCAGATCTTCTCAAGTTTCATTAGGAATTATAATTTGATCAATAGTTAGAAGTCTCTATCAGAACTCCTTACTTTGATTCACAAATAGATAAGGACATGAGGCATAAAAAACTTGTTTTCTTAATGAGGAATAAAATTAAGAACAAGTAAAAGGTTCCCTACAGTCACTCTGATTATAAAAATTTGGAACACCACCCTTCCATGAAGTGGATAATCTAATAGAAATCAAAATAATGAAATGCAATTTGGTTTTCATGTTGCAAGTAGGTCCACTAGAATAGGAATTTCTTCTAATTATAGAATCATTGGTAAGAATTGGGTGAATTTGTTATCTAGTGAAATATTTTCATATTATCCAATTGTTTATTGGATATATCATTTTATACTCAAATTTATATTTAAATTAAATAACTAAGTATATTTAAAAATATTTCAAGAGAGAAGGTGGATCTTCAAGCTGCCAATATTTCCAAACTAGTTGTCTTAGCTATAGGATACTACCACCTCATGTTGCCAATGAGGATGATCTTGGTTTTAATAAATTTTTCTTATGATCCTAGTGTTACTAAAAATTATAATTTATTTATCCAACCTAGTTATGGATATTTCTATTTTAATTTTTTGGAAATAAAAGTTTTTAATTTTATAATGATGCCATTTTTTAGGATATGTAACTTTAAAATAAAGGTATTTATATATTAGATTATGAAAATAAAGTGTTGGAAATTAATAAAGAATAAATTTTTCATAAAAAATATCTCATTTAGTTATGGAATCACTGACTTGGCCAGGTAAATAATAATTGGTTGATGAGTCTCTATCATGATAGTTATTTAGATTCTTTTAATCTAAATCCACTAGATATATGTCTCACTTGTTTACATAGAAAAATTACCAAACCACTTTTTTAGAAAGGGTAAAATTGATATATGTATTATATAATTTGTAAACACTAATATGTGTGGTACTTTTATAGTATAATCTAGAAATTTTTATTCTTACATAGTTACTTTTACCAATGATTTGAGTAGACATGGAATTGTTTACTTAATGTGGTTTAAGTCTCAATCCTTTGAGAAATTTAAGGATTTCAAAAATTAATTAGATAATTAACTTGGTAGTAAGATAAATAATCTTTGATCTAATTAATTTATTGAGTATACTAACCAATATTTCATTGAATATTTATGGTTGTTTGGAATTTTATCTCAACTCACTCCTCCATAGAGACCAAATTTGAATGGTGTTAGTGAAAGGAGTAAATGAACCTTACTTTCCATGGTAAGGTTTATTATGCTCCATGAAGAGCTTTAATTATCCTTATGAGGATATGAATTATAAGTTTTATCACATATACTAAACCAAGTTCCAAATAATGTAGAAAATAGAATAACAAGTGAATTAATTTATGGAAAAAAATATATGTTGTCGTATACCCATGTTTGGGGTTGTGGGTTTTTTTAAGTCTCCTAATAGAAACAAAACTTGTACCCTATGGTATTAAGTGTTTATTTATAGGATAACCTAAGGAAAATTGATGATATTATCTATACAACACCTTATAAAAGAAATTTATTGTGGATAAAAATGACATATTTCTTATAAGGCTGAACATCTATAAATAATATCAAGGGAGAAAGATTTAATTTGATGTAGTTTACGTTCAAGATACAGAATATTCGGAATAGGAAAAATTTCCACCAATCCGTATGCATGAATTTTTTACATATACATTAGTACTATGTAGAAGCACTATAGAGGTTCGATATCCAAAGAAATATGGTTTTATTGTTACTTAGGATGGGGGTTCATTATTGGTTGATAATAATGATAATATTTCCAAAAAGGAGGAAGTAAATAGCTCAGAATCTATAATAAGGATAGAATCCATGAATTTTGAGGTGTATTTAATGTATCCTAACTAAGACTAGGTTCTATTTGATCTTCCATTTGATATAAATCATATTCAGTTAAAATGGGTATTTAAGAGAAAACAATACATTCAAGGTAAAGTTGATACCTATAAATCATGGTTATTGTTTGAAGGGTTTAAACAACATCAAGGAATATACTATGAAAAAACAGTTTATCCAGTTTCTATGCTTAAATCACTTATAATTATAATTTCTATAGAAACATTCTATGATTATAAGATTTGGTATATGGATTTCAAGAAATCTTCCCTTAATAAGAAAATTTTGGAAGATATCTATACAAAACAACCAAAAGGGTTTTTTAATCCAATGGGTGCCAAAAGTTATGAAATTTATAGATATATATTTATGGGTTGAAGTGAGAATATAGTTCAAGGTATATTTGGTTTGATATATTCATAAAATAATTTAGTTTCATGAAGAATGAATGTGACCCTTATGTTTGAAATCAATTTAGTGGGAGTGTTTTTGTTTTCATAGTAGTACATGTTGATGAAATATTACTTACTAGAAATGAGATACCATTATTATAATCAGTTAAAGACTAGTTGAAAAAGTGTCTCTCCATGGAGGACTTGGGTGAAGAATTTTATATCTTTAGAACTAAGATCATTCATGATATATCAAATAGGTTTTTTATACTAAGTAAATGTATATATATTTACTAGATACTAAAGAGATTTGTTATGGAATAATCCAAGAGGGTATTGATTCTAGTGTCACGTGGTATACATCTCTCTAAGAAAATGTATCCTCAGACACAACAAGAGAGAAAGAAGATGAGTTGGATGCATTTTTATTTTATAATTGGTTCAATCATGTATGTTATATTATATACTAGGCTTGATGTTTCCTATGCCTTGATAATGGTAGGTAGATACCAAGAACATCAAATTAAACAACATTAGACTATTTTTAAGTTTATCCTTAAGTATCTGAGGTGTAATAAGGATATATTCCTAGTGTATGGAAGAGAGGAGTAAAAATTCATCACAAGATATACTAATGAAATATTATAGATAAATTAGTATGATATATTATAGATAAATTGGAATGATCTAAAGTCACATTCAGGATGTTTTTTCTATGTAAATGGAGGATCTATGAGCTGTAATAGATCAAAGAAGATTGACATCACTGATTCTATAGTAGAATCTGAGTATATTGTATATTTTGATTCAACTAAAGAATTAATTTGTATATGAAACATAATACAGGATATTTATATAGTTCCAAGTAATAAACATCATATCACAATGTATTTTGATAATACTATAGTGGTGGATCTCACAAAGGATCTATGTTTAAATCAATGGATGAACCATATACTTTATAATTATTGCCTCCTAATTTATCTTTCTCAATGGGGTGAGGTTATGGTGAGAAAAGATTCTATGGAGGATAACATGGTGAAACCCTTGACTAAACCTCGATCCCAATAGAATAATGAACATCGTGTGATAGGTAGAGGATTGAGAGTTATTGGCAGTTGTTTCCAGTGAATGTGGAAGTCTATTATAGTTGGTGCCCTAGAACCAACTATTAATGTACATTGATTACCTGTAAATTTATGGTTTTTAATATTATTAAATTTATTATCACATCATGATCATTATATTTCATGAAATTATATGTGATAATATTTTAAGGGAACTTGTCCCATATAAAGGTCGTGGTAGTTCACCTCTATGGTGACAACCTCTAATTCCTATGATTGTATTATTATTTTTATCATCTATGCTCAGATGATTTATAATGATAGGACATAGATGATATAGGTTATTTGGGGTAGGAGGCTCATAATACATTGAGACTTTATCCCATAATGTTTTCCCTTAGTAATCTGCATGAGATGAGGTTATGAGAATATGAACCACCATAGGAATAATGAATTTTTTATGTATCATTAGATATTCATATCTACAAACATGTATAATGATCCTTATACTTTAATATTATTATTATTATTATTATTATTATATCATGAGTCACAAACATTGATATATTGGAAAAAAATTAGATGAGATATTCTCCTAGCGAGGAAAGATAAGTTGGGTGCATCATGATTGATAAGGAATTAGTAAATAAGTTGAGAAAGGATTTTCACCTTCTATTATTTAATGGATTATGATATATTAGGTCCTTTTATAGGAAATTAATATCCTAATTATTTCAATTTACATGGTGTCTTTATCGATAAGTTCATTTCTATAAAGTCAAAGAAATATATTCAAGCATAAAGGTTTACGACACATGCGATGCTACCTTCTTGATAAGAGATATTGAGATAAAAGTATTATAAAACAAGTTAGAATTTTTATATTGTTATTGTAGAAATATACTTATTTCTCTTTGGATGCCTAAATGTGTTACTAGATGATAATATAAGAATTTAGGCATGTTCAAGCTAATTCCATTGATAAAGGGGTCTAGAGTGTCACACACTAGTTTTATCTAGAACCTAAATTAAATTATATATGATTTTAATATTAAAATAAATAAAATTCCTTAGTTTTAAGGAATAATAATTATTTGGGTTTGTTCGATCATAAATATTTAGTCACCGGATATTCTAGGGAATAAATATGTTACTTGAATATTAAATAAACATTTATTCTCTATTTTAGTGAATATAATATTTATTTATTTATCAGTGAAAATGTCCTGATATTTATTTATTTAAATAAATATTCATTATTCAAGATTTGATAAATATAGAAGTGGAAAGTTGAACTGATTTAAGGGTCTAGTAGGAATAATATATTAAATATCATTTAAATAAATATAAATATATTTATTTAATAAATTATTTTTATTTTATTCATGAATTTATCACATTTTAAGAAAATAATAATATGATTATTATTATACAAGGGGTTTTCTATAGATCAATAAAATAATAATGTGATTATGTGCACTTATTTAATCTCTAACATGACTCTATAAATACTTGATTATATCATTTCCTATAGTTATATTTTTTTTATACAACACATCCCTCTAGATAATTCTCTTATCCCAAGAGATAAAATTCTCTAGAACACTCTCAAGAATGGAGAGTAATAGCCCTCCTCATATCTCTTCAGTCCATAAGAGAACCAGGTGAATTATTTCACCTTAAAGGAAATCATATTGTGATCAACAGCAAATAACACAATCATTAAGATCCTTTATGCTAGAATATATATATTTATACTATGTTATTTTGTTGTTTTTAGAGCATATATAAATCAATGATAGAGGGATTATACTCTTGAATCATTCTATGTAATGGCAGTATAGAAAAAATTGGCCAGTCAAATTATCAATAAAAAATAATTCCAAGACCATGTAATTCACTATCATATGAATTATATGTGATTATGTCGTTTTCAAAGATTTTGGAGCTATTTTTCTAATTTTTTGTTTATTCTAAATAAATTAACAAAAATAATTTTGGGGAATGTGCCTAACTACTACCACTATGCTCTAAAACCCTCTCTCCCCTTCCTCTCCCCCTCTCTCCCATGCTATGTTTTTTGTATCTCACCATTGCGATATGGGTTAAAAATGATTTTAAAGGGAATATCTAGGGTTTTATAGATTAAATTACTATTTGATTAAATAATAAATTAATATATTTAATTCATTTATTTTAACTAATCAATACAATAAGATACATCCCACCCTTGGGGACCTTAGTGAAATAAAAAATTATACCACCCCTAGGGTTAAACCCTGTCTTGTATAAAACAGTGGTATCTGATTTCTAATCCATAACTATTCATATAAGTAAAATAAAAAATTAATGAGAATGTATATGAGGGATAAAAATAATAGTTTAATACTTAATAAATTCTTTGAGGCACTTTCACACCTAAAATTTCATTCTGGATCAGCTTGAGGGTAAACACCACACCTAAGAAAAATGGGACCCATTGAATTTTGTTTGATGTTTTCAATGATTTTATATTAACCTCTTTACTCTTGACGGGTCTTGAGACTTCAAAACTCAAAATATAGCTAAGTTCCAACTATAAAAATCCTGGGTCATTACATCTGACCCACCTTAATACCTTTTCATCCCTAAAAAGGAAACAATGGGATATCCTCAATAAAGAAGCCTATAAAACAACCATGTATGTAAAACTACCACCATCACATTCACCTTATTCACCTACAAAGGCTCGAGCTCTAATAAAACTCAATACTCAACCATCTAGGAAGGAGGCATCCTCCTTCCTCCAATAAACACCATATCCAACCCATCATGAATAAATATATATATATGGAAACAATAATCTAGTCTATAAGTGTCTCTTCAAGCCCAAACACCCAAAACTATTCCTTATACAAATATTGTCCTACTTTATATAACAAAAAAATCCATGAGCCACTGAAATTTGTATTGGAATGGTTCACTATATAGTCTAACTCTAGTCGGAGTACTCTATTACCCATATTTAAAGATCATTCTAAATGTTTTTTATAACAAAATAACTCATCCATGCCATACATAAACATCAAGAGATGATAAAAACTTTGCATTAACACCCAAAGATATATGAGGAGGAATTCAACTCCAATCCTATATTAACTTCTCTTCCAACTTCTTCTAGTAATGAATAGGAACTAATGTATCCAAATCATGTCATAAGACTAACATGGGCCTTCTTTCCCAATCTTCTCATGACTAGATGTAGGGATCCTCCATTCATACCTTGATTTCCAACCAGTTTCACATCTACAAATGGAGGTAGTCTGGTTATGTTATCACTAGTATTTCATGAAAGTTGTCAATGAGAATATTTATAAACATTAAAAATTTCTCAAACTACCTTGTATCACACAACTTATCATAGACTTACTCATCCCACCACAATCTGAAGTGGATGGTAATGACTATTCATGTGACCCTACTCTATTAGTCCTAGGCCCCAATATAATACCTTCCCAATCAACTAAAATCCACAAACTACTATGGAAACCTCCTCATATAATATATATATATAAAGAGTTTCCATATGATGGGATATTCCAAAAATGGATTTATAGAAATATGAAACTGAGGATAGTGTTCTATAAGGGTGGTCTCCACTTAGGATGTCCATCCCAATATTTAATACAGACACCAAGAGAAGACCACTATCCACCTAGTAAAGTGGGTTATGTTCTCCCCAAATTCTGGAAAATCCTTCAATTATATATTCTGAGGACATCAATTCACATATAACCACTATTTCAACATCACCACTGTGAGGCTCTCTCACACAAGAAAATTTTAGGGTACCACTATTTTCAAATGAAGGTGAGAGACATTTATCTCTTCATGCAATATTTAGATACTCATAAGTTATATAATCATGAGCCTCTATTGTAATTTGGAAACGAATTTTTCATTCTAGAAGATTCAAATACCATTGTTTCATTATTCCACAAAAATATCATCATACACTATGGCCTCAACTTCATGAAGACCCATACTACCTCATGAATCGAGATCCCATATGATGAGAGTTTACCACAAAAGAACCACTCTAATGGTAATACAAGGGAAAATTCCTCAAGATAAAAATGGTGTCCTCTAAAAACTGATACACGGAAGGGTCCTATCCATATTCTTGATAAATTCAAAAAAAATAATCAATCTACCCATTCATCAATTGAAACGCTATCTCTAAAATGAAAGTCGATGCATATGTCAGTCTCCTGTTAAGGAATAACCATGGTGTGTACTTTAGATGCATTCATGTATTCTTAAGAATTTACAAGAAGTGAGTTTATCTTCTACTTACACTGTAAATAAATACATCTATACCATTAGATGGGCAGTTGACATCATCTTTAAGAGGGTTGGATCCACTCACCACACCCACAGGGAGTGAATTATTACCAAAAACATTGATGAAAGCTTACCATTATGAATCTTATAGGACTCTATGATATGATTAAGTTATACATTTAAATATTTACTAAAATATGACTCACTAACCCCAAAACTAAATATAATGATCTCACATCACTATAAGGGGTGAATGAAAGACAATCACCATCAGTGAAAACTCTCTAGATGACAAGTTTCTAGCTAGGGTTTTCACAAGAATCTATAACTTCCAAACCTATAGTGTAGGAATATTAACTCAAAACTGTGAAATTTAGTATAAGGGCACCCAAAATAAGTAAATTAATTATATTCTTACTACATCCTCTAGTGTCTAACCATAGTTTTCTATCTGATTCATCACCTCACAGCTCCAACTATCAACACTATATGCCTAACAGGGACTGACCAAAGGTTGTGTTCATAGAATAAGATCAATAAATCATCCATATATGACTATTATAACATAATTGGGTCATTTAAAAAAAATATTCATGATGTAAAATTGATCCTATAACAATTAAGTCTCTTAAATCAATGTCATCCTCATGTATAGGTCCGCTCACAATACCGCTTTGTCAGTCTTCAAGTGAAATTCTAAAATTCTCCCAAAACTAGGGTCTATATCTACCAAGAATGATCAATTGTAAATTTAAACTTATGGGTATCTATAATAAGTGTATTTGTTAATAAACATAATTAAAACTCTCTAAATCTTCCTTTGGAGTATCTTCACAAACCACAATGCTCAAATAGCTCCATTGTAAACATATCCATTGAGTACATCATTATTTTTAGCTCCTCAATGAATACTCAGATATGATTTCACTACCCTATGAAGGTCCCAATACCTATTTTCCATTAATTATATAAAAATACAATCATTATTTTAATGAATACTTCACCCACTAATATCTCATGATGTTAGGTAGGGAGCTCAACCAAATAATCATCATCTGGTTAGTGAAATTTTGAAAAAGATGCAAACAAGTGTCGTGAAATATATCCAGAACTCTATCACCCAATATTTAGGTTCTATTCATAAACACATGATGAATATTTCATTGAAACACATGCATAAAACTCGACCTATTGGTAATATTATTCAACATATAAATAAGTATCATTTTCTCTACAAGAATGACCTAAACTATGAACAAATGGAAGAGAAACAACCTCAAAACATGGGTAAAGTCTATTTCTAAACCAATCCTTATAAAACAGTACATCATCGCTCAGTAGTTAATAGAAAGAGGCCCAACTATTGAAACAGGATCATCAAAAACCTTCTTATACACACAAAATTCCTATTAATGGGTAACACACTTCATTTTATAGGATGAACCAATAAGTATCAGAGCATATTCGGCTGACATGACATGTGAAGGACATGAAAGATCATAATTGACCACTATATGATGCATGTACCAAATTTTTTATTTCATTCCTCACCCTAGTTCACTCTCTAGTAATTGGAAAAATGCATTACATGGCCTCAGGAAAGTATCACCAAATGCCAAAAGATTCTGATTAGTGGTGATGGTATAGGTTGTCACCATGGGGAGACTATACCCTCATATTAGATAGAAATAACAACAAAAGTAACCAGAATTCATCCATAAAAAATTATTAAAGTATGAAAAATAAATAAACAACCATTTTATAACAAATTAAATATAGAATCATATAGATATATAATGTAGTTGGCCTCACACTAGGCTAACTAAAAATAAAAATAAGTAAAATTAAGAAATACGGTAGGTTTAACTACCATCCCACAGCCTCATCACATCTTTCCCTCTAGACGATATTTGATTGATATTGCTTGATCATGACATTATATGCATATTACCTACATAAACCTATGAACAATGAGGTATTCTTGGGTACCCAAGTTTCATGGATTCCCAAGCAGGGTTTGATTATGACCTAGTAGGTAAACAAAATCAAGGGATTTTCATTAGAAATTGATCCTCCATACTAGTTTACATGGGTCCTTCATGGACCTTGTCATTTTTATTCTATCAATAAGAAGTATAAAATGATTCATCTTAAATATAAGGTAAATCACCCAAAAAGGTTGTGACCACATATAAAATGCCACATATCAAAATTCATATACTATAGGGGTATGTTCAAGGGACCACCCACCTCATTCATAGATTGATTTCCTTTTAAGAAAGATTAGCCACCTTCACTAAAGCTGATCCAAACTTCACATTACCTCCCAAGGTCCTAACTCAAGAAAAAACATACAATTCATTTAATTTTAAAAATTTATAATTAATTATTAAATTTAATTTAAATATAAATAAATGCATAGAATCTTACTGGACAACATATGTTCATAGAAACGTCGAATAATGGGTTTTTTCCCACTTCTAACACAATCTTTATCCCATTGCTGACCAAATCCTTAACACTCAACATCAATTCATCTGGAAATTTCATCCAATTAAATAAAATAACTTATAAAAATATTTATTGAAATATAACTGCAATGAATTAGTGAGAAACTATGTGTTCTCATCCTCTAAAGATTCCCTCTATCCATACCAAGAAAAATCCCCATCATATCAGGGTGATTCCACCATGCTACTATGGAATCATCTTAATAACCCCAATCTAAATCACATAAAATCATAGGTAACCCAGGAATAAGAAGAAGAAGAAGAATATAGGAATTATATGATGGAAATTCCCTTGAATCATTATATAATAGCCATCAAAATGGCTTACTTGAATGAGGTTAAAGGAGAGAGAATGGGTTCCCCTAGTTTTCATACACATAAGGAAGAAGGGAGGAGGGTGAGATGAAAATCAATGGAACCTATATATTCTAATATACTAATGTTCCATCAATCAATTCATTCTTTATATTATGGTGTTATCCATCATAATTATTTTCTTATAAGGGATGATTAAAAACCATGGTGCTCCCAACAATTATAAATTCCAACTAAAAAATCATTCTAAGTAGTCCAAGGACACACACTATATGGTTTCCATCTCATTACACCCAATTTCAAAAAAAAAAATTCAAACCTTCTCTAGATGACCTATCTCAAAAAATCTTAGTCACACCTACTAACACTATATAACATCAACTGATCATGATGTCTTAACTTCTAATGGCATTCCAAGATCATTTAAACACCCGCACCAAATTCTAAATACAACACTTTTTGTACTTTTATTATTGGTTCCTTGATCTACTAAATCTATCATTGTACTCCTCTCATAAGTACCAACATTTATTTGATCCCACTCACCCTCAAAAAACATATAAACCCACCTTGATACCAATTATAATATACATACTCCATCAAACATCACCCCTAAATTTTAAATCTATTATTCACCAGTGAACCAAATAAAATTGGATTCATATTCTCACTGGTATCCTAGTGTCATATCGGTCATCCAACAACTAATATCACCACATTATAACCTTACTAAAATGGTTGGTTATACATCCACAACTAATAATATTGTCCCTACCATAGGGGTTCTCTTATCATTTCTTTACAAAATCAAAATAATAATATTTTTGGCCTAATTTATCCATTACCACATGTAATGAATATACATGGATATCCTACTCAAACCTGAGTGCCAATGTAAAATTTCAACCACTAATTTTTACCAACTCACTACGCATGGAATCCCTAGTATTCATTGAAATTCAATATATAATGAGGTTCACACCCTTTAAAATAATTTGGTTCACTTCCCACCATATGGATTCCATTAAATTTCTCTTTAAGAACAACCTTGATTAGTTTCAATATCACATGTGTATCACACCTCTTGATCCATGATCACCAACCCATAACGCCCAACATCCCCCATCCATAGTTTCATCATTATTTAAAATGTAGACCTCCTAATCTCATAAACCCATATCCCACCAATCCAATTAGTATTTCATGAAAATCGTCAGTCTTCGACTCACACATGGTTATTCATTAATCTATAACTCAAATGGTAGCACATGTAACTAGTTTCTACTACATGATTTCCATCCAAACTTAAATGGTGTATTCTCTCATACCAAATTATTATATAACTTTACTCATGATCCCATGAGTTGAATGTTATCAATTCTAGGATCTCACATTGAAACTAATGGGCATGCTTCTCATACTTATCAATCTTGTATATCTAGAAGCACCTCAGTTATTTCTTTCAAACAAGCCTAAAATGTCACCAGTGGTAAGGCTTGCCACATGATCGCATATACCCTGGGAATTATTCTAAATCTATAAGAATATATCCATTCTCTATTTATCCTAGATCCAACCATAAAAGATAATTATTTCTCATCTCATAGAGAACCATTCTCAAAATTAGTAAGGCTAGGAATCCCATCGATCTTGCCCCCAAAACCTAACTTTGATACCTAATCACTTTTAGAGATTTATAACACAAAATTAAAAGGAATTTATATTCCTAAATTATATATCTGATAACATATCTTGTATATCGATCGCATTACCTGAACCATCTACCATTTATTCCATAAGGCACTCATGGGTCTGGGATAACCCCTCTCTCAGGTTACCCTCATGTATCACAATTGATCTCAACAAAAGAAAAACAAATATCCTATTACTCAGTCATATCATCCAAGTCACCAATATTCTAAGACAAGTCCTAGAGTCACTAGGATCTCCTACCTATCCCATAAATTATATCTCTCATAAATTAGAACACATGTGGAAACATCCCTGATCCCATATCAAATATCTCAAGGAAAATCACATGCCAAAATACCCACTATAGGGTACTCATATACATATATACATATATATATATACAAGGAATCATATTCCAAGTCATCATCCCACTCTAGGGCATTAATCCTCACTGGGCATCTACATACCAAACTACCCCCTCAAGGACCATGGTCTATTTAAATAGCTATTGAAGATATCATCTTGTGATGATTTATGTCAGGTATGCCATATTCATATGATTTGGTTAATTATAACTCCACTAAGAATCAATATGGTAAAAAACAGTATAGTTTATTGATGTCACTTTAAAAAATTGAACTTACTTTCCTTCATAACTAGTAACATAACTACCAACAAGAGTTTGATCATCAAGGAATGTAATGCATGTACAAACCCATCAAGGGTCATAACACATCCCTTTCACAAAGGGGTGTATATTGGTCATCAAGGAACATCCCTCTATGAAATAAAAATTCCCTATCATTATAATAAATATTCCATTTTTCAGATGAGTAGAATGTCACTAACAAGTTATATGTGAAAACATCATATATATTGTTGAAATTTTAAACAACTAAACCCTCATCGATAGTGATATAAATCACATTCAAGCACAATAATTTCATTTATGTATCCTATTACCAGAATGATTCATGTACATAGGAATCTAACCAATGGTCCAAGATCTAAAATAATATTAATAATATCAAATACATACATCATTTTTAAATAAATATCTCAACTATCACATCAAAACCCCAAAATAGAAATCCCATATCCCTGGTAACCTAGACTTAACAGTGAAAAAGGTGTTGTTAATACACCAGTATTCGGTCCATCACAAGATATGACACATTCCTATATCACATGTTTACCATATCCTCTAACTAGTAATAAAAAACAATATGATACGATACTGTTTTTTTTTATTATTCCCTAGTTCACTATCCAGTAACTGTATTGAGTTATTACATGACCTTAAGAATTCCTCCCCATACACCATAAGTTTTCAAATAATAGTTAGGGTATAGGGT
Source organism: Viscum album (assembly GCA_963277665.1). Taxonomy (NCBI): domain Eukaryota; kingdom Viridiplantae; phylum Streptophyta; class Magnoliopsida; order Santalales; family Viscaceae; genus Viscum; species Viscum album. Next base: position 1,192,209,029 of record OY728126.1, read on the forward strand.
GTTACCTCGGGCATATTATAACCTCATAAAAGAGTGATAAATAGTAGAAAAAATAAAAAACATAATCTAACAAAATTATCAAGTTACATAGAATAATAAACAACCATGATAAAACAAATAAAATTTATAAGGGTAGAATATTGAAATGCAGTCAGTCACCAAATGGTTTGACCCCATATAAAAATAAATAAAATAAAATAAATACAATATACGCATCTTATATCCTAGATACTCATCACATCTTAGTTTCTGGACTCCATCTAAGAAATCCCATTTGATCATGAAACTCTAATCTTCTTCCCTAACTGAACCAAAGAGCAGTGAAAACTGATTGGGAACATAAGTTCCAAGTCTTCCTGAGTATGGTGTGTGAAAAATTTAGTAGGAAACCACCAAAAAGGTACCAAATATAACTAATAAACAAATTTGTGAAATATTTTATAAACTCATAAAATAATAAATGGAATACAAAAAAATAACTATCAATACTCAAGTTCTAAGGAGACACCTAGGATCGATTATACTTACTTTGAACAGTATTGGATGTCTCTTAGAACATGGAATATCATGCAAAGGGTTGGGTAAACGACCACCCATAACATCATCATGAGTATATATGATCACTCAGTGGGTAGTTTATCTCATATAGATAATATCAAATATATAAATCACATTAAGGAAAGTGAATATCCACCCATACATCTCATTTATTAATAGATGATAAAACTAGATCCTAGGATTCATCATATGCATCTCATAAAATATTAAGTAAAAAACACATAACCCAAGGAATCCTAGGTAGATCATGTATCATCATGTGAAACAACCAGGTCCTAGGCATCCTAGGGATATCAAATATCATAAAGTACAATGAACATAGGCATCACACAAAACATCAAGTATAACTAAAAAAATTCTAGGAATCTCATATAATTTCATAAAATGCAACAACCAAATCCTATTTATCCTAGAAATCTCAAAAAAAACCACTTGTAACTACTAGATCTAAGAAATCCTAGAAATATTATATAATATCATCAAATGAAATGACCATAACCTAATAATCCTAGGAATCTCATAAAAATCATTTATATCTATCAAATCCAAGGAAACCTTGGAATATCATATATAAATATTTAGGTCCATCATCCATCCATTTCAAATCTCATATAGTACATATATAATCATAGGGTTGGAAATCTTCCCAAAAACATAACAATTAACCAAGGTCAGTCGCTCAAGTTCATGACATGTCCCTATTACTATATCTATATCATGCTCACACAATTAATTTTTTTAAGGTGACACCCAAAATCAATAATACCCACTCCCCATCACTAGACCTTTTGAGTTTCAATATAAGGTTGGGGAACTCACCAAGGTCCCTTAAGAGACATTATAATATATACACACTATGTGGGATCCTCTATCTTATTATCATCCCTCAAGACCAATAATGTCACTCATAGGGAATATCAACCCCCAATATTACTAAAATCAATTCGAGGCCTTATTGGAATTCTAGTAAAATTCATACTAGCATCACTCTAGAGAGATGTCATAATGTTTATCCCAATTCTTAAGTCATAGGTCAATCCTCTCATCCAAAATATAATTAAATACTAATTAATTCATACCCACTTGGGTTTTCACAAAAAAATAGTTTAGGAAAACATTCACCACTCTTGAATAAACAATCCAAGGGAGATAAGGTATCTTAAGGATCACATGCATTACTCGAGTCAAACATTATTATTCAAAAACATTCTAATATGAGTAGGTGTCTAAGGGAACCTACACTAATGTAAATTACGTCCATCAACTATTTTTCAACCCCTATTGGTTACACATACCTCATTGTAAGTAATCATAATAAAATACTCAACCATTAGTAGCTAAGGCACTAATCTAGTTCCCAAGGGTCTGTCGTGGCCTCTGTAAATTTCATTTTTTCCATAAGCATTGAAAAAAATTCATATTAAATATAAGGTTGATCACCTAAAAATGGTGAGGTTGTATATAGTATTCCATATATCAAAATTTATATACCATAGGGGTATGTTAAAAGGACCACCTACCTCATTCATGGATTCATTTCCTTTTAATTAAGTATAGCCACCCTCCTTAAATCCCATAAAAGACTCACATTACCTGATGAGGTCCTAAATCAAGCCAAAACATCCAATAAATTTAATTATATCAAATTATAATTAATTATTAAATTTAATTTAAATAGGTATAAATGCTTAAAATTTCATTTACCAACATCCTCTCACTTAGATTCCATGCAATGACTTGTGGCCCACTCCAGACAATATTGATCCCATATCCAACCAAATCTATAACACTTGATATCAATTCATACACAAATTTCATTAAACTAAATCCAATACCATAGAAAAATATGAATAGGAACATACCTCAAATAAAATGGCATGGAATGGTGTGCGCTCATCCTCCTAGGATGGCCTCTAAACAAGATAATAAAAATACCCATCATATCATAATTATTTTACCATGATCTGTTAGAATCACTTCAAGAACCCTAATCATAATATCCTAAAATAAAAGGGCTTACAAGAAGAAAAATAATGGAGGTAAGGATATATTTTACCTTAAATAGTCATAAAATCACTATCAAAACACCTCATTTGAATGGGGATTAAATAAGGGAAAAGGGGAAGGTATCCCTTGGTTTGTTCACACGTGAGGGATAAGAGAGGGGTAGAAGTTAAAAACTCATAGGGGAAATGATTATTTTACAAATTTTAAGAAAATTTAGGTACATTCTTGGTTACATCATAGTTTACCAAACCTTGAACCAACTTTTTTAACCATTTTTTCTAAGGATTCACACTTCAAAGGTTTGGTTGTACATTTTAGAAAACTTTGTGCCAACTTTGAAGTTGGTAATTTCCAACCTAAAACCCCCGCATGGTTTGGCCACAAAATTTTTTAAACCATGAACCAACTATATAGATCCCTATAAATACCATATTATATGTTTTTCATGGATTATCAATAATTGTGTACAAATCTTGTGCCAATACTCAAGAAAACCAACCCAGAAAATTTACTCAGAATGTTTTTTATAACCATGTGGTAATTTTTTTAAAAGATAAAACCCTTTACAAAATATAAAACCTGAACCCAAATCTCCCAAGTTTCACCCATGAACTAGAAACACCTCCCAAGCCTCAATAAATATCCAAAAAAATATATTTAAGATACCCTAACTCTCAAAATTATCATTCGAATCATAGTTCTCAAAATGAACCCTAATATATATTCAAAAATTAATTTTTCACTATAATTTCAAATCCCATAATTTCATTGGGTTTTATAGCACATAACCTGGAATGATGTCTTAGAGCTATGGGTTGACTAATAAGTTATCAGAGCCCCAGAAAAAAGGATATGTTGGTTGCCACACCTATGCTAGAATCCCTTTTCTGATAACTAAACTAAAGTAACCCTTTAAATTATTTCCCTAAATTCCAAGACCAGACCTTACATGACTACTAAATCGAAACACCAAACCCATGATAGATCCACTTTAATAACATTCTGACATGACCTGACTCACTAGGACTCTTACTAGATAGTGGTAAACTAATACTTCCACCCAATCACAACTTTAATAGGCTAAGGTTCAATGACTAGAACCATATAATCATATCATACATGATGGGAGGATTTATCCTAATACACTTTTACACAACACCAACCTCCATATAAGGAATAATAAATTAAAAGAGATTAATAAAACTAACTATAATGTATAAAATTAATGTGACAAACATTAAGATCAATAAATATAAGATATTATATAGTCTATATTTAAAATGGGAAAAGATATATTCTTTTCATCCAAAGACAAAAAAAATATAATCATATATGATGATGAGTTACTCATAATAAGCTGGATCCATACATGAACATCTCTCACTACTATCACCTACCAATTTATCTAAGGTCTAACAACATTGCATCCACCAAGTTCAACTCTAAGCATTAGCTTTGAACAAGACACACTAGTTCCACATCCACCAAGACCACTTATGAACCCTAAATCGACTTCACAAACACAACATGTGTGGGAATAAAACCCATGAATGGGTGAGTAGAAGAATAGTCAGTACGACACCTTGAAACCATAAAGGAAAAACAAAGAAGCTAGTCAACTTAAAAATATAGTATAGAATAAAATCTGGGAGCATGAAAAGTGAGAAAAATCTTGATATGACATGTAACAAAAATTCCTAGGAACATAGATAATTATCTATTATCCCATATCTAGCCCAAAAAGATTAATATCTCTATAGAAACAATTTCTCTTGGAAAATATTAAAATTTATATGTAATATAATAATTATATCACAGTTGTACATCATATATTGAAGGAAACCAGGGGTTTTTTAAGGATTTATGGGTCTCAAATTATCTGATTTATTCACCCTTATTCCATAAAATTAATTGAATACACTAAGGGGAACCCACTCATGACCAGGAATGCATCTCATAAACAAGGGGTATTAACTAATTATATCACAACCACTCAATAATTATTTATATGGGGATATAGATAGAGAAATGGAGATATAGGCCTGCACATAAGAAAGGTTCATTCTCTTTATATCCTAGGCATAATTGAATCATCACACAACCTTAAGAATATAAACTACTCAACTAGAAACCTCATCACCTCTTTGAAGTTGAAAATATGAACTCATACCTCCTTTTATAGCACATATAATATGAGGGTGTCATGAAAAAATGGGTCTAACACATAGAATATGAGATCCCATGGGCGATGAGAGAGTGGTACTCGACCTCTAAACACAATGGTCATCATGCTTGAAACCTATCATTGGTCCTTTGAATCTAAGACCAAACTATGGCTATATCTCCATGGAAATAGCCTCATATGGATAAATAGACAATAACATAAAAATATATATTGATAAATACTTATTATAAGATATTTATTTGTCTAAAAAAGAAAATCTATGAGGAAACTATAAAAAAAATTACATGTAAGAAAAGATGGACCACATGGAGACCACTGGGTGTACTATGTGGAATCCTAGGGTAGGGACATGCCCCCCTGACACACATGTGTGCCCCCAAAAACACCAATGGAAGTGGTCACATGGAACCAATTCATTCAATCATACACCCTTGTTGGGTCAGGTCAGATAGACCAAATCTAGCATGCACTCACCCAACCTACTCCATGCATAGACCCACAATCTGGGTCTCATACTTGGATAGAATGGCTATTAAACCCGAACTACCCATCCTAGTAGGGTTGGGATACCCTATACCACCCACCTTCCAAATATAAGGTGGGATTTTTTTAATATTGAGAGGTATTGAACAACTGGGGATGTATTCCCCCCACCAACCTGAACTGTTCCATGATTATCATTGTGGTTCCCTCCACTCGAGTTGTCAACAATCAAACTCACTCCATACTAATACCCCACCACTGATCCTCCTATCACTATTCATCCATCATCATTGCACATTGTACCAACCATCATTGTTTTCACCACATTCCAACCTCTATAATGTTGCCTACTTGGAATTGTTTTCCATTATTTCTCTTTCCCTTCCATGCCACACTGTTATCACAAGATCTTTAGGCTACCTCACTTGTGTTGGCCACCTCACTCTCACTAACCACCTCATTAATTTTGACCTCCAACATCCCCTCAAACTGAGCACAACCACCAGCTTTTACCTCTATCATTGACTATAGTTTTTCTCATCCAACCTATGGTTCAGCAGCCCATTATCTTGTGCAATAAATAAATTGAGGGAAGAGATATGATCTAGTGAAGAGAGAAAAGGGAGAAAAGATATATAAAGAGGATAGGTCTCTTTTTGGTCACCATTACATCTAAAATTATATCTATTACTAAGGGTTAGAAATAAATAATTTTAATCTTATTAATCCCATGGTTCTGAAATGATTATTTAATTCAAGAAAACTAATAAACTCAATTGAGTCTAGAGAAAAATAATAAATAATTATCAAGATCCATTTGAACATAATTGAGGATAAAATTTATAAGTTCAAAAAATAATCCATAGAGAATGAAGAAATGAAGAATCACAAATCCCTACCTTGGGTTTGGATCAATCATTGACAAAGAATGAAATTCCCATTAGGTTCATTTTCAATCATCCTTGATGATTATATTTGTTGGATCTTTTGTTATCGCCCATCAATTTCCACCTTCCTCTCACTATATCTATTGAGCTTGGGTTTTTGCATCTATCTCTAGAGAGAGGGGTTAAGAATGAATTTATAGGGAAGATAATTTATTTTCTATAATAAATTTCTAATTAATTAAATAGTTTATTTAGTTATTTAATTAAATAATTTCAATAAACCAATACCACCAGTGATGACCTTCCCATGCAAACATCGGTGTAAAAAAAATATAGCACATATCTGGTAAAACCTATGTTTTGGATGAAACGGTGGTCTCATATTTCTGATCTAGTATTATTCTTAGAAGGAAAAAGAATCATTCTCAAGAATTCACAAGAAAATTTAAAAAAATATTTTTACACTTAAAATATTTTTATGGAGAATCTTTCAAGCCTACAATTTCATATCCTCTTGTCGTGAGGATAAAAACTGCACCCAAGAAACAATAGGGTTATCAAAAAAAATTAAAGTTGTATAGAATGTTAAATTTACCATTCTACCCATAGATATATCTATGGTCTTTAAAACACAAAATAGATCTAATCCCCAATAGAGAAAATTGAAGGCCACTGTATTAAAATCATTTAAAAAATATTTATTTATATAATAAATAAAATTAAATCCTTACTGGCCACCTAAAATAAAAAATATTATTATTTGAGAGTGGTGACATGTGTAATTTATTTTAATGTATATTAAATATATAATTATTTATTTAAGAAATGATATTTAAATGTTACACATCACCTTAAAAAATAATTATTTTTTATTATTATTTAAAAGATAGATGATATGAGTATTATATTCCCTATAAATTAAAAATTATTATTATTGTATTATTAATTAAGATGAATTTGACATATAATATTTATTTCTATTAAATTAGATGAGTGGAATTTTTTATTATTCTTTTAAAGTTGACCTAATTTATAAAAAACAAAAATTTGTGCCTTTGTTATGACATGATAACATTTAGTCAATTCTCATCCCGAGTTTCTAAAGAGAGAATTAGAAACAATCCTCCATCTTCTCTCAAGATACCAAAGAGATAAAGTAAGAGATAACATCATATTATCAAGAGAAAATTATTTAAATCACTTGATTCCCTCATGATAACACCTAAGATATCAAAAATCCGTGTTTAAAGATTTATAGAACACATGTGTATATTTCTAGAGGAATTCTTATTTGGATTCTAAAATCAATTAAAACATCAATGAAATCAAAAAATGGTTTGTTAATGTAAACAATGAGTGAAAATAAAATAAAAAAATAACCTAAACTAAGTATTCATTTTATTTAAAATATTAATTAGAGATTGTATTTTATGATCCCATTAAAGTATTTGAGCTAATTTAATCAAGTTTAGACTGCAAATTTTTAAGCATCCATCCCACCATGTCACTTCTACTGCACCTAGAACCTTTAATTGGTATCAAGTTAGTCACACTAATTTATAATTATTATTATAAATTGATTTATTAAAATTCATCTCAAGGGTTTATTTCTAGTTTTAATGGTCAATGTTTCATGTGAATTGGAGTTTTCATGATCAATAATGGATCAAAAAGAATAATATTTCAATCATATAAACATTTTTATTTATTTATTTATTTATTTTATTAAGTTTAAATAAAATAAATGAAATAATTATGGGGTGATTGAGAAGATTAAAGGTGGTATTTATTTATGCATTATGTACAATGAATTTATTATATATAAATGAATATATATATATATATGTGTGTGTGTGTGTGTGTGTTAATATATATAATACATATTTTGTTTTATATATATTTATAATAAATAATAATAATTACTTATATGGTGAAATGCATCCCCCTCCTTTAGAAATTCCATTTAATACTCTTGTATTGGGGGTTGACTCTATTTTAATAAAAAAACAGTTAAAAGTTAAAAAAACGTTTTTTTGGGGAGGTTCATGCGCCCCCCCACAGCTAAATGTTTTCCATTATATTATATAAATCATATATATATTATATTATATAAATTATATATATGTGTGTGTGTGTATTAAAATAATAAAATATTCCTAAAATATAAAAAAATCATAATAGTTTTTTAAGGGGACTCAATGACCATTAGTTGAATCAAAAAAATTATTATTATTTATTTATTTATTATTTAATTTTCATCAATATGTATTTTAACATTTTAGTCATTGCAAAAAAAAATTCATTGTGAATGATCATGAACTGGATTGACCTATATAAATTTGGATTTATTTATTCAATTTAATTTAATTATTTCATAGTTTTAATTTTTAATAATTATAATTAAATTAATTTTGATGATATTTTTATTATCTATCCTTTAAATTGTATAATGGATTGAATTTCCAAATTTAAATATAAAACATAATTCTTATTAATAAAGTTCTACTCACTTAAGTGTGAGTATAAAATTGTAATAAATGAGATACTCGATAAGGTAGTTCAAGTGATAAACCAAAGTTGAATCTAGACAAAGGTGAAACTCAAATAATGGAGATGGAAAAGAGAATAGTGGATATTACAAATAAATTTAGGTCAGGCTCATGGAGTTATTCCCCCTAGGTAATAGGTTAGTTTATCACCGCTCAATAAATCGACTAGCAATAAATCTCATGATCATATCATGTTTATTTATTTATTATATCAATGAAAGATTTATTATTTATTTATGTGATAACAAGTTTACTTGATAAATAAATGGAATCACATAAAAGAATTTAAAATCTTTCTTATATAAGATGAAATAAAAGTTCATGTGATTTATTTTATCAAGTATGGTTAGCTATTTAAGAAATTTATAGTGTATTATAATTAAAAATAAAATAAGGATAAAATTATATATCTTAAATATGTATAAATTAAAATTATCCCTCTAAAAACAGCATGTCATTATCCACCATCCATTACCTGATTTAGAATACAACAATATGTAGTGACCCGACCCCATAAATCCTGAAGCATGTGTCTACTACCAATTACATTGGAATGATTACAAGGAATAAAATCCTAAAGGAATGAAAAGTTTATTAGTCTTAGTAAACTAGATATATAAATGAGACTTGTATTACAAAATAATACACTATATATAATATAAATTTTTTCTTAATAATAACTTCATGGATAATAACTTTATTCCCACTTATAATATCCATGAATATCTTTCTTATTATGCTTCTTGGATTCCTGGATAAAAGAAACATAAATAAGGCTGAGAGAAAATTCTTAGTAAGGGAAAATTATAACAGAATCAATAATTAATCAATGATAATAATCAATTTGGTAAGGTAAATAAGTGAGAAAACATTCCATGTAATAAATTAATGAGAAGAAAGTAGTAAATTATATAGAAATGTAAATAACTAAAAAACATTCTATTCAAATAACTAGATAAGGAAAAATAAATATGGTAAGGTGAGAAGCTGAAAACGCATTCTATTTAATCAATGAACTAAAACTGAAATTCATCCATAGATATGTCGACCCAAAATCTCATGGATAAATAATAATAAACAATTTCTCAATAAATCCAATGCTTAATTATCAGACATTATTTTTCACAGACACATGATACCTTTACCATCAATATATGGTTTAAAATACTCTAATTTGTGTAAATAATTCATCCCATGAGACTACTGATACATCAATGGGCTTGAATTAATTGGTCCCCAAAGCATTGGTCTTGCCTTAAAGGGTCCCCAACCTGTGTATTGCATGTACAAAGAATTCCTCATATTGAATAAACAATGTGACTTATCAAATATCTTTATTGAATAAAGAATATAGAATTATCAATATTTCCCCATACAATCAAATAAAATTAAAAGTAGACACCTTATGTAAAATGGTATATGGTTTAGGCAATATAAATATCCATGACAAATGAAATGGATAATTTTGGGGGAATTCAATGTTCAACAATAATAAGAAATTTAATTTTTCAATGAGACTAACAAATAAATCAAGGAAGTGATTATGAATACAATCCTTGGAAAAATAAATCATAAACCATCCAAAGGAAGAATAAGGATGGTATCAAAAAAATCCCGAGTGGATTAAAATAAAGGGTTGTTTTTTTGATGAATATAAATAAAAAAGATATTTTAAAAATATTCTTCAGAAAAATATCTTTATTTGGGAAAAAATTTTGATTATCCTTTTCTTTGAAAATCACTTTTTAATTATTTTATTTAAAAATTAACCTTTAAAACATGCAAAGTAAAATTCAAATAAATTATGGTGAGTAAATTTGTGCGTTCCATACAAGGTAAAAAGAACATTCCTTTTTCACAGAAAAAAGGTTAGAAAAATGCCTTGTTTAGAAAGTGATAAGAAGATTCCTTTGAAAAAATTGGTAAAGAAAAAAAGGGTAAAAATTTATTTATGAAATCATTTTCAAAACATTTTTAAAACATTTTAATTAAACATGTTTTTTAGAATAAAATGGGATCTCTGTCTAAAGAGAGAAATGATGTCGGGTTTTCTTACAAACATTTTCTAAAACACCTTGAGTACCAAAGAGTATAAATATGGTACTAATACTTGAAAAAGGCCATGAATTACCATAGGTTAAGAAAAAAATGTTTATTTAACAATATTCAGATATTTTCCTTTAATGGAAACACCATTTAAGTATCATAAAAATTATTATAGAGGAAAATAAACATTAAATATTCCAAAGTATCTCATACCACTTTGAAAAATTTTAAATCATAAGCCTCAAGAAGGAATAAAATTAAATGAAAATTAAAATATCTTTAGAGTAATTATATTCAGGATATATCATGTAAAATTTCATTATATACACTATATAAAATAACATAGGTTTATAACAATAAATAAGTATCAATGGAATGTAAATAGAGATGAAATCCTTTACCTTGAGTTTCTTTTAGGGTGAATATCCTTTAACTTCATGTATAATAAACTTATGTTAATTTTATAAATTATTCATAACCTTTTCATGTTTATAATTAATTTTATTTCACTTATTACCATGTTGTGTATAACTACTTAAACAATTAATTTTACATCGGGTGTTTTGACCAAATTCAATTTATGTGTCAAAAACAACTTTGGTAGGTCAACTATGGTCAAAGGAGTCATTATATAACATCTATAGAATAATTATAATGACCAAATTATCATATTTATACAGAAATTGTACTTTTAAAAAAATCATTAAATATGTTTATGAAAAATGAATCAACATTACGATCATGGATACGGTAGGTCGTATGTGTGCATGAGTAATGTTCTCATTTTTCAATGATCATTTTGGAAATAAGATAAGTAGCATTATATCTTTACAGAATGATAATTATATCATAATTAACATATTATTTAATAAAATGTACTTATATATATAATTATTGAGATGGAAAACTAATCACATCATGTCTAGGGGGCGTAGTCCACACGTCCACAAATGACGTTGTCACTTTTTAAGTGTGTGAAGGGGTAACAAAAAAATGATATGTATATATATATATATTATTTTAATAAATTTAATTACGTAATTAATATCATATAGATATATTTTATGTCACATATATTTAATTAAAATCATCCTTTATAAATTCCATGCATCGTGTGAATGAATCACATCACTTTAAGGGGGCAGTAGTCCACACTTCCTCAAATGATGTTATCGTATTCCCACAAAATGGAGTGCATAAGGGTATGTGTTATAAAATAATTTAAAAATAATAAAGATATTATAAGTATCATATATAACATATATGAAAAAAAATCCATCATAATTACCACCATGATAGATGGTAAAGTAAGAATGAACAATCATCATTTCGTGAGGCGGTAGTTCACCGTTCACATAAACAGCAGGTTTATTACCCATTAGATGGATGTGTGTGTAGTAGTAGGTAAAAACCTTAGAATAAAAACACCATAGTATATTTATAATAATTTTTTATTATATTAACATTTAATAAGAATACTTTCGGTGGTGGATAAGTAATTGAAAGAAAAGTGATCATTGGAAAGCATTACCTTAAAAATTAGGTAACTTCTTTTGGTTTATACCAAAGGGATTCATTATAAAGATTTATTCTCAAAGGGGGGATTCAAGGTATAGGGTATGGACATTGGGAATCTACTTTTTTAGTTCTTGTCCAAACCGATGTTGTTTGAGAGGTGTAGGAAATGGGGAGAAGTGGTGTCCTTTTATAGTGGAGGAGGAGTGGCACTCTTGTAATATTTTGACAAAGGAATTATTCCCACGTTTTTCATGTTTCAATTGGATCCAATAATGGAAAATATTAAATAAAAGTTATTATAGGGTATAAATATTTCTATAAAATATATCTTTGAAAAATGTATAGGTTTTTTAGGCCTTAAGTTTAAGGTTTAGTCCCTTATTGATCTTAATTTAACCTTAATCGTTGTAATTAATTTTAACCACTTTCAGTAATATTTTTTTCCAAAAAAAATTGGTCAAATAGAAATTATAAATTATTATTATTTCAAATACGGAATCCATTTTTTTTAAATTAAAACCACATATGTTGTAGAAATTAATTTAAAATTCATCCTGTATGTGGGACAACAATGCGATTTTTTAAAGTAAAAAACATCCAAAAGCTTGATAAGTTTTTACATTGAATTACAATGTTAAATTGATTATAATGACATAAATTTGATAAAATGGAATATATTTTATATAATTTTACTTTAAAATCAATTAAAAATATGATTTGATAATAAATATATTATATGAGAAACAATTTTGAATAAAAATTTAGTATTTTTAAATATTCATTGAAAAATGGAGCTTTAATGAAAATTTTAAAAAATTCACCTTAATCTAATTATTGTGATTCTATTTTAAGGATTATGTTTATTTTGACATATTAAATAAATTACAGTGTCAAAATTCATATTTAAAATGCGTTCCCCATTAACAGGTAGTAAAATTTCCTTTATAAAAATATAAGTTTTTATGTGTGAAATCGAGTTTGTTCTTATATTATGCATATAAAAACTAATAGATGAATATAAAAAAATATTTGATTGAATATATAACATATATATTTCATTAAAATAATTAACTAATTATAATTAATTATGTTTATTAAAAAACTATTTTAGAAGAATATAAATAATTAAATTTCTTTTTTATATCCAATTGGTTCTTATTTTCGTTTCTCATATATTTGTAGATAATGAATTAACTGTATATTTATATAAAGAATAAATTTTTATAATTTAGTTCATATGATTTATAACCGCTAACATAATGGATAAGTTATATCATAATATTTTAAAAAAATAATATTTTGATAATACAATGTTATTTGGTGAAACTATGTCTTATGTCTAATAGAAGTTATTGTGGATGGTGGCTCCTCCATGTAATAAAAGATATCAAGGAATTTTTATCTTTCATGTAATTAAAATTAACTCAGTGTGGCGTTCATTATAATATATATCGTGTATTTAATTTATTTAAAATATTAAAGTTATAGTAGAGTCACGGGTTATTATATTTCCTTACGTGCTTAGTGATGTGTGCCATACATTCTATTGAATACAAAGTTGTACTTTATAATTTTAGTGTGTTAAATTATCCCCACCTTAATTCCATCCCATGGCCCAAAGGCCTAAATTTTTATTATAATAAAACCCAATTTTTAAGGGAAGAAGGAGAAGAACACAAATACACTTCATGAACTTAAGACATATCATGAACCGAAGGTCTAGAGAGAAAAAACAGACTGACATCATGGAGCTTCCCCTCCCTAGAAATTTATCGTGAAGAAGATCTCCACCATTGCAAGTTTGTTCTACTAGAAAGTGTCTTGTGTCAAAGAATAGGCCCAATCCTATTCGGACACCATACCCTCTCAAACATCCCAATTTGTAATGCTCTGTAATGATGAACCTCCAACTCTAGATACTCATATGAGGCATGTTCCATGTTGTCGAGTTTTTGTGTCCACAAATACAAAAAATTCATCATTAAGAAAAGCATCAAAGAAAAAGATTGTAACACAAATTACAGAACTGCCACTGGAAGACAGCCTTGCTGCAATGAACCCACAAGGCTCTCATCAAAACTATAGCCACAAACAAGAAATCTGAAGAAACCAAACACTCAAAAAGCGAGAAGCCAAGACAATCCCACCCAGGGTTAGAAGACCCAACAACCACAACAAAAGATCATCACCAGATATGGGAACCCCACCGATCTAGACTTTAAGCACCACTCTAGGTATGAATCCAATCAGAATTGAGGTGAGGAGGAACCCACACTGGAGGCCAAAATGAGAAGTCGTGTAGGGAATGATAGGAACCCACAAGGTATGGGAACAAAGCCACCCTGGCGGTGTCAACAACACAAAGCACCACAGTCACGACCCATCCCTTGGGGCCGGTGGCATGATAACCCCAAGCCCTCCTCCCAAAGGTTTTGGGATGGAAACTAGTGTTGAAGGAATTATTTCACAAGTGGGAGGCATTTTCCAGAGTACCTTTACACACACACACATCTCCCAGCCAAAGGTACTAGAAAGTAAAATCCCAGGAAGCCATGCATGCGATCTACTAAGTAAAACACAACCAGAGTTCAATGTAAAGTAAATTACAGGGATTAAACATGGTCTAGAATACAAACCGACCAAAAGGAAATTAGAAGGAAAGTAAAACTCCAAGTCCCTAAAGCTCGTATCTCGAGAAGCCTACATAAAGGGTAGGTGAAGGGTAGCTTCCTGAAGTTATAGAAGTGCACCTCGTCTATCTGATCTCACTGAACACCACCAGGCCCTGGTTCTCCTGCAACTCTATGAAAGCTTCGGTTGTCTACACAAGACATGACATGTGCAGGAAAAGCTCATGAAGGGGTGAGTAAAACAGTACTCAGTAGGGGACCCTAAAACCATAAAGGTAATGCACAAGAGAAAAACCGAAAATGAATGAAAAGTTAGATATACCATGGTACGTGCCCATACATATATCATGAACATACATATATACTTGTCTTAATAACTAAGAAAACATGTGTTCCCAACCACAAATCCAGTTTCATGATTCTCATCGAAGGCTCAAGTCATAACACACAAATCAAGAGATCACACTCTATAAGATCAGTTATCCCTGATGGCACCCATCCGAGAGATGCACTCCATCGGGTACAATCCTACCATTCCGAATGGTATGTCCAAGAGAACATGCTTCATTGGGAACATTCTTCTAGGTATGACTCTAGTGTCTGACACTAGAGGTTTATTCATCGCAGTCATGCACCCCATACAAGACTAAAGAATCCCAAGTGAAGAGGAATGCTCCTCGTCATTGCACTCAGTTGAGGGAGCACTACTACAAACTAACTTTTGATACCTCAATCACTCCTATAAGGACTGGCCCTCACCTCAATCCATCAAGGGAGCACTAACTCCTATCTTGGTATCGTTTTCATCAAGTAGATAGACCCGCTCCTCGCTACTATTTCAGACATCCAAGGGATCTCCATCTCCAATTGAGGACCTGCAACCTACCCAGTAGAGGAGTACTACTCAGTGAATATAGGACCCATTACCTAGTGAGATAGGGGAGTACTACTCATGAAGTACATGCACCCTATATCGGTAGGGTAGTACAACTTCATAAATCAAGGACCTGCACCCAACCCAGTAGGGGAGTACCACTAAGTGACTAGAGGACCTACACCCTGGTAATATAGGGGTGTATTGACTCTTCCAGTCTGTTTTCTATAGGGTACCCTCACTCTTTTACGTTAGGAGAGTACTGACCCCAAGCTAAAGGACCTACTCCTTAGCACAGCAGGGGAGTACCGACTCTGTCATAGCACTTCGTAAGGAGAACCCGCACCCAGGAACGGTAGGGGAGTATTAACTCTTAAAATATAGGAACAGATCTATATCTGGAAGGGGTGTACTAACTCTAAATGTGTTAGATATGGATGACCCATGCCCTAGTCCAATAGGGAAGTACCAACTCCAAGGATAGAGGACCCTTTCCCTCGTATGGAATGGGAGTATCAAATCTTCATTTACGAACTTCTCTGAGAACCCACACCCTAAACCGTGGGGATTCCCATCTCTACCAAAGTATAGGGATAAGGAGTACCCATGCCTCAAGTCATAAAGGGAGTAATTGTCCTAACATCCCATCAAAAGAATTGCCCCGATTTTACCCAAAGTCTGCCCGTACTGAGATATCCAACTCTTAAAATCAATTAGGTCATCCTCCAACTTTCTCAAAAACTCATTTATAGTATCTAAAATGGATCTTATCCTCGCAAGGGTCCCAAAACTGCTGACAGCTCGTCAAATGGATCCTCTATTTGGAAGTTACGGTCGTTTTTTGTGAAATGGGGACTGGTTGGGTCCAGGTCCGAGTCTGGTCGAACCAACCTGACCCGACCCAGATCCGACCCGGCCCACTAGGCCACGGGTCCTACTTGGCCTGCCATCAGCAACTCGGACCACCATTTGAGCGGGCTGCCTTCCCCAGACCGGACACAGCTCTACTGCATCTGCCCCGCCCCAAGCAACACCAGCTGGTGTTGCCACCTCAAGATAACTAGCCTTCTCAAGTAGACCGGTTCATCTAGCAAGACCCACAGTAAGATGTGGGTCCAGATCATGGTGCGAATTTTGTCATGGCTATCGTCGTCCAACACCACTATGGTGCGTTGTCTGGCACGTGGCTGCCGACGCCGGTATATTTTTCTACGGTCCACGAGACGCACTTCAGTGGTCTGTTCTTCGATCTAGAGGGTGTTCTGGAATCCTTGGGTCACTTTCTTCATCTCCTGGCATTCAAAACATCATCGTGATCCCATTTTCCGAGAAGCGCTCGATTGGAGATATCTCTCGCACCGCCTCGATCCGTCCGTCGTCATCGTCGTCGTAGCTCTATCATCGTTACACAATGAATGGTTGTGAAATGATAAATCGCTCATCATCCCTCAAAGAATGAAAAGAACATACGTCAAGGGGGGAGAGGAAAACCAGACAACTAAGTGAGGAACAAACCTCCACTGTCGTTTGTCAAAGAGTTGATATGCTCCCATTAGAAGGATCAATGGGGAAAATCGAAATTTATTTATCAAATGATTTAAACCCTAAAGATATTCCTGATAGAAAAATAACTCTTGCAAGAATGATCAAACTGCAGGTCATCCAATTCATGGGTTGATCTACATTTTTCATTTAAAACCATGAATGGGGAAAAGAACAGAATTTGAATAGCAACCCCAATGTGGGTTAGATCATTCATTGGTGATGAAAGGTGTCACTATGTTTGTAATTCCGCGATACTCTGTTTATAGTTGTTGGTCGGTCATCGTTGGTTATGATCCATTTTAATGGGGGTTTGACATTTGTCCTCATTGCCCACTGAGCTTCAGAGCAGAACCAAGATTGTTCCAACAATACAGCATCGTCTTCATGGCCATTAAAGGATGAAATGTGCATCATCATTTTAGTTATGTTGTTGTTACGAAATTAATTATGCTATTTAATTTAATGAAAAATAGTATTTAGTTTCATTTCATTACAAACTGTTTCTCTGAAACAGTTTAAAAAGTTCAAAAATAAAATAAAACATCCACTTTATTTTATTTTAACTTTTTTCCTAAAAAGTCCAAAAACTATCTTTTCTGGTCAACCCGCACCGGCCAATGTTAAGTCTATTCTAAGTTAATGTCATCATTATGGATGCAACGGTGTAATCATATTTTTAATCTGTCACCCACTTAGATGTTTCAAAAACCGCACACCTGCACTATTTTAATTCACTTAGAAAAAAACTCAAAAAATAGCTTTCACCCTCTACCCGTGTCGGTCAAGGTTATGATCTACCTAAGGGAAACATACCCCCGGGAGCTCAACAGTACTCTCATATTTCCATTTTTAGTTATCGTTTTGGAGTAATACGGATTTAAAAATAAAATAATTGTTAATTAATTATTTTATTTATGATCAAAAACTAACTTCCATTGTTGACCTAAACTAGCCAGAATTAGGCCCTTTCTAGGAAAATCACGAAATTCTGAGTTCAACGGTGCCCTTGGATTTTTGATTTGAGCACCAGTTCAAAAGATAGAAAATCCTGCTCATAAGTTTAGTTAATAAACTTTAAAAAAAGATCAAAATTCCCTTATGGACACTCTAGGCCTTGAAATTATGTTCCATCTCAGAGTTTGGTCTCGTAAAAATCCCATTTAAATTTGAAAAAAAAAATCCATGGAATTATAAGACATTACATTCTCCCCACCTTAAGGATTTTTGTCCCCAAAAAGCAAAAATCCTAAACTCAAGGGAATAAAACTGAGTTCATCAAAGGTCTTTGTGTTTCTTACAAGAACACACCTCAAGGAACCACTGAGATCAACCACTTTTATGTTCATCTTCTGCTAGGTCAACATCATGAAACTACTATCACTTGTCTTTTTAGCTGCGATAAGTTCGAAAAGCACTAAGAACTTTGATCCATTTGTATTCATGGGGTCTAGTAGCTCACCCACACGCTAACCTGATGTGGATACAAATAGAAACCCACAGTTCACATCCTCCCTTAGATGAACTGTGAAAATCCTCTATAAGCATTATGCATTGAACTTGATGTTAAATTTGCACTGGTATTTATGAACAAAATAGGGATGTCCACGAGAAAAAATTGGGTCTTACTAGGCCCTCTTTCTACATCCTCCAACGGCCACACATCTTGTCGAGACTGGAACACCTCCACACTCACTTGTGGTATTCCAGTTGAGTATGGATTGTAAGTAACCATTTCATAATGTGGAAACATTATGGGGTCTAACTCTTTTACCATGGAATGATCCAAAACAGAACTCTTTTGAGATTCCATCATGTGCTTCTGAGTTTTCCCTTTCATAGAAAAGGAAAACCCTTCTTTACCATCGTGGACATGCCGCATCCATTTCCTAATATAATTAATATATGTATGAACGGTTGTAGTCCAAACCCATAATTACATCATAAGGCCTCGATTCCATGACTAAGAGATCCCAACCACAACTCTCACCTCCAAGAGTCAGGTCACACTATCAGTTCTAGTGGGTGATCAATGGGTCTCCTCCAGAATGAGTCTCTAAGCATAAGGGTCAAGTCCACGGTCCAACAAGAACCTCAATTTCTTAAAAAGAACTTGAATAAAAGTAGGATGAGTAGAACCTGTGTCTATTTAAAATGAATCCAAAATAAAAGACACATATTGTACCTCAAATCTCTACTGGAGCTTCTTGGTCATAATCCATGACTGCATGAATTTGTCCTCCCCCTCATCCTCCAACTCCCTGATCCTGGCATGGACCACCTCCTACTGCTATTACAGCTTCTCTTCCTTGACCTCTATCTTGCAGAACTACTTTCTCCAAGAATTGTCTCTACCAAGGTGACTCTTCATCCAGCTCCCTCTCAGTAGTATGGCGGGTCAAACAATCCCTAGAAAGATGTCATTGGGCATTGCATGTGTAACAACACCCCTCCTGTAGTTGATCTACTGCATGGTGCTGCTCATGCACCACATACCCACGTGTATGTGTTTGGGCATAGGTAATCCTTCTACAGTATGATCTTGTTGCTTATCATCTGTTAGCTCTAGCAGATGCCTCTACCTTCTGACTTCTACTATAGGTCACATCCATCTTCTCTTCCTCCAGGTAGCTCTTAACCACCACGTATTTCTCCAACACTCCTGCATACATCGGAATTCTAAGGGGTATCACTGATGCCCTGACCCCCCAGTGTAGTCCCTGCTCGAAGGTTTGGGCCCTGAAGTGAGGTTCTCACACCATATCTATAGAGTTGCGAGAAAGATCCATGAATCTCATCGAGTACTCTACTATCATCATGTTTCCCTACCATAGGTGCATCAGCTCCTGTATACGCACAGAGCGTAAAGTTGCCGGAAGAAACTCTTCCCTAAAGAGGTTCTCAAATTCAATCCAGGTGAGGGTCTGCTCATCATGCATCTAGATCACCAAGCTCCACTGTCGTCCTACTGAGCCCTATAAAAGGATTGCGACTAGGACTACCATCAGGTCAGGTGGTGTCCTCACTAAGAGAAAGACTCATCTAACTACCTCAAGCCAATCCTTAGCTACCTGAGGATCTATCTCACCTCAGAACCTAGGAGGTCCCTGCCTCTGGAACTCTTGTAGTGCACTCAGCCTGCACGCATCCTCCTATGGTAGCGCTGGTAGAAACTGCTGACCGAAAGGAGGCTGCACCACTAGTGAACCACCCAGAGGTAACACCACATATTCAGTTCTATACACTGGAGCCTCCACTTGGGTGGATCATCATCATGATCACGTTTTAGAATTATATCTGTTTGTCATCATAGTGTCATCCTGAAATATATTAATATGAACCACAGTTAAAGAGTATCTCTGGAGAGCTGACTCAAGAAGTACATGAAAAGCACAACCATTCCTACATTATTCATGTGCCCTTTATCTCTCTAAAACTAGTTTTTCCATATCCCGAGTTGGAAAACAGGTGCCCAGAGTCCTAATGTATGGATACATCGGCTGCCGCACAAACACAGGAGTCCTTGGCCGAAAATATGAACATTAAACACTTAAAACTATTTCACAAAACCAAAAACAACAGACCTTCAATATTTGTGGTAGAACTATCCACCTTTAATAACAATTTTTCATGACCCATACCCCAAGGCATGTTCTGTGACTACCCCAATCCCACCTCCCAATGGAGAGGGGTGGGTGACTAGCACCGAGGGAATTATTCCATAAGTGGGATGCATTTTCCTGATTGCATGTACACACTCACACAACTCCCAATCAAAGTTACTAGAAAGTAAAATCTAAGGAAACCATACATGAAATCCACTAAGTAAAACACAACCAGAGTACAATGTAAAGTAAAGTACAGGCTAGAAACTTGGGCCATTATACAAGTCCACCAAAAGAAAAACAGTATAAAAGTAAAACTTCAAGTCCCTGAATCTCATTCGTCAGGAGGCCTACCTAAAGGGTAGGTGAAGGGTAGCTACCTGAAGCTGTAGAAGTGCACCTCATCTGTATGATCTAATTGAACACCACTAGGCCCTAGTCCTCCCTAGACTCCATCAAAGTGTCGGTCTTCTTCACAATACATGACACATGTAGGGAAAACCCACATAGGGGGTGAGTAAAAAAATACTCAGTAGGGGACCCCAAGACCACAAAGGTAAAGCACAAGATAAAAACCACAAAGGAATTCACATTCATCTCTACTCAGGTATATTCCGATACATATACCATGAACATCCCAATATACTCATCTCATCCTATAATAAAACATGTTCTCCCAACCATAGAGCTAATTTCAGGATTTTCATCAAAGGATAAAGTCATAACACACAAACCAGGAGATCACACTCCACGAGCTCAACTATCCCTAATGGCACCCATAAGATAGATGCGCTCTATTGGGTACAATCCTACCATTTTTAATGGTACCTCTGAGATAATGTGCTTCATCGGGAACATTCTACTAGGTCTGACTCTTGTTCCTGGCACTAGATTTTTAGTTGTCACAGTCATGTGCCCCATAAAAGACTAAGGAAACCTAATTGAAGAGGCCCGCTCCCTGTCACTATACTCAGTTGAGGGATTAATGCTCCAAAATAACATGTGATAGCTCAGTCGCTCTTTTAAGGAGTGTCCTGCACTTTAGTCCGTCGAGGGATCACTAAATCATATCTAGTTATCATTTTCATCAAGTGGATGGGCCTAATTCTTGCTACTATGTTCGACGGCCAATGGAGCTCCATATCTAATCTAAGACTCACACCCTACCCAGTATAGGAGTACTACTCAGTGACTAGAGGACCTACACCCTAGTGCGATAGGGGAGTACTACTCATGAAGGACCTACACCCTGTATTGGCAAGGTAGTACAACTTCGTATATTGAGGAAACACGCCCTACCCAGTAGGGGAGTACCACTCAGTCACTAGAGGACTCAAACCCTGGTAATATAGGGGAGTACCGACTCTATCAGTCTATTATCTATAGGAGAATTGTTCCCTAGTACGTTAGGGGATTTACGACCCCGGGCTAGAAGACCCGCACCCTGGCATGGTAGCGGAGAATCGACTCTGTCATAGCATTGTGTAAGGAGGACTCGCACCCTGGAATGGAAGGGAAGTACCGACTCCTACAATAGATTACATTCTCCCTACCTGGTAGTGGAGTACCAACTCTACATGCATTAGATATGGAGGACTCACGCCCTAGTCTAATAGGGGAGTACCAACTCCACGTATAGAGGACTCGCTTCCCAATACGGCAGGGGATTACCGACTCTTACTTTATGAACTTCTACAAGAACCCATGCCCTAAAATGTGGGGATTCTCATATCTAAACAATTATAGGGATTAGGAGTACCCGTGCCTTGATTCATCAAGGGAGTAACTGTCCTAACATATCATCAAAATAATCACCCTGATTCTACCCAAAGTCAACGCATACCGAGAGGACATACTATTCAAATCAAATATTTCATCCTCCAAATTTTTCAAAAACTCACTTAGAGTATCTCAAAATGATCGTCTCATATCAAGGTTCCCAACACTGTATACGACTCATCAAACAGATGCTTCATTTGGAAGTTATGAGCATTTTTGTGAAACGGGGACCAGTTGGATTTGGGTCCGGTCTGTCCCAGTCCGACCGACCCATCCCAACGGGCTTGGACTAAACCAGATAAGCCACAGGTCCGACCCGGACCGCCAGTAGTAACCCAGCCTACCGTTTGAGTGGGTCGGCTTCTCCAGACCGGACACAGCTCTGCCACATCTTCCCCACCCCAAGCAGTGCCATATTGAGCCACCACCTTATGACAACTGGTCCGCTCATGCAGACTGGTTCATCCAGCAAGACCTGAAGAAATCCGTAGGTCCAGATCATGTTGTGGCTTCAGCCACGGCTCCTTCACACGGCTTTTGCTATCTAGCACCACCACGGTGCACCAGCAAGTTTTTCTGCAGGCCACTGAACGCGCTCTGGTGGTCCATTCTTCGATCCGTAGGGTGTTCCGAGACCCTCGGGTCGCATTCTAAATTATATGGGGTTTAAAACATCTTCAAGATCCCATAATCTAATAATTTATTGATTGAAAGACTCTCTCACACCACTTAGATTCGTCTGTCATCATCGTCGCCATACCTCTATCATTGTTGCACCAAGAACGGTTGTGCAACAACCCACCGCTCATCGTCCCATGAAGAATGCGAAGAACATACATCAAGGGGGAGAGTATAACCAAACAACTAAGTGAGGAATGGACCTCTGCCATCATTCGTCGTGATTTTGATCTACTCCCCATAGAAGGGTCAAAAAGTCCCATCAAAATGTATTAATGAAATGATTTACTCCCCAAATATAATCTCGATATAAAAATCCCTCTTGTATGAATGATCGAACCGTGGGTCAATAGGTCCATGGGTTGATATACCTTTATCATTTAAAACTAGGAATGGGGAAAGGAAAATAATTTGAATAACAACCCTTAACTGGGTCGGATTGTTCCTTAGCGATGAACAGTATCGCTTCGTCCATCGTTTCATGATCCTCTCTTTACAGTCCTTGGTAGATCATCACTGGGGATGATCCGTTCGATGGTGGGGTTGGCGTTCATCGTCATCACCCACCAGAGCTATGAAGCAGAACCAGGATTATTCCAAAAATTCTGCGTTATATGCTTGGACCTTAAAGGATGAAATGAGAATCAGTGTTTCAGTTACGTTGTTGTTACGAAGTCATTAGGTTGTTTCATTTAATGAAACAATGTATTCAGTTTCATTTTGTTACACGCCGTTTCATTGAAACGGTTTCAAAAGTTCAAAAATAAAATAAAATATCCACTTTATTTTATTTTAACTGTTTCTTAAAAAGTCCAAAAACTCTCTTTTCTGTTCAACCCACACTGGTCGATGTTAAGTCCATTCTTAGATAATTTCATCATTCTTAATGCAATGGTGCCCTCAAATTTTCAATCTGGGCACCCGTTTAGAATTTTCCAAAACCGTACACCCATGCCATTTTAATTCTCTTAGAAAAAACTCAAAAAATAACATTCACCCTCGACTCATGTCGATCGAGGATAAGCTCTTCCTAAAAGAAACATAACCTCATGAGCTCAATGTTACTCTCATATTTCCAATCTAAGTTACCGTTTAGGAGTCACAAGGATTTGAAAATAAAATAATTATTACTTAATTGTTTTATTTACGTCCAAAAACTAACTTCCATTATTGGCCCATGTCATCCAACGTTAGAACCTATCTAGGTGAATCTTGACATTCTAAGTTCAACGTTGCCATCATATTTTTGATCTGAGCAACGGTTCAAAATGTAGAAAATCCCTCTCACACGTTTAATTAAAAAACATTAAAAAATGTTCAAAATATTATTTCAGCCACTCTAGGATTCAAAATTATGTGCTGTCTTAGAACCTGGTCACGTGAAAATCTAATTTAAATTTAAAAAAAAAGTATCTAGATTTCTAGGTCATTACAACCACAAAACATTTCTCTTCTATCAGAACCACTCACAAAGACCACAAAATGCCACCCAAAGTCTCACCCAGTTGGAGTGTGACGTAAAAGACCAAATCCTAACCCCTAATCCATGGAATAACATCACGATCCCATGGATGGAAGATGAATACATCACAGAACAGGACCACGATCCCTCACTGGAAGAATCCTGACCCCTTCACCAGTAGACCGCGACCAATGCCAGATGAACAGGATGACCCCAACACCATCACCGCACAACATCGCCAGAACTCGACCCCATTCTCACACTGGACCATGAAACCAATGTTGGATCTCAACCCCACAGCCACACTAGGCTATGACCCCTTTTTCGGATGAACAAGAACGCAACCCCGATGTCATGAAACCATATAGACCCAATCACTTCAGAAGAAATGCACCTCAAACCCGATGCCGCAGAAGATCTGACCACCCTTTTCAATGGAAGGATGCCACCCCACACCTCCAGACCTAATCTGCCCTTCATCTGTGAGTTCAACCACCCCTCCACAAAATAAATAACACCCCTCACCGCCATATCCGAGACCACAAGACGAAATCCACCATGCCACGAGCACATCGGGAGAGAACCAAGGATGAAATTAAGACCTAACAAAGATAGAGGAGATGGTTGAAATCGGGAAAACCTAAATCTATTGCACCCCTTATGGGATCATCCCCCCTATCATCTCCCCACCTTAATTAAATTCCATCATTTCAATTTAAACTCGATCTTGGAAATAGATTGTTTGATATTCCCTATATTAAAATCACATATTGTGAAAAGGGTTTGTAAAAAATCCTCTATAAAGAAGATAATGGGAAGTGAAAAGATCACATGGACTACCATGTAACTTGGTCCCTAAGCAGGAGAACATTAGTGGAAACTAGATATACGTACTTAGAGGAAAGGCATAAATATTTATAGGGAGTGAATGTGGTTATCAATCATAAAAAAGTGATTGATCAATAAAAAGTTGAGGCCCTCAAATCCATAAATCTTTGATGATTTATTTGACCATCGGTTCAAAATAAATTAAGGTATTAGGAAAAAAATTTAATTCTAAGTTAGTTTCCTAATGTTGGGTAATTCTTTTACTAGCCATGAATATGAGGAAATATTATTATTTGATTGGTTTCAATTTCATATGAACAATCCTAACTTTTGGTTGTCCTTCGATCAAAGGTCCTTTCTTAGTCTAGGTTTTATCTATAATATCATTTATAGGATTCATAAACCATGACACCTTATATTCAATCTAAAACACCTTAGGTTCAACCTAGGTTATTCATTTCCATTATCTATTTAAATTCTTTATAATGGTTTGTAAAGAAAACTCGAATTGTTTTAAGCATATCCCCAGGGAAGTGTAAAATCAGGTGTGCAGTAAGGCTTGTTTTTATGTATCAGGTCACCCCGAGTCAGGCTTGGAACACCTTGTCAGAGTTATTACTCCTAGGTACATCTGTATCATAACCACGTCCACTTATAGTATCTAGACAAGAATGTATTGTTAGGAAAACTACATAATATTTTTATAACTAAAACTTTAGGATGTTCCTTTATACTTATCCTCATATTCTACCTTTGGGTTATGTTATCTAACCTGTGTTTTCATAAATATAGTTCCCAAGGTTTCTACTAAACTTTCTTGGATACCAAATGTATCGACCCAACCCTAGAAATATCAAAGATGGTGTCTTCTATCAATTACATCGTCATGATTACAGTGAATCAAATCATGCAGGAACATAGTGTTTAGTAGTCTTGTTAAACCAGATTCATAAATAATACTAGTATTAAAAAAGGCAACACTAATTAAAACATAATTTTTTTCTCAATAATAAATTTTAGGATAAAAAATTTATTCCCTTTTACAATATCCTTGCATATCTTTATTAGTATGTTTCTTGGATTTCGGGAGAAATTAAACATAAATAATGGTGAGATCAAATGCATAGTAAGGGGAAAAGTATAGTGGAAGAAATAATGAATCAATGATAATAATCAATGTGGTAAGGTAAATAACTAAGAATACATTCTATGTAATCAATAACTAAGAAGAAAGATAGTAAATAGTATGTAAAGGTAAATAACTAAAATAACATGCTATCCAAATAACTAGAAAAATAAAAATCAATATGGAAGGTGAGAAGTTGAAAATGCATTCCATTTAATAAATGAACTGAAAAAGAAATTCATACATAGATGTGTTGACGTAAAATCTCTTGGATAAATAATAATTAAAAAATTATCAATAAATTCAATACTTAATTATTAAATTTCATGTTTCCCAAGAACATGATACCTTTACCATCAAGAGACGGTTTAAAATATTCTCATTTGCACAAATAATTTGTCTCATGAGACTAGAAATTCATTAAGGGGCTTGAATTAACTGATCCCTAACCCGTATGACTTTCCTTAAACATTCCCCAACCTATGTATTGAATTTCCAAATCATTCCTCATATCGAATGAACAATATGACTTATCAAATATCTGTATTGAATAAAGAATTAAAAATTATAAATATTACCCCCAAATAATCAAATAAATGTTAAAAGTAGTCACCATATATAAATTGGTATATGGTTTAGGAAATAGTAATATCTATGATAAATGAAATGGATAATTTAGCAGAAATTCAATGTTCAATGATTATAAGAGATTGAATTTTTCAAGGGGACTAAAAATTAAACCAAGGAATTGAATATGAATAATATCCTTGGAAAAATCAATAATAAACCATCCATATGAATAATAAATATGGTATTAATAAAATATATCCCAAATAGAGTAAAATAAATGGTTATTTTCATTGATGAATAGAAATAAAAAGTTCTTTTAAAAATATTCTAGAGGAAAATATCCTTTGTTTTGAAAAACCTTTTAAAAATACTTTTATTTTAAAATCACTTTCTAAAAAAAATTAAATATTGATTTTCTAAAAATTCAAAGGAAACTTTAAATAAATGAAGGTTAATAAGTTTGTACTTTCTATATGAGGTAAACAGAACATTACTTTCACATAGTAAAAAGTTAGTAAAATGACTTGTTTGAAAAGAGACAAGAATATTCCTTTGAAAACATTGGTAAAATACAAAAAGGGTAAAATTTTCTTTACTAAGTCATTTTAAAAAACATTTTTTAAAACATTTTAATGAAACATGGTTTTTAGAAGAAAATAGTTTCTCTGACTAAAGAGAGAAATGAAGTTGGGTATTCTTAAAAACATTTTCAAAAACACCTTGAGCACCAAAGAGTGGAAATATGGTACTAATAATTGAAAAATATCTTTAATAACAATAGGAGAATAAAATTAAATTGTTTATTGAATAATTTTCATACATTTTTCTCAAATTTAAACACAATTTAATGATCATTATAATTTTTCTAGAGGAAAATAATCATTAAACATTCCAAAGTGTCCCATACCACTTTTAAACATTTTAAATAATAAGACTCATGATGGAATAATATTAAATGAAAGTTATAATATCTTGAGAGTAATTATATTCATGATATATCTTGTAAAATGTAATTATATAAACTATATAAAAGAAACTATGTTCTTAACAACAAATAAGTCTCAATGGAATGTAAATTGAGATGAAATATCTTACCTTGAGTTTTCTTTTAGGTGAACATATTTTAACATTCTATATATTAAGATTATGTGAATTTTATAATTTCTTCAGAACCTTTTCGTGTTTATCATTAATTTTATTTCACTTACTACTCTAATGTGTACGAATACTTAATTAATTAAGTTTGTGTTGGCTGTTTTGACCAAATTCAGTTTATGTGTCAAAAACGACTTTGGTGGGTCAACTATGGTCAAAGGGATCATTATATAACATCTAAAGAATAATAATCATGAAATAATTATCATATTTATACATTAATTATACTTTTAAAAACAATCATTAAATATTATTATGAAAATCGATTCACTGTTACGATCATGGAGACGGTAGGTCGTATGTATGCATGAGTAACGTTATCATTTTTCAATGGTCATTATGGAAAGAAGTTAAGTAGAATTATATATTTTAATAATAATAATAATATCTTAAATAACATATTATTTAATCATATATAATTATATATATATTTCTTGTGATGAAAAATGAATCATAATATGTCGACGAGGCAGTAGCCCACACATCCATAAATGGCATAATAACTTTTTAAGTTTGTGAAAGGGTAATAAAGAAAATGATATATATATATATTATTTTGAGAAATTTAATTATGAAATTAATATAATATATATGTTTATTATTTCACATATTTTTAATTAAAACCATCCTTTATACATTCCACATATCTTGCGAACGAATCACATCACTTTGAGGAGGCAGAAATCCACACTTCTTCAAACGATGTTATCGTATTACCAAAAAATAGTGTGCATAAGGGAATGTATTATAAAAGAATTAATTAAGTATAAATACATTATAAATATCATATATAACATATATAAATATATTTTCAATCATTATTACCACCATGATAGGAGGTAAAGGAAGAACTAATAATCATCATTTTGTGAGGTGGTAGTTCACCGTTCACATAAACGGTATGTACGTTACCCATTATATGGTTGTGTGTGTAAGTGTAGGTATAAAACTTAAAATAAAAACACCCTATTATATTGACACTTTATTTATTATATTAAAATGGAATAAAAATATTTTTGGTTGTGGATAAGTAATTGAAAGAAAATTGATCGTTTGAAAAAATTACCTTAAAAATAGGGTAACGCTTTTGGGTTTAAACCAAAGGGGTTCCTTGGAAGGATTTATTAACAAAGGGATTCATAAAGGTATAGGTTATGTATGTTAGTAAGATATTTTTTAAGATCTTTTCTGAACCAAAGTGTTTTTAGATGAGTGAGTAATGGGGAGAAGTGGTGGCCATTTATAGTGGAAGAGGAGTAGCACTCTTGTAATATTTTCAAAAAGGAATTATTCCCACATTTTTTATATTGAAATTGGATCAAATAATAGACACAATTAGATAAAAGGGAGGATAGGGTCTAAATATTTCCATTAAATATCACTTTTAAAAATTTTATAGGTCTTTTTAGTCCTTAAGATTAAGGTTTAGTCCCTTACTAAGCTTAATTTAATCTTGATCATTGTAATTAATTTTAATCACTTTCACTAATATTTTTGGTCAAATTTTTTTTTCTTATTATAAATTATAAATTATTATGATTAAACATATTAAATACATTTTTCCAAATTCTAATCACATAAGTGGAAGAAATTAATTTAAAATTCATCCCTCAAGCGGGACGACAATGCGGGTTTTTAAACTAAAAACTTCCAAAAGTTTGATAAGTTTTTACATTGAATTTTAATTTGAAATAGATTATAATGACTTAAATTGGATAATTTTTTGTATATTTTATATAATTTCACTTTAAAACAATTTAAAAATATAATTTAATACTATAAATAAATTAGACAAAAAAAATTGAATTAAAATTCAGCATCTTTTACTATTCAATAAAAAATAAAACTTCATAGAAAATTACCAAAAACTAACCCTAAACTAATTATAATGTTTAAATTTCAAATATTATGTTTACCTTAAAATATTAAATCAATTAAAGTTTAAAAATTAATATTTAAAATGGGTTTTCCATTAAAAGGTGGTAAAATTTCCTTTATTAAAATGTAGGTTTTTATGCGTGAAATAAGGTTTGTTCTTATCATATGCATATAAAACCTAATTGATTAATATAAAAAATATTTTATTAAATATATAACATATATATTTCATTAAAATAATTATCTAATTTTAATTAATTATTTTTATTAAGTCAAAAATCCTTTGGAAGCATATAAATAATAATATTTCTTTTTATATCCAATTGGTTCTTATTTTTATTTCTCATTTATTTGTAGCCAATGAATTGATTTTATGTTTATAAAAATAATAAATTTTCATAAGTTAGTTAATAATATTCATAACCGCTAAAATAATATCTATTTTATATCATATTATATTAAATAATAAAATTTTAATAATATATTGTTATTTGGTGAAACTTGGTCTTGCGTGTAAGGAAAGCTATCATGGAAGGTCACTCTTACATGTAACGCAAGCTATCGAGAAAGGTCTCCATTGAATGTAATTCAAGATAACTCATTATTTCATTCCTTAAAACCAATATTATTTATTTAATTTATTTAAAATAATAAATATATAATAGAGTCTTGGGATGTTATATTTCCTTATGTGATTGGTCATGTGTTTCATACACTCTATCAAATAAAAAGTTGTAATTTATAATTTCAACGTGTTACATAATCGTTCAAAGTGATTTTCCAGACCATATCAAGGTGAATTCACTTATCAAGGATTTTTAATATCATTTTTTGGTCAACATAACCACATTTTATCAAGGTATGTTTCCCTATAATGCTTAGGGTAATTTGGAAGAAAGTGTTCAGAAAATATGAGTATATAATTTTGGGATTTTGGATTCCGATAAATAGATTAAGGTACTATGAGTTAATTTAGTTTGAAAGTGTAAATCATAACAAAATAACTTTAAATAATATGAAAATCCTCATGAATATTAAGATGATGGAAATATGGATCATTTCCACTAGAATATTCAATAAAATAGATATTCTAAATCTAATTATAAGGATTTTTTGTATTTTATAAAATTATATGAGACATAAATTATTTATTAATAAATAATTTCATAATTGGTAAAAACATATAAATTAAGAATATACAAGAACTATTTTTTTATAAAATGGAATTTAATACCATTAATTCACTCTTTGTGATCTATTTTGGATTAAGAGAATGTCATAACTTGTAAAAATTTCCAGGTTTGGTATAAGCACTTGTGCATCATATGAAAAAAATAAAGGAAATATTTTTTATTCCCAAAACATCCAATCTGAAATATGAAATCTAGAATCTAAAATTTTGAATGGGACTAGAATATTTGAAATATAATGGCACTATGAAGTAAATATTACTGTAACTAAGAATTTATTACTCCCCATCCACCACATAGAATTTCTACCAAACCAAATAAGACTCTCTCAAGCTCAAAAAAATAAAGAATTCATGAAACATAAAGAATAACATGGTTCAGAACAAAATCATATTCCACGGGAGGAATTTTCTACTTTATAATGAGGGATAAACAAAGAGATATAATATATGATTTATAAAGAAACAAAACTTCTAGAGAAATCTACCCAGACACTAAGTTATAATGGATCCTTCTTAAAAATAACTAAACTCAGACACGAAAGTAGATGTGCTATATATATATATATGAAAAACTATAAATGAAAGTTCCCCTATCACGATAACTTGTACATAATAGACTAAGGAACTTTAATATACTCCTCAGTCCCTTTAGTAGCTCCATATTCTCCTTCTTCTACTTCTTTTTGTCAACTAAACTTCCATGCTCTGACTTACATGGCTCTATCATCAATCCATTGGCACTTGGTGATCTACTATTGTATCTCCTCGGACCCTCACTCATAGATCCATATCTCATAAATACATTCTTTATATACTAAATTTGTAATGAATTGATGTGATCCAATTCTAACCAAAAAATTATAATATCACTAACAAATATTGATTCACATATATTCGAAGTACTGTTTAGGTTTAGAGTTTTAGAGAGTTATGAAAACCCTTTATCTAACCAAGACTAATCCTTTCTCATAAAATGGAAAAAAACTAATTATATAAAAAACTAATTCATCCTTAATAAGTCTTAAACATCTCCAAAAAAATCTCCACATAATCTATTATGTTATACATATCATGTGTGATTTATTTATTCATAAAAAGGGTGAGATCAAATTCTTAGTAAGGTTAAATGTAATATATATAAATCTGATATCAAAACTCAACATCATATGAGAATAAATAATATGGTAGGAATAGATAACCAAAAATAATTCTATAATAAAATGAAATTAAAATCATAACATATCCATGGATAATAATGAAAATAATAATATCACATGGATAACAATAACTAGTTCCTTAATGAAGAAATATATAATGTTTAATAGTTAATTACATTCCCTAAGCTAAGACATCATGATCTTAGACATCATAATCTTAATGTCAAGGTCATGAGTCTAGAAAATATTTTATTTTGTATATGAAATCACCAAAATACCCAAGCAAGTTTGTTTCATGAGACCTATAGATTCTTCAAGAGGATATATCTACAAGGTCCCACCCATTTCTAATTAAGTCTAATGAATATATCATATGAAGGAATAAATAACCTATAAAATACATAACTAACATTCCTTAGTAATCAAAAAATATAAATATTGAAATAATAAGTAAAAGGATTCTAAAAATTTCTCTAATTATTAAATAGAATATATTTCTATGTAATCATCACTTACACTAACACCATGTAGAGAAATGGGTATATAGTTAAGTCAATAATTTCTCCAATCAATCAATACATGGTATATAGGTGGACACCATTCAATAAAAGGTAAAAAATAAGGCATTCTCAGAAGAAAGGCATTATAGTAAGAATTATGGTTATACATCAAATATGATTAGAAAATACAAAGGTAGTTTTGGGTCATTTCTTTTGTAGATATTTAATTTTTTTACATTTGTGAAAACATTTGTGAATAATCAACTGATATATATAGAATAATCTCATAAGAATAATAGAATTTTACTTTATAAATAATTATGAAAATGACCCTTATTCCATGAAAATATTTTTTAAATAAAATGAAAAGAATAATGGTAAAATAATTTACTTTTAAAAATCATGAACCAAGGTAATTAATATTCAAGATAATTTGAAATATGTTATTATGGAAATTTTTTAAAAAGAAGTTTTTTTATTATTTTTATAAATAAAGTCTACGCAACAAGTCACCAGTTTCTTTTGAAAATTCATTTTCAAAAAAGGTTGGGAAGAAAACTTTTGAGATATATTAAAAAAAACTCTTTAATAAATATACAATAATAAAGTATCAAAAAAACATAAAGTTTGTATATAGAGAAATTGGATTGGAAAATAATCAATTTATCCATGATATATAAAACTTTTTAATATTTTGAAACACCTTTAATGAAAACCTTCATTGCAAATAAAAAAATAAAATTTCCATTTGAATAGTGGTGATGAGAATTAATAGGATCACATGAATTAATCAATTACTTTATTTCCAAAAAAGAGAGGAAAACATTGGTGAAAATTAAAATGTAGACAATGAATAAAATATTCATTCGTAATAATGGGATATATTCTAACAAATGTTATATTTTTATTTTAGAGAATCTTTTGTCAAAAAGGTGGTTAATGATTACGAGAAATAATTTCTATAGGGAAAAATATCTAATAACAATTAAAATAGAGTAATTTTATGATAAAATAAATCTTTATAATTATATTCAAGTATGAAATATTATGAGCTAATGTATGATAAATTGAGTTAATGAAACCCTTATGATATTAGAAACTTTCTAATAAAAAACCCTTAAAGGATATGATTTCAAATGAAACATTAAATACCATGAATAGTGAGAGTATCATGATACAAAATATTAAAGGGTCTGTAGATACACCATTCTAAAGAAAACATGGTTTATAATAAGAAATACATCTCAAGAAATTAAATTTGAGAAAAGAAACCCTTAAAAGTAACAAAAACATTGAGTTGAGAATCAATTAATAATGAGGTTACAAGGAATAATTATACAAACCCAGTAATGAATTGGAAAATAAAATACCAATTATTTATTATGCAGAATAATGAATATTGAAATAATATAGTTTTAATAATAAATTTTTTAACTCAATGGATGAAAATTGAGTTAATACAAACCCTTACCTTTTTTCTAATCCATTTTTTTCTTGCACCTGAATTCCTAAATAATCAAATTAAAATTACTATATAACTTATTAGAAACCTTATTAATCTATATTTATTTAATATAGACCGTTTATTATCATTTTCTATTCATTTATTTCTTTATTTTTATTATGTTTTTGTTAAAATTGAATCATTGTTGGCTTATTTTGGTAATTTTAGAGATCGAAGATGATATTTTATTAATGACTTAAATACTTAATATAACCTTTTAATAACCAAAACCAATCACAATTTTATTATTAACTTATAATAACATTATTATTTAAGTTCTCATTTTAACGTCCCGGACTAATAGCCACAATATCTGGTGCCCTGAGTCGGAACATCACTTGAGCTCATGCATGCCTCTTCGTACGCCAGAGCCTTACGACTAAAATATAGGGTCAATAAAGTTATAATGAGGAGACTATACCCACTTATCAGAGTAAACCAAATAAGAAATATTATCAACCGATATAAAACCAGCAGAAAACAATAAATGTATAACATGCTACAATGTCAACAAGTAACCAAGTAGCACATGCTATAATAACATGATGAATACATAACATGTCAGACAGTCATGAAAGAAATTTTCAAAACCAAAACCACCCAAAAAATCCTCAACTTGGAACTAATTCCCAACCTGGTCTTAACATCCCATGATTTAACCAAAATTCCCTTGAATGAACCATACACTAGGTACATATCCTAAACCAATACCTAAATACAAAAATCCTTTACTAGGGTACCCAAGTGACATGGTATCCTGATCAGGGTGTGAGTAAAACTCAGTAGGTCATCACCAATGGTGTCTAATAAATATTTAGTCATTACATTAGTGTATCCAAATAATCAATTGAAATAAGTAAACAAGGAAATAATGAAATCATTGAAGTAATTAACTAATATCTATTTTATACATTAATATCTCTACAGTCAATCAATCAACAAAACTAAATCAAGACACACTGGAATCCAAATCCAAGGAGAAAGGGGTTACACACACTTTTAGTCACAAGGGGTATTCACTAACCACATACTCACTTGTTGACACTACTCACTTGAACATTTTCATCATTTACACTATAGTCTAAGATAGTCAATTACCATGCATAAGGGAGAATAATAATGTTCCCTATCTCACTAGGAATAAACATTTCATAAAAATATATATCACACATACCTTAAAGTGTTAGTCCAGGTAGACATCCAATCACACTTACCACTGATCACCACTCTATGTAGTTTCATCCAATGTAACTTTTAGGTGCATAGAGTATCACTCTAACCCCCTAACCCATGCATTTCTGAGGTGGGTTAGATTCTCATTCAAACCGACCTATGAGAGGATCCTTGGTTTTTTATCACATGCCACCAATCCATGTGCACATGTTTATTTATCCATTTACCATATATACCAATTCACAAACCATTCTCAAATAATACACATAACAATTACATTTCATATTTTATTAAACACATAAATCATTTTAACGACTTGAACCATTAACAAATTTACCATTTACATTTCATTACCCATTAACCCACTTTCCTTATACAGAACACACCCTTATGAATTTTTGTTAATTGTACACAATTAAAATTAATCTCATTTACAAACAATTTCACACGTACCAACACAACCATAACCATTATACACATATATCATTTAGTTCATTTCATAATCATGTTAACATTCCAACATAATAGTCGTGGGTCCTATCTCACTATCCCATTGATCAATTTAATAACTATGTTCCTAACTTACATTTAAAACCACATCATGGAAATAAACACAATTCAAAATTTCATTTGAAATCATCATGAAACTACCCTTTAAAACATGGGTCTTCCACTTTGAAAAACTAAAACATTCCCCAGGGATAATGTTTCCATTTTAAACTATTCAAAGAAATCACTAATAATTTTCACAAGGGTCCACACCTGCCATTTAAAATCATAATTTTTAATTAATTAATAAGAAAATCTTTTCAGAACCTTTGAGGTCAGAACCTCCTTTCAAAAACATTCCTCACTTTCAAAATTCAATTTTTTCTTTAAAAACCATGGTCTTTTCAAAACCCCAAAACACATCTTTAAAACCATTTCAAAATCCCATTGGTAACTTCAAAAATATAAAATATAATTAATTCAATTTACTTTGTAACCAAAATACATAACCGATTACAATTTACAACTCATTTTCTGTAATATTTCCCCTACCTCAATGTTTGCCAATTTATTTTATTGTTTCAAGGGTTCGGAACACACCATGGGTAACCATAGGTTCGGTCTCACATGATCAATGAACCCAATGGTGTACTTGGAGGGTTTTGTACCTTGATCTAAGGTTTAAACCACTTTCTATAATCAAGGACAAGGTAACAAATAAGGAAACCCATTTTCACAACCATATACACATATTAAAGATTAGGACTATGGGAAAAATATTAAAGACCACATACCATATTTCTGAAGATGATTACTAGCTCAAACACATCCCTTGATTCAAAATTAAACACCCTTTAACACCCCAACATATAATATTCTAGAAAATTGAAGGTTTTAGGGCTTTTTAAGTCTTTCTGACGCTTTCACCAGGGCGCACGCGTCCGTCCGCATGGACGCAACAGGCGTGGCTTTTGTGTTTCCCCGTATTCCCTCTTTCCAAAGGTGGGCGGCATCCATTCCTTATTCAGGGACGTCTTCTCCTTGATCGAAACAGGATGATGGGATGTCGGTTTCTCCTTCTGTGGATTCCTCCTCGGAACTCGTTACCTAGTTCAGGTCTCCCTCATCGATTTAATACATTGTTCGTGAAACTCTTACCAGCACCATGTTTTCATGGACGCCGGTTAATTACACTTCTTCTGTCAGGACATTCCAAAGGGTCCGGTCAGGGCAGCAACCTTCAGTCAGGGGAGTAGTCACGTCGAGGCATCATTAACGTGTCCAAATACTGGGGATTTGGTGTTTCTATATTTTTTCCCTTATTATTGGACTTCTTGAGGGCATGGAAGCCCGAGGCATCCCACATCGAGCGTGGGGAATCATATGTCATAGGCATGTATCTGGGGTTTTCCTCAGCTTCCCATGTTTAACACAGGGTATGCCTCAAGTTTAACGTCCATCGGAGACAGATCAGCCTAATCAGAACACTAGCTGGAGTGAATCAGATTGAGGGGTCCCCCTTGAGGTAACGCCGATATCAGGGCCAGCCCGTGGGCTGCTTCCTAAATTCTGTGGAGGGGAATGGGGTGGCATGATCTCATCGGGATGTGGCAGCTTGGGTAAGAATCAGGATGGATGATGGAGAATTGCATGGAGTGGAGGGGGAATGAAATGGGGTTGTCATGGAGATGACGATTGTGATGGGATTGAGTCTCGAAAAGACTTCCTACATATCCTCGTGGTAGGTAATCAAAGTCCATGTAGTTTAGGATGAATGTGTGGGGCTTACACTCTAAGACACCCAAGGTGATGGAAGAACCGACGTGAATGCGGTCGAAACAACCAGATGGTGGGCTTGAACCTCGTGAGGTTTCCTACGTACCATGCCTTAACATGGATCAAATTCCATGTAGTTTAGGAAAAGGGGTGGTATACTGACATGAAGGGGTGTCGGAACAACTGGATGGTAGGTTCACAATGGCTTACCGCTGGATTGGGATGCGGTTTAACGTCATGTGGGATGGGGGCGTGTCAGAGAACCGACGTGAAGAAGGACCTTGGCCCAGGTGGATGGTGGGATTGAACCTTAGGAAGGCTTCCTACGTACCATGCCTTGACATGGATCAAAGACCATGTAGTTCAGGTAAAAATGGGGGCTTGGAACACCGACACGGAGATGGTTGGGGCCAATTATTGTTGGGCTTGAACCTCAGGAAGGCTTCCTATGTACCATTCCTTGACAAGGATCAAAGTCCTTGTAGTTCGGGTGTGAATGTGGGTGTCAGCGAACCGATGTGAGAAAGGACCTTGGTCCGATGGGTGACGGGATTGAACGTCAGGGAGGCTTCCTACGTACCATTCCTTGACATTGATCAAAGACCACATAGTTCAGGCGGTGGTTTTCGTCAGTGAACCGACGTGAAGGTGAACCCGTGGGTCCACTGGTGGTGGGCTTAAATCTCTTGAGGTTTCCTACGTACCATGCCTTGACATGGATCAAAGTCCTCATAGTTCGGGATACAGTTTAACGTCATGCTGGATGGGGGAATACAGTTTAACGTCATGCTGGATGGGGGAATACAGTTTAACATCATGCTGGACGAGGGCATACAGTTTAACGTCTTACTGGACGAGGGAATTTCCATGGTCGATGCTTACTCTAAGCCCACTTGATTCATGCTCAGTGTGAGAAACAAGAGGCAGCAGAGACCTGACGATCACATCGTGAAGGGTGCGTCCGTGAGAAGCGAAGAGGGGGCTTACGCATTAGGTAGCCCATGGTGTCGGGACTTACTCCAGGATGGAGGCCCGAGAGCAACAAAGCGTAGAGGGAGAGGGATTTGGGACCAAATAAAGGAGGTGCCCCGTTCCCTATCATGCCCTCCGCTGGCCCTGGCGGTGAGGAAGTACGGAGGTACATGGGTTCTACCTTCTGCAAGAGGGGCTAGGAGGATTACACCAAGGTGTTTTCCCTTCTCCCGTGGATATACTCCACTCCAAGAGGGAGGATATCATCCCATATGATGGTGATTCCATTCCTGTGGAGACGAGCGGCGTAAAGAATGCCCGAGTCGGGGGGACCCTGCGTGCGAGGCACGGGGTCGGGTCATAGTTAAACCTCATGTGTTGAGGACGAGGTGTTTGGCAGTTTAACATCTTGCATCTTGGACGATGTGGGTTTACTCCGAACCCATTGGACTTACATGACCAGTACCCTCTACTCCTTGTGGTAGGGAATGTGTCAGCAAGGCCATGGAAAATGGGGGGTCGCAAAGCGAACCATCGAGGGGTCCACGTTAGCGTGGCTATGCGAAGAAGCAATAGTCGTTAGTGTGCCTATGTGAAGAAGAATTAGGCGAAGCAATGATACAGGTGGTGTCATCTAGGGGACTTTGAAATCACATCATGCAAACCTGGAGGGTCGCACGGGAAGAGGGATTGCTAAGCAAAGGGGTCCATAGGCAGGGGTCTTGCGGAGCTTGGTTGCTTTGCATAGTGGAGAGCACTTGTGAAGGGGTGTGCTTCGCGAAGTGGAGTGCCTTGGCCTTAGCATGGGGAATAGATGCAAGTGGGAGGTGAGTCGTGAAGTGGAAGGGTGTTCGCGGAGCACAACCTCGCGAAGTAGAGGTGCCTCGCGAAGCAAGGTGCTGTGAAGCAGAGTGCTTCGCGAAGTACTATAACCCTACCTTGGCATGAGAATCACATGTATAGGATGGGTGTTTCGCGAAGCATAAATGCTCCGCGACTGCCCGGGTTCCCTTGGGAATCCCCTTCCTTCGCTAATGCCCTTAGGATTCGTGAAGGGCATCCCTATCTTAAGAGGGGCTCAAAACGAGACAAGACGAAGGCCTCTCGTGAAGCAAAAATACCTCGTGGATCTCATTATTCCTAGAGCGAAGAGTGCTTCACGATTTGGGAGTTGAGAAGCCGAAACTTCAGATTGTCCATCTTGAGAGCTCAGGGGGAGCTCGGTATTTATATTCAAGGGGCGCCGCGAAGTAGATCTCACGCGACACGAAGGGGGCTTCGGTTTCTTCGCAGCAGGTCGCGAACGTCAACCGAATTCGCGGAGGGTTACCGCCTCCTCTGCTTCATGGCGGGCTCGCGAACGTTTGGGCGTTCACTGAGCGTTACCGCCTCTGGTGATTCGCGGTGGGCTCACGAACGTCAGGCTGTTCGTGGGGCATTACCGCCTCTGGTGCTTCGCGGCAGGCTCGCAAATGTCAGGCTGTTCGCGGCGCATTACCGCCTCTGGTGCTTCGCGTCGGGCCCGCGAATGTTAGGCCGTTCGTGGGGCGTTACCGCCTCTGGTGCTTCGCGTCGGGCTCACGAACGTCAGGCCATTCATGGGGCGTTACCTCCTCTAGTGCTTCATGGCAGGCTCGTGAACATCAAGCCGTTGGCAGGGGTTACCTCCTCTGGTGCTTTGCGGTGGC
Organism: Viscum album; assembly: GCA_963277665.1. Lineage (NCBI taxonomy): Eukaryota > Viridiplantae > Streptophyta > Magnoliopsida > Santalales > Viscaceae > Viscum > Viscum album. The sequence goes on from OY728126.1 coordinate 1,192,249,840, forward strand.
CGCGTAGCTAGGGGGATTTGTGTCGGGGCTTCGTGAGGAAGTGCGTGGGGCCTCTTTTTTCTTCGCCCAATATTTTGGCAGCAACAAATGACCCCCCTTAGACTTGGAGCCATGGAGGGACCAAGGGTCGAAGTATGAGGTAAATCACCAAAATTATTGGCAGTTCGCAGTGCTGACTCACGAAGAAGGCGCCCGAGGCAGGCAGGGGTCGTGCGCTCTAGACGCGCCATGAAGCTCCGTGTGGTTGGACATGCTGCGAAGCTCTAGGATTGCCACCTATAAATAGGGGTCTGACCTCTCTTGTCTTCTTCCTTCTTTGCGACTTTGTCCTTTTGTGCTCTCGATTCGCGAAGCTCCGCATCCCCCGTGTCTGCTCACCGCGAATCGAGCTCCGCGGCAAACCATGAGTCTTCGATTATGCAACTACGCCAAGAGAATTTCTACTTTCAAGTCGAGGTCAGGCCCCGCGTCTTTGCTTTTCGAATGAGCTTCGCGAGCAATCTTCGCGAACAACCTTCACGGTCCGGCCCAAAATTTTTCCGAGTTCTGAAACCGTAAGGGCCCATCAAGAATCTATGCTGGGGGTGCTCACAGACGCCGCCCAGAGGGATGAGATGGCCAACTGTCTAGGCCTTGGGAAGCTGGTCTGAAGCCACTCAGACCATAATTCTTTGATAGACCTCCTATCAGAGAGCCAAAATAACTATTCATTGTGCACGAAGCTTCCATTGTATGGATTTGGGCTAAGGGATGATGTCTTCATTCCTGAGGCGAGAAGGGGCGAACTAGCGTGCTGGTGCAGGTGCACGCCATGCCAGCGTCAATGGTTCAGGGCGGCCGATGGTCACGCATGGGAGGACTTCACACCTGTAACTACCGATTGTCTGTACAACCATGTAAACAACATTGATGGGAATCCACTACAACTGGAGACGTCCCCTCCCATGCACTGCACCATACTGAAAGCAGTTTTGCAGGATTCGAAGAAGGGGTGGTCCGATGAGTGGGACCTGCGCCAGGGCGGCAACTTCAATAATGAATGGGCATGGGTCTACTGGGTAGGTGCATCATGCGAGGATTTTGGGGCCGAGCTGAGGAGAGTGGGCTTGTATGAGGCGGAATGGGCCTCCCAATTCCACATTTATCAACCGAAACAGCAGATGTCAGAGCTACTGAGCAGATGGTCATCTAGGAACAACACTTTTCACATGCACTATGGGGAGGTTGGCATCAATCTGTAGGATGTCCATCAGATCTCGGGGGTAACGATATTTGGGGCCATGTATGATGAGTTCCTCCCCATCATGAGTGCGTGGGAGGATCCGGATCAGATGTCGCAGCTGGCGCTGGAACTGATGGCACCGGTTTCTCGGAGAGGACAAGGAGGCGGTGAGAGATGTCCACTTTAAGAAGTGGTTAAAGTGGTTTCTGATCTTCCCGGAGGATCGAGAGTTACCTCTGAGGCCTCGAACCTGTCTGAAGGGGTCTCAACGGGGCAAGGAGCACTCGTACTGGCGGCTCTTGGAGGACAGCCAAAGGAAGACTTGGGGTTTCAGTGTCGGCACTAAACAGCAGCTGATAGTCAGGCTGGAAGCATTTATCATGGCCCTTATCAGTAGTTGTATCTTACCGGTGAGGGATACCAACATGGGGGTACGGCCTAGCTCGTTCATCATGGAATCCATGCTGGCCATGGAAAGGCGGGTCAATCTGGGGATTCCAATGCTCACCCGATTGTACAGGATGATGTGGCACGTTAACAAGGGCAAGAAGCCACCGAGTATATGCGGGCCCTTCCACCTTCTGTATTGGTGGATCGCGGCACACATCAGGGGGGTTTATGAATATCCAAACCCCATCTCACCACCGGGGTCGAACGTTCACCCCTCCATTCTGAATGCGATCGGGAGCTTCCCATTCAAATTAACCATACCGATGGTTTTGAACCGGGTGTGGAAGGCGGAAGAATTTAACTTCCACCTGTTTCCATTGCCGACGGGAGTACTCACCGACGATGTTCAGGGAACGGAAGAGCACCGGGCTTATCTTATGGCCTTTTGAGGTGGAGTTTTGGTGGCACAGGTGGACCGTGAGCCACTTTGTGAGCCGTACACCCCACACCAGTTTGCGAGGAAATTCTGGTGCCTGCAGCGGCTGACCCCGCAGGTCTACTGGGAGGTGCATCATGAGGAGAAACCGTGTGTAATGAGGTATTTGTGGCTCATGTTCACACAAGAAGATGAGAAAAAGTGAATTGCATTGCCTCCACAAACTGCCACCTTTGTACTGGTGAAGGAGTATGCCATCAGCTGGGAGGCATCTTATCCAGGGGAAATGCTAAAGCAGCCAACTGTTCGAGCTGGTGATGGCGGGCCACCCCTATCCTGAGGTTGGGGTTAGAGGGCAGCAAGGGCCTCTCGCAGTGGAGGGGTTGTCATGGTGGTGAGATCTTCACTAGCTGAGGATGTGGCAGCAGAGGCGGATCCAACAGTAGTAGTGGATCCGGTGGTCCCGGAGGAGCAGAGACATCCAGAGGGGCGGCCTCCGAGGGTATTCCACAGGATATCCACTCAGGCTCTGGGGAAGTGGCTGCGGCATATTGATATTCCAGAGGATGTTGTTTTCCTAGAGGCCTGGGATATTTGGGACGTCAACCGCCAATTCCTCAGCCTGCCTAAGATATGGGGACACCTAAATCGTCTCGGGATGGTTCTATCGGGTATAAGCCCTGTTTGGGCTGGTTTCACGGTGTCTTCGGTGGAGGCGGAGAAATATCTGGATGAGATGGAGGACTACGTACATTCCAGTGGTGTCCCGCGCCCATTGACAGACCAGGTAAGGGTACTGCTGGATTGGACATTCCCCCCATAGCTTTCGGCCGCCGAATTGAGAGAGCGCTTCCCCCTATGGGGAGAATCAGATGAATCCTTTGGGGAAGATGAGGCCGGGAGAGGGAGCCCATTGGAGGAAGGTGAAGTCGGAGATCAAGACTCGGATTCCAACGATTTCGCGGAGGTTCTCGAGGTATCATTCCAAATATCTTTCCTCAGGGTCCGCTCTCATGACATTATGGACCTCTTATGAACATCTGAACCGTGCAGGAGGAACTTGTACGCAGACCTCACTCTCTCCCCTTAGCAGGTGATGATGTAGGTCCTTCAGAAATCGCCCCTACGGCTGTGTCCAGTTCTGTGTCTGGCGGGGCTAGAGCACCCGAGGTGGCTCCTAAAAAATCTTCAGACCTTCCATCAATATAAGGAGGGCCACTCCTTGGGGTCACGTCAGCATTAACTCAGGTGCAGCACCAGGAGTTCAATCGTTGTAAGTCTTCTACACTGGATTCATTCCTGTCATATGTAGATCGTGCCAACTAACATTCATGCCCTTCTCTGTCATACAGTTCTCTAAATGGCATGGGCTTCTGCAGCAAGGCTGGTCGGGATGTCTGGTGGCATCCCTCTTAGGGGCATGCTGGTGATTGTGGAGATAGTTCCCCCACCTACACGAGCTGCAGCACTCCCTATCATTGGAGGGACCACCAGCAGGGTCGTGCCCGAGGTTATGGAGGTGGAGTTTGATGATGAGGATCAACCGGCCAACCCAAGTCCCACACCGCCTGCTCCGGTTCCAGATGTCATGCCGGATTCAACACCAGATTCTGATCCTGCCAAAGATTTCCTGCGGGCGTATCCCGCATACGATCCTTCCAATCGCGCGGACTGGGACGAAACGGCCTCCGATGAAGAGGACAACAAAATAGTCCGCTGCTGATCGAGGAAGCTAATCATGCGCTTCATCAATGACACCCCCCAAGCACTATGGCTGAATGAAATGGATAGACTTAGCTCTTGATTGCGCGAAATGTGCACTGGGGGAGTGGAGGCCCAGCATCCTCATATGCTCATCAGAGATCTCATGGCAGAGAAGATCCAAGAATACTATTGTGGGCTCAGCATGGGCTGGCAGCGGAGGAAGGAGATGAATGTCAAGAAGCTCCAGGAGGCTGAAAACGAGGTCCAACAGCTGCAGGCCCGGGCAGATGATCACTCAGCCTCTCTCAATACACAATCTGAGTTGATCTCGTGATTGAATGCCTAGCTGGCAGAGGAAGAAGGGCATATGAGGCAGGCTTTCGAAGAGATGGATGTCATTCAGGCTGACATAGAGAGGGCCCGAGCGGGGGCCGATGAACTACGCCCCATCGCTACTGAGGAGGAGCGGGAGCTAAGTCGGCAGTAGCAATTCAAGGATGCCACAAGTCAAAGGGTGGTGGAGCTGCAACGCTCTTTTGATGAGGTCAATCCGTTCATGGGTGGAGTTCACCCCCGGGTACTATAATGATTACAAACCCTTTAAAGTACTTTCGTGCTTTAAATTTTTTTGTCAATTCCATAGCATGCACGAGTTCCATTGTTTTCCTTAGTTCATTTTTCATCCTTGCAATGTTTGTGGGATGTCCAGTGGCAATTCCCTAAGCTCACATGGGTCGGGCCTGATGTGAGAAACAAGAGATAGTCGCCTCATCGTCTCATCCAAACATAGGAGGGTAAACCAAGATTTGGGCACCCGAGTATTGGATAACCGGTCCGGATTTTCAGGAAATAGGAGAGACCTGGCCGGAGAAGGAAGTTCTCATAACATCCAAATTACCGTTTTTTCAGCGCGCTCTTGTGCATGAACAGTGCAACGCCAGGGGTGCTGAAATTGGTCCAAACAGGTGGGAATGGGAAGTGTGAATCATGATACCCAAGATTCGGAACATTGTGAGGGTGGCATGACAATAAAGGAAAATCGTTAACCGTGGAGGAAAAATGGTATCCTTACTGTGTTATCCTGAAATGGGGATAACAAATGAAGGCTGACCATTGACCATGTTCACAACACGGGGCCTAACTCAAATATCATCGATCAGCCTTCCAGGATGTTGGCCCAGGATAGCAGGTAGACCATAGGTCGAGCATCCATACTGTTAGGGGGTCTCTCCAAACGTGAAAGGGGACGAGGGTCCGAATAAGGGGCACGTGAAGTGTGGAATGTGGAGAGATGGTTTGTCCGAACAGAATCCAACACTCATGAAAGTACACCATCGTGGTGGGAGTACGCCAGATGGGCGCATCGGTTTGATCATGGATCATTCTATTTATTTTTAGACAGGGCCTCTCTTGCGAGGTGGTCTGCCACTTCCCAACATCATCTTGGGGCATCCTGAACTTGTTCAGGTCAGAGTTATGGTTACACGGTCCCCTACAAGGGGTCTGGCCAGGGGGGTGAAAATAGGACTTTACGACTCCTGGGGCTGGACCCTGGGAAAAATTCGGGGGTGTCGCTACATATCCCATGATGGGAATCAAGCCACATGTAGTTCTTGAAGCACAGTTTAACGTCATGTAGGATGAGAAGAAGCCTGGTTGTGCCGGTACACATCCTACCAAAACTACTAAGCCCACGTGATTCATGCTCGATGTGGGAAACAAGTAGTGGAGAACTTTCTCGAAAAAAGAAGGGGAATGGTAGGGCGAAGGGATGCTCAGTGAATACCAGCCCAATGATACTGACACGTCCATGTGGCGCACCCAGATGTGCGAAGAGGTAGAGCCGAATATGTTGGAGTTCCACTTGAACATGAGTAAGTGTAAATGTGTGAATCATGACGCTCGAGATTTGGATCACAATGATGGTGGCGTGATGATGTAGGATAACTGTTAACCATTCCGGAAACGCAGCATCCATATCGTATTAACCTAGAATAGGGACAGACAAATGGGGGTCGACTATTGACCATATTCAAAACACGGGACCATGTCACAAATGTTGTCAGAGATCTGTAGGGACATTAGCCCAAAATGATAGAAGAACCCTTAGGCCCAACATCCATAGAGATCCCTTAAGCCTAGAATCCATGTCGTCCGAGGGTCCTTTTGGATGTGGGAGAGGACGAGGATCCAAATAGCGAGCTCACGAAGCTTGGTCATGGGATGAGGGGAATGTCCTCCTAAAAATACCACACTCCAGGCTCTTTGTCAAAACACATCTAAATACGAAAATGTGGAATATTAGATAGAGGGTTCCGAGTCCCTTCCCACAGGGAGATCTTAGTTTAGGGTCGTAGAATTCGGACCATGGATGGGAGGAAACACAGGAGGCACGTGGCGGGTAATTACAAAAAACCCAACGTGGATGGGAACCGGGGGTGTGTACGGTGCGGTGAATAACCCGGCGTGAACGAGGACATAATCCCATACCACACCGCACAACCCCCCTTGAGAGAGGTTTTAGGTCAAGGGACCGAAAACGAGAGTTCATCTGGGCCTGAGCAAAGTGCAAAGGTGTTCCTACGTACCCCATGGGGATGGGGATCAAGATGCACATAGTTATTGAAAGGGTCTTAGTTTAAGGTCTTAGAACTCAGACCATGTATGGGTAAAGAGAGCAGGGGACACACGGTAAGGTGGTTACAAAACCCAACGTGAATGAGGACATAATCCCTACTTACCATGTGTTCTCTGGGGGAAGTGCTCGAGTCAAGGGATCGAACATGGAAGTTAGGTTGGGCTAGTGGGGAGGTGCCCGGGCGCTCCTACGTATCTCATAAGGATGAGAAACAAGCCATACGTAGTTCTGAAGAAGTTAGGCTAGGCCAACGGGGAGGTTCCTGGGTGCTCCTACGTATCTCATAAAGATGAGAATCAAGCCATACGTAGTTCTGAAGGGTGTCATGGTAAGGTACAAGTGCCATGGAAAAAAAAGGGAGTGCGGGCATGGCCCTTTGGAATATGATAAATCTTGTTTTTCCTTTAAGGTGATTGGTTTTTTTTGTGAAGCGACAAGCCTAGGGTATCGAGCCCTGGTGTCGCCACAAGAATAAAGCAGTGATAGGCATTGAAAAATGGCATGGCACGTGACCAATACTCAAAGTGATCTCCTCTATGATGGGGTCATCACAATGTAGTGTCGTTTTTCGTCGTGCGGCCAGGACGATAATGTCACAATTTAGGGTCGTTTGATAGGACCAAGCTTGCATTTTAACATCATGCAGCACTGACGTAGCAGAGACAATGCTAGGTGGGGAATGTGTACGGAGCCATGCAACATGACCGATGTGAATGGGGACATAATCCCGCATTATACTACATCCAATTTTGAGAGAGTAACCTCAGGCCGAGGGGCCTATATAGAGGTGTGATGTGAAGGGGGAGAGATTATATCCGAAATGAGATGGACCCAGAAACGAGACGTTTGGGTGGTCGTACGTATCCCATGAGGATGGGAATAAATCTGAATGTAGTTCTGAGGAGATCTTAGTTTATGGTCTTAGAGCTCGGACTGTGGGAGCCCCAAAGGATGTTGTATTGCAGCTTTGTCCCCCTGACATGCAAAGGTGCACTGAGGGGTAGTTCCAAGAGTGTAGATGTTCCACCTGGACACGATGGGGTGGAACATAATGTGAATCATGCAACAAACATTCAAGGCCTGGAGGGGATGGAGTGACGATGGAGGATTACTACTAACCATGTTCGGAACACAGCATCATGTCTCATTAGCCTGAAATGGGGACAAACAAATGAGCATCGACCGCTGACCATATTCACAACACGGGATTTGTATCAATTTTTTGGCTGAAACCCTTGGTGGAATTGGCCCGTAACAGTAGGAGATCCCTTGGGTGTTATATCCAGGCCATTCTTGGGGGTCCCTTTGGGTGTGAAAGGTGATGAAAGCCTGAATGAAGGGTAACATGAATCTTGAAAAGTGGAAAGAACTTGACCAAGTTGAACCTGACACTCTTGGTCCTAGACCAGAGTACTCTTAACACATGGGACAACCACAAAAAGGGGTCGAGGGACTCAGCTTGAGGGCGGTTGAGAGATGGAGGATTCTCGAGAAAAGGGGGAATAGTTCCAAAAACCCTGTATCATTCCTATATATCCCCCCCTTAGAGAGGGACAGGCCAAGGGGCCTAGGTGAGCGGGAGATCAGGAGATCTCGCATAAGTGGGGTTGGGCCTGAAGTCTAGACATTCGGGTGGTCCTACGTATCCCATGAGGATGGGAATCAAGCCACACGTAGTTCTTGAACGTTCCTTTTAATGTTGTGCAGGACAAGAAATAGGAGGGATAATTCTTAGAACTGGGTGCACCTGGTACGGCTATTGCAAACCCGACGTGGATGAGGAAACGATCCCACATCACACCATGTGGTCCCATAGTCAAGGTCCTGAAGGCAAGACATAAGGGACAAATTAGTTGAACTCAAGCTGTACCCAAATACAGGAGGTCTGGGAATTCCTACGTATTCCATGAGGATGGGAATCAAGCCATACGTAGTTCTAAGGAGATCTTAGTTTATGGTATTAGATCTCGGACGATGGACGGATGACAACTTTCCAAGTAATCGCAGGCCTTGACCCGATCCCTAAGCCCACGTGAGTTAAACTCGGTGTGGGAAACAAGGGAGGAAGATCCTTATTGCAATACCCGGAACGTCCATTGAGGGGAAGTCGGTGAAGATCCCTAAAGGAAACCTTTAACTCAGCTTTTTCCCCTAATGTGCATATGCGCACTGAGGAATAGTATCAAGAGTTTCAAAACTCTACCTGGAAATGATGAGAATGGAGAAGGATGTGAATCGTGTAACCAAAATTTTGGGCCTAATGGGGTTGGCGTGGTGATGGAGGATTAATGATGACCAAGACGGAAAAGTAGTACCTACATCGCATTAGCCTGAAATGGGAACAACAAACGAGCATCAACCACTGACCATATTCGCAATGCGGGATTTTTATTGATTTCTTGCCTGAAACCCTCGGGGGAGTTGGCCCGTAACGGTAGGAGAGCCCTTGGGCGTGGTATCCAGGCCTTTCTTGGGGGTCCCTTTGGGTGTGAAAGATGGTGAAAGCCCGGATGAAGGGAAACACAAATCCTGAAAAGTGGGTACGGATGTGTCCGAGTAGAGTCTGACATTCAGGGTAACTAAACCAGAGTACCCTTAGGCACATTGGCGAACCGCCGAAAAGGGTCAACGAAGTGGATCAGGAGTGAGAGGTACACATCATAGTTATTACAATCCTAACGTGAATAAGGACATAATCTCATGCCACTTCATATACTCCTCTCGCTGGGGAAGGGTAGGCCAAGGGGCCAAGGTGGGTTGGAGATTTTCGGAAGATGGGGTTGGACTAGAAGATTAGACATTCGGGTGGTTCTATGTATCCTAGAAGTATAGGAATCAAGCCATACGTAGTTCTGTAAGATACCAAGGGGGCAGGATACCCTAACGAGGATGTGTACGGCGCAACGAGTAATCCGAAGTGAATGAGGACATAATCCCGCACCACACCACACAGTCCTGTAGGAAAGAACCTAGGCCAGGGGGGGCCGAAAAGGACAAGGGGCCTGATAGTTGGGTTTTGGTTAGGAAGGCCTGGCCTACTCGCAGTTTAACGTCTTGCAGTGAGGACGAAGGTCGAGGAATAGGGCTCCCTGGACAGAGGAGGTGTATGATACAATGAACAAACCGTTGTGACTTTGGACATAATCCTTCACCACACCATACACTCTGGGTAAGAACTTGGGCTAGGGCCCGAAAAAGCCAAAAGGACTGAGGCAGGGCCTCGGTAAGGGAATGCGTACAACATGGCAAGTAACCCTACGTGAATGAGGACATAATCCCACACTACGTCATACACTCCCTATAAATGAAATCGGGGCCAGGGGCCCGACTATTGGAACCACCCAGAGGGAAGTTTGTCGCTTCGGGATGGGGTAGAATGAATCATTGCACTCGATGTTTCGGACATCTTGGGGTGGACCTGAAGATCCGGGACATTTTTTACCATGTTCGAAACACAGCGTACCTATGGTGACCTGATATGCGAGCAAAAAATGAGCGTCGACTTCTGACCGCATTCAAAATGCAGGAATTGTATCGGCTTTTTGCTCGACAAACATGAGGTCATTGGTCCAAAGTGGTAAGAGGGACCTTAGGCTGATCATCCATACCATTCAGGGGCCCTTCTGGATGAGAAAAGTGATGGAATCCCAGTCAAAGAGTGGGTGAAGCATAGCTGTACCCATCTGCGAAAGAGGCGAACATCTCTAGGGGGATGCACAGCCAGGTCGAGGCTTGATCGATGTAAATTGGGGAAAAAGTGTGCACCCTTCCATATGTCTTGACCCGAGGGGAAGATTTTGGATTTTGGGATGGGCCAACGGACAAAGTGTCTGGGCGTTCCTACGTATCCCATGAAGATGGGAATCAAGCCATACGTAGTTCTTGAAGGTCATGTAGTTTAATGTCGTGCGGTAAATATGTGGGAGGATAGAAGAACGAGATTGGGCACATGGTGTGACCATTATAATCCTCGTATGAGTGGGGATAAGGAAGCCTACTCCTCATCATATAAGGACCCTCCGAGGGAACTATACCCAGGGGGACAGTCAAAGAGAAGAGCTCGGGGCTGGGCTCAAGATGAGACGTCTAAGCATTCCTATGTATCCCATTAGGATGGGAATCAAGCCATACATAGTTAAAGAAGCACAGTTTAATGTCATGCGGGACGAGATGTAGTTTAATGTCATGCGGGACAGGGGACACATTGCATCTCGGAATATGTACGATACGGTGAGTAACCCAATGTGAATGAGGATGTAATCCCACGCCACACTATATAATCCCGCATGCGATTCTGAGTCAGGGAAGGCCAAGGGGCCAGAGGCTAATCCTTGGTCAGGAAGTCCTGACTTTCTTGCAATATAACGTCTTGCAGTAAGGATAGGGGCCAGGGGCCTGAAGAGGCCAAAGGGCCAGAGGCTAGTCCTTGGTCAGGAAGGCCTGACTAGCTTGAAGTTTAACGTCTTGTAGTAAGGATGGGGGAGATCTTAGTTTAAGGTCATAGATCTCGGACCATTTTGTAGTTTATTATCATGCAAGATGATGTTGTAGTTTAGGGTCATGCGGGACCATAATGTACAGTTTAACTTCATGACAGACGGAGATGATAAGTTTAATGTCATGCAGGACTGTGGTGCAGTTTAAGGTCATGCGGGACCGTAATGTGAAGTTTAAGGTCATGTAGGACCGTACATTTTAAGTTCATGTAGGACCAAGGGGATCCGGCAAAGTATTTCTTGAGGAACTTGGCATTTGTGGGAGGGGTTATGCGCTCACCGTCCATGGTCTCTAGGGAGTATGCTCTGTTGGGGTAAACCTTATGAATGACGTAAGGTCCTTCCCATTTGGGCTCAAGCTTGGGTGGTTTCCTGCCAGGGATCATTGGCGCTCGGAGGGCCAACACCAGGTCGCCTTGTAGAAAAGAGAGAAGGCTAACCTTCTTGTTGAAGGCTCTGGCTATCTTATTCTGATGCCTTTCTAGATTGTGCAGGGCACAGAGCCTGTTCTCATACAGTGCTTCCAATTCAGCTAGACGGATTTCATCCACCTTGTCTGGCGCCTGCTGGTCGTATACTGCAGTGCGTAACGATGGTAGCTAGATCTCAATGGGTAGGAAGGCCTCATCCCCATACACCAGGGAATATGGGGTCACCTGGGTGGAATTGCGAGTCGTCGTCCGATAAGCCCAGAGGGCGTTGGGGAGCTTGTCTGGCCAACTCTTCTTGTTCTGAACAACCATCTTTTGCAGAATGTTAGAGAGGGTTTTATTGAACTCCCCAATATGTCCATTTTCCTGTGCATGATAGCGATAGGTATGGTTCAAACGGATATTGTACTTGGCATAAAATTTATTTATCTCGACTGCTCGGAAGTTGGTGCTGTTATCGGTGAGGACAACATGAGGGACTCCAAACCAATGGATGATATTGGGGCTCACAAAGTCAACGATGAAACGAGCCTTGACCTCTTTGAGTGGAACTACCTCTGCCCACTTAGAGAATAAATCTGCAGTTGTCAGGATGAACCTACACTGACGAGCTGTCAACGATGGGTATGGTCCCACGACATAGATCCCCCACACTGCAAATTTTCAAGAGTACTTGGTAGAGTGGAGAGGCTCTAGCGGCCAATGCAGGAAGTTAGCATGAACGTTTCATGCGTGGAATCTCTTGGAAAACTCAATACAATCATGGATCATAGAGGTCCAGAAGTACCCCAATCTTTGGATCTGATGGGACAGCTTGGGCCCATCCTGGTGGGAACCACAGGAACTGTCATGAACCTCTTGCATGACCAGAAAAATATCGACTCCTTGAATGCAACAGAGGAGAACACCATCGAAGATCTGCGTATAGAGGGTTCCCTCAAGACTGGGTCCACTCTGGAGAGTAAATTGTAGTGCGCGATGTCAGATTCACTCGCGCTCGGCCCGATCATCTGGGAGGCAACCATTTTGGAGGTACTCAACAAAAGGTTCCCTCCAGTTGGGAGTGGCCTCAATCACTGCATCTGAAGAACCTGGGACCCCTGACATGAAGGGTATGGCAGTAAGGTGGCTATCTGTAGGCCGTCATTATCCTTTGGGGTGACGGGGGAGATAACTCTCTATTGTGCTACATGTATGATCAAATCATCCAGCTCGGGTTCTGTGAGAGACGTAGCTAAACTGGACAAAGCGTCTGCTCAGCCGTTCTGTGACCGAGGGACGTGGGTAACCTCTGGTCAAGAAGGGAACTGGGACATTAGATGGAGGGTGCACTCTAGCAATGGAATAAGATCCGGATTCCGGAAAACATATTCGCCATTGACCTGCTTGATGACCAGTTTGGAATCCCCTTTCACATGCAGATGGGGCACGTCAATCTCAAGGGCCAGTTCAAGGCTAGTGATGAGAGCCGGATATTCTACCTCATATTTGGTGCAGCCTTCTGACAACAAGAATGAGTATGGAAAAACGGCTTACGCTTGGGTGATGAAGATGATACCCAAACCTACTCTGTTGAGTTTAGGATTGTTGATCCTTCTACCGGTGGGGCTCTAGGAGGCACCATCGAAGTGTATTTTCCAGCATGAGACGACATGATCAACTAAGAGGATTTCCTCATCAGGAAAATCCAGATCCTAGGATTTATCCGCAGAGGTTGGATGGGCAGCTAGAATTTCTGTCAATGCCTATCCCTTGATGTCCTTCAGAGGCATAAACCTGATGTTGAATTGCTAGAGGATCACTTCCCACCGTGATAGTTATCTAGTCAACATAGGGAAGTTCAGGATGTACTTCAATGGGTCTACCCGAGAGACCAATTGTACCTCATGGTGCTACAGGTAATGCTATAATTTTTGTATGGAAAACATGAGCACAAGGTAGCTCTTTTAGATAGTGGAGCACCTGGTCTCCATATCGAGGAGCATGCGGCTGAGATAGTAGAGGTTGTTCTCTGTTCCCTCATTGTTCTTCTGGGCGAGAAGTGAGCCAAGGGACCATTCCAGGGCTGTCACATAAAGGACCAGTGGATTTTCAGAGACGGGTGGCATCAAGACCGGAGGTTGGAGCAGATACTGCTTGATTTCCTCGAAGGCGGTCTGACATTCTTTATCCCATTCATAGGAGGAGACTTTCTTTCTGAGCGGGGAATGGGGCTTACACTTTCCAGCCAGATTTGCAATGAATCAGTGTATATAGTCTAAGTTTCCTTGGAGACCTCAAAGATCCCTAATATTGCTTGGGGAAGGCATTTAGTTGATGGCCTTGATCTTCTATGGGTCGATCTTGATGCCTCGGTATCTGACAACAAAGCCAAGAAACTTCCCGAAGGTGACCCCGAAGACACACTTTAGCGGGTTCATCTTTAGGTGGTGGGAACAGAGGAAGCTGAAAATTTTCTCAAGGTCCTTGACATGGTCCTGGTGCTGGTGATATTTGACCACCAGATCATCCACATAGCATTCCACCAGTGTCCCGGGAATCTTCTTGAATATGAGATGCATGGCCCGCTGATAGGTGGCACCTGCATTCTTCAAGCCAAAGGGCATAACCTGATAATAGAAAGTACCTTCGGGTGCCCTGAAGGTTGTGGACTCCTCGTCCTTGGGGTCCATCTGGATCTGTTTGTAACTGGAATACCCATCCATGAAGGAGAGGGCTTGGAACTCGGTTGTGGAATCAATCAACAACTCTATCACTGGGAGGGGAAAATCATCCTTCGATTATTGCCGGTTGAGATCACGGAAGTCGATACGGAATCTGATATTCTCGTTCTTCTTCCTGACTGACACAATGTTGGAAAGCCACCTGGGGTATAGGACCTCATTTACGAAGTTGTCTTTGATGAGCTTATCAACTTCAGCCTCAAACATGGCACCGTGAGAAGGATGCATTTTTCTGGGAGGCTTCTTGAACCCACGATGGTTCGTCGGGAGACCAAGGCGGTGGAAAGTTGCATGGGGATCTAGTCCTGGAATCTCATCGTAACTCTAGGAAAACAAGTCACGGTGTTTTTTGAGAAAGTCCACATACTACTACTGCTCCTCGAGGGGCATGGCGGCACTGATCAATGTGGGTCTCGGATCTGCCTCGCTACCAAGGTTCACCTGTACTAGTTCATCAACAGTATTAGAGACACCTTCTTCAAAGGCAAGGGGAGTATCCTCTAGGTCCACTTCTCCACCTGTGGAGGGGTCTTTCGTGGGGGGAGCTGCTTCTGAGTTATCAAACCCTGATGGGAAGCTGGTGCCAACTTGAGCGGCAGTGGTAATCACGGTAGGAGACTCATGTGCCACTGAGACCATAGCGATGAAGGCTGTCAATATAATCCCATCTGGACTTCAGCCCAAGGGGCCATGCTTGATGACATCAAAGCAGTAGTGATGTGTCGGCCTGAGCCAGTTTATTCCAGCCCAGCAGAAGAGACACGTATGTCATACCGCCATTGCCATGATCCTGACATCTTGATATTGTACAGGGGTAGGAGGTTCTGAGATCACTTGAGCTTGGTTGGTGTAGGAGTATGAGGTGATTTTCCACCGTCACTTGTACTTGGGAGTATTCCTTCCTCTTGTACCCGAAACAACAAAACAATGCCCCATGTCGAGGGTCGTCGCCTCCAACCGAGGGATCGGGAAGATGTAGGCGTCATCCAGGCTTGCCCAGGGATCACTTGTGACCGGGGTGGGTTCATCCTCACTTTCCAGGATTTTCTTATCCTTGATCTTGTAATAGTCAGCGGCCAGGTAGCAGTCTTCACGGCCTGCCCATAAATGTGTTGTATGCGGTGTCCTGGGAGACAACCATGAACTCAGTGCTGGAAAGTAGGCCACCGAATTGGGTCTTCAAGAGGATCTTACCGATCGGGGATTGCTCAGCCCTGTCTTATCCCTAGATTCTAAGTTTGTAGGGAGTTAAATCATCCTAATATAATCCCAGCTTTCACAGTGTCCGAGTCGGGATTAGGTTAATCCCAGAACCTGTGTCAATAAGACAACGGCGGACTTCCACGCCATTGAACTGGCCAGTGACATACAGTGGGTGAATGTGACCATGTATGGGAGGGTCTTCATCTTCACTGGAGAATGAGATAAATGCCTGTAATTCGGCGTTCTCAATTGCCTCAGCGTGGAAGGATTCTACAGCTGCTACCTCCATCTCAAAATTGAGGGGGATCTTTAGGGCCTTAGAAAGTGCCTCACGCATTTCAGATAATAGGGGAAGATCCTCAAGGATATAAAGCCTTACTGGAATTCCGGAAAGGTGCTTCAGAACATCATACTTCCATGCCAAAAGTGAGCCTCTGCTTACAGGATGTTGTTCTGCAATTGGAGGTATGGCAGGCCCTGCCGACTGGACCGGTGGCTGCCTAGTACTGGGTACATCCCGCTGCCTGCTAGTTGATGCTTGAAGAGTAGCTTCCGAATGAGGATCAGACAACTAAGATTTTTTTGTAGTAGGGAAATACTGGTCGTAGTACGGATGATACAGCTCTGCATGATCTAGTAGCACCAACGACGGTGGAGGTAGATCTAAGGGCACCAGATGAGGTTGTGTGTGCGGAGCTCTATGCTGGGCCTGCTGTCTAGTTTCAGTAGCATGCACGGCATGGATGAAAGCACCCTCTGATGTGCCTTAATGACCCACGTGGCCACGGTTCCACTGACATTGACGTCGGCTAGGGACATTGGGGAGGTTTTCTTGTCATCCCCCCTCGTCGGGAGTTATATAGGGATTTACCAGCTCCACGGTATTAACTGAAGCGTACCCCTAACTATCGCTCGAAGATTCATCCACCAATGGGCGTATTCTGGGAGGAATACCTATCTCAGGGGGCATGAAATCACTGAGAGTGCGGGACGACGATGGCAGTGGTGGAGCACGTTGCTTCTTCTTGCGTTGTCGCTGCTTGCCCTTCTAGGAATAGGTCGGCTGAGATGACGATTCAGAGGTACTAGTCACATCTTCTGAAGGCTCTGGCTGATTCAGGCATGCCCTAATGATACCATGGGTGCGGGCGACGGTTTTACAGGCCATCCAGTCATTGTACTTTAGGGACCCATGGCTGGGGGCCTACTACCACTCACCTTTGTCGTCGCTACCACTTTTTTGACCCTACGAAGACACCCACCACTTATGTCGGGGTCGGGCCCAACCTGACTATGTTGTTGTCGACCTGGTCTTGGAGCCAGTATTTAAACACATAGAATTGCTTGAGGGTGTGCCCCAAAATCCAATTATAGGGGTAGTAGTTGGGGCGATCGGTGAGATTCACCTCTGTCGGTCTTCTACACTCGGGTAGGCGCACAATCCCCTGCTCTAGGGCACTTCGAAAGTATCCAGAGACCTGATTCTTATTGAACGAGTAAGTCTGGTGCCTTCTTTCAGGATAGGGGGATCTGGGAGCCTGACCCTGACAAGGGGTCGGAGGGGCCTTCCAAGGAGGCGGAGCCTGATTATCCCGCCTAGACGGTGGTGGCACATTGTGCAGGAGAACCTGTCGGTTTTGAGGCGGTCACTACTAGGCAGGTGCCTGTGCCTGAGATGGAGGGCCTCTGCGGGGTTGCGGAGCTGGTGCCACTGGTAGTAATGCTAGGTGCATGTGGGCTTCTATTTGGGACACCGCAGTGGGTTCGGCTATGGAATCCCTCCAAGCTGGGATCACAAGAGGCAGTAGACGTGTCTGACTAGCCTATTACGGAGCTTCCTCGAGGCACTGAGCCTTATATGAGAAGTGTCGAAACCCTCTGGGGTAGTTGTGGGTGATCAGGGAAGGAACCAGTACTATTTTAACATTCCCTACGCACATCATCAGTAATTTCTCCTGAGTCAGTGGCATGTTGAGGGAGTATGTAAGCCCCTTCCACCAGGCGATGAAGTCCGTGACTCGCTCATCAGGACTTTTTTTGCACTTGAAGAGGTCTTTGATGCTGGTCTCTCGCGTGGTGGAGCTGAACTGGTATAAGAACTGCCGATGGAGATCCTCCCAGCTGGTCACCAATCTGATAGGGAGCTATTTGTACCAGATGAATGCAGGGCCCTCCAATGTCTACACAAAACATTGGAGCTTGGTGGCTTCCTGCTGTGCCGGGGTCCCCAGCATGGGGCCACACCTAGAGGAAAAATTATCCAAGTGCTGCAGCGGGTCCCTAGTCCCGTTAAAGGGTGAGAAAGTGGGATTCCCAAAACTCGGGGGTGCAGGCATATCATCCACCCACGCAGGATATGGCTTGCTATCTGGTGGTACTGCCTTCCACATTTCCAATGCCTCGAGGTGGGTGATGATTGCTGTTATAGGATCACCCGGGTGGGGATCCCTGTCTTGACGGGGATCCCAAACTATGAGTTCATTTCCGGGCTCTTCGACACAGTAAACAGCTTCAATGGCTCATGGGGCGACTGGCGGAATGGCCCTGGGGGTGGCTGGGGGAAACTGGGATGGATTCCTCGGATTTCTTCGCCATTCAGGAGGGTTTGGCAAGACGTATCGTGCCCTCTTGCCATGAGATCCGAATTCTGCCCTGTCTACGGGAGTAGCATGATCAGGGTTTCCCTGAGGCATCTCGCTAGGGGGAAGTTGTTCCTAACCCTTTTTCCCTGGCTTAGGATCACCATAGTTGGGTCTCCTCTCTATAGAATGATCGGCTAAGAGTTCATCAACCAGCCTCTTTTGTTCATCAAGTTGCTGGCACAACACTGCCTTTTCGGGGTCTTCATCTGTCTTATGCACTGAAGCAGACGGGTCAGAGTGCTTGACAGTTCTGACATGTTCTTTACCCTTACCGGCATTCCAACTAAGTACTAGCGACTCAGTGGGAACAAGGAGACCTAAAAGGTTCCTCTTCTGGTGAGTAATCCTCCCGGATGGGTCCAGCAGTGGTGGTACACCTTCAGGGGGTAAGTCTCCATCAAGTAACTCCATCTCATCTTCCTTGTCAACTATGTCAGCCATGTGGACCGCAACCCTTCTTGGAGGCATGTCCTCAATGTCGTATAATGAATCGGGCTACCGCTGAATAGGACTGAAGAGGAGGGCGACATACTGTCCCCAGCCACAGACATGCACATGGGGAGTAGCTTCCCTGATTATTTTGCAGAGTACCATGAAACTCTGAACACATTTTTGTTGGAGAGTGCTCTAGTGACCCGGTGACTCAGGGCACTGGGCCATGGGGAGTGCAACCAAATTAACCAGACGAAATTGCTTGCTAATTTCCTCGAAGTTCACTTGGCTCCAGGGGTATAGCACCCACTGATAGTGAAGAAGAAAGTGCATCGCCCATAGGGTTTGATGGAAGCACTCAACTTCCATCAGGGTGAGGGATTCCGGTGCACAAAATTTTGACGCTGCCACCGGCCAAAACTTCTCCGAGAAGTGGTCTGCTGCGAGAATGTTCCAGAAGCTCCTAGGATCGGATTCAAGGTCCGGCCCTGTATTTCCCCACACATAAACCGGAGGTGGCTGAGGAACCAGTAGCGGTACTGAGGCAGGCCGTTGGGACAGTAAACTAAGATGTGGAGAATACGGAGAACGAGCCGACTGGATGCTGAATTCTGGGACATCCTCTGAAGAGTGTGGTGACCTGACCACAATGTCACGATACGACAGTCTGATAGCCACAGCCTCTGGCATAGGGATCATGGTTACCAGCGATGGGTCACCTTGTCGCTCAACCACCATCGTTCCCCAAAATATCTCTCTGTGATCTCTGGTCAAGGTAGAGGGCGCTTCTGGTGATGATGGTGGTGAATGTACGGTCAGAACCTGCGGGATTACCACAATTTTCTCCTCCTAGATGTACCTTCTAAGAGAGGTGGGAATCTGATGGACTTCACATTCTGGAAGGATGAGGCTGACACGCCTTGTTCCTACCCCGGTCCTTAATGCGGAGGAACGAGGGGAGGGTTTCGATGCTGAGTCACATTCTGATTCAGAATCCAAGAAGCAGGCCGGTTTGATATCCGTCCGAGCTTTCCCAGGATTCTTCTTATGGTGGCTACGACCCGCCCTCCTGCCCCTATATGGCTCTTCAGGACAAGGTTGATTCCCAACATGTGGTCCTGGGGTTGTGTTGGGGCCATGGTGGATAGGACTTCCTCTTGAGACAGTTGGGGTAAGAGGGGAACCAGGGAAAATGTTGAAGGGAACATGGGGAGGACCTCCATGGATAGAACCTGAGCGGGAGAAACCTCCATTGGAACCGGCAGGTGCATGGGGAGGACCTCCATGCATAGTGCGGGTGGAGCGAGGCTGACTCTCACTCCTTTGGATGCCAGGGCGAGGAGGACCTTCGCCGACTGTGAAAAGAACGTAGGGAGGATCCCCGTGTTGGAGAGGGACTGGATGGTCAATGCCTTCATATCGACGGTTGGAGGTAGGAGGAGGAATTCCATACCCAGTGTGGTGATCACAGGGAAGTCTTCCACGCCGAGTGTCATTGCCACAGGGCAGGTCTTCATTTGGGTTTGGGGTAGCATGGGGAATACCTCCATGACGAACTTCGTAGTGGGGAAGGCCCATGCTCTATGGAGTGGTGGTACGGGGAAGACTTCCGTACGGGGTGACATTACTGCGGGTTGGTTCGCGGCGATCACCACTCAGGCCTGCGATCTGGAAAGTCAACCCAGCCTGCCCATGGGGCGGTTGGGGCCTCGATCCCGATCGGGCGTAGGAGTGTTCCTGCTCAGTGCATGCAGGAGATTCATGATATATGTTGGCAGTGGCTCGGTCCACAGTAGCTGCCGATTTCGACGTCCCTTGGCGGGCATCCTCGGCTCGGGCCCAACGCTAGCGTTGGGTCAGGCGATCCGGTGCAGGTGGTGCAGGGGCATAGCCTACCTTCTCCTCTGGCAAGGCCGGATGGCAGCGCTGACGTGGCCGGTTGGGGGCCCTTTCATAGAGTCCTTGGATCGGGACTCTGACCGGGCTGAGCCGGACATAACCCACCTCATCAACTTAAGACAGGGAGTCATCAAGGTGTTCTGGGGACAGGCTCCCGAAACGATTGAATGTTGGGGTGGGGAGTAGGGGCTCCCTGCGCGGCCCTCGAGGGTAGTGTTGATGGCGGGGCCTGGATGCCTCTAGGTCTAGGCGGACCATATCCCGAGATGGGATTATGCCCTCCTCCTCATAACGACGTACGAGGTCGTTAATCACCCTTCGTTGTATGACTTCCGATGGGGAGGGAGGGCGTGGGCGCCCCACGCTCGTGGATGCAGACGTTGTTGTAGCGGCAGTGGAGCCATATGGAGTGGTTGTGCTGGTATTTCCCCAACCTCTACGTAGGCGGGTGGGCAGCGATCATGTTCCTATAGCAGCAACCTGATTCCTGAGAAGCAGGGAGATTAACTCATCAGCACTGCGAGGAAAAGAGATCGACAACTAGTGCCCCAGCGCCATTCCGTATTCCATGGTTGGTAAGAGGGATCCACGCCAATAACATTGTAGAACAGAATTCCCCATGTTCTACTGCCCCAACTTCTAGTGAGTTTCACGCCAGGCCTGCTATTTTCTTGGCGGGACCTAGCGCCGGAAATCTGGATCTGGTGACACGCCAATCTATTGATGTATTGAACGCTACTAATCTCCACATTGAGGAGAATAACTCCATGTCGGGTTCACCATTTCTGTTTCCGACACTTTCTTTGGGGGGGCGCATCCGTCCGCTTGGGCACGACAGGTGATGCTTTTGTGTTGCCCCACATTCCCGCTTTCCAAAGGCAGGGGGCATCTATTCCTTATTCAGGGACGTCTGCTCCTTGATCAAAACGGGATGATGGGATGTTGGTTTCTCCTTTTGTGGATTCCTCCTCAGAACTCGTTACCAATTCTAGGTCTCCCTCAAAGATTTAATACGTTTTTCGTGAAACTCTTATCAGTTCCATGTTTCCATGGACGCCGGTTAATTACACCGCTTCTGTCAGGACATTCTAAAGGTTCCGGTCAGGGCAGCAACCTTCAGTCGGGGGAGTAGCCACGTCGAGGCATCATTAATGTGTCTGAATGCTGGGGAATTGGTGTTTCTATCTTTTTTCCCTTATTATAGTGCTTCTAGAGAGCATGGAAGACTGAGGCATCCCACATCGAGTGCGGGGAATCATATTCCATAGGCATTTGTCTGGGGTTTTCCTCATCTTCCCATGTTTAACACAGGGTATGCCGCAAGTTTAACGTCCAGCGGAGACGGATCGGCCTGATCAGAACACTAGCTAGAGTAGATCATATTGAGGGGTCCCCCTTGATAGAACACTGATATCAGGTCCATCCCATGGGCGGATTTTCGAATTCTATAGAGTGGAATGAGGTGGCATGATCTCACCGGGATGTGGTGTCCCAGGTAAGAATCAGGATGGATGATGAAGAATTGCATGGAGTGGAGGGGGAATTAAATGGGGTCATCATGGAGATGATGGTGGTGATGGGATTGAGTATCAAAAAAACTTCCTATGTATCCCCTTGGCAGGGAATCAAAGTCCACATAGTTCAGGATGAATGTGTGGGGATTACGCTCTAGCCCACCCAAGGTGATGGAAGAACCAACGTGAATGTGGTTGAAACGACCACGTGGTGGGCTTGAACCTCGTGAGGCTTCCTACGTACCATGCCTTAATATGGATCAAAGTCCACATAGTTCGGGAAAAGGGGTGTTATACTGACATGAAGGGGTGTTGGAACAACTGGATAGTGGGGTCACAACGGCTTACCACTGGATTGGGATGCGGTTTAACATCATGTGGGACGGGGGCGTGTTGGAGAACCGACGTGAAGAAGGACCTTGGCCCAGGTGGATGGCAGGATTGAACGTCAAGAAGGATTCCTACATACCATGCCTTGACATTGATCAAAGACCACATATTTCAGGTAAAAATGGGGGCTTGGCACACTGACACGGATACGGTTAGGGCCAATGATTGTTGGGCTTGAACCTCATGAAGGATTCCTACGTACCATGCCTTGACATGGATCAAAGTCCTCGTAGTTCGGGTGTGAATGTGGGTGTCGTTGAACCGACGTGAGAAAGGACCTTAGTCCGATGGGTGACGGGCTTGAACCTCAGGGAGGCTTCCTACATACCATGCCTTGACATGGATCAAAGACCACATAGTTCAGGCGGTGGTTTTTTTCATCTAATTGATGTGAAGGTGAACCTGTGGGTCCACTGGTGGTGGGCTTGAACCTCATGAGGTTTCCTACATACCATGCCTTGACATGGATCAAAGTCATCGTAGTTCGGGATATAGTTTAACATCATGATGGATGGGGGATACAGTTTAACATCATGTTGGACGGGGGCATACAGTTTAACGTCATGTTGGACGTGGGCATAGAGTTTAACGTCATGCTGGATGAGGGCATTGTCATGGTCAATGCTTACTCTAAGCCCACGTGAGTCATGCTCGGTTTGAGAAACAAGAGGCAGCAGAGACCCGGTGATCACGTCTTGAAGGGTGCGTCCGTGAGAAGCGAAGAGGGGGATTATGTGTTAGGCGGCCCATGGTGCCAGGACTTACTCCAGGATGGAGGCCCGAGATAGAAAAATCTCAGAGGGAGAGGGATTTGGGACCGAAGAAAGGAGGTTCCTCGTTCCCTATCACACCCTCTGATGGCCCTGGCGGTGAGGAAGTACGGAGGTTCATGGGTGATACCTTTCGCAAGAGGGGATAGGGGGCTTACACCAAGGTGTCTGCCCTTCTCTCGTGGATATACGCCACTCTGAGAGGGAGGATAGCATCCCATGTGAGGGTGATTCCATTCTTGTGGAGATGAGCGGTGTAAATAATGTTCGATCCGGGGGGACCCTTCATGCGAGGCACGGGTTCGGGTCATAGTTTAATGTCATGTGTTGAGGACGAGCTTCTTGGAAGTTTAATGTCCTACAGCTCGGATGAGGTGGGTTTATTCCGCACCCCTAGGACTTACAATACTGTTACCCTCTACTCCCTGTGGGAGGGAAGGCGTCGGCAAGACCATTGAAAAGAGGGGTCGCAGAGCGAACCATCGAGGGGTCCACGTTAGCATGGCTATGCAAAGAAGCAATCGTCGTTAGCATTTCTATGCGAAGAAGCATTAGGCGAAGCAACGCTATGGTTGGTGTCGTCCAGGGGACTTTGAAATCTCATCATGCAAACATGGAGGGTCTCACGGGAAGAGGAATTGCTAAGCAAAGGGGTCCACAGGCAGGGGCCTTGCGGAGCTTGGTTTCTTTCCATAGTGGAGAGCACTTGCGAAGGGGTGTGCTTCACGAAGTGGAGTGCCTTGGCCTTAGAATGGGGCAGAGATTCAAGTGGGAGGTGCGTCGCGAAGTGGAAGGGTGTTCGCGGAGCACGGCCTCACAAAGTAGAGGTGCCTCGCGAAGCAAGGCACTATGAAGCAGAGTGCTTCACGAAGTACAATGACCCTTCCTTGGCATGAGGATCACGTGTATAGAATGGGTTTTCGCACAGCATAAACGCTCTGCGACTGCTCGAGTTCCCTTGGAAATCCCCTTCCTTTTAAAATTACCTTAGGCTTCATGAAGGTCATCCCTCTCATAAGAGGGGCTCAAAATGATACAAGGTGAAGGCCTCTCACGAAGAAAAAATACCTCGTGGAGCTCATGATTCCCAGAGCGAAGAGTGCTTCGCGATTTTGGAGTTGAGAAGATGAAAGGTTGGATTTTCCATCTCGAGAGCTCAGGGGGATCTCGGTATTTATAGGAAAGGGGTGCCGCGAAGTAGAGCTCACGCGACACGAAGGGGGATTCGGTTACTTCATGTCGGGTCGTGAACATCAACCGGATTCACGAAGGGTTACCACCTCCTCTGCTTCACGGCGGGCTCGCGAACGTTAGGGTGTTCACGGAGCGTTACCGCCTTTGGTGCTTCGCGGTGGGCACGCAAACGTCAGGCCATTAGTGGGGCGTTACTGCCTCTAGTGCTTTGTGGCAGGCTCGCAAACGTCCGGTCGTTCACGGCGCATTACTGCCTCTGGTGCTTTGCGGCGGGCTCGCAAACGTTAGGCTGTTCGTGGGGCGTTACCGCCTCTGGTGCTTTGCGGCGGGCTTGTGAACGTCAGGCCGTTCGCGGGGGGTTACCGCCTCTGGTGCTTCGTGGTGGCCGCATAGCTAGGGGGATTCGTGTTGGGGCTTCGTGAGGAAGGTCGTTGGGCCTATTTTTTCTTTGCCCAATATTTTGGCTCCAACCATAAGGAAAGGATATATTCTATAAGACCTAATCCAAAAAATAGATAAAATAGGAGTGTTAGACTCGCCTGGATCTTCGATTCACACCAAAAGGAACTCCAAATGCCTATGAATCGAAGGATAATCACCCGTGAAGGATGAGTGGTATAATTTTTCTTCACCCTTCTTATAGGGGGTCGAATATGGTGAAAAATGAAGGAAAAAAGATGTAGGATCGGGAGGGGAATGTTGAAATTTCCAAATTTTTAAGGTTTGTACTATTTGGTTGTACGGTTTTCCAAACCGTGCACCAAATGTCTGACTCCTTATATCCAAGAGAGGCCAAGACACACTATTTCTTATGAGCACCCACAGAGTTTTTCAAACCACGTGGAAACCATGTGTTTGCCTCTGTCCAAAAGCATTTCCAAGTCATATGGTTACTTGGGCCAGGCACACAGTTTTCTCTAACCATGTGCTAACCATGATCTTCACACTGTTTGGAATATTTTCCCCTACTTTTATATCGTTGACCCCTGAGATACCCCTACAACTTATCATACACACAATAGCCACTTCATTAGTGTAAACAAATACGTTTAACCAAAATTTAAACAATGATGTACTTTAATGAAGGGTAGGGATCTTAAAACCTCCACACCTTATAATGGATCATCCTCGAGTTATACTTCCAAACCTTACTAATCCTACAAGACCAAAGGTTTTTCCATCGGTTCCACCTGACAAATTTCATTTCCCAAACATTCTCCTAAACATAGTGAATTTGTCACCACACTCACACCAACGAAACAATTATACCCTAAGGAAACTACCCCTTCCATACTCCGTAACTATGAGCCGACACTCCTCATGGATGCAACTACCTCAACTCATTATTATCAACATCAAAATAATAGAAAGGTATAGGTAATATCACTAAACCACAAAACAAAATGATAATGACAAGGCATAGTATTACACTAGGAGATCCAACCAGAACACCCTTGATTCGATCCTCTCCACATTTCATGGTCGAAAACACTTGGCACCATCATACCTAGTTTCCAAAAGTCTATCGATGACCCAAAATTGGCATCACTGAAGGGATACATAGATTCCAACTATACTCCTTGACCTTTCCTAGTCTGAAACTTGTGGCTCAATGGCCTCACCCAATTTTTGAACATCCGAAGTACACCCAAGATTAAACTTTATCTAAAGGAACTCAACAAGTCAAAACCTTATCCAATGCTCATCACCAACAATGCATCACCAAGATAGCTCATACAAGTGCTCTTCCAACTCATACTAATAATCACGTCAATAACTTTTTCCCACTATGTTTCTCTATTCCATATGGTTTATCTCTTCACCCCATCGCTTGATGTTGGATACCTCTATCAACAAAAGAAGACCAAAAATCCAAAATTTGACCTTCTCAACATATCCAATGCATTTTCCAACTCATAGTTCCCCAAAAATCCATAGAAAATCCACCCAAAACTGGCTCCCAACCTTTCTGTCATGATCAATCAGATTAATCACACCTCCATCGTCCCTATATCAACCAAGATAACATGGTTCTTCCTCAAAACCTTTTATCATATCCAGGAATACTTAACATCTCAAAATTAACTGAAGGTGGCTTACAACCCACCACATCTATTCCCTTTTACCCAAATGAGTCAGGATATCCTGGAAAACTCACTCTATTGGTGATAAACCTCTAATATTGTCATGTCATCCTTTACTTGTACACGATGCCTTATCACATAAGTTGTATCTCATCATTTGCACACACCTACTGGAGTCCATTCTCGATTTTCAGTGAAACCTCATTACCATAGCATCTACTGCTTCACAAACCATATTCATCTCTACAACACCCACCAATTTGCATCATTGGAAACACACAAATCACCTCTAAAACTAGCTCGATTTTGAAGTTATAACTTAACTCGATCTACCATTACATTTGTGACCCACCTCTCCTTCCCCAAGGAATCCAAACATATCCTTAAAACTTCTCATTGGAATACAAATGTTGTCACATCCCTTTCATGGTATGCTCTGTTCATTCACAACTAACATACCACTCCCCACCTTAGGAGTATTTTTTTTCACCTCTTCCCCCAAACAATTCAAACCATTGTGGATCATGCTTTGATCACAAGCTAAACCTAAATATTAGACATGAGTGTCCATAATTTTTCAATAACAACCAAAACAATGTTACCTATTACCCATTTTCAAATTTTGGGAATGGAACCTATGGAATTCGCTAATATCTAGTCCATCTCGAGGACCTCTCCCATAAGTAGATACTGGTTAACTCTCCATCACACGACTCCACATGCACTTCTCCAATGGAATAACATCCAAGATGTCCTGTATTAAACTGAAACATGCTCAAGTCACTAAAAGTAAATCTTGAACCTTATCAGCACACCTAGGACACTGTTAATATATTGGGAATGATTGTCACTAGTGAAAATTACACTAAGAAGTCGACAATGAATTCCACTACAAACCACCCATCACTGATGTCACCTACTACTATGGGAACACCCTTGGGCTTCCCCACATACCAATGCTTCATCTAAACTCAAGCACCACAACTCAAATGGGATTTCCAACCAATACTCATGACTGCTTCATGACCCTCAGTTAGTAGTCTTAACCCAACATTCCTATTGGAACCACCGCCATTACCCTAATCAAATCATTTTAGTACGACCCTGGTGATTTGAATAGGATGCAATGACCACCACACTGAACCAAAAACCAACTAATTTGTGCATAACTCCCACATCCCACTATGATCACATAGAAATATGACAAGCATTTATCCTGACCCACCTAATCATCCATTCCAAATGGAATTGTGCCCTTCCAACACGTTCCCACATCTATAACTCCTAAATCCCCCAAGATATCTCACTCTCCTAAAAATACACTAAACCCAACTATAGATTATATGGATCATACATCACCAAATATATGCCCAATTCCCACTCACTTAACTGATCATGCATCATGGCCTGTTAGTCTAACTGGACTCGAGGAATTCTCAACATTCTCTTACAACTAACCAAACACTATACAATCAGGCCCAGTCACATGACCACCACCATCTCTGGTGTCACTTACCTGGAAAAGGCATCCAACCATGACTTGTTCATCCATTTCTTGTTCTCTGAAGATCAACCTCGATTCTCACATTAACCACCTTTAAGGCCATGGGGAAAGGCTTCTAATGACTTGGAATCTTCCCAAAATCAACCTTAGAACTGACCAAAAACAATAAAACACTTTCTAGGATGAAACTAAGACATAAAAATTCACTTTTACCACACTTGATGGTGCCAACCATGCATTGATTCTACCTCTAAAGAAACCAATAATTCTTCGCATCTTAAGGAAACTTCTGCACTAGGCCATCCTTCCTTGAGGATACCCTCGATTTACTAATATTTTCATCTCATAGTGACCACTCGAATCACAATTCCAATCCATTAACTTTCCACATATCCCTCTAGGATATTCTTGAATTAGGTAAATAAAGGACCCTAGAACACCCTAAGAGGTGAGGGGTGAATCAGGGTGTCAAATTTTTCTTCTAAACTAAAGGATATTGTTCCTGCATTGGTTGGAACCTATCAAACCTATATGATGATAAAGTGAATAAAACAAAAAATCACATGCAAAGAAAAGACACATCAATTTTACTTGGTTCACCACAAAGGGATACATCCAATGAGCATACACTGACAGGATGTCGTTCGTACCAAAGTCCACTAATCTTCACTATTTTTGGAGTACAAAATTTTATCACAGTCACTCTATGCTAGGAACACTTCCTTTACAAGGTTTTAGGGATAGCACACAGCATACCTTGGATCACTCTTGTTGACTCCCCCTTTCTCACTACATTGGGAAGAATCTGAACTCATTTTATCGACATGAAGGTTTATTCAATGGATTGGCATTAAATCATGCATCATCAACTATATATGGATGATCTGTTGAAGTTCTATTTTTAACCATAGATGAAGTTCACTTTTTTGATTACTGATAGTTCTCAAACTACTCCTCTACGAACTAACCTTCTTCCTCCTCGTATAGCACTCCATCCTCCATATAGTTCCCTTCTTTGAGTACTTCCCTACTCTACATACTGTGAATTCTTACTTCACAAACTGCGCTGCTCTGCATACTACCCTGCTCCATAAAAAACCTTCTGCGAATATCTTCTACTCCACGTACTACAATAAATCTGTGGACCAAGTTATTCCTCTATATACTAGCTCTCCTATGTGGACATGTCTACCTAAAAACAGTTATTATTCCTTCATGAACTGTTTTCTATGCATTTTCATGGTCTTTAATGAATTATTTTTATATTTTTAATTAAATTCTTGGTGGGGTTTTCTTCTTGTGAACTACTTCCAGATTTCACTGGATTCCTCTCAGATTTTTAATCTTAGATCCACTACCTAATTAAGGGATTAATTATCCTTATATAGGAAAATAGATCATCATAATCCTCTAAACCGATATTTACCAAATCTTTATTGAATAACCTCCTTCACCGCGTACTTCACATCTCCCACAAACCATTTTCCTTACACGGAATGTGTTCTTCCATTCTCCCTACATGATGACACAAATCACCGTCTCGTTTCTGTAAACAAAACCCTTCACAATTTCTCAAATATCTACCATGATTTCATGAATGATATTCCATCCCGTGACCCATCATTCCTTCCTCATACTGTGAACCTTCCTGTGAACTAGAAGTCTTCACTGTGAACTTCCTTTGCTCCGCGAACTGTTCCTCCTACACAGTCCTCCTATTGTCCCCACATTGTGGTTCGTGGTTCTCCGTTCCACATACCAAAATTAATGATAAAAAAAATTCTTGAAACATGGTTTATGGTCCACAGTTACTTTTCCAAAACTCTTCTTTTGTCCAACAAACAAACTCATGATTTTTAGGCCCAAAAATTTGACAAACATTGGGAAAGTGCACCACCTTCAATACTACTTTCATACTCAATCATAAGACTGCATTCCTTAAAAAATCCTTGATCAATCTGATGTAGATTGACCAAAAACACCAATCATAATAAATTTTCATAAAATAACATTCTAGTTTCCAACAATATCCCCCTTTGGGTTTGTTGGAAATCTTTATTTAAATTTAATGAAGCACCTACAAAAAAATCCCAATACGTAAGAAGCAAATCATCAAACACTCTAAGTCTACATGAGTAAATCTTGGTGTAGAAAATAATAGGAGCATGAATTTGGTTCCTGTGTCTTGTAACTTGTCATTCTAACCCATTTTAATAAATCTAAATCTCTCTATTATCAATTCTCCCCCATTGGAAATAAACCCAAAGAATCAAATTTAGAATTATAAATCATTAAGAACACTCTCCCTGGATTGTATCTCCCCCATAAACCTATAATAAATCAGAAAATAGATTAAAATAGTTAACATAACTAGGGAGAGGGGACTTTGTTGCCTTATCATGCATGGGTAGGTGACTGAACACTGAGGTTCAACTGATGTTTCTCGAACACATCTTCTTGAAATGGATTGGTCAGTATGTCAGCCACTTGATCATTAGTTCTAACATGATCCATTTTAATCATTATTTGTTCCAATTTTTCCTTGATGAAGTGATTTATGATTTCAATGTGTTTCATATGATAATTCTTGAAAGGATTCTTTGTAAGATCAATCTCAGTCTGGTTATCACAATGAATCACCATCGGTTATTTCACATCATCACCAATATCAGTTAGATGTTACTTCATCCAAAGTAGTTGAGTGCATGAATTTGTAGCGGTGATATATTCAGCTTCAATATTAGTAAGAGAAGTGATTTATTATTTCTCTCTCAACCATACCACATATTTCTTACCAAATAATAATGCTCCACCTCTTTTGGATTTTCTATCCACCACATCTCCAGCCTAATCAGCATCATAAAATGCTGAAATTTGATTATCTTTTCCTGCAGAAAAGTATAAGCTATAATTGTCAGTAACTTGAATGTACCTCATGATTCTTTTCACTACTAAAATATGTTCTTCCTTTTGGTTACTTTGAAATTGGTCCGCTAAGCATGTTGTAAAAACAATATCAGGTCGTGTCACAGTTAAGTACAAGAAGATTCCAATTATTCTCTTGTACATTGTGGGATTTACAGATGTCTCATCTTCATGCTTTTCCAGTTTTTTCCCAACCATAATTGAAGTCAACATTAGTTTGGAATCATTCATATTGAATTTATTCAGAAAATCTCTTGCATAATTTTCCTAAGAAATGAAATTGTAGTCTTTCCAATGAATCACCTATAACCCTAAGAAGTATATGAGTTCACCAATCATAGACATTTCAAATTCTGAATTCATGTGATTGGAAAATTCATCCACTAATCCCTGCCTACTTTCACAAAATATAATATCATCTATGTACAACAGAACCATAAACTAATATTTTTGAGAATTATTCGCATAGGTTTTTGATACACTCCTCCTCTTTTAAATTCAAACTTTCTTATATAAGAATATATCTGAGAGTACCATGGTAGCAGTTCTTACTTCAAAACATAGAGATCCTTCTTTAATATAAAAACCTTCCTTTCATTATTACCAAGTAGAAAACCCACTGGTTTTCCAATGTAGAGTTAATTTTCAAGAACACCATTTAAGAAATCTATTTTGACATCCATTTGATACAATTTGTATTCTCTTTGAATTTCCATGGAAAGAAACAGTCCGATTGACTCTAGTCTAGCCACCATAGAAAATGTTTCTTCAATATTAACACCTTCAATATTTAAATAGCCTTTAAACACCAGTAGTTCCTTATTTATGATCACATTTACATGCTTTTCAAATTTATTTTTGAAAATCCAATTCATGCAAATAACATTGTGGGTTTCGGGTCTCTTAACTAGATCCCATGTTTAGTTCTTATCGATCTGATCCAATTCATCATTCATGATCTTAAACTATGATTCATTCATTGCAACTTCTTCAAATGAGGATGGTTCCACAACTGAAAGGAATATATATTTTTCATTATTCCGCATTCTCCTTATTTTTCTAGGTCCAGTCCAATCCCTAATGATGTTGGATCGATCAATTTCTAATCTTTGATTTCTCCTTTCGGGTTCATAAGAATTTCTTTCAGTCATGGTTTCCTCTTCTGAATATTCTTATGAGTCAACATAATGATATGAATCCTAATTTTTTCATTCATTTATCTACTTCAGTGTTTGAATCATTTCCATGTCCAAATTCTTCATCAGCATCAACCACATTAGTAGATGAATTTCTTGGGACATTCATGGTTTTTCTTCAATGATCTTTACATCATTGCTTTCCACAATTTTTCTAAGATTTTTATTGAAAATTTTGTAGGATTTTCTATTCATTAAATATCGGAGGAATATTCCTTAATATATAACATCACCATAATTTCCTTGATTTATTTCATTCTTTCAAATAAAGTATTAACATTTGAAAACATGAAAATACTTCAAAGAGGGATTCTTTCCACCCCATAACTCATAGGGTGTCTTGGTTTCCCCCATATAAAGCCATGTTAGGCTTTGAATATAAGCTATAGCTTGAAGAGCCTCTTTATATTAATGTAAGGATATATGACTCTCAATCACTATAGATCTAGCTATACTATTCACCTGTCAATTATACCACTCAACAACTCCATTTTTTTGGGGGGGTTATCACAACATTTACCTGGTGTTGTATTCCATGTTTCTATAGGTAAATTTTAAATTCAATGGATGTGTACCCCCCAACATTTTCATACTATAGAATTTTTATTTTCCGTCTAGTATCATTATAAACTATTCGGCGATAAGTTTTCACGTAATCAAGAACTTTTAATTTCTGGTGTATAACCATTTTTAAAGCCATTATAATATAATAATGAATGAAAAGGACAAAGTACCTTTCTCTATATGTTCTAGAAACATCTATCAGACAACATACATCTGTATGAATGAGGTCAAGAATATTTGATGATATTTTCTTCTTTGGATAATATGAACTACACATCACCTTTCCTTTCGTTAAAGCATCACAAGTATTCTCTCGTTCTCACTTCAAATTTGGGATATCCATGAAAATATTCAATTTTGATATCTTTTCCATATCTTTCTAACTTTTGTGACCCAACCTTTAGTTCTAAAAGTTGTTCTCTTCTTCAACTATCATGAAACAAATGTTCTCTTTACTATCAACCTGACATTATTTATCATCTATTCTACATCCCTTCATGAGATAATTTCGTGTTCTTCCCTTTATAGTGCGCTCATTTTGATTGAATTTCATAAGTCCTGAATCATAGAGTTATCCCACACTTAAGAGATTGTGATGTTACCTATCCACATAAAGAACTTTAGCCTTCTTCAGCTCACCATTGGCCAGTTTAGTACTTCCACAACCTATGATCTTCAAAGAACCATCATTACCGAATCTCATTGTTTCATCAACCTTTTTCTTGATATTATTTAATAGGTCTTCATTTATCATCATATTGGATGAGCATATACTATTAATAATCAAAGTGATTCTATTCTTGGTAGCTTTGAGGGCTAATTTTTCAAGGATGGAATTTTTAAATTTTCTTCTTTTCCTTCCATGAAATAGTCTATTGACTGAAGGAAAAATATGTCCTTTAATATCTCTCGTACATGTGATTAGGTTCATCATAGTAATATTCTTATTCTAATAGAGAAAACTTGTTTGTAATAGAAACACCATATGGTTGGAAATTATTGACTTGTCTCTGAGTTCTATACAAATTGTTGCTTCCATTTCTATAATTGCAATCAATAACTTTATAGCCAATGTTGGAATAGAAAAAAAATATACATAGAATTTTTTTCTTCTATAATAATTTGGATATGAATTCGTTATCCATTTCTAACTTCCCAACTCTTCCCCATTCAAGTATCTATGTGCCTCTTCACAATAAGGTGTGGTGTGTCCTAAATAGCCACATAATTGACAATTCATAAGTGGGAATGTATTTTCACTTATATTCATTCTCATATAAATTTCCTTTGGAGGGTAGTTTGACTACCTATCATCTTGGGATACCTAAGAATATTTTTTAGTTCTCCTTTCAGTTTGAACTGAGGGTTTCTTATTCATCACTTCATGTGAATTTTAAACCTGTCCAACTTTCATATTGCCTTTATTTTTGACTTAGTTTATTTCAATCATTCGATGTTTCAGCATCACAACCAATTCCACTGTTACCCATGCATGTTGTTCTTTGGTCATTCAAAAACTTTTCAACTCTCTCAGAACCATGCATAACTCTCTCTTGTAACTCAACATCTGATGATTTTCCAAACTATATTTTATTTATTTACTTTGAGATTGATTCACTTTCAATTTTACTCCTCAGAGTAACAAATTATTCCTCTAGACCTTCAATAGTATTGGACTTCTCTTCCAAACTAGAGGTAAGTTAATTGATGACCTTTCCCAGTTCTTCAATTCTGAGTATTAGTTCTACTACATTTTCTATGCTCTCAAGGATTGATGACTGTACATTCAAAAATTCTTCCAATCGTTCAATTTTATATTTAAGATGATCAACATATTATTATGATTCTTAGACAATTTTTCTCTACTTATTTAATCTCTTACATTGATTCTAAAGCTTACCAAAAGTATCCTTAAGTTGCAACTTGGGATCAACATTGACTGAAGGACCCGAAGGCCTAACTGTCGAGCTAGTTTTCTTGTGTAGAAATGCATGGGATTGGTACCTATGGCAGAGCCACACCCTCTCAAACTTCCAAATCTGAATATCCATGCATATTGAAATCACGTATTATAATCCTCGTATTTAGAAAATCCATGTAGATGGTCTAGAAGAGGCCATACAAAAACAAAAACCAAATAAAAACCCTTGAACCCTTCTACATCATCAAAACGTCACCACTGCACCATCATCGCGAGTTCACTGCAAGATACAGAAAGACCTGAATGCTGGAACCTCACCAAAAAATCACTTTAAACCAGACACAACCTTGCAAAAAATACTACTCCTAATATCAATCGACCAGAATCCCAACAGAAACATCAAAAACATTATGATTTTCAATGAGAAGATGATAGTAGAAGAACCATACATCCAACCAACATCAAACCTCATCGAAATCACGAATTAAAAAAACAAACTCTGACTCCTGAATGAAGTTTCACTCCAAACTAGGATCAACTGTAGAAAAAAAAGGAAAACATCACCAGTATGCCAGCAGGTAGACCCATCACAAGTCGGATCCCATCACCGCCATTCCTGTCACACACGAAGACCGTGATAAACCACCCAGCATATAGACAGAAGACACGGCAACAAAAATAGGCTACTGAATCTTGATCTTAGCTACTGAATAAGAATGTGCTACCTTGAGATACCCTAACTACTGATGAGGGATTAGTGCGAGGAGAGTTCAGCAATGTTGAAAATGATGATGGTTGATTCCAAGTTGTCGATGTCATTACAAATGAGGATCTTCCATTGTGAATTCACTGAGAATTAGGGAGGAGGCTCCATGCCAACCCTAGACGAAGGAGGCAGAAATGATAGGAAACTTTTTCATGAAGAGTGCCCCTTACAGGCTCATCAGGATCTTAGGGTCAACATTAGTGGCCAACTGATTATCTACAACATTATCTTTTGAGGGTTCTATTTTTTCAATTGTAGTCATCATGGAAGCATGGTTTCTATACTTAAATTATGATTTTTCTTCCTAAAATAATTTATTGTCATTGTATTCTTCTTCAAATAAAAAAAATATTTCATTGTAATTTCTTTCTAGATTTGAAGTCTCTAATTTTTTAAAACCTTTTCTGAGGCTTCTGAATGTATCTGATTTCACTTTCTTCATCATCAAACATTATTTGGAACTAAGAGGCAATGTGCCCAACTCTTCCATAACAAAAACTAGCTAGAGGTAACTTTCCTTTAAGTTTCACTGTTCCCTTCTTGAATTTCTTGGAAATAAGAGAAATAATTTATTTTTCTTCATTATCTTCATCAACACTGTCTCCTAAAATTTCTAGTTTTTCCATGTATTTGACTTCCATTTCCTTACTTACATGAGTCATTTAATCTTCAGGTTTGGCTCTCATTTCATTAACTACCAGACTACTTGGTAGATAATCCAAATAAATTTTAGAGTGATCCCTTTTTTCAAGTGCTAACACGTTTTCATTGTAAATATGTGGAATTATTCTCATAATTTTCATTACAATATCAATAACTTTATTTCTTCACCAAGTCCTTGTATCGCTCTAACAACTTCAGTAATTCGATTAATAAACACATCTTCATTTTCAACTGGTTGAATTTTAAGATCATTGAACCAGTTTTGAAAAACATGGAGTTTTTCCTCCTTCAATTTGTTGTCTCCTTCATATATGTTCTCTATTTTTTTCACATAAAATTTTTTGATGTACATCTCATCACTATTATATATATCTAATCAGAAAGAGCTACAGTGAAGGTATTATATTCTTTGGTATC
Organism: Viscum album; assembly: GCA_963277665.1. NCBI lineage: Eukaryota > Viridiplantae > Streptophyta > Magnoliopsida > Santalales > Viscaceae > Viscum > Viscum album. The sequence continues at coordinate 1,192,285,964 of OY728126.1, forward strand.
TACATTAAAAAATTTTATGTCTGTATCAGTCATAGACATCCTAGTTGGACCTGTGACCTATATTCCCTATGAAGTTTCAAATAGGACTTCCATTCATAGAGAAATTAGATGATTTCTCATCTTATTCTTCTAAATATGAAAGTTTATTCCATCAAATAGGGGTACTCCACTGACATTTGTTGTATTCCCCATTATATAAATGATGGGTAGATTTAAAACTAGCAAAATTTATCCTATTATACTACTTGAAGGACTTTGGAATACCCTAATAGGGGAGGGTTGAATCAGGGTGTCAACTTTTTCTTCTAAACTAAAGGATCTTGTTCCCATGTTGGTAGGAATATGTTAAACCTATCTATTGAGAAAGTGCAGAAAACCAATAATCATATGCAAAGAAAAGACACACTAATTTTACTAGGTTCACCTTGAAGGGATATGTCTAAGGATCATATGATGATAGGTTTTTTGTCGTACCAAAGTCCACTAATATACACTAGTTGTGGAGTAAAAAAGTTTATCATAGTCACTTTGTTCCATACACATTTCCTTTAATGGGTTTTAGGGATTTCACACTATGTCCCTCAGATCAATTTTGTTGACTCACCCTTACTCACTGTGTTGGGAAGAATATAAACTCAATTTATTGACATGAAAGTATATTCAAAGAATTGTCATTAAATCATGCATCCTTAATTGTATATGGATGCTCTGTTGAAGTTCTGTTTTTATCCATAGATGGAATTCACTTTTCCACGTACTGATAGTTCACGAACTGCTCCTCGGTGAACTGACCATCTTCCTCTACATACTAAACTCCTTCCTCTGTGTACTACACTCCTTCCTCTATTTACTACCATTCTTCGCATACTTCCTTGCATCGTGTACTGTGAATGCTTACTTTAAAAACCATGTTGCTCTGCATACTACCCTACAATGTAATCTACCTTCCATGAACAGCCCCTGCTCCACATACTACAAGAAATCCACAGAACAAGTTCTTCCTCTGCATACTGGCTCTCCTACATGGACATGTCTCCCAATAAACTGGTCTTATTCCTTCTTGAACTATCTTCCATTAACTATTCTAGCCTTCACCAAATTCTTTTTATATTTTTAATTAAAGCCATTGTGGGGTTCTCTTCTCGTAAACTACTTCCAGATTTTTCTAAATTTCTCTCGGATTTTTAATCTCAAATCCACACCCTAATAAAGGGATTGATGCACCTTATATAGGAAAATATATCTACATAATCCTTTAAACTGAGATTTAATGAATCTTCATTGCAACACTATCTTCTCCATATATTGCACATCTCTCACGAACCATTTTAATTATGCGGTCCACATACTTCCATTCTCCCAACATAATGGCACAAATCACCACCTCATTTCCACAAACGACACCGTTTGTGGTTTCTCAAAAATCTTCTCTAATTTCGTGAATGACACTCCATCCCATGAACCGACATTCCTTCATTATACTGTGTGCCTTCCCGCGAAACCCAAGTCTTCATCGCTAACCTCCTTCGCTCCGCGAACTGTTCCTCCTACGTGGTCCACATACCATTCCCGCTTTGTGGTTCATGGTTCACCATTCCATGTACCAATATTTGTGATCCATGAACTATTCCCAGAACATGGTTTGTGGTCTATAATTCCTTTACTAAAACTCTTCCTTTTTCAAATAAATAAACTCCCAAATTTGAGGCCCAATAATTTGGCAAACACTAGAAAACTACACCACCTTCAATACTACTTTTAGCCTCAATCGTAAGACCACATTCCTTAAAAACTCTTTGATCAACTCAATATGGATTGAAAAAAAACATATACCATACTTCATTTTCAGAAAATAACGGCCTAGGATCCAAAAGTAACACTATATATGAGCCACTATCATAGTTCTTAAGCTGGAGTCACATCACACAAATATCACTAGTTCTCTCTCTTTAATCCATACACATCAAACCTCAACCAACTCCCTGATCATGGTGGCACTCCTTCCTCCACCCCAAAATGTATTCTGTCTGACATACCCCATGATACATTTACTCTAGACCTCACACCAAGAACACCCACACACATGTGTCTGCACGAGGATCCAAACACCCACACTAAGGTCCAAAACATAATTTTCATGATCACAGCCCTTAATAGTTAACACATCCGCATTACTAGTCAACAACCCATATCCCATGATCACAACCTCATCAAGGGCACAACAAGAACATCCCATTTTTTATTATACAAAACCCAAAACATTCTCAGGACCCATAAATAAGGTCTCAAACTAGGGTACTCTCGCTACCCAAACTACCCATACATAGGGTCCAATTACAACACGAGGGATACCCATTTCCAATATCCCTACTATTTCTACATGTTTCATCTCCCTTCTTAATTTTAATAAATATTTCACATTTCAAAACTTTCCATTTTTTAAAACCCATGGATTTACACTTTAAGAAACCTTCTTATTATTCCAACATTTCAAAATTTCATGCTTTATTCAAATTTACAATTAAAAACATTTTCGTTATAAAACATTTCAAGTGAAAATCCAACATAAAAAATTTACCATAAGAAAAGTACACTACCAATATATAAATCCCAAGGTAGTATCAATCACAGGAAATAGATGGATGAACTACCAATCCTATGTGCTTAGCATGATGCATGAACTAACATTACCTATCTTTTCATACCATTCCAAGAGATAAACCTCATAAATAAATAATTTCACATCTAAGTGTGCCACCCAATATGGAAATAACAATCAAACATAAAATCACAAACCAAAAATCAATTATCAACCATAGAAACATGGATTTTCCCTGGTATGTGGGGCTATAGACACCCAAGAATGAGCATATTACCAAGCCCTGGAAAGATCCTAGTCTCATGTCTACCATTCCCAAATAGTAATACAAAAGACACCACCTATGATACCACATTATAACTTCCTTGGCCCAGTAGCCACTATATTCAGTGCCCTAAGATGGGTCATCACATGAACTCAGGTAAAACTTCTCATATTCCAGAGGCTTTCGACTAGCAGCACAGGATAATAAAGGTATAATAAGGGAATATACATGCTTATCAGATAAACCCACATCATAAATATTATCAACTAATAAAATTAGAAGAAACAAATAAATGGAGAGTCTGTGACAATGTCCAGAAGTAACTAAGTAGCACATTCTTTAACAACATGATGAATACAATACGTGTTAGGAATTTATACAATAAATATCGAAAACCAAATCCACCCAAATGATCTCGAACATGGATCTAAGTCCCAACCTGGTCCTAACATCCCAAGCTCCAACCAACCTTCCCATGCATGAACCATGCACCTGGTCCCTATCCTAAACATGTACCTAAAAACAAAAATACTATGCTTAGGTACCCAATCAATTGAAACAAGTAAACAAAGAAATAAAAAAAAATCAAGTTAAATAAGTAAACAAGAAAAATAATAATGTGAAATAGTGTATGAAATACATAAACAGTACAACAGTTTATGCAAATAATCAAGTGCAACATGTAAACAAGGAAACAAGGAAATCATTGATGTAATTAACTAATATCCATTTTATCCATTAAACTCTCTAGAGTCAATTAATCGATGAAACTAACTTAGGACATACTGGGAGCCTAATCCAAGATGCAATGGGTTACACACACTTTTAGTCACAAGGGGGTATTCACTAATCACATAACCACTAGCTTATAAATCGCACTTGAAGGTTTTCATCATTTGTCCCATGGGTTAGGAATTTCATCATTTACACTACGGTATAAGATGATCAATTACCATTCATATGGAAAAATAATCAGGTTCCTTATCTCACCAGGGATAAGTATTTCATAAAAAAATATCACACATACCATGGAGTGTCATTCCAGGTATTCATCCAATCACACTTCCCTTGGAGCATCAGTCTAGGTAGTTTCATCCAATACAACCATTACGGGAATAAAGTATCAGTATGACCCCCTAACTTGTGCATTCTAAGGGTGGGTTAGAGCCTCAATACAATCAACCTGTGGGAGGAGCCTCAGTCCTTTATCCCACACCACCAAGCCATGTGAACATTATTATTTATCCATTTACCACATATACGAATTCAAAAACCATTCTCAAACAATACACATAACAATCACATTCCATATTAAATTCAACACAAATATCATATTCAAGCCTTAACCCATTAACACATTTATCATTTAAATTTCATAACCCATTATCCCACTTTCTGTATACCAAACACTCCCTTATGTGATTTTTTTATTTGTACACAATTAACATTAATATTATTTAAAAACCATTTCACACTTACCAACACAACCATAAACATTGTACACATATATATAATTTATTTTATTTCAAAATAATGTTAACATACCAACATTTTGATCATGGTCCCTATCTCACTATCCCATCGATCAATTCAATGACTATAGTCTCAACAGACCTTCAAAACTACATCATAGAAATAATCATAATTAAAATTCTCATTTTATATCATCTTGAAACCACCATTTAAAACATGGGTAGTCTATTTTGAAAAACTAAAACATTCCCCAAGGTTAACATTTCAATTTTCAACCATTTAAAAAAATCATTAAGAATTTTCACAAGTAAGGGGACACCCCCCCCCCCATTTCAAATCATCATTTGGAATTAATTAATAAGAACCCCTTTTTAAAACCTTTGACGTCAACACCTCCTTTCAAAAACATTCCTCACTTTCAAACTTCAATTCCATCATTGAAAACCATGGTCATGTCAAAACCCCAAAATAAATCTTTAAAAACTTTTCAAAAATCCCCTTGGGAACTTCACAAATATAACATATAATCAAATTGATTTACTATTTAACCAATCCACATACCCAATTACAATTTAAAACTAATTCACTCTCATATTTCCCATACCTCAATGTTTAAAAATTTATTACATTGTTTCAAGGGTTTGTCACACCCCATGGGTAACCCTATGTTCGGTCTCACATGATCAATGAACCCAACGAGGTTTATAGAGGGGTTCACACCTAGATCTAAGGATCAAACCAATTCCCATAATCAAAGAAAAGGTAAAAAACAAGGAAACACATTTGGACAACCACATACACATATTAAAGATCAATGCTATGGGAAAAATCTTAAATACCACCTACCTCATTCTCAAATATGATTACTAGCTCAAACACATCCCTTGATTTGAACTCAAAGACCATTTAAGGCCCCAACAAATAATTTGTTTTAAAAGTTAATGTTTTGGGGAATCAGAAAGAAAGGAGATATTCAAAAATCCCTAATCTAGAAAATAGAGAGAAGAGGAGTGTTAGAATCACCTATATATTTGATTCTCACCAAATGTGACTCCAAATTCCCAAGAATCGAAGTAGAATTACCCATGGAGGAGGAGGGGACTGCTGGTTCATCGCCCTTTGTATAGGGGGTTGAATGGGGTGAAAATAAGGGAATAAATAAATAGTATTCTGAGGTAAAACTATAATTTACCACGTTTTAAGGTCCTCATGGTTTAGCTGCATGGTTTTCCAAACTAAGCGCTAAACATGCGGCTCCCTCTGTCTAAGAAGGTCCAAGCTGCACGATTTCTTGAGATCACCCACACAGTTTTCAAAACTATGGGGTAACCGTGCACCAGCCTATATCCAAAAGTGTCTCCAAGCTACACGGTTTCCTTGTCTAGGTGTATGGTTTTCTCTAATCAAGTTCCAACCATGCACTTCACACTTTTTAGCCTATTTTCTTCTCCTGTAATGTCCTGAACCCCTGAGATACCCCAACAAATTCTCATACACCCAAGAACCACTTCATTATCCAAAAAATAGGTTTTACCAAAATTTAAACAATAACATACTTTTACAAAAGTTTAGTATCTTACACTCATATTCATCAATGAGAGAGTTTTATAGTATTGTTCATGTTGGTGGTTAAACCAAGCCCAAACATTAAAACGTTCTAACTCAATGGGTGAGTATGGTTATAAAAGTGTAAAATATTATTATAATAGAAGAATAATGATTCTTTTTTAATCATATTTTAAGTGTTTTTTATAAATAAAAAAATGTATATGAAAAATGAAAAACATTACTTTGTTGTGGAGGTAGTCTACACAATGCATGATTAACATTTTCATTTCTTGACTAATGGGGAGAAATGAATGTTGATTATAATTTTTATCTTCATATTCATAATTATATTATATATTTAACATTTATTATTTAATTACATCTATATAATTAGTGAATATAGGTAGTCATAAAACCAAAAATGTCACTTCATAGAGGCAGTAGTTCGCACAATGCACGATCAACTTTCTTCTGTTTTTCTTGGTGGGTGCGAAGGAATAAATCAAGGTTATTCCATTAATATAATAACACTTTACCATAATAATTATACTCAGTTCATTATATTACTATGTTTAGGGTGGGTTTTATGGGAAATAATAAGAAGAAATGGTTAAGGATTTAAGTAATACTTACATTGAGACCTTAAACTTCCTCTTGATGGACTCCTAGGAATTAAAGGGCATAGGCTAACTTGTAGTGACCAATGGATTTTTTAAAATAAAATTATTTCTAGAATAGTAAAATTGGGTAGGTAATCTAGTATATTTATAAGGTTAATTAGAGCAATTAAAGGGTGGATGTGATACCCTCTTAAAAGTGAATAAAAGGGAACTTTTATGAACACCCATTATTTTTCAATAATGGAGTGACACTATTAAAGGTTAAGTGGTGTAAAAAAGTATAAATAATGGATTTTTTCTTGATATTTGGTATATAAATACTAAATAAAGTATTTCACTGGGTTTTTTAACATTCAAAAAGTCATTTGTTCTTATATTTTTACTTTTGCATTTTTTTGTTTTTATTAGGGTAACTAATTTCTAACCAAGTAACTTATGTTTTACTAAACATATAAAATAATCCATATTACGAAATTTGTGTGTTATGAAACTAAATTTAATCTCAATTTAATATAATTCAATTTTTTATTAATATAAAATTAACATTTAAATTGATATATATATATATAAACTCTTTTGTAGAAAATATTGTTTTCACCATTAAGTGTTATAATATTATTTAGTGTTTATTACCAATTTAATGAGTGATAATTTATTTAAATATAGTATTATAAATTATATTAAATTTATTTTTTATAATATATTAATTTATTTTATTATATAAAAATTTTAAAATATTAATAAAATAATTTTTTTGAAAATAATAGTTTTATCATTATCAAGGTCATTAAATTTAATCTTAGTAATCATGATTTTATGTAAAAAAATATAATTTACCTAATTATATAATATGATTAGGTTGATAAAAAATATTAATTCTATTTTTTTTTTAATTTCTACGGGTGAGGAAAACTAATTTTTTAATATAATCCAATAAAATTGTTTTTCGAGTAAAATATTAATTTGGTTTCTAAAATGATATACATCAGTTTTATAAATAAAAAATTTTAAATTTAAATGATTTATTTTAACTTATATATATATATATATATATATATTTAACACATTTAATTATTCTTTTATTATGATAGTTTCATAAAATGATCGTTGGAGTAATATCATTATATTATCACTATTCAACTAAAAATCATTGCTTTCAGAAAAATACAAAAAATTCATACACAGGTAATATTGAAATTATAAATCCAAAAATGGATTTATTTTTATATAATTCATATTATAAAATTTATAATTTTAGTTTTTAAATAAGGAATATAAATACAAACTATTTTTATAGAAAAATAAATGTTCTTTTTTCTTTAGAATTCAAAATGTGAAATATGTAAAATACATGTGATAAATAACTTATTATATTAATAAGTACATGATTATATCATATTAATTCCTAGTTTCATATCCCCTCACTGCCTCTAAGTAATATCTAAGTATAATTTATGCTTTGGTGTCAGTCGAGGGTGGTGATTATGATAGCATTGATCTCATGGAAATTTTCATGAGGTTGAATTTCTCTCAAGTGTGATTTATCTCATAAAATAGTTTTTCAATTTTAGATTGGGATTAGTATATAGAGAACCCTAATGAATCTACCCCTTCCCAATCTTAGATAAAGGATATTCACAAATAATATTTATGGTATCAGATTCCATTTATTCAATTTTTGTTCATAGAAGTCATAATATGGTTACTTTATTTTACACTTGCTAATTTAACATGTATGTTATAATGGTAAAATTTTATTTTAACATGTCATGATTTCATTGTAGTTTAGTGTTTTTTTAATAATAAGATATAATATTTATTTAAATAAAATACATAGTGAAGTTTTGGGTCGTTACATCCCCCCCCCCACCGAATAAATTGCATCCTCAAAATTTTAATTATTCCTAAATAATAAAAAAGTTAAGGGTTTCCATAAGATATATATGACTCAAGATTTAATTTATAATTTAGTTTTATCATTACTATTATTTTTCTGACTACTGATCATATTTTTCCTCATAATAGGAATGTAACTAATGTTTAGTTAAATACCCCAATATAGTGGGTGTAATTTTTCATAGGGGGTTTATAGTCATCCTTGTATTAATATGTGATCATGGGTTGATTTTTAGATGAAATTTTCCTATATTTAAAATTATCATGACCTCTATGTAATTAGTTCCAATAAATTCCTAATATCACATAAAATATTTCTAAATAAAGGATAATAAGATTTTGTAGGAATCAAATTCCTATAAACATATATTATAAAGGAGTTGTATAATTGGGGTATAGTAAACATACCACTAAAAAGATTATTAATAATTCAAAATCTATTCATCAAGGTGAAGATTTTATGTTCTTAAGAAAAATAATATGAACATAGTATTAGTTTGAAAAATATATGAATACAATACCCATAGTTCTTGAGTGGGTGATTAGTGTTCCTCACTCCATATTGTCTTCATAACACACTTACATGGTTGTGATTTCATAGGAGTTCCTCATTATTGAAATTTTTTGGTTCCTATAATCTTTGTTATCCCTTGTATTAGGGAATTGACTTAGATAATTTCTATATTTCTTACATTTAATATATTTAATTATCATTCATACTTTAGGATAAAGTCTTTTTTCCTTTCACTATTTCCACTGATATGTTCAATTTTCCTTGAAATATAGTTACTATATTCCCACATTCACCATAGATAAAACATATTATAGTTCATTTGAGATATTTTTCATAATTATTCTTCCCACATTTGTGACATTATGGAAGTTAAATCTTATTTCCTTCATCATCTCAAACACCTAAACATTCATGAGACTGCATCCTTCTCATATTTTGTTTATTTTAAAACGCAACTAAGTTCATGTAATTAATCATAATTCTTTATAGTCTGTTTAGAATAATCACAAGGTTTCTGATTCCATATCTTATCCCATAGGTTTCTTGTTGGGACAATATTCTTATTGTTCATGTCATCCATTATTAACTTGGTTCTTTTTTTCTTCATCCACTGATAAAACCAAAAGGATTTAATCATGAGAGATGAATAGTTAACACCAAAATATAATTATTACAAGATAATTACATGAAAAAACAAACATAAATTGCATTAATTTTTTGAAATTATTACTTTTGAATTTAGTTCAACCTAATTCACTCTCAGTTCAATCTAGGTTCCTTTAGGTCGGGTTATCTCATACTTATAATCCTAATTCATTAACATAATAAATCCTTTAAAATATTTTATAAATAAAATGTGGATAACCAAAGAATGTGCCTTGGGATTATCAAACTAGGTATTATGTTATGCCTCTTTTTCATGAGTGAGGTGAATATTGAGTTAAAACTCAACATTCAATTTTCAAGGTTATTACAACTAGGTACATCTATGTCAGAGCCTACATCCACTTGTAGTATCTAGACATGAATGTTATTTCCATAAAAACCACAAAATATCTACTTGAATAAAATTTTATGATGTTATACTATACTTAGAAATATCCCTTATATTTATCCATATGATTTTCACTAAATATCTCTTATCCCAATCCCAAAAATATTCAATAATACTTTAAATAATATAAATGGTTGTCTATACCTTTGAAATTATGATAAAACTTAACTTATAACTCCTTAAATTATCCTTAACTAACATCCTAATCTCTATAGTTATCTAAAAATTACACTTATGATAACTGTGGAACCCCAGACATATACTCCTAAATCCAGTTCTTATTAATACCATATTTACATAGTGGGTTTGAAATAAACTGAAGTGGTCCAGTTTTAACCATAAATAATTACAAAATAACCAATACATATTAAGTCAAATACATTTAAAGGACCATTTGAGTTTATATTTTTAGAGAGTTTGTAAAAACATTTAACTAATAAATACCATTCCTTGATCATCAATTGGATATTTTTCTACTATATAAGAAACCACTTAATCCATAATAAGTCTTCAGCATCTGCCACAAAATTTTCACACAAGATATTATATTATACATATCATATGTAAAACATTTCTTAATAACCACAGAAAATGAAAAAATAATAAGTGTGAGATTAAATGCTTAGTAATATTAAACATAAGTGATATAAATCAAAGATCACAACTGTTCATAATATGAGAATAAATAATATTACAGTAATAGATAACCAAAAATAATTCCATGATATAATGAAACTGAAAGAATAATATATCTATGGATAACAATGTAAATGAAAATTCACATGGTTAACAGTAAATGGTTCCTTAGAAATGAAATAAATAATGTTAGATAACTAATTCCATGTCTTCTTCCAATACATCATGATCTTGTTATCAAGACCTTATGTCTAGGAAATATTTTTTTTCTGGTCGGGTATACACCAAATACCCAAGGTTTTTTCTCATGAGACCTATCGAAGCATCGAGGGGATATCTATACTAGGCCCCACCTATAATTAATTAAGTCTAATGTATTCATCATGTAAATGAATGAATAAACCATACGGTATATAACCGACATTCTTTAGTAGAAAATAAACATACGTATTGAAATAAAAAGTATGCAGATTATCATTTTTCCCTAATCAATAAATGGAATATATTTCTACACAATAATCACTTAAAATAACACTGTATAGAGAAATTAGTATATGTTTGAGCCAATAATTTCCCCAATCAATCGATGTATGGAATATAGGTTCACCCCTTCAATCAATGGAATCAAAAATATTTCATTCATATAGGAAAGTAATTATAAAAATAATTAGGGTTGAACAGTGAAGATGATTAAGAAATATAAATTTAGTTATAAATCATTTCTCTTATAGAGATTTAATGTGTATTATTCATGAAAACATAGATAAATAATCAACTGATAGATTAATAATACTTTTAGAATAATAGTTGAATTTTACTTAGAAAATCGTGATGAAAATGACCATTTTTCCATGAAAACTTTTTTTAAATAAAATTCATAGAATATTGGTAAAAAAATTACATTGTAAGACCATTAAACAAGGAAAATAATATTCAAAATTATGGAAAATACATTATTGTTAAAACATTTTAAAAATATGTTTCTTTTCTTATTTTTATAAATAAACTTTAATCGACAAAGTGACACTTTTATTTTGAGAAGTAATTTTTTAAAAATTTTGGAAAGAAAATTATTGAGATATACTAAAACATTAATATTTTAATAAATACCAAATAATTGGTTCTTAAAAAATAAATAATTTTTTTAGAGAAAATGTGTAGTGAAATATAATAAATATTTCCATGATACATAAAATCATTTCATATTTTGAAACGCCATTATTGAAAACCCACATCATAAATAGGAAAATAAAATTAAATTTTAATAGTGATGATGGTAAGTAAGAGGATAACATAAATTAATCTATAATTTTAGTTCCCAGAAAGTGTGGAAACATTTTTAAGAAGTAAAATATGGATAAGTAAAGAAAATATTCATTGGTAATAATAAGATTTATTTCTTATGTTATAATTTTATTTTAGAAAACATTTCATCAAAGATGTGGTTATTGATGATGATAAATAATTTCCCTAGAGAAAAAGAGGAAATACCATTATAAATGGGAATTTTGGGATCAAATAAATCATGAAAATTATATTCAAGTGAGAAATTATATGACCCAATGTATTGTAAATCGAGTCAATGAAACCCTTATGGCATCATAAACATTTGAATGAAAATCTATTAAAGGATATGATTTAAAATGAAACATTAAATATCGTGAAAAATTATATAATCATGAAACCAAATATTAAAGGTGGTTTTATACACTATTCCAAATAAAACATGGTTTGTAACAATAAATATGTCTCAAGTAATTAAATTTGAAACAAGAAACCCTTACAAGTAACAAAATTTTAAGGTTAGAATTATTTAATAATGATGTTAAAAAAAAGAACTATAGAACCCCCAAAAGGAATTAGGTAATATAAAACCAATTATTAATGAGGTAAAATAATAAATATTTTAATAATATAGTTTTAATAACAAATTTTGTAACTCAATGGAAGAAAATTGAGTTGGCACAAACTCTTACCTTGTTCTCAATTCATTTTGCGCATCAAGATATATTCATAAATAATTAAACTAAATTTATTAGATAACTTTTTATGAACCTTATTCATATATATTTAATTTAATATAAAACATTTATCATCTTCTTTGGTATATTTGTTATTTATTTTTTCTTAATTTTTCATGAAAATTGAATCAGTGTCATCTTATTTCGGTGATTTCAGAAATCAAAGATAATATTTTAATAACGAGTTAAATACTTAATATAACTTTTAAATAACCAAAAAATAATCTTTATTTTCTTATTAACTTATAATAATAATTTAATTTAACTTCCCATGGTCATCCTTGATAAAGTTTTATAGTATTGTTCAAGTAGGTGGTTAAACCATCCTAAAACATGAACATGCTATATCTCAATGGGTAAGTATAGTTAAGTGTATAATATATTAAAAAAACAGTAATGATATTATTAGGTGTTTTTAAATTGGTGAATCTAATACCATGGTTGAATCCCTAGGTCCAGTCAGTGTGTCACATGACCTCATTCTTGTCTCCCTATATGTTAGAAGATATCGGCTGGCAGTGAAGGTCTGAAAGGTGTAATAGAGAGAATATACCCTTAGTATAAATATTCATGCATTAGAATCACAACAATTAAGAAAAAATCCACATAAAAACACATTATAAATCATTATTCTATAAATAAATGGAATACAGGTTATATAAAAAATACACTAAGAGACTCCCAAATTTGGTAAGTTGACCAAATGTATAATAACTAAAGGAAACAAACTAGAAAACTATAGTAACAGTACAGAGTACATCCCAAAATTGCCTCCACCCTCAAAGAACCACCTACTTATCTCCCCTATATAAGTCCATTTCCCTTAGCTAGATCCTATACTATGAAATTTTCATGCACATCGAGATTCCCATATAGGGTGTGAGTATAAACCCAGTATGATACTACCAGTGCATCCTTGACATAAATTGAACATGTATATAAAGGTGTATGTCATGATGTTATGTAAATTCACAAATAATAAACCAGAAATATTTTGGGTTATCATGAGCTAACCAGGATTCCATGTTCTCTTACCATACATATATCATATCTATACTTAAAGAAATGTCTCATACTTCATCACATGTTATGTTATGCCAAAATCCGAACACATTCCTCGGATAAAGAATCGTAGCCAATCAATCCACAGGTCGGGCTATAAGATCATCACACCCAAGGATAATCTTTGGTTAAGGCAAAGAAATATTCATTCCCCTACCTCTAATGAATCATTCCATAATTCTATAATTCCCCTTCCACTACTAGGTCTGGTCACAAGGTCGTTACACCCCTAGCGTAGACTTGTGTTAATCTACAAGTCCATTATATCCCATCCTCTATATCAGGATAGGACACAAGGTTTCCATACCACTTTTCGGTTCTAGGTAGTTGTAAATAATGTACTTTTGGGGGTTAATAGTCCTTTAAAACTTTTAACACAAATAATCAATTAGATTTTTAATATTGAATAAATTAACGGTGTAGTTAAGTGTACAAAATATAATTACGTGGAAATAAAATATGAACGCATTATTTTTATAGTAGTTAAGATCACAAAGATCTTTCTATGATCTTCAATCTTCTCTACTCAGCAAGAATATATATACCCACTAAGAAACCACACTTTCAAAGGAGTGATAACTCATTTACAGACCCTACCACTTATAATACCCAACGGTACAACCAACCTCAATTTTTATCTATAAATAAATACCATGAAATATAGTGAGAAAAATACTTTACACATGATTGAGATATTATGTGTAAGGTATTTTTCTCACTACATTCCATGGTATTTATTTATAGATAAATCACCAATGTTCATAAATATCCTTTGATTCTCATTTCATGGTAGTTTCCTAAACTCACTACCACTATTAAACGGTTGTAAATAAAAAATATAGAAACATGTCAATACATTTTTTAAAAAATCTCATAATTAATGAATAATTTTGGCATGCTCTAATGCTTGTATTGAACTAATTAATAGAACTTACAATAAGATCATTAGTATATATGAGATTTTTTAATATAATAATAACAATAAAAACTACTCATAAACCTGCAATAAAAATATATAAAAACAGACTATGAAGTGAGACTTATTATCTACTTAAATTTTTTATGATATTTATTCATCAAAATTTTTTTGATATAATCTTTTGATTATTCATGTAAGTTCCAAAATACAAGAATAGTTAAATCTATTTTAATAAACTTATGGTTCATCAAAATATTAAAATATTACTTATAATAGAGCATTGTTGGATATATAGTAAAAATAATCAAAATTTTATGAATAATAATAAATGATCTATTGATATTTATTAACCATTATAATTATTTTATAAATTAAAATAACAATTAAAATATTTTATATAGGTTTTAATAATAAAAAATAAAACAAGTGAAATATAAGACACCGAAGAGTGTTACTATTAATATTCCTTGCGACCATTGAAGTAGAGGATCTGGTATTGCTATAGTTCTGCTTCCACTATGGTATATGATAACACTAGAAATAGAGGTATATTTCAGCTATCTACTACCACTATAAATAGAGAGCTACTTCCACTATGTTTTACTACTAGAAACAAAGGGTTTCTTCCACTATATGCTACCATTAGAAATATAAACACCATTAATGAGGGAAAAGGTGCTAAAATCACACATGAGGACCTACTACCATTGGCAGTTAAGGGAGATGGTACTTTTATACCATTGGAAGTTATTAGGATGTGATACCAAAAATGGTTCCACCGGTGTGGGGAAGAATTCCCGCTACTATTGATGAAATCATGATTCCATTGCTAGTTAAGGTCGATTGAAGCATACTTAAAGGTAAGTTAGACAATATGTAAGGGTAACTCACATTTTTTATACATTGAATAATGGTTCATTAAAATCTATATAAAGGTTAAATCACATTTTATATAAGTTTCATAAGGGTTCATGAAAATCTATGTAAGGGTAAATCACATTTTTTATATGTTATATAAGTGTGCATGCAGAGATACATAAGGGTACATTACATATTAGAAATCTCATGTAAGGGTATAAATAAGACTTTTATAAAGGTAATAAAAAGTTTAAGAAACACGTGTAAAGGTATACAGAATTTACATTAAGGTAATAAATAAATTATAAAACTTGCATAACGGTAGATATGAGCTTTTCACATAAAGAAAGAACAGATATTACAAACCTCATGTAAGGGTACTTCCAATCTCCTGTAAGGGTAACAAAAATCTTATAAGACTTACGTAAAGGTAAAAATATATTTCTACAGTATGTGTAAAGGTAAAGATGAATTAAAATATGTCATGAATGGGTAAAACAAATACTTGGAGAATTAATTTTTCACAAGGCTTTACCAAATAATAATAATAATAATAATAATAATAATAATAATAAATGATAAATAAAATTTATAAAATATATTTAAAAAAACTATTAAGAGGAGTTTATTTATATTTTTTTATATGATTAAAAGGTGTAGATTAAAAAATAAAACTCATTAAAAATGTATATGATTATAGAAAAAACTATAGAAATGCATTTTTTACATGTGATAAGGAAATAAAACACTAACATATAAGAAAATTAAAAACATTAATTATAAATAGTTGAGGTATTTAAACATATGATAAATTTAAATATTAGGTAACTAAATTTAAATAAATTTGTGGTAATTTTAATTTAACAAATAAAAAATAATTAATTAAATATTAATTTTCCAAGTTAAAACACTAAAAATCTCTTACTTTTTGTAAATTACAAACCAAATATTTATTTTAAATTTAAAAAGATATTAAAAATAATCTCCCCCTTTTTGAAATTTATCAAAAATAAAAAATATTATCAAATCTATAAATCATTCTCCCTATTATTATAAAATAATATTTAAATTCCTAAATCTCCCACTTCATAATTTTATATAAAATATTAATATAATTATGAAATGTATATCAAAATTTAGATTATGTTTAAATCATTTAAAAAATTACACAAGAAGACTAATTTTATCAGAATATTGATAATTACTTATATGTGAAAATAATTTAACAAAATTAAATAATTTTAATATAAATTATAACAAAAAGTATAAAATTCTCATTAAAATTTAAAAAATAATAACATTACACAAATAAGTAGATTTAAGAAAGGGTAAAATAAATCTTTATCTGTATTTTTACATATAGTGTATGAAAATAATTAAAATAACCAAAATATTATGCTTTTATCCTACTAAGTTCAAACATCAATTTCAAACAACCTTACATAATCTAATGGTTTAGTAAATATGATAGTAAGTTTTTTTCTTTTTGAACAAACTCTAAACTAATATCTCCTTTATTTATATGATCCCTTGTAAAATTAAATCTAACATCTATATGTTTGGTTTAACAGTGTTGTTGAGTATTTTTAGAAATTTAAATAGTAATATAATTATCCCGGAATATTGAAATTTTATCAAAACTAAAATTAAAATCACCTAATTTCTATTTAATATAAATACTTTGAGAACAAAAACTAGCATTAGAAATATAATCAGCCTCATCTGTGGATAATTATACTAACAATAAATTTTTATAAATATATAAAATTAAATTCATATCAAAAAAATTATAGATACCTATTGTGCTTTTTCAATCAAGCCTACAACCAACAAAAACAGAGTTAGAATATGAAAATAAATCAAAAAAATATGTTTTGAATAAACTAAACCACTACTAATAGTTCTATTGATATATCTAATAGCTCTCCTAACTTATTTAAGATAAATTTACTTAGGAATTTATTTAAATCTAGAAAACAAGCAAACTAAAAAATTATATCCTATAAAGATATAGTTTAATCATGTAAGATGCCTATGATTTCCTATACTATTTAACATCAACACACTTTATATATTCATCCAAATACAATTTGAAATTTGTACTCATTAGTATTTTAATAGACTTACATGAATCAAGTCCAAAACTTTTAGCAATTTCATTAGCATGATTAGATTGAATTAATAAAATACCAGCTTTTCTTTGAATACTCTTCAAACTAATAAAAAGTACAACTCTCATGTTAAGATCATATAAAAATCCTTATTCATTAATTTAGAAAAATAATTACAAATTAAATCATTTTTTGATCCAAATGTTATATCATAAACATATATTTGTACAATAAAATTATCATTTGAAACATTCTTTATAAACAATGCAAGATCAACCTTTCCTTCATAAAAAATAATTTTGAAATAAAAATTTAGTTGGTCTCTCATTCCAAGCTCTAGGGCTTGATTAAGATGATACCAATTATAATTATATTTAAAAAATGATTTTGATATTTTTCATTTTCAAATCCAGGGGTATGTTTAACAAATACTTCTTCGCAAATTATTCCATTTAAAAATGAACTATTTATATCCATTTGAAATAATTAAATATTTTAAAAATAAACAAATTCTAATAAAATTATAATAGCCTATATTGTTGAAATCGGTGAAACAAAATATTTAAAGTTAATTCTCTCTTCCTGTGAATAACCTTGATCCACTAGTCTTGCTTTATTTTTAACTATGTTTTCAGCTTCATCAAGCTTATTATGAAAAATACAATTAGTTCATATTATTATTTTATCCTTTGGTAATTTAACCAAATTTCAAACATTATTTATTGAATATTAATTTAACTTTTCATACATAGCATTAAACCAGTTTGAATCATTTAAAGAATTATCAATATTAACAGACACAAAGTCAGCAAAAAATGTAGATTTAGCATAGTAATTTAAAATAGATTTCCTCATTTGAATTCTAGATTCAACATTTCTGATTATTTTTTCAACAGGATGATATTTATGAGTTTTACACTATTTATGATTAGTTAGAGAAGATATTTAATCCACCTCAACTGATTTATTTTTATTTTTCTTGAACATTATCATAACCAAAATTGAATTCCCTAAATTCTTCATCATCTTTATTTAAATTTGAATTCTATTTGTTATTTTTATGTTCATAAAATGTAACATGCATAAAATATTCAATAACTAAATTTTAGTTATTGAAAACTCTATATTCTTTAATAGTATTATAATAACTTAAAAATACTCCTTTATCACATTTAAAATCAAACTTATTTAAATTATATTTCGTATTCAAAATAATAAATTTGCAACCAAACACACTAAAATATCCAATTTTAGGTTTTAACTCTTTAAGTAGTTCATAATGGGTTTTATTTATAAATTTTCTATAAAAACTCTATTCAAAACATGAAAATACATATTAAAAACTTTTTCCCAAAAATATTTAGGTATATTCAACTCAATAAGAATTAATCTATCCATTTCTTGAATTGAGATATTCTTTCTTTCAAACACACCATTTTGTTATGGTGTCTTAGGGGAAAAATAATTCTTATATCCATTTTTTAAAAAAATTATAAATTAAAAAATTCACCACCTCTATAATTTATGATATAGACATCTGAAATATTTTTCAAATTTTGAATAATTTTTCAAAAATTACAAAAATTGTTTGGATTTTCACTTTTATAGGATAAGAAATAAACCCAAATGAATCTACAATAAACATAAAATATTAAAAATACATACTTGGTTACACCTACACTAGTAGGTTTTATGGGAACAAGTAATTCAAGATTTAGTAATTCAAGGCATCTATTTGTCCTAATATCATTCACATATTTAAACATTTTTTTATGTTGCTTACACTTTAAATATGAATAACACACAAAATAAATAATTATATTCAACTTTGTAAATTTTAAAACAAATTTATGCATTCAAAACTTATAAATTAATCTAAATTTTTCATGTACAAGTCTCTTATTCCAAAAAAATCATCTTCTTCTATAATTTATAAACATTGAACTTTTAGTTTGGTTAGATAAGAAAAATCAATAGTATGAACATTATATTTTATATTTATATAAAATAAAATAGATTTATTTTTCAAAACTTCACATTTATCATTTTCAAATATTATATTTAATTCATCATCACATATGTGTGATATATTTATTAAAGTGTTCTTTAAACCAACTATAAATAATAATTTTTAAATAATAATAGTTTTAGAAAAAAAAAATTCTCCACTACCTCTAATTTGACATGTAAATTTTTCTCCAAATGTAACAAGGCCTCCATATTATGAATTAAAAGATAAAATTTTTTGAAATATCACATATCATGTGTCTAGAACACCCACTATATAGATACCATGAATCTTTAATAAATTTTGGGAAAATTTCCTTAAATGAATCAATCAATTAGAATGTTTTGTTATCCATGTTAATTTGGGTCTAATTATATTAGTACCAGAACATTTTGACACCAAGAAAAATTAAAACATCTATTTGTGGTATGTTTAGAAAAAAATATTTAATGATAAAATTTTTATTATGGAAAAATTATTGTGTAAATCTCAAAGATCATTCATTGGAATAATTCCCATTCATTCAATATTTAAAACATTTTACACTCGAAATACTTCCTTTTGAGATTTTAACAAAAGTAGTCTTATTCGTCCATGTTGAAAAGATGTCATATTCAAAACCATTGTTGTTATACTTTGGATTCATCATAGAAATTATTTTATCATTTTTATATTTACCTTGAACAAACGTAGATATGGTTTATCTAATATTAGAATCTTCTTTTTTAAAATACACAATCTCTTTTTTAATAGATTTTAAATCATTATATAATTTATCGTTAGAAATAGAAGATGTATTTCACAAAAAAAATCTTACTTGAGCTTATCACACTCATTATCAAATTTATTTATGTCATCCATAATAAAATTAAACCTTGTTTATTTATATTTATCATTCAATTCCATAAAATATTTCAGCCTATCATTTTATTCTTTTAGTGTCAATGTCTTGGAATTATAATTCTTCTTATATTTCTCATTCTAAGAAACACTGGTATTTATATTTTCACATTCCTTTTTAAGTTTATCATTTTCATTGACTGGTTTTTTATTTTTAATTTCTATTTCAGTATATTTTTTAATATTCATGATTTTATCATTTCTTAATTCATCATTCTCTTTATATAGTTTTTTGAATTTTGAATTCATAGAATCAAATTAAGAACTAGAATCAAAAATCAGTTTGTTTTTCATCTTCAACTGTTACATTATGATCAAAATTAGTAAGAGTTATTAATTGAGTAAAAAATGAGTCAAGTACCTCATAATTTATAGCCATAAAATCAAGGTTCCCTATCTCCTATTCACTTTCTATGTCACTACTTGAATATGAACTATCTGAACAATCTCATCCTCTAAACAATTATTTCTTTTATTTCCTCCTTTTGTATTAGTATTTCTTTGAATGCCTGAGTATTAGATATTTAGTTTTAATGTGTCCTTTATTTCTATAATCATAACAAGTTATGTTTGAAACATAATTATTATTTCTAGGATTACCTTTCTTATACTCTTTTTTTCTCTTTATTTTGAAATGCCTCTTTCCTCTGTTTTTCATAAATTTGTATAGATTATTGCTAAAATGATTCATCTACTTATCAAATTCCTAGAACTCAAATTTAGAAGATATATAGGACTCATTAAAATAAAATTTAAATATAATACCTTTTTTCTTTATAGACACATAATCGGAAATATTTTTCAATTCAAGTGCATATTGTGGTAAGGGACAGATCAGTTCATCTAAGGTATACTCTTTAAAATTATTAATTTCATAAATAACAAATTTATTTTCATTCCATATTTTCGATAATGATCATAGTACCCTTTCAAATAGATTTTTATTTTCTAGTGCTTCACCAAGTGAACTCATTCCATTTTTAATTCTTGTAAACTAGTGAAACATCTAGTTCACAGACTCATCTTCTTCTATCATGAAATCATAGTATTCTACTCAAAATATTCCCAGATTGACTCTTTAAATATTATCTATCCCATAGTGATTAACTTGTAGAATTATTCAAATTTATTGATTAATCTTACATTCTAAAACATGGTTATACATGCTTCTACTTATAGCACAGTACAAAATATTTTTTAATTTATAGTTTAATATATACGTTTCTATATAGTTTCTTACAAGTGTATCTGGATTAGATTTTGGTAATTTATATTGTTTCACCATGATTTTATAATGATATAAACTTAACTTATTCATATATTCTTCTATTCAGTCTTGCCAATACCTGTAATAACTTCCATTGAAATTTGGGTTCTTTTGAGGTATATATCCATAATTTTCATTAACACCTTACATATTACAGAATGAGTCTTATTCCTTATACTATTAGGTCTTGGGTAAACATAGTATAGAAAATATATAAATAGTGAAACATATATAAAAACTGAATTACTTTGATACCAATTATTGGTCCTAGGTAGAGGGAAATAATATACTAGAGGGGGTGAATAGTCCTTCAAAATGTTTAACACAAAAAATAAATCATAGTTTTAATATTTAATAAATAAAAACTATATTTTAGGGTTCAAAATATAATGAAGTGGAAATAAAATATGAACATAATATTTTTATAATAGTTCAGATCACCAAGATCATACACTACTCTTTAGTCTTCTCTACTAAGAAAGAAGATTGTTACCTGCTAAGAACCCTCTTATTTAAATGTGTGATAACCTGTGTAAATACCCTACATATTATAATATCAAAAGTCATAGCCAACCTGAAATTTTATATGAGTCACAACCTATACTAGTCTAACTTTTTTTCAGCAGTCACAACCTAAGGACTTTACTTTTTATGGTATAAAAACAAATACTAGACTTTATTTTGATTGAAAAAAATCATAATTTGATGCGTACAATTGTAATCATATGAGATAAAAAAACACATTATAAAAAAAACAATGAAGACCAATAGGGAATATAAGATATGGAATTCAATGTAGCTCAATGATTTTCAACTACTTCAGAAGTAGGGAATCAAACATTGAGGTTCCTCTGTGATCGCATCAATGAAATAGTGGTTGAAAAATATCTCGATTTTGTGTTAATTATTTTTCTCACTCCATGTCGTGGTATTTATTTTTAGAAAAATCACCAGTGGTCATCAAGATCCTTTGATTCTAATTGCATGGGAGTTTCCTAAAATCATCACCTCCATTCAATGTCTATAAAAAATGTATAAATGTTTCATTATTAGTTTAAATGTTGTGAATAATCAATGAATAATTTTGTATCACTCTAATTTTTGCATTAAACTAATTAATAAAACTTCCAATATGCTCATTAATACATATGAGATTTTTTCATATAATAATAATAGTAAACACTACTCTCACAGACTTGAAATAAAAAATATAAAAATATAGTATGAA
This sequence comes from Viscum album, assembly GCA_963277665.1. NCBI lineage: Eukaryota > Viridiplantae > Streptophyta > Magnoliopsida > Santalales > Viscaceae > Viscum > Viscum album. The sequence continues at coordinate 1,192,308,943 of OY728126.1, forward strand.
GTTAGACTTACTATCTCCATAAATTTTTCATGATATTTATTCATAAAAATATCCAATATAATTAGACTATTCATATATGTTCGAAAATAATAGAACAGTTAAATTTTTTTGAATAAACTTACAATTCACCAAAATATTACAAGATTATATAGAAAATATCATCATAGGATGTATACTACAAATAAAAAAATTATGAAAAAAAATAATTAATCAATCATCTATTGATATTTTCTAACAAATATAATTATTTTATAAATTAAAATAACAATTAAAATATTTTATATAGGTTTCGGTAATAAAAAAATAGATAAAATTTAACATTATAAAGAGTGTTACCATTAATATGTCTTTTTACCTTTGAAGTAGTAGATTTGATATCGCTACTGTTCTACTTTAATTACAGTATATGATACCACTAAAAATTATGGGTTTCTTTTTCTATTTGATCCCTCTAGAAATAGAGGGATCCTTCTCTATGTTCTACCACTATAAACAAAGGTTTTTTTACTACACGCTACCATAAGAAATAGATATTCCATTAATAAGGGTAAAGGTGCTACTATCACACCCGAAGACCTACTACTATTGGCAGTCAATGGTGATAGTACTTTTCTACCATTTCTAGTATAAAGGATGTGATAACATTGAATGATGCTACCTTCAAATGGTGTTATCGATGTGGAGAATCGGTCTTTCTACCTTCGACGGAACCTTGTTGATGCTACTAGTTAAGGTTGATGGAAGCATACTTAAAGTTAATATGAACAATACATAAGGGTAACTCACATTTTTTATATTCTATTTAAGGGTAAATACAAAGCTACAAAAAGGAAATCACATTTTTTTATACACTGCCTAAGGGTACATGAAAAGCTATGTAAGGGTAAATCACATTTTGTATATGCTATGTAAGGTTATATGCAAAGATATGTAATTGTAAATCATATATTATAAATCTCACATATGGATTGAAATAATGATTATGTAGAGTTAATACAAAGTTTAAAAAACATTCATAAGCGTAAAAAATCTATTTAAAGGTAAGGAAAAAATTATAAAACTTACATAGGGGTAGATAGTACCTTTATATAAAGGTAAAACAAAGATTACCTAGCTCACTTAAGGGCACTTCCAATCTCACTTAAGGGTAAAGGTACATAGAAATTAAAACATGTTACATAAGGGTAAAAAAATTATTTTAAAATTAATTTTTCACAAGTTTTAACCAAATAATAATATTAATAATAATAATAAATAGTAAATAAAATTAAAATATATATATAATTAAATAAAATAAGGAGAGTAATTTTTTATATTTATTTATATGGTAATATATAGTTGAACAAAACATAAAACTCATTAAAAAAATTATATGATCATAAAAAAATATATGAATGTATTTTTTACATGTGATAATAAAATAAAACACTAAAATATAAAAAAATTAAAAACATTAAATATGAACATTTTAGGTATTTGAAAAGATAAAAAATTTAAATGTTAGGTAATTAAATTTTTAATAAATATGAGGTAATTATAATTTAAAAAAAATCAAATAATTAATTAAATAATAATTTTCTAAGTTCAAACACTAACACCTATGCCTTGTATTCAGGTCCCATCATCATTATCAGCACTATATCACACCAGAACATGATCCCACTCTAGGATATAACCGATGAAAAATGATCCACTAGTCACCTTGATACTATAAACAAATCTTTACAATCCAATCATTCACACACAACAAGGAATAGTAAATAAGACACAATCATAGAATACAATGTATAGGCTTCATAGGCCACACACACACCATATGAAAAATCACAAGCATACTATATCAAAAAATGGTTATCATGGATACACATGCATGAACACACATGTCATTCATGATATTTAACTTTAAAAAAATGCCTTATTTGATAAGGACTTCCTAGGTTTGTTTGTTGAAGTTAAAAACCAAGAGTCATCACCTAACCACATCATTACTCCAAAGATTCCTAAAACCATCCCCAATTAATCACAACTATGATTCTAGAATCCAATTTTAATAAGAAGATTTTAATATGGGATTTGAGATAAATTAACTACTCAATAAGATCGTTCACCTATGGTAAATCTAAATCCATTCAAGGGATGAATGAAAATTTTTTAGATCCAGTGTCTAACCATAAATCAACCAATAATTATCCATTATTTCATTATAGAAACCATATATCTAGAAATTATATCATAGATCTATGATTTATCTCAAGAAAAGGAGAGTATTGGGACTATAATGGATGAAACTTTCCATTTAGGATTCAACAAATTGATCCAAGCTTTAAACAATAAAGAGAGGGGAATGAGAGATCGAATTCCATAAAATAAGTTATCCTAGGTTCATTCTAATCAAATAAAAGACAATATTAGGGTGGAGAATATGAGAAGATTCTGTTAGAGAAATTTTACATAAACGTTCATAATGATCAGGCTATATAGTCACTACTGAAAAGTCGTTAGGCCTCACTAGCTGACTAGTAGAGGCTGGTTAGCTAAAATTTAGATCCATCCAAAGCCTGGATTTTCTACCCTAGACACCAGATGGTTGGTGGAATCTATATAAATTCAAATATCTTATACAGGCCACTGACTAGATGATGGATCCCCACCGTCTAGTCAGTCGGATCTGCAAAAATACTAAGCTTCTAGACAAGCCATCTGTTGGACAGTGGTGTTGGACCAACATGTCAATGTCCCTTAAATATCTTCAATGATACTAGTCCAGTCAATTCATTTCCATAATTTTGATACCCAAACCCTAAAATCATTGATACACTTCCAAATCTAAAAAAGGAACTGAATTCATTCCAAAACTAGATAAAATCATACCTTTGATTCTAGGATGTCACAAATATCCCTTTCTAATTACTTCTTTTCCTTAAGAAGTGACTTTATCATTCTTACTCAAAAAACTCAGACCATTATGCTCGAACATCAAACTCTCACTCCCAATTCTCCACCTAGATCCATATATGATTCCATAAAATTCATACAAGTGGTATCATCTTCCACCTCAACACCTTATCACACCATTCCACAATGTGTATTGTTCACTCCATGAATGATGCATCTAGTTCCAACTTAACATCCTCGTTTTGATCAGATGCATAGAATTAGGCTCATACCATTGTAGCTAAGACACATGGAATGAATTATACAAACCTCAATACTATAATTGGTGGTCTAATTGGTAAGACATTGTTTCAATGTACTCTATTATTTCAAACATTCCCAAAAACCATGGCACCAACTTCCCTTGTTTCCAAAAATGCCAAATCCCTAATGAAGGTGACACCCACAATAAAACTCAATCTCCAAAAATTAACTCAAAAGGTTATCTCCTCTGATCAACATATGATTTTTTTCTACTTTGAGTGGTAAAAAACCATTTTTTAATTAAATGGACCTAATCAAAGGTCTCATTCACTATACACATCTCGATAATAGTTACCTCACCTAACTCATGCCAATATAGTAGTGAACAATATAGTTGACCTTAAATATCCTTGAATGGTGTCATATTAATCAAAGACTAGTAACTATTGTTATATGAAAATTATTAAGTATAGATAATCATCGCATTCTCCATTGAAATCTTGGATGCATTCTTGAATCATATCCTCCAGAATCTCGACCATCCTCTATAACTTCCCATCATTCTGTAGATGATATACCATACTCGACTTCAACAATGTCCCCATAACCTTCTACAAGATTTCCAAAACCATGATATAAAATGATAATCCTAGTCAGATACTATATTCATAGGAACCCCACACAATCGTACAATCTCTCACACATAAATATTGCCTAACTCATCAACTGAATGAATTGTTTGAATCAAAAATAAATGTTCCACTTTTATCAGTTGATAAACCACAACCCATATAGCATATCAACCACTTTGGGTATTGGTAAACCCTATAAAAAATTTCATCATCACCTCATACAACTTCCATACAGTCACAAGAAGTGCCTGAAGTAAGACACATGGTCACTAATCCTCGACCTTAATCTTATGAAAGGTAATATCTGGTCATTAATTCTTGACCTTAATCGATGATGTCCCTCTTCATACATGGCTTCCAAAACCGTCTCTTGATATCATGATACATATAAATTTATCCAGGGTTAACAAATCACAGTGAATCATGAGAGTCCCTTATTATCTCTTCCCTCATTGAAGTAGGAACCACAAGTCTCCCATTAATTTATATCACATCATCTCCATATAGAGACCATATTATAATTTTCCAATTCCCCACCAACAATTCCTTCATCACTAAGAACTTAGAATCCAAATCTTGGTTAGCTTTCACCTAGTCCACCAAGGTAGATGTGATAATTCAGGGGGGACATTCCATCACCCCCTGATCCTAAAATGTACCAATGAACCATTAATCCAAAAATCTCATAAATCTACATTCCTCCTCTTAAAGACACTCTCCAAGATATTATCTCTTCCTACTAAGAGAATTAGAAACAATATTACCATTTCTATGAGAATAATATATCTCAAAGTTAAAATTTTGAGGATACTCAGCCCAACACCTCTATCAGAGATTCAAGTTCCACTGATAGAAGATATACTGCAATATCTTTTGGTTTTTGTACTATCTTACTGCCCCATAACACTAATTGGTATGAGACTGGTGGTCACAACTATACCTCAATCGCACCTCCCCATATGCCAGAGGCTACCAAATACTAGTGGGGTTATAAGATAGTATCATGTGGATAATATAAACCTTGTATTAGATTGAATAATAATATATTAAATAATAAAACATTATAAAAAATCATAAATAACAGAGTGTGTAGAAAAATAAAACATCCATCAATAATAATACTAATGTGGTATATATATATATATATGTATATATTCATACATACTCGATCTCCCACTAGGCTGATCAAAAATATAAAATGAAAATAAATTAAAAAAATAAAGACTAAAATAAAAGAACATGAGGATCTACTACAATCACCAAGCATCACCTCATCTTGGACTCTAAATCCCCTCAAAGTGGCTTCTGTTCAATCATGTAATCCAGATCCTCATACAAATATGAACCTAAAACAAGTGTAGAGCTATTGGGGTGACCAAGTGTTTTGGCCACCCGAGTGTGGTGTGAGTACAAAACTCAATAGCATATCACTAATGTGGTCCTATACATGACCAAAAATGTAGTGATATATGCATGTCACATACTCTGAATAAATAAACAAATGTCAAAAAATAAATAAACAAAACTACCAATAATACATGCTTTGTCCTGATGCCCAAATGTCTCAGAGCACATCACGTGGACAGTTCTTACCCATATATCAGGTATCATACCAATATCGATCCTTAAGTCTATGACTATGATCGATCATACCTGCATTGTCTAGTTTTTTGGTTTTCTATGATCACATTACGATCACTGTTTATCCTAAGATAATTGACTTAGGTCTCCCCAATATACATATCAAGTATCACGGACCACCCGTCCAATAGTTTTTCCATTTAGAACATTATCATAAAAGTAAAATGGACCTCCCCTTTGGGATTTTTCTCATCCAGTAGTAACATGGTAATGGGGAATTCTCTTAGGAAGCTCCATCCCAATATATCAGATCAACCCTGACTCCATATATGTGGCATCCCCACCAATAGTAATTCAGAACTTCTCTAAGGTATTTTTCTTAGCTATGTATCATAGACCTCCCCTATAAGAGTTTTATTAACCAAGGGAATAATCCCACAAGTAACACAAACCTACCTTATTGTAGTTCTCTCAACCAAACATCGAATACTTCCCCAAGAGATTTTTTTACATAAACAAAAGTATAAAAAATAAAATAAATAAAACTCAATTACCTAGGGCCACACCCATCCCCAATATACTAAAAGAATATTGGTCACCCTCTCACTAGGGTTAACATGTCACTAGGGTCCCTTAGGTCTCATCATGGCTTGAACACCTTATTAGGGCCCCTCAATAAAAACTCATCCCTTGGGTCAACACCTATCACAAGGGTTAGAGCCTCAATCCCAACCCTTATCAAAAACATATTAAGTCAACCCAAACACCCAACTTGTCCATTCATCTCATTAGGGTCTACCCCTCCTAGGTCCCCATGTTTCAAGGGGGAATACACATTAGTCATCTCACTAGCCCAAAGGCTCAATGAAACCCCTTGGGTATCGCATGGATAACCCCAATTTTATTCACCCTAATTAATCACTAACCTCTAAATGGAGGTCTCTAAGGGATACAACTACTAAGGACACTATATTTATTAAATAAAATCTATCATACACACTTATGGGTTCATACACCATAATAAATATCACAATAATCAAGGTCTTGGATACTAGTGTCTGAGGAAACCTAGCCAGTCCCCATGTTCCATCTGGTCCTTAGTAATTTTTGCATCCTAATCAAAGAATTGTTTCAAAAGGCTATTTAATTTTAGGATAAAAAGTTTAATTAAAAAAAATTAATCACTTTTTTCTAGGTTAACTCCTCAGTGGTGTGACCACACATCCATGCATCATGAAAAAATTCATAATACCATAGGGTGAGTAATGAGGACCACCTACCACATTAAAAGATTTTCCTTTTTAATTATTGGCCCAAAAGCTCCCACTAAGACTTATAAAAACCTACCCATTCCCAACATCCATCTACCAAACCACCAGTGGACTTAAATCATATCCAAAAACCAATTTAATTAATTATCATCAAATTATAATTAATTGAACAATTTATAATCCAAAACCCAATTTTATTCAAATTTTAAAATAAGCTGAAAATCTCATCAGGTAACCTCATCACACCAAAGCCACACACAACAGCACATAGAAGGTCTATATCATCCTCATATCCCTAACCCAGGTAAAATACCCAATAAAAATAACAATTTAATTAGATATTTTATTTAATTTAATTAAAACTGAAAAATAAATTCATCAGACCAAGTAGCTTCGTTGAATCAATGAATGATGGCACTCAGACATTGTCTCGTGATATCCTATCACAAGGTAGAGTAGAATACCTATGAGAATTATTCAATTCCACCATGTTATGGTGGAATAAAAAACAAATCTCTAAACCTAGAAACCAAAATTAAATATGAGTGAAGGAAAAGAAATGTGGAGATCAATAAAGGCAAGAACATACCTTGAATCAGTAGGAAATATGTCAAAATCCCAACCAAAATGAGGGTGGTTCAAAAGTAGAAAAGGTAAGGTCATTACCTTCCATGTTCACAAAATAGAGAGGAAGAGTGGGTTTATGTCTTTAAAAACTAGAGGGGAATTTTTTTTACTTTACCCTTTAAAAGGAGCACCGGTAAGCTAGTGGTATACTATAGTTTTGTAGTATCCACCCTATCCCCTCATTAGAACACACAAAAGCCCTTGGGATTCCTCTCAAGACTCAATCCCTGTCTAAAGTACCTATTTCAAGTTGATCAAACTCTTAAAATTTCATTCCAAATTCTAATTCAAAAACTAACCCCCTCACCAAAATCAAAATTTAAAATTACCTCTATAATTTTCATGCTCATATGGACACAAGAATTTACAATCTCCCCACCATAACACTTATTATCATAGAGAAGTCTCAGTTGTCATCCAACCATATCTCTTGACCAATGTTAGTCACTAATTCAAATCGAAAATCATTTCATACTTGAGAGCTCAATGCGCCTCTAGATCATATTTCTAAAAAAAGGAACTCAAACCATCAAAAAACAAGATACTACTCAATTTGTCACTTAACACTGAGATAATGATTACCCAAAACACCAATGGTGTCATCATTAAATTACACACCAAGCCTATAGTTCTCCCCACCATAAAACTTAACTGATCATGAACACTTTTGAACCCTGGTACATCCCACCATCCAAGCACCATGAACACACTATAAAATGTTTCAAACCTACTCATTGTACTTGAAATGATACACCTAATGAAGTTCCTAGACCACTACATTCAAAAATAAATGAAAAAATTGATTCAGAATCATAAAAAGTTACTCATTTTTTATTTCAAATAAAACCAATGGGTTTTAACATCTAATCCATACACCTGAATATATTAGATATTCATTGAAAATATCATCCAATGACAAAACATATCCATCGTATCCAAAATGGAATTCCTAATATGCTTCTAACCCACTATTTCCAATTACATACAAAAATAGCAGTCAAACCTCCTCCAGTTGGCATTCCCTAAAGTACTTAACATCCCACATCATCACATTACCAGAATAACAAATCCTTATTCCCCTACTCCCAAAGGCAACATAAGATCATTATGATACACCCACTGAATCATCAACTCAACCTCTAGTATGATTTCCACAGTCTATGTCTCATTTGGACATATGAACCATTGCATTGTTCCATGTCACAAGCATCACCTACCTATGACCTGATCATTCTCGTATCATCTAAATTTTTCCCAAGCCTCAATTTAATGCTCATAATCCATCAGACATCATATCCAAATTTATACCTAGAATTCATCGAGGAATCCCAATACATTTGGAACCATTTATCCACCAGCATCAAAATTTCATAATGATTTCCCAATGACTGATCCCATGATCTGACAAACCCTATAGCATGGGGGTCATCACACTACGATCAAACTCCCACTACACACTAGAGTAGATTCCTCATCATCACACCACTAAACCAAATTCTCAGTCTTCATAAATGAATCCAATATTTCACCAAACATAATGGTTAGACTTGGCCAAACTTTCTCATACCTAAGAAACATTCAAAAAACCATTGATCCCTTCCCCCAGTTTATAGAAATATCACTAATATTATTTTCCTAAATTCAATTCATAATGAGGTTCACTACCCATAATTTTCCATTGGTATGATCCCCACCATATGGCTTACCTTAAACCTATCCTCGATCACAAACTCAATAGGTTCAACTGTTAAAAATGTGTTTATACTCCTGAACTATTCTAATCCATTGAAAATCCCTAACACTATTCCTCCTAAACAATATATGTCAAGTAAAACTCTAAGATTGACAATCACATGGAATTTGATTAAATCTGATTTATCCTCTACCAAGGAGGGAAATTTTTCTTTCTCATCAGTGCTTCGGCCACTGTGGTTGTGTCATCCCCTTAAGACCATCATCCCTCATCCCCCACATAACCACTCACCAATTTCTAATTTAACGGCATCACACATAACTAACACATGCCACCTCAGTCTCATTTAACCATAATGGCATACAATCCAATTCCACCTAATCACTGAAACTCAACTCTTGGCCCCATTCTTCAAATCACATCAAAACAAACTCACATGTAATGGATCTATTTTTTACATGTAGGACATTCGAATATTTTAAATAATATTTTTATATTTAGTAAGGGGGTTGAAAAATAATATCAAACACCATAGAACCATAGAATAGATATATTAAAATATTAAATATAATATATTACATGCATGAGTTTATCTAAAAATAATGGAATATCTCCCAAACAGTGTCACGTGTGGGAAAACTAGGACCCACATTAAATTCAGAATAAAGGTTTTACCCAATGCATGACATAATATTTCTGCATATTGGGTGTTCTATTTAAGAGCTTCTATGAGCAGAATAATAGATAATAAATTGATTAAATAATTTATTATCCATTTAATTATTACGAACTAGTTTCCTCTTATATTTAAGAACAGTTATGGAAATTCCTAGGGTTATCCACTTAACCCTATGGATTTGAGTGGACCATGGGGGAGATCCATGGAGGAAATAAAAAGATCATGGATCAATGATTGGTGTTCTGTAAGGATCATCATTAACAACAAAGTTCTTAGATCTCTCCAATGAAAATAGCATGAAACTATTATTCATCAGTGATCAATCCATCTTTTAGGTAGGAATGTTTATGTTTAATTTAATACCTATTTTTGTTATACCATTTCAAACACTAATCAATTATTTTAAAAAATTGATTTTCAGGTCGATGGTCGATTTATGGTCGATTAATTTCACTAATTCCTAGATCTAGGAATTTGGTTGATTATGTTTGATCCCTCTACACACTGATTTCTTGATCAATGAATGGAATCCAACCCAAAAAATGGTCAAATGTCATTCATCAATTTTTTTGTTATTTTGTATCCTATTTCTTAGATCATCCATCTTTGGCTTTCCATTTGACTAGTAGTTCTGCAATAACAAGAAATCAATCATTTCAGAATCAATGTTTAGTGTAATAAACCATTTATGTTTGTTCATATTAAGGATTAAGGTAATGATCATGGTGAAATTATTATTATGTTATATTGGGGTTATATTTTAGATATTTTGATCATAGGATTTAAAATTTAAACAATTTGGTTTAATGGGGATGATCTGTGAGTGGATTGGGTGTCTAGAATACAGCCAAAAGTGATGATTCAAGTTTGGTCAACCTTAGATCTAAGTTTCTTAGGTGATATTGTAGTTGGATTGAAGGATGTTTTATCATGGTAAAATACACATGAGAGTTCAATAGTTTCTATAAAATCTTTACTTAAATATAAATTAGTTCATAAGAGCACATGTCATGTGTTTCCCCATCTATAGTGACTAGGGATTCCACACAGAGATAAGTACCACAAACCATGTGAACTAAATATGGTGATCAAGTGTGTACCTATGGGTTCATGGGAACAAACACAACTAGGTACATGGTCACATCCATATTACTTATACATGGTTAGGTACATGAGCATGAGGAGTGTACACAGAAACGACCAGTGTACAAGGGAATAGATAGAGTACGTAGGCACGGGACAGAGGATATGGTCATGGACTTTGGTAGGTCTAGACTTAGCGGGAAATTTTTTTTACTTAAAATACATTTTTTACCCCTTCTATAGTTGGTTTTCCCTATTTTAATTAATTCAGGGTGAGTATCAGTAGGGTGTGTTCCCATAGTTCATCCCTATGGGGGTATAGTGAGGCATCTCATATTAAGAATAAGATGAGTGATAACCTCTATGAAGTCCTAGATATATTTGGGTATCCCTCTATATGGACTGGGTTGTGATTGTATATCATTTATCCTAGGTTAGGTTAGGTGTCTGGTTACTAACTATCAAGGCATGTGATCCCCATCCTAGCGGGTTAATCTATAGAGGGTTAGGTATCCCCCATATGACCTGGGTGTGATCCTATACCTGAGTATTAATATCTTATCAGTTCCAATGTGTTCCTATTCATGTAAAGGCTTAATATAAATGACATCTAGTATAAATGTAATCATTTTTAGAAAGACCTAAGGAGTGAGTTCTCTCAGATGAGCATTACCTTAGAGGCTTGAGTAGAATCCTAGGATGGCAGTGAGGATGTGACCTCACATAGAGACTTTGTGTCTATATTGAGCATATATGGGTTTTTATTATAATAATTTTTTCTCACTATCTGAAATACATATATTTATGATGTTGATCTGATTTTCTCTTTGATTCTTTGTGTTTTTTGATTTCTAGGTGTCCCAATGAGTATGTTTATACTCACCCCTATATGGGATCTGACCACACATGTTGTGTATTGTGTAGATGACAAGCCTTTAGATAGAGTATTGGGAGGACCAAGAGGAGGTGGATAATAGTAGTTCTGAAGGGACTATAGTCTATTCAAGGAGTTTCATATCATTATAATTCCCCTCCATTACTAGAATGTTGAACTCTTTTATAGTTTTAGTGGGATTGTATTTAGACCTTTTTCTTTCCCTTACATGTTTCATACTCTGGTTTGGGATTAGTTTTATGCATGTATATATGGTATCATCTATATATTTACTTTCTACATTATGTTGTTGTTTGGATATGTGTTCATTTGTACAGGTAACTTAGGATAGGGCCTCCCATGTGTGTGATATGCTTAATTTGGGATGATCACTATCCCCTAGCCTATTGTAGGTAGGATTGTGGTGTCACACTTGGATCGATTCCATCCAAGTAGGGCCTAGGGTGTCATATTGTAAAACTGCATGCCTAAACTATTGATAACACTCCACAACATTCCAAATACACCAAATTAGATCACACTTAGTGTTACTTTTCAAAATTGGGCACTTCACTTGTGACATAGTTACTAACATGACTGCCCACATCACAAGAATCATTCCAAAATCATGAGAATCAACACACAATTATTATATAAATCAAAATAACATCCATGGACCACATGTTTAGGCACCTAAATGGTATTTTTGTCTCAAATTTAGTCTCGATACTATAACACTCTGAGTTCCTCACATCCCAATTCATTGGTACCCAAGGTTCTATTCTCGTGAAATCCCATGAAAAAACCATGCCTATATTATATACTCAATAATAAATTTTGTACATCAATCCCAACCCAAATATTACACCCACACTTTTGTTACTAAATAACACACAATCAAAGGTTAACCCCTCACTCAGGTTACCCTCGTAAGAAAAATAAGAACCAACCCACCCTGTTAAGTCTAGAGGTATCAAGGTCTCTCACCTAACCCAATAACTCAAGTATCACAAAAGGTACTTATCTCATAGGATGTCATCCACACTCCCATCTCAAACTCCCATGGAAACACATGTTCTAAAACCCCACTCTAGGTTTCTCATTTACATTCCCCCAACACCACATTCCCAAATCACCCACCCATAAGGGAACCAATTATCAAGAGAATTTTCACATGGGACTACCCCCTTAGGAATCACATTCTCACCATCCATGGTCTATATATAATTTTCCCATACAAGATGATATATATCAAACACCCATATAAAATTTTTTATTTAGATATAATTTTATTCAATGCTATATGTGAAAAATCTATAATGGTTGTTACTTACACTTTAAATAACTAAACTAAAATAATAAACATCCCCAATTGGTTTCCTACTAAGTGATCATGTTCCTTATTAGCCTACTAGGGACACTGTACCTTCTGTGCACATGAACTATTCCATTATCATCAAGTGCCTCATCATGGATCCACATAACCAGCCTTCAGAAGGAAATGCATATACAAGTCATTCTATCTGGTTTGAGTGCAACCAAGTAATTATATAGAAAATTTTCATGTGAGAATTTGTTGACACTTTAAATAAGTGATACTCTCATCAGTGGAATAATCACATACTAGTATGTCTATATGTCATGTGAATATTATATTCATACTCATGATATATAAGCTGCCTCTTTCCTCTATGGGATAAGATAAAAATTTGTAATAAAACACAATCACAAATTCAAACATCATGTTTTTCACATGAGGTGAAAATAATATAACTATACAAGCATAAACCAATAATTTATATATTATCCCTAAAAAACTATACTTCCTACCATAACAGTTGTTCATGATGCACCGGCCCAAAATCTATCACATGTTCTGACATGTTACTATATCTTCTGCCTACTCTATCCCAAATAGTAAAACAAATAAAATGATGCTCGGATACCACTTTATAACATCCCTCCACCCCATAAAACTTATTTTTGTTGGACTAGTGGTCATTGTTGTACCTCATGCATGCCTCCCTACACACCAAAGGCTTCCAACTAGCATCAGGCCTCTAAGATGCTACCATGGGGAGACTATACCTCTGTATTTGAGTGCCCAATAACATATAAAATAACCAAATTTTATACATATCCAAAACCATTATAGCACATAGATAAAGAAAATATCCAATAAAAATATGAATGTGGAGAATACATACTTACAATCATATAGACTCAATCAACCATTGGGTCAATCATATATACAAAATGAAAATAAAAGAAAAAATACCAAATTAAATGTATAATAGGTTCTTCTATAATCCCCAAGCCTCAACTTCACCCGAAATCCAAATCACCTCTAAGATTATCTTACTCTATCATGAAATCTTGGGCCTTGACCTAACCTAAACCAATTACAAGTGTAGATCAACTTGGGTACCCAAGTTCTACAGTCGCCCAAGCAGGGTGTGAGTACTAAACTTTGTAGGGGGACACTAATGTGGTGTCTTATATAATTGACACTGCATTTATATGTGCATGGGATATGCTTTGGATAAATAAAAAAAATCTCAAAAATAAATAAACAAAACTAGCAACAATACATTCTTCTCCCCAATGTTTAAATTTCTCTAAGAACATCACGTAGACCATGCTAACTCATGTACTAGGTACCATATTGGTGTCGATACTTAGTACCGTGACCTAGATCGACCATACCTACTTTGTCCATTACTAGTGTGTATTTTACCACATCACAATGACTATGCCTCCCAATATAACAAATCCGAGTAACCCTGGTATACAAATCTAGTATCAAGTACCTCTCCTATGGGAGATTTCCCAGTTGAGGTATAATCCCATAAGTATCATGGACCCCCCCTCCCAATGGGATTTTTCTCAACCAATAGTAACACATACCTGGGGAATTCTCCTTGGAAGCTATATCTCAGTATACTATACCAACCCTATCTCTATATCCACGGAATACCAAATTAAAGTAACATATACCATACTTATGGAATTTTTTTAAGCAATGTACCATAGAACTACCCTATAAGAGTTTTCTTAGGAAGGAGAATAATTACACAAGTAAAATGGACCTCTCGTATGGTTTTTATCATTAAATTATCCAAGACCATCCCAAGGGTGTTTTACATACATAAACACAATAATATACAATAAAATAAAGAAAAAAAATCAAGCTCATGTGGGCACACTCATCCCTAATATACTAAAAAACAATGATCACCCTCTCACCATGGTTAAAACATCACCCGGGAACCCACCGGGTCCCCTAGGTCTCATAATGGATCTAACACCTTATAAGTATCCCTCAATATCAACTCATCCCTTTGGTCAACACCCATCACATGGGATATGGAATCAAGCCCATCACCTATCCAAAACACTCTAGGCTAGTCTGAATTCCCAAAAAGTCCATTTGTCTCATAGGGGTCTACCCCTCCTAGGTCATCATTCCTTAGTGGGGAAAAATCATCTCACATTCATCTCACTATCTTGCTCAAGGGAACCTATTAAGTGTCACATGTACAACCCCTAGTTCATCCACCCTAGCCCATCACTAACCTCTATGTGGAAGACTCTAAGGGATCCTACTACTAGTGCCACTACATTCATTAAATAAAATCTATCATACACCCCTAGGAGTTCATAAATCATAATAAATGTGACAATAATCATGTATTAATCCATTAGAGGCCAAGGAAATCCAATAAGTTCCCATGTCCATCATGTCATTGACACTTTATGCATCCCAATCAAGGAATGTTTTTCAAAAGGAAAATTCATTTTAGATTAAAAATTTTAATTTATAAAAAAAATAATTATCACTTTTCATCAGGTCATCACCTCTACGGAATAACCATAAATAAATGCATCATGAAAAACATGCATAATTCTATAGGGTGAGAAAATAGGACCCTATACCTCATTGTAAGCTTCCCCTTTTTATTTCATGGTTTGAAAGCTCCCATTGAGGCTTTTTTAAACCCATCTATAACCAATTTTCATTTCCCAACCCACCAACATACCAAACTCACATCCAAAAACCAATTTGATTAATTATAATAAAATAATAATTAATTAAAAAAATTATAATCCAAAACCCAATTTTATTTAAACTGACATAAATGTTGAAAAGATCATTGGGTAACCTCGTCATACTGAATATGTACCCAATAACACCCAAAGGGTCCATCTCATCCTCTCAACCCTAACTGGGTTAAAATAATTAACACAGAATAATAACTCAATCAGTGATTTAATTTAATTTAATTTAAAACCAAAAAAAATACACTGAATAATGTACATTTTTTAATCCATAAACAACGACACTCAAACATTATCTCGGGACGTCCTCTCACTAGGAAGCGTAAAACCTCTATGAGAATCGGATGATTATACCTAGATACAATATAATTGGAACCAAATCCCTAAAATAAAAAAAATATTAATATATTATAAGGAATTATGAGACCAATATAGGTAAGAATGTACATTGAATTGATGGAAAACACATCAAAATCCCACCCAAAATGAGGGTATTTCAAAGGAGGATAAGGGGAAGGTAGGCCCCTGAAATGAACATAAAAGGGAAATTAAAAGTGGGTATTTCCATCTAAAAAAACAAGGGGGAAAAGTTGTAACATTTCCCCTTAAAAAAATAGGACCACTGGTGGAGGCCACCAGCTGGATCATGGATACAAGAAGTGGTTGTTGACACTATCGAACATTATCGGTGAGTTGGTGGTGTCCAGCAGCTTACCAATAGTCTACTTCAATTTTAAATATGCTACCCTATCCCTTCTTTAATTCTTTTTTGATTCCTCATGATGCTTCATGATCCTCAATACATGTCTAAAACGAATATTTTTAGTTGTTATAAATCTAGAAATTTCATTCCAAATCATGGTTCAAAAACTAACCCCCTCACAAAAACTCAAAATTTCAATTTCCATTTGGAATTTTAATCCTCATATGAACAAAGGGATTTATAGACCATGTAGATGACACACATATCACTAAAGAGATAATGGAACCAATACTTCAATTCATGAACCATAGCTACAAACTCAAGTTAATGCGTAGGGTAGTTTGGATCATTAGGTCATAGATGATGGGGCCCATAAGAAAATTTATGGTATCTCTATATCAAAAAAACTCTAAAACCGAATACCACAAGCATTATAATAAACCACATGTATAATATTAGGCTTAGGTAATATAAAAATATAAGATGATTTCAATCTATTATTAAACTCTAAGAAGGCATTTTCACACTGATATTTACACTCAAACTTCACCACCGTCTTAGTAAGCCCAATCATAAGTACTTACAAATAGTATAAATCCTAAATGTATTATTTTTAGTACCCATATAAACATAGGAAAATCCTAATATCAAACACATTTCAATAGAATTACCATGATATAACTATCTCTACCTTCTCTGGATCAACTAATTTTCTCATTTCATAAATCGCATGCCCAAGGAAGCACACCTATTGAATCCAAAAGTGACACTTCAAAATATTTTCATAGATATGATATTCTCAAATTGTACTCATCATAGTCTCATGGTTTCTAGAATGCGTATTCATGTTCTATGAGTATATAAAGATATCCTCAATGAATAAAATGATAAAAGTGTCAATATATGGATGTAAGATCCTATTCATGATATCCATGAACAATTTTGGAATATTTATCAACCCAAAAGGTGTGATAATATACTCATATAGTCAATAACTTCTTTTAAATTTATTCTTAGGTATATCCTCTTATTTGAACCAAAGTTGGTGGTAGCCTTATTACAAGTCAATCTTAGAGAACCACTAATCTCCCATCAACTAATCAAAAAAATAATATATCCTTGGAAATAGATACTTGTTATTCATTTTGACTTGATTCTGCTTCCTATAGTCCACGAAAATTCAAAAACTTCCATTTCCTTCTTAGTGAACAAAACTACAACACCCTAAGGGGATGTTTTTTGTCTAATAAATACCTTCACATATAAATCCTCAAGTTATACCTTGAGTTCATTCAACTCAGACAAAACCATGTGATTTGTATGGATCAATATAGGTTTTACTCCAGGAATAAGTTATATCTCAAAATAAATACCTCTATTAGGAGTAATTATTAAGAAATTATTTATAAAGTCATATTTGTAATGATCCACCACTGGTGGAAAAGAGGAGGAAGTGACTACCTAATATTATGTAAGAACCATACCTGATACTTTTACTATAATAGCTCTATACTAGCTTAGGAATGGTCCCATTATTCCTTCTCTGATATCTCATTCACTAGTTAAAACAAACTTCTCTCCCTTAGGCATAGTAAAGGATACTCATCTCTTGTAGCAGTTTGTGTATGCCTAATAATTGGTCAACTAGTCCCTGATAAAAATTACATCAAAGATATTCACCTCTATGTTTATAAAATATCATAAATGTATATAACCCACAACTATTACAAAATATTTCAAAAATATTTGGAAACAGTCTACCTTCTTCCCCATGGTTTTATTAAGAGAAATAAAATCAGAAGACAACTTAGATTTTAAGTCTAACCTAGAAACAAATTGAGAAGATATAAAATAATGGGAAGCTTTTATGTTTGAAAAAGAATTAAAAAGAATAGAGGTAATCATAATCATACATCTAAATATAGAATTTCCAACTAAACTATTATCTAGAACCTATTCCACAATATATACTCTACATGCATCGATCCCACAACCCTATCCTCGAGACCCCTAACTCGGTTGATTCACTGACCCCTGTAGAATCTAGGCATGATTTTGAGATCCCCTATAATTATAATGAATCATGTCCCACATATTTCTAGATCCTCTTATAAAACCTAACCATATCACCCTAAAAAGACTCTAAATATTCCTAATCTTTCTATATCAGGGACACTTATTCTAAGATTTAGAGAAAAAATTATGATAGTATCTGCTCTATCCACAATTGAAGAAAATGATGAAACCTCCTTACTTGGAGAATACTGAAGAACCCATACTCTAATATGATTTTCTAATTTCACCCTACCATGCCTCCTCCACCTTATTCTTCCTACTAACTGAAAAGGAACTCGATTCATTTCTAGGAATTCCTCTCATCGGTGCACCAAGGGATAAAAGAAGACACGTTTCCCTATCCTCTTCCAAACTCTTCTCAGTAATCAGATACCTGTATAGAACCTCTGAATATGTTATCAGGTTGAATCTCCTAACCTAGCATCTCAACTTTCATTGAAGGATGATCTAAAACTTCTGAGCCTTCTAGGAATCATTCCTAGCCAAAAGTGAAGTGGATGAGAGAAACTCTATGAAACGTGTATAATGAAAAAATACCAACATTGTCCCTTACTGGGTCTCCATAAAATCCTAAGCTCAATAAATCAATAGTCCATCTGGGAAAAATCCTCAATAAAAATATTCTTAAAGTTCTACCAATTCATACCCTTACATAACCCTACCTAGTTCATAACACCTCGTCATCACCTTGTAGATCCTTAAAGCATGTTAGAAACAATCTTAACCCATTAATCCTCTAGATTCTGCAATCAAACAAAGATTCACTTGATGATATCGATACAATAATCAACATCATGGGTTCCTCTAGTACCCTGAAATGATGTTGGTGATGAATCTACAAATCCTAAGTATAATCAATCATCGTCCTGTGGGATCATCCACCTTGAATAGGCACTATCCAAAAGACTCCAAGCTAAAGCAGTTTTGATGCCTAAACCACTGGATAAGCTATTAGAGAAAGCTCAAAAGTACTCTCCTGTGCATTTGAAGACACTACAGGCGATACCTCCCTTGTAGTAGCATCCTGGATAGCTTCCCTATGTGGTCCTATAAGATGAATTCATGGAGTAATTATCTAAAATTCCAAAAAAATATTTGAAATACCATCAACAACTACACTACTCAAGTAATTATAGGCACACACAAAATATAACTATAGGAAGACTCATCCTAAGATTCCTCCCATTACTATAAGGCACAACCACATTTCTACTACACAAGTCCTAACATAAGTCTTCAATTTATACATATTAGTCACATCTACATATATATTATAAAAAAAACTTTCTCAATTCCATTAACTAAAATGTTAGTACAAATATTTCACAGAAGAACGGGTCACATATTACCAAATACATTTAATTAATTGAATTAATATGTATGAAAAGTAGTTATATACATGAAATGTGGACCTATATTCCTATTCATGATGAATAAACTCACCCAAATCCCATAAAATATAATATAAAAATAGTACTCGGGATCAACACTAAACTGTGATACCGTAATCAGTAACAGCAATCCCATCATGGGTAACTTGGAGGTCTATTACAATATAGTTTTATAGGAACATAAATGACTCCCCTACCCTATATCTGCATATAATATATCCTTAATACCTTTCCCCAAACATATTAAAGAATAAATAAATAAAACCTCTTTTGATACCACTTTGTATTCCCTGGTCGAATCACAGGGTCTGGTCGGCATGTTAGGTGACCTTATGTGTGTATCTCTATATGCAATAGGCTTCCAATAAGTGGTAAGGGTTTGAATAATTTCAAGGGTATACTATATCCTCATTATATATATTCATTCATCATAATCACAAGAAGTGATAACAAATATCCCAAAACATCACAGTGGGAATAATTATGCTATAAATAAATAAAATACAATTTATACAAATAATTAAACCAAGAGACTCCAAAATGTGGTAAGTCAGTCAAATGTATGATAACCATAGTAAAAAAACTAAAACACTATAGTAATATTCCACATTCTATCCTGGTATTTCCTTTTTCCTCCAAACTCCACCTTACTAGTTCCCCAACACAAAGCCCTTTCCCTTAATTGGATATCTATCCATGAAATCTATAAGCGCATCTAGATTCTCATGTAGGGTGTGAATATAAACTCAGTAGGATACCACTAATGAATCCTTAATATAAATTTCAAATGTATATAAAGTTGAATGTATTGATGGTGAGTGAATGAACAATCAAGAAACCAACCATATACCGGGCGATTGTGTGCTAACCAAGCTCCCATGAGACCTGGCCATACTTATTTTGGCTTCATACTAAAAGGAATGTCTCACACACCATCACATATCAAGATAGGACACAAGGAAAACACATGTATCAGATTAATGATTATATCCAATCAAGCCCTGAGTTAGGTCACAAGGCCTTCACACAAGTAAAAACTCGTTGTTTATTAGTAATATTCATTTCCTAAATAAATTTGTGTTGTATTATATTATATAATATTATAAAAAAACAAAATATAGAGAAACCAAAAAAAAATCACATTAATAAATATCATTACATTAGTCATCTATAAAACTAATTAAAATTCCAAACATTACAATTTTTGTAACACCCCAAGATTCTACGGTACGCTTCTCTTTGAATAATGTGATAGCGTGTGTTGTACGCAACACCGAGTTCTAACACACCATAACCAATCAAACTAGCCGTTATGAATAGTAATACCTACTTTTTGAAATTATATATATTTTATATCTCAAAATGGACTTCATTTTTGGATTATGAATATCGAATTTAGCCTAAGGTGAAATTTTTGGTACTTTTCGGATAACTTTAATATTTTGATGAATAGTGAAAATTACTAAATTTTAATTAAAAACAACTTTTTTAATCGAAATAATTTATATTGATAAATTATGAATTTGAGTGGTTTTAAAGTATATTTAGAATATATTTTTACCATTTAATACAATGTTGGTCATTGGACATAATTTCGCAATTAAACCGAACATAAACAAGTATCAATCTTTTGATAGTTATTATATCTTAAAAACACGCTTTTTGTTTTGACAGCAGGAATTAATTTTAAATTAATTTCTGCCACTTTTGTGTTTTGAATTTAGAAAAATGGATTCCATATTTTGAATCAGTATGTTCAAATTGTGTAAATAGGTAACTTTTATTTTTAGACATTTTGAATAATTACTTCGGTAAATATTTTATTTATCATGGTTAAGGGTAAATCCTGTAAATAAGGGTTAAAAAATAATATTATAATAATACTAAATTACCCTAAAACGTGTCCTATCTTTATTGGTTGATAAATGTTCGACCATAGGAAACTTTGGGTCGATTTTGGGACCCCATGGAGCCACTTGCAGGTGATAGGGACACTTAATTTTAATTAAGTTAAAATGAATACAAAAATGACACAAGCACATATCTTTTAGAAAACCAATTTGGACATAGGGTTATATATGTTGGATTTTTGACTATAAATATTCATTAGAAAGCTAAAATGATTTCCTACATAATTCGATTTTATTTATAATTTTTAGACTTTAAATAATTTAATTTATTTATGACACAATAATGATCTAGTAATTACCATAATAGTGAAAACTTAAAATAATTGATATTATAAATACACAAATAAATATAATTTGAGACTTTTTATGAATTACACTAATTTTATAAGTTAATATTGCATGTTAGGAATGATTTAATTAAATTTTTTCGAAGTAATAATTATGTTATGAGTTTCAAAAAAATCAACTATTGAATAGTGTCAAAATTGACATAAAAGAGTTTTTAAAACAAATATTATATTATTAATTGATATTAATTTCCTAAAAATATAAGGTTCGTCCAATAGACTTATATCATGATATTTGTATCATTAATGGACCACTTGGGGATCTTTTGGATGTATATAGTAAGTTTATTAACCATATAATATACAAATACAAAGAGACATTGTAAAACTGAAACTAATTAACTTAGAGTTAATACTTAAAGATAAGGTTAATATAAGTACCCAAACCTATATAAATTATATTGGTTGAGTGGTTTTAGACCTATACCCACCTTAAACTTTTAATAATCAACTTTGGAGCCATTAGAAATCGAATATGAATTTATTATAAATTAATATTTCTAGCTTTTCCAAAGGTGCCCCTCACCCCTCTTGTAAAAGGGCACTCCTCCTTCTCATTTCTTCACACCTTAAAAGCCTTTTGGTTCGGCCAAAACCTGACCAAATACTCTCTCAACTTCCCTCACTACAACCTAGAGTCCTTATTTTTATCATAAATCCAACCTAAGGAGCCCTTTTGATCAAATCAAAAGAAAGAACCCGAAGAAGAGGTAATGATTTCACCACCCTTTTTCAAGTTCCTTTCTTCTTCCACTTCTTATTCCTTTGTTGTTACCATTCTAAAATAATAACTCCAGTATCATATATATACTGTTATGTTATTATAAATATGGTACAACCATATTCTGTATTCTATCCACCCTTTGAATAACATGTCACCATACGTGCGTACGTACGGCTTACCGTCTCCACGTCATGGTGTAATTGTTATTCAATATATTATTATTTGGATGGGTATAATAATGATGTGTAACTCATGTAAATAATAAATATAACATGATAATTATTATTTATATATTATATACCATCCAATTATATATTATTTTAATATCAAAAGAATGATATTGTCGCTCGTGCGTACGTGCGGACTACCGTCTCCACGAACGCGATGAGATTCATTCTCTATCGTATCCATTCAAGTATAATTATCATTTTATGATTTAAAAATAATGTTTAAGGACTTTATTTGATTCTGGATATGAATAATATAAAACCTATCCATGAAAAACATGGCTTACGTAACAAAACATATAAAATAAAACGAGTAAGTTAACACCCGAAACGACAATAATTCTAAGATATTATTAACAAGGCAATGTTAAAAGATCATATATGATATCACATTAATGTATATGATTATTGAATAATTTAATAACAATTATTTTACAATTATACATTAGTTTAACCTACCCCCAACCAAAGAAAATTACAAGGTAAGGGTTTATTTTGCAATCTCTTCATTATCTGAGATTGTTTATACGTAATAATCTACAGGGATTTCTTTATCATCCACATCCATGTTTCTTCGAAATGTATTTCAAAACATTTTTACTATTTACAAAGAATATGGGTTAAAGTCATTTATACCCTTAAGTGTTTTTAAAGGAATATTTCCTTCGTTTTCCAAACAAGGCACTTTTAACCTTTCGACAAATTTAAGGTAAGAATGTTTTTTTAACATATACGGCGGGTGCGGCTATTTACTGCCGTTATAAAATTGTCAAAGCTTCACTTACAAGATTATAAGAATATTTTCAATGTAAATGTTTTATTTTATAATTATGTGACTTTTAAATGATTTTAAAATGAATATTTTAAGAATTTGTGAAAGGTACTCTTTATCAAGATCATAATTTTAAATGTTTTAAATATTTATCTTTCTAAATCTTTTAATGTCCATGTTTTCAAAATGATTTTAAGGATTTATTTATATGGACATGAAGTCTTTAAAATGATATTTCTTTTCAAAAGTTTCGAAGTGGTATGGGACACTTTGATTCAAAAATCTCTTTTAAATTACTTCCTTTATAAATGTGTGACTTTTCAATGATTTCGAGAAAAGAGATATTTATCTCAAATAGTTTTGATTTCATCTATGTCAACATCCTTTGATGGATTTTGAGATTATTTGAAGTTGATTTATTATGATACAAAACTTTTTTATTGTATTGAAGGTTTTGTGATATGTTTTACTGTGGATGTGTTATTTTTATACCATTCATGGTTTATGGAGAAAGTGTTGACATTTCGTATGCTAGTTTTAATACGAATGTTTATGTTATGTTTAAACCTTTTCATATGGGAATGCATTGGACTTAGTAAGTGACGGGTGGAGCCCTCTATAGCTCCTCGATGCATCGGTAGGTCTCATGAGACAAACTAGTGTCTTGGCACAAGGCCTTGGCAAAATCTTATCTGTATTCTTGGCACGAGGCCTTGGTTATGTGGTTATGATAGTCTGGCATTATGCATTCCATCATTATGAAAGTGGTTATTGATATTTCATGTGATTATTCTATTAGTAGAATATCCATGTGAATAAGTAAATGGAATTATTTCATTTCACTTTTTCTATACTATGTTGAAGTTCAAGTTTAAAAGGCTTTTGTTTTAGTTATACATTTCCTTAAATGTTTATGCTTATTTCTGAAAGTTTCCGCTATATTGTTATCCTTACTGGGCATTTGAGATCACCCCTTTTCTATGTTTTATTTTTCCAGGATGTGAAGAAGTAAGTTATAAATGACCTGTAGGGATAGTATGTGGGGATATGAGTGTGGAATATGGATACTATGTTTTTTTAGTAGTTTTTCACTTTA
This sequence comes from Viscum album, assembly GCA_963277665.1. NCBI lineage: Eukaryota > Viridiplantae > Streptophyta > Magnoliopsida > Santalales > Viscaceae > Viscum > Viscum album. The sequence goes on from OY728126.1 coordinate 1,192,333,826, forward strand.
TGATGTAATGTAAAACTTTATGAATATATCTAGTGTTTCCAAGGCTACTAAACCAATCGGTCTTTCAAGATTTTATCTTTCTTGTGATTATGCCAATGTAATGTAATAATTCCTCGACTCTGGGTAACTGGGGTCAGGGCGTTACAGTTGGTATCAGAGGAAGTTTAGTACAAATCTTGGAAGCTAGATTTAGATAAAATCTGATTAGAGCACGTAGACTTAAGATGAAATTTGAGGATTAGTATAGAAGAACTTCCTAGAATTTTGGTATTGTAGAGATTTTGTGAGTTTTTCGAGCAATACATCCCTGTCTGGATACGAGCAGGTAGAGGCGGCTCTGGCATAGATGTACCTAGGGGTAAAACCCGAAAACACTGCTTTGAGCTAGACTCGAACGAGAACTGGTGCACGACAACGGACCTTGATGCACTCTTGGTTACGACACTCCCGGGGGATATGCTTAGGATAACTCTCATTTTCTTTACAAATAATTATGAAGGGTTTATGAGTATATACTTCCTCAAAGAAAACATTTTTATTATTATGGATTATATCCATAAATAGTTCAATTTATGTTAAGTGTTTTATAAGTATGGGATTATGTATTTTGATTCATAAACTGATCTAGTTCATGCCATTGTTTAGAAATGGCACCTAGTGGAAGAAATGGAAACCGTATCAATGCACACACTCCATGTAGGGATTTCCCTCCTGCTCAAGATAATTATAGTGGAGCTGGTGATGCAACTGGTGCCGATCAGCTAATCACCATACTGGGACAACTCACTCAGGTTATGAATAATAACCTTACTCGTATAGAGCACCCTGATCCGCAGCGTGGAGGATCAATGTTAGATCGATTCATGAGGCAACAACCACCGACTTTCAATGGGATTACAAATCCCTTAGTAGCTGAGCAATGGATAAATTCCCTAGAGAAAATATTTCAGGCTTTGGGGAGTAGTGAAAGGGAAAAAGTTATCATGGCAGTTTACCGACTCACTGGAGATGCTGATCAATGGTGGTCATTGATTCAAAACATGAAGGAAGATGATGAAGTATAAAATATAGAATGGAGGGAGTTCAAAGATCTGTTTTTAGAAAAATACTTTTCTCACGACCATCGAGCAGATATGGAAAGGCAATTTCTGAGTCTGAGACAAAAGGAGGATGAGAATTTCACAAAGTATGAGGATAACTTTACAAGGTTAGCAAGGTATGCTGGAGATTATATACATAACCCAAGAAGTAATATTGATCGTTTCTTTGATGGGTTAAAACCATTTCTCTGTCGAGCATTAGTCTCACAATCCTTCTCGTCGTACGAAGACATTGTCTCATGTGCTATCAAGACCGAAAAGGAATTCTCTAAGTCTTATGACTTTAAAGCAAAGCAATAGAAGAAGAGACCTACTGATCACTCTGGGAATGGAAATAAGGGGAACAAGGGAAAGGTTTAATATCCATATTGTGGTAAATGTGGTAAGAAACACCCCGATACTTGCTTGAAGGGAACGGGAGTCTCTTACAAGTGTGGTGAAAAAGGCCACCAAGCTCGTGATTGCAAGGGGAATAAGGAAGCTACAAATGTTCAGTGCTACAATTGCAGGGAGATGGGGAATTATGCAATTGAATGTCCCAAGAGTCAGGAGAACTTACCTCAGAAAAGGCCAAGGGATCAAGGTCAAGCTTATGCTATCACTACTGCTGAGGTAGAAGCTCCGAAAGACGTGGTGGCAGGTAATTTAATGGTTTCCTCAAGTTTAGAAAATGCATTATTTGATTCTGGATCATCACATTGTTTCATATCTTCCCAGTTTTCTAAGGAAATTAGATATTTCTAATTTGATTTAACAAAGGATTTTTCAGTTAAAACTCCTAATGGAAGTATCATTGCAACAAAGTTTTGTGAGTCAGTCCCCATTAGAGCACATAAATGTTCTTTATCTGCTGATCTCATCATCATACCTATGATTGGGTTTGATATAATCCTCGGTATGGACTGGATTTCGGGCTATGATGCGAAGATTTATTGTAAGAAGAAAGAGGTTACGATTCTTGATGATGATGATAAAGAACACCTTATCTTTAGAGCAGAATCGTCACCGTCTAATTCTTATCTAGATCCACCCCCAGTAGCTCAACTAAATTCAATTATTGGGGAGGAAGAGAATGAAATGACTATGGGTGAGGAAAGGAATGTTCAAATAGAGGATGTACCTGTTGTGAAAGAATATGTAGATTTATTTCCAGAAGATTTACCTGGACATCCTCCAGAACGAGAAGTTGAGTTTTCCATTGATTTAATTCCTGGATCAAGGCCTATATTGAAGACCCCTTATAGAATGGCCACTATAGAATTAGTCGAACTAAAGAAACAACTAGAGGAATTAAGTAATAAGGGATTTATTCGCCCTAGTGTTTCTCCATGGGGAGCCCCTGTTCTTTTTGTTAAAAAGAAAGATGGATCTATGAGGTTATGTATCGACTATAGGGAGATTAATGCCATAACAATAAAGAACAAGTATCCCCTACCTCGAATTGATGATTTATTTGACCAACTGCATGGAGCTCAGTACTTTTCAAAGATTGACCTTCGATCTGGATACCATCAGTTGTGTGTGAAGAAGGAATACATTCCGAAGACAACATTTCGAACCAGGTATGGGATTACGAGTTTACTGTAATGCCTTTTGGATTGACTAATGCACCCTCTGTATTCATGGACCTGATGAATAGAGTTTTCAAGGAGTATATCGATGAATTTGTGGTGGTATTTATTGATGATATCTTGGTATACACCAAAATCTACGAAGATCATGAATATCACTTGCGCATTATCCTGAAGACTCTGAGAAGACATGAATTATATGGGAAGTTTAGAAAGTGTGAATTCTGGCTTCAGGAGATTTCTTTTCTTGGCCATATTATCTCTAAAGATGGAATCTCTGTTTATCCTTCTAAGACCAAGGCAATCCAAGAATGGTCAGAACCTACGAGTATAACTGAGGTACGTAGTTTTATTGGTTTGGCAGGTCATTATCAACGATTCGTCCAGAATTTTGCCCGATTGGCTAACCCATTAACTAAGCTCACACGTAAAGGGGCTAAATTTGTTTGGACAAAAGAGTGTGAAGAATGTTTCGAAGAACTGAAGAGAAGATTAGTCAATGCTCCTATATTGACTCTACCATCGGGGAATGATGGGTTCGTTATTTATAGTGATGCATTGAAGAAAGGACTTGGTTGTGTCCTTATGCAGAATGATAGAGTTATTGCCTATGCATCACGACAGTTGAAAATTTATGAACATAACTATCCTACTCATGATCTCGAGTTAGCAGCTGGGATCTTTGCTTTGGAGATATGGAGGCACTACCTATATGGTGAAAAATGTGAGATTTATACTGATCACAAGAGTTTGAAGTATATTTTCTCAAAAAAAAGAACTCAACATGAGGCAAAGGAGATGGATTGAATTACTCAAGGATTATGATTACACGATACACTACCACCCGGGGAAGGAAAACAGGTTGGCAGATGCTTTGAGCAGAAAAGACCATGGAGTTTTGAACAATATGAGAATTTAAAGGGATCCAATTTTCATGGATCTAGTGAAGATGGACATGGGAATAACTAGGGAAGGAGAAACATCAATTCTTTTTCAAATGGTTTCCAAACCATCTTTACTAGAAAGGATTAAGAGTTCTCAGACCGATGATGAAGAATTTCAAAAGAATATTAAAGCTGTGAATGATGGTAGATTGAGAGACTTTGTGTATGAAGATGGAATTTTGAAATTCGGGAAGAGACTTTGTGTTCCCGATATACCTGATCTAAAAAGGGAATTGTTGGATGATTCTCATAGTTCCAATTTCTCTATACATCCTGGGATCACCAAAATGTATAGAGATTTGAAGGAACATTTTTGGTGGGACAACATGAAGAGGGAGATTTCTTATTTTGTGTCAAGATGTATGGTTTGTCAACAAGTGAAATCTAGAAGGCAATAGCCTAGAGGAGTCATGCAACCTCTTCCCATACCGGAGTGGAAATGGGACAATATTTCGATGGACTTTGTCATGGGACAACCAAAAACTCCTAGAAGGAACGATGCAATATGGGTTATTGTTGATCGTCTTACCAAGTCAGCACATTTTCTTACTATAAGAGAAGATCTACCCCTGGAACTTCTAGAAAGAATATATATTAATGAAGTTGTGAGACTTCATGGAGTACCTCTATTGATTGTTACTGATCGTGATCCCCATTTTACTTCAAGATTCTGGAAAAGTCTTCAGAAATCCCCGGATACTGAACCTCATTTGAGCACTGCTTACCACCCTCAGATAGACGGACAATCAGAACTGACTATTCAAACCTTAGAAGACATGTTTAGATCCTGCTCACTTGACTTTCAGGGTATATGGGATCAGTGTTTACCTTTGGTAGAATTTTCCTATAACAATAACTTCCATTTGAGTATTTAGTTGGCATCATATGAAGTGTTATACGAAAAGAGATGTTGCACACCAACCTGTTGGGATGACGTTGGTGAAAGAAAACTTGTAGGTCCAGAACTGGTGGAGGAAACGATGGAAAGGTGAAGGTAATCAAAAATCACATCAAAGCAGCTCAAAGTAGGCAGAAGAGCTATGCCGATAATCGATGGAAGGATTTTAAATTTCAAGTCAGTGATCATGTTTTCCTGAAGGTATCTCCATGGAAGGGATTCATACGTTTTGGTAAGAAAGGTAAATTGAGTCCCAAGTACATCGGACCTTTCGAAATTCTAGAACGAATTGGGGCTGTAGCTTACCGATTGGCAATGCCGCCAAGTCTCTCCAAAGTTCACGATGTGTTCCACGTATCTCTGTTGAGGAAATACATTCCTGACCCAACGCATGTGCTCACCTATGAAGAATTAGAACTGGAACCTAATCTGTCTTATTGTGAAGAGCCCGTCAGGATTCTTTATATTAGAGAACAAGTACTGAGAAACCGGACGATGCGTCTGGTAAAAGTTTTGTGGAGAAACCATAAGATGGAAGAGGCAACGTGGGAACCCAAGGAACTTATGATGAAGAACCACCCGAGTCTTTTCATGTGATAAGTATTCTAGAAATTTCGAGGATGAAATTATTTGAAGTAGGGGAGAATGTAACACCCCAAACTTCTACGGTACGCTTCACTTTGAATAATGTGATAGCGTGTGTTGTACGCAACACCGAATTCTAACACACCATAACCAATCAAACTAGCCGTTATGAATAGTAATACCTACTTTTTGAAATTATATATATTTTATATTTCAAAATGGACTTCATTTTTAGATTTGAAATATCGAATTTAGCCTAAGGTGAAATTTTGGTACTTTTTGGATAACTTTAATATTTTGATGAATAGTGAAAATTACTAAATTTTAATTAAAAACAAATTTTTTAATCGAAATAATTTATATTGATAAATTATGAATTTGAGTGGTTTTAAAGTATATTTAGAATATATTTTTACCATTTAATACAATGTTGGTCATTGGACATAATTTCACAATTAAACCGAACATAAACAAGTATCAATCTTTTGATAGTTATTATATCTTAAAAACACGCTTTTTGTTTTGACAGCGGGAATTAATTTTAAATTAATTTCTGCCACTTCTGTGTTTTGAATTTAGAAAAATGGATTCCATATTTGGAATCAGGATGTTCAAATTGTGTAAATAGGTAACTTCTATTTTTAGACATTTTGAATAATTACTTCGGTAAATATTTTATTTACCATGGTTAAGGGTAAATCCGGTAAATAAGGGTTACAAAATAATATTATAAAAATACTAAATTACCCTAAAACGTGTCCTAGACTTATTGGTTGATACATGTTCGACCATAGGCATCTTTGGGTTGATTTTGGGACCCCATGGAGCCACTTGTAGGTGATAGGGACACTTAATTTTAATTAAGTTAAAATGAATACAAAAATGGCACAAGCATATATCTTTTAGAAAAACAATTTTCACATAGGGTTATATATGTTAGATTTTCGACTATAAATATTCATTAGAAATATAAAAATAATTAATACATAATGATATTTTATTTATAATTTTTAGAATTTAAATAATTTAATTTATTTATGACACAATGATGATGCAGTAATAACCATAATAGTGAAAAATTAAAATAATTGATATTATAAATACACAAATAAATATAATTTGAGACTTTTTATGAATTACAATAATTTTATAAGTTAATATGACATGTTAGGAATGATTTAATTAAATTTTTTTGAAGTATTCATTCTGTTATGAGTTTCACAAAAATCAACTATTGAATAGTGTCAAAATTGACATAAAAGAGTTTTTACAACAAAATATTATATTATTAATTGATATTAAATTCCTAAAAAAATACGGTTCGGCCAAGATACTTATATCATGATAGGTTTATCATTAATGGACCACTTGGGGGTCTCTTGTATGTATGTAGTAAGTTTATTAACCATATAATATAAAAATACAAAGAGACATTGTAAAAGTGAAACTAATTAACTTAGAGTTAATACTTAAAGATAAGGTTAATATAAGTACCCAAACCTGACTAAATTCTATTGGTTGAGTGTTTTTCGACCTATCCCTACCTTAACCTTTGAATAATCAACTTTGGATCCATTAGAAACCTAATATGAATTTATTATAAATTAATATTTCTAGATTTTCCAAAGGTTCCCCTAACCCCTCTTATAAAAGGGCACTCCTCCTTCCCATTTCTTCATACCTTCAAATCCTTTTGGTTCGGCCAAAACCTGCCCAAATACTCTCTCAACTTCCCTAAATACAACCTAGAGTCCTTAGTTTGATCAGAAATCCAACCTAAGGAGCCCTTTTGATCAAATCAAAAGGAAGAACCCGAAGAAGAGGTAATGATTTTACCACCCTTTTTCAAGTTCCTTTCTTCTTCCACTTCTTCTTCCTTTGTTGTTACCATTCTAAAATAATAACTCTATTATCATATATATACTGTGATGTTATTATAAATATGGTACAACCATATTCAGTATGCTATCCATCCTTTGAATAACATGTCACCATACGTGCGTACGTACGGCTTACCGTCTCCACGTCGTGGTGTAATTGTTATTCAATATATTATTATTTGGATGGGTATAATAATGATGTTTAACTCATGTAAATAATAAATATAACATGATAATTATTCTGTATATATGATATACCATCCAATTATATATTATTTTAATATCAAAAGAATGATATTGTCGCTCGTGCGTACGTACGGACTACCGTCTCCACCAATGTGATGAGATTCATTCTCTATCGTATCCATTCCAGTATAATTATCATTTGATGATTTAAAAATAATGTTTAAGGACTTGATATGATTCTGGATATGAATAATATACGACCTATCCATGAAAAACATGGCTTACGTAACAAAACATATAAAATAAAACGAGTAAGTTAACACCCGAAACGACGATAATTCTAAGATATTATTAACAAAGCAATGTTAAAAGATAATATATGATATCATATTAATGTATATGATTATTGAATAATTTAATAACAATTATTTCACCATTATACAGGAGGTTAACCTACCCCCAACCAAAGAAAAGTACAAGGTATGGGTTTATTTTGCAATCTCTTCATTATCCAAGGTTGTTTATACGTAATAATCTATTGGGATTTCTTTATCATCCACATCCATGTTTCTTCGAAATGTATTTCAAAACATTTTTACTATTTACAAAGAATATGGGTTAAAGTCATTTATACCCTTATGTGTTTTTAAAGTAATATTTCCGTCATTTTCCAAACAAGGCACTTTTATCCTTTTGACAAATTTAAGGTAAGAATGTTTTTTTAACTTATACGACGGGTGCGGCTATTTACCGCCATTATAAAATTGTAAAAGCTTTACTTACAAGCTTATAAGAATATTTTCAATGTAAATGTTTTATTTTATAATTATGTGACTTTTAAATGATTTCAAAATGAATATTTTAAGAATTTGTGAAAGGTACTCTTTATAAAGATCATAATTTTAAATGTTTTAAAGATTTATCTTTCTAAATATTTTAATGTCCATGTTTTCAAAATGATTTTAAGGATTTATTTATATATACATGAAGTCTTTAAAATGATATTTCTTTTCAAAAGTTTCAAAGTGGTATGGGACACTTTTATTCAAAAATCTCTTTTAAATTACTTCCTTTATAAATGTGTGACTTTTCAATGATTTCGAGAAAAGAGATATTTCTCTCAAATAGTTTTGATTTCATCTATGTCAACATCCTTTGATAGATTTTAAGCTTATTTGAAGTTGATTTATTATGATACAAAACTTTTGTAGTGTATTGAAGTTTTTGTGATATGTTTTACTATAGATGTGTTATTTTTATACCATTCATGGTTTATGGAGAAAGTGTTGACATTTCGTATGCTAGTTTTAATACGAATGTTTATGTTATGTTTAAACCTTTTCATATGGGAATGCATTGGGTTTAGTAAGTGACGGGTGGAGCCCGCTATAGCTCCTTGATGCATCGGTAGGTCTCATGAGACAAACTAGTGTCTTGGCACAAGGCCTTGGAAAAATCTTATTTGTAGTCTTGGCACGAGGCCTTGGCTATGTGGTTATGATAGTCTGGCATTATGCATTCCATCATTATGAAAGTGGTTATTGATATTGCATGTGATTATTTTATTAGTAGAATATCCATGGGAATAAGTAAATGGCATTATTTCATTTTAATTTTTCCATACTATGTTGAAGTTCAAGTTTAAAAGGCTTTTGTTTTAGTTATACATTGCCTTAAATGTTTATGCTTATTTTTGAAAGTTTCCGCTATATTGTTATCCTTACTGGGCATTTGAGCTCACCCCTTTTCTATGTTTTATTTTTCCAGGATGTGAAGAAGTAAGTTATGAATGGCCTGCAGGGATAGTATGTGGGGATATGAGTGTGGAATATGGAGACTGTGTTGTTGTAGTAGTTTTTTTACTTTATGATGTAATGTAAAACTTTATGAATATATCTAGTGTTTCCAAGGCTACTAAACCAATCGGTCTTTTGAGATTTGATCTTTCTTATGATCATGCCAATGTAATGTAATAATGCACCGAATCTGGGTAACTGGGGTCGGGGCGTTATAATTTTACAAAAAATAAAAAATAGAAAATCTAAAATGTGAAAATATGGATCACCCCAACCTTCTTAGATCATCACCCCCATAGCCAACAATATTCAAATGAAGAAAAGTATTAGTAAACCAATAAACATATTAGAAAATGAAAATATATAACATTGGTAGTAATTATAGTGAATATTGAGTGAAATAATTAATTGGTATATATAAGAGGTAATGTTATTGTTGGAATAGTAATGTGATCATTGGAATAGTATCCTAACCATTGCGAATAGTAACATGACTATTAGGAATAGTAATCTGACAGTTGGAATTGTAATTTTACCATAAAATAATAAATTGTGATATAAAAATATTTATCAGGATTAATTTTATTAAATAAAAATATTATAATGCCAAAAAATTAATATCATGATTACAAAAACTCAAAGAAATTATAGGCACATTTTTAATAAATTGTATTTTAAAGTATTTTGTAAAAATACTAATTTTTATATTAAAATTTAAAATTAACTATGTTATAAATTTATTTTGATAAAATTAATTTCGTTTTTGAAATCATCACATTGAAATTTTCCAAGGGTGATTTTTTGGTAATATTCTGAAATACTTTAATTTTCAGGTGGATAATAAAAATATAGTTTTTCACATAACCGATGTATCTTAAATTACATCATTCGTGAATTAGTAATGAACTAATATTTTTTTGAATTTTTTTTTACCAGGATATATTTAATTTCATAAAATAGTCATTAAAATAAAATAAACTTAAATTCTAAACATAAAAATCATTTTCGAAAACCTAAAGTCAAAAGTGATCCCTTAAAATAACAATTTTTCTTTCTTTCCAATTTCCTTTTTAGTAATTAATGAATTCTAATTATAATGATTTTTAAAGTATTAAAAACCATTATATTATATTTATATATTATTTATATTTCCAAAAATTAACTATTAAAATTTTTACCTTTGATATATTATTTTATTGAATATTTTATTCTAAAAATACCCATCTCCTAAAGTATAAATAAAATCAATCCCTCCCCTTGGAAAACAACTCCAACCTAACTTTACAAATCATAAACTCGACCAAAATACTTCCTCTCATGTTCCTTATAATCATTATGGACGTTTGGGAGTAATCCAACTCCCAGCATCCAGGGTGCTTTAGTGTCATACAAGAGAAGCTGCATCGAGGAAAGAGTAAGTTTCGATCAACTCTTCTATCTTTTTCTTCTTCTATTTCCTTTTTCACAGAACCATTCAAAACTAAATCATATAAAATTAATTATGAATTATTTTAACATTATATTAATGAAGTATCATATTTGTGACATATATAAATTTCAAAATTCACTTTCCCTCTCTTTCGAAAATGTCCCATCAAAGGTCGGTTTATAACCTATAAATATTACTAATTCAATGCTTATAACCACCCTCATGGATGTATAGTATGAATGATATATAATATATAAATATTTAATTAAATTTGTGCTAATATTGTGGATTTAATTATACTTATGTATAAATTACTTTGAAAGGAAATAGTTAAATCGAAACAAAACAAGAAAATTTAATGAAAACATGATATCAAAATAATTCACATTTAACAAAGAGTGTTATAAAATAGAATCCAATAATTATAATGTATAAATAGTGGAACAAATAAATATAATTAACTTCTGTAACTATGTTTTAATAATATTAATTTTACTATTCATGAGGTGGAAAAGAGACAAAATATAGCAAGATTTAAGGTAAGGGGATTATCAAACCCAATTCCTTTCTTTGGTTTATCTTCTATTAAAAAGTATGAATGTCCATATTATTTCCTTAAAATGTATTTTACCTTTTATTTTAGGGATATAAATTTTCCTACCATGTCAAAATGTTTTCTATTAAATTCCTTTTTTTCAAAGTGACTTCAATTTCCAAAACATGATATTTTACTCCTCTTGAAATGCTTCTTTTCCACTCAAGAATAATGATGTTTTATGTCTAATTATGACTTCCCTTTTTTATTTTGGAAGAAAAAGGTTTGTTCAAGAAATTATTATTTATTAAATCCTTATGAAACCCATTCTCTTCCTTAGGTTTATTTCATAACTATGATTGTTATGTGCTCTATGTGGTGTGCATAATTATGAGAATTTATGATGTGATGGGTGGGACCGGAATTATATATCCCTAAAATTCATTGGGTAATGTGATTTATCTCACATGATTATGTTAAATATGTGTGAACATGATTATATATTTGTTCACAATGATGACGTTATGATTTATCCACATATGTTATGTCTGAACATGATGTTATCTTTGTTCACAAATATGTGTGGTATTTGACCACTAAGTTATGATGTTTAATTTTATGCATATGGCACATTCCATGCCTTCTTAAAATTTTTCCCTAATTATTATGATTATTATCCTATTATTATGATGTTATTATGCTCACCCATATACTTTTGATTCATTTCCTTTATTCGCCTCATGTTATACCTCTCTTTAATGGGATTTTATATCACCCCTTTCATTGGCGTATATCCTCAGGTGATTACTTGTACTAAGGATAATATGAGGGGGAATAAGAGTACAGATAAGAAGGAATTCAGTAATATTTTATCTTTTTTATGTAAACATGATGTTTGAGGCTAATTTACCCAAGATAATAAACCATAGGATTCTTTATTGTATCATTGTTATGTTTTATATCTTAAAAATTATGTAACAGTTATTTAAAGAAAATTTTAGGTCACTATAGTTGGTATCAGATGTAACACCCCAAACTTTCACCATACACTTCTCTTTCAATAATGCAATAGCTTACATTGTACGCAAGTTCGAGATTCTAACACATCGCGACCAATCAAAGTAGTAGTTATGAATAGTAATACCCAATTTTTGAAATTATATAAATTTTATATTTCAAAATGGACTTCATTTTTGTATTTGGAATATCGAAATTATCCTAAGTTAAATTTTTTGTAATTTTCTGAGAACTTCCAATTTTCTATGAATAGTGAAAAATACTTAAAAAAACTTTTTTAATAAAAATAATTTATAGTGATAAATTATACTATTGAGTGGTTTTAAATTATAATTAGAATATATTTTTACCATTTTATCCAATTGTGTTCATTACAATTAATTTCACTTTGAAATTGGACATAAACAGTTGTCAATCTTTTGATATATATTGTTTCTTAAAAACACGCTATTTGTTGTGACAGCGGGAATTAATTATAAAATTAATTAATGAAACTTATATGTTTTTAATTTCATAAAATATACATTTTTTTTTGAATTCGGAATATCAATTATAGCTTAGGGTGAAATTTTGGCATTGTTCTGAAAAATTTCAATTTTTGATGAATAGTGAAACCACTAAGTGGTAGTTAAAAAACTGATTTTTTGGTTTAAATGAAACATTACCACTTATGTGATTTTATTTTCAAAAATCCGACATACATGGTTTTAATTAGGAATTAAAATGAGGTTCAATGGGATTAAAATAATTTTTTGGTGAATAGTAACTTTTAAGTTTAATTAATCGCGATTAAAGGTAATTAGTGAAATTTAAGGTAAAAATGATGTTATAAAAATATGAAAATACATTTATACTTGTCCTAACCCTATTATATAAGTCATGGCCGACCAATAAAATTCATGGGTCAACTTGGGGATCCCATGGATCCACTTTGGTATGAAAATGACATTAAAAACTTTTTATTTAATGTTAAAATAAAAATGTCACAAACATAAGTTTTTTTACTAAAACAATTTTTAAATGGGGTTATACAAGTCATATTTTTTACTATAAATATTCATTAGAAAGATAAAAAGATTTCCTACATCATGATACTTTTTTTATAATTTTTAGACATTAAATAAATTGAAATTGTTATGACACAATGATGATGCAGTGATTACCTCATTAATTAATGATTTAAATAAAATGAAAAGATAATGTAAAATCTAAGGATTAAACTTGTAAAAAACCTATTGTATGAGTATATTTAGAACCCTTATCACCTTATCCTAGAAATATATCATTTTGTGACCTTTAGAATCCGAAAATAATTTCATAATAAAGTAGCATTTCAATCTTTCCAAGAGTGCCCCTCCTCTCCTCTTATAAAAGGCCCCCACCACTACCACCTTACTCACACCTTAAAAGCCTTTTGGCTCGCCCAACCTCTTCCCAAATACTCTCTAAACTTCCCTATCTTACTCCTAGAAGTCTCACTTTGGTTATAATTATTCCCAAGGAAGACTTTGGCTCAAATTAAAAAGAGTTACCCGATTTTAAGGTAATGTCTTCTCTTATGTTATTTTGTTTTATTTTGCTTCTCCAACCCCCTAAAATCTTTTTATTAATTTATTTTGTAACAACACCAGTATCCAAAATATACTAGGATTTTTTTATAATAAGGATTCTAGCTACACTTACACACACCTACATATAATGGTTAAAGAACATACTGTTTCTGTGGATGGCGAATTTCTGCCTCACGAAACGATGATTGTTCAACACTCATATAACACCTCTCATGGTGGCCATTATGATGACACTATTTTTATATATGATATATATTATGTTTTTATTTTACTTATGATTTTTTATTTTTCATTTATGGCATACCTTTATGATTTCCATTATGGGTAAACACGATATTTTCATTTTAGGAAGTGCGGACTACCGCCCCCTCAAAGTGATTTGAATCGTTAATGCCATATGTGGGATGTATAAAGGATGGAGTAAATGGTATTATACATTATATTATACTGGAATTATATTATACCTTTACATAATTACAATTTCATTCCATTAAATACTAAATAGAAATGAAAGTAGCGTTCATGCGTACGTACGGTTTACCGTCTCCATGAACGGTGCATTTTATTTCTTACCTCTAAATGTTATGTAATATTATAAATGCATGTATATACTGGATATATATGATATATATGATATATACATCATTAATATAATTCTGGATATAATGGATATTTCACCACATGAACAACTTGTAATTATAAGAAGTTTATTTTTGACTCAAGTACCAAAGATCGACAAAATGGCCGTTATTAACTTAAATAATTACATAATGTTCATAACATGGTAATAAGTGATATAAAAGGAATAATTAACTTGAAAAAGGTTCTTAAGCAGGTAGAGATTAAATCTAGTTTATTATTCAGGAGGTTAAAGAGCATTCGAGTCAAGCCGGACACGACGTAAGGGAATTTCTTAACCCAATTTCCATTCTTTGGGTTAATCTCTTACTTTCAAATTATGTTATGATATTATTATGTCCTATATTATATTTTTACTTTATTTATGTGTACTTATATTGAATACACATAATAGATCTATTTTATTTAAAAAAATGATCTTGGTAAGGACTTCGTCTCAATCTCCTTTCATTGAGGCATATTTTGTTTTATACACAACTTTCTTTTATACGGTGTATAAACCCCTTTGACTTTTACGTTTATTCAAAAAGAATCTTTTTTATACGAAGAATTTTACTAAACGACAAAAAGGAATGTTTTTCTTGTCATATGTATGCGGCGACAACGACTTCTCCACCTCCTTGAGCACTATTTGACTTTCGGCTTCCTCTACAAGCCATAACTTTTTTTAAAGAAAAATAAATACCATGTTTTACTTTTCTTTTATTTTGGTATTGAAAATGGTTTTGATAAATTGTTTATTATATCAATGTGTTGTATTAATATCTTGTGATTGAAGTGCGGAAATCTTATGTTTCCTTTATGCATGTTTTATGTGATACAATTATGTTATGTTTTATGATATGTTTAAACCTGTTCATATGAGGAATGCATTGGACTTAATAAGTGACGGGTGGAGCCTGCTATAAATCCTCAATGCATCGGTAGGTCTCATGAGACGAACTAGTGTCTTGGAACGAGGCCTTGACAAAATATTATTTGTGGTCTTGGCACGAGGCCTTGGCTATGTGGTTATGATGGTCTGGCATTATGCATTCCAACATTATGAAAGTGGTTATTGATATTGCATGTGATTATTCGACCAGTAGAATATCCATGTGAATTAGTAAATGTCATTATCTCATTTTACTTTTTCCATATTATGTTGAAGTTCATGTCTAAAAGGCTTTTGTTTTAGTTATACATTGCCTTAAATGTTTATGTTTATTTATAAAATCTTCTGCTATATTGTTATCCTTACTGAGCATTTGAGCTCACCCCTTTCAATGTTTTAATATTTTCCAGGATGTGAAGAAGTATTTTATGAATGACCTACAGGGATAGTCAGAAGAGGATATGAGTGTGGACTATGGAGACTTTGTTATTGTAGTTTTTCACATTATGATGTAATGTAACATTTATGAATGTGTCTAGTGTTTTTAAGGCTACTAAACTAATCGGTCTTTCGAGACTTGATCTTTTGTGATCATGCCAATGTTACACAATAATGCACCAACTCTGGATAAATGGGGTCGGGGCGTTACAGTTGGTATCAGAGGCAGTTTAGTACTAACCTTGGAAGCTATATTTAGATAAACTCTGATTAGAGAACATAGCCCGAAGATAGACTTTGAGGATTAGTATAGAAGAACTTCCTAGAATTTTGGTATTATAGAGATTTTGTGAGTCTTCCGAGCAATACATCCCTGTCTGGATACGAGCAGGTAGAGGTGGCCCTGGCACATATGTACCTAGGTGTAAAACCCGAAAACACCACTTTGAGCTAGACTCGAACGGGAACTGGTGCACGACAACGGGCCTTGCTGCCCTCTTGGTTATGACACTCCCGAGGGATATGCTTAGGATAATTCTCAGTTTCTTTACAAACCATTATGAAGGGTTTATGAGTATATACTTCCTCAAATAAAACATTTCTTTTTATGATTATGTAGTATATCCATAAATAGTTCAATTTATGTTAAGTGATTTACAAGTATGGAATTATGTATTTTAATTCATAAACTAATCTAGTTTATGCCATTGTTTAGAAATGGCACCTAGTGGGGGGAATGGAAACCGTATCAATGCACGCACTCCGTGTAGGGATTGCCCTCCTGCTCAAGATAATTATTGTGGAGCTGGAGATACAACTGGTACTGATCAACTTATTACCATACTGGGACAACTCACTCAGGTTATGAATAATAACCTTACTCGTATGGAGCACCCTGATCTGCAATGTGGAGGATCAATGTTATACCGCTTCATGAGGAAACAACCACCAACATTTAATGGGGGTACAAATCCATTAGTAGCTGAGCAATGGATAAACTCCTTAGAGAAAATATTCCACACCTTGGGGAGTAGCGAAAGGGAGAAGGTTGTCATGGCAGTCTACCACCTCACTAGAGATGCCGATCAATGGTGATCATTGATTCAAAATACAAAGGAATATGAAGAAGTATCAAGTATGGAATGGAGAGAGTTCAAAGATCTTTTCTTAGAAAAATACTTTCCTCGTGACCATCGAGCAGATATGGAAAGGCAATTTCTGAGTCTGAGACAAAAGGAGGATGAGAATGTCGCAAAGTATGAGGCCAACATTACAAAGTTAGCGAGGTATGCTGCAGATTATATACGTAACCCAAGAAGTAAGATTGATCATTTATTTGATGGGTTAAAATCATTTCTCCATCGAGCTTTAGTATCAAAATCCTTCTCATCGTACGAAGATATTGTCTCGTGTGCTATCAAGACAGAAAAGGAATTCTCTAAGTCTTATGACAACATAGGAAAGCAAGAGAAGAAGAGAACGGTGGAACAAGAGACGAATAAAGGGAAAAAGGGAAAGATGGATTTTCCATAATGTGATAATTGTGGGAAGAATCACCCTGGTGCTTGCCTAAAAGGAATGAGAGTTTGTTATAAATGTGGAGAAAAAAAGTCACCGGGCTCGTGATTGCAAGGGAAAGAAAGAGGCTATCAATGTTGAATGCTAAAATTGTAGGGAAATGGGGCATTATGCAAATGAATGTCCTAAGCGTCAGGGAAAATTACCTCAGAAAAGGCCAAGGGATCAAGGACAATCTTATGATGTTACTATAGTTGAAGTGGAATAATTAATGTATTGGTGCTTTGGACTCAAGGATTATATTCTGGTTATAATAATAATGTGATATATATAAGGATTATACTGCAGTACTTGTTTTTTTCATTAAATATTTAATATGATGAAGGTAATCATATTTTTAGTATGTGACAATAAGAGAAACTTTACTTTGTTTGGGGAATCTGATGTTACAATTGATTTTGGAATTTAGAGACCTTTTAGAGAAAGTCTGGATAGAGGTATTTTGGATAACTATATAGGTTGGAATGGATTAATTTAAACCTTGGATAGTATTGTTTAAGGTTAAAACATTTCTGAAGATTATTTTTGGAATATTATAATACTATAGTTTTAGGAAAAGGACAACCTGTAGGTTGGGAGATAACCCGTCACGTCGGACAAAGATGTAGGAATCGAACCCACAACCATAGTGCGACAGGCCTTTATTACCTACCACAAGCCTATAGGAAGTCCCTGGTTATTACAAAATAGTTTTCCTAATCTAAATGGTATGTGTTAATATTTGGAACCTTATATAATTAGGATAAATAGAATATTTTTGAGTTCTATTACCTTTTAGAGTGAAAGATGGGTTTGTGGTAAAAATTTATTAAAGAATGAAAGCCTACATGACAAGTAAGTATATTTCCTTACATTCTTAGAAAATCTCTTAAATAAATTCCTCAACTTTATAAAAGGTAACTTAAAACAAAAATGTTGTCGGTTAACTTTTCCAACTGGGGATTCAATGACCGTTTAACCAATCACAAGTTTTTGATTTTCTTGTGGTTAACTTTCTCCTAATCCTGTTTTCTACAACTCTCCATCAGACCTTGATGGTTTGTTTCTCCTCCATATTCATATTTTCATAGAATCCTAGTATGGGCTATCTCGGGTGACCTTTGTACTTCTCCTTCTTTCTTTTAATGTTATATTATTATTAACCCTATTTCCGATGTGGGTTTTCTAAAAAGGTATTTTCTATTTTCAACCTTTTATTTTTGAAGAACATTTTCAAATTATGAGGACACAATTTATTGAAGGAGGGGAGAATGTAACACCCCAAGCTTTCATGATACACTTCTCTTTCAATAATGTAATAGCATGCATTGTACGCAAGTTCGAGATTCTAACACACCGCGACCAATCAAAGTAGTAGTTATGAATAGTAATACCCACTTTTTGAAATTATATAAATTTTATATTTTAAAATTGACTTCATTTTTTTATTTGGAATATCGAAATTATCCTAAGTTGAATTTTTTGTAATTTTCTGAGAACTTCCTATTTTCTATGAATAGTGAAAAATACTTAAAAACAACTTTTTTA
Source organism: Viscum album (assembly GCA_963277665.1). Lineage (NCBI taxonomy): Eukaryota > Viridiplantae > Streptophyta > Magnoliopsida > Santalales > Viscaceae > Viscum > Viscum album. Next base: position 1,192,352,394 of record OY728126.1, read on the forward strand.
ATCAAAATAATTTATAGTGATAAATTATACTATTGAGTGGTTTTAAAGTATAATTATAATATATTTTTACCATTTTATCCAATGGTGTTCATTAGAATTAATTTCACTTTGAAATTGGACATAAACAATTGTCAATCTTTTGATATATATTGTTTCTTAAAAACACTCTATTTGTTGTGACAGTGGGAATTAATTATAAAATTAATTAATACAAATTATATGTTTGTAATTTCATAAAATAGACATCATTTTTGAATTCATAATATCAATTATATCTTAGGGTGAAATTTTGGCATTGTTCTGAAAAACTTCAATTTTTGATGAATAGTGAAACCAGTAAGTGGTAGTTAAAAAATTGATTTTTCGTTTAAATGAAACATTACCACTTATGTGATTTGATTTTAAAAATTCTGACATACATGGTTTTCATTAGGAAGTAAAATGTGGTTCAATGGGATTAAAATAATTTTTTGGTGAATAGTAACTTTTATGTTTAATTAATCGCGATTAAAGGTAATTAGTGGAATTTAAGGTAAAAATGATATTATAAAAATATGAAAATACCTTTACACTTGTACTAACCCTATTTTATGAGTCATGGCCGACCACGACAATCCATGGGTCAACTTGGGGTCCCCATGGATCCACTTTGGTAGGAAAATGACATTAAAAACTTTTTATTTAATGTTAAAATAAAAATGTCACAAACATGAGTTCTTTTACTAAAACAATTTTTAAATGGGGTTATACAAGTCATATTTTTTATTATAAATATTCATTAGAAAGATAAAAAGATTTACTACATCATGATGCATTTTTTATAATTTTTAGACATTAAATAAATTAAAAAATTTATGACACAATGATGATGCAGCGATTACATCATTAATTAATGATTTAAATAAAATGAAAAGATAATGTAAAATATAAGGCTTACACTTGTCAAAAACCTATTATATGAGTATATTTCGAACCCTTATCACCTTATCCTATAAATATATCATTTCTGGACCTTTAGAATCCGAAAATCATTTCATAATAAAGTAATATTTCAATCTTTCCAAGAGTGCCCCTCCTCTCCTCTTATAAAAGGCCCCCAGCACTACCACCTTACTCACACCTTCAAAGACTTTTATCTCGGTAAAACTCTGCCCAAAAACTCTCTAAAATTCCCTCTCTTACTCCTATAAGCCTCAATTTGTGCATAATTCTTCCAAAGGAAGCCTTTGGCTCAAATCAAAAAGAGTTACCCGATTTTAAGGTAATGTCTTGTCTTATGTTATTTTGTTTTATTTTGCTTCTCCAACCCCCTAAACTCTTTTTATTAATTTCTTTTGTAACAACACCAGTATTATAAATATACTAGGATGTTTTTATAATAAGTATTCTAGCTAAACTTGCACACACCTACATATAATGGTTAAAGAACATACTATTTCTGTGGATGGTGAATTTCTGCCTCACGAAACGATGATTGTTCAACACTCATATAACACCTCTCATGGTGAAAATTATGATGACACTATTTTTATATATGATATATATTATTTTGTTTCCCTTATGATTTTTTATTTTTCATTTATGTCATACCTTTATGATTTCCATTATGGGTAAACGCGATATTTTCATTTTAGGAAGTGCGGACTACCGCCCCCTCAAAGTGATTTGAATCGTTAATGCCATATCTGGGATGTATAAAGGATGGAGTAAATGGTATTATAAATTATATTATAATGTAATTATATTATACCTTTACATAATTATAATTTCATTCCATTAAATACTAAATATAAATGAAAGTAGCGTTCATGCGTACGTACGGCTTACCTTCTCCATGAACGGTGCATTTCATTTCTTACCTCTAAATGTTATGTAATATTAAAAATGCATGTATATATTGGATATATATGATATATATGATATCTACATCATGAATATAATTCTGGATATAATTGATATTTCACCACATTAACAAATTGTAATTATAAGAAGTTTATTTTTGACTCAAGTACCAAAGATCGACAAAATGACCGTTATTAACTTAAATAATTACATAATGTTCATAACATGGTAATAATTGATATAAAAGGAATAATGAACTTGAAAAAGGTTCTTAAGTAGGTAGAGGTTAACTCTAGTTTATTATTCTGGAGGTTAAAGAGCCGTTGAGTCAGGTCGGACACGAGGTAAGGGAATTTCTTAACCCAATTTCCATTATTTGGGTTAATCTCCTACTTTCAAATTATGTTATGATATTATTATGTCCTATCTTGTATTTTTACTTTCTGTATGTTTACTTATATTTAATACTCATAATAGATCTATTTTACTTAAAAAAATGATCTTGGTAAGGACTTCGTCTCAATCTCCTTTCATTGAGGCATATTTTTTTTATACACAAATTTCTTTTATACGGTGTATAAACCCCTTTGACTTTTACGTTTATTCAAAAGGAATATTTTTTATATGAAGAATTTTACTAAATGACAAAAATAAATATTTTTCTTGTCGTACGTATGTGGCGACAACGACTTCTCTGCCTCCGTGAGCACTATTTGAGTTTCGGCTTCCTCTACAAGCCATAACTTTTTTTAAAAGAAAAATAAATACCATGTTTTACTTTTCATTTATTTTGGTATTGAAAATGGTTTTGATAAAGTTTTTATTATATCAATGTGTTGTATTGATATCTTGTGATTGAAGTGTGGAAATCTTATGTTTCATTTATGCATGTTTTATGTGATACAATTATGTTATGGTTTATGATATGTTTAAACCTGTTCATATGAGGAATGTATTGGACATAATAAGTGACGGGTGGATCCCGCTATATCTCCTCGATGCATAGGTAGGTCTCATGAGACAAACTAGTGTCTTGGAATGAGTCCTTGACAAAATCTTATTTGTGGTCTCGGCACGAGGCCTTGGCTACGTGGTTATGATAGTCTGGCATTATGCATTCCAACATTATAAAAGTGGTTATTGATATTGCATGTGATTATTCGACCAGTAGAATATCCATTTGAATAAGTAAATGGAATTATCTCATTTTACATTTTCCATATTATGTTGAAGTTCATGTTTAAAAGGCTTTTGTTTTAGTTATACATTGCCTTAAATGTTTATGTTTATTTATAAAAGCTTCCTCTATATTGTTATCCTTACTGAGCATCTGAGCTCGCCCCTTTCAATGTTTTAATATTTTCCAGGACGTGAAGAAGTATTTTATGAATGACCTGCAGGGATAGTCAGAAGAGGATATGAGTGTGGACTATGGAGACTTTGTTATTGTAGTTTTTCACTTTATGATGTAATGTAACATTTATGAATGTATCTAGTGTTTCTAAGGCTACTAAACTAATCGGACTTTCAAGACTTGATCTTTTGTGATCATGCCAATGTTACGTAATAATGCACCGACTCTGGGTAACTGGGGTCGGGGCATTACATCATATCACAGTTTAGTTAATTTTGGAATTATTATTAGAAAATATTAGTGAATAATCCAACGTATAAGTCAAAGTATAGCTAAGCATCTTAGGTTTTGGTAAATTATAAGAGTGCATGGTTTCCGAGAAATGGAATATTTTTCTATATACTTCAAGTGGATGTGGAACTATCACATATGTACTTAGGGTAACAACTTATAAACCACTATATTTAGTTAGACTTGATTGGGAACCGATGAATGAAAATGGGACTTTCTACGGACTTGGTTTGACACTCTTGAGGGATATTCTTCAGTTATTAACAAACTCTATTACAAACCATTTTGAAGGATATATAGATAAATTAATTATTACCTTTTAAAGATAGAAAAATATTAAACTACATTATCCTAGAAGTATCATTTATAGAAATGGATAAGACTAGGGATCCCATGAGATATTTATTTATAATTAATTATGAAAAATAATAAATTGCATATTCAAGCTTTATTGACATATGTTCAAACCTTTTATATTTTAGAAAATGGTGGGAACCAAGAGAACCCAAGACAACAATCTGTATGAGGGGAAATGAAAAAAATTCCCAAACAACCCTCCCAATGTAATGGGAGGTGGATTTAAAAACTTCATGGTGATTCTTACCCATTTATCTCAAGCTATGAAAAATAACCTAAAAAATGTGGAACATTAACCTTCACCTAAGAAGGAGAAACTAGATGTCAAATCCTTTATGTGGAAATGACCACTGATGTTTACTGGATATTCCGATCTTCTTATTACAAAATAGTGGGTTAACTCAATAGAGATGATCTTTTTTGTTCTCAATTGTTCTGATAAAGAGAAGGTTACTTTAACTGCATATCATTTAGATAGAGAGAACAATAAATGGTGGGAACTGATAAAGAATACTAATCTGAAGGATGAAATGGAATAAATATAAATGGATGGATTTAAGAAGTTACTTCTTATCAAGTATTTCCCTCAAACTCTTCAAACAAAATTGGAGAGAGAGTTCCTATAGTTTAAGAAAAACAATGGATAATTAGTAAATTCTTATAAGGAAAATTTTACAATGCTTGTAAAATATGTATTAGGTTTTGTTATCAACAATGATATAATAATCAATTGATTATTCAATGAATTAAAACCAAACCTCTAAAAGTATCTAGTTATCTGAGACTTTAGGAATTATGGAGAGTTTGTTTGATTTTCTCTCAAAGTATAGATGCATTTTGTAGAATGGTCTCATGGCTATGGAGATAAGAAATTAAAGATAGGCTAAAAGATGTGGGATCTAATGAAAAAGTTGGAAATAAGGATCAACCAACCACGTGTCAAAAATGTGGGAATAATCATCATGATAATTGACTCAATGGGATGGGTAAGTTCTATAAGTGTGAGAGACAAGGCCACCAATCTCATGGATTTTTAAGAGACATGAAGAAGCGGTCCAATGTGATGGTGGAAGGTAAAGAACCACCCATGGTTCAATGATTCAACTATAGGGAGAAAGGGAACCGTGATAGCCAATGCACTAAACCAAGGGTTCTTGAGGGTATTAGCATCTGCAGCCACCAAATCCTAAAGAGAATGGGAAATATTATTATATCACCACTACTAAGGTGGATCATGAAAATGAATTAATACAAGTTAATCTTTCTATTCACTCAATAATGAAAAGAGTTTTATTTGATTTTGGTTCTATGAATTCCTTTATATCCTAAATTTTTTCTAAAACTGTTGGATCACAAACCTGATAATTTGAAGTAGATATATCCATAAAAACACCTAGTTGTGTGATCAATGCAACCAAAGTGTTGAAATTTTCACCTATTAGCGTCTGTGGAAGGATTCTTCCAATGAATATTTTATTCCTTCCCTTGGTAGAATTTGACACTATACTAGGCATGGATTGGATCTTGTTATATATAGAAGACATCAATGATTGGGAAAAATAAATATCTTTCTATATTCCAAACCATCCCATGATCCTGTATAAATTTAAGAAAGATCATGAATCTCATTTGGAAAATCTCTCAATGGTGTGGATGATGATACCATGTGAAGAATCATACCTTTCCCAAATGGTTGATTTGAAGCAAAGTACTAATGCTGAGGACATTCCTAATGTGATGGAATGTAGTGATATATTTACAAAAGAGTTAACTAGACTTCCATGAGATCTTAAGGTAGATTTATAAATAGAACATATACCCGGTGCCACTCCTATTTCCAAATTTCCCCATTGGATGTCCCCGATCAAACTAGAGTAGTTAAAGAAGCAGTTTTAAGAGCATTTGGAAAAAGGGTTCATATTCCCTAGTGCATCACTTTGGGGTGTGTCGGTGATCTTTTTAAAGAAGAAGGATTGATCAATGTGGCAATGGTTAAACTATCGAAAGATCAACAAGATCACCATAATGAACAAGTATCCTCTACCAAGTATTGATGGCCTATTAGATCAACTTTGAAGATCTCAGTTTTTCTTAAAGATAGATCTTCATTATGAATATCATCACCTGAAGGTGAATAAGGAATATATTAAGAATACAACCTTCCATAAAAGGTATAGACACTATGAGTTCATATTGATTCCCTTAAGACTTACTAATTCCCCTAAAATATTTATGGATTTGATGAATAGAGTCTTTAGAGATTATCTCAACAAATTTGTGGTAGTCTTTATTGATAATATTCTCATATACTCAAAGAGTAAGGAGGAACATGAAGAAAATCTATGGATTATGTTGGTGACATTAAGGAAGGATAAAATTTACACTAATTTCATAAAGTGTGACTTTTGGATGTGGAAAGTCACTTTCTTGGATAACATGATCATAAGCGAGGGAATTTCTATGGACCCTTCAAAAACAAAGGCAATTGAAGAATATCCCAAACCCACTAGTATTATGGAAATCCATATTTTTCTTGTCTTAGCTAGGTACTAATGACATTTTGTGATTACTTTATCACAATTTTATATCACATTAACTATTTTAACATGGAAAGGGGTAAACTATGTCTAGATGGAAGAATGTTAGGAAAGATTTAAGAATATAAAAATGAGAATAATCATTTCACCTTTACTCACACTACCAACAAGTGGAGTACGTTTTCTGATATAAAGTTATAATTCAAATAAATTATTAGGTTTCGTACTCATGCATAATGATAGAGTGATATTATATGCTTCATGAAAGTTGAATATCCATGAACAGAACTACCCGACGCATGAACTAGAGCTAGAAATTGTGATCTTTGCTCTAATGATTTGGAGGAACTACCTCTATGGTGAAAAGTGTGATATATATACTGATCATAAGATTATAAAGTATATATTCACACATAATTATCTCAATATGTATCAATGAATATGGTTATATCTGATCAAAGACTATGATTTCTCTATTCACTACCATCCAATAAATCCAAAAAAGGTATCTAATGTTATTAGTAGAAAAACAATCTACTACTATATCTATGATGTGGCTTGATAAGGACCATATATTCTTGGATATGAAAAGGATTGATTTTGATATCATAACAAAAAGAAATATATCCTACCTTTTATAAATTATTATACAACCATAAATCCAAGAGAATATCAAGGATGCAAAAAAGGGAAGATTTGGAGCTTCAAAATAAGGATAAATAAGTAAATAGAGGAGATCTCCATGAGTTATGCATTAATGATGATAGTTTAATTCAATTTAGAACTAGTATTTGTGTGTCTATATCACCTGAGATAAAGAAATAGCTATTTTATAATGCACCTAGATTATCTCTCTTCATCCATCCTAGAAGCACCAAGATGTCTTGTGATCTTACAGAGAACTTTTGGTGGGACAACATGAAGAAGGAGATCACTGAGTACACCTCAAAGTGCTTGGTATGTTATCAAGTAAAATTAGAGTTACAAAAATTTAAGGGGATGATGAAACCATTACACATACCTACATGGAAATGGGATAACATCACCATGGAATCTGTCACAGGTCTCCTAAATAAATCTAAAGGAAATAATGTGATATGGATTTTGGTGGATCAACTCACCAAGACTTCCCAATTCATCACTATTCAATAAGATTTCTCACTTGAACAACTTGTTAAGATATATATAAAGGAATTGGTGAGGATTCATGTGGTTCTGCTTCTGATCCTATCTAATCATGATCCAAAGTTCACTTCTAAATTCTAGTGAAGTCTTAAACAAGATATGAATACTAAATTGAATTTTAGTACGGACTATCACCACCAAACTGATGGTCAATATGAAAGGACTATTTAGACGCTCAGATACGTACTAAGATCTTTATCAATGGAATTTAAAGGAATATGGGATAAACATATCCCATTATTTTAGTTCTCATATGAAAACATCTTTTACTAAAGTATTATAATGGCTCCATATGAAGCTCTATATGAGAAGTGATGTAGAAATTCTACTTATTGGGATGAAGTTTTCAACTGAAATCCACTTTGAACTAAACTATTTTGGGGATATTAATGTTTATAAGATGTCATTAAAACGTCATTTTCCTTATATTTTGGGGATATGAATGTTTATACCATGTCAAAAAAAATTATAATAAAATAATTTTTTCAAAGTGACTTCAATTTACAAAAAATCATATTTTACTACTCTTAAAATTCTTCTGGTCCACTCAAGAAAAATGATGTTTTATATAAAATTATGATTTATCATATTAATTTGGGGACTTAAAGGTTTATTAATGAAATTATGAATTATGAAATCCTTATTAAACCCATTCTATTGCTTTGGTTTATTTCATAATTATGATTGTTATATATTCTATGTGGCATGTATTATTATGAGCATTTATGATGTGATAGGTGGGACCATAATTATATATCCCTCCAATGCATTGGATAATGTCATGTATCTCATGAGATTATATGCAATATAGGTAAACATTATTTTATATTTTTTTAAAATGATGATGTTATGATTTATTCACATATGTTTTGTATGAACATAATGCTAGATTTGTTCACAACTATGTGCGATATTTTACAAATAATATATGATGTTTAATTTTATACATATGACACATTCCATGACTTTATTAAATGTTTAACTCGTGATTATGATGATGATCATATTCTTATGATATGATTATGCTCACTCGTGTACTTTTGATTCCTATCCTTTATTAACCCCATGTTATACCTCCACTTACTAGGATTTTAGATCACACCTTTCATTGATTCATATCCTTAGGTGATTACTTGTACTAAGGATGATTTGAGGGCCACTAAGAGGATAGAGAAGAAGGAATTAAGTAATGTTTCAATTTTATTATGTAAAAGGTATGTTTGAGGCTAATTATCAAAATATAATAAACTTTTGGATCCTATATTGTATCCATATTATGTTTTTTATCTTAAAAATTATATAATAGTTATATAATGAAAAAGTTAGGTTGTTATAGCACCCCTAGAGCAGCCTCAAGTCGATCCACAAGGCTATCTTTCCCCTGCCTCTACTGGGTTAGGCCACAAGTTCATCATTCCCTTATCTCTATTAGGTTAGTCCACAAGGTCATCATATCCCTAGATCATCCTTGGGTTAGTAAATAAAGTCATTATACCCTATCCTCTATCTTAGGTGAATCTATGAGGTTTTAATACTCCTTCACTCTCTCTAGGTTCCATCATATTTAGGGGTTCCACATTGCACCATCACATGATCCCCCTTGTGGATTTAACCAATCCACAATGATCCACATGTCACCTTGATACAAGATACAAATCTATGCATTCCAATCATTCACACAAAATACGGAATAGTATATAAGGAATAATCATAACACACAATGCATCGGTCTCATGGCTCGTACATGCACACCATATGAAAAATCACAAGCATACCTTATCAAAAAATGGTTCTCATGGATACCCATGATTTCACACACATTACATTAATTACATTCAAAATTAAACAAAGTCCCAATGTGATAGGACCTCCTACCTTGGTGTGTCGATTTCAAAAACCAAGATTCATCACTGAACCATGTTCATACACCAAAAATTAATAGAACAAGCCCTAATTTCTCATAATAAGGATTATATAATTAAGTTTCAAGAAGAAGAACATAATATTGTATTAGAGATATATTAACTTACCCAATGAGAACTATCACCAAAAGTAGATTTAGATCCATTTAAGGGAGAAATGATGATTCTATAGATTTATTTTATAACCATCAATCAACCAATAATTCTCCGTTATATTATGATATAATACATAAATCTAGCCAGAATAGATTAGATTTAGGATTTATCTCAATTGAATAAGATTATTTGGGATATAATGGATAAAAAATACCATTTATGGGTCAACAGATTGATCCATGCTTGAAATTTTAAAGAAAGGGGAAAGAGAGATCCAAAATCATCAAATAAGTTATCCTATGGTAATTCTATTTGAATGAAAGTCAAACTTAGGGAGGATAATATCTAAAGGGCGTGTTAGAGTAAGTTTATAGAAATTACCTTAATAATTGGTTCATCCGGGAACCACCATTAAGACTATGGGCCTTATTGGCTGGTCAATGGATCAATAGGATGAAAAGTGGAGGCTAGTATGATGGTTTTTGAATCTAGTAAGATCCTAAAAATTTTTACCCAGGCACCAAATAGCTGGTGAGCTCTGTAGAAATTCAGCGCTCCTTGATAGGCCACTAGATAGTCAGTGTCTTTCCACTTGCTTGTTGATAGGCTCTACTGAAATTAAATTCTAATGTTTAGGCTATGATCTAGCTGGTGGTGCTAGACTGTCTATCTATTGGCATTCCAGCAGCTTCAATATTGCTGGTCTGGCCAATTCCTTCTTCAAATTTTGATACTTGGTCCCCAACACCTATGATGTACTTATAAATCTAAAAAATGTAACCAAAGGAATGAAAAAACTAAAGTGTAACATACCTTATAATTAATTTATTTTATAGTGAATTGTATTTCAAGCGGTTTTGATAAAGAAATTAAATCATGATTAAAAACAAAAAATGTTACATCGTGGAGGCGGTAGTTCACACATCGCATGGTTAACATTTTCATTTCCTAAAAAATGAGATGAAATGAAAGTGAATTATAATTTGGCACTTTATATTAATAGTTATATTATATATATCACATTTATTCTTCAATTCTATCCTTATAACCAATAAAAAGTGGTGGTGGTGAAAAACTGGAGATGTCTCTTCGTGGAGGCTCTAGTCCACACAACACACGATCAACGTTCTTTTTTTCTAAGTGGATGGGAAGGAATAAATAAGGTTTATTCCATTAATATAATAACACTTTTTTATACTAATGAAACTGATTTCATTAAATTATAATGGTTAGGGTAGTTTTGGAAGGGAAATAATAATAAGAAATGGTTAAGGATTTATGTAATACTTACATCAAGACCTTGAACTTCCTCCTAATGAACACCTTATAATTGAAGGACTTAGGCTCACTTGTAGTGACCAAGGGATTTAGGAAATTAAATTTAATGCTAGGATAATAAAAAATTAGGATTAAATGATATTTTTAAGGTAAATTTGGGCATTGAAATGGTGGAATTGATCCTTTTTAATAAGTGAAGAAAACGGAAATTTTTATGAACATCCATTATTTTTCAATAATTAAATGACACCATTCATGGGTCAATGGTTAAAAAATCTCCAAATAATGGAGTTTGGAGTGATATTATGTCTATAAATATTCAATCATGTTTTTTCACTCATGTTTTTAACATTTTTAAGACATTTGTTCTTATATTTTTACTTCTACCTTTTTTTGTTTTTACTGAGGTAACTAGTGTTTACCCAAGTAACCTATGATTTAATATACATATAAAATAACCAATTTTACCAAATTGGGGTAATATTAACCAAAATTTAATATCAATTTAATATAATTTAGTTTCTTATTAATATGAAATTTAATTTTAAATTAAAACACATTATATATAGAAAAACTGTTTTGTAAAAAATATTTTTTTCACGATTAAGTGTTATTAATATTATTTAGTATTTATTACCAATTGAATGAGTGATAATTTATTTAAATAAAATATTAAAATTTATATTAACTTCACCTTTTAGAGGATATTAATTTATTTTATTATATAAATATTACATGATATTAATAAAATAATTATTTGAAAATAATAGTTCTTTCTTTATCATACTCGCTAACTTTAATCCTAGTAATCATACTTTTATACCAAAAAATGAAATTAAAAATATTAAAAAATATGATCATGTTGATCTAAAATATGAAATACATTTTTTTTATTTAATTTCTACTAGTAACGATGATTATTTATTTAATATAAACAAATAAATCTATTTTTAGACTAAAATATTACTTATGTTTCCAAAATGACATACATGGGTTTTATAAATATAACATAGTAATTTTAAATGATTTTTTTAAATTATAAATATATATAATATATTTAAAAAAATTAAAAAAACATTTAATTAATTATTTCATCATGATAATTTCATAAAATGATGGTTTTTTCAATATTGATATTTTTTCACTATTCACCTAAAACCCAATGTTTTCAAAAAAAATACCAAAAAATAATAATAAGATAATTTTAATATTATAAATCCAAAAAATGAAATTATTTGTATATAATTCATATTTTAAATTTTAAACATTTAGTTTCTAAATATGAAATATAAATTTAAGCTATTTTTATAGAAAAACAATCTTTCTTTTGTTTGTTAAAAGAAAACATGTAAAATAAGTAAAATACATGTTACAGATAACATATTAAATTAATAAATACAAAATTATATCATCCTGATTTATAGTTACATATCCCCTCAAAATATTCATGTAAGATATAATAATAAGGTAAGCTATAGTGGCAGTAAAGGGTGGTGATTACGCTAGAATAGATCTTATGGAGATTTCCACAAGCTTGAATATCTCTAACATACAACTTCACTCATACCATAAATGTTAGAGTTTTTGTTTGTATTGTTCTATATAAAACCCTAGAAAAGATACCTTATTCCTAATATTGAATAAATGATCTTCATAAGTAAGACTTCAACTACCTAGTTCCATTTCTTTCCTTTTTGTTCTTAGATTTCATAATATAGTGACTTATTTTTATACTCACTAATTTAACAGCTATATTATAATGGAAAATTTTTATTTTAACCTAACACAGATTCATTTTAGTTAATTTTTCTATATATAATAATCTATAATATTTACTTAAATAAAATAAATAATTAATTTGGAGGTCGTTACTGCTACAACACATTGAACAAGTGATCAGTGCTCATCTTTTTAAAGATATTCTCTCGAGTAGCCATCTAGTTCCACCAGTAGCACAACCTTCTGATATTTGTGAATATTACTTAAATTTATAAAGGCTATTAACAAATTTTGTGATCACACACCACCTTATCTTGTAATATCTGGTGAAAAGATACTTCTTTGATTTATCCTCATCTTTTCTCATATCGGTAAAAGTTTCTAGAAAACATCCTCAAGCTTTCACAATCAAGATATCTACAGAATCATCCTTCATACTAGATTAATCTTATATAACACTTCATATTAATATCTTCCAAGACTTATTTAATCTTATGTAGCTTCCTTCATCATTTGTAATTACTTTATACCTACTAAAACTTTCTTGAGATCTCAGGTCACAGCCAGAACATCCTCCCACATCACTTCCTCTAGAAGTGGTTATCATTGCAACCATTGTTTATACTTCTAAATTAGTGTTCAGAATTTCTATATTTCAGGTGTGTTACTTTTATCTAGTTAATAAATTTTATTTCTCTAATTATGTATCTTTAAATTCTAAAACTTAACTAATAAAATCTCACACAAAAACATAACAATCTATAACTTAATAAATTTTTTCATAAGTTAATCATAAAAATCTATCACTTAAAGAATATTCTCAAGGATTCCACTAAGTTATTTGATCACTTATTTCTCCCTTACTTTTCAAGAGATCCTTCAAGCCCCACTTAGGAATAAGAAATCAAACCAAAAATTTTCATTTAATTTGATCTCCCTTTTTTACAACAACATGGTACAAAACATCCCAGTGTGCCCCTGATCTTATCAACTGGTACACACCACATGACACTTGATATCGGAGGACTATCAACACAAAATCACACCATGGATTCATATGTAATTCTGTTCATCCATTTAATTTTCCAAACTAATACCACACATTCTATTTATATTTAAATAATCAAAATTCTCTATGAATTTTACTCAAAAATAATAATTTTGAGCATTTTCTAAATTATTGAAGCATCGTCAATAAAACTTTTCCCCATACCATTCCTCCACAATCTATTGATTACACATTTTGGAAGACCTTTTTTATTTAAGTTCACTTATCCCAGATGGAACTTATTCTACCTCCATATTCCAAAAAAAAACTCATATTATTTCAAATTACAAATAATTCCACCACTTAAAACTTTTAAATTCTTCTCCATCCATAAGAAAATAATTAGTGTATTTCACATTGAATAATAAGCTCTAGTAGACCTATTCAATCACCTAATTAAATAGATCCTTCCAGTAATGCATCATCTATAAATACTTTCATGGTTCCATAGGCATGAGTTTTTGTACTTATAGCTTTGGTAATACCATATAAACTGACCTCTTTCTAAACTTTTTCTTCTGGAAAGTCTAGTAACTTTAATATAATTAAATCTCTGGAAAATTCATAACTTTCTCTAGAATTTAATCTCATAAAAACATTGGTATGAATTGGTTATTTGTTCTAATTTTCACTCCCCACCTAGTTCCAATTCTTTATAGGATTCTTACTAATCTCATTTATCCCAGTATCCCTTCATTGAAGAGGACATTATGGAACTCTAATTTCCTTTCATAAATCTCTATTCTAGAGTAGTAAAAAATAATTTCATTCATTTCCACTCATTAAAAATAAAGATGTAATGTACTTTGGGTTGTACCTATTCCTCCTAGAATCGATGTGTTTATGGATGGAATCTATCGAATAATATGTAGTGAGAGTATCGATACTTTCCATCTTTATTCATCAACAGACCAATAGTATTATAGAAAACATGGTCTCCTTTCCTTTATTATTCTTTATTCAATAAATCTTCAAATAAAACCTCATACTTTGTGCTCAAGAAAAAACACCCACACCTTTCATGTTAATTTTTTTATGAAGGAATAAAAGGTACAATAAAAATATTTGATAATGAATTAGACAAATTTTGATCCTTAGTGTGTTTAGATTTTTTTAAGCTCATGTTCCAAAGCACCCCAAGGGTAAACTCCCCGTAAGTTTTGCACTCCATGTGACTAATATTTTACATGACTTATACTAATATTTTCATCTTATTCTCTCCCAAGTTTCCAAGATTCAAAATCCATATCCTCCTACTTCTAGGAGTTTCCATTCTAAGATACACTACTCATTCTAAAACCTTGGTTCCATACAATTTTTTTCACACTTTTCCACCGCCATGGAACCCGCTATGTGTGAACACCCACATACCATCTATAAAAATTTATTATAAAAACCCATATAATTATAATGTTCAAACAAGATCTAAAATTTCGATAACCTCATCATGTGTTTCCTCCCCTAAAAACCTTCAATGAATATATTCTATGATCAGGATATAAACATCACTCTTTAATAATTTTAAGAGAAGCACCATGTGAAAAGAGTTCCCATTATGAAAAACTTTTATACACAAATATTCACGCATCTGTTTTCTCAAAAATAAAGGGAAATCCTCAGATTCAAAAAACACTTGACTTGATTGGACTAGAAAACACTTAGCAAAAAGTTTTTTTATAACAAATTTAAATAGTATATATGGATAAAACCATTTAAATCAATATATCTGGAATGACCTTTTGGTCCCCAAAGAACTTATTTTTCAAATTACCTTTCCCTCTATAATGATTACTATGGAATAAATCCCAAAAAATTCACATTGACTAATTCTTCTTAAATAAGTTTCCTTATGTTGACATTAACTCTACCACCAATTTCTTCCTTCAGGTTATGTGTCCAACTTTTAGGCCACACCTTTTTAACCTTCCTCCAAATTCATTGTTGTTGAGTCTTCTTATTCTTCCTTGACCTAACTTTCAATTTAAATATATAAACTTTATCCTTAAATTTTCCAACTTCATTTCACAAAAATAATAAACCCATCACTAAATTAAAATTTCATAAAGTTAGAAACTATATTTTGAACTCTTCTATAATGATAGGTTCTAAATTATATAATACACTAAGCTATGAAACACCTAACTTGTATTTGACATAATGACCATTGAAACCAAGAACCTATACCAATTATTGTTTTTATAACATTTAACCTGAAAGATTAAATCTTGAACCTAAAATGTTGAACAAGGTATAAAACAAATGAAACAAAAAAGTTCCACAAAGTCGATGTTTTTTTAAATGATAAGTTCTCACACCTTAGCCACCATGGAAAATAACCGTTATTTTATACAACACTCTCCAACCTAAAAAAAAGGATTAACACACTTAACTCATATGGAATAAAAGGAATAATGTGGTTCTTAACAAATTCATCTTCTAAGGGGGGGGTACTACAACTTTATATTAATGGAGACAAAAGGAGAAAAAATATCTGAGTTACAAGGGAACCCATCCTATAGAAAACCCTACCCAGACTCTAAGTTACAAGTTAACCTTCTAACCTATAACCTTACTCAAATATGAAAGAATATGTGCCAATGATATCTATGAAAAACTCCATCTGCAAGTGATCCCCCTATGATAACCCACACATGGTAGACTAAGGATCTTTAATATACTCGTCATTACTTTTGGAAACTCTATAATTCACTACTTAAACTCCTTACAGTCTAACTCTATTCTAAAATATGACCATATTACCTCTAGTTTCAATCATTTGATGCTTGGTTCTCTTCTATAGTACACTGAACAAGTGATCAGCACCCATTTATTTATAGAGTATTTTTGCAGTATCCAACTAATTATTCCAGTTACACCACCTTACAATATTTATAGATTTACCTCCATTAAATATTGTCTACTAATAGATTTTTTGATCACATGCCACATCAACCTTTGATATTTGTTAAACAGTTGACACTATAATTTATCCACCATAGTTTCCATATCATTAGAATCTTTTAAAACATATCCTCCAACTTCCATTCACAATATGGCACAAAATAATCCTCTGTATCGTATTAATATTACATATCACTTCTCATTGATCTCATGCAATGATTTTTTTATTCCTTTATCATCTATAATAATTTTTTTGTGACTTTATGACTTCCTTTAGAATATTGTTTCATATTCAGAACATCCTCCTATGTCACTTCATCTGGAAGTGGTTATTGTTATTTCCACTACTTCAACTTATTATTTAGCTTCTATACATTCCAAGTGTTGGTTGATCTATTCCCATATAGTTATTCAAGTTTACTTCTAAAATTTTAGTTCTATAAATTCCAACACTTAACCAGAAAACATTTCTCACACCAAAACCTGACAATATTATATACTAGAATCTCCACTACTTGTTGAGACTCTTTAGGAAGATAGTGAGGATAGGAAATATGTATATTAGGTACATATGGATGATGAGTTATATGTACAATGCAATATGATATCATTTATTCCAAATGAGTCTCAAAATTTGAATGAAGAAAAATATGAATATTCCATATTTTCTTATCTCCATGAGATTTACTAGGAGTGATCTAGAAAGGAGAGATACAAAATCTTCAATAAACTATTCATATGTAAGTTAGAAGAGATATTTCCTACTAAACCACATTTTCTCAATGTGATAGGGTACATTGAATGTTTAGAGAATTTGTTATTCAAAATATTCAATGAGTTATCCATAGATATCAGCCTTTTATTGATATATCTAAGTTTCTCAATTTTTATTATTAATTTTAACTTGAATAACTTGGATAAATCACTTTTGGATATTTTGAAAATGATTCACCAAGAATATAAATACATGAATAAATCTTATCCTTAATAGTTGTGGTGAAAAAGAATAACAGAAAGTCTAAGATACTAGTGACAGAGTCATATAAAATGAGTATATGAAAAATTATTCTAAAAAAATTAGATGTAGATCAATGAGAAAAAGGATATTTGTTTTTCATAGAGAGATATAGTTCATTTGAATAATAATTGAAACAATATGAAAATGAAAGGGGAATATTTAGGTATATTCATAATTAAAACGAAGACTTTATAGTTATATATGTTTGGTCTTAGATATAATTTGAGTCTTATACATTTATATCTATATATAGCAATAAATTAGATTCCAAAATATTATGAGAAGTGAGGTATATCTTCAAGTCGTTAATGGAGTGAAGCTTGTTACACTAATTTTAGAATATTAAAATTTCATATTTTTTTAACTAAATAAGTATAATATTTAAAATCATTTATTATGTGATTATCATAAATATAACATATTTATATGTCAATTTTATCCAAAAGTGTATTATTTCAATTTTCTAAATAAAAAATAAATTTATGTTATGTTAAAACATATTCATAATGGTTTGAATGTATACTTGAATTAGTAAATCTTATATAGGTAATAAATAAAAAATTAAAATCACAATACTATGTGGGAGGGATCCTCATACTTTATTAATTTTACTAATTATATCAGTATATAGAGATACTTTTATTTGATGAGGTATAAATCAGATTCCATTATCTTATTAAGAAATATAAAATTAAAGTAGAGAAACAAATTGGTAAAAACATTAAGCAACTCCTATCAAAGTAATATATATAATATATTAAAAAATATTTCATTGATATTAAATCAAGAAAATTTTCCTAATCATTTTCTAAACATGTATTATAAACAGTGGCATACAACCATAACCTAGTGTTCCAACCAAAGCAGTAAAACTGATCTTATAAAAATTATATCATGGAAAGAAAACTAGAATTTTCATATATATATATATATATACATATATATATAGTGATGAAAATTTATTTTTAAAAATATTAATATAATAAAATTGGTATCATATGACATAAAGTGTATTTTCAAATGATCTTAGAGATAAAATATTATATATAAAAATATATTATGTCACCAAAATAGATAGTGGTAGAAAGGAAAACTTTTTTGAAATCATGGATTAAGATACATAAGAGTTATAATATAAATATAAACTTCACAAGACTCGATGGGAATAATTTTTCCAATGACATGACATATTATGTGGGTTAACAAGGGAAGTTATAGAACCAAATATTTATGG
This sequence comes from Viscum album, assembly GCA_963277665.1. Classification (NCBI taxonomy): domain Eukaryota; kingdom Viridiplantae; phylum Streptophyta; class Magnoliopsida; order Santalales; family Viscaceae; genus Viscum; species Viscum album. The sequence continues at coordinate 1,192,371,176 of OY728126.1, forward strand.
TTTTCATGTCACTAAGTAAGATAAAATGGTATTCATTAAGGAAATAAAAAGGTCTTATCCTAAAAAAAGTTATCAATTATATGTTTTTATAGAATTTTGGTGATAGTATTAGATTTTTATCAGTAATATATATCAAGGACATGTTATTAATGAAGATAATATGTCAATATTATAGTTAGTTGTGATTTTCTTAAATAAATGATTCTCCATGAAAGAATTAGATAAGTATATTTCATTCTAAGGAACAAGATCAAAAAAATTTATACAAGAGGATACTTAAACTAAGTCCAAGTACATATATTGAGAAGTTATTGGAAGATACAATATATAGAAATCAATAGAGGGTTTTTTCCTAAGTCATTTAGTATAATGAATGATTATAATTACTATATTGAGAGGAAATTAAAATTTTCCAAAAGTATGTTTAGGATAACTGTATTGAAAATAAATTATTTTATGTATAAGTAATAAAAAAATATATATTATTTGTGCCAGGTTATATTTAATTAACTCTAGGATAACTGTATTGATAAGAAATTAAAATTTCCTAAAGTACTGGAGTTGTGCAAAGGATATGCTCTGGGTGTATATAGAAGATAACAAACTAATTATGAGGGGATAAAAAACTGATTTCCAAAATGATTAGTTTAATCTGAAATAATACTTAAAATATTGATATTTTAATGATAAATAGAAGATCAAAATAACTCATGGTTTTTAATTCTAAAAAATTCATATATCACAGCTTCTAATGTAGAAATATAAGTAGTATGCGTGTTTTTACTAAATATCATCTTATGATAAGTTTTTATTAAGAATATGAAGTCATAGTTAGCAGTATAACCACAAAGTTAAATATGGTAGTCATAATGACTAAACCCATACTTTAGAAGAATCATGAAATCACATGAGAGTTAACAATTTGAGAAATGTTATCAGATATCATTATTTAAAGTGGGAGTCTGTTGGAATTTGTGCCATAAAACTAAAAAATATATACTTTTGATTACCTGATTATGAATTTATACATTTCTTATCCTTATCAAAAAAGTTTTTATAATTATTTTTAATATTAATGAAATAACATTGTTAGAGTATTATTCACATCAAATGGTTATAATAGTTACCCACTATAATGATAACTTGTATATGCAATGAAAATATTCTTAAATAATATTTCATTTGGTCTAGATACATCATACAAATAGAAAATAAATGATTAATGACTCTTGGGTGTTGGGGTGTCAAAACCATTCATATTTATTCTAATGAATTTATCACTTGGTGGTCTCTAAGAAGTAAGTTTATGGGGATAAATGTTCCAATAGTAATATCACATATTATATGTTTCATTAGGTTTCCTATAAGTAAGTGTGTGTATTGATCATTTAGATTTATATCATTATTAATGTATATCATAAATCATGTACTTTGATGTATATATGAAAACCATGACAATATATGCTCATTTTGAGGTATCATATATTTTTTATTTCATAAGTGATATTACAATAATTTAATGGTAAAGGGAGGATTTGTCCCTTTTGAGTTATAGAAGAATATATATCTTACACTTTGATTGAGATTTAAGTGTCTGACTAAAATCCATGGCCATGGTAGTTTATAGAAAAGTTTGTTTTAGAAATTCATAGAAATATAATGTAAAGGATGATGAATTTTTTATGCATCATTTTTTATGAGATATCAATTGAAAAAGGGATTCTATTAAACACAGTATTTTTAGGTGGATGTTGTTATGATGACTCATTTTTTCATTATGGGGGACAATATGTGTTTCTAGATATCACTCTTGGATTATGGGTAGGGTATAATGCTATTCAGAAAAGATCCTATAGGGATGCACCATAAGTATATTTAGAAGATCATTATATTCACTAAACTCTAAAGTTTAAGAATGAATTTATGTCATGTTTATAAAATAATATTTATTCAATTTATATTGATCAAAAATTAAATCACAAGATTATTCAAGATAATAATAAGTTATTTGAATGTTATTTCATAATTATTCACAAGATAAATAAATATAATATTTCTTCACAAGATGATTGGATATAATATATGATTATTTATTTATAAGTTAAGTGAATAAAATAAATATTATTTATAAGTCATGTGAATGTAAATATTTATCTTATCAAATAAATAAAATTTTATTTGAGGTTTGATAATTTTATGGGAGGATTTGGATCAATTTAGTGATCAAATAAATATATTTTAATATCATATAAATAAATAATATTTATCTAAGAGATGATATTATATTATTATAAGTGATATAAAATAATAAATATTATTATTTAAGAGTGATGACATGTGTAATTTATTTTAATATCATTTAAATATTTATTTATGAAATAAATTGATATTATATTATATTAATACATGTCACATTAAAATAATAATTATTGTTCTATTTTTATTTAAGATAAAGGCTACATGAGTTTTATATTTCAATTAAAGTAAAAAATAATTATTATTTTATTATTATTTAAGATATATATATTACATGGAATCTTTATTAAGATGAAATTTGAGGAATATAATTTTATTATTATTATTTTAATGTTAATCTATTTTTTAAAAACCAAAAAAAATATTTCATCTCTATGACATGAGATTATTCAGTCAATTCCCCTCTCAAGTTTCTGGATATAGAATTAAAGGGAATCTCCCCCTCCCCCTCTTCTCTCAAGTTCTTAGAGAGATAAAGTAATAGATACCATCATATTATCAAGACTAAATAACTTAAAGCTCTTAATTTTCTTATTCTAAAACCCTATATATCAAGACCTAATTTCAGAGCTTTGTGTAGATTTTGTATATATTTCTAGAGGAATTCTCATTTATATTCTACAATAAATGACAATGTTAAGTTGATTAGTGGTTAGGTTAGTGACATAAATAATGAAAATTTATCAAATAGGGAAAATAAAATAATTCAGGTATTTATTTTATCAAAATAATTATTTTTAAATTACATGTGATGATCCTATTAAAGTATTTGATCCTGTTTAGTCGAGTTTATATGGAACAATTTTAAAGGGTAATCCTTCCCCACCACTTACACTGAACCTAAATCTTTCAGTTTTATCAAATCATTCAATATTTCAAAGTGTGATTTTTTATTAGGTTATGTTTTAAAATTAGTTGATGTATAATTTTTTAGTAACACTTGTTTTCATTCTATATATAATAAGTGGTTGATATGAACTTATTTTTAGTTTGAAATGTATATTTAAAAATTTTATCTATCAAAAAAAATTATTTAAATTGGATTTTCCATCAATGTAGTTTAAAAAATGTTATAATAAGAATTTTTAGATGACTGTAATATTATTTATGGTATATTCAACATTTCAAGTAGTATAGTGGTTATAATTATATATTTTTTTCATGTGTATTCAAATTTTATGTTTTTTAAGTATCATTTTTTCATAAACCACTACTTTCTAGTGTATAAAATCTTTATAATGGGTAAAATGGTATACACAGTTTAAGAAAAACAATTTTTCATAAAAGTAATTTTATGTTTGAATGTGATAAATTTATCATTATGGTAATATATATATATATATATATGTTTGTGTTTGTGTGTGTGTATGTGTGAATTTCATCAAGTGCATTGTATCTATGATTTTTAATACATTTGAAATTAAAAATTATAATTTGTTTACTTATTTGTATAGTGATGGAATTGTTTTCTTTAGAATGAGATGATTTTTAAGTTTTGTAAAAAAATCATTGTTTATTTGGTATGGTTTTAGAAAATAAATATTGTTTTAAGCTTAAATTTTTTACTTTGGTTCTTTATTTTCAAATATAGTATTAATGAATAAGAATTGCTCACATTCGAACCATTTGAGATGTAATGACTTGTTTGGATAAGTGTGTATTTTATGGATATAAACTTAAAATTAGTGATTCATATTTTATAATATCCTATAATCATATGTAATGATATTCATGAGATGAATATCATAACCTACGATATGTACATATCATATAAGATGCACGAGATGCTTCTTTGAATTATATCATACCATATGATTAGCCTTATGATATGATTTCCATGTAATGTGTGCATATTTGGAATCCCTCCCACATGATTTATTTTGGTTTCTAATCCATGATATGGATCATTAAAGGTGTTTTCACCATTCATTAATGTTTTCAATAAATAACACATCAATAGAATTTCACTCATTCCATGAGATGACACCAGATATCCAATTCTTTTAATCTAATGAAGAGCATCGAGGAAGCCTATATAAGAGAAGTAGTCTCTCATATTGGTGTAATCTATTACATGTAAATATAATTGATACTCTCTTCATTCCATGACTACCATTTATCTTTTAAATAAGGTTATAACACCCCTTTGGAGGCTTCTAGAATCCTAAAGAAGGGTTTTTGGATCCTTTGGCTAGTGTAATCCCCTTAGAGAAAGGAAGTCATCACTTACTACTTCAGTAATAATCATCAATCCTACTCTATCAAAAATCAATATGAAGTCCATTTCAACTACATTTTAGGTATGAAGTTATTTGATTTTACATTCATGTAGAACCCCTGAGGATAGATTGGTAATCTAATGGTTTGTTTCCACTACTATTGATCATTAAATTATCACCTAAACCCCATTAATGGTATCAAATACTTGTTCATCAAGGAACAATCATGTATTTGTACTAATTTTTTTGAGAAATATATATTGTAATTAATTTTTTAGTCATATCATGTATTATGATACATTGAATTATTTTTTTCTTAAATGTAGAATATGACAAGAATATATCATATGGTATGATTATAATAAATTCATGGTTTTAAATTAATTTATATTAAATGATATATGATATCATTAAATATAGTTATAACTACCGTTTTTGTGAAAATAGGGGAGCCTAGAATAAATAATATACCTCTCCAATTGTTAAAAATTATTTAAGAAATATGATAAATCGGAATAACTACCTCTCTCTTGTATTAGTCATATTTTAATAATTATTTTTAGTAGTAAAATACAACATTTATAAAATTATTTAAAAATTATTTTATATTTTTATTTATAATTTGTAACATTTTTAAAAATTATGATTATTAGGCATTATAAAATGGGATTTTTCATGCCTAAATTAAATTTGAATAGATCATATTTGTTTCTTGTGTTTTAAAAAAAATAGTGATTATTTATTTATTCATTAATTTATATTATTGATGTTTATAAATAGTTTATAGAATGTGAATAATGTGTATACTAAATTTATCGGACAAATTTATTATTTGAGATAAATTTTTTCATTACATGATAAGAGTGATGTTATAAGATTTAGTTTTTATCTACCTTGAATTTAGTTTGTTTTTAGAGTTATGATATTGATAATAGTTGTTTAATATATTTTTTCATATTATATTTTAGAGATATTATGAATTTAATTGTCTCTTGAGTAAATTCTCCTAGGGTAGAGGGGCTTGTAGTTGGACTACTCATTAACCTAGAGGCTTATTCCTTATTCTAAAAAGGTGAGGGGTTGGCTATCTATTTATTCTAGATTACTCATGTGGAAATTTTCAATCTCATATAACTCTTAATTTATATAAATAGTTGATGTTCCTTATGAATGAGATGTATTCATATGTATATGAGTATATTTGGCATCTATTTTTGGGTAAGTAACACAAACTTGTGGGTTGTGTAAAGAGTTATAGATTAATGTGTAATGGAAACATTAATTTTGTGGATAGGATAGGATTAAAAAAATAGAATCATTCATACATAAAGAAATAAAATATAATATTAATATTACATGAGATGAAATGGGTTTAATATATATGTGATGTATATTAGACTAGTGAGACTTTTAAGAAACCCCATAATATAGTAAGTGTGAGATTCCTTCCAAAGAAGAAAAATTTCAATACCTTGATCATTCAACCAAGTATTTTATACTAAAATAGGGTTAACATGTATTATCCTGTATATGGAATCATGGATATGGTTATTCCTAAAGGTAAGGTAACTGAATCCCACTATGAGATTTATGTGACACTTAGCTGGGAAACCCTAAAAGTTAGGATACCAATGGAATAAAGTCAATTGAATCCATATCATGTATTTGGATAAAGATTTCATCTTATCAACTATCCAAGAATTATAATTTTTATGACTATTATGATAGCCTACATAAATAGATAAGTGATTATATGAACACTAAAGTGAACTTGAATCTTAGTGAAATGTGGATCTTGATTTACTAAATAAATATGATGTATAGATTCATAATTTTTAATGGGAGTATTTTCATTAAAATTATTTTATAAAAATATATAAAACATGATACTCACCCATTAATATTTCTTAGGGGAGGAAGTGTACCCGATTAGACTTTGTATGATCAATGATGAGTTAGTGTGAACTTCCTTTTACATTCTGAGGTTATGTTATGGAGACTGTTTCATTCTTACTGAACCGTGTTCCATTTAAAAAATCATATGGAAGCCATATGAGATATGGAAATGGAAACATCTCATTATGTATTTTATTAATATTTGGGGTTTTGAAGAACTCATATAGATATTGGATTCTAACAAGCTAATCTCTAAGTCAGAAAAATGATTTTTTGTTGGTTAACCCAAGAAAAGTGGGGGATATTTTTCTATAACTCTACATGCATAAAGTGATTGTAGCCTGATTTTGTGTTTTACTTGAGATAAAATACATTGATAGAGTATTATTTGGGATGAATTTTTAACTTGGGGAAGTTCAAAACCAACAAACAGGAAGTGTTTTGGAGGTAGATATTGAGTTGGTTCCACAAAGATCTAGGAAAAAATAACTAACTCAAGTTACACAAGAACCTTGAAGCTCTGGTAGTATTCATCAAGAGATCATGAGATATGAATTTCTAATATCTCATTATGATAAAGTAATGTTCATAAATTATGATCCTACTACCTAATGGTATTTCAATGAGAGTTCTAATTTTGATAAATAGTCAAAATCCATAAAATCTAAGATGGAATCTAGGTACAATAACTATTTTTGGAACTTGGTGTGTGCACCTTAAGGGATGTAACCCACAGGGTGAAAGTTGATTTTACATATGAAAATTGACATTTATGGTAGAGGAACTACCTGAAAAAAAAACTGGTTATAAAAGGTCAAAAAATCATGGTATTAATTAAAAACAAACATTTTCACATGTTGTGATGATAGAGACCATTCTGATTTTTCTATCCATGACGACTTACTTTGATTATGAGATATATCAAATGGATGAAAAAAAACTATTTTCCTTAATTAAAATTTTATTTAGGAAATATATATAATACAAACTAAAGGTTTTGAAGTTCCAAATGATATTTATAAGGTCTAAAAATTACAATGTTCCATTTACAGAATAAAAAAGGAATCTCGGGGTTAGAATATCTAGTTTGATGACGTAATAAAAAAAATTGGTTTTATAAAAAACATGGATTATTATTGTGTATAAAAGAGTATTTATAGGATTTTTTTAGTTTATATAATATTTTATGTTAATTATATACCATTTCTCATAAATGATATCTTGACACTTCACTCTATATATATGTGGTTCGATAAATGGTTCTTGATGAAATAAATGGGGGAATATACATATGTAATAGGTATCAAGATCTATAAAGATAGATCTAAGAGGTTAATTAGACTCAGTTAGGACACTTACATTATTAAATTTCAATAGATATTTATCATGTACAACTTCAATAAGGGGTCTTTACCCATGTTTCATTTCATGAATCTTTGGAAGATTCAGGATCCTTATAAAGAGTTAGAGATGATGGATAGAATTCAGTATGCATCTTCCATAGGTTTTATAATGTATTCTAAATTGTGTAATCAACCTAATTCTACTAATGATATAATATATATCAATCCAATATTGGTTAGTTTCACTAGATTATTGTGAAGAACATCCTTAAGTACTTGAGAATGACTTTGGGTATGGTCTTAATCCTTAGAGGAAAGGATGATATTTATATGAAGGGTTACACAAATTAAGGTTTCTAATATATAAGGGATGAAATTAAATATCAATCTAGTTTCATGGTTTTTATAAATGATGGAGTTAAAAGTTGTAAAATTTCCAAACAAGACACTATAGTGGACCCGACAATAGAGGTGGAGTACATTGCAGTATCAGATACTACAAAGAAAATTGTTTGGATTAAGAAGTTTATCTTTAAACTAGATGAGGTTCGTATAATTAAGGGATATATTGAGATTTATCGTAATAAAAATGAATTTATAACTAATGTAAAGGAACCCCTATCTCAAAAAAGTTCCAAACACATCCTTCAGAAATACCATATTATATGATAGATCATTAAGAGGGGCGATGTTAGGATCTATTAAGTTGTTATAAGTGACAATGTATAAGAAACATTGATAAAACCATTATATTTTAAGAAGAATTAGGTTTATATATAGTCTCTTGGTATATTATAATTTAAGTTATTAATAAAATGATTCTATAATATATCATGTATTTATAATAAATTAAGTCCTTATTTATCATTCATTCAAGTGTGCTACAATTTACTTTACATTAATGGTAAAATTATAATATCCCCTAAAATTAGTTTTCCCATTGATCATAATCATGGAGTAGTATGGGTTATTATTATATGTTAAGTTTATCATGAGTAGTGGACTCCTGGGATAATAATTGGAGACTTATTATTTCAACTTACTCACTAAGTATATATCATGGAATGTCATGTAGTAATCAATATACTTAGGGGTGTATGATTATAATAAATCCTTCTTACCTAAGGTTAGAAAGATACCTATAATGAGAACCTCCAAACATTTAAACCTTTATTACATAATTAATTATGACTCATCTAATATGGGGGTGGTTTGGTATGGTTATGATCATGTCATTGGTTGAGTATGACTGAGATGGGATTTATCCAATCATATAAGGAATATATCCCTTGATTGTATTAGAATTAAGAAATTAATAGTCATGCTTATTTTATTTAAATTATATAATTTTAGAAACTTGGATGAATATCATGTGATCATTTCATTCACTAGATGAATGAAATTTGATGTATTATCAAGTCAATTTTTTTAAAGAATCAAGAAATAATAACATGGATTTTACTAGATTGACATTATTCCATGTATAATGGTCACTTTATGTCATAGTAAAAATGATTATATAAATATGCATATGATTTATATGATATATATTTTGCTGAAAATATTTTCATGAGATATGGATATGTTTAATGGATATCACACCAGACCCCATAGTAGCTTAAGTATCACTCATTATTTTCTAGAGGATGATCTTTTCTTAAATATATGAAATGGGGATTTCATATTTTTTTTTCAAGGATAATAAAACTCACAAGGTCACACTATTAGGCCTTTGGATAAGGATTAATTTTTGTAAAAAATGTTCTTTTCAAAATTAAGAGATTTTGATGAACCATATCCAAAATAGTTTTTGATGGATTCATAAGGAATTGTGATGTTTTTCATTATATCCTTATGGGATTTTAATGAATGTGTGAGATTTATAGATATTCATTTAAAATAGTCTTTTTGTATTTGAAAATATAATAGAATCATATGGTAAGATATATATGATATGCATATTATACCCTACGATATTCACATAATACAGAGGAAGCATGGGATTCTTTTATCACTTATATCATAGTGTAGAGGAATCATGGGGTTCTTCTAATGAATACATCTTTTGTACCCCTACCACATGGTTTCTTTTGGTTTATAACCTATGAGATGGAACATTAAAGGCTTTCACGCAATTTATTGAATTATTGGAAGAATAATACATAAATGGGTAATAACACTCATGCTATGAGATGGCACCCAGTGGTTGATACTCTTTATTCAATGAAGAGTTTCAAGGAAGATTGCATAAGAAAATTTTTTCAACCTATTTGTGTAAACCATTTCATATAAGCATAGATCATATTATTTTCTTTCTTTAACTTCCATTTACCATTCAAAAAATATGTTATCACCCCTTTATTATCTTTATGAATCCTCAAGAAGTGTTCTGGGATACATTGGCAAATGTAATCCTCAGAAAGGTAGTAATCCATCACTTTTTATTTTAGTGATCTTCATCAATCATACTCCATCAAATAAGAAAATGGATGCCACTACTACTAAATTTCAAGTACTCCATTCTTAAAGTTTCCATGTGCATAGAACTGTTGAAGATACATCGGGCATCATGTGGGGTTTTTTCTACTATTATTGATAATTATATGATTCTATAAAAACCCATTAGTATTTTTATAGAAATATAATTTTATAATGGTGTGTATTGAAATCTTATTATTTTTTATTGGTATCATGCTTGGTGGTTGTTTGGTTATGTGAATACTAATTTTTGGTGATACAATTTATTACAAAGTTTTTTAATTTTTATAATGATTTCGATTATATATTATAACATTTTAATTGAAATATGTTTGGTATGGTTTTTTTATTAAAATGGTAATTTTCTAATATTATTATGATATCATTTTTGTTTTGGTTGGATGTAATTATTTAGGATATGTCTAAACACGTGTTATTATAGGGATTTATTTTTAAATTTTGTAAATAGAGTAATAAACATATAAATATAAATAATACCCAAAAAATTAAACAGAATTGGTTTCTGAAAATTATGCCTTTTGGTTATATTTAAAAATATCTTCTATGATAAGATGATATAATTTTTATTATAAGAAACAAAAGTAAATTTAAATTTAATTTATATACTATAGAATTATGATTTTACTAAAAATTATTTAATTTCGATTATATTTCTTTGGTTTTCAATGTTTTTGGATTAAACTGATTAAGTATTTATTTAAAATGGTTCGTTGGTTTTTGTAAAAACATATGATTTGAAGTATAATGTTTTATTATCTTTATTTTTATGTTCAAATTTTTTAATGACACGATCTGACCCAACAAGGCCATGCCCAGGAAAGTAGTGTTCTAAATGTTCCACCCCAATCTCAGCTATAATGGGCTTGGGACTAGTCAGTAGCACTTACTAGGAATATCGTAAAATATGAGAGGCCTTAGCCTATATCAACATATAATAAACACATATCTACAATGCACAAAATAACCCATAACATTAATATATATATAAACAACATAATTGTGTATAATACATTCATAGGATGTTAAATACAAGAACAATTCCACATAGGTAAATACTAAAGGAACTGTACATCAAAAAAGTTTTCAAATTTGATAGGAATGAACCCTAGAAAGATTTTCCTCATTATGTATAATATGAGATAAATCTATAACTACAATGGTTACCAACACCATCATAAAATTCCATGCTCCACCAATAATCACCAAGATTCACCAAGATTCAACTCTAAACAACACACGCTATCTCTATGGTCACCAATATCATCTCCAAACTGTGAATCTTCTGTAAATACACAACATGTATAAGAAAAAATACCATGCATGGGTGAATATAAACATAATTAGTATGATTCCTTGAAACCAAAAAGGATAAGTGAGAAACAAGTTATAACTAAAAAATAAGAAGGTGGTCGATAGTAAGAAAGGGAAAGATCTAGATATTATCAACATCTAAAATTCTGAGAGATTAAAATAATTTCCATACATCTCAACTCAAATACCCAAAGGCCATACCTCAAGAAAAACTAGGTATTATCATAGTATCAAAGAGTAAAAAAAAGTCAGGAATTGATAGCTCCATTATACGTTGAATATAAAAGGAACCAATAGATGATTTAGGAGTTACAAGTCTAAAATAATATTATTTGATCAGCCTCTATAACTTTGACAACACTGCCAAAAACCATAAAAGATGACACACTCCTCACTGAAGCTTGTGCGGTAGTCAAGTGAGTACCAAACCTTACTATTCATCATTACTGAGTTATCATTATATAAGCCTATAATGGAATACACACCGTGACCAAGTATAGGTGTCATAAATGTGAGTACTAACATTGTCCATCATAACTACCTAGCTATAAGAAAACCACCTCATAGAAACAATAATGAAGGATCTGTGCTTTATTAGGTAGAAAATAGAAGATGAGGTAGCACATAAATCCATATATAGAGTAATTGAGCCTCATAAATAAGAGTTTATAATTTTAGGGAGTTCCTAACTCCATATATATGTTATTTTTTCCTCGTTGAGTAGCACACCACAGATGAGGGAGGACCTAATTTCATAGTTAGAGGATGTGTGCCTCATCCAGTAGTAGATAGAAGATAAGGGTGGACCTAACTTAATTGATAGAGGATATATTCCCTAAGTTTTTTGGAAGTACCAAAAACTATTAGTAATATGTGGGATTCTCATCTCACCAAGGAAAACGTAGAGAATGTCACCAACTAGCCCGAGTCGGCCTTGAACCAGTCACCCGGGCCACTCCGTGACAAGTCTCGAGATGCATTATCGATACTCCCAAGATAGAAACAAGCAGTGAGGTAATTACTAGAGTGACAAGGGAATTATTTATCCCACATATAATAAATTAAAAAAATAGAATAAAGAGATGGACATTCGAAAACACATTTATATAAAAGTTGAACTGAATATTTTTCTTGTACATGAAACTGAAAGTACAACTGAACCAAACAACTCAACCGACCAAACCTGAAAAAAAAAACTAAATCCATGTGACCCCAATGGTCATTATCCAACACAGAGATACCACATCACCCAAGGTGATTGAACTTAAGCTAAAACCTGCACAAGGGCTAAAAATAGAAGACTATAGGCGTGAGTATTAAAACATAGTATGTTAGCCCAATATTATATTCCCAATGCACTTTATTTAAATAAAAAGAAACATCAATTTCAAGTTAGAAATAAAATATATAAAAGTTTTTTCCCAAAAAAGGTTCCATTTAATAAACATTATAAAATAAAAAATTTTGCAAGCTTTCATAAAGTGGAAATACTAGAAACCAATTTCAAAGAGATGCAACTTCAAATTGAAAATAGTTTTCAAGAGGGATTATATAAAGATTGTACATTTTTAAATACAACACAAATGTTTCTGAATTTACCAACCAAACACATAATATTCCAACAGTGTGTACAAAATATCCAATGATCACTAGTCATGGGAACACCCCTGGGCACTAGTTCGTTGTGGGTCCCGGGTAGCTCGTATCTCAGTGTAAAAGTAACCATAAAAAATATCTATTCTCATGAATGAGCCACTATTAGGGAAAAATACCCATAACCTAGTGGTCCCCAACATCATCATCTTAGTTTATTTAGTGTTTTCATCGTCAGACTTGCTACGTGAAACAGGGATGAAACCACTTTGGATCACTAGCATGCTATTACATGTTTGTCCACATAGATACCATGGTTTCCCTCTTTGTGCTCAATAAAATTACACACATTATCAAGTACACTTTGGACATGAAAATTCCATTTCCAAATCATACACAGACCAAAAATCCCACAAACATGTTTCACATTTCTTTCACATATCAATAGACCACTTAAAATTTTCATAAAATAGTTTCAAGAAGTATAATGAGGATTTTCACATAAAATCAATTCAAAAAATTCTCTTTTAAGGCCAAAATCCCACCAATTCCATATCAAAATAGATTATTAATCCCCAAAACCATTTCATAAATCAATTTCATGACTCATTAAATGACCCCACATGGTGAATCATTGATCACACATGAAAACCCTTTTCTTAAGAGAAATTTCAAACGAGCCTTTAAGAATTTTAACAAACCAATGTATAAAAAAGGTACAAATTTCACTTTTCATAAAGAGGTGTACACACACCATTATAAGAAGAAAAAAATTTACATAAAACCTATAAAACATTTAGGTTACACATTTGAAGTTCAACCATTTTCATAAAAATGTCGAATGGGCCACTTACCGGCAGCTCGTGCCAAAACGTGTCAAATACAAATACCCATCTCTTTATAAAACCAAAACCACTTTGTAAAGCCATAAAATGACACCAAAATATCACTTTTCAAGCTTAAAATTATTTAATGAATTAAAAAAAGTCATTATATATCACATTTAGCACACAAGGGCCCATCGATCACTTTTCAGAAAACTAGGCATGCTACATTTAGCGAAATAAATTCTATTTAACACCCAAAGAGGTAAAAAACCAAATTTTAATGCCAAAAATTTATTAAAGTAGTTAAAACAGGTCATAAAAATCATAATACATATGATAAAACAATTGGAACATTTATTTGAACAAGTAGTGTTCACTTTTATAATAAAACAACTCCATTTTACACAAAACATGGCATAAATAACCATTTTTCACACCAAATAGATCATACAAAGGTTGCATAGAAATACTAAAAATGTATATAAGGTGATAAAATCTGAAAAAGATAAAACTTAAATAATAAAGAAAAGTTATTGGGAGAACCTATCTCAAAACCATGGTGCTAATGGAAACGCACACCCAATATCACCTTCTGTGGGTTCTGAAACCCTAGATCTATGATGACCAGCCCTAAATGAACAAAACCCCAAATCAAAAATAATTTTCAATTTTCCACACAACAAAACATTTTACCTTTATTGAAAAAGAAACTCCATAGGCCTCTATCAAAATCTTCTCCCTTTATTGATAACATTTTTCAACATCTCAACAAACCACATCTTTCAACAACTATTTGATTAAGAACCCATTCCATTCCTTTTAAAACAAATTACCAAACAAGAAATTACATTCAAACATACCTTTCCCATTTCAAATATTTATCAAGGTCTATTTTCTTATTATTATAGCTATAAAGGACAAAACCCTTTTTCATAAAAACACTAACTACTCAAAACAAATTCCCAAAAACAATTCATCATATTCAAACACTTTTCAATAGCCTAACACAACCCATTTAAAACAAAGTTTTAGAATCACTTTAAAATAATCCAATATTTCCAACCATTTTATTTCAACAAACTATAAGTTTAGATTAAGTAAATTCAATCCTGTTAAATCATTTTCACTTTCTCCCAAAAATTTGTTTCACAAAAACCCAACTTTCTAAAAACCTTTCTTATATTAAGCATTGAAAACACACTTCTACAATTCTCACACAAGGATTTTTAAAACAAAATTCATAATTCAAGAAAGGTCCAAGAGACCCAGAAAAGGGAACTAGTGTATGTGGGTGACTTAACCATGTGGTTGGAAGCCATATGTCAAACACACCACCAACATGGAGATCCTTCTAAGACCATACCCCATCTCCACATGGATTTCCAGGCCCTGTGAGTTCACAGAGTCCCTTAGTCCAACACCCCTTGTCATATCCCAATCACCAAACAATCCATAAGAACCAAAGAAACTAATAAAATTGGACTTCACAAAGACACCTGAGGATCGGAACGAGTAATATTCCACGATGATCTTTCCGCACCTACCCCTCAATTACCAACAATCCTACTCCATCTACCCTGACATCCCCCAAATAATAAGGTCACTCTAAAAAGAAAGGTCTTCTAAGATCCTACCTCCTCTGATACAATTTTTTCACGAACTAGCCCAAGTCAACCCTTAACTAGTCACCCAGGCCGCTATTCGAAAAGCCTCGAGAGGTATTCTCAATTCTCCTGGGATAGTGAAAATAACCAAGGGAATCAATAAAATTAAAAGGGAATGATTTTTCCCATGTATAAACAATTAAATAAATAGAAAAAAGAGACGGACATCCCAAAACACATTTATATAAAAGTTGAACTGAACATTTTTTTGTACATGAAAATGAATTTGAAACTGAACCAAACAACTCGACTGAAAAAATCTAACAACCAAATAACTCCATGTGACCCTACTGGTCACTCTCCAATACAATGATCCCACATCACCCAAGGTGATCAGACTCAACCTGAAACCTACACAAGCGATAAAAATAGAATGAGACTATAGATGTGAGTATTAAAACTCAATAGATTAGCCCGATATTATATTCCCAATTCACTTCCTTTAATATAAAAGAAACATAAATTTCAATTTGGAAATATAATATATAAAATTGTGTTCTCCAAACAAGGTTCCATGCTATAAACATCATAAAATAAAATGTTTTCAAGCTTTCATAAATAGAAAATGATAGTAACAAGTTCAAAATAGATACAACTTCAAAATGAAAAAAAAAATCAAGATAGCTGCTCTAAAGAGTCTACACTTTTAAATAAAACACACACATTTCTGAATTTACCAACCAAACACATTGTATGCCGATGTTGAGTACAAAATATCTAATGATTACTAGTCACGGAAACACCCCTAGGAACTAGTTCATTGTAGGCCTCAGGTACCTCGTATCTCGGTGTAAAAGTAACCATAACAAAAAATACTTACTAGTGGATCATGCAAGAGAACGGATATTTTTTATGGTTACTTTTATACCGATATATGAGGTACCTGGGGCCCACAATGAACTAGTGCCTATGGCTGTTCTTGTCTGAATGGCCTGAAGGCCTTCATTTTTTATTATTTTTTATAATTCACCTTTCAAGGGGTGAGGTGGAACCCTTACAAGGCCCAAATTCTTAGAGACAATTACATGACCCATAGGTCTTAGAGGTAATCAACTAGACAAGACAACTTGGAATAGCTCCTCCCCAACATATGTCATGAAATCAGCACTCCACCTTCATCGGGCTAGTCGGCGAGCTGTCCTATGCAGAGCTGCATAGGCCCAATACCGATACCAATGGCATACCCTCTCGTTCTTCCAATTCTAGTTAGCTCTTCTCTAGTGAATACGCATTCCCTGAAACATCATCTAGAACCTTGTCCCTTGAAGTTTGATTGGTACATCTACAATTTCCTATGAATAGTTATCATTGGATATTTTGTACTCACCATCAGCATACACTACTAGAAATTAAAGCTATATCCATGGACCTATATCCATAGTTTTATTGGTCCATGGATATATCTTTCTAATTTACATTATTTAATTAAACCATCGTGGCTATGTCACTTCCGTCAAAATTTTCCCCAAATTCTGTATTAGGCTCGTCCTCCCCTAATCCACTACTCACCTCGCAGTGCTCCTCCCCGACGACATATCCTCCCCGACGACTTCTCCTCCCCAACCTATCCTCACCGCGGAAGCCGCCTACCTGATGAATTATCCTCCTCGACCTCTCCTCCCTAACCTCTCCTCACTGTGTAGCCCTCCTCCCTGACGAACTCTCTCACCGTGGCACCCCCTCCCCGATGACCTATCTCACAATGACACCATCCTCCCCAGAGACCTCTCTCACTGTGGTACCCTCCTCCCCGACAACCTCTATCACCGTGGTTCCCTCCTCCCCATTGTTTCCAATCAACGCAGCCCTCCACAGTATTTTATACCATATTATATCATCAACGATATAATTTTAAGGTTGTACTGTGATTTGAATTTCATGTGATGGTTTTTTAGATACCCCTTCCTCTTGAATATAGGTAATACAGGGTTCGTAAAATCTATCAATGAAGGATTTAGATCTACCCACTCAAGGTCTGGATTCCTCTTGGGATGAATTAATTTCCATCTCTCATAAAATGATTCATTCCGAGAAGAAAATGAATTGATTAAGTCATGGATTATTGATAGAATATTCTCCTTGGAATACAATCATGTGGAGGCATGGGGTATATCAAAATATGTATCTTATCATGTTTTTTATATTTTTATTCGTCATGATCATGCTTGGGTTATCTCACATGAAATATTAGTTGTTTCAAAAACAATTAAAGGTATTAATGATAGTCATGATCCCTGAGGGTTAGATAATCTAATTTTATGTGACATGGGTTAGCCAAGTGAGTTGAATCTAATATTTATGGTTGATAAGTACCCTATTGTTAGGTGAATTCAATTGATGGTATATATATTCCATCTCCATGATGTATCACTTAATTGGAAAACCACATCTATGTCCCTTAATATTGATTCTCTTCAAGTTATCTATTTCAATTTCATATTCATTGCATCTATTCTCTGTGGAAAGGGAATGAAATCATTTATGTGGCGGGTAGGATATATCCATGAAACTTACATTTTATTTAGTTGATTCCTTCCATGTCAATAAATATCTAAATATTTTGAGGATATTTAAGATATTTAATCTACCTCTTAAACCATGTGAACACTCATTCATCATGTACTTTAGTGAGAATTATATTTTGGTTGGATATAATATCATTATGATCATCCTTGTTTGTTTCATGATATATGTTATCTATATGGATAATTATAATAAAATTCACTTATGTAATTTGAATAATTGTGATCGAATACTCTTCAGTGTTGTAGGGGGGTTCATTTTTATAAAACTATTTTTAAGTGGAAAACACTATCATTGATATTTTCAATCTTAAAAGTGCATTTTAGATTATGATCATTATGAGGTTCCTCTCTCTCACTCTCTTAAATGATCCATCAAAAGATGTTTTTGATAGGTAAATGTGAGAGAATTTTTAATGGATTGCATTAAACTAGATCCCAATGGGGGAGGTTGATCATAAGGTGGATGGAAACAAGATAATTCTTCCTATAAAGTCCCTCCTAACCAAGAGATGGCCAAATACCTTTAAGGTGAAGGGTGTAATAATTATCCTATCTATATAGTATGAGGTTACTATAGCACCATTATGACTATCTTTGAGGATGAAATGGTTGTAATAATATCCCTATAATTATGGGGTGGGGTTTCTCCTATAATACTATAGAGGTAGTTTCTTCCATAGTATTTATTTCTATTTGGGCTTCAACTATGAAATGATTTTGGTGTAATACCTTTTTTTGGGTGAACAGTTCACATGAGTAGGGGATTCTTTATGGTGGCATGTTTTTTTCCCTAAATTAGAGGCATGTTTAACCTTATTATAATATTAATTCATGAGTCTATTAATAGATTTTCCTATAAGGTATTTTATTTCTATGATTTAGGATTTCTGTTATTTTTTCACATAGAACAACTTGAATATATGGATCTAGGCCCTAAAAACTATTAGAGGGTGTAGTGTGCAAGAAGGAGGGGAGGGGGTATAGGGGGAGGGGGATGTCTAGGAGGGGGTGTCTGGGGTGGGGGTTGGGGGGAAGTGTGCAGGGGGTGTGGGGGTATAGGGGGAGGGGGTAGGGGTGTGGGGGTGCAGTGAGGGGTGTCCAGGGGTAGTGTGCAGGGAGGGGAAGGGGGTGTAGGGGGAGGGGGGTTGTTCAAGAGGGGGTGGTAGTTGGGGGGGCAATGTGCAGGGAGCAGGGGGTGTGGGGTGCAGGGGAAGGGGTTGTCCAAGAGGGGGGTGTCCGGGGTGGGGGTTTGGGGAAGTGTGCAGGGGGTGTAGGAGTGCAGGGGGAGTGGTGAAAGGGTGTGGGGTGCAGTGGGGGTGTCCAGGGGGAAGTTTGCAGGGAGGGGGGGAAGGGGTGTAAGGGGAGGGGGTTTTCTAGGAGGGGGTGGGAGTTGGGGGGCAATTTGCAGGGAGCAAGGGGTGTGGGGGTGCAGGGGGAGGGGGTAGGGGTTTAGGGGGAGGATACTGTCTAGGAGTGGGGGTGTTTGGGGTAGGGTTTGGGGGCAGTGTGCAATGTGAAAGGGGTGTGGGTGCTGGGGGAGGGGGGAAGGGGTGTGGGGTGCAGAGGTAAAGGGGGTTCAAGGGGGATATCTAGGAGGGGGTGTTCGGGTGGGGGTTGGGGAGGAAGTGTGCAGGGGGTGTGGGGGTATAGGGGGAGGGGGAAAGGGGGAAGGGGGAGGGGGAAGGGTGTGTGGGGGTGTGGGGGTGTGGGGTGTAGGGGGTGTCTAGGGGTAGTGTGCATGGAGGGGGGAGGGGTGTGGGAGGAGGGGGGATATCCAGGAGGGGGTGGGAGGTAGGGGTTGGGAGTAGGAGGTGTTGGGTGCAAGGGGAGGGGGGTAGGTGTGTGGGGGTCCAGGGGGGAGGTTTTCAAGGGGCAGTGTGCAGGGAGGGTGCTAGGGGGTGTAGAGGGAGGGGCTGTCCAAGAGGGGGGTGAAGGGGGATAGGAGAGCAGTGTGCAGGGGGCAGGAAGGGGGTAAGGGGTGTGGGGGTGCTGGAGGAGGGGGGTTTTCTAGGGGTCAGGGGGTGTCCATGGGGGAGGGGGTGTCTGGGGGTGTCCAAGAGGGAGGTGAGAGGGTGTCCAAAAGGGGGGGTGTCCGGGAGGGAAGGGGTGTCCAAGAGGGGGTGCCTATGAGGGGGGTGTCTAGGAGGGAGGGGTGTCCAAGAGGGGGTTAGGGGGCTATCCAGGGGGTGTCCAAGAGGGAGGGGTGTCTAGGGGGTGTCCAGGAGGGTGTTCATGAGGGAAGGGAGCTGTCTAGGATGGGGGTTTGTCCAGGATGGGGTGTCTAGGAGGGAGGGGGTGTCCAAGAGGGGGGTGTCCAGGAGGGGTGGTGTCTAGGAGGGGGGTTTCCATCAGAGAATTATATAAAAAACATAATCAGTCATTGTTCAAACATCTAAGTTTTAATGTGTGTGTTGTTATTACACCAAAATAATATTATTTGGTCATAGAAAAGTGTGACTATTCAGGATTTTTTATGATTTAAAACATTTATTAGTTCCTTTAACCATAATATTTCTTATGATTTTTTTATTGATATGTTATTGATGGTTACTTATTATCTTATGAAACAATACATATAATGTTGAGATTTTTTATTTATTATTTATTTAATATATTTTTATATGCCTTAGAATGGATAGATAATAGATGTACAAAATTGATCGTATCACTGATGAATTTCAGAAGGAGTTACAATATTTCTTGGACTTTGCATTCACTAAAGTTTCGGATTGTGGATTGATTTGATGCTCGTTTTTTGATTTTGTTGGAAGACCATGGTTAACTCTAGAGTAAGTGAGTTACCATATCACTAAAAAAGGTTTCCAAAAAAATTATCATGTGTGGTATCACAATGGAGAAAAATCACAAGTGGTGAATGACATCGATTCAACGGAAAGGATTGGTATGAAAAATATGATTTCCAATCGATTTCCTTTTGTTTTTAAAGCCAGATCTTCATGTAGACCAGTGCAAGAGGAAATGAATATCGGAACATAGATTTCATCTATTAATCAGTATGATGATGTTGAGAGTGTTAGAAAGCTGATGGAATATTCCAATACCTCATTATATCAGGCATGTGGAAAAATGAGAAAACTTTAGTTTTTAATGATATTATATCATGTAAAAACAATTTATAGATTTAGTAATATTGTGGTCAACTATCTCCTTACATTTATTAAGTATTTACTGCCTAATTATGCATGTATTCCAGAAAATGATTACATGGCATCAATTTTGGTTGACAAATTTGGATTTTCATCTATTAAGATTCATTCTTGACCAAAATATTGTTGTCTATTCTGGAAGGAAAATGCAAATTTGAGTTAATGCAAACAGTGTGGCACATCAAGTTGGGAGACTAATAAAGACAGAAATCAATCTCACATACAAGAGAAAGTGATGTGGAACTTCCCTTTAATTCTCAGGCTTCAAAAACATTTTATGTCAGAACAAATGTAAAATAATATGAGATGGCATGAAGATGAAAAAAATAAAGATAATGATGAAATAGTGCATCCTATAGATAGGTTTGATTGGAATAAATTTGATAGGTTACATCTTGATTTTGCATCTGACCCACAAAATTTTAGATTGGGATTATCTTGTGATGGTTTCAACCCATTTTTTCAAATTCATACTACACATAGTACTTGGCCTATTTTCATTCACATTTATAACTTTCCTTGATGGATGTGTATGAAGAAGCTGTTTACTATCATTTTTATATTGATATCTAGACCCAGTGATCCTGTAAATGATATTAATATATACTTTCATCCATTAATAGAGGATTTAAATGAGCTTTGTATTTTTGGTGCACAAGCGTACGATGCATTCAGGAAAGATTACTTTATATTTTGTGTAGCTTTATGATAGACGATAAATGATTTCCCTACTGACAGAATGATGTCTAGTTTGAGTACTAAAGGTAAATTATCCTGACCTATTCGTATGAAAAATACACGTACCCGAAGATTAAAGTTTCAATGAACTTTCATCTTCATAGGGCATCAGTCATTTCTACTGATGGATCATCCATACAGGAAAAATCGAAGACAATTTGATAATTTCGTTGAGATAGATGAGACACCTCAATGAATGTCAGGGAATGATATTGTTAAAGAACTTCATGATTTTAATTATGTTCTTGGAAAAATTCAATCAAATATCATAAAGCTAAAACATGTTAATTCGAATTCCAATATAAATTAGAGAAAGAAAATCATATTATTTGAGTTGTTTTATTGGTCATCATATTTCTTACATCATTGTTTAGATGTAATTCTTGTCGAGAAAAACATTTGTGAGATGTTACTTTCTACTATTTTAAATTTCAAAGGAAAAAAAAGGTGATTTGCGGTCTCGTCGTGATTTGATGGATTGGGGTATAAGATAAAAACTTCATCCTAATTTAATTGGTAAAAATAAGTAGAAAGTTCCTATTACTTGTTATTCGATGACAAATGTGAAGAAGAAACAATTTATTCAGGTGTTGTAAAGTTTTAAGGTTCCATATGGTTATTCAATTAACGTTTCGAAAAGGGTGAATACATAAGATGTGAAACTAAAATATCTTAAAACCCATGATTACGATGTCTTGTTACATGAGTTGATTCCTATTTCCATTCAGAATTTACTTTCACATAATTTTAGATTTGTTGTGATTAAGTGATGTCATTTTTATTAAGTCCTTTGTTCCAAAATATTGAGCAGAAGTGTTGTTCAGAAATTACAGAGATATGCACCGATTATTCTTTGCGACTTGGAGAAAATTTTCTCACTGTAATTTTTCACATGTATGCTACATATGACTATGCATATTCCCACAGAAGTTCTTTTTGGTGGTCCTATTATGAGTTGGTAGATGTATCCTATAGAAAGAATGATGTTTACATTGAAATCTTATGTGAGAAATAAATATCACCTCAAAGGATCTATTGTGAAATGTTATTTAGCACAAGAATGCATGGATTTTTGTTCATCATACTTGGCTAACGTCACTACGAGGTCTAATCGACTAATGAGAACTTAAGATGAGCAATATGATCCCATTGATCCTGCATTTCCTTCACTACCCCAAATAGGGCGAATATCGGGCCAACACTGTAAGTAAAATTTCTGTTTGAATATTATGGTATTTCATATTATTTATCTATTTATCATTCATTTTATTTTATCATCTATGTTATTTTAGGATACTTCATCGGGGAGACTATTGGATTATACTATCAAGGATGATAGTATAGAGGGGGGTATTGATTCTATAGTTCATCCTACTACTATTCCGCTTGAGTCACCAGGATTCCATCCTCCCATTATTCCACATTTATATAATCCATACCCACCTTTTATGTATCCCTTTCTTCATGTACCCACATCGAATGGTAGTTATCAGACTCTCATCCAATATTATTTTCCATTCCCTCCATCCACTGTACAGGGCATTGTACCCACATATATCCCACTGCCATATCCATATCCATATACACCCCCATCTATACAGGGTTATCCATAGAGTTTTATCCCTCTATCATTACACTTATCGTAATCTAAAGTACAGAGTACTCCGACTGTAGATATACCACATTCCACAGAGGCTACTCCCCCTCTAGATGCTACACTTCAAGGGTTAGCAGATCCCCCATCTGCTGGTATGTCTTTAAACATTATTGTAAGTGATTAATAATAAATTTATATATATTATTATCCTATATTACTTTTCTTCATGATTGTCTCTAGACTCCACCAGATGACGAGGCCACAAAAAAATGAGAGAGGTTTGGAATCAACACATTAAAATCATGGTTGAATACAATGAGAACGAAGATATTATTAAAAAAAATGGCACATAATGTAAAAGATTTATGGGAACACTTGTTAGAAACAGAAATATCATTCCAGTTCAACCAATATGTTGAAGGGAAGTAGGAGAATAAATAAAGAACAATTCATGGGCAGAGATCTGGGTAATTAATGTTAATCGCCTTTTATATATATTAATTTATAATATTTTCTTAATAAATATTTTGTCTATTGCATCTCTGATATAATTTTCCTTATGGAAAAAATTCCAAGGATGCAAGGTTAATGGATTTATATGAAATATGGCAAGCGTACAAGTATGAATTATATCCAGGTTGGAAAAAGAGATTTGGCACAGATCTTGAATAATTACCGGTGATTCATGATTTCCCAATATAAAAATACAAAGAAGTTATATAATTATTTGTTTATAGGAGAAATCAGACAGAAATAAAATAAATAAGAGTGGAATGAAACATGTTTATACTTGTGGACACACTTCACTCCCAGATCATGAGAAACCATAGGTAATTTAATATTTATATTATTTATCTTCATTTAGTGTAATTTTTTTGACTTCCAATTTTGATTTATTTCTTGTCTTTTTCTAAAAAAAAGAATTCAATATTGAAGGTCATGTTCCTCTCTCTAATTTTTTTGTACAAGCAGAAAAAATAAAGATGGTATTGTGCCAAATAATGACACCGAGAAGGTGATTGTAAGTATATTTCAATTTATTTTATTTTGACTAAATTTAATTCCTTATATTATTTTATCATTTTAATTTATGTTATTTATCAATCAACAGAATGATTTGGAGACATTGACAGAAAAAGAACTTAACAATTTGGGCTCGAATGATCATCTACATCAGGTATTAAGAGATGAGCATCAGGGCAGAGTGCATTGTCAGCTTGGGAAGAAGATTTTACCATCTTGATACTATTCTACTGAAAACGTTTCTTTGAGTACCAGTTCTAGTTTGTTCATAATAGAAATGATTAATTTTTCAATCAAATAAGTAATTAAAAAAGTAGAAAAGGTGATATTTGAAAATATGATGAAAGTTATGTCTACCATTGCTTCTACACTTTCACCAAAAGAAGCTATAGTGGTTGACACATGTTTTATGTCGATGAGTTCTAATAATGTAAATTCTTCTACCAGAGCCGGATCTGGAGCTAGAGCTGTAGTCAGAGCCGATCCCAGTGCTGGTGATGGTACCGATGCTGATGTTGATGATGATGCTGGTGGCGTGAGAGGTGCTGATGGTGTTTCTGTAGGAGGCATGGATGAGGGTTATCATGAATCTGATGATACATATATTGAGACTCACTATTGATGTGAATTGTATTTTTGGATTGTTAATATGTGTAATTTTATTATGCAGTGAGGTTTGATTATTGTAATACTGAATTTTATTGTGGTTTTTCTAACTATTTCTACATATATTGAATTATGTTATTATGATATATGTATTTATGTAGTAGTTATGTTTTATTATTATTATATTAAATTTTATCCTCCTCTGATGCGACAATTGTACCTCCTTGATGATGCTACTCTGAGGTGGGCCCTTTATCTTCTCTGGCACGCCTTCGATGGTATGTAGTCCAATTTTCCATTTTTTTCTTGAGGTGGGCCCTCTATTAGTTTCACTGATAATATTGTGAGTTTGATGACTTGTATTGGTATGCTGGATAGGGATGCATGCCATGCAGATAACCAACAATAAAACATAGTTTATGCAATTGATTTGCCTCCACGACTTGCAACCGGGATTGACATGAATATAAAAATCAGGAGGTAATGGTTATTTTATACCATTTTTTGCAAGACATTAGTAACCATTTGTTGTGTTTTTAATCAAATTGACTTGGCATACACCATGCTTGCAGAATTTATGATTTAAAGTTTACTCTTAAGTGTGAAATATTTGATCTTCTATACATTGGTTTGTATCATGGTTGGATATTTGATCCCTAGGTATTCACTTTTTGAATCATGTACCTTTATATTTTGTTTATAAAAAATGATACATTATATGCATACCTTCATCAGATTTATTTATTTGAAAAATGTGAATATTTTTTAATGAAATAGGTTGAATATGAAATTAAAATGGATATAATCTAATCATATAAAAAAGTGTATGAGGATAAGAAATCAATGTATCTAGAAACTAAGATAATACTAAAGGTTGTGTTATATATATGACTATGCTGAGGAGCATGGAATCCTCTCTAAGATATGTTTTTTTCAAGTTATCTGTTATGACTTAAGGACCCCTAGTAGGGTGCCTCTCCTATGTAATTAACTAGGGGATCCCATTGGGTGCCCCGGTGACTTACCAAACCTGAGTGGGTGTGTTACTAATTGGATGGATATGGTATTATGTGTCACCTTAGAATCCTTAAAGGGCATTTGATGATTCTAATGATTTCAAATTACATAACTTCATCTTAATTCATGGATTTCATAGAATCTTTAGTGTATCATAAAAAACCCCAGTTCCATTGATTTTCTATTCCATTATTTCTATGAATGATTTGATTCACATGAATATCATTTTATTGTTGTTTTATGGAAATACTGTGATAAATTGTTTTTTTGGGTTCTAAATACTCAATTTCATTACAATATATATTATATTCTTATTTTCCTGTTTGTTACATGCTATGTAAAAAAATTAATTGTGAACCCATCAATTTCCTAGGATTATTCATCCAACAATTTTCACCAAGGATCTTCATGTTAGCCACTGTAAATGTCCAGGGGGGGATACTGTAAGGGGGGATGTGTAGGGTGGGGGCAGGGGGTGTGCATGAGGAACAGAGGTTGTAAGGGGCTAGGGGGTGTCTAAGGGGTGTCTAGGGGGTGTCTAGGGGGAGGGGTGTCTAGGGGGTGTCAAGTTGGCATGGTCTTGCATACAGTGAAAATTTTATTGTTTCTACATTTTAATTACTTTCTTGAGATTTGTGATAGGAAATGTTATACTACTAAGAAACAACTTGAATTTGAACTTTGACAAGGTGGAGGTGTCACAGGAAAAATTGCTCTCCCAGGTTGCAGAACGCTTAATCGATTCAAGTAGTAATGTCAAAGTAATTTCCCTATTTTTGGCTTCCTGGTGGTATTTTCTTTTTGATCATTTGTTGATTTTTATTACTTGTATTGGTATGTAGGACTAAGATTCATGTTATGAATAGAACCAGAAACAAAGCATAGCCCATGCTTATGCATGTGAGCATATATATAAGGATCTTCTTGTGTGTGGTTTGAATCCTTTGAGGTAGAGTCCCTCTCTTAGCCTATTTAATTCAATAATTTTTTAAATTTCATTTAGCTACCTTATTAATTATGATTGTTTAAATTAAATTACAATTATTGATCAAGTGTTAGTTAAAATAAATTTTTCATTTGATAAAAAAGTCATTGTTTTGTAATAAAACCCCTCCAGTGGAGGTGCGCTGTCTGCAAAAACTCATAGTGGTAGTTTATGATTATATAGCTTGTTTGACATTATTGCATTTATGTTTTCCATTTTAATCCTTAACCCTTATTCTCTCATTTGAGGCATCACGAGCATCTCCAAACATTTTTTTGACTCACAGGGGGTGTGGGGGGAAAGGGAGTGTGCAAGGTGGGGTGGGGGTGTGCTAGGGGGTATGTCCAAGGAGGGGGGTCTGTTCAAGAGGGGGTCTGTCCAGAAAGGGGGGTGTCTATCCAGGGGGCATGTCCAGTGAGGGGGGAGGGGGTTGCAGAAATGTGGTTACTACTGCAAGGGGGTGGGCTATTATAGGTGGGGAAGGGGGATGTCTAGGGGTGTTCAAGGGGGGTGCAAGGGGGATGTTCAGGGCCCATGTGGGTGTAGGGGCTATCCAGGGGGTGAAAGGGATGTCCAGGGGGTGCAAGGTGGATGTCTAGGGGTGAAAGGGATATCAAGGGGGTGTAAGGGGGTTTTCCAGGGGGTGCAAGGGGTTGTCCAAGGGTTGCAAGGGGGCTGTCCATGGGGCATGGGGGTGCAGGGGGGTTGTCCCGAGGGGTGCAAGGGTTTTCTAGGGGGTAAAAGGGGGTTTTCCAGGGGGGGTGTGCAGGGGGAAGGTGGTGTGAATTAGTGGTTTCTTTTTTAGGAATTTATTTTCTTTCAAATTCAAACTCTCTAACTTGTTAAGACTACACACCTAATGAAGGCTTAATCCACTATAGGATAATATTTAATATTCCTCCATGAGCTTGTAGGTTCATATTTGATTGTGTACACTTAAAGTATCTTAGAAAAGAATTAAATATGTCTATATACCTTGATCAATTAATTTTGATAACATGTAATGAACAATTTCCTTAGTGAAACAATTCTCCATCTCACCACTAAACCAGTAGTCGGACCGGTCGCCACATGACCTCAAGTGCATCTCCCCGTACGCCAGAGGCTGTCGACTAGCAGAGAGGGTCTAAGGATAGTCAGTGGGTAGACTATACCCTCTTATCAGAGTTGCACAGCGGTATATAAAAGTAAATAACAAACAATGGAAATAAATAGCATAATCAGTCTAATAAATGATAAAGTAATGAAAGGTAGATTTTATAAATCTTGTACAAACAAATAGCCATCATAATTTATATAGATGATGCATGCATGACACGCTAATGATACAAAAATGGAAAATAGTGAACAAAATAGCATTCTGAACATTCCATTACAAAAATAAATAAACAATGACTCCAAGACCTTAGGGTATTCTCCTCAAGAATCTCGAGCTTCTGCTCGGTCCTTTGCTCCTATCTTTTAAGTAAATGAAAACAACACAATACCGAAACCAAATAGAATCTACTCAGGTACCCCAGTGCAATGGCGGCCCGAGTAGGGTGTGATATATAAATATGAATAGTCTAGGACCACCGATTTTTACCCCAAATCCTGACATTCAATAAATAATTTAAATAGTGCAAGCATGCATAATTAAGGTAAGCAGTACAATGTAACTATATACCCAAGTACCTGGTTCAAATATCAGCTGATGTCTGAACCTGTATTATACATTTTTCATGCATACAAAATAGTCATTACACAATCATTTTCATTTATCAATTATTCAAACCTCATTAAACTACATAATTCTCGTGATCCAGACTGAGCCTAACATTCCCTATATAATTCACTCACCACAGATGTCTCTAAAGATCATCTAAGTAATCAAAGTTAAGACCAAATCCAAGATTGTGCTTTGGCTTGGATAATAAATCATAAGATATTCAATTTAATCTTTCATATACTATATCTGAGCCCGTCCACTAAAAAAAATATTGATTCGCTCCTAGGTCCATCCACTAATAGTGATTCACCCAATTCATTGATAAGTATGAACACTTTCTCATATTCAATTCACAAATAAAAATGTCAAAATAGTTTTAATTAACCAATTAATTCATTTCATGTATGAACAATTGGACCCATAGCCCATTGTCAATTAATGGGTGTAGAACATCATGTCTATCACACTCGTGAGTGTTTGGAGCATCAGTCCTTGTCTCACAACCCATGTGTATTTAGAGCATCAGTCCCTCACCCATAAAAGAATATTTGCTTGCAAAATGGGTGTAGAATGCCATTTCTAGCACCCCGTGAGTATTTGGAGCATCAATCCCTATCTCAAAACCCATTTATTAATAATACATATATATTTATCATTCGTGTATAACTCCATGTCTAACACCCCATAACTATCTATTAATTAATTCATAAATTACTTAATCTAATATATTAATTAATTCAACAACTAATTAACAACTTAAATCACCCGTCAAAAGTCAACCATTAATTAACCATTCAACATCTCAATATTAAATAATTAATTGATAATTAATTATTCTTAAAAATCCAAATAAATAATTAACTCAACATTTAATTATACAAATTCTTTAACAAGTCTAAACACATCCACTCAAATAGTGATTCATCTAGGACTTTAATAATTTACATGCACGTCATAATCATCAAAAAACATGCTGAACAAAGCCAATATATTTAGCAACCATCTCATGCAACATCTCATAATATAAAACAACTCCATCCAAGACAACTTAATGCATCAAAATCTAACATGCATCAAAAGGTACCCATGGCCAACAGTTGTGACAAATAATTAATTCACAATCTTAATTTAATGCATTCGAATTAATTAATTCAATAATTAATTAATTAAATATTATCACTTTAACCAATCATCAATTAATTAACCATTTTCCATTTATCATGTAATAATTATTCCATCCATTAATTATTACCAGTTTCCAATTTATATTCTGAACATTTCAAATATTCAATATTCTCAATAATTAGTAATAGCCACAATTTTTATTCCAACTCATGAAATGATAACTAATTATACAATTAATTACCCTATTACCCATTCTTCTCATTCAAATCATTTAACTATTTAATCATATCACTTTAATCAAATTAGCAAAACATGCTTAAAATCAACACATGTTCAAGTCCTCATTTATCACACATGGGAAGCATAATTTAATAACATCAAAAGTGTCATGCATAGACATATCATAATCAATGAAACTCACATTATCAATTTATTTAAAGAAGCTATAATTCTTAAATAATGTGATAGGGATTTGGGACCCTACCTCGGGGTGGCACCATTTTTAATCTGAAGGGCTTTAATATACTTTACGGGAACTAGTCTACAACTACTCTAAAATCGCACGCACGCGCACCTTATATATATATATATATATATATATATTACACACACACACACATATATATATATATATATTCATGTTTGTGCCCTGCAATGATATAAATAAAATTCAAAATATTAAAACAGGTACTTAGAATCAAAGCAGTAAGGACCAACGTACCTCTAACTAGGTACTGGGGACTCATATAAATTATCAAACCCTTAATTGAATGATGTGAAACAATACCAAGGTTAAATAAACTTACCTAAAACATGACGGAAAAATGAAAATGAACTCATCTGCCTGGCCTTTGTTGGAATATGCCGGAATACGGACCAAAGGGTCTAGAGGAGCCCCTTGCACATCCCTAAAACTGAAGAAACAAGGAAACCCAATAAAACCTGAACCTTAGGATTTTGGCCGAGAAAAAAGGACAAGGGACGATACAAACGACCAATGCGAATTACAAAACAAATACAGCCGGACTCACCTCACCGAGACAGACAAGATTCAAGAAGACACTGGGAGGATTCGATCGTGCGAAGAGGAGCCGACGAGGGGGGTGTAGCGCGCCTCAAAGGAGGGGCATGGTGCATTTTTTATGTTCCTCTCGTATGGTTGTACTCCACCCTCATGTTCTCTACCCAAATTATCAATTACACCCAAGATAAACTAATAGTCTTAATATAATAATAATAAAATTTATTATTCTCATTTAATATAATGTTACTTCATTAACTAACCTTTAAATAAATGTTTCACAATTAATTCTGAAAACCCCCATTAATCATCCAATAAAATTAATACAATAATATTATTATTATTATTATTATTATTATTAAATACTTATTTTATTTAAAATAAAATAAAAATAAATCATTTTAAAAACTGGGTAACCGCACAGTTGGCCTACACCATTTGACTAACCATGCACAACCTAATATCTATATTTAAAATGGTTTAATTAAATTAAACCCAAATC
The DNA here is from genome assembly GCA_963277665.1 of Viscum album. Classification (NCBI taxonomy): domain Eukaryota; kingdom Viridiplantae; phylum Streptophyta; class Magnoliopsida; order Santalales; family Viscaceae; genus Viscum; species Viscum album. Next base: position 1,192,402,798 of record OY728126.1, read on the forward strand.
CATGTTTATTTTTTATTTAGTATTACCATTTAAAATTAACCTTCTTCGATAATTCTCAACTCATCATTTACACATTATTTAATTAAATTCATTCACAAAATTTAGTTAAATAATTTCCCCACTTAATGTTTTTAATTAAATTCTTTCAACACAATTTAATTAAATTTAAAAACTCTAACTCATCATTATTTAATTAGTTATCTCAACACAAATTAATTAAATAAAAACCTCTACTTCATAGCGAATAATTAAATTCTTATTTACCTTTAATTTAATTAAATGAAATCCCAAAAAATCCATTATTATTATTGTTCATAATAATAATAACAACCATCATAAAACAATAATAATAATAATCACATTATTATTATTATTATTCAACCTTATATAAAACCCAACACCTCTTATTAAATAAAAACACTTCTTTATTAATTACAAAACTCCTTATTTAATTAGACATTTCTTTGAGATACCTAAAAGCTTCATTAATTTCACATAACTATTTCACCTCATTAAACATCCAATTAAAATATTTTAAAATAAATATTACACCCCGTTTAATTAAAAATGCTTATTCATTAATTATTCTCTTAATAAAAATTTTATAATTAATTATGAAACTCCTAATATATTACAATATCATTAATATGATAAAAATTCCAACCCATAACCCCTAATTTAATTTCCATAACAATAATAATTGTTACATTCATAAAACTAAAATAATAATAATCTCATTATTATTATTTTTCAAACTTTTGATAAACCCCACACCACTATTTAATAACAATGCTTCACTAAATCTGAAACTCCTCATTTTATTAAATGTTTCTTTGAGAAGCTCAAAATCCACATTAAATTCTCATAAATTATATACTCCTTTAACAAGAAATTAAAATATCAAAGCATTAAAATAATTTATGACACCATAATAATAATAATAACATTATTATTATTAGAACATTCCTCTATTTAATAATAAATGGCCCTTTAATAATTCTTAAACACTTCATTTAAATAAAACAATTCTTCGATAAACCCATAATCCACATTAATTTCTTCAACTGTCATTTAATTAATTATTTAACATTCATTTAATTAAACAACCAAAATAATAATAATAATAATAACTTCATTATTATTATTTTTAAAACTTTCATTTAATTAATCAAAAACTCTCATATAATCTTATTTAATTAAATTAAATAATTTATTAAACAGGGTAAACTGTACAGGTTGGACCGCAACCATGTGCTGCCCATGCAAATCCATTAAAGTTGATTTTTCCAAAATTGGTGTTCTCGAGACTCATCGGGAAAAAATATTCTTTGTTAGATATCAATAATTATTTGTAGGTAGTTGTCTCAATGAATTTTCAAGAACTGGAATTCTTGTGTGTATGATTTCTCATGATAGGTTGTGTCTGTGGAAGTCTATCCCTTTATTTCTTTGAAATACTTGATGTCTCATAGGTTATCCTCAAAAACTTTTCAAAACTGTTGTGTCTTTCAGGTTTCACATTTGTGAGGCCAGATGTATCGTGGAATTATCTCAAAATACTTCATGTTCATAAGAAAAGAATGTTGTTCGGCTGTCCAGGGGGTGTCTGGGGGTGTCTAGTGGGGGGTGTCCAGTGGGGTGTCTAGGGGGTCCAGGGGGTGTCTATGGGGTGTCCAGTGGGTCTAGAGAGGTGTCCAGGGGGTGTCCAGGGGGTCCAGGGGGTCCCAGGGGGTGTCTAGGGGTGTTTAGGGGGTCCAGAGCATGTCCAGGGGGTCTAGGGGGTGTCCAGTGGTGTCCAGGGGTGTTCAGGGGGTTTCTAGGGGAGAGGGGGTGTCTAGGGGGTGTCTGGGGGGGAGGGGTGTCCAGTGGGGGTGTCCAGGGGTGTCGAGTTGGCCCGGTCTTGCGTACGGTGAAAATGTTATTTTTTCTACATTTTAATTTCTTTCTTGAAATTTGTGATAGACAATGTTATACTACTAAGAAACAACTTGAATTTTAACTCTAACATGGTGGAGGTGTCATAGGAAAAATTGTTCTCCCTAGTTGCAAAACACTCAGTCGATTCAAACAGTAATGTCAAAGTAATTTCCTTGTTTTTGGCTTCCTGGTGGCTTTTCCTTTTTGATCATTTGTTGATTTTGATTACATGTATTGATATTCAATATAGGGATGCATCATATGCAGATAACCAGAAATAAAACATAGCCCATGATTATGCATGGGAGAATATATATATAAGGATCTTATTGTGTGTGGATTGAATCCTTTGAGGTAGAGTCCCTATCCTAGCCTCTTTAATTCAAGAATTTTTAAAATTGCATTTAGATGCCTTCTTAATTATTCTTATTTATATTAAATTTAAATTATTGATCAAGTGTTAATTAAAATAATTGTTTCGTTTGATAAACAATTCATGGTTTTTTAATAAAACCCCTCCAACAGAGGTGTGATGTCTATGAAAACTCACAATGGTAGTTTATACTTATATAGCTTGTTTGACATTATTGAATTTATGTTTTCCATTTTAATCCTTACCCCTTCTATCATTTGAGACACCACGAGCATCTCCAACGATTTTTTTGACTCATAGGGGGGTGTGGAGGGGGTAGGGGGTGTGCAAGGTGGGGTGGGGGTGTGCTGGGGGGGTCTGTCTAGTGAGGGGGGTCTGTCCAGAAGGGGGGTCTGTCCAAGAAGGGGGTCTGTCTAGGAAGGAGGGGGGTCTCTTTCTGGGGGCTTCAGGGAGGGGGTGGGCTACTTCAAGGGTGGGGGAAAGGGGGATGTCTAGGGGTGAAAGGGTTTTCTAGGGGGTGAAAGGGCTATCCAGGGGGTGCAATGGGGCTTCCAGGGGGTGCAAGGGGCTGTCCAGGGGGGCATGGGGTGCAGGGGGCTGTTCAGAGGGGTACAAGGGTTGTCCAGGGGGTGCAAGGGGGCTATCTAGGGGGGTGCAAGGGTTGTCTAGGGGGGTGTAAGGGGGCTGTCCAGGGTGGCATCGGGGTGCACGGGGGGTGTTCAAGGGGTTAAGGGGGGTTGTCCAGGGGTGTGCAAGGGGTTTTTCCCAGGGGTGCAGGGGGTGTTCATGGCGGTGCAAGGGGGCTGTCCAGGGGGCATGGGTGTGTAGGGGGGTGCATGGGGGCTCTCCAGGGGGGCATGGGGGTGCAGTGGGAGTTGTCTAGGGGGTGCAAGGGGGTGTCGAGGGGGCATGGGGGTGCAGGGGGGTTGTGGGGGAGTTTTTTTATGAAATGTGAAGTCATATAGCCATAGTTTTAAACTGTGGCTGTAGGCCTAGTGGCACAGTTTTAAACCATGGCTAAATCCATATATATATGGTTTTGAACCATGGATATAGGACCTATGTGGATTAATGTTCTATAAAAGTTTAAAACTATGGTCATAGGTCTTTCCCTATAGTCACGCTGATACCAGCCACAGTCCATTGAACCGTGGCTATAACCTGTAGCCACGATTTTGGGGCATATAGACATGGTTTGAAATCATGGATATAGCTTAAATTTATAGTAGTAATACGATGTATTTGGTTGGTAAATTCATAAATGTGTGGTTTTTATTGAAAAGTGTACACTCTTTAGATAATCCCACTTGAAAACTGTTTTCATTTTGATGTTTCATCTCTTTGAAATTGGTTACTAGTATTTCCTTTTTATGAAAACTTGAAAAAAAATTATTTTATAATGTTTATAGTATGGAACCTTGTTTGGAAAACACAATTTTATATATTTTATTTCAAACTTGAAATTGGTTTTTCTTTAATTTTAAATGAATTTCATTGGGAATTGAATATTGGGTTGACCTACTGAGTTTTAATACTCATAATTATAGTCTCCTTCTATTTGTATACCATGTGCAGGTTTCAGGTTGAGTCTGATTGATTTGGTCAACATGGGATCGTTGTGTTGGAGAGTGACTAATAGGGTCACATGGATTTAGTAGGTTCTCAAATTTGGTCAGTTGAGTTGTTTGGTTTATTTGTACTTTCAGTTTCATGTACAATAAAAATGTTCAGTTCAACTTTTATATAATTGTGTTTTTGGTTGTCTGTCTCTTTCCATTATTTGTTTAATTGTTTATACATGGAAAAATCATTCCCTTTTCACTCTACTGATGCCCTCGGTGCATGTTTCTGTCCCAGGAAGATCAGGAATTCCTCTTGGGACTTGTCGTAGAGTATCCTAAGTAACCATTTTAGGGTCGACTTGGGCTGGTTCATGACAGAAAACAAGGAAGTACCTGACCCCAAGAATGTTTTGACCACCATGCCTGATCTTTTTCATTGGCCCTATAGATCTAATTATTAAAATTGACTATGCTTCCTCTAAAATATACATTAATGAAAAAAATACCAATTTATCAAAATCTGCATGTAAACATTCTCAAGATAGGATATTTTTTCACTGGAAACATATATATGGTAAAGAATCTATGAAAAAAGTTATGTAGGAAAATTTTCAATCCACATGATGGCCTATGAGCATGCCATATAGTGCATTGGGGTGGGGGAATGTGATTTAGTGTGCATGTTCATGGAGACCATGTGTTCTACATTCCACTGCTCGAATTGGGTAAGATAGACCCACCCTAGCATGCCATCCAAGTCCATTGTTCAAGCCTATTCGGGCTCAAGCCCACATATGATCTTACTCGCCTAGGCCCACAAGACCAACCCATTGGGGGCACTGATACACTGGTCAAGCTAAAAATACTGGGTCCTTGAGAACCAGAATATCTTGTAAGGTCGTTCTCTCACATATTGGTTCATCCTAGGGGGTTAATCCCATGCACCACCCTGCCCAAGGGTTGAGCCATCTTCCACCCATGGCTAACTCGATGAACCCCTTGGTCGACCTTGGACATAGGGGATATACAGACTGTTTAAACTTTTGTGTGATGACATAACTTACCCTTATTCACCATTGTTGGCTTCCATTGTGGCCAACCCTACTAGGCCATGCTACAACCACCTAATCTGTCATCATTAACCACTATTGTGACTGGCCCTATTACTCCCACACATGTCGTGGCCTCACATGTCTACCCTACCCTAAGCCTCTTATACCTCATTTTTTAGCCACATCCTTGAATCCCTTGTTGGACTACCATATTCTACCACCACATTACACCTTTTGGTCAGTTCTTCTATTATATACACACACAAAGAAGGGGGAAATGGGGGGATCCACTCATTGATATAACACTAAGATCACATTCATAGGGGAAAAGTTATTGGTGATAAAATATGCACTATAAATTCATTGTGTGGACTAAAAAAATTTAAACAAGGTTTATTTATTAAGAAAGGAATTGAATTTCCTAAAATTAGAGATTCAATCAAAGAATATGACATGAAATCACAAAAAGCAGGTCACTTTACAAATAACAAATCCTTACCTCATGGAACAATGGCTATCACTTAAATCCATCATTGAAGGCGTGGTTTCATTCATCATCATCGTAAGATATGATCATTAATGTTGTCATTGATATAATCTTGTTAACTCAATCTAATTTTTATTCTTCCAAGATCAGGTATCACCCCACTTCGTCTCTCTCTCTTAATCTAAGGTTTACATTAATAACAAAAATGGATAACCATAAATATAAATCATAACTGGGATTTAATAGGGGAAATTAGGTAACCATATATCAAAATGATTAATTAGAAATTAATTTATTTTATTTAATCACACACCTATGAAAGGTAATCCTGGTACCCTAGGTAAAAATCATAACAACACAACTCCACGGGTAAACCTCCTACATTTCAGTTTCAACTGTAATATCATTTTTCTCATCCTAAGTTATATTTAGGAGGAAATTCTAATAATTCACTAACACGAGTGTGAAGACTAAAAATATATATTTCTTTTAATATATTATCATCAAGAATTTTTTATGATCAAAACTTCACATCAAATCAACGACCTATCTAAAAAATATTATTTTTAATATTTTAAATATGCAAATCATCAAAAATTTATTCCACTAGATCCTCCCCACCATTAAACCTTTCCATCCTAATACTGGAAATATTTTGGTCTTCTCAATAAGGAATCTCACAAAACAACCTACTGTGGAAAATAACCTACCTTCACATGTACTTACTTTATTTTTAGAGTTTCGGTCTCTAAACAAACTTAGTACTGAACTACCCAAGAAGAGAGTATCCTCTCTCATCGTTGAAATTTATTGGCTCCTAATCATCTAAAATTAAAACCTTAATAGAAACATGAATTCACCTTATATGATTTTTTCCAAGCCTTAACACCCAAATACTTTTCTCATTTGAAGGTATCCCCACTACATGTAACTAAGTGAATCAGTGAATAATTAACATCCATTCCAAAATGGTTCTTTGAAAAAGTTATTACAAGTGTGAAAACTTTTCTCTACATCTTTAAAGATAGTTCATGATAGTTTTTGTATGAACATGACATGTATATGGAATGTTATACCACTGAGAAATTTATAAAAATTAAAACTATCACTAAAATAGTTACATGTAGAAATATTCTCTATACCCACATCATTTTCTCTATCATCTCCCATTAGAAATGCACAGGCACAAATGTCTCTATCCCATGGCACATAGGCAACATGTAAAGGTTTTGGGGTATAGTATAAGAATTTTTTCCCATTCCAAACAATATTTTTTATCAATTTCTTAAGATAAATCCTCATAATGTTATGATAGAAACCCCAAAATATTCAAAAATAAAATATTTTTCCATATAATTTATAATTAATTTACAATCCTGAATTACTTTACTTGATGTTTATCTATTAATTTATGAATTTGGTTGACCTTATTATTGTTTCAAAATTTCAATAGAGTATCCAAAGATGAATCCTTACAATATTATCCACACGTGTTCCAAAATCTCAAAACATCACTAATACAGCTATTGATGCTAGCATAGAGGTACTGATTATCTTTCATTTCCCATAGTTGATCAAAACAAGAACTTATTCAGGATTAAAGAGTTTATTCTTGTTATCTAAGTCTTGATATGGAGAAGGAGGATGATCAAATCCCATTTTAAAGATCATTTTATAGAGGTTCTCTTTAGGGATTCAAAAAAAATCTCCTGAGAGAATGTTGGTTCGGCACAATAATTATAACACCCTCTAAAATGATATGATTGGGTTATTATACTTAGGTTTAGATAATTAAAAATTTTATAGAGGATCTTATCTAATTATTAACTCTAAATATACCTCATTTCAAATAATGATAAATTATTATTATATTCCATGACATGATCTAACTCATAAATATTTAAATATCATCTATTAAATCAATCAATCAATATTTCTGTAAATGATATTAAATAAAATATATCATTTCATCAGGCCATTAACATAGACCATCAACTCTCTTCATCTTTTTTTAACTAAAAATAATAAATATTTATTCTAAATAAATATCATTATATTTTTCACTGAATAAATAAATTAATAAATATTATATTCATAAAAATAGAGAATAAATATTTATTTAATATTCAACACACATACATTCCAAACATAAATAATTAGTGATTGAATTTATATGATCAAAATAACCTGAATAATTATTATTCCTCTATCTTGAGAATAATATTTATTCTTATATTAAATTAAAAAGAAATGTGAGTGATATTCTTGATACACTTAGTTTTTGGACCTTTAGGAATCTTTCCCAATGGAATTAGCATATGTTTCTTAAAGTTCATGATTATAATCTAGTAACACAACAAGTCACCTGTAGATAAAAATACTTATTTTTTAATGAAAATAATCTCATATGAACACAAACTATATAATATATTCTCTTTGTCATGATATATCTTTAATAAGGTTTCATACTTGTTTTTTCAACCTATATGATTCATATATCTTTCTTTTAATCCCTGAAATGAACTCGTTTATAAACCACCAAGGCCATGGATGTAATCATATAGTTCCATTTCAATCATATGGATTGTGATGTCATCTTTTGGTTTTGGAAGGGAAAATCCTTTCTAGAACTATTCAATTAATTCCATGTCACTTAAGATGCACCCAATGTATCCTACTTCATTGTGATCATATGTCATCATGCTTTTCATTAATACATCAAAGTAAATTATCCATGATATAAATTAATAATAATATCAAGTCTAAGGACAAATACACACATCCATAGATTGGAATATCCAATGAAACATTTAACATATGGAATTATTATTAGTGGTTATGTTCTTATAACCTCCTCTATTAGAGATCACCAGGTTTTAAATTTCTTGAGTTAAAGCCTCATCTTATTATGATAATCTAGTACCTTATGGTAAAAACATCATCTTTTTCCTTTCAAAAAGATTTCATCTAGATCATATTACATTTATTTAATAATATTTTCATAACACATCATGGTTCTCATTATAATGGGGAACTATTATAACCTTTTGGCATGATAATACACTAAATATATTGTCATATTAGTGTTACATAGAAGCAAAATATTCATGTTATAAGATATTTATTAATTTTTAGGTATTTTAATATATTAGTAATCGAAAGTACCAAGTAAGTTGGTTCTAAGGCACTAACTCCAACAAAATCTGACTTTCACTGGATCCAACTACTAACAAAATTAATTATGCGAGCACTCATGTGATTTTCATGAATATTTTAAGATAAGGCTTTAGTTAATGGGTCTACAATGTCTTCTTAAATAAAAAATATTCTTACTAATACCTCTTCCCTTTGAGAAAAATCCCTCAAGAGGTGATACTTCTGAAGTATGTGTTTTATCTACTAATGTTGCCTTAGATACTTGTCTAGGACGTCCACTATAGTATTATTACATTTCAATTTCATTTAATCATTACTTTTAGTCACCTCATCGATATCCTAGATGAATTTTTGTATCCACACTACTTATTTGGTTACATAAAAATATATAATGTACTTATATTCTATTGTATAATTAGAGAGCATCATCTTCTTTGAGATATTTTAGCTCATAGGTCCTATATTAAAGAAACATGCATATCTTGAATATGATTTCATATCATTTTGTTCTATATAGAGACTATATTCTTTATATCCCATAAAACCTATTTCTTTATCTCCTCTATAAACCAAAAAAATATCCTTAGTATACCTTAAATACTTCAGGATAGTGTTAATAGTTTTTCAATACTATTCTTCTAGACCTAATTGATATCTACCCACCATTATCAATACATAAGAAACATAAATCCTATTATATTACATGGAGTGCATGAAAAACCCTATCATTGATGTGTAAGGAATCTTACTCATCCTCTCTCTCCTCTGGTATCTGAGGACACATTTTCATATAGCAATGTATATCATGTGACACTAGCAACAATTGTCTCTTGGATTGTTCCTTACTAAACCTCTTCGATACAATGTTAATATATGTACCCTAAATTAGTCTAAGTATCCTATTATATCTATCATAATGTATTTTTTATCCCTAAAATGAAGGTTATTTCACTTAATTCCTTTATAGAGAAGTAATTATTTAACCATGTATTCATAGTTTATAAGACAAGTATCTCATTTACCATTAGTAATATATCATCAACATATACTACTAGGAAAAATAATGAACTCCCACTAAACCTATTATAGACACAAGGCTCACATTCATTCTTTAGGAAACTAAATTATCTTATATATTCATTAAAGTGAATGATCTATGATCTAGATTCTTACTTTAACCCTTAAATAAATCTCTATAAATATAATTATTCATTGGAATATTTTGGAATTACAAACCATTATAGTTGTGTCAAATAAACATATTCCATAAGTTTATCATTAAGGAAGGTTTTTATTATATCTATTTTCAAAATTTCAAAATCCTGGTAAGCTATTATGGCAACAAAAATATTAATATATTTCATCATAGAAACTGGTGAAAAAGTTTTTTCATAATCTATGCATTGATATTACTTAAAGTTTTAGCAACCAATAATTCTATATAGGTACTAACTTTACCATCCATGTTCATTTTTTTTGAATACTTATTTATAAACAACAAGATTTATATCCATAAAAGGATCTATCAAAACCCATACTTGGTTACTGTACATGGAATCCATCTCAAAATTCATGGCTTCTTTCCAGTTAAAAACTTCTATGTTGTTTTCAACTTCCCTGTAATACATGGGTTCTTCATTATCAACTAATAATGATTCTACATCCTTAGTGACTAAAGAAGCATAACTCTTTAGTTTTATAACCTATTTAGTGATCTTATATAGTACTTTTGTCTCTAGAATAATGTTTCTCATTATACTTTGTGGAATTTTTTCATGTACCAACTATTTTTTATCTTGATCTTTGACTTTATTGAAATCAATCATGCTCTCACTATCTCATTTGAATATTTTATCCCTCTCAATAATTATGGGACATTTTTCAACCATGAACTTTTATCTGAAGAATTGTATAGATAATATCATTAATTTTATTAAGTTTTCCTTATAAAGACACACATCGTCCCTTAGGGTGAAAATTTATTACTAGAGATAGCCTTATCAAACACTTCATATCCCCACACTCATATATGTGAAAAAATGAATTTATTACCATACCAAATCTTATATGAAATACTATTTTCCACTTTATTTGGAACTCAATTTAGTATATGTGTAACAATCTATAATAAATATCCCTAAACAGATAATAAAAGACTCATGTGGATCATTATTGATCTCACTATGTATAACAAGTTATGGTTTCTCCTTTCACTGACACTATTCCACTATGGTGTATGAGGAGGAGTGAGTTAATATAGAAACCCTAACTCACTTTTATAATCGATGAATTATTAGTTAATATATTGTCCACCTTGATATGGGTAAAGATTATTTATCTTATTACCAATATGAGTCTCCACTTAATTATGGTATTCCTTAAATTTCTCAAAGGAATCAAACTTACACCTCATTAACTAGATAAATCAATATCTACTAAAGTCATCGATAAAAGTTATGAAGTAATATTATCCACCCCTAGATTCCAATAGAAATTTTATACACACTATTGTATAAACTAATTCAAATATATATTTGTCCATTTCACCATTTCAACTCAATAGAGATCTGATCATTTTACCTTTTCAACAATAACAACATATATCATATTATTATACTTCAAAAGAATCAAAAAAAAATTATTAGTAGAGATTTTTCAAATATTTCTCATTTTCATAACAAAGTTAGTGATTCCATATCTATGTGTGATATGATTTATGTGAATTTGATTCATTATTAATTGTGAACACTTGGTTTTTATATTCTAATACATAAAGACCATTATTTAAATGTGTTATATCATAAAATTTATTATCTTTATCAAACTATAAAATATTATTTACAAAATTGAAATTAAATTCAACGATGTACAAATTGGATAGAGATATAATTTTTTTGGTAAAATTGGCTACATAGTAACAATTCATTAAAACTATAATAAAACCCACAAATAAAGTGGTGTGGAATTATTTTATACTAGTGTAGCCATTCTTGCTATGTTATCATCTTGAAAATCCACCTCCCCTCTCAAAACCTTCCTTAATCAACATAGTTCATATGTTGAGATAAAAATGTGAACCCCACAAGATATATCTAATACCCAATTTTTAGAAACTAAAAGATTACATTTGATAACAAATACACCTGAATATTATCATTACTTCTTCACTAACATGTAGTTATTCTTCTAGTTTCCCTTCTTGACACATGGAAAACATATTGCATATTTTTCCTTAATCTACCCCTTGATCCTCATTCTCTTGTTTGGGAGGTGTGAAGGACCCTTATACTTAGTTATTTTCTTCAAGACTATCACCTTGGATTTTATCTTGTTCACCATAAGTATTGAGGGTTTTTCATGAATAATGTCCTTATCTACCAGGAGAATTAGATTCAATAGATCTATAAGCATCTTCTCAATATAGTTTATATTAAAATTTACAAAAAAAACAAGAGAGACTCTGAGAAATTTATGTAATCATTAGGTATGTGCATAATTCTTTAGGTTGCTTGAAACTCATAATCTCTTGATACTAAAAATATCCAATCATCATGGATACATGAAGCTATAATGGTGAACCTTCTCTAATATTTCATTTAAAACTGCCTTTGTGATCTCTTGCCTCTATTATCTTTCCTTTTCTTGATAAGGATCATAGATATGTATAGCTACTGGACCACACTAGTCATGGATGGAATCATTATGGATTGTACATCCAATGCATCATTAATATGTTTTAGAAGATAGTATATTCCTCATTAATTTCCACCTTAAAGGTATATTTAATAACTAGGGACTCCATGATATAAAACTTCCACTCATGGCATAGTATAATGTATAAGATCCTATACTGCTCCTAGAAGTTTTCACCAATAATGTAAAGAAGAAAACATCTCATACCTCAAAATTACATCTTAATAGATGAATATTCATTACATAATATAACTATCCACACCAAAATTATTTGGGTCTAGTGCCTTTGGAAACTTGGACACATAAACAACTAGTACATATGTGATCCAAGTCATATCCCACTAAGTTCTTCATAACTATCACCCTTCTTAGACATATCATATATAATACCTTTCTTCATAACCTGGGGAAAGAAAACATAATAAAGTGTGGGCTTAGGTTCTCATTAAGAATAAACAAGGGATATGTCAATATAACATGAGAATAAGGGTATGATGACATGAAAAAAAATTAAAAACCATACCCTACATATCAAAGACCATAAACATGAGTCATTGAATAAATCTTGGAAGTTCATAAGACATAAATCATAAACGAATCAAACAACATTATCCATGTGATTATAAAATTGGAATAATATAGAGATTAATGGAATACACATAAACATAGAAATTTTATTTTAAGGCTATCCGCCAAGACATTCATAACATGTTAGGATTGGGTAACCAACTGTATACCTACTTTGAACTTGGGATATCCTCTCATGTACCTTCTTTGGTATAACCTCCCATGTATCCTTTGATATCATATAACATTAATCATTACCCAATGAATTGTAGGGATATATAGGCCTCACCCATCACATAAACCATATATTTATGTGCCACAAAATCATAAAACATTTATCATATCAAACCTATGAAAAGAAATGAGTTTCAAAAATATCTTTTGATCATAGAAATAAACTATTAAAAGAAATAATGATGATGTTATAATTGTATAATATCCCCATTAAAGCATAATTAATATCAAAGTATGTTATCTTAGATGTAAAATTATTTTGAAAGATCATTTAGAACATTTCTTGAGGAAAATAGCCTTTCCACTTTAAAAATAAATTTTCATAACTAAAAAATTATAAAACATTCTCCAAATAATTTTTGTTGTAAAGAACAATATATACTTATAGAGTAATATTTAAATAATTTATTGGTCATGATGGTGGAAAATTCTATTCATTTCCTACATGTAAAAACAAATATTCCTTTTATATTTTCTGTAGAAACCAAACACGCCTTATTTGGAAAACTATATGAAGATTGATTTTAAATTTTTTTTAAAAAAATAAAAAAATTGTAAAAAATGATTTAAATAATCATATTGGAATATTAAAACATTCTTGAAATTTTTTTTGAAAACATGGATATGAAATAAAAATAGTTTTCGACTGAAGATAGAAATAAAGATGATTTTTTATAAAAAAATTATTTTTGTTTATTTAATACTTTAAGAGATGAAAATGAAAGTAAAACATGTATAATTTATAAATAAATGGATTGGTATAAAATACATGGGTTTCTTAAAAGTTATATCTTAAGATTTCATTATTGGAATCATATCATAAACAATCCCAATAAACAATGAGATTGTAACATTAAACATTTACCACTTTGTTATATTTTGAATAATAAGACCCATGGAAGAAATCACATTGAATATATATTTATATACCATAATTATCATGATAAGGATAATAAAATACATTCATGGGTAGTATATACACCACACAAAATAAATAATTTGTGTATAAAGCATGTGTCCTGTATAAATAAAAGCGAGACGGGAATCCATTACCTGCTTTGGAATCTTTTTAATCATAAGACCCATGAAAGAGTAACTTTAAATGAAACTTTAAATATCATTATAATAAATAAATTCATGAAATAACATTTCATGTTGGCAATATATTCACCACATAATAAAAACTAGAGATGAATATAGAATATGTCTCCCAGAAATAAAATAGAGACTATAAATCTATCACCTTAAGACTCAACTACCTTCATACATGTTATAAAATTTTGTATAATAAATATATTTTTATTATAATTCTATTATATAACCATAATTATATATATCATACCATATATGATTTACTTATGACCTTTTATTACAAGTTTAATAATAATTCCTTGTTAAAATCACATTTCAGGTAATGACTACTTTGTTTTTCATGTATGTTTTGATTTAGTAATTACAGTAATATTACTTTTATCATGTTTCCATCATATAAAAATGTTAAAAATTATATAAATATCATATATATTTTTTATATATTTATTTATATTAATCTATAAAATTTATAGATAGAAAATGAAATACATCGTTCATGGAGATGGTAGGTAGTACGTACGCATGAATATTGTTTCCATTTTCTCAATAAATAAAATGAAAGGAAAGTAAATATAAATTAAAAATTAAAGGATAATTATTATTTCATATATATTATATATATTTATTAATTTTATCCTTATTACCTTCCATTTAAATCATTAGTAAAAAATGAATCACATCGCTTCGTGAGGTGATAGTCAGTCGTACACGTGAGAAACATTATCATATCCCCTACATAATGGAAAGTAAGAATTTATATGTAATATATTAATTATATAGGTATAATTATGTTATGAATATCATATATATTCATTTAATATATCTTTATTATTATCCAAATAAAATATAAATGATAAAAATGCATAACATTAGTTTGTGAGGTAGTATTCTATCGTACACGCGAACGATGTTATTATTTTCCAAAAAGTTAAAAAGTAAGAATTTATATATGATATTATAATTAAAAAATTATAATAATTTAATAAATATCATATATAAACATTAAATCTATCATTATATCCATCTATGATAGGTGGTGATGTAAAATGATTAATATCAGTTCGCGAGGCTGTAGTCTATCGTACACATGATTGACGATTTCAATTCTCATTTAATGGAAGAGGGGATGGATATAGGTTATTACATTAACATAATAACATCTCATTATATGGGAGATAATTTTTTATTATAACATAATATTTTATGATTATTTTAATGAGGTGGAGGAATAAATAATACAAAATGCAAGGCTATGAATTTTACCTCTTCTTCAGAAAACTTCTTTAGGTTTATACCTAAATCCTTATTAGGAAGGTTTAATAATTAAAACAATTCCTATTGGATGTGGTGAGGGAATTAATTAAGTTATTTGGTTAGGTATTTTCCTAGCCAAATGGTATTTTAATTTTGAAGAGGAAAGGAGAGGTGGTGGCCTTTTATAAGTGGGGGAGAGGACACACATGGAATTTTTTAAAAGAATAAAGTGTACCCATATTTTTTGTTGGTACCAAGTTATATGGAAGTGTTTTTTGGATACTAGAATAATTTTTTTCTATTTATTTTTATTTTTTCCATTATTAAAAATAAATCCACTTTTTAAGTGTTGGTGATCAAAAGAAATGAGTACTGGACTCAGATAATCGGGTGAAAAGTTCTTAAAAAAGGTCCATCAGTTTTGGTTTTATATTTTGAATATATTTTCTAAGTGAAGTTATTTTAAGTACTATCATTGTATCCAAAATGAATTTTTTTATCAGAGTGAGAAGTTATATTAGATTTTAAATGTATTTTGAGATGTTCGACATGGAATCTGATAAAGTTTTTTCGTTTTGTAAGTTTTCAATGTCATAATTTGTCTGAAAAAAATATAATATGATATTTTTGAAAGAAAGGAGTAGAAAAGGTTTTAAAAGTTATAAGATGTTTTTCCAATATGAATTTTCTTAAATATAATGAGGAATTCATGATACAATCAAGATTTTTTAGAATAAAATAGAATATGAAGTTGAAGTCTTCTGATCGTAGATCATTGATGTGAGTTGTAACTGGCGTAGAAATTTTTTGGTGTATGAGAGTTTGATTAGATGAATTTATAGGATTTTAAGAAGATCTAATCAACCAATACATTGAATGGTATAAGTCATCGAAAAAAATTCTTTGAATGCACCATCAATTGCTAAGGTTTATAAAAAAAATTCTGATATTGGTCAATCAGACTCATCATTCCACCAATCCATCATATGGGTACTAAAACCAATCCATCAAAGGAGTTTATAACACTGATCTATTATAAAAAATTTTGGTATCAATATAGAATTGGATATAGAATTTCATCAAAGGTTGACTTGAACTATTTTTTGATAATAAAAAGACAGATTGTTTACTCTAGTAAATAATTTGGATTTGTTAGGATCACTGAATGAGATGAGCTCTAGAGGTTGATCCATCACATGGGATCAGAGACTGATCAGTCAGACAAATAACAATAATTTAGTCAACCATTTTCATGGAGTAAAATTTTTTAATTGTTTCAATTGGGTCAAGACTCGTAGGATAGGATTTGACACTGATTAATCATCAGAGACTAAACTTTAATAGACACAATCTCATCAGTCTGAGGAGTTTATGAATAAATACAGTAAGTGGTTTAAATGGAGAAACATTTTAAAGTTTTCATCAGACTATTTTTGGTTTTTTTATTTATAAAAAAGTTGAAAAAATATTTTTGGAATATGTGTTTCAGTTAGATAGGGCGTAAATATGGGAATTCTTTGGTTTTATATATTTTTTACCAGAGTGATAGACAGTATTGGAATGAAAATTAGTATCAGACTAAAGATTTTTATATTTGATAGATGAAGGCTAAAGATTGTGATAATATTCAATAAGGTTTGAGAAGAACTCATAAGAGTTGAGAAGCACTGAAATGTTCAAATATGAAGTTTAAATTTGTGTTAAATTTGAGTTTCTAGAATTTTTTTGAGTGATATGGGCCTCTGAGCAGTGTCGCCTCTCCCCTTTCATAGCGTCTAGGGTTTCCCTCGATTTTTCCATTATTCCCTCTCCGGCCTTTTCTTCCTGAGTCCCCTTTCTCTGGATCGTCTCGGCCGACTGGTCGGCTCAGCATGTCATTCGACTCGGTCGACAGGCGGACGAGGCTTGTTTCCATTGAAGGTTGACGATGAATCTGGAGTAGCATGGGGAGGGGGGCCCTAGTTTCCTTTTTCTTTATGATGTTTTTTTAGTGATGAAGGTTTTCTCTTGGGGGTATCATTCGTGCTTGAAGGGATTGGTAGGCTAGGGTTCATCCGGTCATCATCCCCTCCTTGTGGTTGTCTTCATCGGATGCCTCTGGTTCCCTTTGCGGCGGTTTCACGGCTCCTCCAGTGGCGATGCGCTACGGGATTCTACGGCGCTGCTGGTTGGACCTACGGGCGTAAGACCAGTTCGTTTTCACCGGCATACTCTTCGGAGCGTTCTAGGTTCCATCTCGGTAGCACATCGACATCCTTTAGTGAGTCTCATGGGGGTTTCCTTCTGCGGTTGTTGTGTGCCTGAGGTTCCATTTTGACCTCTTTTGGTGGTTGGGGTGGTGGAAATGGGTGTTTTCCCTGGTTGAGTTTCATTTTTCTGCTGGAATTTCTTTGTGTTTTGCTGGATGATTTCAGCATGGTTGTTCATGGACCATGGCGGGTTGGATTTTTGGAACTGAACCATCGACGGTGGTGATGACGGATGATGGTGAAGCTCATCTGAGAATTTGATGAAGAGATCAAGCTTCGGCGACGATAACGGCGGATGGTTCTGCCGGCGTACTTCTGTGAATGGTGGTGCGTGGAGAAGGAGTCTGAATCGAGATGTGGTTCAATGGATGATGTGGACAGGTGACAAGGGTGGGTGCGCAGCTCAAGGAGTCTCATGATTTCTATTTTGGGAATTTGAAATTTGAATTTTGATGTTGAACTGGATGGTTTGAAGCAGTGAATTGGCAGTGGTGAAGTCCTGTAGTGGGTACCGAAAACCCTTAAACCGGCCTTTAGAAAATGGGAAAAAATGTTTTGCGATAGAATTTTTTTTGAGTGGGAAAATAAAATTGTTTTACAGACCATTCCATTTATGTTGAACCTATAAATATATTTCAAAGTAAAACATACTCTAACACTATTCAAATGTGGGAGAGAGAAAGAGTTCTAATGTTTTTTAGGAATAATTGGTAGATAAAGGTTTTTTGACATAGTTTTCTTGAGAAATATTTCTGGGTAGAATAAGTGTGATGAAGAAGTTGTGGTTAGGTTTTCTATATTAAACCATGTAATCAGAATAATGATTTAAAGAAAATAAATAAGTGATTCATAATTGTTTCCAGACTATGCTTTTAAACTTGTTTCTGGATTGAAGAATCATACTGAGGAATCAGAGTGATCTATGGTAATAAGTTTTTTTAAAAAGGTCATAAAAGTTTATTCTACCAACAGCTGGGTAAGAAAGTTAATAGTTGTTTTTGTTGAAAAATTAAAAAGGTGTAAGTTGTTGAGATAGTGTAGTTACATGTAAGAAACCAATTGGTGAAGTTTTGAAACTTTTTACAAAACTCTTTTTACATCATTAGAGATAGAATAAGCATATGCATTGTTGTATTTATTATAGTGTTGCACAAGTTTAAGGGTATTTCTTACATATTGTATCCATACAAAATTATTTTTTTCTAGTGGATTGTGTGTTATTGAATTATAATCAAACCATTCCAAGGATTGTCTACTCTTATTGAGTATCGAACCTTGTAAATACTTGTGTTCTTATGGATGTGTAAATGTTTTGTTTTTATAAAAGTGATAAATCTTTAATAGAAGGTGAAGTTTGTTATATAAGAAATATAACATAAAATAAAAATATATCATTAATTCACCCCCCTCCCCCTATCAGTTATTACATTGATCTTGGTTGGGCTTTTTTAATTAGTATCAAGGGGAAGGTTCCATTTATTTACTCTTCGCTAATGTTTTTTTAGAGAATTTGTTGTGGAGAATTTTAATTGTGTGAACATTAAGGGGATTCTATTATTCAATGGAAAGAACTATCATATATATAAATATAGAATGTTTCCATACCTTATATATCTAGGTTATGATGTTTTTTAAGATGATACAGATGGATTTCCTCTTCTTGTTCAAAATTTTCCTCTTACATCTGTGGACTAGAAAAATATGGAGAATAATGGAAGAGCTAATAAATATTTACTCTCATTATTTTATGAAAGAGGATTCATTAGAGTGAAGGTATTTTCAACTGATAAAGGTATCTAGGTAAATATGAAATACATTTATAATGTAAATACAAATTTGAATAAGGACAAGATACAAATCTGAAGGCTGGAGTATGAGGATCTCAAAATGGGTGAGTATGAATATATTGGTGACTTATTTACAAGGGTGAATATTCAACTATTGTTGAAAATTTCATAATTATTATTCCTAAAAAAATTGATTCCAAATTTTTATATTTGAAAGATAGAGATCTTAAAACTCTATCTTACCTGTATATTACTCTCATTCCTTATGAAATGATAAGGGATGAAGTTATGAAAAGTAAAGAAAAAGTTGATTGAGAAATTTTCTTCTAGGATGCCAAGAAAGGAAACTCTAAAATATTTTCAAAGATGAAGAAGTTGGTGATTTTGAATCTGAAAATGACATTAGTAACAATATTGATGAATTATTATTCTTGTTTTCTAATAATGTGAAAGTATGTACAAGAAAGTACAAAGGGAAGATACTCTTAAAATGTTTTGAATGTGGAACTGTTGGGAACTTTATTAAGAATTGAAATTGATGAAATAATTAAGATAAAAGTGACAAGGATGATAGAAGGATAATAAGATCTTATAATAAACTGAGTGAAAAATAAATATCTTATTCCAAGGGAAAAGATAAAAAGTTATCTGAATCCAAAAGTAGATTTTTTTTCTAAAGATGATGAAGATGAGGATAGTAAAGTTGGAGCTGAAAATTTCACTAAATTTGTTGGAGAAGATAAATTTATTGAAATAGTGAATGATGAAGAGTTTGGAAGTAGTATTTCTGAATAATAATAAGAAAATGATTTAAATTTTCATTTAAAAATAGAGTTGAAATAATGTCTTAGAAAGATTTTACGACTAGAAAGAGAAATCAATAAGTTAAAGATGGAAATTTATACAAAAAGACAATCAAGAATATTTTATTAAATAGAATGTTAGGTTTCTTGAAGAGATTTATTTCTTGAATAAATCCCTTTAAAAAGAAAATAATTGAAATGAACATCTTGAAGTGAAGATAAATGAAATGTAAGGAGAGTTGGAACTTGTTCAACATAAGTTTTCTAAAGATGAGCAGGGAGTTACAAATTTCAAAAACTCTATCACTAAAGCTCGGGAAATTAATGGAAAGTGTGAACCTAATAAAGATCAATAAAATTTATCCTCAAAAGTTTAAAATAAAGTTAAATATGTTTCTAAGAATAATAAATCTAAGAAATTCATGCATGTTTCCAAATATATTAAAGTTTAGAATTTAGAAGTTACTAAAATTTCAAAGTCCAAAATAAAATTTTCTGCTACATATTATTTCGATAAAGTGTGAAAGAAATAAAAATTTAATAAGAAGATTCTAGGTGATAATATAAATTTTTTGGATCAACAAAGTTTTGGTATGGAAGATAAGAATGTTGTTGAAAAACATGTTTATAATTCCAAAAAATATAGAAGTTGTAGAAGAAAGTATTATTTCTATAGGTACTAATGGTATTGTAGTGTATTTGTGTATATAGAAAATATGTTTTGGTTCAATCAACAACACTAAAATTATCCCATTAGTTACAGGAATAAAAGTTCAAGGGGGAGTCAATCCTCTCAAATAAATAATTAAGATAAAGTTGTTTTGAATGCTGAAAATAGGTTCCAACCTTTGGAAAATATTTTTAAAAGATGTGAAAACCCTATAAATCTCACTAAAGGACGTATTGTTTTTCTACTAGCATAAAAATATGTTTATAACAACTCTAAAAATATGGATGTGAAGGAATATAAAGAGAAATAAAAATCTCTTATTATAAAAATTGATCTCAAAGATACAAAAGAAGAACAACCCTAGATTTTGGATATTGGTTGTTCTTCCCATATGATAGGAGATTTGAAATTATTGAAAAATGTGAAAGATCTAAAAGAAGGTATAGTTATTTTTGGTAATGATGAATCTCTTAGAATTAAAGGTGTTGGATCTGCTATTATTGGGGAAGAAAAATTGAGATCCAAGATAGCCTTATTTTTTTAAGGGCTGGGACACAATATGTTAAGTGTTTAAAACTTTTTGATGAAGGTAATAAAGTTTTTTTTTAGAAAATATAGTTTTTTTGTGAAAATAGATAAAGAAATAAAAGTTGTTACGAGAGGATTACATACAAAAGGAAACTTTTTTTAAGTTGGTGATGTTCAGAATCCATGTTATCTAATCATGATGGAATAAAATAAATTATGGAATAAAATGTTGGGATATATGTTTTAGAGAAATATTATTAATTTTTCAAAGTAAGATAATGTTCATGATATTATTGATATGATAAGAAGAAGAGATTGTTTTTGTTCAATTTATTGTAAAGGGAATATTACAAACTCTATGAATAAGAAAGTTTATATCCATTCACTCATCCCCTAAAACTAATTCACTCTGATATTTTTAGTCCAATGAGTAAACAATCAACATTCAGAGATAAATAATTTATTTATTTCATTAATTATTTTACTCTCATTACTTGTTTTTTATATTTGAATCATAAATTAGATGCTCTGAATATGTTTAAGGGTTTCAGTATATGAGTGGAAAAGGAATGTGGGAATTATATAAAGAATTTTAGAAATGGTAATGGTGTTGAATACAATAATTAAGAGTTCAGAATTTATCTTTAAAAATATAGAATTTGGAATGAGTTCAATATAGCATACACACCACAATAGAATGGTGTTGATGAAAGTAATAATAAAATTTTAGTAGAGATGGGTCATATAATTTTGATTGAGCATAGACTTTCTCACTACTTATGGATGTAATAAATGATAACATAAGTTTATATTTCGAATCGGTGTTTCTATAAGATAAGTTCTGATATTAATCCTTATGAAATGTTCTATGATAAACTCCAAGTTTGAAACACTTAAGATTTTTTGGGAGCCCCCGCATCATAAATAAAAAAGGTGGGAATCTTTAAAAGTTTTATCAAAGAGGTGAAGATAGAATTTTTCTTAACACTGCTCTAGATGGTAGAGGATATATATTTTTTAACAAATAAACAAAATATTTAGTTGACTCCATTTATGTAAAAGTTCTTGAAAGTGATAAAGAATAATTATTGAAAAAACATGCATATGAGGAAGATAAAGAAGATGAAGGAGTTATTATTAAGTAACATGAAAAGAATTAAAATTGTGGTGATGTCACACATATGTACAAATTGAAATAATCTATTTCTAGTGATGAGAAATAACTTCATACATCTCATCCTAGGATGAGGAAATAAGTGCAATCTCAAAACATCATTGCTGATTAGAAAAAAAGTTTCAAACAAGAATAAAATCAAAGGTTATTACACATACTTCTTTGTATTAAAAAGTTGATCTGAAATATGTTAATGAATATTTTGAGCATCAATAATGGGTTCATTCTATGAATGAATAGTTTGATCAGATTGAGAAGAATTATACTTGGGAACTCATACCTAAAATAAATGATAAAAATGTTTTGTGTACAAAGTGGGTGATCTAAAACAAGTTGAATGAATATGGTTAAGTGATAAGAAACAAAGAAAGATTGGTTTGAAAAGGTTACTCACATATTGAATACATTGATTCTAATGATACTTTTTCTTTAGTAGAAAGGTTAGAAACAATTAGAATATTTCTTGTGATCTTTACTAAAAAGTTACAAATTTTTTTAGATGGATTTTAATTCAACCTTTCTGAATGGAGAACATTATGAAGAAGTTTATATTAAAAAAATGTGTGTATTTGTGATTTTAAAAGATGAAAGTTGTGTTTTAAATTTGAAGAAATATTTTTATGGGATAAATAATTCTCTTAGATCTCGGAATTCTAAATTGGATGTATTCTTAAGGAAGTTTAATTTCAAGAAGGTATGAGTTGATAATAATCTATATATCAAAGAAAATAAGGTGATTTTTCTCATCGTTATTGTGTTTGTTGATGATATTATCTTTATTAGGAATGATGAAAGGACTTGTAAAAAGTTTTCTGAAGAGATGAATAAGTTGTTTGAAATTTCCCTGCTTAGTGAACTAAAATACATTCTTGGCTTAAAAATATCACAAAATAAGAAATAAATTTTTCTTTCTCAAGATAATCATGCTAAATAACTTCTTAATAAGTTTTTAATGGAGAATTAAAAACCTATTTCTACCCTAATTTTAGTGGGAATCAAGTTACCTAAATATAAAAAAGGAAATTAAGTTTATTCTAAAGAGTTTTGGAATCTTATTGGAAGTTTTTTATATATGAACACTTCAAGATCATATATTGTGTATGTTGTTACATTATTTTCAAGGTTAAAAAGTTCTCCAAAGGAGTCACATATCTTGGCTAGAAAAATAACTCTCAGATATATCATAAGCATAACAGATTTTGGAATCATATATAAAAGATAAGAAATAATTGATTTGTTTGGGTATACAAATGTTGATTGGGTAGAAAGTGAAGATGATAGAAGATCCAAATATAGTGGAGTTTTCTTTCTTGGGGAAAGTTGTGTGAGTTGGTATACTATAAATTAAAATTCTATAACTCTTAGCATGGTTGAATCTGAATATGTTACCACCACTCAAGTTGTTACACAACTAATGTGGATGAAGACAAAGTTATAAGATTTTTTCGTTGAAGTAAAGTTACAACTTCTCTTGGATTGTGATAATCAGAGTTCTATGAACCTTAAAAGAAATCTAGTACAACATTATCATTCAAAACATATTTATATCAAATATAAATTATTCAAAGAGCATGTGGATTAGGATGAACTCAAGACGTTGTATTTTCCTACAAAAGAATAAGTTACTGACATTTGCACAAAACCTTTACCAAAGGAAGAATTTTTCAAACTGAGGTTGAAAATGGGAATCCAACCACATTCTCTCTATGGTTGAGGTATGTGTTTCTATATCCTCTCTCACATATCCTTTGGACAGTTTTGTTAAGGGGGGAAATTGTGTTTTATAAATATATACATTGATATGTGTTAAACCTTCTAATAAAGCATGTATATAGGGGGTTGTGGGTAACCTATGAACTCAACATGTAAGTGTGTGAACTATTATAACAGTTTTTTGAAGTGGGTATTGGAAGATTTTATTTACAATAAAGTGAAAGAATTTGTGAAGAGGTGGAAATTTAGAAAGTTTGAAGTTCAAGAAGAGGTTTTAAAGTCACTACTTTTGGACAGTATGGTTTTACTGTCAATGATTCTTGTTTCCTACAATGAGTTCAATTGTGTAGGATTAGAATTGTTGATTAGTGATTTTTATCTTAAGTTACAAAGTTTCGGTTATTTATGAAACTTTTTTGACAATAAAATCCAAAGGGGAACATTGTTGGGACCATGTTAGCTGGAAGTGTTTTTCGAATACGGGAAGAAGTTTTTGTTTTTGGTTTTGTATTTTTTTTTCATTACATAAAATCAATTAATTTTTTAAGTGTTTGTGATTAGAAGAAAGGGTTACCAAAATTAAATGATTATATGAAAACTTATTAAGAAATTTAATCAGTTTATATTTTCTATTTTGGAGATTTGTTCTGGGTGAATTTGTTTTTCGTACTCTCACTGTGTCCAGAATTAATTTTTCTATTATAGTAAAAATTTATATCGAAGTCTGAATATATTTTGAGATGTTCGACACTAAATTAGATGATGATTATATATTTTGTAAGTTTTCAATATCATAAGTTTTATGAAAAAAATTATGATCCATTTTTTGTGAAATAAATGATGAGAAAAGATTCAAACAATTCTATATTGATCTGAATGTTCTTAAACATCATAGGGAGGTCATGATACAAGAAAGGGTTTGTAAAATAAAGGAGAATATGAATTAGAAGTATTTTGGTCACAGATCATCAGTGTAAGTTATACCAAACTCGGAAGTTGTTTGGTTTTTGAGAGTTGAATTGGATGAAGTTATAAGGTTGGTAGATGTACTAATCAATCGATCCATTAGATGTTCCATCACATCAGATGAACCGATTATTCGAATGTATATCAGTACTTAGGTTTCGAAAGATTTTTTTATTGATATTGTTCCATCATAATATTCATGCTAATGATTCATCAGATGGGTTCTCACACCAATCCATTATAGGATTTTTTACATTGATCTATCAGAAAACAATTTGGTATCAATAGGGTATCGGATTCATAATTTCATCAGATATAGACTATAATTTTTTTGTGAGAATAAGCAGATAATTTTTTGATGTTGATCAATAATTTAGAGTTATTGGGACCAATGAATGAGATGATTTCCAGAGACTGATCCATCATATAGGATCAGATACTAATTAGTCAGATGATGCACAATAATGTATTCAAACATTTGCATAGAGCAAAAGTTTAGAATTGTTTCAATTGGATCGTGACTCATCAGATAGTATTTGACACTAATAAATCATCAAATGCTAGAATTAATTAGAAAAAATCACATCGGTCTAAGGAGTTGATGAAAAAATACATTATTTAGTTAAAATGGTAAAACATGTTGAAGTTCCTATTAGACTATTGTTGGGTTTTAAAGTATACAAAATTTATAACAATGTTTATAAAAAATGAATTTCGGTTAGTTGGGGAATTGGAATGGGAATTATTATGTTTTACATATATTATATCAGAGTGAAAAATAGTATCAGAATGAAAATTAGTATCAGATTGAAGACTTTTTTATAAGAACAAAGAAGAATGAAGATTGTGGGAATATTCAAGAAGTTTTTGAGAAGAACCCAGAATAGTTGAGGAGTTATGACATGGTCAAAGATGAAGCTAAAATATAAGTGAAATTTTTGTTTCTTGAATTTGTTTTAGTGGGAAAATAAAATCGGTTTACTATCAATTTTATTTCTGTCACACCTATAAATAGAGTTCAAAGTACAACGTACTCTAACACTGTTCACATGTGGGAGAGAGTGAGAATAGTAAAGTTTTTTAGCCAGAATTGTTAGATAAAGGTTTCCAAAAATATTTTTCTTGAGAAACATTTCTGGATAGAATAAGTGTGATTAATAAGTTGAGATTAGGTTTTTTGGATCGGATAGAGCAATTGAACTAATGATTTCTAGAAAAGAAAGTAGTGATTCAGAATTTTTCTGGATTATACTTTTAGACTTATTTCTAAACCAAAGAATCATATTGAAGAATCGGAATGATTAATTGGACTTAGTTCTCATAAAAATTCCACAGAGTTTATTTCTAAATTCGTCTGGGTAGGAAATTGAGGAATTTTTTTTGTTTAAGAATTAAAAAAGTGGATGTTTTTTAGGAAGCACAATGACATGTTCGGGACCAACTGGTGAAGGTTTCTAAACTTGTTACAAAACTATTTTTACATCATTAGTTATAGACAAATCACATGAAATATTTTATTTATCATAGTTATATACAAGTTTAAGGGAATTTCCTACTTATTGTATCCACACAAAAGTATTTTTTTATGAATTGGGTGGTGTTAGATTATTTCCAAACCATGACAAGGATTGGATACTCGTATTGAGTAGTGAACCTCATAAATACTTGTGTTCCTATGTATGTGTGAATTATTTGTTTTTATAAAAGTGAAAAAATAATAATTGGAGGTGAAGGTTGTTATACAAGAAAGATAACATAAAAGAAAAAGATATCATTAATTCACCCCCTCCCCCTCTCAGTGATTACATTAATCCTAGATGAGGATTTTCGTTTTTCACATGCCAAAATTATAAAAAATGAATCATTATCAAACCTTATAGGTGATAAGATCTAAATATTTCCATAAAATGGGTTTTGGAAAAGTTTCTAGGCCATTTTACCCCTTATCTTTTTAGTTTAACCCCCAGTAAACCAAGTTTAACCTTAATCATGGTAATTAATTTTTACTATTTTTACTATTAATTTTAACCAAAAATTAAATTTAACTTATTATATAAAATAAATAATTTGTATTAAAAATATGGAATCCATTTTTTCAAATTTCATTCACAGAAGTGTAAAATTTTAATTTAAAATTAAACAAACAGACATGATGAAAAAAGGGTTTACCAAAGATAAAGTTTTAATATTAAAATACAATATAAAATTCATTAAAATGACCTAAATTGGATTAATGAATATATTAATTAACTAATTTAACTTTTAAAACCATTATAAAAAAATTAACCTCATAAATTTTTTAAACAAAAGATAGTTTTCAATAAAAATCATTATTTTTCACTATACATTGAAAAATTAATCTTTTCAGAAAATGAAAAAAATTAAAACTTAGATAATTTTGAAATGTTTATTCAATAAATAAAGTTAATTATTTCAAAAAAAATTACAAAAGTGTCAAAAATTAATTTTTTTATTTTTAAAAAAAAGCAATACAAATCATTTTTTGAGAAAAAACATTTTCGAAGCATATAAAGACTTACCAAAAAATAAGTACTTATTTAACAATATATTTTATTTATATGAAACCTTAATACTCTCTTTTTTTATTTTGGTTATTTTTTTCATACCTCCAAGTTTAATGGTTATGTAATGATGGTCTTTTTTAAATAATAATATTAATGGTGTATCGTGGTTTGTTACAAATTGACGTTGTGTGTAACACAAGATATTGATGAAATTAAATTTATTCAAAATATATATATTTCATAAAATATCTGGGTTTTACATTATACCCCCATTATAATAAAATTCTTCCTCAAAATTATGTCACTTTGATATAAAAACTAAGGACATTTTTACTCCATTACATCCTAAGGTTTCCATGTATCTTCTTTAATCTGGTGGTTTCACCATAAAACTTTGACCAGGTGAGTGTTCATATTTCATAGAACTTTCTTTGTATGATCCAGAATCTCCACCAATTTCTCCTCATAAGAAATATTAGGCTCCAGTGGTAAGACCTATGATTTTATTACATTTGATATATCATGTATGTGCTTCCTCAAGAGAGATATATGGAACACATCATGAACTTGAGAGAGGTTTAGTAGAAGCTCAGAGATATAAGATATAGTCTCGATGCTATTAATAATTTCAAAGGGAAATATATACCTAGGGTTTAGTTTTACCTTCATTCTGAATCTCATTACCTTCTTCCATAGGTAAATTCACAAGACAACCTTCTCACCAACTTCAAATTATATATCACATCAATGATTATCAAAATAATTTTTGTATTAACTTTGTGATGCTTTTATGTGTTTCTAAATGGATCTTACCTTCTCTATTATTTATTTAGATAGTTATGGTCTCAATAGCTTTATTTCACTAAATTTATCCTAGTAAGTGTGAGTTCTACACTTTTTACCATAGAAGCATTCATAAGGAGCCATCTGAATTCTTGAGTAAAATCTATTATTGTAAGAAAACTCAACTAGAGGAAGCTGTTGATCCCAACCACATTTGAAATCCATAGAACAAGATATCTGCATATTCTCTAGGTTTGAATGGTTCTATCAGAATTACTATATGTATGAGTTTGATACATAGTGTTGAAAATCAACTCTATATCAAGATCTTGCTAAAGTCTTCCCCGGAACTTTGAGGTAAAACAAGGATCCCAAACAGATACAATTGAATGTGGTACTCCATGAAACCTTACCATTTACTTAATGAATATTCTTGTGATCTAATCCAAATATAAATATTATCTGATAGTGATTAATTTTTATTACTTTTAAAGGATATTTATTACAACCCATATAGCATTATTCCCTTTAGATAATTTAGGGATTCCAACAACAAAATCCTTGGGGATTTTTTCCTATTTCTATTCTAGTATGGATATTGGGTGTAGCATCCCCTTAGACTTTGTTCTATTATCCTTAACTTACTGATATACCAAGCACCTATATAAAAACTCTACAATATCTCTCTCCATGTCATCCCACCAGAAATACCCTTTAATATCTCTATATATATTTTTACTTCCATGATGAATAGAGAATGAAGAACTATGAGCTTCCTCTAATGTATCTATCTTAAAATCTAGTATCGAAGTAACACATACATGATTCTTGAACCTTATCATTCCATTGTGATAAATTTTAACCTTAGTAACATTTATCACCTTCTTTTATAGCTCAGTAGCATCCTTATGCACCTCTTTTATCCTCACATGGATATATGTTTGAATAATTATTTGGGAAAAATAATATTTCTTATCTTCCTTAAAGATTTTAGGATTCATCCTTTACAAATCTAGAAATATTTGATCTTTTTTTATCCTCATTATAGATAAGATAACATGATCTTTTAGACTCAAATCATCATCCACCTTTTTTACTTTCCCAAGTGGTAATGTATTGAGTAGTCATAATATTGAATCAGATATAACCATCTTCTCTAGTGAATGTTCAACTTCTTTTATGTGTATATATACTTTAAAAAAATTTATCAGTATATATATCACACTTTTCTTTGTATATATAATCCCTTTATATCATTAATGATAAAATTACAGTAGTTAACTCCAAATCATGGTTTGGGTAATTTTTCTCATGAACCTTCAATTGTCATGAGGAATAAGGTATAACCATGTCATTCTGCATGAAAACACATCCCAATACATTCTTGGATACATCACTATAGATTAAAAACCCATATATATTTCAAGGTAATATAATAATAGGTTTTCATACTAATCTTTTTTTTAGTTCCATGAAATTTTCCTCAGATTCATCTTTCTAAAGGAACTTTTCTCCCTTCCAAGTTAACTTGATGAGTAGATTTGATAGTCATGAAAAATTATCTATAAACCATTGATAATATCTATATAAACCAAGAAAACTTCACATATCAGTCATCATGGTTGGTCTATGCCAACATTCAATAGCCTCCATCTTTGATGGATCCACCGATATACCCTCTCTTGATATTATATGACCCCAAAATGAAACTTTTTTAGCCAAAATTCACACTTTGTAAATTTTTCGTAAATTTTTTCCTTTATTAGGGTCTTCAATACAATTATCAAGTGATATTTATGATATTACTTGTTCTTTGATTATATAATAACATAATCTATAAATACTATCACAAACTGATCATGGAAATCTCTAATGACTCTATTATTTAAATCTATGAAGATATCAGAGAAATTAACAAGACCAAATGTCATCACTATATATTCATAGTGCCATAATTTTTATGGAATGTTGTCTTAAGTATATCCTCCATAAATAATTTTTCACGAAATCATGTACAAAACCAAAGGGTTGTATTTCCATAAATTTCTCCCAAAATATCCTTAATCTGGATAAAATCACATCACATTAAACCTTAAAACATGTGTCTATTTCATTGAACTTATGATCAACCTTAAACTCATAATCCCATAATGGTATCTATAAATATTAAGTTAATATTACATGAAGACATATATTATTCCAAAATTAACATAGTCCGTAGTTCTTTCATGATTATTACAACCCAAATACTATTGGTAAAAATAATCCTTTAAAATAATACTTGAATACCAGTACATAAATAATTTAATCCTTCCACTTTAATGGTTGACATGGAATATTTATTTCCTTGATCTATAAGTTACATCAGAGGTTAAATCATTTAATTAAATAATTCCCATGTTTTACACACATAAGATATTGAACTCCTCAACAATTCATCACTATGTGAACTCCTTTTCCATACAGACAACATCTTCCCCTCCTTTTGAGATATTCTTATAGATATTTATTCCCATATTATTGACATGTAGGAATATTAATATTCTTTCATACATGTTAATTACTACATGAAATTTCATAAAAATACATATTACTCATATTTGACATGTTAGGAATCTCACTAAAGTTCATGTTGTTAAACATATATCATAAAAGCTGATTATTCATAATCATAATATATTTCTCTCTAATAATCATCCAATTTGGCTACTCCCCAACACATTTTCCATAAAATTAAATGATAACCTAGCTCCTTATGGTTCCAACCATTGACTGAAAATAAAAAATGTAGTGTGAGAAATACTAATCATAGTGTAAAAAAAATAGTCATGAAAAGTAATTTAGGATTTCTAAATCATGAAACCTTATTTCCAATATATGAAACTTTAAGCTTAACCTTGGTCATTCATGTTCATTATTCAAATCCCTGGTGATTTTTTGTAAAGGTAATGTGAATTAACCAATTCATATCCTCTGGGAGTGTCAAATCAAGTGTGTATTAAGGCCCATTTTCATGTACCATGTAACGTCTGAGTCAAGCCCGATGTTCCTTTTTTGAAGTTATTACCCCTAGTTACATCTATTCCAAAACCATGTCCACTTGTATTATTCATAGAAAGATGTATTTATTGGTAAACCACATAATTTCTTTCCTACCAAAACTTTAGGATGTTATCATATACTTAGGATTATCCTAAGGGCTCTCACTAAAGTTTACACATCCTATTTTTCAAAGGTTAACTAAAAATTGCTCTGATACCAACTGTAAATACCCAAACTTCTCATATATATATATTACATCTTAATAGATGAATATTCATTATATAACATAGCTATCCATGCCTAAATAATTTAGGTCTATTTATTTGGAAACTTTTATACATAAAAAATGGTCCATAAGTGAGCTATGCAATCTCCCTCTAAGTTCTTTATAACTATCACCCTTCTTAGACATATCATACATAATACCTTTATTCATAAACTAGAAAAAGGAAACATAATAAAGGGTGAGTTTAGGAGATCAGGTAGGGTAAATAAGTGATATGTCAACATGACATGGTCATAAGGGTATTAGAACATGATAATAACATTTGAAAAACCATACCTTACATATCATAGATCATAAACTTGAGTCATGGAATAAATCTTGTAGTTCATATGACATGAATTGTAAAGGAATTAAACAACATGATCCATGAGATCATAACATTATCATAAGATATAGATTTTTGGAATACACATAAGCATACAAAATCTTATGTCAAATCTATCCTATAAGACATTAATAACATGTTAGGCTTGGGCTAACCACCCATGTACCTTCTACGGGATTGGCATAACCTCTCATGTTTCCCTGTTTTAGGCTTGGGATAACTTCTTGTGTAACCTATTTTAGAATTGGGATAACCTACCATATACCCTTTAATATTATATAGCATTAATCATTTACTAATTCATTTGAGAGAAATATAGGTCTCAACCATCACATAAACCATATATTTTTGCACCACAAAATCATAAAATATTCTTCATATCATAACTCATGAAAAGAAACGGGTTTCATAAAAATATTGTCCTCAAATATATAAACCATTAGAATAAAGATTAAAAATGGTATCTTTGGATCAAATCCCCATTAAATCATAAGTAATACCAAAGGATTTCATATTATATGGAAAATGATTTTAAAATATCACTTGGAACATTTATTGAGAAAATAGCCTTTCCACTTTGAAAATCACTTTTAAGAACTAAAAATTCATAAAAAAAATTAAAATCAATAACCTTGGATATTTATAAAGTAATATTTAAAACATTTATTGGTCACGATGATGGAAACATATGTTCATGTCGTACATGTTAAAACAAAGATTTCTTTCATATTTTTGGTAAAATCTAAATGGGGATTCTTTATAAAATGAAATGAAGATTACTTTTTAAAAAATTATAAAAAATAATAAAAAGTTAAAATTACTTTAAAAATTATATAGGACATTAAAATATTCTTTAAAACATTTTTTAAAAACATGGATATGGAATAAAAAGGGTTTTTGACAGAAGATAGTCATAAAGACAATTCTTCTTAAAAAATTATTTTGGTTTATTTAATACTTCAAGAGAGTAAAATGAAAGGATAACATTTATTCTCTAGAAATAACCATAGGAAAAAAATTAAATGAGTTTCTTGAGATTTAGATCATAATATCTCATCATTGGAAGTATATCATAAATAATCCCGATAAACAGTGAGATTATAACATTAAACCTTTACCAATTGGGTATATTTTGAATCATAATCCCCATGAAAGAAATATCATTGGATTGATATGTATATAATGTAATTATCATGATAAGTATCATAAAATAAATAAATGGTAATTATATACACCACATAAAATAAATAAGTGGTATATAAAGCATGTTTCCCATAGAAATAAAATTGAGACGATAATCCTTTACCTGCTTTGGTAACTTTTAAATCATATAACCCATGAAATATTAACTTTAAATGAAACTTAAAATATCATGAGAATAAATAAATTAATCATATAACATTTCAAAGGGTCAGTGTATACATCACACAAAATAAACAAGTGGTGAAAATGGAATATGTCTCCTAGAAATAAAGGAGAGACTAGAAATATCTTACCTTAAGTATAAAATTCCTTAATACATGTTCAAAACTCCTGTATAATAAATATAGGTTTATTATAAATTTATTATAGAACCATAATTATATATATCATACCATATAGGATTTAATTATAATCTTTTATTACCTGTGTATTAAAAATTCCTTATTAAAATCACATTTCGGGTAATAACTACTTTTCTTTTCGTATATGTTTTGATTTAGTATTTTTGGTCCTATTACTTTGATAATGGTTAAATAATATATAGAATTTTAACCATTATATAAATATCATATTTATTCAGAATATTTGTATTTATAGTAATCCATAAAATTTATATATAGAAAATGAAATAGATCGTTAATGGAGACGGTTGGTCATACATACCCATGAACGTTGTTTCCATTTCCTTGATGGATAGAATGAAAGAAAATTAAATATTAATTAAACATTATATAATAATTATAATTTAATATATATACCATTTATTAATTAAATTTATATTTATTATCTTCCATGTAAATTGTTAGTGAAAAACAAATCACATCGCTTTGTGAGGCGGTAGTCTGCTGTACACATGAGTGATGTAATCATATCCCTTGAAGAATGGAAAGTAAAGGTATATGTAATATAATAATTAAATAGGTATAATTAAATTAAAAATATAATATATATTAATTTAATATATCCTTATTACCATCCAATTAAAATGTAAATGAGAAAAACACAACACATTGGTTCGCAAGATGGTAGTCTGTTGTACACACGAGCGGCGTTATTATTTTCCAAGGGGTTGAAAGGTAAGAAGTTATATGTGATATTATAATTTTATAAGTATAATAATATCATAAATATCATATATAGTCATTAAATATCTCTTTATATACATTCTTGAGATATGGTGATGGAAAATAAATAATATCGGTTCGTGAGGCGGTAGTCCGCCACACATATGATCGACGGTCTCATTTTCCATTTGATAAAAGAGGATATAGATATAGATTATTAAATTAAAAAAATAACAAATAAATATATTTTAGGTACTGGTTTTATTATATCATAATATTTTAATAATATTTTAATAAGGTGGATGAAGAAATAAAACAAAACGCAAGGTTAATAATTTTACCTTTTCTTTGGAGAAGCTCTTTAGGTTTATAACTAAAGCCTTCTTAGGAGGGTTTACTAATAAAAATAAAGACTCTAGGATATGATTAAAGAATTAAGTAAGATATTTGGGCAATTATTTTCTGAACCAAATGGTTTTGTAAGTGTGAAGAGGAGATGTGAGCTGGTGGCCTTTTATAAGTGGGGGAGAGGACACAAATGGAATTTTTGAAAATAAAAAAGCGTGTCCACGTTTCTTACATTAAAAAAGAATATAAAATGGTTAATTATAAAAAAAATTAGGTTATAAGGTCTAAATATGGATATATAATGGGATTTTAAAAAATTTCTAGGTCATTTTTCCCTTGATATTTTTAGTTTAACCCCTCGGTAAACCCAATTTAACCTTAATTGCGGTAATCAGTTTTTACTATTTTTATTATTAATTTTGACCAAAAATTGGGTTGAAATTATTATATAATATAAAATATTATTATTAAAAATATTTAAAATATTTTTAAAAATTCCATCCATATAACTGGAACGTTTTAATTTAAAATTAAACCTGCAAACGAGACGAAAATCAGTTTTCTAAAGAGAAAATTTTTATAAGTAGAGAAAGTTTTAATATCAAAATTCAATGTCAAATTGATTAAAATAAACTAAATTGGATTAATAAATATATAATTTTACTTTTAAAATCATTTTAAAATAAAATTTAACCTTATAAATCTTTTAAATAAAATTCATTATTCAATAAAAACCAGTATTTTTCACTATTCATCAAAAATATAATCTTTTCAGAAAAATCCCAAAAAATCACCCTAAGATGATTTTGAATTTTTGATTCCAAAAATGAAGTTAATTTTTTAAAATAAATTTTCTAAAAGTTTCAGAAATTAATTTTATTATTTGTTCATAAAACGTAATACAAATAATTTTTTGTGAAAAATTATTTTTGAAGCATATAATGACTTTACCAAAAATTAAGTACTTATTTACCAATATATTTTATTTTTCTAAAAACTTCATAATCTATTTTATAAAAGTTGGTTATTCCTATTCATACCATCAAGTTTAACAGCTAGGTTATAATTTTATTGTTCAAATTATAATATTAATAGTATATCATGGTTCGTTAAAACTCAGTGTTGTGTGTTACACAAGTTATCAAAGAAATTAAATTTATTCAAAAAAAATATTTCATAAAATCTATGTGTGTTACAAATAAAGATATTTAGTTTCTTCAATATCAATCACATGGATAATTTCAAGGTTATATTACTTTCCATTTTTTATAATAAAAATTGTATATTTTTAATATGTTGTCTTAATTTCCAAAAGGTGTGACATAATAAGTTTTATTATATTAGTCTCTTGCTATTTTATAAAATCCTTATATCCCTCACTATTGGACACATATATCATACCATGTGGATATTCTAGTGCAAAGGATCTATATTTCCCTTCTCATAAGCTAGATTATGGCCATGGAAATTACTCAAAGGGGTTTAGGTAGGTTGTCTTTCTAATAGCAATAATTAGTAGTTCCTTAATCCATTGAGTGGACTCCTCAATCTTGAAATCATGGACTCAAATTTCCTCAACACTTGTCTCTAAATTGTATTAAATAGACTATGTCCATTACATTTAATACAAATTTGGTCATTTCAACCCATTATCTTTGTTAAGACTCCCTAATAATTGAAAGTGTCCCCAATTATGGCACGACTGACACTTTAACTATGGTTGTATCTTACACTATGCCAAAATTTGTATTTAGAGGCAGTTTTTTTCATTTAGGGGCAGTTTAAACCACCGCTAAATCATTATACGGCGGTTTTGGAAAACTATCACTAAATCTTGTGTCAGGAAATAATTAGTAACGATTTTAGAACCGTCGTAGAACAATTTAGAGGTGGTTTAAACCGTCGCTAAATCAATTTTGATTTTTTTTAAAAAAAATTAATTTTTTTTAAATTTTTTATTTTTTATTTTTTTTTATTTTCATTATTTTTTTTATCTTTTTTATCTTCGTAATTTATTTATTTATTTAGTTATTTATGTATTTATCTATTTATCTATTCATATTTTTATTTATTTATTTATTTTCATAATTTATTTATTTATTTATTATTACCAATCTCATGCTCATCTCAATGCACAAGTCCATGTCCATGCACAAGCTCATGTCATAAATATAAATTCTATGTTGGGTGATATTTGAACCTCTTACCTCTTGCTTATTCTTCAAAGACTTTACCACTCCAGTAGGCTCTTCATGTGGTCAATAAATCGAATTTAATATACTTATATATATATATATATATATATTAATTGGAAAAAAAAAATAATATATAATAAATAGATACACACTAAATAATTATTAATCAATAATGATTAATCAATAATTAATTATTAATTATTAATTATTAATATTTAATAATTACTAATTAAAATT
This sequence comes from Viscum album, assembly GCA_963277665.1. Taxonomy (NCBI): domain Eukaryota; kingdom Viridiplantae; phylum Streptophyta; class Magnoliopsida; order Santalales; family Viscaceae; genus Viscum; species Viscum album. The sequence continues at coordinate 1,192,440,083 of OY728126.1, forward strand.
TACTAATTAATAAATAGAATATAAATGAATAATAAATAAAGAAATATATAATATGAAAACAAATGGTAAATAAAAAAAATAAATAAAAAATAGTAAATAGTAAATAATAAATAGTAAATAATAAATAGTAAATAATAAATAGTAAATACTAAATAGTAAATAGTAAATAGTAAATAGTAACTTGTAAGTAATAAATACTAAATACTAAATACTAAATAGTATATAATATATATTATATATTATATATTATATATTATATATTATATATTATATATTATATATTATATATTATATATTATATATTATATATTATATATTATATATTATATATTATATATTATATATTATATATTATATATTATATAATATCTAATATCTAATATCTAATATCTAATCTCTAATGTCTAATATCTAATATATAATATCTAATATATAATATGTAATATATAATATATAATATATAATACATAATATATAATACATAATATATAATACAGAACATATAATACACAATATATAATAAATAATTTATAATAAATAATATCTAATATCTAATATCTAATATCTAATGTCTAATGTCTAATGTCTAATATCTAATATCTAATATCTAATTTATAATATATAATATATAATACATAATATATAATATGTAATATATAATACATAATCTATAATATATAATATATAATACATAATAGAAAATATACAATATATAATATATAATATATAATATATAAGTAATGTATAAAAAATTTAATTAAAAAATAATTTAATATATGATAAATAAATAACAAATTAATAATAAATTAATAAATAACAGATAAATAAATAATTAAATAATAATTAATAATTAATAATTAATTAATAATAAGTAATTAATAATTAATAATTAATAATTAATAATTAATAATTAATAATTAATAATAACTAATAACTAATAATTAATAATTGATCATTAAGAATTAATAATTAATAATTAATAATTAATATTTACAAATTTATAAATAATTAATAAATTCTTAAGAAATTTTTAATAAATAATTAATAATTAATTAATAATTAATTAATTTTGAATAAATAAGTATATACATTATAAATGAATAATAAACTAATAATAAATTAATATTTAGTAAAATAAAATTAAATTAATAAATAATAAATAATAAATAATAAATAAATAATAAACAATAAATAAATACATAAATAAATAAATTTCTACATAAATAATTAATTAATTAATAATTAATAACTAATAATTCATAATAATTCATAATTAATAATTCTTAATTAATATTTAATCTTTAATCTTTAATCTTTGATATTCAACATTTAATATTTAAAAAATAATTAATTAATAATTAATTAATATATAATGAATAAAGAATAAATAAATAAATAATAAATAAATGAATAATAAATGAATAATAAACTAATAATAATTAATTAATTAATTAATTAAAAATAAATTAATAATTAGTGTGTACATAATAGTTAAATAATAAACAAATAAATAAATTTATTAATAAATAAATGGATAAATAAATAAATAAAAAAATAATATATAATAATTAATAATTAATATATAAATAAATAATAACTAATTAATTAAATAAAAATTAATTAATAAATTAATATTAAATAAATAACAAATAATTAATTATTTAATTAAATCATAAAACATCAAGAACCTCTAAAAACCCTAAAAACACTAAAATGACCAAAAAATATGATTTGAGACTCCTTTATCAGTGGGAAAAGTAGTCAAATTCAAGATCATGAAATGAGCTTCAATATGGTATATGGTACAGGCCAAACCGACACCTGGATCAAAAGTTATAACCATTTGAATTTTAGGAAATCGGGGTCTGCAACTAAAATCAATGTTTCAGAGGCCTGTTGTACCTTTATAGAGGAAGAAAAAGGTTTCTATACTCAAAGGTTTAGTACCAGACCTAAATGGCGTAGATCTCATCGCAGGCTTAAATTTGATATGTGGTGGAGCCCAAACGCACACTTAGATTAAAAGTTATGGTTGTTTGAAGTTCGAATTCAATTTTCAACTTTTAAAATTTGAATATATTTTTGTCCTTTGATTTTTAAATGATTTAAATCTCACTTTATTTTACCTCATTTTATAAGCTTCAATTTGACTGGTTTTGGAGCTGAAATGGACTCTCGGATCAGAAGTTATGGTCATTTGATGCTGAAGTCTGTTCTTCAACTTATTGAAGATTGTTTTCGATTTAAAAATATTATTAACTAATAACTATAAATATTTATTAATTGAAACATTATAAATAATTAAAATTATAAATAATAAACTATATTTGATTATAAATAATAATTAAAAAATAAATAATTTTTTTAAAATTTTGTTTTCTCAATTTCGCGGCGGTTTTTAAAAAAAAACCGCCGCTAAAAAAATTGTAAATTTTTCTGGAAATTGTTTTAAACATTTATAAAAACATATTTTAAAATAATTTAGCATAGGTTTTTTCGAAGTGGTTTTCAAAACCACCACTAAATTTTTTTTATCAAAAAATTAGCGGCAGTTTTGAAAATCGCCGCTAAAACACTATGTTCTTATAGTGTTAATATAGAAGTTGGAAAGAGATTCTAACATAATATTTCATTGAGAAATTTTTATATTATGCATAAATATTAATTATTTTATCCTTTTATGTTATTTTTAATATTATATGGATTTTATATAATTAATTAATCATGCCTTGATATAAAAAATTATACATAATCCATTTATTTTATTTTATCTTAGTATTATTATTATTTACTTACTTTATGTGATCACATAAATAAATAACTATGAATTGATTAAATAAAATAAACATGTGGTGTAATTATGATTTTTTACTACTGGTTAGTTTATCGAGTGGCTGATAAACCAACTTATTGACCCTAGGGGGGTAACTCATTGTGTCGGGCTAGGCTTGTGTTACATAATTCTACCTTTAACTTATGTTTCTAATTGGTTAGTTTCATCTCAAATTAGTCTAGAATTGTATCCTTGCGCCTAAGAGCTCTGGGTTTTATATATTCTTACTCACTCTTAGTTAAGAAGAACCATGGGTATTGGGTTACATAAAAGAAACCGTGGAAACATAGGTCCATACATAATAAGGAGGAATAGATGATACATAGATCATCATATTTAATTTAATAATAAATATACTATAATAACCCATACAATAAATAATTAAATTAAATATAAACCCAACACATACAAAGTTCGGTGGATCTCATGATCATCCACACATGAAACAAATTCACATTTAAAACTACATATCATTCATTTCAATCTATTCTTTATTAAGAAAAAATTCCCTAAATTATTAAATTAATTATCTTATTAATTCATTCATCATTCATTTATCTTAATTAACTATCAAAAAATCCTTGAGATTCTCATCCAATGTAATTTTTAATAAATTAAATATATTAATTTTAATTTAAAATTAAATAAGTACATGATGTGTACGAAAGGTGGCATGGTGTATACCCTTATGCTTCTGTTTAAACCCATTTTTAGAGCTTAACTATTACACAAGATGTTCCATCACATGACATGGTGTGTGATTAACATTTTTATGGTCCTTTTCATGTATAGTGTACTTACACAGCATGTATGAATACATGATGTGTCATGATATACATGGTTTGTTGTCTTATGAGTCAAGTTATGTAGTCTATGTATCATTAATGAAAACATGACATGCCTTAAATATGTATGGTGTGTACTGCTAGCAATTCCCATAAAGTAAATTGTGTATACAATAACCATACAAGCTATATATCTACAGAATTATTTGAAAATTAACAATTAATCATTTAATACCATACATGACCCTCCGAAAATAACTATACATGTAATCCATGTGAAAACCATGTCACGCAGTGTGTACAACCAGTTATACACCATGTAGTTTGGCTTTTATTTAATTAATATTCTTTCCATGTGTTTGAATCGCATGACAATCATGTCTTTTCATGTTCCTCATATGACTTGGTTCAGATTACAAGGTGTGTATCACTAGATACATAGCTTGTGATTCATTATTGGACACCCACACAACACTCCTGGGGACTCATTGTGTATTTCGCAAGGGTTATTATGCATTACATAACATGTACAACCTGTTATATGTTGTGTATTTCATAATTTCCATTTATCTTCGCTATCATTCATTACATGTTTTATGTTAATTATATGTAGCATATTTTGACCACATGGTTTTCATGACTTAGGTAGGGACAAACCATGTAGGGTTACATAGTGTGTGAGATAGCTACACTTTGTGTATCCATGTCATGTCATGTTCCAACTAGTGGTCAATATGCGGTGTGTAATGACACAATGTACCCAACCCCCATATGATGTGTTGTGATTTTCATCGCTCAAATTAGTGTGGTTGACCATGGTACATGATATTTTCATTTATGTTACACACCGTGTATTCATGTCATATAGCTAGAATCCCCATCACCTCTGAATTGGATATTTGATCCCTTTCATAAATTATTGCCATGTTCTTGGTCATATGAAAGTGAACAGTCATAATATATTGACTTTCATATTAAATAAAAAAACTATAAGTTAAAAAATAATCATCAAATGAATAATTGATAAATAAATAATAAATAATTATAAATTAATATGTGACCACTCTAATACCACTTGAAAATTCTATAGTATAGTGTAAGTGATTAGGCCCATGACCAATAATAGATTTCATAGATTTATTTAGATAAATCCTCAAAACCAGTCATATAAACTCCAAACTATTTTAAGATAAACTCTTTTCAGATATAATTAGAATTAATTTATAAAAAAAATTACCTCATGTGGAAATTCTTTCTTCATAGATGAATTCATATGACCTTCTTATTGTACCAACATTGTGATAGAGGATCCAAAGCAGAATCCATCTATAAATATCCACACATTCTCCATAATCTCATAATTTTAATGATGGAACTCCTAGTGTTATCGTAAAGGAACTTATCATATTACATCTGTCACGACCCGACCCAACGGGGCTTGAGCCGTGACTCCCCAAGCCCACCTTTAATAGGCCATGGGATGGCGACTAGCGCCGAGTAGGCTAACAGACACATGGGAGGCATTAGCCTAAGGTACCTATACACTCTCACCCACATACACCTCCATGCAACAGTGTAGAGATATATAAAAATGAATAGTAAATGCATGCATAAAACTATCCCAAACTAGAGTACAGCAAAAGTACAAAAGGGAAAAATAGGGCCCACCAAGAGAAAACTAAAAAAGTGTCCAACCTGCTCAAAAGGAGGGAAACACTGCCAAAACACATGTCGGTAAGCTCCTTGGCATAGCTCTGGTAAACACCCCGGTCAAACCCGCTCACTAAGCTCCGCCGGCTCTGGGTCCTCCTGGGACTCCGTCGAAAGGCCCATGGTCTGCACAAGACACAAACATGTGCAGGAAAAGCTCGTGTAGAGGTGAGTATAAAAATACTCAGTGGGCACCCCAAAAACCCAAAACAAAAGAGAGCAACTAAAAGGCAACAGTCCATTCATACCAACCAGGGGGAAACCAGACGAGAGAGAAACTTCATCTCATGACCATCCTTAGCTAAACGCAACTAGTCATCTCAAACCAGGTGTATTCCCATACATAAACCTTGAACATCCAGATATACTCAGCTCACGCACCAAGCCACATGAGGTACCAACATCATCCCCAGCAATGGTTCACAACTAGGAGAGCACACTCCATGATCACTATCATCCCATATGACACTCATCCGAGAGATACACTCCATCGGGTCCCACACAAACACCTCAAATGCTTACCCGAGAGATCACGCTCGTCGGATATCATCATTGAGGAAAACTCGTTGAAACAACATAAACACCAAACTCCTCAGATAGGGGATCGCTCCTAGGGTCCGCTAGGGGATACCAGAACCCAGACCGGTATACGAAGATCTCATAGATAGGGGATCACTCCCAGGGTCCGCCGGGGGATACCACAACCCGATCTGGCATTCGTAGATCTCACAGATAGGGGATCACTCCCCGGATCCACTGGGGGACACCGCAACCTGATCTGACGCTCATTAGACACATGTCACACAGATAGAGGATCGTTGCCCGTGTAAAGGTGGACATGATGATACCAGAAACCTATCTGGTATATCTCATACTACAGGGGATCGAACTGACGATGCCGCAACCCTACAAAAACCACGCGCTGAGTAGGGGATCATATAACCAACGATACTACAACCCTACTATAAACCTCATGCTGAGTAGGGGATCATACACCCAATGATAACGCAACCCTACTGAGCATTGCCCACTGCGTAGGGGATCATATTCCCGATTATACCACAAACCCTATGGATTTAACCTTCTAGATAGGGGATCGCCGCCCATTGATAAGCGATCACAGCGATACCAAGAACCTGATCTAGGGAAACGATGCTAAAGAATCCCGCTCTGGGCCCACCGGAGTGATGCCACAACTCTAACAGATTAAACATCCCACCGAGAGGATCACAAACCTATACTAAGTTTTTCATGTTGTGCAAACCCTCGTAGGAACAAACCAAGGGAGTACCCTCAACCACTTCTGGTCCAAACGTCGCTAACCTGAGCGACCCGCCACAATGCCACACCGCGCACCTCTGAGGCCGATACCGAGGCCACCATCTTAATCCATGCAGAAAAACATGCAGGATAGGCTATTTACTCACTTGAAACAGACAACCGGTGAAAAATACATTATTCACCATTTCTAGCTCATGCGGGTCTCACAGAACGATCCTGAAACTCATCAAGCGGATCATACCACTATGATCCCCTCAGAAAAACACACGGGATTGACTACTCGATCATCCTAAATGAACACCTGGTAAAAAAGGTACTATTCACCAAATCTGGCTCGTGTGGGGCCCACACTACGATCCCGAAACTCCTCAAGTGGATCACACTTTTGCGATCTTCTCGGAAAAACAAACGGGATTGACTACTCGATCGTCCAAAACGAACACCCGGTGAAAAAGTCACATTTCTCCGTAAACGCCGGAACCTGGACTCGTGGGTCCCACAACCTATACTCATTCCCAACACCCGGAAACTATCTCAAAAATTCCGTTGTACCATCAGGGTCTCAACGCCACTGACAGCACATCATTTGGACACTCTGTTCAGGAGTTATGGTGGGTCGAAGCTGAATAATAATAAAATATTATTATTATTTAAACGTTTCATAGCCCCGGGCCATGAGCCCAACTCCTAAAATTCCCAAAGTGAACCCAAAATGTATGTATCTACGTAAGGAACGTGTCGCCACAAATGGATCACGATTTGGACTCCCGATATGCATTTTACGGGGGTTTAAAGAGCTCCAGGAATATTCTGGTCGGACAACCGCTGGCTCACCGGAAAACTAACCTGACCGCCGCACCGACCTTGCCGGAACGCTGCGCCGCCTACCGAATTCCACTGCATTGCCTCCACGCGGTCACTACCCTTGCCGGATTCCGCTATGGTCGTTGCCGGAATCTGGGTTTTTCGCCGGAAAACTTCCGGGAACCCCCGAGAGCACCCCGGTGCTCCAAAATCAGATCTGAAACATGTTTTGGAAATCTTGGGACCCAAACTATACAACCCTTATGAAGATTTGAAGAAAAACAACACATAAACGGGGTCCAGGATTTTAAAACTCAAACCACCTACCTTTTGGTAGACCGTCGAAGCTTCGCACGCTCCGCTGCTGCTGCTGCACGACCCAGGAATGTCTGTCGTCATGATCTGAGACCAACGCCGCTTCGTTTGCTCGATTTGGCCGGTTCGTCACTTGAAGGAGGAGGGAGGAGGAGGCTTCCTTCTCAGTGTGCAACAAAGAAGAGGGGGTGGGGATATTGATTGATAATATTTTTTTAATTAATTCACTCATTAAATCAACAACCATCTATGCCCCTGACCAAAACTCTCAGCACAGAAAAGATTATGTCACCCCTAGGGTAAACGCGTCATTCTGAACACAACAGAGGACTCAGAATTGTGATATGAGACACCATTCAGAAGTTATTTTAGTCAACTCTCATAAATAATCTTTTCCATTTATTTAGGAAAATGATCCAGGTGGCTTTTATCATAGCAGGCCTGCGCCCGTAAAGTTTACACCCCGCCTTGGGTAAACGGCACGCTACCGATTCAATCGTGCCCTCAGATTCCTATTCTGAGCTACCGTTTAGGAGATATCACACCCCTTCCATGTGCATGGTATAAAAATAATTAATATTTTTATAAAATTAATTCTGGGAACACCGGGCCTCGGAATCGCACAACGTCTTCGCGCCCAGCTCTGGAATTATTCATATAAATATTCCAAAGTTTGATAGGGCCAAAACCCAAGTTTCTACATCCTCCCCACCTTAGAACTTTTCATCCCTGAAAATTCCTAAGCACAAGGAAAGAAACTAGACTCTCAACTGGGTCTCTCATTCCAGTGAGTTCACCAACAAACACCCCGGCCCGAACACATAAGTCATAGGGACTCATCCACCACACCTCCACAATATTCACTTTGCACTGCACTGACTTTCCCACATGGTTTTGATTGCATCACAAAAACGCATCTCGGTGGGGGAAGGATATCTCTTCCTCACGCATTCGAAGCACGTCGAACAACACCCACACAGGGTCTTACCAATTCCCTGAACGAAACTCGATCAAGTAACGGAAAGGAAAGAGTACCGCTAAATAGTGTCTAACAAGATACTGTTGAAAGTAGAAAGGACACAAGGCGTACCTCTATCCATCCGTGGAGCCTCTAGGTCAACATCCCCTTGGGCATGCAGCTGACCTCTCCCTCGTCCCCCAGCTTACTGGGCTTGGCATGGACCACATGGGGGTGGGGGTGGTGGAAACTGATACTTCCTACCACCTCCTGCTGCTGCACCAGCTCCGTCACCAGGTCCGCCGCCCAGTGGACCTCCAAACTCGAGACATTGTTGCTGCCAAGGAGGCCTATCGACCGGCTCCCTCTTAGTATCATGATGGGTCAGACAATCTCTAGAGATATTTCCCCGACCGTTGCAAGCGTAACACTGCCTCTCTTGCGCCTGACCCAAACTGGTCTGCAAGCCCTGTGAGCCTTGAGCCTCAGATCCTCCATCCTGGGGTCGCCTCCTGAAACGTTGGCCACGTCCAGACCCTTGCGCATGCCACTGGCTACCAGATGTCAATCCGAATGACGAAGTCTCAGCTCTCACATGCCCAACACTAATAGGTAGGACCTACTTATCTAGAAATCTCTCCACCACTAATGCTCGCTCCAGCACTCCAGCATAGGTGGGAAAACACAAAGAAACCACACCTTCCCAGATGTCTCTGCGTAGGCCCTCCTCGAAGGTTTGAGCCCTAAAGAACAGGTCTTGAACCATATCTAGGGAGTAGCGTGACAGGTATGTAAACCTCATTGAGTACTCCGACACAGTCATGCCCTCCTGCCAAAGTTACAGAAGCTCTTGAATCTGCACTGACCTCAGCGTCACTGAATATAAATCTTCCCTGAAAATCCGCTCAAACTCTGCCCACGTGAGCGTCTCCTCGTCGTGGGGTTGTATCACTAGGCTCCACCATCACCCGGCCGAACCATGCAGAAGGCTCTCCGCTAGGACCACCATCTGATCTAGAGGTTTCCTCACCAGACAGAAAACACGGGTGACTGCTTCGCGCCATTCATCAGCTGTCTGAGGGTCTGGATCACCCTGGAACCTTAGAGGTCACTGCCTCTAGAACTTGTGTAGTGCACTAAGCTTGCGCGTAACCTCATCCTACACTCCTGGTACAACCAGCTGCTCGACAGGTGGTGGCTCAACTGGCAGACCACCTGGAGGTCTAGCCTCAGAACCTGCACCCTGGACCACAGCCTCTACACAGGGTGGATCATCACCACAATCCCGTTGCGGAACTCTCGCTGGCTGTCATCGTGGAGGCATCCTGAAATACAGTCAAGACGCTCTATAGTCAAAGAGTATATCTGGAGAGCTAACTCAATAAGGACAAGGAAAAACCCAAAACTCAGTCCTATATGATGCATGTACCGTTATTTTTCCCCTGCGACCAGTGTACAAACGTCCTGAGTCGAAAAGCAGGTTATCAGGGTCCTGTTGTATGGATACGTCGGCTGCTGCACCAACACTAGAGTCCCTGGCCTGAAAGCCAAACTCGAAACATCCTAACACTTCTGCTATGCAACCCAAACCAAACTCACAGATAGACCAGCTACGCTCTAAGATCCCAAAGGTAAAACCTCCTCTGATACCACTCTGTCACGACCCGACCCAACGGGGCTTGAGTCATGACTCCCCAAGCCTGCCTCTAATAGTCCAGGGGATAGCGACTAGCGTCGAGTAGGCTAACACACACATGGGAGGCATTATCCTAAGGTACTGGTACACACACACCCACATAAACCTCCATGAAACAGTGCAAAGATATATAAAACTGAATAGTAAATGCATGCATACAACTATCCCAAACCAGAGTATAGCAAAAGTACAAAAGGTCAAAATAGGTCCCACTAAGAGAAAACTACAAAAGTGTCCAACCTGCTTAGAAGGATGGAAAACACTGCCAAAACACCTGCCAGTAAGCTCCTCGGCACAACTCCAGTAAACACCCCGGTCAAACCAGCTCACTAAGCTCCGCCTAATCCGGGTCCTCCTAAGACTCCATCGAAATTCATGTGGTCTGCACAGGACACAAACATGTGTGGGAAAATCCCGTGCAGAGGTCAGTATAAAAATACAAAGTAGGCACCCCAAAAACCCAAAACAAAAGAGAGAAACTAAAAGGTAACAGTCCACTCATCCCAGCCAGAGGGAACCCAGATGAGAGAGAAACTCCATCTCCTGACCACCCTTGACTAAACTCAACTATTCAACTCAAATAAGGTGTATTCCCAAACATATACCTTGAACATCTAGATATACTCAGCTCACGCACCAAGCCACATGAGGTACTAACCTCATCACCAGCAATGGTTTACAACTAGGAGAGCACACTCCATGATCACTGTCATCCCAGATGACACTCGTCCGAGAGATACACTCCATTAGGTCCCACACAAACACCTCAGACGCTCACCCGAGAGATCACACTCTTCGGATATCGTCACTGAGGAAAACTCATTGAAACAACATAAACACCAAACTCTTGGGATAGGAGATCGCTCCTAGGGTCCACTAGGGGATACCAGAACCCACATCGGTATACGGAGATCTCACAGATAGGGGATCACTCCCAGGGTCCTCTGGGGGATACCACAACCCGATCTGGCATTCGTAGATCTCACAGATAGGGGATCACTCCCAGGATCTGCTGGGGGATACCACAACCCGATCTAGCGCTCATCAGACACACGTCACTCAGATAGAGGATCGTCGCCCATGTAAAGGTGGACACGAAGATACTAGAACCCTATCTGGTATATCTCATGTTATAGGGGATCGAACTGACGATTCCACAACCCTACCTAAACCACATGCTGATTAAGGGATCGTATAACCAAAAATACCGCAACCCTACTATAAACCACATGCAGAGTAGGGGATCATACACCCGACAATACCGCAACCCTACTGATCATGGCCCACTGTGTAGGGGATCATATTCCTGATGATTCCACAAACCCTATGGGGTTAACCTCCTAGATATGGGATCGTCGCCCGTGGATAAGCATTCACAGCGATACCAAGAACCCGGTCTAGGGAAACGATGCTAGAGGATCCCACTCTGGGCCCACCGGAGGGATGCCACAACTCTAACCGATTAAGCATTCCATTGAGAGGATCACAAACCTATACTAAGTTTGTGATGTCGCACGAACCCTCGTCGGAACGAACCAATGGAGTACCCTCAACCACTACAGGTCCAAATGTCGCTAACCCAAGCGACCCTCCACAACACCACACTACACACCTCCAAGGCCGATACCGAGGCCACCATCGCAATCCACGCTGAAAAACACGCAGGATAGGCTGTTTACTCGCCTAAAATGGAAAACCGGTGAAAAAAGAACTATTCACTGTTGCTAGCCCATGTGGGACCCACACAACGATCCCGAAACTCATCAAACGGATCATACCACTGTGATCCCATCGTAAAAACACACGGTATCGACTAATCAATTGTCCCAAACGAACACCCGGTTAAAAAGGTATTATTCATCAAAGCTAGTTTGTGTGGGGACCACACTACAATCCCAAAACTCCTCAAGAAGATCAATCCATTGTGATACCCTCGAAAAAACACATGGGATTGACTACTCGATCGTCCAAAACGGACACCCGGTGAAAAAGTCACATTTCTCCATAAACGCCGGAACCCGACCTCATGGGACCCACATAGTGTTCTCAATAACAACACCCGAAAACTATCTCTAAAAGTCTGTTGTACCATCAAGGTCTCAACGCCACTGACGGTACGTCATTTGGACACTCCGTGCAGGAGTTATGGTGGGTCGAAGCTGAATAATAATAAAATATTATTATTATTTCAACGTTTCGTAGCCCCGGGCCACGAAACCGACTCATAAAATTCCAAAATCAATCCCAAAAGGTCCGTCTCAACTCAAGGAATGCATCTCCACAAACAGATCACGATTTGGACTCTTGATATGCATTTTACGGGGGTTTAAAGAGCTCCCGGAATATTCTGGCCGGACCACCGTTGGCTCGCTGGAAAACTGACCGGACTGCCGCGCCGACCTTGCCGGACTGTCGTGCCGCCTGCCTAATTCCACCGCTCCATCACCACTCCGCCGCCTCCCTCGCTATATTCCACCATGACCACCGCCGGAATCTGGGTTTTCCACCGAAAAACTTCCGGGAACCCCCGGGAACACCCTGGTCCTCCAAAATCAGATCTGAAACATGTTTTGAAAACCTCAGTACCCGAAATATACAACCCTTATGACGATTTGAAGAAAAAAAACATATAAACGGGGTTTGGGATTTTAAAACTCAAACTTCCTACCTTTTGGCGGACTGTCGAAGCTTCGCACACTCCGCTGCTGCTGCTGCACGACCCAGGAATGTCCGCCGTCAAGATCTGAGACCGACACCGCTTCGTTTACTTGATTTGGACGGTTTTTCGCTTGAAGGAGGAGGGGATTCCTCTTGAGTTCACAACGAGTAAGAGAGGGTGGGTAGATTGATTGATAATATTTTTTTTAATTAATTAATTCATTAATACAACAACCATCTACACCCCCGACCAAAACTCCCGTCGCAGAAAAGACTAGGCTGCCCCTAGGGTAAACGTACCATTCTGAATGCAACGGCATACTCAGAATTGCGATCGGTGACTCCGTTCAGAAGTTATTTGAGCCGACATTTATAAATAAACTTTTCCATTTATTTACAAAAACTCCCACGGTGGCTTTTCTCACAGCAGGCTCACGCCCGCAAAGTTTACACCCCACCTAGGGTAAACAGCACGCTCTGAATGCAATTGTGCCCTCAAATTCCCGTTCTGAGCTACCGTTTAGAAGATATCACACCCCCGCCACGTGAATAGTATAAAAATACTTAATATTTTTATAAAATTAATTTTGGGCACACCGGGCCTCAGAATCACACGTCTTCTTCACACCTATCTCTGGAATTATTCATAGAAATATTGAAAAGTTTGACCGGGCCAAAACCCGAGTTGCTACAAAATCATTCATCATTGATCACAAGAAGAACTCCTTCAATATTGAAGAGTTTATTCTTGTTCTCTCGATCTTGAGATGGAGGGGTAATGATCAACTCTTGTTATTAAGATATTTCTTGAGAGGTTATCTTTAGGGATATGAGAGAATTCTCTTGATAGAAGTTTGGTTGTGCACAACATTTCTCACACCATCAGAAATGATAAAATTGGGTTAATATACTTAGGGTTAGACAATTAATAATTGTGTAAATATCCTTATCTAATCATTGACTTTAAATAGAACCCATTTCATATAATAATAACATTATTACTATTATATTTCATTTCATGATCTAAATCATGAATGTTTAAATATCATTTATTAAATAAATCAATTGATATTTATTTAAATGATATTAAATAAAATATATCATTTCATCAGGCCCTTAACTCGAAATTTTAAACCTTCTATTCATTTATCAAACCTTGAATAATAAATATTTTTTCCAAATAAATATCATTATATTATTTATTCAATAAATAAATTAATAAATATTATATTCATAATACTGGTGAATAAATATTTATTTAATTTTAAACTCATATATATTCCAAACTAGAATAACTGTTGATTGAATTTATGTGATCAATATAAACTAAATAATTATTATTCCTCAGTCTTGAGAATGATATTTATTCCTATATTAAATTCAAATAGAATTTAATTGAAATTTATGATACACTTAGTGTGTAACTCTCTAGGCCTATTTCTCAATGACATTAGATGGTCTTTCCTAAATTCCATGATTAGCACCCAATAACACATCATGGAACCAATAGAGAAGTATATTAATGTTTCAATGACAACAACCTCATATGAATGTTTACTATGTAATATAATCTCATTGTCCTGAAATATCATAAAGTAGGTCACATACTTCTGTCTTTAACCTATATGCTTGATATATATTTATTTGACTACCTAAAATGAATTTTTTTAAGCCTCTGTGCACAAGGACTTAATTAGAAAATTCCATTTAAATTAAAGGGCCTGAGATATCATCTTTTAGTATGGGATGGGACAAATCTTTTCTTGAATTATCTATCAATGTCATATCACTTATGATGCACCCAATATACCATGCTTCATTGTGATCTTATATTGTCATGATTTTCAAAAATATATAAAAGTACTTGATTCATGATATACATTAATAATAATCACAAGTATAAGGACTAATACACACATTAGAAGATAGGAATATTCAATAACATATTTAAAATTTGGAATTCCTATTAGTGGTTATGTCATCATAACCTCCTCTCTTATAAGCATCCAAAACTTGATGATCAAAATATAATTTGTGTCCAATTAGATATATTTCATCTAGACTGTCGTATATTTATTTAATAATATTTTCATAGCACTTTAAGGTTATCATTGTAGAGGTAAAATTGTATAACCATTCTATATGACAAATACTCTAAGTAAATTATCACATTAATGTTTTGAAAAATAAAACTCCTTATGTGATAAGATATTTATTAATATTTAGGTCATTTAATATAATGGTAATCAAAATTAAAAAATATTTTTTTTCTAGGGTATCAAATCTAACAACATGGGCCTTCTTCCTCAAACTCTTTGAAAACATTCATGGGAATTCTCCATATGTGTATCAATCTCAAATAGATTTACACTCATTATTGAAGATAGCCTGGTTTTGTTTTCATCACTATTTTTTGAAATAATTTTTTGAGAAAAGAAAAAATAAAACCAACCTCGTCAATCTTTTCAAAACCACACAACTTCCCATTTAGTTCCCAATCCACCACAATCTGAAGCAGAAAATCTTGATCATTCATATATCCATGCTTTATCAAATCCAAAACATAGGATAACACCTTTCAAAACTCGATCAACCAAGAACCTAAACTTATAGATACAACCTCATCCTTCACCATATATCAAGGGTTTTTTGTAATGGGTACACCTAAAAAGATCTATTAGACACACCACACTAACGGCCATACTCCTCTAGGGAATTATATACTTAGGATGTATCTCATGATGATTAATACAAACATCAAGGGAAAACCACTATCCATATGAGAACATCCATTCGCATAATATCTCTAATTCTACATCACCATTTTGGGCCTCTCTCACACGACATAAGAGTGTGGGGTTACTATTATCGATCAAAGGGTAGAAACATCTCCCTCTCTATAAAATAATCAACTACTCAGAATCTAGTTGCTCATGTGCCTCCTCCATCACTTGAACACAAATTCTTATACTATAATATTTTACACCAAGCCACTATTTCACCACTCTAATCTCATCAAATTCCACATATTCAACTTCATGAATGACAACATTACTCCATGAATCCAGAACTCACACTATGAGAGTTTACTATAAAATTTATATTCCTGTGGTAATAATGGGGTAATTACTTAAACTCTAATACGATATTCCAAAACCAACATAAGGAAATATTCAGGCTATCTTTTCCACAAATACAACAAGTGTTCTCACCATTTCACTTTGTTACATTCGTATTCCACCTATGGAACACAAGATGATGCATACATTGACCTCCTATCGAGGGACAATCATGGGTCACTCTTTGGAAGTATTCATAGATTCATCCACATTCACAATTATTGAATTATCATCCACACACATAGAACATAAATACATTCTTATTGTTTGATGGGTGATTAAATATAAAACCTAAACATTTTATATAGAAAGAATAAATTTCTTATGTTCCATCTAATATGAGTGTCTATAAAGAGAGGAAATGAATCATATTTCAAAATACACCTGTCAACTCTTGACCATAGCTATCCATCACTATAATTTTCTTACAACTCTAAATATTATCACTTCATACCTGATAGGAACTAACAAAAGTTTGTGGTGATGGGTGATGATTTAAGTGTCATTTATCTCCATATACTTCTACACCACCTATTTCCCAACCAACACAATTCCAATATAAGATGATTACTATAAGAAGAATATATATGACTTCATCGCTATATTTAATGTGTAGATCTATCTGTACCACTACTCTTCTTTTCCCTAATAAATTTTTTTTATCCCACTTCCAAATATAGGGTGACTGACTTCCAATAATCTTAAATCTATCAATTCTTTCTTGGGGGACTCTGATATAGGTTTTGTTACATGAAATGACAACCACAACACAAAAAATATTTCTCCAAAGTCTCTACCCATACTATTGATCTTTAAAAATTTCATTGTGAAACATGTATAGGGAATACCTCATAAGATCATTGGTCCTTAACATGTACCCATACATAATCATGCTTCTTTATGGAGAATCCAATTCCCATGGATAGAACATAATCTTGGACATGGGATCAAACTCAAAACATGGTAGATCAGTCCCACCATGGGTTTTAGAAAAAACATTGTCCACTAATGGATTAATGTTCCTTATAGAGAGCTCAATTGAAGAAGAAGAATCTAGTTAGTGATAGTTTGAACCAAATGGAAATGTGAGTCTCATAATCAATACAAACCTCTATCACCCAAGTATCAAGATCAATTCACAAAACCATTATGACTCTATTGTAATAACACATAAAACATATCCATCGTAAAGGTGGTCTCATCCAACTTGGTGGGAATTACCATCTTCCCTATAATAAATCTTACACTAAGCACTAAGGGAAGGTAAATTTCCTCAGATCAGGGGTCTAGTATTTCTCTCAATTGAGACTTCAAAACAATTTATTATCTCTTACTAATCGACAATGAGAGGCCCACTATAGTTATAGGCTCATCATGGACCTTCCTCTAGACACAAGCTAGATATTATTGGGTAATTCCCTACATTTGATAAGATAAACCCATAAGGGTTAGAGTATATCTAGATGAGCTGAAATAGGAAGGACATGAAATTGAATATTATATGATTCTTATACTAACTTGATTATACCCTAAAACAATGTCTTAGAGATCCGGGTCAAATAATAGGTTATCAGGGTCCTGGAGAAAGGATACATTGGTTGTTGCACCTAAACATCTCTCTATGGTCTAATAATCAAACTCAACATCCCCTTAACATTATTTATTAGAATTCCCAAACCACCCCTTGCATGGTTGTTAAATCCAAACTCCATCCTTAGGACTCTTCCATTTTGATACCACTATAATATTACCTAACCCATTGAGGACCCACCTTATTTGTTCAATCCAAGTGTGCCACCCCAAACCCATCTTCATTAGAACATTGTCCAGTGACTAGTACTGATTAGGCATATCATAAAATATGGGAGGACTTAGTTGATATCAACATGTGATAGACCCATATCTACATTGTATAAAATGACCAATAACACCATGAACATATATATATAAAAAACTAAATTGTATATAATAAATTCATGAGACATAAAATATAATCACAATTCCACATGGGAAAATATTAAAGGTATTATACAACCAAAAATAATCTAAATATAATAGGCATGGGACCTTGGAAATATCTTCATCACTGAATGTACTCCTAGATCAATCTCCATCAATAATTTTCATTGTCACCATCATAAAATATAATGATTCACCATGATTCAAAAATCGTCATTGAGTATTATATTTGAATAATATATATCATCACCATAATAACCAATATCATCTCTGAACTATTCATCATATGCACAGACACAACACGTGTGGGCATAAAGCCCGTGTGGGGGTGAGTATAAACATGCTCAGTAAGATACCCTGAAACCATAAAGAAAATTAAATAAATAAGAAAAATTGAACTCTAAAAAAGGTATCTAGGGGTAATATGAAAATGGATCTAAATATACTCTACCTCTATAAGTCTCAAGGATAAAAAGAATTCCTAGTCATCTCAACTCCAATCCCTGAAGGTCATACCTCATGAGAAACTTGGGATACTCAAAGGACTAAAGGTTTTAAAAAATATAAATTCAATAAAAAATATATATGTAACATCTAAAAGGAGAACAAGGGTTGTATGAGGAGTAAAAAGTCTCAAATCATATGATATTCTCAACCTCTCCAATTTTCACGTCACTAATAGAAACTATAAAGGAGGACTTACAACTTAGTGAAGCATGCATGGAATTTGAGGGAGTAATGCACATTACTATCCTCTATTATCAAGTTACCATTGTATAAACCTATATAATAACCCTCAACATAACCAAGGATTTCTTCCAACCAAGGGATTACTAACCCATACCATCATAACTACCCTATTATGAGAAAACTAGTGTCACCTCACAAAAATTAAAATGGAGGACCTGTGCCTCATCAAATAGAACATATTAGAAAAGAGAATACCAAATTTCATATATAGAGGAATTTTTCCTCATTAAGTAGTACATAGTAGATGAGGTATTACCTAAGTCTATAGATATATGACCTTCCCCTCATCAAGTGGTGCACAATAGGCAATGGAGGACCCGACTTTGTAGATAGAGGACATGTGCCTCATCGAGGAGTGCACATCAAATGAGGGAGGATCTAAATTCATAGATAGAGGAACTACACCCTAATTATGTGAATTAATACAAAACCTTATTGGTAATATGGGTATACCATGCCTCATCAAGTAGCACACAACAGATGAGTAAATACTTAACATTGAGAATGCTTTGACTGCTATGCTTGATCCCTACCATAGTCCCTACAAAGATAAATCCTAAAACTACCTATATTTTATCTAAAATTGAATTGTTTAAATAAATGGACTACACAATCATGATATATGTCAAAAAATGATCAAGATATGTTATTCGTTTTCTTGAAACTAACATACAGTGAAAAAATTACAAAAAAAATCATTTAGGTGATAATATGGGCCACATGGTGGCCTCTAGGAATGACATGTGGTGTGATAAAAGTGGGGGGAAACCCCTGGTGTATATGGTACCCATTCATGCCCGGAATTCTACGTATTTTGGGTTAGGTGGACCCAATATGATGTGCCTTTTTGGCTCTTTGGTTAGGCATGCTCAGACTTAGGATGGCATCTGAGCCTACTCGCTTAGGCGTGCGAGTCTAGCTTGTCGAGACCCTCATAAATTGGTACATCCCAAGAGGATGGTCCTACACATTTTCCAGCCTAAGGTCTAAGCATAGTTCTACCTATAGATAGTGGGATGATCCCACCGGATGAACTCGATCATCACGTCCCATCTCTAGTGTAGTGTTGTGGACCCCATTGTGGCCCGCCCTACTTCAGGACTAAACACCATTGCGGATGAACCTTATAAAACACACCATGGATTTCAAATCCACTATCATCGACCACCATTGTGACTAAACCTATTTCCTCCACACATGTCATGACCTCATGAAACCACCCTGCACTGAGTCACTCTCACCCCACACCTCAATCATAGTCTTACCTCCTTATAAGGGTTGACTTACACTACCACCATTGTCCACCATCTGATCGGTGGTCCTCTCAGATCCACACATAAGAATAAGGGGGAGGGGGTAAAATAAATTCCTTCTCATCTATGTTCCATTAAGAACATGTGAACACGTAAAAAAGTTTGTAGGGATTTAATATTCCCTAATTATTCAGCACAGGGACTAAAAATTCTAGAATGGGTTTCAGTCATCAAGAATGGAATTAAAATTCCCAAAATTAGAGATTCAATCGATGAATATTAAATGAAATCATAAATAATGGATTACTTTAAAAATAAAAAATATCTTCCTCATTTCATAATGTTATTCACTTCAATACAAGATTGGTGTTATGGTTCCTTTCATTATCTTCATGTGATTAGATTATCAATGTCATCACAAATCCTATCTCATTCCCTCAATTTTATGTCAATTCATACAAAATATGATCTTTCCTCCCTCTCTCTATATAGGTCTTATGTTAATGGTGAAAATAATTAACCCTAGGGAAAAATTATGATATGTATTTAATAGGGTAAATTTAGTCACTAAATATAAAAAATAATTAATTAGAAATTAATTAATTGTATTCAATCATGCACCCATGATGGGTAATATTAGGACCTCAGGTGTGGACCATAATAACACCGCTCCTAGGGTAAATCCCTTGCACCAGATGTAATTGAAATATCAATTTTTTCAATATAAAGCTCTATTCTATGGGAATTTAAATAATTCACTCATGTAAGTGTTTGGACTAAAAATAATATATTAATTTTAATATATTATCATCAAAACTCTATAGAACTCAAAACTTCATGATGTATTGATGACCCATCTCAAAAATATTAATTAAAATAATTTAAAGGTATGAAACGTAAAAATTATTAGTAACTATATATAATGAAAAACATCTCATAATTATATAGATATTAGAAATAATTGATGTTTTGAATTGTAATTTGGAAGTATAGTGGGATTGGATTATGTGAGATATATTATTTTGAGTAAGGTGTGTATTTTTATAGGTGTGCGAGTTATTTAAAACTAGTATGATAAAATTTTACCATATATAATATGCCTAATTGGGTGTATTGATCATTGGTTTGGTTGATTCTAAATAAGAATTCTGAAAAGACTTATTAAGTCATTAAATGTTTATAATTTTTATTTATTTATAATTTGACTTTATTATTTAGTTTTCATTTACCTATTTATTTATTTGAGTTGTATTTAGATTTAGGTGAATGGGATGGTGGTCTTCAGAACTATTATTTCCAAAGTATAAAAGAATGACTAATATGGTAGAGATATCCCCACCTGTGAATAAAGTTTAAAGTGACGAAATACTTAAACTTTATTTTATATTTTCAAATATATGAAATTTTATTTTATCACATAAATTTTAATTATTTAGAGTAATGTTTTATGGATTTTATAGAGATAAAAAGTATCATAAAGTGGTAATTATAACACCCATGGTGTCACAATTTGAAATGTGTTTTATATATTGATTATTTTATGGATTTATTTAGTATTTGAGTTGAAAATTTGAAAATTTTGGAGGAATTTACAAGATATGTTATTTGGGAAACCATGTATAAGAACCATAAAATCCAAATAATAGATTCTATTATCTTTTATAATGTTGGAGTGTAATTTTTATAACTTGTATTCAAATCGTTCATCCATATAGAATTTTAAATATTTTTATTCGCTTAAAATAATTTTAAATGAGGTTAGGCTGTATTTATTTCTCCCATTTTGTAAAGACTTACTTGTACTTACTTACCCTTCAACTACCATGCCTTATTACCTCATCTTGATGATTTTTCATCAAATAGTAATGATTATTAAAGGTATTTCTCTGAAAATCATCACCTATGTTTTTCTTCTTCCTTATTCTCTTATTTTATTACCCAGTCTTTTCCATGGTTTCTTAGGGTTTCTCTTGGAAACAATTTTATTTGGGTTATGATAATTTTATGGCTTATGTCCATCTTCTAAGGACGTAATATATCTTTTTTGGTGGATCGAGATTGTTTGAACCAGATTACATCACATATTGATAGGTGACTCTATGCAACCCTATTTGTTTATGAAACTGTGTATACCTGTGTATTTATAATGATGTTATTTTTATATAAAGCCTATATTGAATTATTATAATTTTTTTATTTTGATATCTCATGGTTTATCTATAAATTTCATTTCATAAAGAGGGGATTTTCTATATTTGATGTCAAAAATTCTACTCATGTAATGTACTATGAATTAGGTTGTCAATGCAATGTTTAGTATTTTTTTATTATGAATTCACCAAATTTATTTTGATGAAATTATTTATTTTCATTTACAAATAAAATATTTTATAATTTAAATATTTTTTTAAATAATAAAGGATCTTTTGTCATTGAATAAAGTGATTTTTTAATGTTTTTCATACACCCATGATATTGTTCCCCTTTTTATTGATTATTTAATTATGGAATGATATTACTTTGATGGATTGATATTATTTTTAAAAGAGGATTGTTTCTTTGAAGGGTGTTCAGAGGTGAGATGTGAGTTATGAAATATGATGTTGATATGATATATATAAATACATATACAGATAGAGATATAGTATTTTTTTCACCTATATTTTGAAAACCTCATGAAAATCATTGGGTGAAATATAGGAATTTGAGGGACAAGTGTTATAATAGATGAGATTACACAAATTATAGTGTCCCCTAGTTTAGATTATTACATCAGATAAGGTTTTTCTACATGATAAGGCTTGTGATAGTATGTTGGGTGTGGGTGTTATAATATTGTATCATATGTTAGAATATGGTTCTACCCAAGACCATCTATTACTATATCCTTAGGACCTAAGATATTATCCCATGATTATCTCAAACTCTATGTTGATAATTTTTTTTACTTTTAAGAATGTTTTAAATGTTTTTATGAAGCATTATTTTAAACAATAAAAGTTAATATTTATACTAAAGGAACAAAATTATAATATATATAAAAAATTGTTTCATTATTAATTTTTACTTATTTTATAATTTTAAAATACTTTCTATTTTAAGGTATAAATTATTCTCCTTTATAAATTTCTTTTAATTGATGAAACATGGTTGGAATGATCTTGGTTTTAAAATTAAGGATAACTATAATATCAATTGTGAATTGTTTAAAAAAAATAAAATAGTATATTTCCAACATTTAATTTAAAACTAAAATTACGTGGTTAGTTTTATAAAATTATTTTTATAGAGAATTGGTGGTGTCAAACTATGATTATTTCTCACAAAATATATACACATTTTTTTATGTGTAGATTTGAATTTATTTCATACTGATAAAATATTGGTTCTATTCTAGTCCAGTGGATGATCTTATAGTTTGATTAGGTTCAGAGGAGGTAAAAAGTGATGTAAACTTTCTTATCATACGAATATGTGTACTTTGGTTTTATTTTTGGTTATGTATTTTAATTATGTATTCTTTAGTACCTTCATTGTATTTATCCACCTCAGCTTCCCATACCCTTTTATTCTCATTTTGGTTTTATTTTAGATTCTTTAATATATTGTATATTAGAGTACATGGTTATGTAATGCTTGATGTTTATATATTTGGTAGTTATTAAGGAGTTATTATTTATGGTGTGTCTTATTTGGGTGTTTCCTAATTTCCAAAAAATTTTATATAACATGAATTTTATATTAAATATATGGTGTGTTCATTTTGGGTTATTGGATGGAATCCCTCTTTTGGTTTTATGTTTATTTGAGTGAATTATTCCCAAGGAGTGAAGTTGAGGACCCTGGAACTTATTACTAACCTATAGTGATTTTGAATGCACTTTGGTCCTTATGGTGGGTCTACTTGGGTATCAAGATAGTATATCTTAGGTTTTTTTGTTACAAGTGAGTTGTGAAACAATTCCATAATCTCTCAAATGATTAGTGAATTCCTATATCATGTATTCATGAGCTAGATCTGATCGAATAGTCTTAATATTTTTTCCTAGATGATTTTATACTAAATTTTGAAATATTTGATAATTTAAGGTTATGAAGTACCCAAAACTTGTTTTTGTATCCATTAGTCTATATACATCACTATGTATTAGGTCTTATAGTCCACTGGACCTCTAAAATTTTCCACTAAAATTTATTTTAGTTAATTTTTCTAATAAAAAAATATTTTACTTTATCAAATGATTCATAATAAAATGATTCCAACAATTAATATCAATAAAAACTTTGGATTCCTTTCTCATTTATATGCCCAAGATAAGGATACCAAAGATAAATGGTGTTAGTTTCAACTACCTTAAGCTTATTATCTTTAATATTATTTGTTAGATTCTCTATATCTAGAATGTATAAACCATTAATCATATTCTCAATTCCATATTTTATTCATGTAAATAGAATAAATCCTTCTCTTAATAATGAATGAAAATAACATCTTATCTATAAAATATACAAAAATCAAATTTCTATTTATGGGAAGAATATAGTAATAGTTTTCCAATTATAGAATCAATCTATTGGGAATATATAGATTATATGTGTTCATCTCCAATAAAATAACTTTTTTCACATTTTTTATACATAGACCTACTTCCCCTTTCATTTATTATATATTATTTATGATTTTTTACACATTAAAAAAAATGTGTTATGCACACTTAATATAAAATACCAATGAGTTAGAATTAGAAAATTTAATTTCAATAACATTCACTTCCTTATGGTTAAAATGATTCTCCTTGAGAACAATTATCAAAAATTAATATTAATCTATTAAATTCTAGGTCCAACCTATTATAGATCTTGAAATTGTGTTGATGATGCATGTCATTGTCTACAAGACATATTTATTTAGAGATTATCATGTTTTATATCAATTAAATAAATACTTTTACTTATCATACTCCCACTAAAATGATAACCACATACATTATATAAATTAGAAACCCTAGATCTATATTTTACTAAATTTTGATCTCATGTTATTTTTCCTCTAAAAAATAGTTATTTAGGTATGTCATTATACCAATAATATCTCATATAGGTAATAGATAGTTAGGCAGGAAACTCCTTATCCAAATTCATTATATGAATTTTCCAAGCTCTATTCCTTTGGTTTGGTAACTCTTGTGGTTAGCCAAATACGTTAAACTCAGTGATTAATATAGGAAATTTTACTTGGCTCTTAATATTATCAACATCCTTCATTACTTACACAAGATAGTCCATAGTCATGTGGATTTAGCATGAATCTACCTATTCAGAAGATCAAGTGTGTATGATTTGTAAGGAATCTAACACTTAGTATAAAAAGAGGTTTTTTGGTCTCACCATTTCTATATGAATCTTATAAATGTTATTAAATCCCATGTAATAATTACATCTCATGAAGTTCCTATAATGTATGCATTCTTCTAATGATTTATTTTTGTACCATGTGTAGGTTCTAGGCATAGTGGAAGTTCCTATTGGCCATGGATAACTCATATTTTTGTCATAATAATTGAATAATATGATACGTACACAATTAAAGGTAATTAAAAATGTAATTAATTCAAGTATTAATTGACATTTATGTTAAAACCAAAAGAGGAGTATCATCACATGTAATTTAAAATTAATTTATTAGAAAATATTGAATTACCTAAAATTGTAATTCATTCATTTTTGATGATTTGGATGACTTGATCTCATTATACCATTATTGAGTTGTAGGATCCAAGTAAATAATTCCTATAGTGTTGATCCACATGTTCACCATAATATCTGAAAATTCTTGTACAATTATTGGGTGCAAGAACAATCGATCTGGATCACTTGTGTTATTTTTGGTTGATTGCAGTAGAATTAACTTTGAGGATGAAGAATTATTAGTGTTCTCTCAATGGATTAAGATAGGTGGAGGGGAGTGAATTATATATCTCTATATCTCTATATAGGTTTTGAGATGGATTTTCTCTATCCTCTGTGTACAACCAATCTCACTTAGGAAAAAAGATTTAACTATATATATATATATATTAAGGAAAGTTTAGGGTTTATTATGTTTATATATGCTCTCTTAACAATTCCTTAATTCTTAGTAAAATAAATGTACTAATAATAATATAATTATTATTCACTTGACATGTGCATCACCTAAAAATAAATAAATGTCATTTATATCATTTCCAATCAGACCATTGAACTCGTTCTGTTTATCCTCCTCAATATTTACTAAAACATGAATAATGACTATTTTTTAACAAAAAATATTACCACATTATTCAATGATAAATATAATAAATATTATATTCTCCAAAACTTAAAATAAATATTTGTTATTATTTAACTCACATATTATTTTGAATAACTCATAATTAAATTTTTACGAAGAACCAAACATGAACAATTATTAAACCACAAATCACGAATAATATTTATTCTAAATTAATAAATCAAACATTGAATTTAATTGAGACTTCAGATATACTTAGTGTGTGAACATCTAATACTATTTATCTATAGATATAGGCAAAGATTCCTAAAGTCAATGGTTATCATCTAGAAACACGCCAAGGTACTCATAGAGAAAATATTTAATATCATAATTACATACAACCTCCTAAGAACACCCACTATATAATATAATCCATTTATTATGATGTCTATAATCAAGTAGATTGTATACTAGTGTTATAAACCTATGTTCTTGATGAATATTTCTTTTAATTTCTTGAAATAAACATGCCCGTATAACACTAGAGTCAGGGATTAATCTAGGATGTTTCATTCCCATCAAAGGGCCTGAGATATTAATTGTGTTAATGGATATAAGGGATAAATCCTCTCTTTAATTATCCATTCAATAAATATCACTTGTGACACACCCAATGTATCTTACTTTTCCTTGAGTATATGTCATCACGGTTTTCATAAATACATCAAAGTTCATAACTTATGGTATTAATTAATGATAATCTTAAATTTTGAGGATCAATACACACATCCACATATATAAACATCCAATAACACATATAAATATGTATTTCCTATCGGTGGGTCTCATTCTCATAATATTATACTCTAGAAATTACCAAGGATGAACACCATGAGAGGGTGCCTCAAAGTACATTGAGTCTCCACCCCTATTATCTTGTATCATTTGTTCCCTATAAAATGATATAATCCAGATATATAATATATATATTCAATAATATTTTTATGACACTTCCGAGTTCTCATAATAGTGTGGAACTATTATAACCTTTCAATGTGATATATATTCTTAGTAAATTATCTAATATTATGTAATACATAAAAATAATCATGATGTGATAATAAACTTCATTAATATTAAATAGAATGAATACATGAAATAATCAAGAATTTAGAAGTTGGTTCTAGGGAACCAATTCCAATGGACTCCCACTTGCACTAGAGACAACTATTAACAACCTTCAGTTCACTAGCTCTCACATAAAACCCATGGCTATAATGATATAGAGCCTTAATCAAGGGGTCCTCTATGTTTTACACCTTGTATACACTACTCATTGTGACTTAAAATAATTGAGAAAAATATATCAAGAGATAAAACTTATGAAGTATATACTTTATCCTTTTATGTGACCCTGTATATTTATAAAGATACGCCACTATAGTGTTATCATATTAAACTATGATAGATCTTTGACTTATAGAAACCACATCAAGCACTTATATAGAGTTATAAATATATACTACTTCCTTAGATACATAAAAAGTTATAATATACTCAAAATCCACTATAAAATCAACAACAACTGACTGCTTTGAAATATTCTTGCTCACGAATCCTCCATTGATACTGAAGACATATCTTGATAGTGACTTCATATCATTATAATATCTCTAAAATTTAGCATCTTTATAACCCATGATTACTAGATCTTCATCTCCTACATATGCTAAGAAAATATCCTTAGTTCACCTTGGATACTTAAGGATAGTCTTAACAGTAGTTCAATAGTGTTCACCTGAATCATCTTTATATTTTCCCACCATGCTCAAAGAATAAGAAAAAAATTCTTATACATAATATGGAATACATAATAGATCCTATCACTAAAGCGTATAGGATATTACTCATTCTATCTCTTTTCTATTATGTTTGAGGACACATATTATTGGAAAGATGTGTATTATGTGATGCTAGAACCAATCCCTTTCTGGATTGTTCTATATTAAACATCTTTAGTATCTAGTCAATGTATATACTTTCACATAGTCCAAGAATCCTATTTGATCTATCACACATGATCTATATTCCTAGAATTTATGATGTTTTACCTAATTCCTTCATAGAGAATAACTTTCTCAACCATGACTTAACCTCTTATAATTCTGGTATCTCATTTACAATTAATAATATTTCATCAACATATACTGATATAAAATCAATTATAATCTCACTAAATCACTTTTAATCACTTGTATAACATTTATTCTTAATGAAACCAAATTTCTTTATATATTCATTTAAATGAATGTTTCATGACCCGAATGATTATTTTAATATATAAATGGTTCTCTATAACCTTCATACCTTTTTGGAATCACCTAGAGTCACAAATCCTTTTGGTTGTGTTATATACACATCTTCATGAAGGTTCTAACTGATGAAAGTAATTTTAACATCCATCTTCCAAATCTCATAGCCATGGAAAGTTGTTACAGAAAGAAAAATTTGATGTATTTAAGCATGGAAACTGTAGAAAAGGATTTTTTATATTCTATGCCTTGACATTGTCTAAAACCTGTAGCGACTAGTCATGATTTATAGTTACTAAACTGAAATTCAATGTCTATATTTCCCTTAAATACTTATTTTAACCCAATTGTATTTAAATTTTTTGGTGGATCAACCAAAACCCACGCATGGTTGTGGTATATGGAATCCATCTCAGATTTCATAAAATCCTACCATTTTGTAACTTCTAAGCTCTTTATTTCCTCTTTATAGGATAAAGGGTATTTATTGCCAAATAATAATGAGTCAAAATATTCTATGACTAGAAAACCATATTTTTATTGTTCTCTAACCTCTCTGTTGTTTTTACATAGTACTTGTGTTTTAGGAACTAAATCTTCCACAATGACCTAGGAAGTATATTCCCATACCATCTCTTATGTATCTTGAGCATAAATTTCATCAAAGTCGATCTTGATCCCACTATACTTCTTAATTATGTGATACCTCTCAAGGAATATAGATTTCATATCAACTACAACCTTTTTATTTGAGGTATCATATTGGTAGTATCTCCTCATTTCCTTGGGGTCACCTATAAAGCTACACTTGGTGGCCTAGGGTTTCAATTTATTTCTTGAGCTATCCTTAACAACCACCTTTCACCACCATGAACAAATATGTGAAAAAATGGGTTTATTTTCACTCCATAAATCAAATGGAATATTACTCACCGCTTTAGTTGGTACTCAGTTTAGTATATATGCTACTATGTGTAAATAATATCCCTAAAAGGATAGTTAAATGTTTGTGTGACTCATAAAAAACCTTACCATGTCCATCCTAGTATGATTACTCCTTTCCCTAAGACCATTCCATTGTAGCATATAAGGAGGAGTGAGTTGAGATAAAATCTCATACTCCCATAGAATGTTAATAAACTCTTGGTTAAGATATTAATCACCTCAGTCTGATTGAATTTTATTTATCTTCTTACTAAGAAAATTCTTAACCTCATTCATTAAGTCTTTGAATTTATCAAAGGATTCAAATTTATACCTCATCAAGTAGGAGTAACCATGCCTACTGAAGTCATCGATAAAAGTGATAAATTATGAGAATCTACCTCTAAATTCTACTTGAAAAGGTCTTTACACATCAGTGTGTACCAATTATAGAATCTCTATGGATCTTTCAACTTTACCACAAAATGGTTATTTTTTCATATTCCCTTCGAAACGATCATCACATATTTCAAGTGGTTTAAGATCAAAAGAGTATAAGTATCCATCTTGATAGATTTTTTTCAAACACTTCTCATTTACGTGCCCAAGATGGTGATGCCACAATTTGGTGTGAAATGAGTCACATGAATTTGTTTAATTATCAATTACCAAAATTTGTTTCATAATTTAATATATAAATAATTTTATTCAATTGTTCTATACCATAACAAATGTTATCTTTATAAAATTAGAAACTCTTATTTCAAAAAAAAAAAAAAATCATCCATGTATAAATAAGAAGTAAAGATAATGTTCTTAGTAACACTAGGCACATAATTACAATTAATTAAAAGAAAAATCATTTATGTTGGAAACATTTGGTGGTGGTATAAAATGTCTAGAGCATCCATCTTCTCCACATTGCCAGCCTATAGATCCACCTCACCTTTATCAACCTTCTGAAATATACTTGGTTCCTATATTTGGATAAAAATGTGAGTACCACATGCAGTATCTAATACTCAACTTGTAGATATGGAAATATTTCACTCAATAACAAATTAAGATGTATATACCCCTTTCTTCTAGGTGAATTTCATCTTATAGTGTCCTTTCTTTCCACATACAAAACACGATGTGTTTTTCTCCTTTTCTTTTTACTGGATCTTTTTATTCTTGTAAGGATAGTTCTCTTGAACCTTATAATTGGAATAAGTATTCAATATCTTTTCAATGTTATTCCTTTTCTTAATCACTATAAGTAACATGGTTTTTTCATTCCACATGTCTTTATCAACTTTTCTAATAAGAGTAAGAAGTTCCAAAAGAGTCTTCTCACTATTGCTTATATTATAATTCAAAATAAAACTGGGGAAGGTTGTAGGTAATGAGGACTGAATAAGATATGTGTGAAACTCATCATGGATATTAAGTCCCAAGTAGTCTAATCATTATATGTATCCATTCATCTTAACTACATGATGACAGCTGACACCGAATCTATAATCATGCATGTGAATAGTGCTTTGGAGATCTCATATATCTATTATATTTCCTTCTCCTAATGAAGATAATGATTGTGAGATATGATTCTATATGCATCCATATCCTTATATTACTTTAGAATCTCATTATACATTAAGGTCAGTATGAAATATTGGATATCTATTGCGTTATCCACATGTTTTAGGTAGAGAGATACTTCTTCCTCACTGTCCTCTTTTTCACATGACTTAGGAAGGTGGTTTACACCATGTATAATTTATATTAATGGTTTAGTATAACATATAAGTGTCTATACCATACCTATAAATACACACCTATCATAAAGTTATCCTTATTTAGTATGTATTGTTGTGATATGGTTGAAGTCATGTGGTTTTCCATTTCTATAAAATTTAAGAGTATATTATTATTATTTCCTTGATTACTAAATTAGACTTATAAATTTAAGTTTTATTATATTTTTATTAATCTCTCACTATTTTTTCAAAACCTAATGGACCTAACCATTAGTTTTAAAATATCTTATTGCATATATATTCTATTAGCAAGGACCCATATTCCCTTTCTCATAACACATAATTGAGATTGATAAGTTATTTGAAGGGTTTTAGGTAGGAATAACTTTCCAACTGAATTAACTCATAGTTCATTGATGGGTTGATTATACTCCCAAATTCAAAATTCTTAGATAAAAATTTCCTAACCCTTGCCTCCCGGTTACACAAAGTCTTTCTTGGGCAATCAACAATTGATGTGAACCAAGTTAAGTCAACCTAAACATCAAGCTAAAAGTTTCATGATAATTAAAATCACCCTGACTTGGTTTGGTCAATCACATTGGACTATGGGTTATATTCTAACCTAATTAATGGAAGGATATACCTTCTTAATGTTTTAGTTGAGGTATTTTTATCCTTATGTATAAAAATAAAATTTTATCCTATCACATGCCTAGTTAATATTAAGTGGATTTTACTTAAGTGATTATCTGTGTCTAATAAAATTTATGGCTAATTCAGTTTTATTTTATTCTATATTTCATGCTTATTAATTAATTTATTAAGTGATTAAATATATTACACAAACATAAATAATCAACCATGAAACTGATACAAATAAAAAAATAATTTTCATGATCATGAGATTCTATAATGGTTAGTTTATCTAGAGGATAATAAACTAACCCTAGAACCTAGGGGAAAACACCATGAACCATATATTGGTTTGTGTTGTAGAATTATACCTCGTCTATTATGTATTTCATAGAATGGGTTTTCCTCAGATCTAAAACTCGAACTGACTCCTCTCTCTGAGGATATCCATCCTTAAATAATCTTTTACTCACATGAAAGTGATGGGATTAAATGGATTAGATATGGGGGTTTACATAAAAAATCATGGGAACATTGGACCTTACATAATAAGTAGGAGGTTATAACTCATAGGTCATCATTTTAATTTAATGATAATAAATTAAAATAAAAACAATCACACACACAAGTCTAGTCGAACCTATCATTCATATAGCATGAAATGAAAAAAAAATTCAATATAGTTATCAATCGCTTTAATTTGTTCTTTAATTAAGATAAAACACCATAAATTAATCAAATTAATTCAGTTTATCTTAATACCACCAGAGCATCCATAAAATCCCAACATTCATGATTTAAAAAAAATTATTTAAAATTAGTAAATTACACAAGTATACTTGGAGGCAACTACATGTACTTATCAAAACTACATAGCATCACCCTTATGATTGTGTATTTCCTTAGGATCCAACATACATTGGGTGGTAGGTAAGTACATAGTGTGTACTATCAGAAAAAAAAAGACGCATGAAACACATATGAATTACACTATATGTGATGATCTTTATGCACATGGAGTACACTATAAAAAAAATACCATACACAAATTATAGATTTAGAATTTAACATGAAAATTATTTCAATATATAATTAAAAATCCTATGGCAGGGTGTGTACTATCAAATAAATGAAACACAGAACATATGTGAATTGGATTAATTATATAATTAATTTTTCTATCTTATTCAAATTAAGCACACTGTTTGTAGGAGAATACATGGTGTTTTTTAGGTTACACAGAGTGTGTTCTATTTTGCCTATGTCCATGACATATGACTAGGTACCCGGTGTGTTTCCCTATTGTGAACATGTACAAGGTACATGATGTGTAATCTTATTACATGATGTGTGGCCTCAAAGTTGTATATTTTTTTCATTCCTCATGCCATATAACATATAAGTGACACACTTAAACTCCCCCCCCCATGTTCTCAACCATAAGAACATGATTACTACACGTCGTGTAGATGAGTTACACAACATGTGGTTCTTCAAACTATATTCCTTCTAGTCCAGATATAGAATTTTTTGAACTTATAATTCTTTCTTCATTGGTGGTCTGGTTAACTCGATATCATTTTACCATTGTTGTGTTACAGGATACAAGTATATAATCCCTCTATCATTGATCCACACATGCACCAAAATCTCTAAAAAATTTCATATAATTTTTGGGTTCTAGCATAGTTAATCTTGATTGTTTTAATTGTTTATGGTTGATCTCGGTAGAATTATATTTGAGGGAGATGAATTCTTAGTGTTCCCTTGATGGATTGAGAGATGGGGAGGAGATAACGCACTCTAGATCTCTAGAAATCTCTCTCGGATTTGAGTGATCTTATCTTAATCCATTGTGTGCAACCAATATCACTTAGGAAATAGATATAACTATATATATATTAAGGAAAATTTAGGGTTTTCTATTTTCATATAATACTCCTTACTAATTCCTTAATTATTAGTGAAACTAATGTCTTAATAATAATATAATTATTATTCACTTGACATGTGAATCACCTAAGAATAAATAAATATAATTTATATCATTTACAATCAGACCATTAAACATGGTCCACTTATCCTCCTTGACATTTACTAAACCTTGAATAATGAATATTTATTTAACAAATAAATATCACTACATTATTCATAGAGGAATATAATAAATATTCTATTCATAAAACCTTTCAAATAAATAATTATTATTTAAATTGCTTATTATTTCAAGCAACATATGATTAAATATGGGCGATCAACCAAACCTGAATAATTATTAAACCACAAAGTAGAAATAATATTTATTATAAATTTTTAAATCCAACATTTAATTTCACTAAGATTCATGATATTCTTAGTTTTCAACCCTATAAATCTATTTCTCAGTGGCTATAAGAAAAGATGTATAAATTTCAAGGTTATCATCTAGAAGTACTCTAATTCACCCATAGAGAAATAATTTAATATCACAAATACATAAAACTTCATATGAACACCCAATGTGAAACATAATACCTTTATTATGATATCTCTAATCAATCAGGTTGCACATTGGTTTCATTAACCTATGTTCTTGATGTATCTTTATTTAAATTTCTAAAAATGAACATGCTCATAGAACACCATGGCCATTGATTTATATAGGTAGTTATATTACCATTAAAGGTATCGAGATATCAATTTTTTTCAAGGGATGGAGGTGATAAATCTTTTCTCACATTATCCATTAATGAAATATCACTCCTGACACACCCAATGTATCCTACTTTTCTATGAAAATATGTCATCATGGTTTATATCAATGTATAAAAGAATTAGACTTATAGTATTCATTAATAATAATATTAAAGTATGAGAATCAATAAAAACATACATGGATAGGAACATGAAATGAAACATATAAATTTGGATTTCTGATTGGTGGGTCTCATTCTCATAATTTATTGCTCTGGAAATTACCAAGGGTTCATGTCACAAACCAAGTGGGGATGACATCCAACCCAACAACTGACCAAGCCTGAGACAAGGCCTGAAGGGAATTCTCAATCCTCATGGGCTAGTAACTAGTGCCAAGAATCAAAATAATCCAATTATAATGATTTGTCCCAATAAATATAATAAAAATAACTAACCACTAAACATGCAGAAAAATCCAAAAATTGAATATCAATAAACATTCAAAATGGTCTAAATACAATAACAGTTGAACACAATAAAAACTGATTAAAAAACTGAGATTGAGCCAAGATGAAATGATATTCAGGCGGCCTCTTGGTCACCACCAATCACAAGACCAACCTTCTCTAAAGGCACAATCGAACCAGAAACCTAAACCTGTAAAATAGCTCGGGTGTACCGATGCTGAGTAGAAAAAGTAAGGTGTGAGATTAAATATCTCAGTAGGTAATCACCTCATATTCCATGCATTTCATTACCCAAAATATTTTAAAACACTATTTTAAAATACATTCATAAAATAGGATTTTGAACATTTTAAATAAAAAAATATTTCTATGAGTTCCATTTTTAAAACAACACACATAGCTTTCCTTTTCAAAAACAGTTTCACACTCCAAAACCTAGTTCAAAACAAATTCCAAATACAAATCCATACGAAGTGACCAAAAAGGGGATACACAAAAAAAGGAAACAAAATAAGTAGGCATGAACTAGTAGGGAAAATATTCAAAAATAAAGAGAAATAAACAAAACATACAGATAGATAATCATGGGAACTTCCTAAACATCTGTATAGGCAATCCATAGATATATTCAAATCAGACTCACTTACCAGCATATGGTGCCTATCCACAGTAAATAACCAACTATCCACTCTAAACTAGTCAATCTAGTGGCACATCCCACCTGTCCTCTCAGCAAATCCAGGGGGTACAACCTGTATAACTCATGGTCAATAAGAAACATTCACTTGACCCTCTAGATGAATCCCATGATTCCCATGATAATATTACATGGTGAGTGGGAAGTTCCTCACACACATGGCTCAACTAAACCCACAACCATAATGCTTGCCTATCTTAAACATCAAAACCAACAATATGGTGCCCCTCTCTTTGTGGAATCCTCCATAAATGTTCTCATCTCACAAAAAGTCATTCACAAGTTTCAATCAGGCATTCGTATCATTTGAGTTTCAAATACCACTTTCCCAAACATTTTAAGATACCAACTAGGCCTCCACACTACCCAAGATTTCAATCCATTTTCTAAAACATTCTAAGATTCCCACCATGCCCGCACTTCACATGAGCTTAAAAACCAATTTCCTAACATCACAATGTACCAATCCTACCTTCACATCACTTTACATCAAAACCAACTTTTAAAAGACAACCCAAAGTGCCAACTAGTACTTTATCATTTTCGATCCAAATACATCTACAAATCCATTTCCACACCATTTACAAAATCAATATAAAACACCAATTTCAAGTTCAAAAGGAAAAATAGGAATTTACATTTCAAATCTAAAACCATTATAAAGATTAAGTGAAAAACAAGAAACAATACGAAAAGCACCAAATGGGTCTTTTACACCACTTAGTTTCCAAGTATGTCTTAAAGTTACAAATGGTCCTTTGTACCAATAATTTACCAAACCATGTCTTAAAATTCTAAAGAGGAAAAGATTTTAGAAACACATTTTAAACCACATTTAAAGTCACATGAAGCACCAAAACACCATTTAGAAATAAAGGAAACATTTTGGAATAAGAAATAGGAATGGAAAGATAATCCTTTGTAAAACCATGGTTCAAGGAAAAACCAATTTTCATCAAAGTTCCAAATAGGCCTTGAGCAACCAT
Source organism: Viscum album (assembly GCA_963277665.1). Classification (NCBI taxonomy): domain Eukaryota; kingdom Viridiplantae; phylum Streptophyta; class Magnoliopsida; order Santalales; family Viscaceae; genus Viscum; species Viscum album. The sequence continues at coordinate 1,192,476,900 of OY728126.1, forward strand.
TAAGAAACCACACATTTCCAAAGAAATACAAAACATCATTTATAAACCCAAAATCACTTAAAAATTCATTTAATAAAACCCAAACCAACATTAAATGACACTCTTCAAGTTTCCATGAAATCACCCAAAACCCTTTTTAAAGAAATATCACTTTCTTTTAAACTAACACAATAATACACACATACACGTCACACCATATAAGTCACAAATTTCCACATAAAATGTCCAATTCAAAATACAACCACATTACCAAAACATAGCCAAGGGAAAAAACCACCTAAAACACTCAATTCCACTTTAAAAGTTCAATTGGAATTTTATTAAACACTTTGTATGCATTTAAACAAATGCATAATTAAAAAAACCTTTAGAAAACCATTTTTCACCCATTTTCCATCATAAAAACACAAAATAAATTTATAATAATGCATCACAAGAAATCTTATAACATTTTTAAATCATTAAAGGATAGCTCAAACATCAACAGAGTGTTCCGAAAAGGAAATGGATGGAAACACCAACCTCAATGATGTGAGAATGAGATAAAACTTTAGAATGAGGAATAATACACCCAAAGGGAAAATAAAAACACCCTAAACTAAGGAAACACAACCCAACATATGAAACCTATCCCTTAGGATTTTTCAAGAGGAAAACCCCACCACGATAAACCAAGAAACCATTAGAGAAGGAAGAGTAGAAGAGTAAATCAACTAAAAAATCAAAGAAACTTACCTAGTAACCTTAAAGAAGATTCAATGGAGGAAGGAGGGAAAGAGAGGATGATATTAGAGGGGACCATGGTCTGCCTAGGTTGAATGGGGGAGGAAATCCTAAAATGGGGTTAAAATAGAAGAGGGGAGAATAGGTATTTTACACTTTTAATGAATTGAGAAACTCACACAGTTTGTCCACATGGTTTGAAAAACCATGCACCAACTACGCGCACGCTACTGTAGAGAAAGGGACCTCAATAAGGGATGGCCACACGATCTCTAAAACCATGTTCTAATCATTCAAAATTACACTGTTAAAACTACAGAACCCCTCATTTTTTTGCATGGTTTTATCTAACTGTGTGCAACCCATGCACCTGGGCACAGGCACCTGAAAAAAGCCACATGGTTTACCCCTAACCTCACATGGTTTGGCCCAATCCATTCTCCAAACATAAAATTAAAACTATGTAAGAGGAAAATTAACTAGAAACATACTCTTACTTAACAATATAGACAATTAACCCTCAACCCATGCACACAAACCATGCACAAGCCAAAAAGCCACCTGAAACCTTCAAAGCTCAAAAATTCAAATAGGGAACTCAAATAAAACCCCATTAAAAAAACCAAAAACAAGAAAAGAATAAAAAAATAAATTACAATATTGGTTTGTAACAATTCTCCCCCCCCCCCACAAAAACACTTTCTTCCCAAATAAATTCACCCAGCTACATAAGGAACAAGGATCAATCCAAAACCCGAATGAATCCAAATAGAACCATGAACCTCAGGGTGTCATTTCACTCTAAAATTCACACCCAATAAGACCTAAGAGAAACCACAATAGAAATAACTATGAAAAAAATATAAGGGTTCTCCCCACCATAAGAACTTTACTAGAACAACCCACATTGAAACTCCCAATGACACCATCCCAGGCCAACCGACATGGGAACTCGAAATAAAAAATAACCCAAACCTCTCCTCACTAACTAAATAACACCACCACTAGAACCAAGAGTTCGCAACAATTCTTCTAGGGGACAACCAACATGAGAATTCCACAAAATGATATAAAAACTTCCCACATGAAAGGGAAAAACTCACGGAAGATATCGAGACAAAACAGTGAACAAGACCACATTTTTTTGTTTCCATAAAGTCCAAGTATTTTCCAAATTATCACAACCAAAAACCATAACCCATACAAAAAAATGGTAAGAACAAACAAGAGAGAACAACTAATCAAAGACTCACATCTTAATGACACAACCATTATAATTACAAGAGAATAAGTCCACCAAAATTTTCACAATAAGGATAAACTTATAACAATCAAGATAACCATAAAAAAATAAAATCAAACTATTCCTACTCCAAGGTTCCCCACACCCATGGGGATTCTTGACTGCATAAAAATATTCACCTTGAGGCTTATGGCTAGAGCCCTAATGTCTTGAAGCATCTGTTTACCTATAGTTAGGATCTAACACCCTATAATCAAGACTTCTTCCTCAGTAAATGTTTCTTACAAAAATTCTATAAATGACCCAAATGGGAACAACTATGACACGTATTTGGAGGATTATGAAAATACAGCTTAGAATTCCCAAACCAACTACACTAAAGGCCCACAATTAAATGGTTAGATGAATAAGGAGCTAGAAATGATGAAAGCGGCTTCTCGGAAATACGTTCCTCTAGTACACACCTCTCACTATATGGGTAACCTTCATAAATGCTGAGAAAGAATGGTTTATTAATCATAAAAAATTACACCCTGAAATCCAACTCATCTAAGAAAACATCATTCATTGACTTCTAAAATCAAAGATCCTTAGAGGATAGATCTCATTCCTTGATCTCAGAACTAAGGCCCCAAATAAAAACAGGATATTTTAACTGATCCCGCAATGCTACCTTTGGAGAAAAGAAAACCATCTCATTCAAGTGGTCAACATAATCCTTCATTGTCAGTTGGCCTTGCAGAATACTCATGAACTCTACCACTTTCTTCACCTTCACCTCCTAAGGTACAAACCATGGGGTGAAAGTGGTCTTAAAAACTTCCCATGTCATCAAAAATTGTAGTGATGATGGATCAATAACCTTACACTGATCGAAAGTTGGACCCTCAAACAAACCCAGAGCAGCATGAACTCTCACAGATTTTGGAGTTACCAAAAATATAGACACTCTCAACTTCTTTAATCCATTCCACTACCTATAACTGACCTCTCTCCCTATGGATGGAAGGAAACAATTAAGAGAAACCAGGAATTAGGAGAGACCCACTAGAAACTTTGGGGATATTTTTGGGAATAATCTTTTAAAAAACATAAGGAATGTAACGACCCGAAATTTTTAAATAAATTTTGTTTCCTAATTTTATGTGTTATTGTTATACTCAACAAAAATGTTTTATTTGATAAACATGATTATAAATAAAATGAGATCAGTGGGTTTTGACTATTATATAACCATTGGTCAACATGACCGCTGTGAACAAAATGTTTTGATTATTGTCTCTAAATATAAGTAATCTTGGTTAATTATTATAGAAAGAAGATTCGATGGCCTCACCTAGTAGTCTTGGACCGATCGAAGCCCATCTAACAGAGCTTGGGAAGGAGGTAGCACCACTGGGCTTTGCTCTGGATCAAATCCAAGCCGAACTTCATCATGTGAAGCTGGAACGAAATCGCCTTCGTGAGAAGTTCAAACTGATAGAAATTACTACTCGGGCAATGTTGACTGAGCCGCCCCAAGCTTCTATCACCCTAGCACACCTTACTCTTAGGTCCTATGCTGGTATTATAAGGGGTTATGTAACGAGACCGTAACTACCTTGTGTAATCCTTGTTTTAAATAAAAATTGGGATTTCTTCTTATGATGAAGTTTATGAATTTTGAAATGACCGGATAAATATAGTATGCATATTTTTGATGAATTTTAGAAAAAGGATATTTTAAATATGTTTATGTAAACCCTAAATAATTAAAAATGTGTAATGATTTTTAAAAAATGGTCTTCTGCAATTATGTTCAGTACTAAATTTAGAGTCTAATAAGATCAACTTGATTTTTGAGGAATAGTAAATTATGAATAGTGATTTTATGATTAGGATTAGTAATATGACCAAATGGATTAGTAATCTCACTTAAAGAAAGTTTTAAAATAATCTAGGCACCTTGATTAAGTAATGTGATTCAATAAAATAGTTAAATAACGGTTTCATTAATTATAATTCAAGTATTAGTTTTTTTCAGTTGAATAGTGTTTTTTAATTAAAAATTTAATTAAAAATAATTAGAAAATTATTTTTATAAAAATGACTTTATTTTTGAACTCAGAGCATCGATATTATGTTATGGTAATTTTTGGGGTTTTTTCTGAAAAAAATGAATTTTCGATGAATAGTGTTTTTATTTAAAAATTAAATTAAAAATATTTAGAAAATTATTTTTATAAAATGGATTTCATTTTTGAAATCAGATCATTTATATTTGGTTAATGTGAAATTTTGGGATTTTTCTGAGAAAGTTGAATTTTCAGTGAATAGTAAAAATACAGTTTTAGGGTTTCGGTATGTTTAATGACATCATAACGGTGTCATGATGATGTCATGAGATCTTTTGAGGGTTGGCCGGCCAAGGGTGATGAATTATTGTTTTGGGGGCCCCATGTGGCCTAACTCCATGATAAATGACAAGGGCGAGCACATGGGTTTGAGAAAAGCACATGTGAGGTGTCCCTTGGCCATTAATGCCTTGTCCCCTCACTTTCCCTATAAATACCAAGCCCTCCTCTCATCCATTCGACTCCCCACTCATTCCCAACGAATTTCTGGTCTCATTACCTCCCAAGGAGTCCTCCCAAGGTGCCCCCAATCCCTCAAGGTCCCAAACTTTGAGGTTTAAGAGTTACATTTTAAGGTAAGGGATTCGACCTCTCTCTTTCTTTTCAAGTAATCTCTTTTATGTCTTTTCTTTTATACTCCATGTTATTATGTAAGAGGATGTTCTTTTATATTCATATTACTTCCTATTTCATGTTCATATGATGATAGACCCCCCCTTGCTCTCATCAATTCGTTTTAAGAATGTTTAAGTGGCGTCGTTAGGCTGCCGAATTTTTAAGGGATTCTTTCACCTTCCTCGTTTTCAAGTTCTATTTTCATTAAAGTCTTTCATGTTCCTTTTTATTATGTTGGGGTATGATATCTAAATTATCATACTGATCTTTTATGATCATATGATGAGAGACCCCATTTGATCGCTTCAATTCAGTATTTTGAAGTTTTAAGTGGCGCCGTTAGGCTGCCGAATTTTTAAGTGGTTCTTCACCCTTCTCGTTTTGAAGTTCTACTTTCATGTCAATTATTTCAAGTTCCTTTTTGTTATATTGGGGTATGATCTCTATATATATAATATTGGACTCTTATGTTCATATGATGAGAGACCCCATTTGATCTCTTCAATTCAGTATTTTTATGTTTTAAGTGGCGCCGTTAGGCTGCCGAATTTTTAAGTGGTTCTTCACCCTTCTCGTTTTGAAGTTCTACTTTCATGTCAATTATTTCAAGTTCCTTTTTGTTATATTGGGGTATGATATCTATATATATCATATTGGACTCTTATGTTCATATGATGAGAGACCCCATTTGATCTCTTCAATTCAGTATTTTGATGTTTTAAGTGGCGCCGTTAGGCTGCCGAATTTTTAAGTGGTTCTTCACCCTTCTCGTTTTGAAGTTCTACTTTCATGTCAATTCTTTCAAGTTCCTTTTTGTTATGTTGGGGAATTATCTCTATATCTATCATACTGAACTCTTATTTTCACATGATGATAGACCCTATTTGATCATTTCAAATCATTTTTGTTGATGTTTAAGTAACGTTGTTAGGCTGCCGAACTTTCATAAGAGAAATCTAATTTTTTTCTTCCTTCCATGTTTTTCATTTCAAATGGTATGTCCTTGAAATTTCATTACCATGATCATGTATCCTTCTTATTCTGTCCATGTACTATTTTATGGGTCATTTATGAATGTTTGACCCATTTTACCTCTCTTTTAATGTCTTCTAAAACCTCGGAACATTGCCGTTATGCTGCAGAATTTCTGTCTCAAAATGTCTATCTCTTTTTCTAAAGTTCTTTTATTTTATTAAGTGAATACTCAAAGCTCTTTATTATAAATGGGTATTCACATATATACCAAAATGTTCTATTTTAAATTCTGGGATTTACATACATGAGACCCACCTTCCTTTTCTGTGGGTTTTAAAGTGATATAAAGATCATGTCTTTAAAGCAGTTTTTAAAAAGTTATGATTATGAAATGAAACCCATTTCCTTTATGCTATATGGGTTATTTATGAAATTTTTGATGATGATATATGTGGATCACATGATAATAAAGGCAAATTTAAGGGTGCGCCCTGATAGCGCTCCAATGCATTGGGTAATGATGTAACCACTAGAGATTACAATTTTCACGATACCTTGGTGAATAACCTTGGTAATTTTAAAATGACACCTTGGGGATGGACCTTGGTGATATGTTCATGATTTTCTATGTTAAATGATGTAGCCACATCTTCAAGTTATGAAAAAGTTTTATTTTTATTATGATATGCCTCATGATTTCATTTTCATGCATTAAAGTTCTTTTCATGACTTTATTGATGTATCTCAAGTTCATATGTAAAATGTTTCACTTGTTTCCCTTGCTGGGCCTTCTGCTCACCCTTCCTTTTGATGTATGTCCCCAGGTTATGAGAGGCAGTAATGAGCCTAGGGTGAACATGAGGAGAAGCCTTTCAAGTGTTTAAGAAGAATGTTTTTTTTTGTTTCATGTTTTATGTTCCTTGTTTCCAAGACACTAAACCTTAAAGATCCTCAGTTCCGTGTAATGGAATGAAAAGTTATGTTATAAAAAGACGGGATGCTATAGTTGGTATCAAAGGATGGTTTAGTTATTTGTGGAAATTAGGATATGAAAACTCTAGGAGGAACCCTATAGAAAAGTTTAATATAGGAAATCTTCCTGGTATTTTGGTGAGTATTGAGTCAGGGGTTGCCAAGCAAATACATCCTTGTCTGAATACGAGCAGGTAGAGGTGGCTCTGGCACAGATGTACATAGGGGTAAAACCCGAAAACACCGCTTTGAGCTAGACTCGAACGGGAACTGGTACACGACAACGGGCCTTGCTGCACTCTTGGTTACGACACTCCCGGGGGATATGCTTTGGTAAATTCATAAGCTTGGTATGAACCATTGTTAAAGGAACAAAGATAAAATAAAATAAAGGTTCACATAAGAATATATGATCATTCATAACCTAGATGGGAACCTAGGAGATCACAAGTTAGGGTATACCTTTCATATACAAGTTATCCTTATATGCTTTCAGTTCCTTTTCATGATTATTAGCTAAGTACTTAAGCCCCTAATTATGCTTTCTCTTCTTAGTTAATGGTGGGAAATGGAAGAACATGTTCCGACAACCAATGTGATAGGAAATGCGACGATTTTAGTATTAATATGACAGGGATGATTAGGGGATTAAAATATGATTATTATTTTGGAAGACGTTCATTATTTTGGGAACCATATTTGATCGAGGTAAATAGATTACTACAGTATTTTCATTGAGGAGTAAGGTTGAATTATATTTTGAAGAATTGATGAATTTAAGGTGAACTTATAGTAATTTAGGTTACTTATGGGAATGACTAACCTATCTTGGGTAAAATATGTTTAGGTTAGCTACATTTTTATAAGATGTTAGGAGTGGTTGATGTTGTCTGGAGATGAACAATGAAGTTGTTTTGGAAGACTATGTTATCAAATCCTTATTTTATTTGGGTTTCAATCTTAGTTTGGTTTGCTTTGAGGAATTTTAAGGACCGTTATTTATGGAATGGTCTATGATGAACTTTGGGTAGTACCATGGAACTTTGATGATTTAAAAGTAGTTTCCATTCCTATGGGATTCTTTCTTTTTGAAGAGTTGTTTTACCTTAACCTTTCTGTTTTTGGGATAATGTTTAAAGATAGAAGAAATAGATAGTTAATCTTTTGTAGATTATGTGATTCTATAGAAGATGATTCTTGTGCTTTTATGAGACCAAGTGTTTTTGAATTCTCATCATTTGGAGAAAAGATTAGTGTTGGTAGGGACTTGTTAAAGGATGAAACTCTACTTGAAGGTAGGTATATTTTCTTATGTTTTTGTTCTATGTAGTAAATGAAATCCTCAAAATTATGAAAAGAAACGTAAAACAAAAATGTTTTTGGTTTACGTTTCCTACTAGGTAATAAAATACCGTTTGCACACATCATAAGTTTGGGATTTTCTCATGGTTAACTTTCTCCTAATCATGTTCTCTATCACTCTCCCTCAGAACTTGACCCTTTGTTTTTTCCTTCATGTCCATGTTTTCCTACATGGAACCCTAGTGTGGGTTAACTCGGGTGACCATTGTACTTCCCTTTCTTTAATTTAAAGTAATAGTTTTACTGACTCCTTTTCCGATGTGGGACTTTCAATGAAATTTCAAAACCCAATTTTAAAATTGCGAGGACGCAATTTCTTAAGGGGGGAAGATTGTAACGACCCGAAATTTTTAAATAAATTTTGTTTCCTAATTTTGTGTGTTATTGTTATACTCAACAAAAATGTTTTATTTGATAAACATGATTATAAATAAAATGAGATCAGTGGGTTTTGACTATTATATAACCATCGGTCAACATGACCGCTGTGAACAAAATGTTTTGATTATTGTCTCTAAATATAAGTAATCTTGGTTAATTATTATAGAAAGAAGATTCGATGGCCTCACCTAGTAGTCTTGGACCGATCGAAGCCCATCTAACAGAGCTTGGGAAGGAGGTAGCACCACTGGGCTTTGCTCTGGATCAAATCCAAGCCGAACTTCATCATGTGAAGCTGGAACGAAATCACCTTCGTGAGAAGTTCAAACTGATAGAAATTACTACTCGGGCAATGTTGACTGAGCCGCCCCAAGCTTCTATCACCCTAGCACACCTTACTCTTAGGTCCTATGCTGGTATTATAAGGGGTTATGTAACGAGACCGTAACTACCTTGTGTAATCCTTGTTTTAAATAAAAATTGGGATTTCTTCTTATGATGAAGTTTATGAATTTTGAAATGACTGGATAAATATAGTATGCATATTTTTGATGAATTTTAGAAAAAGGATATTTTAAATATGTTTATGTAAACCCTAAATAATTAAAAATGTGTAATGATTTTCAAAAAATGGTCTTCTGCAATTATGTTCAGTACTAAATTTAGAGTCTAATAAGATCAACTTGATTTTTGATGAATAGTAAATTATGAATAGTGATTTTATGATTAGGATTAGTAATATGACCAAATGGATTAGTAATCTCACTTAAATAAAGTTTTAAAATAATCTAGGCACCTTGATTAAGTAATGTGATTCAATAAAATAGTTAAATAACAGTTTCATTAATTATTATTCAAGTATTAGTTTTTTTCGGGTGAATAGTGTTTTTTAATTAAAAATTTAATTAGAAATAATTAGAAAATTATTTTTATAAAAATGACTTTATTTTTGAACTCAGAGCATCGATATTATGTTATGGTAATTTTTGGGGTTTTTTCTGAAAAAAAATGAATTTTCGATGAATAGTGTTTTTATTTAAAAATTAAATTAAAAATATTTAGAAAATTATTTTTATAAAATGGATTTCATTTTTGAAATCAGAGCATTGATATTTGGTTAATGTGAAATTTTGGGATTTTTCTGAGAAAGTTGAATTTTCAGTGAATAGTAAAAATACAGTTTTAGGGTTTCGGTATGTTTAATGACATCATAACGGTGTCATGATGATGTCATGAGATCTTTTGAGGTTTGGCCGGCAAAGGGTGATGAATTATTGTTTTGGGGGCCCCATGTGGCCTAACTCCATGATAAATGACAAGGGATAGCACATGGGTTTGAGAAAAGCACATGTGAGGTGTCCCTTGGCCATTAATGCCTTGTCCCCTCACTTTCCCTATAAATACCAAGCCCTCCTCTCATCCATTCGACTCCCCACTCATTCCCAACGAATTTCTGGTCTCATTACCTCCCAAGGATTCCTCCCAAGGTGCCCCCAAGCCCTCAAGGTCCCAACCTTTGAGGTTTAAGAGTTACATTTTAAGGTAAGGGATCCGACCTCTCTCTTTCTTTTCAAGTAATCTCTTTTATGTATTTTCTTTTATACTCCATGTTATTATGTTGGAGGATGTTATTTTATATTCATCATACTTCCTATTTCATGTTCATATGATGAGAGACCCCCCCTTGCTCTCATCAATTCGTTTTAAGAATGTTTAAGTGGCGTCGTTAGGCTGCCGAATTTTTAAGGGATTCTTTCACCTTCCTCGTTTTCAAGTTCTATTTTCATTAAAGTCTTTCATGTTCCTTTTTATTATGTTGGGGTATGATCTCTAAATTATCATACTGATATTTTATGATCATATTATTAGAGACCCCATTTGATCGCTTCAATTCAGTATTTTGAAGTTTTAAGTGGCGCTGTTAGGCTGCCGAATTTTTAAGTGGTTCTTCACCCTTCTCGTTTTGAAGTTCTACTTTCATGTCAATTATTTCAAGTTCCTTTTTGTTATATTGGGGTATGATCTCTATATATATCATATTGGACTCTTATGTTAATATGATGAGATACCCCATTTGATCTCTTCAATTCAGTATTTTGATGTTTTAAGTGGCGCCGTTAGGCTGCCGAATTTTTAAGTGGTTCTTCACCCTTCTCGTTTCGAAGTTCTACTTTCATGTCAATTATTTCAAGTTCCTTTTTGTTATATTGGGGTATGATCTCTATATATATCATATTGTAATCTTATGTTCATATGATGAGAGACCCCATTTGATCTCTTCAATTCAGTATTTTGATGTTTTAAGTGGCGCCGTTAGGCTGCCGAATTTTTAAGTGGTTCTTCACCCTTCTCGTTTTGAAGTTCTACTTTCATGTCAATTCTTTCAAGTTCCTTTTTGTTATGTTGGGGAATTATCTCTATATCTATCATACTGAACTCTTATGTTCACATGATTAGAGACCCTATTTGATCTTTTAAAATCATTTTTGTTGATGTTTAAGTAACGCCGTTAGGCTGCCGAACTTTCATAAGAGAAATCTAATTTTTTTCTTCCTTCCATGTTTTTCATTTCAAATGGTATGTCCTTGAAATTTCATTACCATGATCATGTATCCTTATTATTCTGTCCATGTACTATTTTATGGGTCATTTATTAATGTTTGACCCATTTTACCTCTCTTTTAATGTCTTCTAAAACCTCGGAACATTGCCGTTATGCTGCAGAATTTCTGTCTCAAAATGTCTATCTCTTTTTCTAAAGTTCTTTTATTTTATTAAGTGAATACTCAAAGCTCTTTCTTATAAAGGGGTATTCACATATATATCAAAATGTTCTATTTTAAATTCTGGGATTTACATACATGAGACCCACCTTCCTTTTCTGTGGGTTTTAAAGTGATATAAAGATCATGTCTTTAAAGCAGTTTTTAAAAAGTTATGATTATGAAATGAAACACATTTCCTTTATGCTATATGGGTTATTTATGAAATGTTTGATGATGATATATGTGGCTCACATGATAATAAAGGCAAATTTAAGGGTGCGCCCTGATAGCGCTCCAATGCATTGGGTAATGATATAACCACTAGAGATTACAATTTTCACGATACCTTGGTGAATAACCTTGGTAATTTTAAAATGACACCTTGGGGATGGACCTTGGTGATATGTACATGATTGTCTATGTTAAATGATGTAGCCACATCTTCAAGTTATGAAAAAATTTTATTTTTATTATGATATGCCTCATGATTTCATTTTCATGCATTAAAGTTCTTTTCATGAATTTATTGATGTATCTCAAGTTCATATGTAAAATGTTTCACTTGTTTCCCTTGCTGGGCCTTCTGCTCACCCTTCCTTTTGATGTATGTCCCCAGGTTATGAGATTCAGTAATGAGCCTAGGGTGAACATGAGGAGAAGCATTTCAAGTGTTTAAGAAGAATGTTTTTTTTTTGTTTCATGTTTTATGTTCCTTGTTTCCAAGAAACTAAACCTTAAAGATCCTCAGTTCCGTGTAATGGAATGAAAAGTTATGTTATAAAAAGACGGGATTCTATAAGGAACACAAGAACAGAATAAACATAAACCCAAAAATTAACCAAAAAAGAACATCTCAATCCAAAACAACAGGCTCACAAGCCAAACATTTGAAGCAAAACAAAAATACTTTTTACAAAACACACCTTTTTTATTTCAATTTCCAAACCCACCTTCTTCTAAGGCCACCATCAAAATAATAAAATCCACTTTTAACAAAAAAACCCACATTTAAAAGCTAGATCAATTCCCAAAATCATTTTCCCTTTCAAAAACCATTTTTGGAAAACAAAACCAAACCTTTGATTTAAAATACTCACCTAAAGCATCCTATGAACCATCACATATGTGTTCATCCCACTTATGCTTCTATCATCCATGAAACATTAGAATATTCACTTTACATACACACCCACACATATTTGAACGTCCATAATGAATAGAAAGGGTCACACATTCCATTTTATCATCAAACCCAAGCATTTACCAAATTTTCAATTCACTTCTCCTTCACATTCTCCTGAACTTGTCAAAATTATGAACCACTTTCTCTTTTAAAACCCCTTTTTTCAATCTGAGTCCACTTGTAAAAATAATTTTTGTTTCAAAAGCCATTTTTTCCACTCCAATGACTATTTTCTTTTGGAAATTCACCCACACCAACAAGAACAAAATCAGCACACAACTTACACTAAAATTCTAAAATGAGGAACTAGTGGTCATGCATAACCCAATGAAATGGTTAGTGGGCCATTCCCCAAGAAAGAGTCAACGAATAAGAGAACCATGAACCATTTAATAGGACTCCACATGGTTCAGTACTCCATATGAGATCGCAACATGACACTGGATCGATTATATTTTCATTCCTCATCTATACCCCAAAAACCTAAAACAAAAGACTCAAATCATGGACTACCCTAGGAAACTTGTGGATCAAAACTAGCAAGGGTTCATGACTCCCTTCTCATACCTCCCTATAAAGTCCTGACAGTCTTAATCCCCAATCTACCTGACACCCCAAATTACAAGAACCTGCCTTTAATATAATTTTTTCATAAACCAATCTGGGATTCCATCCAACATGACACCTAACCCAACCTGAGAGAAGCCCCGAAGGGTGTTCTCGATCCCATGGGTTAAAAAATAGTATCGGGAATCAAAATAATACAATAGGAATGATTTATACTAATAAATAGGATCAAAATAACCAAAAACTAAACACACATCAAAAATAGAAATTGAATATAAATAAATATAAAAACTAATCTAAATACAACAGTAGTTGAACATAACAAAAACTGATTACAAAAATGAGACTGAACCACACTGACATGATCTCCACATGACCTATTTCTCACCACCAATCACAAGACTAACATTATCCAAATTCATAACCAAACCAGAAATCTGAACCTACAAAACAACTCAAGTCTACCGATGCCGAGTGGCACAAGTAGGGTGTGAGCTTAAACAACTTAGTAGGTAATCACCACATATTCCATGCATTTCCTTTAGTGAAATAGTACAAAAACACTAGTTTAAAATAAATGTAGAAAATAGGTTTTTAGTAATTTTAAATAAACAGAAAAATATTTCTATGAGTTCCTTTTTTAAAACAACACACATGGCTTTCCTTTTCAAAAACGATTTCACACTCCAAAACCTAGTTCAAAACCAAACCTAAATACAGATCCATACCAAGTAACCAAAAAGGAGATATAAAGAAAATAAAGGAAAAAATAAGTAGGCATAAAATATCAGGTAAAATATTCAACAAGTATCAAAAATCAATAGAGAATATAGATAGATAATCATGGGCACTTCCTAAACATCTCCAGAGGAAATCCCTCGATGTACTCAAATTGGACTCACCTTTCATCATATGGTGTATCTCCACAATCAATAACCAACTGAAAACTATAAACTATACAATCCAGTGGCACATCCCACCTATCCTCTTAGAAAATCCAGGGGGTACAACCCATTTAACTCAGGGTTGTCAAGAAACTATCACTCAACCCTCTAGATGAAGCATACTAATATCATGATAATAGTACATGGTGAGTGGGAAGGTCCTCACATGCATGGATCAACTGAACCCACTACCACCATGCTTTCCTATACCAAAAACTGACACCACCTATGTGATACCCCTCTATTTGTGGAATCCTCTATAGAGGTTCCCATCTCACAACAATCCATTCACAAGTTATAATCGGGACTTCACATCATTTTAGTTTCAAATAAAACTTTCCCAAACATTTTAAAATACCAACTGGCCACCACGCTACCCAAGATATCAACCCATTTTCTAAAACATGCCAAGATTCCCACCGATCCCACACATCACATGAGCTTCATAACAAATTTAAAAATTTCACAAGGTACCAATTGGGCCTTCACATCACTTTACATCAAAACTAACTTTTCAAATACAACACAAAGTGTCAATGGGAACTTTAACATTTTCAATCCAAATACATCTATGAATCCATTTCCACACCATTTCTAAAATCTATATAAAACACTATTTTCATGTGCACAATGCCAAATGATACTTTACATTTCAAATCCAAAACCATTATCAAGCTTAAGTGAAAAACATGCAACGACACGAAAATCACCAAATGGGCCTTTTAAACCACTTAGTTTCCAAGTATGACTTAATGTTCCAAATGGTCCTTTGTACCAATACTCCACCAAAACATGTCTCAAAATTAAAAATGGGACGATATTTATAAAACACATTTGATACCACATTTAAAGTCACATGAATAAAAAACAGACCATTTAGAAATCAAGGAACCATTTTAGAAGAAGAAATATTTAAGGGTGGAGAATCCTTTGGAAAACCAAGGTTCACGGAAGAACCAATTTTCATCGAATATCCAAATGGGCCTCAATAAACCATTAAGAAAATACACATTTATAAATTAATCCAACACATCATTTATAATCCCAAAACCACTTATAAATTCATTTAAGAAAACCCAAACCAACATTCAAGTGCCTATAAAATCACCCAAAACCCTTTTTAAAGAAACGTCTCTTTCTTTTAAACCAACACAATAAGACATACATATTAATCACAACATATAAGTTACAATTATCCACATACAATATCAAATTCACAATCCAACCACATTACCAAAAAAATAACCAAGATAAAACACCACCCAAAACACCCAATTCCACTTTAAAAGTTCAGTTTCCATTTTATCAAACACTTTTCATGCATTTAAACGTAGGAAGAATTAAATAAACCCTTTATAAAACCATTTTCAACCATTTTTCATCATGAAAACACCAAATAAATTTATACTAACACATCACAAGAAATATTATAACATGTTTAAAGCAATAAAGGGAAGCTCAATCATCAACAAAGTGTGTCGTAAAGGAAATGGATGAAAACACCTACCTCAACAATGTGTGAATGTAATGAAACTTCAAAAGGAGGAAGAATAAACCCTAAGGGAAAATATTCACACCCTAAAATAAGGAAACACAACCCAACATATCAAACTTATCCCTTAGGGTTCATCCAAGAGGAATATCATGCTAAGAGAAACCAAGAAACCAAGAGAGAAGGAAGGGGAGAATAGGAAATTGACCAAAAACTCAAAGAAACTTACCTAAGAACCTTCAAGAATCTTCAATTGAGGAAGGAGGTAAATAGAGGAGGAGCTTGGAGTCCCCCATGGTTCACCTAGGTTGAATGGGGGAGAAAAATCCAGAAATAGGGTTAAAACATCAGAGGGGAAAAAGAGGAATTTCACACTTTTAATGACCTGGGAAACTCACATGGTTTGGAAACACTATATCCCAAATTGTGATCCAACCATGTGCATGCTACTGGAGAGAAGGGGCACCCTACATGGGTTAGATTCATGGTATCCCAAACCATGTTCCAACCATGAAAAACACCACTGTAAAAATTGCAGAACCCCTCACACGCTTAACACATTTTTGCTATAACCATGTGCAAGTCATGCACTTAAGAACAGGCCCCTAAAGCAAGCCTCACGGTTTACCCCTTTCCACACATGGTTTTTTTCAAGATATTCTCAAACTATGTAATTCAAAATGTGCGAGAAGAAAATGAACTAGAAACATCCTATGTCTTAATAGGCCACACGGTTAACCCTCAAACCATGCACACAAAATGTTCACAATCCAAAGAGCCACTTGAAACCTCAAAAACTCAAAAATTTAAACTAAGAACTCAAATTGAACCCTATCCAAAATAACCAAATCCAAGAAAAGAATAAAACAAAAGAAATCCCAAGATTGGGGTGTGACATTTTACACCAAGAGAATGTGTCTCAGAGTCATATAATTTTCCTCCCTAGATATCCTATATCATTTATGTTCTATTAAACAATATCATCCAATTAAAGAACATATATACTCAAGATTGCTGTCATGGAACCTCTATTCTCTCATCATAGCAGGGAAATATTATAATATTTCAATGTGGTGAATTTTATAAGGACATTATCATATGCTATTTCATGTAGAGAAACAATCATGATGTGATAGAAAACCTCATTAAGATTCAATACAATGAATTCATATAATCATCAAGTACTTAGAATCTGGTTCTAAGGCACTAACTCCAACATAATGAAACTTTAAACAAATAAATATTTCCCAAACATATTAATTTATAACACTTTATACCACTAATGATTTGTTTTAATTATCAAAAAAATGATATGAAACTAAAATCACCTCAAGAGAAAGTATTATCCAATAGGTATTAAGCCTATAATTTTCTAAAAGAAAGCCTAAGTTCTCAGGATAATGAGAATTCAAACCCAAAATACCACTATCTATAGATCAATCCTTAATATAGAACATAATTCTAATATAATATTTTTAACTACCTAAACAATTATAAATAAAATTCCCCTCTTGATTTAATTAAATGTCTTATTAAGTAATGTGGTTATAGAAAGCACATGCTTTTATTTTTTTATTATATACAATTGGATTTAAATGAACATTAAGTATCATTACCATTTATAATATTTCCATTGAATAGTGATCACATGACTAGTACAAATATAGGATTTTAACGAATCCAATTTTCATAGAAAAAGGAAGTTATGGCCTCAACCAGTAGAATCATACCCTATGAATCCCATTTATTAGATCTTCTGAGGGAGATAGAATTTATAGGATTTTTCCTAGACCAAGCCCAATTTGATATCCAATAACTTAAGCATGATTAAAACCATTTATGAGAGAATTTCAAGATCATCAAGATCACAGCCCAAACCATGTTCGTCGAACCGCTCCATGAAAGTCCCACCATTGCACACCTTACCCTTAGAGTGTTTTCTGGTATATTAAAGGGATATGTAACAAGAACCTACAAATATGATTATTTATATTATTTTTTATATAATAATGAATATATTTTTATCTAATTATTGTTACTTTATAAATTATTTTTATTTTGATTCAATAAAACACAAATAATATTTTTGGTTAATATTCAAATTCAATTAAGAAATCTATTTTGATGAATTAATGGATTTTTGAAATAAATAATATTTTAATCTTATTATTAAATAATTTTTATTAAATATAAATGATCATGTAATTTTTATAAAGTCAAATGTGATTTTTATAAGGGTTCAAAAAATGTTATTGTCAAAACCCATCATTTTCAATAAATATCAGTTTTTATTTTAAAACTAAAAATTAAAATATTTATAAAATTATTTAGATAAAATGAATATTATTTTTGGAATCAGGACATAAAAATTATCTGATGGTGAATTTTTCATAACTTTCTGAGACAGCTGAATTTTCAGGTAAAAATTAAATATCGTATAGATATACTTTATGTTTTATGACATCATAATGAACCAAAAGTGATGTAATAATTTCTATAAATAGTATCCACGACCAAATATATGTTTTCCATTTAAAATAATTTGATTTTTAATTTTATTTGTTTTTTTCAGTCATTATGAATCCTCTAAGACTTATAATATATTTTAAGGTTTTAAAATCATTTTTTAAGAGTGTTACTCACCTCCTCATCACCAATGGTAATATTTTAATAATTTAAGACCTTATCCATATAAAATAATAAAAATAACTACCCTTTCATATAAACCATGGTATTTTTTGTGTTTTTGGATATTTTATTATGCAGATTCCAAAACCTAAAATATAAAATATCCCCATCCTTTCCTATATAAACCCACCTAATCTCCAATTCATCTTCACTCAAACTCTTTGTATCACATCTAAACTCTTCCATTCACTCCCAAGAGTCCTCCTAAGGTTCCCTAAATTTTTCAATAAGCCCCTCCAAAATCCTTTGGATTTACACACTCAAGTAAGAGATATTCCACTCTCATCTTTTATCAGGAACTCCTTTTATGTTATGTATTTTACATTTAATTTTCTTATGATGGGATATAATATTCCATATTACCATTAATTTAAATTTAATTTATAAATTTTGATATATTCCTTTCACTCTCATTAATCCTTTCATGTTCCTTTATGTACACCCACTAGCATACCGAAATTTCATAAGGATCCTTTTCTCTATTCATGTTTCTTCATTACGTTATGCTTTCTATTTTAAAATTTATAATGTTGTTATATTATTTTACATGTAGCTATTACTACCCATTTTATTTCCAAATAATTATATAACTTTTTCTATCTCATAAACCGTTTTTATTAATTTTTAAGTAATGTTATTATGCTGTTGAAATTTCACTATGATTTTCCATGCCAAAATAATTATGTGGTGAATACCATGCCCATTTTTCTATCAGGGGTATTCACATTTATGAACATATAATTATTTATTGGGGAATTAAATATATGTATTCCATGTTCCTTTATCATGTAATAAATTATTATGTTGAATTAATCCTTGATGTGTGATCTATGTGGCATAATTAAGCATGATAATGAAATGATAAATATGGGTACACCTAGATAGAGCTCCAATGCATTGGGTAATTTTTAGTATCATGATACGTTATGTTGGTACAAGGTTGTACCTAATTAATTTATGGAACATTATCCACTATGAAGTCTTGTTGGTTTATCCTTGACCTATGTTCATGATTTAGTGTTTTAAGTTGTTTCCATATTTCCCATTTTAATATTATCATGATATATCATGATTTATTGTTCATGTTCCTTTTATTCCTTATTATATACCTATTGTCTAAGATGTATTATCTTATTCATGTTATTCCTTGTTTATTCCCTTACTGGGATTTATATCTCACCCCTTTCTTATGTATTTCCCCAAGTTATCCCATGCAGTTTTAAGTTTGTAGGAATATTATGATCATGTTAAGGAATATTTCAATAATATTTTGTATCCCATGTTATAAGTTGTTGTGTAATGTACCTAATTCCCAAATACCCTATAATTATTGATCTTTCGGGTTGTATTAATTTTATTCTTATTCAATAAATCATATATTAATTTGAAATAAAGAGCAGGGTTGTTATAGTTGGTATCATAGGGGGTTTAGTTATTTTTGGAATGAGGATTAGAAAACCCTAGTGAAAAAACATAGGGATAAGATTAAGTATATGAAAAATCCCTGATTTTTTTTAGTATATAGTAAGTGGTTTATCAATAAAATGCATCCCTATCTCGATACTAAAAGTGGATGTGGTTCTGGCACAGATGTACCTAGGAGTAACAACTCCGACAAGGTGTTCTGGGCCTGACTCAAGGTAACCTAGTACATGATAATGGGACTTACTATGCACTTGGTTTGACACTCTCTGGGGATATGCTTTGCTAAATTCATAAGATTGTTACGAACCATAATTAAGGGAGAAAAAAATTCCCATAAGAATATATGTTAGTAAATAGATCATGGATAACATGGATTGAATCCTAGAAACTCATAAGTTAATAAGATAAATGTAATTTATATGTTATCCCTTTAATGTTATTATATTACCCTTTATGTGTTTAATTTTTTAAAATACCCATCCCTAATTTTCCTTTGATTCTATCCAATTCCCAGAAATAAGATAAATTTGGTAAACAATCAATGAGACAAAAAATGCGATGACTACCCTAATAAGATACCCAATCTAATGGGAGAAGGAATCACAAACCCCCTAAGAGATAACAATCCATAATTGAGAAAAATCTACAATTGAGAGCTTCATCTGAAAAAAGGAATCTTAATTTTAATGGATCATCTGATCCCTTAATCATGGAAGAATATATCAACTCCATTGAGAAGATATTATTCATCCTTCAATGTTCCAAACAAGAGAAGGTTCTTCTTGTTATTTATTATATGGAGGGATAAGCTAATCATTGGTAGACATTGACCAATAATAAGAAACCTAAGGAAGAGATCAAATCAATGGAGTGGAAGGAATTCCAGAAAAAAAAAATCAATAAATATTTTCCTCACACTCACTGTATTAAAATTAAAATTCGTCTCCTTGAACTCAAGAAAAAATATGACAAATCTATTTGGAATATGAGGAAAATTTCACAATACTTTCATGATAGGCCTCTAATTTTTTCATTACCCCCAAATGAAAATTTGAATGCTTCTTTGGTGGGATAAAACCTAGTCTATGAAAATCCTTGATGATCTATGACTTTGATAGCTATGAGGAAATTGTTAGATGTGCCCTAAAATTAGAAATGAAGATCATTGAATCTCAAGGGTATCATGGGGATAAGAAACATAAAGTGGAGTTTAATTCTGGTAGTGTAATAGAGAGATCTAATATTTTCAATAAATTTCAACACCCCACTTGTCAAAGGTGATTGAATAAGAACCCCAGAAATTACCTAAAGGGAACAAAGAAATGCTTTAGGTGTGGGAAGGAAGGACACCTAGATAATAATTTCGGATAGGAGAAACCTGCTAATGTGACAGAGGAAAAGAATTCTCTAGTCAACCCTTAAGGCTTTGTTCATTTCTATAGCTACAAATAACCAGGGAAATCTTTAAACCAATTTCCTAAGACAAGGGTTTTCGGAGACAACCAACAACCTCCGAGGAAGCAAGGGTGAACTTTTTCCATTACTACCGTTGAAGTGAATATTGAAAATGAAGTGTTGAAAGGTACGTTGGTTATTCATTCAAGAATAGATAATGTAATTTTTGTTTTTGGTTCTATGAATTCTTTTATATCATGAAATTTTAGTAGAACTATCCAAAGACCACCACAAATCATGGAAGTAGATATGTTAGTAAAAATAGAAAATGGGGAAATTATTGCATCCCAAGTGTATAAATTCTCTCCTATCAAGGTATGTGGGATGAAATTCCTGAAGAACCTTGTTATACTCCCTTTGGTGTAATTTGATGAAATTATACACATGGATTGGCTCACTTTACATAGATCCAACATAAATTTACATGATAAGGAAATCACTCTTCATATGACAAATCAAACCCTAATTCTATACAAGTGAAAGTATGAGGATGAATCTCCTTTGGCACAAAAATCTCAATTGTAGATATTGTTTCCCTATGAAAAAGAATATCTATCTCAAATGATTGATTCTAAGGAAATAATCATTTTCGAATACATGCCTATTGTGAAAGAATACACTAATGTGTTTCCTAAAGAATCGCCTAGTCTTCCTCCCAACCGAGAGGTTTAATTTTGAATCGATATTGTACCTAGGGCATTTTCATTATCCAAGACTCCATATAGAATGGTTTTTTTGGAACTTGAATATCTAAAGAAACAACTACAGAAGAATATGGATAAAGTTTTCATACGCCCAAGTGCTTCACCATGGGGTACACTAGTGCTCTTTGTCAAGAAGAAGGATAGATCAATGCACCTTTTCATTGATTATTGTGAGCTCAATAAGATCACGATAAAGAAAAATTATCCTCTACCATGGATTGATGACTTGTTTGATCAGTTACGTGGAGCACAATACTTCTCCAAGGTGGATCTTCAGTCGATATATTATCAAGTAAGGGTAAATATGGAGGATATCCCCAAGACCACTTTTAGTATAAGGTAAGAGAACTATGAGTTCATACTGATGTCATTCAGACTCACTATTGCTCCATAAATATTCATGGACTAGATGAACAGAGTCTTTAAATATTACCTTGAAATTTTTTTTTGGAATTATTTATAGATTATATTCTAATATACTCCAAAGTCAAGGAGGAGCATCAGGAGCATTTGAACACTATGCTAAAGACCTGACGAGAGGAGAAGCTTTATTCCATGTACATAAAATGTGAGTTTTGGTTGGAGGAAGTATCTTTCTTGGGGAATATCATCACAAGTAATGGGATATCTGTATACCCTTCAAATACAAAAGCAATTAATGATGTTCAGGGTAAACATGTCTAATATATATCCATAGTTTCCTTGGGTTAGCGGGGTATTATCACCAATATGTGAGAAATTTCTCACAATTATCAAACCCTCTTACCTAAATAACTCAAAAGGGATTCAAGTTTTCTTGGAATTATAAATGTGAAGAAAGATTTATGGAGTTTAAAAGGAGGTTTATCACTACACATGTTCTCATACTACCCAAAAGTAGAGAACTCTTTGTAGTATTCAGTGATTCTTTGAAGAAGGGATTGAGCAATGTGTTAATAAAGAATGAAAAATTAATATCCTATACTTCAAGGCAATTGAAAATTCCTGAGAAAAACTATCCAATGCATGATATAGAGTTGGAAAATGTGATATTTTCATTGAAAATATGGTGACATTATCTCTATGGGGAGAAGTGTGAGATATATATTAATCACAAGATCCTCAAATATCTATTGACACAGAAAGATATTAATATTATCTAGTGAAGATAGTTAGATCTCATCAAGTATTATGACTGATCAATCCACTACCACCCTAGTAAATAAAATAAGGTGGTAGATTGTCTAATTAGAAAAGATCATGCATCTTTAACAATGATGATAATTGAGAGGGAACCAATCTTCTTAGATCTATAAAGGATGGACATGGGAATCATTAAGGAAGGAACATCATCAATCCTTTCTTAAATGATTGTCCAACCATACCTCTTAAATAAAATAAAATATTCTCAAATAAATGATGTGGAAATTCAAAAGAAAGTGTAAAATATAAGGAAAGGTAAATCCTTGTAGTTCAATTTTAATGAAGAAGTAATTGTGAGATTTGGGTCAAGACTATGTGTTCCATAAAATCCTGAGTTAAAGAAAGAAATTTTGGATGATGTATATACTTTGACTTTCTCCATTTACCCAAGAAGCAAAAATATGTATCAAGATCTTCATGAGCACTATTGGTGGGATAATATAAATAAAGAGATCACTGAATATACATAAAAGTGTCTGGTATGTCAGTAAGTGAAGGATGAAAGTAATAAGTCTAAGGGGATGATGCAACCATTACCTATACCAATATGGAAATAGTAGAACATCACCATAGACTTTGTCACTAGAATTCTGATGATATATAGGGGGAAAATGTTATATAGGTTGTTTTGTGTCATCTTACAAAGACATTTCACTTTATTATAATTCGAGAGGACTTCTCTCTAGATCAAATTACACAAATATACATCACATAAATGGTAATTATACATGGAGTACCACTATCTATTATATATTATTGAGATCTAAGATTCACATCTATGTTTTAGAAAATTCTCAAGTATTCTCTAAATACTGAGATGAAATTCAGTATGGCTTATCACCCTCAAACTGATGTCCAATCTGAGCGGACTATCCAAACACTTGAGGACATGTTGACATCATTCTCAATTGACTTCAAATGTGGATGGAACCAACATCTTCCATTGTTTGAGTTCTCTTAAAACAATAGTTTCCACTCAAGCATCCAAATGGCTCCCTATTAATCCTTTCATGGGAAGAGGTGCAGAACACCGGAATGTTGGGATGAAGTTGGGGAACAAAAACTTATAGGTCCCGAAATGGTTTAGGAAATGGTGGAGGAGGTTAAAACCATTCATCGGGACATCAAAGATGCTCAGATTTGACATAATAGCTATGTTTACAATCATCGATGAGACCTAGAGTTTGATATTTGAGACATGTTATTCCCCCACATATCTCTATGGTAAAAAGTGATGTGATTTGGGAAGAAGGGAAAGATTATTCCAAGGTACATTGGTCCTTTTGAGATCCTTGATTGTATAGTAAATATGGCCTATCAACTAGTACTCCCACCAAACATATCTCAAGTACATGATGTATTCCATGTATACCTCTTGAGAAAATACATACCAAACCCATTACATGTACTCAATCCAGAGGTGGGTACCATTGGAGAATGATCTTTCCTATGAAGAGTAGCCAGTGATGATCTTATATCATAGAGAAAAAATTCTATAAAATAAGAAAATTCCCCTAATCAAAGTGTTGTTGAGAAACCACAAGTTTGAATAAGAAATGTGGGAACCAGAGGAGGTGATAAAGCAGAGTTACACCAATCTGTTTTAGTGTGGGAAAATAAAATTTTGAAGGAGAAATTTCTAAAGGGGGGAGAAGATTGTAATGACCTAAACTATTATAAATAAAATTCCCATTTTGATTCAATTAAATGTCTTATTAAGTAATATGGTTATAGAAATCACATGATTTTATTTTGTTATATTATATCCAATTGGATTTAAATGATCATTAAGTATTATTACCATTGATAATAGAGTATTTGAACAGTTATCACATGGCTTGTATAAATTTAGGGTTTTAACAAATCCATTTTTCATAGAAAAAGGAAGTGATAGCCTCAACCAGTAGGATCATACCCTATGAAGACCATTTATCTGAGCTTCTGAGGGAGAAAGAATTTATGGGATTTTCCCAAGACCAATCCTAAGATAATATCCAATAACATAATGATGATAAAAACTGTTTATGGTAGAATTTCAATCTCATCAAGGTCACGGCCCAAATATTGTTTATTGAACCACTCCTGAAAGTCCCACCATCGCACACCTTACCCTTAGGGCGTTTGCTGGGGTATTAAAGGGATATGTAACAAGACCCTAAAAATATGAGTATGTATATTATTTTTTATATAATAATGAATATATTTCCATCCTATTATTGTTACTCTATAAATGATTTTTATTTTGATTTAATAAAACAAAAAAATAGCATTTTTGGTTAATATTCAAATTCTATTAAGAAATTTATTTTGATGAATTAATGGATTTTTAAAATAAATAATAATTTAATATTATTATTAAATAATTTTTATTAAATATAAATGATCATATAATTTTTATGAAGTCAAATGTGATTTTTATAAGGGTTCAAAAAATATTATTTTCAAAAACCCGTCATTTTCAATAAATGTTGATTTTTATTTTAAAAGTAAAAATTCAAATATTTAGAAAATTATTTAGATAAAATTAATATTATTTTTGTAATCAGGACATCTAAATTATCCAATGGTGAAGTTTTCATAATTTTCTAAGATAGACAAATTTTCGGGTAAAAATTAAATATCATATAAATATACTTTGTGTTTTATGACATCATAATGAACCAAAAGTGATGAAATAATTACTATAAATAGGATCCATGATCAAATATATGTTTTACCTTTAAAATAATTTTATTTTTAAGTTTATTTTATTTATTTTTTAAATCCATTATGAATCCTCCAAGACTTATAATATATTTTAAGGTTTTAAAATCATTTCTTTAAGAGTGTGACTCACCTCCACATAACCAATGGTAATATTTTAATAAGTTAGACCCTTAAAATTATAAAATAATAAAAACAAAACCCCTTTGGCAGAAACCATGTAAAACCCATGGGATGGTTTCTAGTTTTGAATATTTATTATGTAGAGTCCAAAACCTAAATAATAATAATAATCCCCCTCCTTTTCTATATAAACCCACCCAAGCTCCTATTACTCTTCAATAAAACTTCTTGTAGAACATACCCAATCTAATTTATAATCCTTAGATTCCTCCCAAGTCACCCTAAGTATTTCAAGAGGCCCCTCCCAATCCTTTGGAGTCACACACTCAAGTAAGGGATCTTCCACTCTCCTCTTTTACCATGCACTCCTTTTATGTTATGCCTTTTACTTTTTATTTTATTTTGATGGTATATGATATTAAATATTCCCATTACTTTCAATTTCATTTATAAATTATTATAGATTCATTTAACTCTCATTAATCCTCCCATGATCCTTTATATACACCTATTACCATGTTGAAATTTCATAAGGATCATTTTCTCTATTCATGTTTCTCCATTACCTTATACCTTCTATTTCCAAATTTATAATGTTGGGATATGATTTTCCATGTCACTATTAATTCCCATTTTATTTCCAAATAATTAAATACCACTTTCTCTATTATCAACCATTTTTATGAATTTTTAAGTAACATTGTTATTCTATTGAAATTTCACCATGATTTTCCATGCCAAAATAATTGTGTGGTGAATACCATACCCATATTTATATCAAGGGTATTCAAATTTATGAAAATATACTTATTTATTGGGTACTTAAATGTATTTTTTCCAAATTAATTGATTGTGGAATAAATTATTATGTTGAATGAATCCATGTTGTATGATCTATGTGGCACACTTAAGCATGAGAATGAAATGATTATGATGGATGTGCCCAGATGGAACCCTAATTCATTGGTTAATGTTTAGTATCATGATATTTCATGTTGGGATAGGTTTGTAACTAAATTTTTTATGTTAATTTTTACACCATTAAGTCTTGGCGGCTTATCCTTGACCTATGATCATGATTCAGTATTTTAAGTTGTTTCCACATTTCCCATGTTCCTTTTATTCCTTATTTATATGCCTATTTTATAACATGTATTGTCTTCTGCATGTTATTACTTGTTTATTACATTAATAGGATTTATATATCACATGTTTATTATGTATTTCCCTAAGTTATCCCATGCAGTTTTTAGTTCATTTGAATATTATCATCATGTCAAGGAAGTTTTCAATAATTTTTTGTATCTTATGTTATAAGTTGTTATGTAATATACCTAATTCCAAAAATACACTAGACTTCTCAGTCATTTGGGTTGTATTAAGTGTATTATTATGTAATAAATCATTTATTAATGTGAAATAAAGAGTAGGGTTTTTATAATATTAACACTTAATATTTATAAATCATAGTTAACCTTTATTATTGAATTTTTAACCTAATAACAAATCATAGTCTTGGTTAAAAAAATTAGATCGTATGTCATAAATATCATATAACTTATTATATGAATGGTCTAAAAATTATAAAAAAATATTTTAAATAATTTAAACTAAATCATATCAACATTTACAATATAAAAAATCTATATACATGAATATTAAAAAATGATATAAATAAATGAATAGTTCAGATATTCCTTATTAAACATAAAAAATTTATAAATTAATAAATTATATCAAAAAAATTATACAATTTAAGTTCACATGAATTAACCTACATTAATTAAGGTTTTTTAGAATAATTCTTTTATAATTTAACAAAATCATGACAAAGAACAATGATGTGGTTTTTTATACAATCAATCTCAAGCATATAATTACTCAAAGGTATCACCTTCAACTATGCTATGGTATCATTAAACAAGATATTTTTAGGTAAAGGGTTTTTAAAAGGTCATAATGTAAACCATGAATTATTAATCTTTTCCATATTGTAATTTTCCTCATGGAAATCTACTTTATATAAACCATAACAATTTTGGGCCAAAACCATGATCTGAAAAATAATATTTTATGATACTCTGATTTTTTATAATGAAAAACATGATATTTTTACAAAACCACATCATTTTTATGAAAATTTATATAAACTATGATGTGGTTATATAAACCATGGTTATGGTTCTGAAAAAACTCCAATACGGTTTCTATATTTCAATATTTATCTTATTGATTCTTCATTAGTATTTGTTTTGATACCACTAAAGTGTTTTGTATGACATTTATATGCCCAAATACCATATATAAAAACAAAAAAGTCAACCAAAAGATCTACTAGTTGAGTAAATGATAAAATGAAATGTAGAACCTAAATAAATCATGTATCATTGTCCATGAAAATTATTCCATGAAAATTATCTTGATAAAGGTCCCATATAATCAATCAAATGAATCCTACCTCCAAAATTACCCATCAACTAAAATGAACCCAATGAACTCTCCATTAATACATCCTATTATTTAAATTGTATACTACCACCACCTCCATGGTCAATGAAGAGAAAAAATCATGATATAGAGTATGATTATTTAAAAAATATCTTTATGTATGAAATAAGATCCATGAAATTATTTCAATAGAAATATTTCATTGAATGAAGGTTCTAATTTAAGTTAAATAGTTTATTACATTATTAAACTACAAAACCATTCAGATTTATCTATTTTTACATTTACAATATACTCTTCATTTATTTTAGTAAAGGTTAAGCTCCTTTATCAATCAATTAATCATTAACATGACATAATATGATGTGTTAAAGTCCTTAAACAACATGATATTCAATATAGAAGATTTTTATGAATGGTATCTCATATCATTCAAGATACACGCCATGATATGATATAAAAAACCATGTCATAACAAAAACCATGAAGTGTTGATTTTCATCACATCGTGTCTTAGGATTTAGTACAAATACCCAACACTTTTGTGTTTAGAAGATTTTTCCACTCAATATTAAATCGCCCTCAGGATTCGTTGAAGTCATTATGACCTGTAACTTGAGATAAATCACTAAAAAATGAGTATCTCTTATAGTGGTTGTTATTCCCCAAAAGAAACCCACCTTGATATGGGAGTGAATTAGGGTATTAAAAATTAATTCCTTTAAAATTTTTTTCCCACTTATTGATCTATTATGAAATTTTTCAAAAAAAACTTCTCTCAGGATTTACAAACATATGAAAATACAAAATTAACAAACTATATTACATAGAAATATTTTAATTATTTTACCTCTAACATGGATGATAATATAAGGATGAGAGAAACTCACTTATTATCTCTATGAATTCACTAATCACACTGATTACAGTTTTAGAGAAAAAAATACCTTCCTCTATAGGAACATTATCTTTGTACGCATTTAGAACACTAAAATTACCAAGAATAATATTTAAAGGATGAAAATTAATAATTAAACCTCTTAACACTATTATATTTTTAATATCCTCATAGACATTTATCCTCTATATTTATTTCCTCAATATTGAATTTTCTTTTTGATCTTTTATCATATAAATATTTTTCTTCAATTAATCATCATCCTATATTCTTATTTTTTAACTAATTTACATATAAAATTACTATATCAATATTTTTCTCTTTTAAAATCAAAAAAAAACTTCAATTGAAAATTATATTTTATATTTTATCTAATTTTAAATATCCCCTTTATATTCTCTTTTGACCATGACCAATTTCATTTTCTTGAATAAATAAATCCCAGGTATTTATTACATGTGAAAATATTACTACTTTATTGAACAAGATATGAAAGATAGAACTCTCCATTTAAACATGAATTTTATTCAACCATAACTCTAAAAAAATATAAAAATCTATCATAAAATGTTTAGTGTTTTATATATTTGAATATTTAAATTCCTACTTCAAATCTAAATATGTTAAGTAATGTTTTAGTTTTTACTCCATGTATCTACTTCACGTAATATAATATATTTGATTCACACAACTTCACCTCAACATCTACTCAATATAAGTGTATGATTTTACTCAGCATGGTTTCTCAGTCTACTTTAGCTCATGGTCACTTCAAATTACTACCACATTAGTTAACAATTACTTTATATTGTGGTCACTTTAGAAGGCTAACAATCACTTCAAATCACAATAACTTCAAATAACATTCATTTCAGCTTTATATCTCTTCTAAACCTGGCCATTTATCTTTAATTATACAATCACTTCTCACCATTACATAACTTTAACTATATGGTCACTTCACATGGTCACTTCTCTATTCCTTCTCTATTTTCTCCTTCATGGTCAGTTCTCTATAACTACATGATAGGTTAACCTTATTGTGATAGATAGCCATAGTAATTTACTTTGATAGAACTTACTATGAATAATGTTCATATTCATTTCCTTTGATATACCTTATTGTAACTAATATTCCTGATCAATTCCTATGATTAGTTTTACCATGATTTTTTCCTTTATCTATTTTCTACTATCTTCCATCAAATCTTAGGAAAATTCAAATAAAATTTAGGCTTCTTCCAAAATATCCTTAGAACATAAGATTACTATAACAAAACATTCTTCTCTATTAATATTTTCCAACAAACAAGATCGAAGAATATGAGTTTCAAGAATGGTATCAATATAAAATTATTTAAAAAATATTAAAAAATCCATGAAACATGTGCTATGTGGTTTAAAAACAATTAAAAACATTTTAAAAATTAAAAAATATTATTTAAAACACATAATTTATATTATATATTAAAACTATATATTTAAATTTTCACTGAAAAACACAAGTATAAACTCAAAGTTGTTTAAAAATATTAAAAGAAATAAATCCAATGAACTTATGTTTTATGAATTAAAAATTTATAAATATTTTTAAGATTGAAAATTTAATATCTAAATTACATAAAATATATTATGAGTTAAAAATAAAAAACATAAACACATTTTTTACAAAAAAATGTCTATATAAACTCAAATTTATCTAAAATAAAAATAAAATAAAAATTAGATCGACATAACACATGTTTTTTCTCTTAAAAACAATTAAATATGTTTAAAAAAGTAAACATGAATATTTAAAACACATGATGTATGTTATGTAATAAAAAATAAATATTTAAATATTTATTTCCAAAAAATACATATCAAGTCAAAAGTATTTATAAAAATTCATAGAAAAAAAATAAAATCAAAATAACACATGTTATGTAGGTTAAAAAAATTAAAAAAAATGAAATTGCATGGTTAAAAACAAATCCAAAAAACTTATGTTTTTATTTTTAAAAAAATTTAAAAAAAAATTAAAAACATAATAATAAAAATTAAAAAAATTAATTGACACACACACACACTATAAGGTATCTGATTTCTAAAACCCTTTATTTTTTTCCTGACACTTAGATATGTTGATAGGGTTCTCGGACTCTTTTCTCTTATTAATTTATAAGTTTTTTTGTACAGTCGCTTATATAACCTTACAGTATAAGTTTGTTCATGTATTCTCTTGTCTAATCATACTGTCATAAGTTTTTCCATGTGGTTACTTATCTGAACGTATGGTCACTTTTTTGTTCATAATGTTTATCCCTTGGTTATATGGTCATTCAATCATGTGGTCACTTGTTTTTTCATTCATTTAATCATTTTTTCATGTGGTCTCTTGTTTTCTCATGCGATTGATTAATGCAGTCAATCCTTTATGTGGTCACACATTTGTCTCATGCATTCAATTGTATTCTTTATACATTGATACTTATAGTAACTTTTCATGGTAAATCATCATGTTCAGTCATTAGTTTGTGCATAAAAATTATATAATTTTTCTAGAATGATATAAAACTTGTTTTTAACAAAAAAAATAAGCAAGTAAAAAAGGTAAAAGAGATATTTGAAACCTAAATTGATTAAAATAAATTATATATTTTAATTATTTGATATTATGGGATTTAAATGAGTATTTTGGATGGATTTAAATGGAAATTAAATAAAAATTGTATTAAATGTGAATTAAAAGGAAATTTTGATAGTGTTTTTGGAAATACCTGAGAGAGTCGTGTCTGTTGTTCCTAAAAACCAAAGTTCATTCCCCCTTGTTCATTTTTTATTACCTTATCTTGAGTCCAAAATATCCAAATCCTTCACTATTAAAGTCTTTCAATCGTTATGAAATCATTAGAGTTCTTCCTATGATTTTCTAGCCTGTACGTAACCCCCTCTTGCCTCTATTCTTGGTGCGGCACAAATTGGACTTTTTTCTAAGTAGGGGGGTCTGATTCTTATCTTTTAGTTTGTGTAAAGTTTGATTTAACCATGTTTCAGTTTTTATGGCTAGATATATGAAATTTACTTCAAGAAATGTAATAATTTTTAAATCACATGGAGAATAATTATTGAATAATCTGTAATTTATAATAGAAGAAGAAAATAATATTACATGTTACCAAATTAATGTTGTTAAAAAATAAATTAAAAGAGATTATCACATATAGTAGTATCTTTTGTTAATTTATTTATAATAAGAATCATTTTATGATTCTAGATATTAGATATTTGTAAGAGAGATAAAGAGTTATCGCATGTTTAGATAATTAATATTTCATGTATATGGATTAAAAAATGGTTGGGATTTTTTGATCACATGAGTTTTCATGATACTTTTTATGTTTCCACTTAATATTTATTAGATAGTGTGTTATATATTTGTTAGTGTCTTATTGTTATTTTTGTTTTTCATGGTTTAATTTCTTGAAAATGATAAACAATGTAAATCTAATAATAATAATTGATTGGTGGAAATGACATGATAATTAATTACTGTTCTTCATGAGAATTGTAGTGTTATAGAAATAATTTTTCAAGAATGTTTTTTTTATTCCAAGTTATTATTAGTTACGCCCTATAGGTTGTTTGATTTTGAAAACCTATGCATAATAAACCTTTTCATTGAATATGGGAATTAAAATGGTTATTCTTAAAGGAAAAAATATTGATGATGAGTGAGACCATCTTTGTTTTTTAAAGTTTCTAATTCCTTGGTTATATGGCCTAAGTTTTACCTTTAAATTTTTGTGATAAAAATACATTTACTACCTTGTGTACATGTTATAGTATATTAGAGTCTTTTTGTGTGTTTTTTTTATTGTGAACCTGGAAGGGGTGAGAATATTTGGAAGCAATGGGATTAAAGACCAGGGATTTAGTGATAAATGATTCCAGTGATGGTGGGATAGTTTATATTGTGCACAATGGTGTTAGGGATTACATCAAGGTGGTCAATATTATTTTAGAACTAGGATTTCTCATCAAATTTTATTTCTTTCTTGAAGCTTGTTAGATGGTTGGATGGTCAAATGGTTGGTTGGATGGTCAAATGGTTGGTTGGTTGAATTTTATATAATGGGTTTCTAACTACTTGATTCATTTTAACTATATGTACAACAAGTGAATCTTTATTATGGTAGCTTAGGATGATTCCTAGAGTAACTAGAAAATTATTAAAAGATAAATGAACAAATAAATGAACTAGGATAGATCATGGTGATTTTGGATGATGATGACATACTTTATAATATAAATAAGAAAAGAATTATAGTGTTGAGGGAACTTGGGTTAGAATATTGAAGTATTAATATTGAGAATAAATATGGAATAATATTAATTAATGTATGATTAATAAAATAAATATTGAAATTGTTGCTTGTATAAATGTTTTAGATCTAAAATTTAGTAGTGGCATTCAGGCGTCCTGTGTGAAAATATTTTTCTATGAGTCTATGTTTTCGTATTTCACCTTAGTGTAGATTGTATAAGTTATGATTTATGTTTTTTTATTTCATATGATTCACCACCTATGTTGGTTGGGAAATCAACACCCAAAGGTTTTACAGGGGTCTTTTCTCTAACATCCAGGATGGTGAGGGAATGAATGGTTGGCTTATCCCTCTCTCCCTTTCTCCATTTGATTGTAGTTATATATAATCACAACCTAGGATATGATAGGTTATAGTACAAAGTGTGTTATTATTTGGGATGTGATGGATCTTGGTTTTACTATAAATGTGTGTGTCGGAAGTAACATCTTGAGGATATAAAATATACTTTTATCTGGTGGTTAAGGATTCCTATGAGTGTACATGAATGGGATATGATGGATTGAGGTATAATTTATTTTCATGAGTTGTAGAAGATTTTGGACATACACTTGGTTATGGATGAGATGATGATAACGAGGTTGTTTCAAGATAAATAATATTTAAAATGGCTACGATACGATTACATGAGATGCAGGATTATATATGGAAGTTATGATCATAGGATGTGAGCCTTAAGGGTGTGAGAGAAAAAAACAATGGGGAAGCGGAAGTGGGGTAACTTCATTTATATATATATATATATATATTCATTTAATATATAATGATATACTTATATGTGTTACAGGGTAATCAATCAATGGTGAAGATGAGAAGTAATTTTACCTATTTAGGTGATGAATTAGTTTCATTTCTTATTCATCGGTATTTTGTTTGATTCTTTCACATTTTTCATGAGGTGTTTCGGGGAGGATCCTACTAAGTATACATGTTATGATCACCCTATATATATTAACTATTTTTAGGTCTACGTGAGCTGGATGGTGATCGATCGTGTAGTTACTAGCTTGAAGATTCGTTTGATATCTATTAGAGATTTTTGGAAACTTCTGAGGATTTATTATTTTTATACTTTCAATTCTTTTAGTGGTTTTATTTGTATGAAATTACATTACATGTATCAGGATTATTTATTTATTTATTCATGGTGTTAGTTATTGGTTTTCTATCTTGTATCTTGTTCCTTAAATTTATATTGAGGATAATGTCTCCCATGTGTGTGATCTATATAATACTGATGCTAGTCTTCAACCCATAGCCTATTGGAGGTGGGCCTAAGGAGTCATTGTTTCCCATTCTTCACTATTTTTCTAGGAGGGGTACCTTTATAGGGAGGGCTTCATGAAAGAGTGGTATTAGAGCTAATGATTGAGAGATAAGATAGAGTTTGGAGTAAGGTGCTAGTGAGGATACATGGGTTGGTGGGTAAATAGTATTTTTTTGGGCTTATCACATGTTGTAAACAAGGGAGGCCAGCTAGTACATGGTATTTTAGGTCCCTATGTGATCTGATTCAAGGACCTTCATATTTACTGGACATTCTAATCGAAGTGATATTAGTTGTGGGGTAGAGATATTGGTAAGGATCATGCATCATGATTTTTTATGTCTATATTTGAATTGGGTAGACAAATGGAATTGAGTTAAAATTATTTATTTAGTTGACCTTATCTTTTTTGTCTTAGGATTAGAAGTTTCTAACATTTTTTATTTTATAGATATAGCTCTAGGTTGATGTCCCCATCAGTTTCATGTTGGATATATTCAATAGGATGTTCTAGTGGATCACCACATATTGGAGATCAATGATGATGACACATGGATGAGGACACTTTTAGGGTTTTAGTACCACGATCTACAGAAGTATGAGGGATCAGTTTCAGATAGGGATATATAGGATTAGCTGGCGTTGGTGTAGATAGACTTTAGTTGCATTTTTTCTCAAAAGGAGAATTAATTTTCATTATCTATGACTATGTTGTGTAGGTTATCTCAGTAGTGGTGGATTTTTTCATTGAGTATCGTGAATAGTAATCTATTGTGTGGGAGAAGTTCTATGATCACTTCCAAGTCGAGTTTCTTACTTAGACCGCTATGGTGGATTATTGAGATATATTCTCACCCTTTTTTAGGGGTGTTCCAGTGTGTAATAGTTAATTATTTAATACAAGAACCTTCTATGTTATTATTCAGATCTTCTACTTGATGAGGAAGCTAGGGTGAGGCATTTTGAGGAGGCTATACTTATAAAGATTCATAATTAGGTCACTCTATTTATATTAAAGTCGTATCTTGAGTTTTTGGAGGGGTAAGAGGTTATTGAGAGGATTTTGGATAGGACTGAATCATCTCATGATGACATATGTCAAGATTTTATATGGAGAAGAGATATTATTAATTCTCTATTTCCTTATCAGAAGAATAATTTTTAGTTGATAGAGAGTAGGTTTTATTCTTCTTTAACCCATTTCACTAAAGATAGAAGTTCTCAAACCCCTTCTAATGGGTTGGATATGGTATGTTTCTCTTGTGGAGTTATTTTCCATCATAATTGAGAGTGTTCGACCTTCCTCAGTATTCAGTGTATGGTTGGTGTCCCATTCCAATCTCGACCATTGTAACATTATCAGTCAAGGTAACAATAATAGTTGGGTACTATAGATTACAATCAGTAAAGAGGGGATGGGTTAGGAATATTAAAACCATGTGATGTGCCTCATCCTTAGTAATAGAAATAAGAGTTTGGACAGAGTGTAGGTGGTCACCATCAGGGTTAGAGAGGTTGTGAACTAGGTTGTGGTTAGATCCATGCCTTGGTTTTTTTATCATCGGATGATCTAGACATCGTACGAGGAACTATCTACCTATTTTATACTTAGTTTTATTCCTTATTTGATTTAGTAGATACATAATTCTTTTTTCTCCCAATATAACCCATACTTTTTGAATTGAGTTGGAGAGGCTTCCAGTTCCCTTAATATAGACTACTCTAGTTTGAGGTTGATCTAGCTTGTTTGTTGTGTTCATAGATTGTAAGTTAGTTCTTGGGAAACATTTATATTGGGAGGATTTTCTATGTTTTATGGATTCAACCATATAAAATTATCCTTGACATGGATTAGTTGTATTTGGTGCAGGATATCATGGATTTATTAAAGATTCATGTCATATTCTAGGATATTTATTAGGACCAAGTGGTGTTTGTTGGAAAGTGAGACCCTTGTATGGTCTATAGGTGTTTGGGATACTTATCTTCTTTAATGGATGATTTTATACTAGGTTTTTTGTATGATAAATTAGTGGTGTTTCCTAGGGTGGTAGAAGAGTACCTTGATGTCTTCCTCAAGGACGTTGTGACACTAACCCCTCAACATGAGATCATGTTTGGGATAGATTTGTAACCAGGTGTCTCTCCTATATTGATGTCTCTATATAATATGGACCCTTCTAAGTTGTGAGACAATCAAACTTAGATTGATGCTATTATACATAGAGGATTCATTTTGCCTAGTGTTTCACCTTTGGAAGCTCAAATTCTATTTGTAAGTAAATATGATGGCATTCTGCGATTGTGTATTGATTATAACTATTTGAATCAAGTGATGGTGAAGAACCACTATCATATCCCATGGATTACTGATTTATTTGATCATTTAAAGGGATATATCTAGTTATAAAAAATTTATTTGTGGTCTGGGTATCATTAGATGAAAATAAATTGTGAGGGTATCTCGAAGACTACTTTCAGATGTCGTTATGGGAATTAAAAGTTTGTTGTAATGTCATTAAAAGTTACGAACACTCCAGTTATGTTCATGGGATTGATTAATGAATTGTTCTATGAGTTCCTAAAATGGTTTTTTGTGGTATTTATAGATAAAATTCTTATGTTCTCTAGGTTTTATGAGGAGTGGGAAGAAAATTCTTGAGCCATATTGGGAGTTATTCAGTTTCATCAACTATTCTAGAAGCTATTGAAGTGTGGGTTATAGTTATATGAGGTATATTTCTTAGGGAATTTTATATCTCAACATATATTATTAATATATCCTTATAATTTTGAGGTTGTGGTTTCTTGGGTATCCCCCAAGAATGTTACAAAGGTAAGGATTTTTCTTATCTAGCTGGCTATTACAAAATGTTCATTCCTAACTTCTCTTGGATTATGATAGCATTTACTAGGAAAGATAATGAATTTGTATGGAATTACCATTTCCTTACTAATTTCGAGTGTTTGAATGATAATCTAGTTAATTCTCCCTTTTTTCATCTTCCAGATGAGGGAATTGCATTTGAGATTTATTCTAACACTTCATGTCTTGGATTAAGTTGCATGTTTATGTAGTAAATAGTAGTTATATCTTATATGTCTCGGTAGTTATGACCTCATGAACATAAATATTCTACATGTGATCTTGATCTTGGTGTGGTAGTTTTTTCTTTGATGTTGTGGTAGAAATGCCTTATTGTTGAATGTTTTGTGGCATTCAAGGATCACAAGAGTCTAAATTATATATTCTCCCAACACAATTCAAATTTGTGTCGGTGATGGGGGATAGAGTTCCAACCAAATTATGATTTCAAAATTTCATTTATACCTAATAAATAGGATTTTGTTGTGTATTTATTGGGCTATAATTCATGTG
The DNA here is from genome assembly GCA_963277665.1 of Viscum album. Lineage (NCBI taxonomy): Eukaryota > Viridiplantae > Streptophyta > Magnoliopsida > Santalales > Viscaceae > Viscum > Viscum album. Next base: position 1,192,514,875 of record OY728126.1, read on the forward strand.
GTGGTACTATGTGTAATTTTGGATACTCTTGGAGAGTGATGGAACAGTTTTGTATAATGCACCATGACATGGGAGCAGTTGATGGCCAGGGATATTTTTACCAAATTAAATTTAAATCATCTTTGTTGGATTAGGTAGAAGATTCCTAGCTAGGGGATTCAAAGGTAGAGGTTTAGAATGATTGCGTTGTTTATAGTGATTCTCCCAAGGTATAGTCAGAGGATGATTAGCATTAGGTGTTGTTTCAACGGAAACTTTTTGTTCCTTTTTTGATGCATGATTCAATGCTCCATAAGCTTTATAGTTCTCCTTTTTCATTACATATTGGTGTGGATAAGATGTATAATTCTTTGAGAGGATAGTTTTAGTGGTCTGGTATAAGAACTCAGTTGCAAATTTTTTCTCTTAGTGTCTAGTTTGTTAGAGGGTGAAGGTTGAGTATCGTATTCCTAGTGGTTTTTGTCAACCATTTGATATTCCCCAGTGGAAGTGGGAGGACATATCAATAGACTTTATTACCATTTTACCCAAATTTTTAGGTGGTTATAATTCTATATGATTGATCATGGATTTATTGATAAATTCATCTCACTTCTTAGCGATTAAGGAGTCAAGATCGATAGAGTATTTGTAGAGTGATTATATGGAGGAGGTGGTGAGGATTCATCGGGTTTTGAAGATTATTATATCTAATATTAATTCTCCTTTTACCTCCAAGGTATGGATAGGTCTTCAATGTGACTTTGGCTCCCAGTTATACCTTATCATCACTTGCCATCTGTAGATGGATGGTCAGATAGATAGGACTATCCAAACTTTATACGACATGTTTTTCCCGTGAATTCTATATTTTGGAGGTTATTAGGTGACACACCTACCCTTAGTGAAGATTTTTGATAATAACATTTATCATTATACCATTGGTGTGGAACCATTAAAATAATTGTATGGCCTACCTTTATGGTATCTGTTATGTTGGATTGAGGTCATAGAGTCAGTTATTATTATAAAATAATTAGTATAGAGCATGACAGAGAAGGTACATGTGATTCATGAGTGATTTAAGATAGCACAAGATTTTTAAAAATTCATATATTGATCATATTATGAGGCTTCTAGAATTCTATTTCTGAGTTCATGTATCCTTGAATGTGTCTCATTGCCATAGAAAATGAATGTCTGAACATGGTAGTAAGCTTTCTCTCAGTTTATTGGGCCTTTTAAGGTGTTGGAACACATGGAGTTGTGGAATATCGGTCAAAACTACCCCCATATATAATCTAGATTCATGGAATTTTTTTATCACATCTTTACTAATATATTCTTGATGAATCCCATGACATTGATTAGGGTAATATAGGTGTTGAAGATGGTGAGACCTTTTAGGAACGGTCTGTTAAGATTTAGGACCGTCAATATAGGGTGTTTTGTGGGAGTGTTATTCCTTTGGTTCATGCCTTATGGAAGTACGGTGGATTATAGGTGATCACTTGGGAGTGGGAGTCATATATACATGCTCAATATCCCAATTTTTTCTAGGTTTCATCTTCTTTATTAAGATGCTTCATTTTTTTCCTTCTATTGAGATGATTTTTTTAACCTTATGTTTTTTTATGAGATTGTCTCTCTTCCTTGATGTGATTCTTGTTTATAAACATTATCTTGTTTGAGATTTATCTCCCATGGGAGTGTTTTTTTGTTGGTTGATGATTTTTCAAGGTTATATACCTTATTCCTCCGATTTGTGGTTGTGATCTTGAATTTGTAAGGTCCTTGAGTGGTATCTCATGAGTTATTTTTTCAAACTTCTTTCTTTTCTTTCTGATTTTGTTTTATATTATCAAGGATGATAAATGTTTGAGAGGTATCTGATGTAATTTCTAGGATTTATAAAACCCTTAATTTATGTTTTCCTAAATATTAGAGGTGTTTATAGGGTTCTCAAAGTATTTTACCTTGTTAATTTATAAGTTTTTTCATGTGGCATTTTGTCCAACCATGTGGTCTTTGTTTGTGTTTGTGGTCACTTTTCTAAACATGTAGTCATAAGTTTGTTAATGTGGTTTCTTTGATAGTGTTGTCTATTTTTCAGGCAGTCATTTATTTCTTTATTTGGTTTCTTGTTTTCTCATGTGGTTAATCCTTTATGTGGTTTCCCTTTTTGATCATGTGGTCGATCTTCATAGTTTATTGTCTGCTTCTTTTGGTCAATACTTATGCTATCTTTTCACTATCGATGCTCATGTTCGGTCATCAATTTAAGTAGAAAAATTATATACTTTTTATATATTGACATAAAACTTGTTTATAACAAAAAAATAAGAAGATAATAAAGGGAGAAGGGATATTTGAAACCCATATTGATTAAGATAAATTATATCTTTTAATTTTTTTATATTAAAGGATTTAAATGAGTCATGTAGAGGGAATTAAATAGTAATTAAATGAAAATCGAATTAAAGGTGAATTAAAAGGAAATTTTGACCACATTTTTTGAAATAATTGATAAATTCATATCTTTTGTTCCTAAAAACTAGAGTTCATTCCCCACATTCTTTGGTTATGACTATGTTGTGTGGGTAAGCTCAGCAGTGGTGGATTTTGTTCCTAGAGGATCGAAAGGATTCATCTATTATGTGATATAATTTTTTATATTAGTTCTAGGATGAGTTTCTTTATTTGACCATTAAAGTGAATTATTGGTAGTATATTCTCACCCTTTTTCAAGAGATTTCCATTGTGTTGGAGTTCAGTATTCGATACAAAAACCTCAAAAATTATTCTTTAGACATTATACTATATGAGTAGGCTAGGGTGAGGAATTTCAAGAAGTATTTTCATCCAGATATTCAGTTTTAGATCACTCCATTTATATTGAAGTTGTATCTTGAGGTGTTAGTTAAGGTAAATGTCATTAAGAGGATGTTGGATAGGACTGGATCATCTCAGGAAGGGAGTCATCAATATTTTTTTGGAGTAGATCAATGATTGGTTCTTGGTTTATCAGTTATTAAAATAATTTTTAGTCAGTAGGGATATGTTTTTAATATTATTCAACATTTTTCACCGAATATAGTAGTTATAATATCCCTACATGTGGGTTGGGAGTGGTTTGTTTCTCTTTTGGATGTCATGTACATTAGAAGTGAGAGTGTCTAACCTTCCTCAACAATTAATGTGTAGATTGTGTCCCATTTTAGGCTCATACATTACAATAGTATCATCTAAGGTAGTATCATCAGCTGGGTACTCCAGCTTATGATTGACAGAAAGGGGATGGGGTAGGCATAGGAAAACCTCATGACACCCCTCATCCTTTGGGATAGAGAACAAAGTGTTTTCAGGGAGGTGGTCACCATCAGGGATAAAGAGGTCAGGGATAAGGATGTGGTAAGATGGATGACTTGGGTTTGCCAATGAAAACTGATCCAAACATCATGTGAGTTACTATATACCTATTTTCTACTTAATTTTATGCCTTGTTTGATTCAGGATCTACACACTCATTTTTTTATCTTGACTTGGTTTTTTCTTTGGGACTTGAGATGGAGAGGATTTCAGTGCCTTTGGTGTTGGATAATCCAATTGGAGGTCAGTATAGCCTATTTAATGCGTGAAGAGATTATGAGTTGGTTCTAGGGAATCACCATTCTTGGGTAGACTTCATATGTTTATGAATATTTCCACATAATGTCATCCTTAGCATGAATTAGAAGTATTTGGTCTAGGCTATCATGGATTACTTTAATAAGGTTTTCCTTATGACTTTTTTCATTCCTTAATTCAAGGGGGAGATTGTTAAGTCATTAAGGCTTTCCTTATGACTTTACCATTCCTCGTGTTTTGAAAATCACAAACACCTTATTTCAAGGCAAAACTCATTTTACCCCTATTTTACTTCTATAAGGAAAATTTCCTTACCCAAGAAAATTTACCCCTACCTTGTTTTCATTATTCATATCAATATTTTTCTTAAGTATAAAAATAATATTCATATCTAAAACCTCATAATAATATAATACTTAGATATGAAGCATTATTTTTTTAGGATCCAAATTCCTGTTACGAACTTTTATGAAGTTCTACTCCGAATTCCCTGTTACGAACTTTTATGAAGTTCAACTCTGAATTCTAATTACGAACTTATATAAAGTTCTCATTACGAATTCTGATGATGAATTATGATTACGAATTCTCATTACGAATTCTGATGATGAATTCTGATTACGAATTCTCATTATGAATTCTGATGACGAATTCTTATTACGAATTCTCATTACGAATTCTGATAACGAATTCTGATTACGAATTCTCATTACGAATTCTGATGAAGAATTCTGATTACGAATTCTCATTATGAATTCTGATTGTGAATTCTGATTACGAATTATGGATACGAACTTGTATTAAGTTCGACTATAAATTCTTCTGATAAACATAATCTGAATATCCTTGTATTATATACTTTGAATTCATTTTCTGGTTAGACTTTGAACTTTAACTTTCATCATTCCAAACATTCATTTTCTCCATTCCGAATATCAGTTTTAGTTATGCTTTCACTTGTTTGTTTATAAAATGATGTTGTGTCTTTAGTTATCAACTAATCGTTGTTTGAGTTACATGTGTACAGGTCCCTCTGAAATTCAAGGAAAAATATGATCGTTGGAGGAGGGAGCTGACCGTTACAGTCGCGCCTATAAATAGGAGCTCATTTGAAAAGACCTCACAACTTCATAACTGAACTTTGACATTTGTGTATACATGTTGTTGAAGTGATTTCTAGAGAGAGAGGCTCTTATCAACTCTCAAGATTCATGCAGAAAGTTTGAACAGCTTGTTCAAACTTTTCTTCGTGCAGATTTTCTTCGTGTGACTCCGATTGTTGATGTGTACAATCGAGGGCTTTCGAGGATAGGAAGACATAGGTTCCAACACCTTGAAGTTGACGACTTCATTGCTGAGGAAGACAGAGGTGCTGACTACATGATAGTTTAGGGCTTACGGGGATAGCAAGATAGACTCTGATCTTCGTATTGAGGGCTTACCCTGGTGTGGGTAAGACAGACTTTCTTGAAAGTATAAATCAAGGGACCTTTATCCAAGGTTTTTGGATACCCTTCTCTTTGGGTTAAAAGACTTATTACTTGTTACTTGTTTTGTTACAAGTTTTTCTGCTGCATTTGTATTATTAAGGAAAGTATAACTGTCTTGTACTTCCTTACTCTTGTACTTTGATATAGTTAGATTCTATACGCTTTAAAGTAGAATCTTCATCTTTGTAAACTTTAGTTAAGTTCCATTTCCAAAATCACTTTTCCAGAATTTAGCAAGTGATTAGAATTTATAGAGGTTTTGTGAATTATCTTGTTTAACCTTGTTAAACATAACCATATTTAAAAGTTCCAAAGGAATTTTTAAAAGGTACAATTCACCCCCCCCCCCCCCCCCTCTTGTATCTGAGAATCTGATTCTTATTTCGATCCTACGTTTGGTATTATAGAGTATATCATACTCAGACATACCATCCTAACAATTGTTATCAGAGCGTTTGGTTCAATCTGAATTAATCTCACGATTATATTCAGAAGAGAATTAGTTCTCGGAATAGAATTTTCAGATTCACATATTCGGATTCACACTTCCGGATTCATATTTTTTTTGGAATCTGTTTTTCAGACTCATATAGTTCGGATTCACTTTTCTTTAGAGATACTTTTACTCTATGTTTTCTTGCTTAGAATATTTTTTTTGTTTACAAACTTTTTCTACTAACAAGTTTTTGTGGAAATAGTTTTCTTAAGAATGGAATTAATCAATGTTGGTTCCATAGATAATCTCAATCCAACCAGACCAACTATCTTTGATGGTAATGATTACGAATATTAGAGAGATTGCATGAAGACTTTCATTATCAACACAGGGGTTAAAAATTTTGTTATGCTTACTAGTGGATACAAAATTCCTAATAAAGAAGTGAGTGCCTTTACAAATCAATAAAAGCATGAATATCAACTCAATTATAAGGTATGAAATAATTTACTTTGTTCAATGACTAGAAATATATATAGCCAAATTTCATCTTGTGAAGCAGCAAATTCTATATGAAAGAAACTAGAAGTTACTCACTTTGGAACTTCTAAAGTAATTGAGACCAGAAGATCCATGCTTAGAGCTTAAAATCATGGTTTTAGTTTTCCTTATAGTGAACCCATATGAAAAGTGCAACAGAGATTCATGACTATTGTGAATAGTTTACAATCAATGGGTGAAAAGGATTGGATGATGAATCCCTTGTTGACAAGATCATCGATATTATGCCAAATTAGTGGGAATCTAAAAGGATTGCGATTGATGATAATAGAAAGGTTACTCAGATTACCCTTGATGAGTTGTTTGGAACTCTTCTTTAGCATGAGACTAGAATGAATAGAGATGTTGATATTGTGAAGAAGAAGAATGGAAATGGTAGTGTAGATTTTACTACTATTTCCAATCACATGAAAGCCAAGACTCCTAAGACAGTTACTAGATCCAGATCTAGGAAAGTTGTTATCCATTCCGAATCTAGTGGAAGTGAATCCTCAGAAAATGAATTAGAAAATCTTGCTCGAAGGATGAACAATATAGCTAGACAGAGGAATTTTCAATCCAAATATAAGAAGAAGGAAAGGAAATAAAAGAAATATTTTGAAGGTACATGCTATGAATGCAAGAGATCTGGACACATAAGACCTGACTTCCCTATGCTCAAGAGAAAATAAAGAAAGGAAAGGCATTCTGAGAAAAATAAAAAGAAGTATTACAAGTCTAAAGCTAAGAAAGTGTTAAAATCCAATGACACATGGAGTGCCAGTGGTGGAGATTCTTCATATGAATCTTTGGATTATGAATCTTCTGGACAGAAGAATCTTGGTCTTTTAGCCAGGATACCTATTGATAATCATTTCTTGATGGCTAAGGTACACAATGCTGAATCATTGACCAATGTTTCCTTAAATTCTAATGATAGTAAATATTATAATTCTTCGGATCAAGAATCTTCTTCTGATGAAGATAATGCTTTACCTACCTATGAATAAGTTTCTAGGTTTTCCAAACTCCTTGATAATGAGAATTTAAACTCATGAAAAAACTTGATAAGGAAAATTCTAGGAATACTATTCTTACTAAGGAAATATCAGATCTTTCTAAAGATCTTGATAAGAAAAATGCTGATTTTGAAAGTATTACAAAAAATCTTGAGGAAGTAAGTTCTGAGAAGAATAAACTTTCTAAAGATCTAGAAAACAAAATTTCTAATAAAAATATTTTTGAGCCTAGATCTAGTTCAAATGTTTTTGAAGACAAGAACTTAGTTATAAAACTCAAATCCTAAATATTCTCCTTGAGGAAATGTTTGTCAAACTTTACCCTAGATAAGGAAAATTTTGACAAAATGTATTCACAAATCCGACCTCGAAGGAATACTTCTGATTTTGGTTACACAAGTTCTAAACTGATTTTTAGCAACAATTACTTTATTCCTCAAAGTTCCCCATTCTGTACTAAGTGTCAATGTTGTGTTCATTGGGAAAAGAATTGTTCTCTAAACAAAACCCAGTCTTTAGGATTCCATAAATATTATTTTTCAAAGAATATGTGGGTTCCCAAAATTTTACTTTCTGAGATTTTCAAATCCAAGAAAGTTTGGATTCTGAAAACCTAACTTTTTCTTATTTTTAGGAAAATAGGGAAAGTACCAACAAAAATACATGGTACATGGATAGTGGATGTTCCCGGCATATGAATGGTATCAAAAACTATTTCGAAAATATTATCAAGACGAAAGGAGGAAAAGTAACTTTCGGAGATAATGCTCATGGAGAAATTATTGGTATAGGTAACACCGTTCTTCTTAGAAAAACTTTGATTTCAAATGTTTTATTTGTTAAAGGTCTTAAGCACAGCCTCATCAGCATAAGTTAATTATGTGATGAAGGCTACCTTGTGAATTTTAGGAATGATAAGTGATTAGTACACAATTCTAAGGAAGAATTTATTCTTTCTGCCAATAGGCAAGAGAATGTTTCCACACTAAACTTAGACGACCGTAGGAGCCAAGAATTACCTTGACTTAGTGAAATGTAAGATCATTACCAGTTATGGCATATAAGGTTAGGTCACTGTAACCTTAGGAACTTATGAAAACTTTCTAAGAAAGGTTTAGTTAAGGATCTACCGGAGCTTAGATTTGATTCTTAAAAAGTTTGTAACCCTTGTCAATATGGAAAGCAATATAAATCAAGCTTTAAATCAGTCAGTGAAGTCTCAACTACTGATGCATTACAGCTAGTGCATATGGATCTTTTTGGTCCAACACAAACTGGAAGCATTGGGGGAAAGTATTATGTATTTGTATTAGTTTATGATTACACTAGATTTACATGGTTCTATTTTCTAGCAAAGAAGTCTGAAGCCTTCTCTTATTTCAAAATCTTTAGATCCCAAGTTAAAAATGATAAAAAAAACCTTCCATTGAAAACTATTCATAGTGATCATGGGGGAGAATTTCAAAATTCTCATTTTGAAACTTTTTGTAGTAGAAAAGGAATTACTCATAACTTCTCACCACCCAGAACGCCTCAACAGAATGGTGTTGTTGAAAGAAGAAATAGAATTCTTCAAGAGATAACTAGAACCATGTTGAGTGAGTATTCTTTTGACAAACATTTTTTGGCTGAAGTTGTAAGTAATGATTGTTATACTATAAATCGAGTTTTGATTAGACCTTTTCTTAATAAAAATAATTATGATTTATGGAATGGTATAAAACCTATACTTTCCTACTTTAAGGTTTTTTGTTGCAAGGTATTCATTCTGAATACTAAAGATAATCTTCATAAATTCGCACCAAAATCTGATGAAAGAATTTTCTTAGGCTACTCCACAACTTCTAAGGCATATAGAGTTTTCAATAAAAACACTTGTACTGTTGAAGAGATAGTACATGTTAAATTTTATGAAACTGGTCCTTTTATTTTTAAACAACCCCAACCTACATCCTCGGATGTGTTTTCAAAAACTGATTATCAACCTATGATAGAAGATCCTTCTGATAAGGAAAATGTTCAAGAAGATACTTCTGAAACATTTACCCATGAATATTCCCTACCCTATGTTGATGAAAAGGTTTAAAAAAACCCAAATCAGTCATTTCTAAAGAATCATCCTAGTGATAGTATCATTGGTGATGTCAATCAACCCGTAAGGACTAGAAGTTTCTTAAGAAATTAAGTAGAGCATCTAGCATTTCTTTCCCAATTAGAACCAAAATGCACTAATGAAGCTTTAGGTGATGATGATTGGATTAAAGCCATGCAATATGAACTAAATGAATTCAAAAGTAATAAAGTTTGTACCTTGGTTAAAAGACCTAAGGAAACTTCTGTAATTGGAGTAAAATGGGTATTCAGAAATAAGTGTGATGAAAATGGAATCATAGTAAGAAATAAAGCTAGATTAGTTGCTAAAGGCTATAATCAACAAGAAGGAATAGACTATGAAGAAACCTATGCTCCAGTAGCTAGACTTGAATCTATTTATATTCTACTTTCCTTTGCAGCATTCTTCAATTTCAAACTTTTTCAAATGGATGTGAAATGTTCTTTTCTTAACAGTTATGTTCAAGAGGAAGTTTTTGTTGAAAAACCTCCTGGCTTTGAAGATACAAAATATCATGGTCATGTTTTTAGACTTACCAAAGCTTTGTAAGGCCTTAAATATGCCCCTCGATCTTGGTATGATAGAATTACAGGATTTTTGATTCAAAATAACTATGTTAAGGGAAATTCATATCCAACCCTTTTTATAAAGAAAGATAAGAAAAATGTTTTAATTGTTCAAATTTATGTTGATGACATTATATATGATTCAACTCAGCAATCTTTAACTGATTCCTTTGCGGATCTAATGAAATCTGATTTTGAAATGAGTATGATGGGTGAGTTAACATTTTTCCTTGGTTTTCAAATTTCTCAAAAACCAGAAGGAATATATATATCCAAACATAAGTATATTAAAGATCTTCTTAAAAAGTATGGATATGACAACACTAAGAGTATAAGTACTCCCATCGGCACCTCAAACACACTTGATCTTGATGAAGCTGGGAAACCAGTAGATCAAACATCTTTTAGAGGTATGATAGGAAGTCTACTTTACTTGACCACTAGTCATCCAAACTTAATGTTTTCAGTATGCGTATGTGCAATATATCAATACAATCCTAAGAAATCCCATTTAAAGGCAGTTAAAAGAATTTTTCGCTACTTAAAGGGAACCATGGATTTAGGACTATTTTACAATTCTGGAAATGATTTTGTTTTAAAGAGTTTTTCAGATTCTGACTTTGGTGGATGTAGAATGGATAGAAAGAGCACATCTAGAAATTGTCATTTATTAGAAGATTTGTTAGTTTCTTGGTCTTGCAAGAAGCAACATTTTGTAGCACTCTCCACTACTGAAGCTAAATATTTAGAAGCTGGAAGTTGTTGTGCTCAAGTGTTATGAATGCAACACACACTCACAAACTATGGCTTGAGTTTTACTAAGACTCAAATTCTGTGTGATAACACAAGTGTCACTTCCCTTAGTAAAAACCTTGCACATAACTCTCATGCAAAGCACATAGACATTAGGCATCACTTTCTTAGGGAGCACACACTAAAAGGAGATATCATTCTTCAATTTATCAGAACGCAGGATCAACTTGCTAATATTTTCAAAAAATCTTTACCCTCCAAAAGATTTGAATACATTAAACAAAAGTTAGGAATGATAACTGTGAGGTAATATTCCTTGGTTAACTTCTTGTTGAACCATTCTCCTTACAGAAATAAACTCCTTTTCATAGGGGGAGTACATATATCATTAAAGTTTTTCAATTTTTTGTAATGAAAGTTTTTGTATCTAGTTTTTCAAATTTTCGTAATGAAAGTTTTTGTAGTTAGTTTTTCAAATTTTCATAATGAAAGTTTTTGTAGCTAGTTTTTCAAATATTCATAATGAAAGTTTTTGTAGTTAGTTTTTCAAAATTTTAGTAATAAAATTTTTCGTAGTTGGTTTTTTAAATTTTCGTAAGGGAAATTTTTGTAATGGAAATTTTTGTAATAGAAATTTTCATACTGCAAATTTTAGTACTGAAAATTTTTGTAATGGAAATTTTCGCAATGTAAATTTTCGTAATGGGAGTTTTTTGTATTAAATATTTTCATAATCAAGTTTTGTTCTCAAACTCTTTGTAATAAAACTTTTAGATTTTATGTTTTTTGTAGTGAGTTTTTCGTAGTAAGTTTTTCGTAGTGAGTTTTTTGTAGTCAAATTTTCTTCAAGAAGAATATCACCAATTACAAATAAAATTCCTAGTCAACTAGAAAGGTATGATTTCGTTACTTAAGTTTTCGTAGTCACTTTTACTTGCTGGTAGTTTCTTTTGTTTTAAGAATTTCTTGGATTCATTTTTTTTCTTAAATCCAAATGTTTTTCTTAAAACCTCAAAAGATCGGATTCAAGATTTCCTTGCGAGTATGTTTTCAACTGTCAGATCACATCAGAGAGTTTCTCAACCGTTAGATTGGTTTTGGAAGATGAAAGGTCACCTTCATAGCCTATATAAAGGGGACCCCTAATGGTGTCCCACATAGGTTTCCAAGATCTCGCGTCTCGAAGCTCTGCCTTAGTTCTTAAGCCCGTTATGAATTCTTAAAAAGTTCCCAGTCTGAATGTCTTCAGAAGCCCCTTCTCAGGATATGTCTTCAGTCAAGCCAATATTGGAATGGAAGATATATAGGGAGAGGTTGGTACACCCAAACTTTTTCAATAAGTATGATTCTCTAATTTCCAAGAACATAAAACTCAATGGATGGGAAGATGTATCCATTTATAAAACTCGAGCTCAAGATGTGGTGTATCCGGAATTTCTCATAGAGTTTTATGAGTCAACCAGTTTTTTCAAGGAAGATGAAAGGGAGAAGTTCTCCTTCAAAAGCTATGGGAAGAAGTGTGCATTATCCTCTACCAAGGTGGATAGTCTGGTTGGAATACCCTATGAAGGAGAGGCAGAATTTTTCTCTCATAAGTTGCCAGAATTTTAGGGTAGTTTTGTTAAGACAAAGGCTATGGAGTGCCTTGGTCTTTCTGATATCAATACTGAAAAGAAGATTGCCCATATTTCGACCAACAATCGGATTCTATAGCTTTGGGTACAAGGGTTTATCATACCAAGGAAGGGTGATAAGGATACCCTTAAGAAGAGCGACATGTATATTCTATATTTTTTGGTAAATCTAAGGAAAGTGAATCTCATGAGACATATCCTCATTAAGATTCAGAACATCAATAATGGAGATCTTAGAGGTCAGATAATTATGTATCCGGCATTGCTTTCAAAGTTGATAGTTCAGTGCCTAGAATCCTTCAAAATCTCATGTAGCTCCAAGCCGAGAAATTTCAAGGTGATGTTGATTAGTGATGACGCCTTAAAGAGGATGAAAGTTGGTTTTTCCAAATATACAGGAGAATTTTATGATTTTCGAGAGGGGTAGGCAGAACCCATTCTGGAAAATGTGGAAAATAATGAACCCTCAAAGAAGGCCGGTAAGAAGAGGAAGTTGAAGGAAGTGCAAGCTGAAGATAAAACCCCAAAATCAAAGGAAGTTTAATCCGCACCTCCTAAACCGAAGAAGAAAAAATCTTATCCGGATGAAGTGGTTGCAAATGGAGGGAAGTTAAGGAAAAGATGAAAGAAGGGGATCAACAGTTCATCTTGGACCCTGCTGAGGCTAAGGCCTTAAAAGAAAAAGCTGTTGATGATCTAGAGAATCAAGAAAAGGAGAAAAAGCAGAAGAAGAAGAAGATGACAGAGGCCGAGATTTTTCAATCCCTTTTGAGGGATGCTGAAATTGCATCTGAGAACATCCTAGTGCCGAAATATTTCCTTATGAAACAATTACCTAAGACTCAGGGGAATAATTTATTCACTCTAGAAAAACCACAAGAAAAGGTTGTGGAAGAGAAGGAAGCTGCAAAATAAGTTCAACAAGCTGAGATGAGTGGTAGCTCTAATGATGTAATCAAGCATGTTGAAGAATATCAGGAAAAGTAAAGTGCTTTAGAGAAATTTTCACTCTGAACTTCTCAAGCCAGATCCTCAAAATTGGATACACCCACAGATGATGAGAAAGGAGATGAAGAAGAGGTAAACAAGCTATCTAAAGAAGAGAGTCATAATCATGACTTTATCCATCTTGAGGAAGTTGAAGCCAGAGCTGAAAAACAGGAAGTGGATGAGGAAAAAATTATACAAATTTTCGTAAGTGAGCATGAATCACCAAATGAGCAAGTCATACCAAATATTGATAAGGGTAAGCAAGTGGTTATTGATTCTCAAAGAAAATCTATAGTGAAGAGGAAGGAAGTTGCAGGAACTTCAAAAAGGAAGCTTGTTGAGCTTGAAAACCCACTCTCACCAAGTAATGTCTCGGATTCGGAGTCATCTTCACTTGGTCATTATTTTGTGGAGCAGTCTTTGAAGAAGCTAGTCGGTTCCATTACGACTATTACAAACATAGATTCAATATGCCAAATGCTCCAAAACACTCTTAATCAGAAGTCGGATTCGGTGTCCATGGTGATGGACAAGTGTGTAAATATAGAATCAAATTTCAAAACTTTTTATATAGGATACAAAGCTCACAGGAAGTCTTGTAAGAAAATGACCACTTGGTCAAAGAAGATCGTACAAAATATGGCAGAGCTTGATGAATTTCAAGAGGAAGTAAAAGAGGCTTTTGATACCGAAGATTCCAAGATCAAGGATCTTTTAAGCAGTTTTCAGGAAAATCTAAGTTTAGAACAAAATACTCAGATTCAGGATGTAAAAGATCTAAATGGGAAGCTGATCTATATTGTTTAAATCTTAAAAACAGAGAAGGATATTCGGAGTGAGATGCAAGAAAAACTTGTGAAGCAAGATGAATTGCTAAAGGATTAGGAAGAGGCCATGAAGGCTCAGGTAGAGGTCCTGAAGTCTCAAGAAGAAAAGATCACAGCCTTGGAGAAGTAAGTAGAAGAGGACCACAAAGAGATGAAGAAGCTAAAGACAATTGTCAATATTCTAATTCCCAAGGAAAAAGAAACAAAATATACCACTCCGGTCGTTTGTTGAAATTTTTCCTTGTACTAATATTTCCAATCCTAATGAAATTGTCGATGTTTGTCTTTTTTGTATGTCTTTACTAATATTTCAGGTACCATATTTATTCTCCATTCCCACAAACTCTTTTTGAAAATCAAAAATGGGGAGAAAGGAAAAATAATTCTAAAAGAGAGATGAAAAATTTAAAGGAGAATAATTCTAAGTATAAGTAGATCATCACTAAGTAAGGGGGATTGATCATTACGAAGATTTCCCCATTATGGAAATCTAGAATATGATCCTTAGAGTTCCAAAGCCTAAGGGGGGGTTAGTCATATTCACAATTATCCATGAAAAAAGGGAGATAAGCTTTAATTTCAAAGTTTAGAAATTTATTCTAAGTTCCTACGTTCTTTTTCAGAAGGATGTTTGTGCTTTCCAAAAAGGGGTAGATTTTTGAGTCAATAAGGTTTTCCTTATGACTTTTTTCCATTCCTTCATTCAAGGGGGAGATTATTAAGTCATTAAGGCTTTCCTTATGACTTTACCATTCCTCTTGTTTTGAAAATCACAAACACCTTATTTCAAGGAAAAACTCATTTTACCCCTGTTTTACTTCTATAAAGAAAATTTCCTTACCTAAGGAAATTTACCCCTACCAAGTTTTCATTGTTCATATCAATATTTTTCTTAAGTATAAAAATCGGATTCATATCTAAAACCTCAGAATCATATAATACTTAGATATGAAGGATTCTATTTTTAGGATCTGAATTCCTGTTACGAACTTTTATGAAGTTCTACTCTGAATTCCCTGTTACGAACTTTTATGAAGTTCAACTCCGAATTCTGATTACGAACTTATATAAAGTTCTCATTACAAAATCTGATGATGAATTCTGATTATGAATTCTCATTACGAATTCTGATGATGAATTCTGATTACGAATTCTCATTACGAATTCTGATGACGAATTCTGATTACGAATTCTCATTATGAATTTTGATGACGAATTCTGATTACGAATTCTCATTACAAATTCTGATGAATAATTCTGATTATGAATTCTCATTACAAATTATAATTGTGAATTATGATTACAAATTATGGATATGAACTTGTATGTAGTTCGACTCCGAATTTTTCTGATAAATAGAATCTGAATATCCTTGTATTATAGACTTCAAATTCATTTTTTGGTTAGACTCCAAACTTTAACTTTCATCATTCTAAACTTTCATTTTCTCCATTATGAATATCAGTTTTAGTTATGCTTTCACTTGTTTGTTTATAAAATGATGTCGTGTCTTCAGTTATCAACTAACCATTGTTTTAGTGACACGTGTACAGGTTCCTCCAAAATTCAAGGAAAAATATGACTGTTGGAGGAGGGAGCTGACTGTTACAGCCGCACCTATAAATAAAAGATCATTTGAAAAGAGCTCACAACTTCACAACTGAACTTTGACATCTGTGTATACATGTTGTTGAAATGATTTCTAGAGAGAGAGGCTCTTATCAACTCTCAAGCTTCGTGTAGAAAATTTGAACAGCTTGTTCAAACTTTGCTTCGTGTAGATTTGCTTCGTGTGACTCTAATTGTTGTTGTGTACAATTGAGGGCTTTCAGGGATAGGAAGTCAGAGGTTCAAACACCTTGAAGTTGAGGGATTCCTTACTGAGGAAGACAGAGGTGCTGACTACCTGATAGTTGAGGTCTTGTGGGGATATCAAGACAGACTCTAATCTTCGTATTGAGAGATTACCCTGGTGTGGGTGAGACAGACTTTCTTGAAAGTATAAATCAAGGGACCTTTATCCAAGGTTGTTGGATACCCTTCTCTTTGGGTTAAAAGACTCATTACTTGTTACTTATTTTGTTACAAGTTTTTCCACTGCATTTGTATTGTTAAGGAAAGTATAACTATCTTGTACTTCCTTACTCTTGTACTCTGATATAGTTAGATTCTATACGTTTTAAGGTAGAATCTTCATCTTTGTAAAATTTAGTTAAGTTCTATTTCTGGAATCACTTTTTCAGAATTTATCAAGTGATTAGAATTTATAGAGGTTTTGTGAATTATCTTTTTTAACCTTGTTAAACATAACCATCTTTAAAAGTTCCAAAGGAATTTTTAAAAGGTACAATTCACCCCCCCCCCCCCCCCCACCCCTCTTGTATTTGAGAATCTCATTCTTATTTTGATCCTACGTTTGGTATTATAGAGTATATCATACTCAGACATATCTTCCTAACAAGTGAGACCCTCAAATTGGTTAAAGTAATGTGGAGTCTTTATAATATTTAATGGATAGGTTGATGACGATTTTTATATAGGATATTTTGGTTGTGTTTCCTAGGTTGGTATAAGAGTACCCTGATGCCTTCCTCAAAGAAGTTGTGATGTTACCCCCTCAATGTGAGATTGGGTTTGGGATAGAGTTGAAACCAGGTGTCTATCCTATATCGAGGTCACTATATTAAAGAACTCCATTTGGGTTAAAGGATCCATATATTCAGATTGATGATTTTATGCAGAGAGGATTCATTCAGCCTATTGTGTCGCTCTGGGGAGCTCAAGTTCTATTTGTAAAGAAGTTTTATGGAAGTATGTGGTTGTGTGTCAATTATAATCATTTGAATAAGGTGATAATGAAGAACCACTATCATATCTCATGAATTTAAGATTTATTCAATTGTTTTAAGGGAGATAGTTGGTTCTCAAAGATTTATTTCTAGACAAGATATCATTATATGTGAATAAATGATGATAATATCCCAAATACTATGTTTAGATGTTTATATAGGCATTTAGAGTTTTTTATGATGACATTCAGAGTTAATAATTCCCTAATAATGTTCATTATCTTGATGAATTCAATGTTCCATGAGTTCCTAGATCGATTCATGGTAGACTTTATAAATGAAATATTTGTTTTTTCTAGGTCAGGGGAGGAGTAGGCAGAGCATCTTTGATCCATGTTATAAGTTCTTTGGATTTATCATCTGTTTAGGAAGCTATCTAAGTGTGATTTCTAATCCTATGAGGTCTATTTATTGGGGTATGTTATATCTCAGTATGGAATAGTTTGTCTCGCTGGCTATTATAGGAGTTTAGTTCCCAAATTCACTCAAATTTAGAATCCTATAATAGTGTTTACTAGGAAGGATCAAGAATTCATGTGGTATGAATAGTATAGGTTTATTTCTTATATTTTAATGAGAAGTTGATCAATGCTATGTTTCTTCATCGGTCAGAGGAGGGTGTTGCGTTCATGGTTTATTGTGATGCTTCATGCCTTGGAATAGGTTGTCTGTTGATGCAGTAGAGAGTGGTTATCTATTATGAATCTCAAAATCTATGACCTCATGAATATAATTATGACACTCATGATCTTGATCTTACTACGGTGTTGTTTTATTTGAAGTTATAGAAACACTACCTCATTGGTGAACATTTTATATTATTCACAAATCATAAGTGTATGAAGTATGTCTTATCCCAGTGTGATTTAAATTTTCATAAGAAAATATGGATGGAGTTCCTATAATATTATGATTTTTATAATTCCTTTACACCTTGTAAAGGTAATGTTGTGGTAACTTATTTGAGTAAGAAGTCACAAATTGGTTTTATGTGTGAGTCTAGAGACTCCTAGAGAATGATGGAAGCATTGGTTGTGATGCACCTTAACATGAGAGAAGTTTATGGTAGGGGATGTCTCTACCAGATGATAGTGTAGTAATATTTGGTGCAACAGGTAAAGGATTCCCAGATGGGGGTTCTAAGGAAAAGGTTTGGAATGATCAATTTGTCTATAGTGATACTCTTGAGGGGTATTTGGAAGATGTTCAGCATTGGGTATTATATCAAGGTAAACTTTTTGTTCCTTTGGCGATGTGTGATATGGTACTCTATGGGTTTCATAGTTCTCCCTTGGTGATATATCCTAGTGTAGTGAATATGTATCATGCTTTGGGAGGCCAATTTTGGTGGTCCGATATGAAGTGCTCGATGGTAGATTTTATCTCTCAATGTTTGGTTTTATAGGGGGTGAAGGCTAATCATCATATTCCCAGTGGTTTACTTCAACCACTTTATGTTCATTGGTGGAATTGGTAGGACATATCAATGGACTTTTTCACTAGTTTAATCAGACCTTAAAGTGTTTATGATGTTATATAGGTGATAATGGGCTACATAATGGTTTCATATCACTTATTAGATATTTTGGAGCATAACTCATTGGAGATTTTTTAAAGGAAGTATCTAGGGTTGGTGGTGAGGCTTAATGTAGTTTTAAAGATGATCATATCTAATTTTGATCCTCATTTTATCTCCAAGTCATAGAGAGGTCTTCAGTGTGCCTTTGGATCTTAATTATTCCTTAGTGCTATTTTTCATCCACAGATAGATGGTCAGATTGAGTGGACTATCCAAACTTTAGAGTACATGTTGCAAACATGAATTCTAATTTTTGGAGTTTTATGGATGAGACACATACCCTTGGTGTTTTTTTCATACAATAAAATTTGTAATTCTTTTATTGGTATAGAACTATTTAAAGTTTTATATGGACAACCTTTCCAATCTCTATTATCTTAGACCAAGGTCACGGAGTCAACTGTTCTCAAACCATAAATGGTATAGATCATGAAAAAGAAGGTATAAGTAGTCTTCAAGTGAATGAATGTGGTGTAGAATCATCATAAGTTTTATGCTAATCATAGGAGGAGGCATCCAGAGTTCAACTTTGTAGGTTATGTTTCCTTGAAGGTATCTCCTCATTGTATCCAATGTAGTTTTTGGAATGGGGGTAATATTTCTCCCTGGTTTTTGGGTCTTTAGAGGTGTTTTTTTGTATTAGAGCTATGGAGTATCAGTTAACACTTCCCTCGCACATGAGATAAATTTATGACATCTTCCATGTATCATAGATTCACAGATATATGCATGATGAATCCCATGTCATCAATTGAGGTGAGATATATATTAAAGATGGTGTGACCTTAAAGTAATGGCATGTTGAGATTCAGGAAAATCAATAGAATTTGTTGTGTGAGCATGTTATTCCTTTTTTTCATGTCCTATGGTGGCATGGTGGATTGAAGGAGAGTACTTGGGAGTGGGATCTAGGAGTGTCTATGGGTTGGTTCAAGGTTGGTTTTGGACCTAACCAAATAAAAAGGGAATTTGTCAGGTTAGTTCTCATTAGGTCACATGCTTCATGTGCTGACAAACCAACACAACCCAACCCATGGGAGTCGAATTGCATGGTGCATGGGAAAATGACCCAACCCATTATGGTTCAAGATATATTATTCAGGTTATGTGATGGAAAATGTTTTAAAGTACATAAATTTAGTATATAACAAAAAAATCATGATTCTATAAAAAAAATACAAAAATAAACACCATGAAATGGAAAAAAAATAATCCAAAATAAACTCCTCTAAAAAAATAGTCTAAGCAATGGTTAAAAATACAAAAAAAAATTGAATGAATAACACTAATTCATATTCTAATACTTTAAATCTTTGGAAAAAAATATTCATGCCTTATTCCTATCTTATATAAACAGCATTAATTAATATAATAAATCAATAACAAAAGTTATAGGATAAAAGAAGTAAAATCATTTAAAATGGGAGTTTATTCGTTGAAAAGTAACAACATAACTTGTGGGAATTTTTTAGAACCTTAATCATGCTAAAACACCTAATTTTTTTTAGAATTTATAGAATAAATTTTTATTTTCAGTCCAAACAAAAAGGGTTTATGCATCTTGTCTTGAATAAGTAAGTAGTACAATACACCTTTGAGAGGTGAAGAGAGTTTATTCTAACCTAAAAATTTAGAAAAATCAGAATCACTTTAGTGAGTTGCGATAAGGGATTATATAGCCAGTCCTCCCACTAAATGGTTTTATTGAATAGACCCTACCTAAGACCATGTCATGACCAGACTTGTAAATCTATCTCACACACCCAGAAAGAAACCTATATAGTGATCTCCCAAAAAAAGTAAATTGAGTTATACATACATCGACCATGAAACCTATAGTGATATTTAATGAATATATTTTCTCAAGAATATCTATTTGAAGTTTCTAATTTAAATTAAAGATAAAAACAAGCTAATATGAATGGATGGATAAATTTTTGAACTAATTAAATGGTAAATATGATTGAATATATTAAAGAGGGAGTGGTCACATTGATAAGTAAATTTAAAAGTGAACCAAATATGGAAATATGATATTTGGATTCATAAAAATGGTGTGATGGTTAAAATATTAATAAATCATAAAAGAAATTTGAATTATTTAAAAGAAATAAAGTGATCTATTTTAAGGGAAATAATTTTATTGGGGATGATAGATAAAATTTTAAAATGAAATAAAATACAGATTATTTAATGAACATTGTGAAAGTAAAGTGAAAGGATAAATAAAACTCTTAAATAAATTCACTGAGTATTTAAAAAATTAAGTATCCTTGCAATTAGTCTTTAGAAAAACTGAATAAGATTTTACTATTGGTAATTTTCTAATTTTATGGATATTTGGGTCATATTATGATGTTTTTCTAGTATTCTAGAAATTATTTGATATATAAAGTGGTTTTAAACAAATGAATCTAGAAAATAAGTACCTTGTCATGGAATTTTTGGCTGCAGCACTTTCACTATGATTAACTAGATTTAGGTAAATGTTAGCGGCATTAACACTAAGAATAAAATAAAAATAAAGAAATTTATTCACTAAAAAATAAAGAAATTTATGTTCTAATGAATTTATAAAACATTTATAAATGTATACTTTAATTAATAGTGCTCCACCATCCTTGTTTCTTCTATTTTAGACAATTATAGTTACACTTTGATCATAAAACATAGATTATGTCATATCTTATTAACACAATATAAGAAAAAGTAAATATTTTTCTTTTTCAAATTGAGGTTTATAATTAATAAATAAAAAAATCATAATATTTTTAATGGTACATGATTCAATCAATTCAACTTATTCTAATTTCTTTCGAATGTAAATTGCTTTAGACTTTATAAACCAATTTTGGGCACAAATTAATGCCTCAATAGTATTGGGATTCAAAAAACTATGAAATAGATCAAGTACTCATCCTCCAATACTAAATGATAACTTCAAAGATACTAGAGATAATGGATTATCTAGAATATCTTTGGAAATTCATGATAGAACATGATACTTTCTTATCTTTACATTATACCATCTCAAACTATCAAATATATAAAAATCATCCTCAAAATCATAAACCTCTAGATATATTTCTAATTCATTCCTTTATTATGTCAATTTCATTTTACTTTTCTTTGACATATATGCATCTTCCAATTTCTGATCATAATCACTACAACTAATACCATCATTAATATGTAAATATTAATGATAATTTGACCCACATTGATCAATAAGTATAGGATATTTATATTTTTAAAAATCAAAAAAATTATCCATAACCTCTAATAATTTATTGATCAATTCATTCTTCTCTTCATTATAAAACATCATTTCAAAACTATCCCAAACATAATCTAATTTATATCTAGGATCAAGAACAACTACCATGGGAAAGAGAGAATTAAAATTGGAACCAATACCCCAATAATTTTCATACTTCACCTTCATTGTAATATCCATTTTACTAATAGTAATATCATTACTTTTAATTTATTTATTTATTTTTCTATAAATTTCACAAAGATTATGAAATAAAGTGTGACATTTCACATACATAGAACCAAAAATTGTAACAACTATATCATAAAATGTTTTTTAAAAACTTGACAAAAACATGATCAAGATCCCAAACATATGTTGTAGGAGGGCCAACTTCACTGATAAGAGCACTCATAAAACATTAATCCTCCTCAAAATGAATACATAATTTATCATAATTCTTTTCAATATTCAATATAAATAAAAAATAATTCCACCTAGTGGTAAGATCAAGAATTATGGTTTTCTTACTATAAAATTTTAACCCTTTGGTAATCCTCTTGAAATGAGCCAATCTTGAAGGTGAACTTCTCACAAACATACAAAAAACTCTGATTATAATTATTTAGGTTGATATTTCCTTTAACTTGACACTAAAAATAAGGTTTACAATGTTTTCACTGCATCTTATATACATATACTCTCCTTTAAGAATAAACCCATTCCAATCATTAACCCTGCTCATAAAATAATTGATCGCTACATTATTAGAGCTAGAATTGTCCATAGTAACAATATTAATCCTTTAAATACCCCATTTTTTCAATTTTTGTTCTAATACTTGGCCAATTATTTCCCATTTATGATCTATAACAATAAAAAACCTAATTATTTTTTTATTAGAAAACCAGTCATATTAAATAAAATGTGAATTCACACACATTTAATTCAGATTCTAAATTGAATATCATGTGTCAATGGTAATACATTCCATATGATATAACATATAAGACATAAACTTTAATTTTTATTTATCACTCGAATATCATTTTAAGAAATATATAACAACTATTTTTCTAGATGGAACTTCAAATTGAGATTTAACAACTTCAATAAATTCTCTAAATCCTTGATTCTCAACAAATTTAAATGATAAAACATCAATGATTATCATTTTAGCAAGAGTTATTTTATACTCTTCTTGGTTAAAATGAACTATTAAAATTTTAACTATCCCATCATCTTTATATTCACAATTTTTTCTATCACTAATAGTGGTTTTACTTTGCTCAATATTTTTGTGAGGATTTTGTTTTGCACTTTTTCAAATTCTTATTCAAATTACTAGTTCCATGTTGGCCAAACGTGCAAGCATAATCTTTACCATAATAATTATATACATCCCTTCAATATTTTTTCTCACAAAAATGATCACAAACTTGAGAAACTCTAGAAGGTGATTTAAGACTTTTTACCTTATTTGAAGATGGTTTACCCTCAGTTTTATCAACCAGTTTGATATTGTTTATATCCCCTCCTATTTCCGCAATTTAATGGGAATTTGGAGTAGAAACCATGTGAATTTAAACTCCTGCAGTAGTTAGAGGAGTATATACACTTATTCCACCTTCCATAAATAGTTGTCTATGGGATATGGAGTGAATTTAATAGAATAAGTTTAAGGAGTAGAGCCACTTTTACCCATTATAAAGTCTCTAGTTGTGGTACACGCACAACCTCGATAGAAGCTATGGTTTTTGTGTGATGAACGCACGATAGAGAGGGGTAATAAACATGATGGAATTGAGAGAGAAGAAATAACAAAAATAAAGTAGGTTCTAAAAAGAGAATCTCATGCACAGAACCACCAGAAGGAAGAGGGAGGGATGGAAGATAGTTTATTATTAGGTTAGGGATTTAAGAATGAGAATTTAGGGAGAGAGAGGAGGATGGACAAATAGAAGAGATGGAATATAATTGAAGCGTGGTGCAATAAGGGGTGGGGGAGAATATGATTAGGTTTTATCCTGATCATCGATTAGGGTTTCTCTTAATTTCTCTTAAATGGGAAGAGGGTGGGGTGGGGGTGAGTGAGGAGGTGAGTGAGGAGGCAAATGGGTGGGTGTGGCATGAGCAATTTTAACCATAGAATCAATATTTTTTAAGGAATTAAATATAAATATTGGGTTTATCGAGTTGGGTTGGGTCATTATTTAGCCAACCCAAAATGAAACCCTACCTTTACATAGGTCAACCCGGCATAACTCATCCTAATATTATTTTGTACATAACCCAATCCAACCCAAACCAACCTGATCGGGTCAGATTGAGTCAGTTTTGGACACCCCTAGTGGGAGTCACATATGTGTGCTTGGTATCCTGAGTTATTCAAGTGTTGATCTTTCTTATTGAGATGATTTGTTTATTTCCATTTAATTAAGATTATGTGTTTGACCTTATACTATTTATGATATCATTTATATTACTTTAGGTGATTCTTTTTTATGTCATTTCTCTTTTTTGATAGGTATCTCCCTTGGGAGTGTTTTTTAAGGTTGGTTGATAAGGGTGTGTGGTTATGCTCCTTATTCCCTTGATGTGTGGTTGTGTTCTTGAATTAGTAAGGCCTCTAAGAGGTATCTCATGGGGTGTTTTTTATACTTATTTATATTATTTTTAGGTTTTTATTTAATTCTTGAGGATGAGAATTTTTTTAGAGGTATCTGACATAAGGTATCGAATTTCTAAAACCCTTCTATTGTGTTTTCTTGAAGCTTAGAGGTGTTTAGAGGGTGCTCAAAGTATTTTACCTTATTAATTTATACGTTTGTTTGTGTGGTATATTGTTTTTTCATGCAGTTGATCCCTTATTCATAAGGTAGATCCTTAATATAATCACTTTTTTATCCATGTTTTCAATCCTTTGTTTGTGTGGTCGCTTGTTTGTCGGTGTGGTCGATCCATGCGGTCGATCCTTATATGTTCTATAATTTTTCTCATATGGTCTATCTTCATATTCAAATTTCTATTTATTTTGGTTGATCATTGCAATCACTTTATATAGTCAATCCTTATGGTTGGTCATTGGTTTGTGAAAAAAAATCCAAACTTTTTCTAGAATGATGTAAAACTTGTTTTTAATGAAAAATAAGAAAATAATAAATGGAAAAGGGAGATTTGAAACACGAATAAATTAAGATAAATTATATATTTTAATTATTCAATATTTGGGGATTTAAATGAGTCACGTGGAGGGAATTAAATGGGAACTAATTATGAAAACTGAATTAAAGGTGAATTAAAAGGAAAGTTTGATTGCATTTTTGGAAATACCCAAGAGAGTCATATTTTTGTTCTGAAAAACCATAATTCCTTTACCTTCGTCATTTTTATTTCCTTATCTTGAGTATAAACGATTAAAATCCTTTACTCCTAGAGTCTTGTAACCCTTATTCAATAATTTAAGTTCTTCCTATGAGTTTTCATCCTACATGCAACCCCTTCTCTCCTCTATTTTTGATGCAGTGAAACTTTAACTTCTTTATAGGTGGGTATATGATTCTTATTTTTTTTAATAGTTTTATTTAATCATGATTTGGTTTCTATGGATAGATATATGTAGTTTACTTTAAGAAAGATAATAATATGAAAATCGCATAAAGAATAATTATTTAATAATCTGTAATTTGTAAAGTAAGAAGAATATAATATTGTATGCTACCTAATGAATGTTGTTAACAAAGAAATATAAAGATATTAACACATATTGAAGTATCATTTGTTAATTTATTTTATAATAAGAATTATTTTATTATTTTATATATTATATATTTGGAAGAGAGAGGAATAATTATCACATGTTATAGATAATTAATATTTCATGTATGGGGATTTAAAAATGGTTGGGATTTTGTGATCGTGTGATTTTTTATAATAATCTTGATGTTTCCTCTTGACATTTATTAAATAGTGTGTTATCTTTTTGGTTATTTAATTTTATTTTTTTTATCCTGGTTTAATTTCTTGAAATAGATAAATAACATAAATACTGAAATATTAAGTGAATTTTGGTAGAGTCATGATAATTAATTAGTGTTGTTCATGAGAATTATAGAATTATAAAAAATTGTGATTAAAGCATTTTTATGTTTATTATTAGCTATTTTTTTATACTACCTATAATTTTCTTGATGTTAAAAACATATACATAATAGACTATTTAATTTAACAGGGGGGTTAAAATGGTTCGCTAAAAAATTGATTAGGGATGAGTGAGCCCATATTTGAATGTTAAAGGATAGAATTCCTTGGTTTTTTGGACTAAGTTACCCCTTGTAATTTTTTTTCTGAAAATACCTTTACTGCATTGTGTGCATGCTCAAGGATATTAGATCCTTCTTGTGTTTTGTTGATTATAAACCTGCAATGGTTAGGAACGTTGGTGAGAAATGGGTTGGGAGCCCACGGATGTTGTGATGGATGATTCTGATTATGGAAGGATGGATTATATTATGTGTAATGGTATTAATTATTGCACTGGGTTGGTTGGTATGGGTTTAGATTTGAGATTTCTTATTGATGTTTATTTCTTGTTGGATGCATGTTCGGTGATTGAATGGTTTGTTGGTCAAAATTATATGATGGGTTTCCAATTTCTTGGTGTAGTTTAACTTTAAGAACCCGGTTCTTATTTGAGGTATGGATTCTTTAAATTCTATAAACTTTCAATTTAAATGTTTATATATGGCCTAATATGAATTCCCTTTGAGGTCATAGAGGTATCGGGGGTGTACGGGGCTGGTTCGGATCTCAGAACCCAACTTTATGGTGAAAATGTCTTAGTGCATGGTTAGAATAAACCATGGGGGACATGACACATGGTTATATAAAATTGTGATAACCTATAAAGTGGAGTCCTATAGGCCACATGGTTAGAGAAAACTATGTGATTTGGGGCACACGTCCATGTTTCCATGTCTACAATTTTGAAAGTGGATTTTTGAATGATTTCTGCATGGTTAGTCAAATTGTGTGAGTAAATTGTGTGGGGTTCTCTTACCTATAGTTAAGCATGCACAGTTGGCGCATGGTTTGGCCAAACATGTGGCCAAACCATGTGATTCCCAATTTTTTGTGATTTTAAAATTTTACCCCAGATTAATCTATTAAAATCTAACCCAGTTTCATTCTTCTTTCTATGGAAATACATGGCTATTGAGAGATCCTTTAAAGCTCTAAAGCAGGATTTACCATCGACTCTCCATCTGATCTCCAATTGAAGAACTATTTTTATTTTTGGGTCTACATTAGTGAGTTCTTGGTTCCTTTGTATCTGTTATTCATTCTTTTGGGTATCGGTTGCGCTATTTAGGTGCAAGCTAATATACCCTATTTATAGGTTCTTCATCCATTCTTCGATTTTTTCTTAATCTGATTCAAATCAGGAGATGATATTAGACGAGCTATCCACTACGAACCTATGGTAGGTGGTCTCGTTCATTTCATTAAAATTCGAAGTGTTTATATATTTCGTTGTGTTGTGTAACAAATTCTCAAGTGAAACCTTGAAATGAGTTTTAATCCTTTAATTTAATTGATAGGTATGGCATATTCAGTTAATGAGGACCATTGATAAATGTTAAATGGTTAAGAACCATGAGTGGACCCCCCCCCCCCAGGGTGTGTTGTGTATTTAAATGGTCCATTAAGATGGTATTTGAACTTAGATACCTTTGAGGTGTTCCCTTTACCCCCATGTCATGGGGTGTTAATATTGAATTTTCAATTGAATAATTAAATTGTGAGTTGATATGTAAATTGAATTGTGTTATCAGTTGTAAATTGATTGGTTAAAGAGAATAGATATAATAACCATGACCCTTATCCCTTAGTGATAAACTTTACATGTTTAAATGAAATTTATTAAATGAAATTGATTAATTAGTATTGAATGATATTAAGTGCTTATATTCCTTGGGTGACACATGGATTCAAATGATGAATGTTATAGACAGACTCATTTGGATTTAACCTTGCTTGTGCCTGAGTGACACTTATAATCCTTATATGGTTTTCTAATCATGGACTCATGGGAGATAACTATTATATAATGAGTGATACTTGGATTCTATATGGATTTCCAAGGATAAACTCAGAGAGAATTTGATCATGTATTCCATGGGTGATACTTGGGCTCCCTTAGTGGACCTCCAAGGAAGGACTCAAGTGGGAGTGATATTATACCACACATAGAGAAATACCTAAGTTATTTAGAGGTTCTCTATGGATGAGATTTTAGGTTGTTAGTTTATATTATACCAGGAGTGATACCTGGATTCCAAATTAGGAATTTCAAGGAAGGGTTGAGGTTCATAAATAAACAAATAATTAAATGAGTTATATGACGTGTCTTCCAATCTAAAGCACAATCTTGGATTCTGTCTTTTTATTACACTGTATGGACGACCTATTTAGGAATCATTTGATTATATTTCCACAAGGGATGTCAGGAAATACACTGGGTCCCAAGACTTCTAAATTAAATCGAATTGAATCATTAAATGAATTTTCTTAAAAATGATAACCCATACTGTATAGGATGTTTACATTAAGTACTTACTTTATTTATCATATTATTTTCTTCACAATATAATTGTTGTATGCTCACTGAATGGATGGAACTAGACCTTGGTTGGTTGACTACTAGGATTTAGTCTCACACCTTGTTCGGGCCGCCTTGGGTACCCGAACAGACTATATGATTGCAGGTATGGATAAGGGTAAGTGCTCTGCTATAGGTTCCTAATTGAAACTTAGGAGAAGAGGATCACTGGACCAAGCTATGGATCATGATTCTAGATTGGATTCTTTTTGTCTTTTTTTACTTTTGATACATGTATTGTATTGTACTGTTGTATACCTTTTTAGCTATTTTGTAGAGACATATGACATGTAACACCCCAAGACATTAAAATGTTTTAATTTTAGAATAAAATTAATTTTTTTATCTCTTTCTTTATATGCAACACAAAGATAAACTTACGCTACACACAACACGAAATTATATTATGTTACACGCAAGATTGAGTTTTACAGCCTTTTAATGGAAAACCTATTTTAAAACTAAATTTTGGAAATTTTATGAATTTTATTTTTAAAAATAAAAAACATTTTTAAATTAATAATTTATAAATTATATTAGGGCTAATTTTAGGGATTTTTCTGAGAAACTTCACTTTTTGATGAATAGTAAAAATTATTGCAATTTAGTTAAAAACAGTCTTTTCATTTAAATAATGATTAGTGTTAAATTATATATTAAATTGGTTTTTAAAGTCAAAATATATCAATTATTAGTATATTAATCCAATATAGGTCATTGTAATAATTTTTATATTTAAATTAGATATAAAAATTTATTGAACTTTTGAATGTTTTTACTTTAAAACTTGCATTCTTGTTATGTCTATGAGATTAGCATTAATCTTAATTTTCTAAATTATGTGATTTGAATTTTAAAAAATATATGTTAATTATTTTAATCAGTATAATATTTATGGTCTAATAAGATCAACTTAATTTTTTACCAAAACTATTAGTGAAAGTGATTAAAATTAATTATGATGATTGAGGTAAAATTAAGCTTAATAAGGAAAATAAACCATAATCTTAAGAAATAAAATGACCTGGAAACTTGTACAAAATCCATTTGATTCTAATAATTCAACCACATTCTCTCTTGGTTCTAATTTTATGGGTTATTGGGATATTATTAAATGTAAGTTCTCTATATAAAAGTTTAAGTAATGGAAAAGACAAAAAGGGAACTTTCCTTACCTTTAACATTCATAAAACTTTAAGATATGTAAAAAACACCATATTCTAGGTTATACATATCCTTTTAAATTATAAATGGTTTATTTTTATCATAATAATTTATCAATATTTTTTAGATATGATTTAGCTGCTTAAAATGCTTAAGAAACACCAATGTAATGATTATTTAGTTAATAATTAACTAAAATAAATGATACTATAAATATTAAAAATGAAGTATATTGATATAATAATTGTATTTAATTATTTTTTTAGATTAAAATATCATGTTACATAGCTATAAAATTAATATATTTGAATTAAAATATTGTTTTGATATTTTAAAATTAAAATTAATCAAATAGTGTCAAATTTGACATTATTTTTATTTTACAATAAATGATATTTTATTAAATGATTTAAAATTAATAAAAAATACTATATTATGCCAAGTGATTTTAAATTATTAATAAATATTAAATATGGTCCTTTAATGGACCAATTTATCTGTTATAATAAACATATTGACCCATATATTGTAAAAATGTTGAAAACACAGTCTCGGTTTAAGCAGTGTTTTTAGTGCGCCACATGTGCTTATTTTAGAATTAAATTCCAAAAAACATGGTATTTTTATTTTATAAATTATATATCATATTAATAATTTATTGGATCTATATTTTCTAATAAATATCACTTTATTTTATTCTTAATGGTGAAATTAATTAGATTATAAAACAATATGCTTTAATAAAAACCAAAATGATAAAATTAGGAAATCTTAGAAGTTAAGGAACCAAATTATTAAAATGCACATATTTTTATGTGGTGGAGGTTTTAATTGACCATTATTCCCATTAAATACTTTATTTTTCCATTTTCTATTCACTTTAGGTAAGGTATACCTACCATTAATAAATACCTTTTGGTATTTACAAGAGTGTCACTCCCCCTCCACTATAAAAAAACAAGCACTCTACCCCTTACTCACACCTATAAAGACATTTTTTCTAGAAAAATATCTGCCAAAATAGATACTAAAATTCCCTACCCCCATCCTAGTATAATTCCCTTCAGAATAAATCCATACAAGTAAGCCTTTTGGTACAAACCAAAAGGAGTACCCGATTAAGAGGTAACAAAATTCCTCAATCTTTTTAGTTTTATTTCCATCATCCACTCCCTGTATTATTATTATTCCATGATTATATAACAAAAAAATTATCCTAAATATACTATTATTTTTTATGTAAAATTTTTGACCTACACTTACACACACCCCCATCTAATGGATAACAAACATATTGTTTATGTGAACGGTGAACTACCGCCTCACAAAATAATGATTATTTGTTCTTCCTTTACCACCTCTCATGGTGGTAATTATGATGTAAAATATACTTATTATGATATATATGATATTTATAATATGTTTATTATTTTTTAATTTTTTTATAACATATACCTTTATACATTCCACTTTGGATAAATACGATAACATCGCTTGTGGAAGGGTGGACTACCGCCCCCTCAATGCGATGTGATTCATTCACGTTATACATGGAACGTATTAAGGATGATATTAATAAACATATATGACATATATTACATATATATGATAATTTAATTATAATATAAATGATTATACATATAATTTACTTTCCATTCTGTTAAAATATGAAAATTAAATGAAAGTCGCATTCATGCGTACGTACGGCCTATCGTCTCCATGAATAGTGCATTCCATTTCCTACCTCCAATTATTATAGATTATTATAAATACATATATAATGATTATATATGATAATTAATTCATGTTTCACATTATTTATATGATTAATCCATGGTCTAATTAATGATAAAAACAAGTAACAAGTTAAAACTTACTCGAGAAAACTGGGAAATTAACACCCGAAGTAGTTAAATTAATGAAAGAGTGTTAACAAACATGTAATAAAATATTGTAATAAGTTAATATATGATATTATAAACATTATTATGGTTCTGGTGTAATTTATTAACATATTTTTAACCACTATATAGGAGGATAAAGACCACACAACAAAAGGAAGTTTAAGGTAAGTGATTCTTGTTTTACTTTTCTTTCTATGAGGCATACACCATATACACCACTTACTTATTTTGTGTAGTGTATCTACTACCCCTTTTATAAATTATATCATGAATCATTTTTATTCATGGTATGAAAAAAATTCCTTCTTGAGGATTATTATTTAAATGTTTCAAGTGGTATAAGACAATTAGGGATGTTTAAAGATTATTTTCCTCAAAAATATTCTTAATGATTATCTTTGAAATATCACTTCCTTTTGTGATCATTAAACTCCTCTTGAAAAAATAGATTTATTGTAATAATTTTTCATTATAAATTAACTTTAATTTCCATATTATCACATAATGGATATTATTGTTACCTAAATTGTATATCATTTTACATACAGTGTTCACTTTGACATTTATTTGATTAACTGGGGAATTATTGATAAATTCATATCTTATATTCAATAGGGGTACATTTTGATAAGTCATGTTGTTTATTCAATATATGAATAATTATTTGGACATGAAGTACATGGGTTGGGGACTATTTAAGGCAAGACCTATGGATTGGGGACCTGTTAATGTAATCCCCTCGATGCATCGGTAGTCTCATGAGACAAATTGGTTATCCAAATAAGAATATTTTAAAATATATCTTGACGGTAAAGGTATCATGTGCCTGGGAAAAATGACATCTGATAATTAAGCATTTTTTTATTGATAATTTTTTTTTTTATTATTTATCCATGATATTTTGCATCGACATATCTATAGATGTATTTCATTTTCAGTTCATTGATTAAAGGGCACATGTTTTCAGCATCTTACCTTTCCATGTTGATATTGCCTTATATATTTATTTTTATGGAATGTGTTATTAGTTATTTACCTTTTCGTGTTAACTTAGTTACATTGATTCTTTATTACTTCCACTTTACTTACCCTTACTGAGAATTTGAGCTAACCCTTATTATGTGTCCTTTCCCCAGGTTATGAAGATGAATCCTTTGAATAAGATTTCAGGATGTTGTTTATTTATTTTTATTATATATCATGTTTTTATTCTCTATTTCCAAATGTATTATGGGTATTATGTATGTAATCTTGATTTCAAAGACTACTAAACTGGTCGGTCCTTCAGGATTTGATTCTTTGTAATCATCTCAATGTAATAAAATAATGTACTGGCACCATGCTTGTGGGATCGAGACACTATAGTTGGTATCAAATGAAGTTTAGAAGAAACCTTGGAAACTATATTTAGAAAACTTAGATTAGGTAACACAACCCTAAGATAGATATTGAGTATAATTATACAAGAACGTCCTAGAATTTTTGTATTGTAGTGATTATGTGTGTATTCTTAGAAATACAACCTTTTCTGGATACTAAAAGTGGATGTGGTTCTGGAAAAAATGTAACTAAGAGTAATTACTTTGAAAAAGTTTTCCAAGCCTGAATCAGGGTAACCTGGTACACGGTAGCGGGCCTTATTGTTCACCTGGTTTGACACTCTTATGGGATATTCTTATGATAATTCACATTTTTCTTTATGAAACATCAAGAAGGATTTAATTATAAGATGACTATGAATAACCTTGTATAAAACTAAGGTTTCATATATTAAAAAAGTAGGATCCATGATTTAAGAATCCCATAAGTAATTTTTCATGATTATGTGGTTTTCTGTTTTGATAAGTGTTTCTCACACTATGAATTCTCATTTTATTCAGTGGCAGTAACTAGAAGGAAATGGGTTAACATTGAATGTGATAGAAAATTTACTGATGAGAAGTTAAATGGAATGATCACTGGATTAAATGATGTTGTGATCATACCTAATCAACTTTCATAAAACATTATTTACAATGTGTATCTTAACCAAATCTCAAACTCACCAAGGAAGATAAGAAATGAGTTCATTGAGAGTTCAGGTAATAGAGACCTTAGAGGAAAGAAGATTCAGTTTCCTCTATCTCAAGAATATGGAAAGAATCACCCAAGTGAATGTCTTAGAGGGTCAAGAAGATGTTTTGATTATGGAAAATAAGGACACAAATCAAGTAACTATAAAGGAAAATTGAATATTTTTATTGATGCAATGGATGTTAATATTGTTCTACCTAAGACATCATTTATGGTTAAATGCTTCAATTGTGGAATGAATGGTCATTAAGCACATCGATGTTCTAAGTGGAAAGATCATGAAGAGAATCAGCAATGTGGTACAAGCAATGGTTATATTGCTTATGATAATGAAACTATTAGTGAAATGTGAAAGTAAATATGTATTAATTAATATAATGATGTATAATTGTTAAGAGATTAAGTATTAAGTGGAATAATTAGTGTATTTTTATATTTTATTAGTAATGTAATGGTTATAATAATTATGGAATATATGAGGAGTGTACTACATTACTTTTTATTTAAGGATTTCAGATCATATATTGAATGATATCAAAAAAAATTATTTAGTAGAAAGTTAAACTTTTTGGAAAACATGTTATTGAGGGAAATAAAACACTTAATATGTTCATGATGTTGAGATAATGATGAGGAAATGATTGATTTGGACAAAGTGCTAACTACCTTGGAACTGATTAATGACTTGTTGACAAGTGGTCTATTCTATCACTAATGGAATTAAAAACACTATTAGATTTAAGGAATATATCCAATAACATGTGTCTTACATAATGGATAAGGAAGAATGCATGTTTTTAATAATTTTTTATGGTTATTTTAGTTATTACAATATTTCAAGAGGATACATGATAAATTTATTCACATGTTTGGAATGTGAAAATTTAGATTTTCTTTATATTGATTGAAGGATAATGATAAGTTCAATTTAAAAATCAAGTGACCTTCCTTTAAATGTATTGGATCAAAATATTTTGGAAAATTTAACCATTTGTGAAATGGTTTAAGTTGAACATTTATTGTGGTTTTAAAGATTGATATATTACATCACTATATGATGAATCTTTTTCTATGAGATGAAGTAGAAAAAGTTCAAGTCATGACCAAAGGATAAGATTATGCTTACAGAAACGTACCAAGTAAGTATATTTACTTATATTCTTAGAGAGTGAAATAATTATTGAACTCCATGAAAAATTATCTTGAAACCAAAAATTTTGACCTAATAACTTCATTTTTGATGAATCAAATGGCCACTTAGATCATCACAGATTTATGGCCTTTTGATTGTTAACTTTCTCTTAACGTTGTTCTCTAGCACTCTCCATTAAAACTTGATTCTTAGATTTTTCCTTTGTATCCATGTTTCCATTTAATACCTATGCTCTCCTACTAGGGAACCTAGTTATGTGACCATTGTACTTTAATTTATCTCTTATTAAGAAGATGTGTTATTAACCCTACTTATGATGTGGGTTTTTCAACAATAGTTCATTTTCAAATATCGATCCCTTGATTACTGAGATCAGGTTTAAATTGGGAGGACGTAATTTAAATAAGTTGGGGAGAATTTAACACCCCAAGAAATTACAATGTTTTAATTTTAGAATAAATTTTTTTTTCTATATTTATTTATACGCAACACAAAGTTAAACTTACACTACACACAACACTAAATTAGCTTGTGTTACATGCAAGACCGAGTTTTACTGCTTTTTAATAGAGAACCTATTTAAAAACAAAATTTTGACACTTTTATGAATTTTATTTGTAAAAATAAACATAATTTTTTGAATTAATAATGATGAAATTATCTTAGGGTGAATTTTTAGGAATTTTCTGAGAAACTTCATTTTTTGATGAATAGTAAAAATTACTGAAGTTTAGTTAAAAACGAGCTTTTCATTTAAATAATGATTCATGTTAAATTATATTTTAAATTGTTTTTTAAAGTCACAATAGATCAATTATTAATATATTAATCCAATTTAGGTCATTGGAATCGTTTTTATATTTAAATTAGATATAAAAACTTATTGATCTTTTGAACGTTTTTACTTTAAAAATCTGCATTCTCACTATGTCTGCAGGATTAGCGTTAATCTTAATTTTCCCACTTATATGATTTGAATTTTGAAAAATGGAAATAAATGATTATAATAAGTATAATATTTTTGGTCTAATAAGATCATCTTATTTTTGTCAAAAAATATCAGTGAAAATGATTAAAATTAATTACGGTGATTAAAGTAAAATTAAGCTTAATAAGGGACTAAACCATAATCTTAAGGACCAAAATGACATGTAAACTTGTAAAAAATCCATTTTATGCCAATAATTATACCATATACCTTCTTGGTTATAATTTTATGGGTTATTGGGATATTATTAAATGTTAGTGCCCTATATAAAAGGTTAAGTAAGGAAAAAGACAAAAAGGGAACTTTCCTTACCTTCAACATTGATAAAACTCTGAGATATGTAAAAACAGAATATTTTAGATTATACATATCCTATTGAAATATAAATGGATTATTGTTATTATAATAATTTATAATTAATTTTTAGAGATTATTTAGTTTCTTAAATTCTTAAGAAATGCCAACGTAATGATTATTTAGTTAATAATTAACTAAAATAAATGATACTATAAATATTAAAAGTGAAGTATATTGATTGAATTATTGTTTTTAATTATTATTTTAGATGAAAATATCATGTTACACATCTTTAAAATTAATAAATTTTAATTAAAATATTGTTTTTATATTTTAAATTAAAATTAAACAAATAGTGTCAAAATTGACATTATTGTTATTTTACAATAAATGATATTTTATTAAATGATTTAAAATTAATAAAAACATATATTATACCAAGTGATTTTAAATTTTTAGTAAATATTAAATATGGTATATTAATGGACCAATTGATCTGTTATAATAAACATATTGACCCATATATTGTAAAAATGTTGTTAACACGGTCCGGGTTTAAGTAGTGTTTTAGCGCGTCGCATGTGCTTGTTTTAGAATTAACTTCAAAATAACATGGGATATTTATTTCATAAATTAGATAACATATTAATAATTAATTTTATCTATATTTTATAATAAATATCACTTTATTTTAGTCTTAATGGTTAAATTAATTAGATTAGAAAACTATATACTTTAATAAAAACCAAAATGATAAAATTGGGGAATCCTAGAAGTTACGGTACCAAATTATTAAAATATCCATATTTATCTATGTTTTAGGTTTTAATAAAACATTATTCAAATTTAATCCATTATTTTTATATTTTTAGGCACTTTAGTTAAGTTATACCTCCCATTAATTAATACCTTTTGGTATTTACAAGAGTGTCAGTCCCCCTCCACTATAAAAAGACAAGAATTATATCCCTTACTCATACATCTCAAGACACTTTGGATCGACCAAGATCATTCCAAATATATCCTAAAAATACCTCCTATAATCCTATAATCCACCAATTTTGAATAAATTCACCCAAGTAATCCTTTTGGTACAAACCAAAATGAGTTACCCGATTAAGAGGTAACAAACTTCCTCAAGCTTTTTAGTTTTATTTCCATTATACACTCCCTATATTATTATTATTCAATGATTTTTTTTAAAAAAACTAGTATATTAAATATACTAGGATTTTTTTATGTAAATTTTTTAACCTAGACTTACACACACCCTCATTTAATGGGTAATGAACATATTGTTTATGTGAACGGTGAACTATCACCTCACAAAACAATGATTGTTTGTTCTTACTTTACCGCCTCTCATAGTGGTCATTATGATGGAAAATATAATTATATATGATATATATTATATTTATAATATATTTATTTTTATTTAATTCTTTTATAACATATACCTATATACATTCCATTTTGCGTAAATACGATAGCAACGCTTGTGGAAGTGTGGACTACTGCCCCCTCAATGCGATGTGATTTGTTCACATTATACATGGAATGTATTAAGGATGGTATTAATAAAAATATATGACATATATTAAATATATATGATAATTTAATTATAATATACATGATTATATATATATTTTACTTTTTGTTCTTTTAAAATATGACAATTAAATGAAAGTAGTGTTCATGCGTACGTACGGCCTACCGTCTCCATGAACGGTACATTTAATTTCCTATATCCAATTATTATAGATTATTATGAATACATATATACTGATTATATATGATAATTAATTAATGGTTTAAATTTTTTATATGATGAAACCATGATTTAATTAATGATAATAACAACTAACAAGTTAAAACTTACTCAAGAAAATTGGGCAATTAACACCCAAAATAGTGAAATTAATGAAAGAGTGTTAACAAATGGGTAAAAAATATTATAAAAATTTAATATGTGATATCATAAACATGAGTATGGTTCTATTATAAGTTAGTAACATATTTTTAACCACTATATAGGTGGATAAAAACCACACACAAAAATGAAGGTTAAGGTAATGGATTATTGTCTTACTTTTATTTCCGTGAGGCATATGCCATATAAACCACTTACTTGTTTTGTGTAGTGTATCTACTACCCCTTTTATTAATTATATCATGAATCCTTTTTCTTCACAGTATTAAAAAATTTCCTTCATATGAATTATGATTTAAAATTTTCAAGTGGTATGGGACACTTTAGAACGTTTAAATACTATTTTCTTCAAAAAAATTCTTAATTATTATCTTTGAAATGTCAATTCCTTTTGTGATCGTTAAACTACTATTGAA
This sequence comes from Viscum album, assembly GCA_963277665.1. Taxonomy (NCBI): domain Eukaryota; kingdom Viridiplantae; phylum Streptophyta; class Magnoliopsida; order Santalales; family Viscaceae; genus Viscum; species Viscum album. The sequence continues at coordinate 1,192,553,119 of OY728126.1, forward strand.
AAAATAAATTTATTATAATCATTTTTTATTATAAATTACCTTTAATATCCACATTCTCACACAATGGATATTATTATTTCCTAAATCATATATCATTTTACATATGGTGTTCACTTTGAAAGTTATTTGATTAACTGGGGAATTATTGATAAATTCATATCTTCTATTAAATATGGATACATTTGATAAGGTAAATTATTTATTAAATATATTATTAATGCTTTGGATATAAAATTCATGGGTTAGGAACTATTTAAGGCAAGCCCTATGGGTTGGGTATCGGTTAATGTAAGCCCCTCAATGCATCGGTAGTCTCATGAGATGAATTAGCTGGCCAAATCAAAATAGTTTAAACTATCTTTTGATGGTAAAGGTGTCATGTGCTTGGGAAATATGACATCCAATAATTAAGAATTTCCTTTATTGAGAATTCTTTTATTACTATTTATCCATGATATTTTGCATCAAAATATTTATGGATGCATTTCATTTTTAGTTCATTGATTAAATGGAATGTATTTTCAGAATCTTACCTTTCCATGTTGATATTTACTTATCTAGTTATTTGTATGGAATGTGTTTTCAGTTATTTACCTTTACATGTTAACTTATTCTCATTGATTCATTATTAATTTTTCTTTGCTTACCCTTACTGAGTGTTTGATCTCACCTTTATTATGTTTCCTTTCCCAAGGTTATGAATAGTAATTATTTGAATAAGATTTCAAGGATGTTGTTTATTTATTTTTATTATGTATCATGTTTTTATTCCTTATTTCCCAATGTATTATGGGTATCATGTATGTAATATTGATTTCCAAGACTAATAAACTGATTGGTACTTCAGGATTTGATTTCTTATAATCATTCCAATGTAATAAAATAATATACTAGCACCAGGCTTCTAGGGTCGGGTCACTATATAACATGTATTATCATAATATATATATGAGATCACTTTTGGAATTGTTATGTATTCCTAATATTTATCTATTTTTTTATTTTTATATTTCTTCCTCTATTGAATGTTATTGTTATTCTATTTTTTTACACTATGGTAAGAGGGAATAGTCTCCCCACAGACAAACCCTAGGCCCTTTCTACTAGTTGGTATCCTCTGGCATTTGGGGAGATGCTCTTGAGGCCATGTGGCCAACCGGGCTCGGGGCACCTTTTAATGGAATCTGGGTCTGTAAAATTAAAAAGTGGTATAGAATGAGGTTTTTTTGGTTTGATTTACTATTTCGAGAAAATATAAATGGATAAGAAGGAATAGGAATTTGGTAATGAGTTTTTTCTGGGCGTAGCTAACCAGTGTATAGAAAAAGTCCAAATTACCTCGAATGAAATTGTTTTTTTATGGATTTTAGCTAGTATAGTTGATTTGATTTCACCATTGGTTGATTCACTTGAATTATGATGTTATTATTGATATGATTGTGGGTTCTATTTTTTAAAAAACCAATGAGATGAGGGTATTACATCTCAACCATCATATAAGAACTTGTTAAAAATTACATTTCTTGCATTATGCTATTCCATTTATGATGAATTACTTGTTTCATGTTGTTGTGATAGGTTTCATGATAGATATACCTATTTTTGTGATAGGTATTCTAGAATGTGTTATAGTATGGATTATATTGGAACCACATTTTGATTCATGAGTTGTATGGGACCTTATAGATCAAAATTTGGTGAACCATTGGTTCAAAATTTTTAAAATGAACTAAGATATAATTTTGAAATTATTATTAATTCAAATTAGAATTTATATATGAATTCAAGTGAAAATGAAATGGAAATTTTAGTTTCTTATAGAAGATAACTTGACCCAGACCCGACCTTAGTAGTGGGAAGTAGTTGGTATCTCTTACTTATGTGTGATCTGTAGGATGCCCAGGCTTGACTCTAGGAGTAGGAAGAGGGGTGTGTTTCTAGTATGGGAAGTCTTGTACCTATCTTGAATCTTTATATGTGATTTTGAGATACAAACTTTGATAAAAATCTCAATATGAGTCATGTTTTTGGCATTTTAGAGGCATGCCACCACAATTACCTTTAGTCGTATGCTAGGAGGGTGGAAACAACCACACCCTGGAGCTGGTGGGCCATTGGATACCAGTGGATCCTCTAGTAGTGATATTTGAGGCACAAGAAGTTTTACTAGACATAGGTGTTGAGACACAGTTCTGTGAGGTATTATTTCACTTTATACATACCATTTAGGGGGCACCGTGATCAGCCCTGACTATGGTATAGTTGACGTGTGAGTTCCAACAACAGCATCTGCCCATGTTTTCAGAGGATGGTGGACCAAAATATGGAGAGTCATGACCAAAGGTCATGTATAAGGCCTCGACCTTAAACCTTACTTAATATTGAATTAAATTAATAATTCACATTGATGATCTTTTCAGGTTTAGAGTTTTAGATAATTAGGACATAAATATTACATATCAAAAGATTACAAAGTAGACACTTCTACTAAGTTTCCATAAAATAAAAACTCTTAAAAAGAAACATGTCTAGTTCCATGTTTTAGATAGCATGACTTTTCCTTGATCCCATCCTTGACCCTATTCCACATTAAGTCCTATGAAAAACATTTCAAAAACTTGGGGTGATCATAAAAAGCTCAGTAAGGGATACACAAATAATGAAAACTGTTAGTTTTTCAAAACAACAAGTAAACCATGTATACTTTATCAAAGTAATACCTTTTATCTTTATGAAGTAGTAAAAACTCTTCACTGAATAAAAGATCATTACTTACCCTTTTGTAACCAAAATATTACCATAAAACCCATATAAAGAACACATAACATATAATGGTAACTTGGGACATAAACACACTTAAATGGAATAACCATACGGTAGACTTCCACACATATCACTTAATGGAATAGCCATACGGAAGACTTCCATACCCAATGCATTGGAGGTTATAACGTAATCACCCGTCCTAGTAATCACGGAACCACTCGTCATATGGTTTATCACGTAACCACCTGTCAAATGTCCAAGTACCATTATAAAATCATAAGACATAAAACAAATATAATGGAAGGAAAACATTTCCACACTTTGATCACAATATATCACTTAAATATATTGACATAACAAATCCATTATAAAAACCATTTTCAATACCAAAATACATAAAAGATTATATGGTATTTATTTCATTTTAAAAACATTACAGCTTGTTGAGGAAGCCAAAGACCAAATAATACTCGTGGCGGCGGAAAAGGTCGTTGTCACCCCGTACGTTAAAAGAAACATTCCTTATTTTCATTTTGTAAAACGCTTCATAGAAAAAGATTCATTTTGTATAAAATTAAAAGTCAAAGGGTTTTATACACCGTATAAAATAAAACCTTGTATTAGAACAAAATATGCCTCAATGAAAGGTGATTGAGACGAAGTCCCTTACCTCGTGTCCAACGTGACTCGATTGCTCTTTAATATCCTGAATAATAAACTTGAGTTAATTTATAATTTCTTAAGAACCTTTTTCAAGTTCATTATTCCTTTTATATCACTTATTACCATGTTATGAACATTATTTAGTCATTTAAGTTAATAACAGTCATTTTGTCGATATTTGGTACTTGAGTCAAAAGTGAACTTCTTATATTTACAAGTTGTTCACGTAGTCAAATATCCATTATCTCAAGAATTATATTCATGATTTAGATGCCATATATATCATATATATCCAGTATATACATGCATTTATAATATTACATAATCATTTAGAGGTAAGAAATGAAATGCACCGTTCATGGAGACGGTAAGCCGTACGTATGCATGAACGCTACTTTCATTTCTATGTCATATTAATGGAATTAAAACTAAATGAGAGATATGTATATTTTAATTCCAGAATTATATTAATCATTTATATGTAACATACATCATATATATCCATTATATATATGTACTTATAATAGTACATTGCATTTGGGGATAAGAAATGAAATGCATCGTTCATGGAGACGGTAAGCCGTACGTACGCATGAACGCTACTTTCATTTCTATATCATACTTTAATGGAAATAAATAATAATTATATAAAGGTATATTATAATTCCAGCATAATATCATATATAATAACATTAACTCCATCTTTTATACGTTCCACATATGGCATTAACGAATCAAATCACTTTGAGGGGGCGGTAGTCCGCACTTCCTAAAATGGAATTATCGTGTTTACCCATAATGGAAACCATAAAGGTATGCCATAAATGAAAAATACATAAGAATAAATAAAACATAAACATAATATAAATCATATATAAATATAGTGACATCTTAATGGCCACCATGAAAGGTGTTAAAAGAATATTGAACAATCATCGTTTCGTGAGGCAAAAAATTGCCAACCACAGAAACAGTATGTTCTTTAACCATTAGACGAAGGTGTGTGTAGGTGTAGCTCTAATCCTTATCATAACAACATCATATTATATTTAATATACTGGTGTTGTTATAAAATAAATGAATAAAAATATTTTAGGGGGTTGGAGAAGCAAAATAAAACATAATAACACAAGAGAAGACACTACCTTTAAATCGGGTAACTCTTTTTGATTTGAGCTAAAAGGCTTCCTTGGAAAGACTTCTGCCCAAATTGAGGCTTCGAGGAGTAATAGAGTGATGTGGAGAGACAAAAATGGGTAGGTTTTTTCCAAGCCAAAAGCTTGTGATGTGTGGGTAAGGTGGTAGAGGTTGGGGCCTTTTATAAGAGGAGAGGAGGGGCACTCTTGGAAAGTTATAAAAGGTTACTTTATTATAAAATGATTTTCGGATTTTAAAGGTCCCAAAATTATATATTTCTATGATAAGGTGATAATAGTTTGAAATCCACCCATCTAATAGGTTTTTGATAAGTTTAGTTCTTAGATTTTACATTATCTTTTCATTTTATTTAAATCGTTAAATAATGACGTAATCGCTGCATCATCATGATGTCATAAATAATTTAATTTATTTAATGTCTAAAAATTATAAAAAAAAATATCATGATGTAGGAAATAGTTTTATCTTTCTAATGAATATTTATTGTAAAAAATGTGACTTGTATAACTCCATTTAAAAAAAATTAGTAAAACAACTCATGTTTGTGACATTTTTATTTTAACTTTAAATAAAAAGTTATTAATGTCATTTTCCTACCAAAGTGGCTCCATGGGGTCCCCAAGTTGACCCATGGATTTTCTTGGTCGGCCATGACACATCCAATAAGGGTAGGACATTTTTCAAGGTCATTTCATATTATTAGAACATTATTTTTACCTTAAACTACACTAATTACCTCTAATCGCGATTAAAAACTTAAAAGTTACTATTCACCAAAAAATTATTTTAATCCCATTGAACCACATTTTACTTCTTAATGAAAACCATGTATGTCGGATTTTTGAAATTCAAAACACAGAGGTGGTAAAATTTCATTTAAACGAAAAAATCAGTTTTGTAAGTACCACTTAGTGGTTTCACTATTCATCAAAAATTGAAGTTTTTCAGAAAAATACCAAAAATTCACCCTAAGATATATTTGATATTCAGAATTAAAAAATAATGTCTATTTTAAAAAATTCAAAACATATAAGTTTCATTAATTAATTTAATAATTAATTCCTGCTGTCAAAACAAATAGCGTGTTTTTATGAAACAAAATGTATCAAAAGATTGACATTAGTTTAAGTCCGATTTCAAAGTGAAATTAATTACAACGAACACTATTGGATTAAATGGTAAAAATATATTCTAATTTCACTTTAAAACCAATTAAAAATATAATTTAATCATATTAATAAATTATATTAAAAAGAGGTTTTGAATTGAAATACAACATTTTTCACTATTCATTAAAAAATGATCTTTATCAGAAAAATACCAAAAATTTACACAAAGTAAATTTTGATGTCCCGATTCTAAAGAAAAAATTTATTTGGTCCAATAGAATGTATAAGAGTGACCAAAACTATTTTTAATGACGGTTCTCCATCAAAAGGCGATAAGTGGACCTTTAGTGAAAATTAGAGTATATATGCCTAAAATTGAATTCTTTTCGTATTTTAAGCCTTTATCCTTTATTGGATAAAGGTAAATACATTTAACAAACATATATAATCATATTTTAGTTATTTCTATTCATTCCCGCCAATACAATGGCTACGTGTTAACTACCATTTAAAATAATATTATTTTATTACTAGTGTGAAACATAAGATTTCAAAGAAACTCTTTGTTGCGTATCGGGTACGCTATCGAACATAGAAACCCCTTTAAAGTAAAATTAATATTTAATTCATAAATATTAATAAATATGAAAATGTTTTATTCTTTATTTACCTGGGATGTTACATCCTTCCCCCCTTTTGGGAATTGCGTCCTCGCAATTTTATTCACTTATCAAAATAAGTGGGGGTATTTGTCCCTCATAGCATTTTTAGATTCCCACGTTGCCTCTTCAACCATATGGTTTTTCCACAAAACCTTTACCTGGTGAATTACCTTATTTCTAAACACTTGCTCTCTTCGGTCAAGAATCTGGGTCGGTTGTTCTTCATAAGAGAGATTTTCTTCCAACTGAACTACCTCTGGGCTCAAAACATGAGATGGATCTGGCATATACTTTCTCAACATCGAAACATGAAAAACATTGTGTACCTGAGATAAACTCGGAGGTAAATCCACTCGGTAAGCAACTGATCCAACTTTCTCCAGAATTTCATATGGTCCAATGAACCTTGGACTCAGCTTTCCTTTCTTACCAAATCGCATCACACTTTTCCATGGTGAAACTTTGAGAAAAACATGATCACCTACCTCGAAAGATAGATCCTTCCTCCGGTTATCTGCGTAACTTTTCTGTCTGCTCTGAGCTGTTTTCATGTGCTTCTAAATCAACTGAACTTTTTCTGCCATCTCTTCTACCAATTCTGGTCCTATCAGCTTCCTTTCACCCACTTCATCCCAAAAAGCTGTAGTTCGACACTGCTTCTCATATAATGCCTCAAACGGTGCCATCTGTATACTGGAATGAAAACTGTTATTATATGAAAATTTAACCAAAGAAAGATGTTGGTCCCAACTTCCCTAATAATCCATCGAACAAGCACGTAGCATATCCTCCAAAGTTTGAATTGTTCGTTCTAACTACCCATCTGATTGAGGATGAAAAGCTGTACTAAAATTTAATTCAGTACCCAACGACTTCTGAAGGCCTTTCCAAAAGTTAGAAGTAAACCTAGGATCATGATCAGATACAATGGATAGGGGAACTCCATGCAACCTAAATATATCTTTAAGATACAATCGAGAAAGTTTATCTAGAGAGAAAGTATCTCGAATAGGAAGAAAATGAGTAGATTTAGTCAAGCGATCAACAATAACCCTGATTGCATTATTACCTCGAGATGTCTTCGGTAATCCCACAACAAAGTCCATGGATATATTTTCCCATTTCCACTCTAGCACTGGTAAAGGTTGAATCATCCCTTTCGGTAACTGTCGCTCTTCTTTAACCTGCTGACAAGTCAAACACTTCACAGTAAAATCAGCAATATCTCTTTTCATTCCATCCCACCAGTAATACTCCCACAGATCTCTGTACATCTTAGTACTGCCAGGATGAACTGAAAACGGGGAACTATGAGCCTCACATAACAACTCATTTTTCAAATTTGAATCACCAAGCACACATAATCTCTTCCCAAACCTCAAAACACAATCATTATCAATGTTAAATTCAGGCAACTTACCCTTCTGAACCAGCTCTACCATTTTCTGCAACCCACTGTCTTTCTTCTGTGCTTGCTTAATTCTGTCTGATAGGGATGATCTCACTGATACCTGAAACAAAATAGAAGAACTTCTTGCACCAACAACTTCTATTCCAAAGTTCATCAAATCAAAAACAAAAGGATCTCGTTCCAAACGTATCATAGTTAATGAAGCATTACTTTTTCGACTCAAAGCATCAGCCACTTTATTTGCTTTTCCCGGATGGTAATTAATTTTACAATCATAATCCTTGATTAATTCTAGCCATATCCCTTGTCTCATGTTCAATTATTTCTGAGTGAATATATACTTTAAACTTTTGTGATTATTATATATTTCACACTTTACTCCATACAAATGATGCCTGAAAATTTTTAGATCAAAAACAATAGTAGCTAATTCCAAATCATGTGTAGGGTAATTTACCTCATGAGTTTTCAACTGACGTGAAGCATAAGAAATTACCTGATCATTCTGCATAAGGACACAACCAAGTCCCTTCAACGAAGCATCACTGTATATAACAAACTCACCATTCCTGGAAGGAAGTTCCAAAACTGGAGCATTCACCAATCTTCTTTTCAACTCCTAAAAACAATCATCACATTCTTTTGTCCAGATAAACTTATCACCCTTCCGAGTTAGCTTAGTCATTGGACTAGATAACCGTGAAAAATTTTCAACAAATCATCAGTAGTAACCTGCCAAACCAAGAAAACTATGGATCTCGGTTACATTTGTGGGTCTTGTCCATTCTTCAACAACTTTTGTTTTTGCGGGATCCACGGTTATTCCATCTTTAGAAACAATATGACCAAGGAAATAAATTTGTTGCAACAAAAACTCACACTTTCTGAATTTTCCATACAGTTTCTTTTCTTTTAAGTTTTTCAAGATAACCCTTAAATGACTTTCATGCTCCTATTTAATTTTAGAAAACACCAAAATATCATCAATAACACAACCACCATTTATCACCTGATTCAACTGAGCAATCACTGTAGTAAACTCCTCAATTCTAATTCCAACCATATCAGTATACTGATTTGGAAGGTCATTTCCCTCAGCATGCATTCCCAAAAAATCTTCTCTATTTCCTCTTTGAAAAACCATTCTTAACACTGAAATATCTTAGGCGAAGAAAAATGGTAATCTTTAAATGCTATATGATTTCAATCATACCATAAATTAATTTATAATTTAACAATTTTGTAACTCCTAAAGTTATCTAAACTGACCTCTAATACCAACTATAAGGCCCCAGCCTTAAACCTTACTTAATATTTAATTAAATGAATAATTCACATTGAGGATCTTTTCAGGTTTAGAGTTTTAGAGAATTAGGACATAACTATTACATCTCAAAAGATTACAAAGTAGACACTTCTACTAAGTTTCCATAAAATAAAAACTCTTAAAAAGAAACATGTCTAGTTTCATGTTTTAGATAGCATGACTTTTCCTTGATCCCATCCTTGACCCTATTCCACATTAAGTCCTGTGAAAAATATTTCAAAAACTTGGGATGAGCATAAAAAGCTCAGTAAGGGATACACAAAGAATGAAAACTATTAGTTTTTGAAAACAACAATTAAACCATGTATACTTTATCAAAGTAATACCTTTCACCTTTATAAAGTAGTAAAAACTCTTCACTGAATAAAAGATCATTACTTACCCTTTTGTAACCAAAAAATTACCATAAAACCCATATAAAAAACACATAACATATAAAAGTAACTTGGGACATAAACATACTTAAATGGAATAACCATATGGTCGACTTCCACACATATCACTTAATGGAATAGCCATACGGCCGACTTCCATACCCAATGAATTGGAGGTTATAACGTAACCACCCGTCCTGGTATTCACGGCACCACCTGTCATATGGTTTATCATGTAACCACCCGTCAAATGTCCAAGTACCATTAGAAAATCATAAGACATAAAACAAATATAATGGAAAGAAAACATTTCCACACTTTGATCACAATATATCACTTAAATATATTGACATAACAAATACATTATAAAAAACATTTTCAATACCAAAATACATAAAAGAGTATATGGTATTTATTTAATTTTAAAAACATTACGGCTTGTTGAGGAAGCCAAAGACCAAATAATACTCACGGCGGCGGAAAAGGTCGTTGTCACCGTGTATGTTAAAAGAAACATTCCTTATTGTCGTTTTGTAAAACGCTTCATAGAAAAATATTCCTTTTGTAAAAAATTAAAATTAAAAGGGGTTTATACACCGTATAAAATAAATCCTTGTATTAGAACAAAATATTCCTCAATGAAAGGAGATTGAGATGAAGTCCCTTACCTCGTGTCCGACGTGACTCGATTGCTCTTTAATCTCCTGAATAATAAACTTGAGTTAATTTCTACTTGATTAAGAACCTTTTTCAAGTTCATTATTCCTTTTATATCACTTATTACCATGTTATGAACATTATGTAGTCATTAAAGTTAATAACGGTCGTTTTGTCGATATTTGGTACTTGAGTCAAAAGTGAACTTCTTATATTTACAAGTTGTTCATGTAGTCAAATATCCATTATCTAAAGAATAATATTCATGATTTAGATTCCATATATATCATATATATCTAGTATATACATTCATTTATAATATTACATAATCATTTATAGGTAATAAATGAAATGCACCGTTCATGGAGACGGTAAGCCATACGTACGCATGAACGCTACTTTCATTTCTATGTCATATTAATGGAATTAAAACTAAATGAGAGATATGTATATTTTAATTCCAGAATTATATTCATCATTTAGATGTAACATACATCATATATATCCATTATATATATGTACTTATAATAGTACATTACATTTGGGGATAAGAAATGAAATGCACCATTCATGGAGATGGTAAGCTGTACGTACGCATGAACACTACTTTCATTTCTATCTCATAATTTAATGGAAAGAAATAATAATTATATAAAATTATATTATAATTCCAGTATAATATCATATATAATAACATTAACTCCATCCTTTATACGTTCCACATATGGAATTAATGAATCAAATCACTTTGAGGGGGCGGTAGTCCGCACTTCCTAAAATGAAATTATCATGTTTACCCATAATGGAAACCATAAAGGTATGCCATAAATAAAAAATACAGAAGCATAAGGAAAATATAAACATAATATAAATCATATATAAATAGAGTGACATCTTAATGGCCACCATTAAAGGTGTTAAAATAATATTGAACAATCATCGTTTCGTGAGGTAGAAAATCGTCAACCACAGAAATAGTATGTTCTTTAACCATTAGACAAAGGTTTTTGTAGGTTTACCTCTAATACTTCTCATAACAAAATCATATTATATTGAAGATACTGGTGTTGTTACAAAATAAAGGAATAAAAAGAGTTTATGGGGTTGGAGAAGCAAAATAAAACATAAGAACACAAGAGAAGACACCACCTTTAAATCGGGTAACTCTTTTTGATTTGAGCTCAAAGGCTTCCTTGGAAAGACTTCTGCCCAAAGTGAGGCTTATAGGAGTAATATAGGGATGTGGAGAGACAAAATGGGCAGGTTTTGGCCCAGCCAAAGGCTTGAGAGGTGTGGGTAAGGTGGTAGAGGTGGGGGCCTTTTATAAGAGGAGAGGAGGGGCACTCTTGGAAAGTTATAAAAGGTTACTTTATTATAAAATGATTTTCGGATTTTAAAGGTCCCAAAATTATATATTTCAAGGATAAGGTGATAAGAGTTTGAAATACACCCATCCAATAGGTTTTTGACAAGTGTAGGTCTTAGATTTTACATAATCTTTTCATTTTATTTAAATCGTTAAATAATGAGGTAATCGCTGCATCATCATGATGTAATAAATAATTTAATTTATTTAATGTATAAAAATTATAAAAAAAATATCATGATGTAGGAAATCTTTTTAGATTTCTAATTAATATTTAGTCAAAAATATGACTTGTATAACCCCATTTAAAAATTGTTTTAGTAAAACAACTCATGTTTGTGACATTTTTATTTTAACTTTAAATAAAAAGTTATGAATGTCATTTTCCTACCAAAGTGGATCCATGGGGTCCCCAAGTTGACCCATGGATTTTCTTGGTCGGACATGACACATCCAATAAGGTTAGGACATGTGTCAAGGTCATTTCATATTATTAAAACATTATTTTTACCTTAAACTACACTAATTACCTCTAATCGCGATTAAAAACTTAAAAGTTACTATTCACTAAAAAATTATTTTAATCTCATTGAACCACATTTTACTTCTTAATGACAACCATGTATGTCATATTTTTGAAATTCAAAACACAGAGGTGGTAAAATATCATTTAAACGAAAAAATTAGTTTTTTAAGTACCACTTAGTGGTTTCACTATTCATTCCAAATTCAAAACTGATGTATATTTTACAAAATTCAAAACATATAAGTTGAATTAATTAATTTAATAATTAATTCCCATTGTCAAAAAAATAGTGTGTTTTTATGAAACAAAATGTATCAAAAGATTGACACTAGTTTAAGTCTGATTTCAAAGTGAAATTAATTCCAATGACCACTATTGGATTAAATGGTAAAAATATATTCTAATTTCACTTTAAACCCAATTCAGAAGATAATATAATCATATTAATAAATTATATTAAAAATAGGTTTTGAATGAAAATACAACATTTTTCACTATTCATTAAAAAATGATCTTTATCGGAAAAATACCAAAAATTTACACAAAGTAAATTTTGATGTCCCGATTCTAAAGAAGAATTTTATTTGGTCCAATAGAATGTATAAGAGTGGCCAAAACTATATTTAATGACGGTTCACCATCAAAAGGCGATAAGTGGACCTTTAGTGAAAATTAGAGTATATATGCCTAAAATTGAATTCTTTTCATATTTTAAGACTTTATCCTTTATTGGATAAAGGTAAATACATTTAACAAACATATATAATCATATTTTAGTTATTTCTATTCATTCCCTCCAATACAACGGCTACGTGTTAACTACCATTTAAAATAATATTATTTTATTACTAGTGTGCAACGTAAGATTTCAAAGAAACTCTTTGTTGCGTATCGGGTACGCTATCGAACATAGAAACCCCTTTAAAGTAAAATTAATATTTAATTCATAAATATTAATAAATATGAAAATGTTTTATTCTTTATTTACCTGGGATGTTACACCATGCTATCTATCTTCGATCATTTAGAGACTCTTCTTGAGAGGAGGGTAAATCTTGCTATGTATATGTTGTGTGACTTCACCAAGAGATGGTGGGATGTCATTACTCAAACGAAACGTCATCGAGATATGGATTGGAGGGATTTTAATATATAATTATATGATTACTTATATCCTGATATGTTAAGGGTTGATAAATCCTGGGAGTTCATGCACTTGGAGTAGGGAACATTATCAGTTATGGATTATTCATCCCATTATATTGAGCTCCAACACTTTACACCCATTTTGATGGGTGACGAGTTATCTAAAGCTAGGACATTCAAGAATGATCTCAAATACAACATCTAATCATAGTATAATGTATTTTGGCCGAATATTATTTATAGAATAGTGGATTAGGCGCTTATCATAGAGCATAACCTGAGAGAGGCTAGAGGTGAGAGAAAGGGTGGTTTGGTATCTAGATCTAGTACTACATCGACTGAGATTAGGAAGTATCATTTTTAGATTCTATATGGTGATATTAGTAGCCAGAGCACATACTCAGATAGCCAAGTGAGGTACTACCAGTATGGTGGGTCAGGATATATGAGTCTACAATGTACGATGGACTCAGTCAAGTGTCAATCCTGTGGAAATATGTTCCATATACAGTGCTTCTATTGAACTTTTACTTCGATATCTAGTGAGAGAGGATCTTCACTAACTCCATGTTCAGGAGCGGGGTCAACAGCTTCTTATCAGGCACGAAGATAGAGTAAAAATGTACGATCAGGCCAAGGTGGTGGTCATGGTTGTGGTAATCAGACCCCATTTTTATAGCGACAGTAGAACAGGTCTACTCAGGGTATCCAGGTAGTATCACAGGGTTGCAGTTTAGGCCATATATACACATTAAAACAAACCCTCAAAGAGCAAGATCCCAGACCTTCTACTATCACAGCTACTATTCTATTAGTCTCTACTTTAGATTATGCACTTTTTGATATAGGGGATTCTCATAGATTTATATTTTTTCTCGTTGTGGAGAGCCTTGGGCTCAGTATTCAAACCTATGATGGTGTTATGACGAGATTTTTTTTATACTTTTTCTGAAAAAGAAAATTAAAACATCCTAGGTTAAAAAAATACCGCTTCAAGGTGGCACCGTAGACGCTGCATTTTCCCTAAAACACTGATTTTTTCTATTTTAATTATTTTTTATATATATTTAAAATTTTAATCTTTTATTATTATGTTCATATGGTTATATATATATATATAACTTAATGTTTCAACATAATTTATCTTTTATTCAAGTACATGAATTTACTAGCCTATATAATATAAACTGTAAAATAGATATGAATGAAATTTTAAACATTGATTAATCATATAATAAGTAGTACAAAATAAAAATAAATTCTTAAAAAATGTTGGGGAAAATTTATTTATAAGCTTTCTAATCCACATACTTGAAACTTAAAAATGTTTCAAGTACGTGACTTTGCTAGACTATATAATATAAACTATAAGAATGGTATGAATGAAATTTTAAAAATTGTTTAAATATATAACTAGTAGTCCAAAATGAAAAAAAATCTTAAAAAATATTAGTGAAAATTTATTTATAATCTTTCTAATCCCCCTACTTGAAACTTAAAAATGTTTCAAGTACGTGACTTTTCTGGCCTATATAATATAAACTATAAGATCGATATGAATGAAATATTAAAAATTGTTTAAACATATAACTAGTAGTCCAAAATAAAATTAATTTCTTAAAAAATCTCTGTGAAATTTTATTTATAATCTTTCTAATCCACCTACTTGAAACTTAAAAATGTTTCAAGTACGTGAATTTTTTTGCCTATATAATATAAACTATAAGACCGATATGAATGAGATTTTAAACATTTATTAAACATATAACTAGTAGTTGAATTTTTAATTTTTATTTATATGGTTCTTATAGTTTATATTTTATAAGGTTTCAAAGTTAAGTAGGTTGCTTAGGATCCTCCTCGACATTCATTCTTTTCGCTCTCACTTCTGAGTTACATTTCTTACATTATTTTCATTATAATTTATTTATTTTATTTATGAAACTATTTATTTTCAAAAACTTTTTAGATTATTAGTATATATTTTAAATTTTATTTACATTGTTTTTATAATGTAGATTTTTTAATATTTTAAAGTTATTTACTTGAAATTTACTAATCATTTCTATGTTTCAAGTAGTCGACTTTGAAAGCTGTCAAATATAAATTGTTCCTAAAATATAAATGAAAACTTAAATACTAGATAAAAATATAAGAATATATAATAGTAATAATAGTATTTTGATTTTAGTATATATAAAACATGTAAACAAAAATGTACAATCAATGTCTATGTCTATGGCGAGGAGATTTCGTCCCACATGGTGGTCTACGAATAGGATGTCCGCGTCGAGTGTGTAGTGGAGTCTGATGACCTAGAGAAGGCTAATCCTCGTGAATTGTAATGTCGACTGGCGCATCCTCCATCTGTGTGTCAGTGGGAGGAGTTTTCAACTGCATCTCATATTGCCCTCTGGATCCTTCTCCCACTAGGGTAGTAGAAGGACCTGCCTCCATCATAGTGGGGAACCAAGCCTGTGATGGAGCTATACCCCAAGACGGTGATGGATCTAGAATCCAAGGCTATAATGGATCCTAAGGCTGCGAAGGATCTAGAACCCAAGATGGAGATAATTTTGGATATCCTGTCAAGAAAGATGGATCCAATGCCACCTGAGGCACATCCTGAATCAGTTGATCCTGGACTACTAGAGGGTCGACCTCTACCTGTGGAACAGGTGAGACCTCACGTGCAGCATAATGTTGTCTACGTCACTGTGGTTGTGGATCCTCAGCACCATTAGTAGATACAGGATGTTCCTCTGGGGAAGGAACCTCATCTCTCTGAGCCGGACGCGCGAAGATGGTCTCGGAAAGCACATGAAAATATGCCCTCATCTCTAGCATTGTAGCATGGATGGATGCCTGGATAAAGACCCCATCCTCCTCTTCATCACTCATGCGAACAAGCTACTCCGTGTGACTTCCCTATAAATAGATTCGAATTGAATTAGAAAATAGTGTAATAAACAAACTAATGGAAATTTATTGACTTACCATCTTATACATATCTATAACGGGTTGGGTAAGATACAGTATAGACTTCAGTCTATACCATGTCGCATACTCAACCTACTCCAAAAAGAGAGAATTGATTCGTAGGAATACCCTAAATATGAAACTCTTCATGTCTGTGCCAACAGTCGATAAAGCTGGCATGTATTCAGGACCAGTCATCATCTTGCCTCCCTGTCAGCTTCATCCCATGAATCCAGTCTGTCTGTCTTGATGGTAATGGAATAGGATGAGTATGGAAAAACTAGTGCATGAATTTATCTAGATTCTTTTACTCAATAATATAGAAGTGAATGAGGGGCACTACGGCCATAGCATCCTCAAGCCCAACAGTGCAGTATGTTGGCAACTGGTCAGTAATACTTCAGTATGGAAGCCATGAAATCTGAAATGACAAGTGATTTTTTCAAAAAATCACCTAACTAAAAACCAAAATTGATGATATTATTAAATATGTTAGACAGTTATAGATTGTATATATATACCTGATCAAGTAAGAGACAGTCCAACTGTAGCCGATATATTCCCAAATGCTGTCTCGGAACCACGTCAAAATTATTTCTCTAACACCACCTATAAAATACATCAATGATAGTGAAAAATAATGAGAAATTATAGTAAATAACTCATAATAGAATCAAAAACCAATATAAATGACTAATCATACCAGCATCTACACAGAGTGTCATACTTCACCTCCATCTCGACCGGTGGACCAGTAAGGTTAAGATGGAATTCAAGGATGCGCTCTCATGCCCACATCTGAATAAGGATGACGCATCCC
The DNA here is from genome assembly GCA_963277665.1 of Viscum album. NCBI lineage: Eukaryota > Viridiplantae > Streptophyta > Magnoliopsida > Santalales > Viscaceae > Viscum > Viscum album. The sequence continues at coordinate 1,192,570,083 of OY728126.1, forward strand.
CTGAGACCTGTGTGGTCCCTGTGGGATAGCCTGCATAATACTCTATATGTGTATGTCAAGCAGGCTGATCCCCAACTGTACATCCCAGCCCAATGAAAGTACTCTAGTAGAGGTAGATACATCATGTGCACATGCATCCTTGAGTGATTAGTACACATAGTCCCGCCAATGATTCGTAATATATATGCACGGGTGTAACGCATGATAGTCTGCTCATCATCATCATCCTGTAAATGTGGAATCTGTGACTCTAACCAAGAAATAGATATGAACGCTCCATCTATAGCCCTATGGTCGGACAAAATATCAACGCCTAACAAGCACTAAGTAAGGTCTGGCCAAGCTACATGAGTGAGTCTAATAACGAGTCTCCCCTGGATAGGAAGACTGAGAAGCACTGTCACATCCTCTAGGGTGATGGTCATCTATCCCTAAGGAAGGTGGAATGTGTGTGTCTCTAGTCTCCACCTCTCAATGAGGGTAACAAGTAGGTAATGATCTACAAATTTTAAATCTGATATGGTAAGGCCATAGAAGCCAACACAGTGCAAGTATAGTCTAATGGCATGTGAATGCTCCCTGTGATGAAAATGGTGTGCTCGACGCACCTTGATCAATCGATCTGGACGACCCTCTAACACGGCCTACGAAATATGGGTAGGCTGCTGAGTGAGTAGTATGGTATCATCCATCTGCATATAAACAAATTAAATGAGTTATAAATGTAAAATGAAAATATAAAATTATGGTTAGCATAATGTTATGACTTGTAGAATGAAAGACATGACATGTTTATTCACATTTTTTTATGAAATTATTTTTACAAAATGAAATATAATTCTCCATTTATTTTGGTTCTTAATTGAATAAAGATAACAAGAGGAAAGAAGAGAAAAAAATAGATGGAAAAAATTATGTTGTGAAAGAATTTTATTAATGAAAATATCTTTGTAAGAATTTTATTAAGGTTTAAGAAACATGTTTCCGGGTTAATTGCTATGCTTTTGGGTTTTGGGGTTTAGAAAACAAAGAAAAAAAAAGAATACATAACAAAATTTACTTTACAATATGGGTTAAGTGTTCTGCTTTTGGATTTATGAAATAAATTCTATTATCTAATATTTTATTTAAGGAATGTGGAGAAATTTATTTCTTGAAATTAGGAATGTTTTTTTTTAAATAAGTTCTATTATCTAAAATATTGGGTATTGAATTTGGTTAAGACATATTTTGGATGAGATTTATGATTAACTAATTATGGATTAGATTAAGATAAACCATGTCAATTACTAATTATGTTTTAGTAATTTATCTAATTATCTATATTGAATAACTTATGCTAATAATTATGATATTATTATTCTGTTATAGAATAGTTTATTAAAATATCACACATAATTTAACCAAAAACCGTGGCAAAGGGAATATTTTTTTGGGTTGGGTTTAATTTTGAGGGTTTAGGGTTTCGAATTTTGATATTATGGTTTAGAAAACATGTTTCTGGGTTAAGTGTTATGATTTTGGGTTTTGGGGTTTAGAAAACCAAGAAAAAAAAAAGAGATAACAACATTTACTTTACAATATGGGTTAAGTGTTCTGCTTTTGGATTTATGAAATAAATTCTATTATCTAATATTTTATTTTAGGAATACGGAGAAAGTTATTTCTTGAAAGCAAGAATGCTTTTATGAAATAAGTTCTATTATCTAAAATATTGGGTCTTGAATTTGGTTAAGAAATATTTTTTAGGATCATTATGATTAACTAATATAAGAATATCACAATGAAGACCGAGAAAAAAAAAGAGATAACAACATTTACTTAACAATATGAGAATGTCACAATGAAGACAATGCATCATTCTCGATGAGACTGTGAAATCGACCCAAAAACATTAGGGCATAGTTTCCGATTATGAACTTCGTTATGAAATATCATGAATCACAAACTCTGCCCTTGTTCTTGAGGTCATTCCATCTCATTATGCATCATAATGGCCTTCGTTCTCCCACGAGGACGTAACTGATTCATGTCAGGTATCACTATCAGCTGGCCTTCGAGCATTGGGAAATAATGATACTCCCCAATAGGTGTCCATGGTGTAGCATAACAGTTAGAAATGGTATCCATCTGGTACACTGTATCAACATATTCTTCCCATGATATGTTCACAGAGGCACATGCTGCGATGGCATGTGTGCATGGAAACTGTAAGGCCTAAAAGTTTCCACATTGACATTGCCTTGTTTCCAATAATACCACCATTTTTTCACCTATGAGATTTGTGATGGGGTCTGAATGCTCTTGAACTTCAAATCAGGATTCTTCTCGTCGAAAAAGGTATACATGATAATCAGAAGCTTCTTTAATATTCTTTTCAATATCTCATTGAAAGTGTCTCATGTATCTTAGACCTTTTTGTATTCCATCTAATGCTAGTTTTTGTCTATCAATAAAGTACTTCACGCATTGATATAATGTCTCCTAAACTAGAGAAGTTATATCTAGCTTGAAAAACCCTTTAAAGACACCATTTATGCACTCCACAATGTTTTTCTTCCTATGTCCATACCTCTTACCCCTATCATATGCCAATGTCTATATCTCTTTTGGAATCTACATCATATAATCAAAAACTTCTTGATTAGTCTGGAGGATTTGTTCAAAATGTTCCTCAAATCATTGTTTGTCCGACTCATATGCTACATATAATAGATTATATTTCACATAAAATGATTTTATCTTTATGTTGAAATAGTAAAAAAATAACGAATACAATGCGTACCAAGCCTCGTGATTTCCTTCTTCATCGGTTAGTTATGTAATTTTTTATGCATATTTTTAGCAATGTGTCTAATACAGACCCAATGATTTTCATTTGGGTATCTCCATGTATCAGGATCCACATTAATTGCCTCATTAATTTCTTGATGGTGATCATATATCAAACAAACACTCCGAATGTTGGTGAAATGGTTGATGATACATTCCAGAAACCAACTCAATGATTCATAGTTTCATTCTCTACAATGGAAAAGGAAAGCAGAAGAGGTGAATAGTTTCCATCTTGGGTTGCTGCAATCAACAATACACCCTTGTATTTTCTGTACAGAAATATACCATCAATCTGAATAAATTGTTTTCTAAAACAAAATATAGAGATATAGGGAAGGAATTCCCATAATGTAAAGACCCAGAAATTTCAAGGAAATTTTTTTCTTAAATACTTTGGAATTTTACGAGTCTGTGGATTCTGACGGCACTTGATTCCGAGGCCTGGTGTGCCCAGAATCAATTTCCGAAGTTTAGCTCGGGTACGTTCAGTGAACGAATGAACGGGTTTTTCTATCTTTTGAACTGTTGCTCGGAATTGAAATCTGAGGGCACCGATGAACTCGCAGCACCGGTAATTTCTTAAGAGTACTTTTACCATAGATGCGTTTGCACGGAAGGAGAAGTTAAAATTATAGATTAAATGAGAATTGAATAAAATTGTGGAACAATTTTATTTTTTATATCTAAGGTGGTTTTATCCTACATGGGGGAGTTAGGGTGGGACCCACTAGCACCTAACTACCCATGTGAGGATAAATGTGAGGTGGGGCCCATACGAGCCCCAACCCTTCACATTCCTTAAAAATCTTTAAACCCCCTCTTAATTTTTGTAAACTCCTCATTACTTGTGAAACCTTTCCACCTCCTCTCTCTCTCCCTCTTAACTCTTGTCAACACACTTTAATCAATTAATTGAACCACTTCAATTAATTAATTAAGTGTTTTGAAATTTAAATTTTTGAATGCATGGCATGATTAAATAAAATAAGGAGAAGCCTTATTTTATTTTTGGTTGGCTTGTTGTGTTGAGATTTTGGGGAGAGAGCTCTTGAGTTTCGAAGAACGCTTCATCTCCTTTCTTGAAGAACGCCAACTCTCCGACGAAGAACATCGACTTAGCGACCCCAGATTCTCCATCCCCTTCTTCCTCCACAACAAGGGAGGATACATCAACACGGGATCTCGCCAATGACGTCTCGCCTTATAATCTTCTCTCCATGACAAAAGGGGAGACGCCGCTTCCTCCTCGGGCGCACTCCATCGTCGCTTACAGAACCTCACCCTGTGATGCCATCTTCCAGGATGCCTGATGTTCGATATCTTTTGTTGAGGTAGGGGTTATTTTTTCTCAAGTATTTATCATCATTCTTCGTTTCTTAAGTTTTGTTCGCATGATATCTTCATAATGGTAGGATATCGGACCGCACAAACATGGCCGATTCTCCTCCCCTCTTCTTTGTTAATCTTCGTTGATGTTGAAGGCGGAGGCGCACGGTGTCGTTGCATTGTGCGGTGATCGGCAGGAAACTGCGGCCATGCAAGGCCGCGGCGAAGGCGGCATGGTGTCGTTGCACCGCGTAGAGACGTAGAGGGTTGTGGCCAAAGCGGGCCGCGGTGGTGGTGCATGGCGTCATCGCGCCGCGCCGCGCCGCGCCGGAGAGACCGAGGAAGGCCGCGGCCGTAGTGGGCTACGACGGAGGGGCAGGGCGCCGTTGCGCCGTGCCGGTGAGGCGAGCCACGACAGACCATCAGGGGCGGTTGACCGAGCCGACCGTCGGTGTCTCCAGGAGGTGGGACCCCTTATGGGTCCCGCGGCAGCTCACAAACCGGCAGGCCTTAATGGCCGGCCATTACCCGGAAACTGAGGGGGGTGTAACCCCCACCCCCCCCCCCTGACCAGCTGCTAGGGAAGACCACACTGGGTCCACCGTTTCCAAAAACAGGGGGCCACGCCCCCTTTGTGTCCTGCTCAGCCAGCGGCCGAGCTGTAGCCGGCTTCCGAGCTGGGCCACAAGCCGCACGGGTCGGGCCAGCCGCAGGCCCCGCGGGCCGGGCTGGCCGGGCAGCGCCACTTTGGGCCAGGTCGTGCAACTCACCAGGCTGGTCCGACCCCTTTGCCAAGTCGGACCCGCCAAAACCGAGACAACCCAATCCGTCAGCCCATCGGGCCTAACGGACCGGGCCCATTATTCACTTAAATGTGAATAACTTAAGGATTGCACGTCCGATCGACGCGCCATCTGCGGCACTGGGACTCTTTTGATGAGACGCTCCTTTTGCCTTACTCTAAGTGAGTTTCGGATGATTTTGGATATTAGTCGGGTTAGAAACGGGTGTATTTCTAACCGGGTCCCTGGGATGAAAAAGCCAATATCTCTCAGACTGGGTGTCCGATTGACGCGTCATCTGTTGCGTTGAGTTACTATTGACGAGATGAAACTTCGGGATACATCAACTCTAGACTTTATGACAGTTGATGTATCAACCCCCTTGGCTCATGGACCAGACGCTCCCGGAATCGAGTGTGCTGTGTGCGGGAACCCTAGAGCTGGCTGCGACTGCGACGACGATGACGATTGTACTTGAATCCTACATGGGTTCGACAGTGAGGACGACTGTACTTGGATCCTATGTGGGTTCGGTAGCGATGACGACTGTACTTGAATCCTACGTGGGTTCAGCAGTGATGGTTATTGTACTTGGATCCTATGTGGGTTCGGCAGCAACAACTTCTGTACTTGGATCCTACGTGGGTTCAGCAGGGTAGATGATTCAGAGGCTGCATCTATCATCTCCACCCCTCTTCGTGAGTAGTATACTTGTGTTAGCTGAGTCTTGAATTTCAGTCATTATCATTGATATGATTGACTTGCATTCCTCTGTGGATTGGTTTGTGCTTTCCTGTGTGGACTGGGTTGTTCTTGGGCTCGTGAGTTGGAGTCGAACTGGAATTGATGACTTAGGTATATGTATGGTCATATACCTAAGTAGAGTTGGTTGATACTTTGTGTTTGTATATTTCCTTGTGGTTAATCCTTTGGGGATTCTGGGAGACCTTTAGGGGTCTCGGGGTCCCTACTGAGTATCGTATTCTCACCCCTGCACGGGCTATGCCCGCACTACATTGTGTTGGATGCAGACAACAGACATCACTGATCGAGGTGGAGTCTTGTGGAGCGGGATGGTACCTAGAGGTGGACCACTTGGCGGGACATACACGGAGCAGACGGCCGGACTCGAGGAGCTGAGCAGACCATTTGTACCCACCCTTCAGGTGGGATATCTGGAGGACGACTCAGTGGTTGCTGGTTTACTTTATTGCAGTCGTTCTTTCTTTACTGTTGTATTGTACTTTCAGTTGGGTTTGTATTCTGGCCCATTTACTTTCCAGCACTTACTTTTGTACTTAGTTTACTTAGTGTTTACTTCAGCTTGCATACTCTGTTGTGATTGTTTACTTATATAAAGGCAATGCCTTCCCTTTTATCGGGATTTACGCCTTTGGTTCTAGTCGCTATCCCCTGGCCTATGGAAGGCGGGCTTCGGGTAGTCACAGCACGGGCCCTGAGGAAGGGTCGTGACAAATTGGTATCAAAGGAGTCAGTTCTACCGCAGAACTTAGGACTCTGATAATTTCTTCTTGTGAAGCAATATTGTTAAGGGTATTGAGTGTGGTTATTAATCCAAGGATTCCAGTTTTGGTGCGGCGACTGACGTATCCATACACCAGGATCCTGACTTCTGATTTCCAACTCAGTGCACGAAAACATTGATTGCATGTGTGATTCAAAGGTTTTCTTTGTGATTACTTTGTGTCAGCTCACCAGGTATATTGTACTAACTGTGGCACACCTGTTACTTTTCAGGATGGCCCCACAAAGGTAGCCAGCTAGGGTTCTGAGCTAGCTTCGAGATGGTATCCCACCGAGCGATGAGGCCTCATTGCAGGGCCCCATTACAGCGGAGGCACCAGCGGTACCTCTACCCACTGGGCCACCGATACCACCAGCCCCAGTAGCGGAGAGTGCACGCCGCCTGAGTGCACTGCATGAGTTTCAGCGACAGAGGCCGCCTAGGTTCCATGGAGAGACGGACCCTCAGGCAGCCGAGGATTGGCCAGAGGCTATTGTCTGGGTCTTCGGATTGGTAGGGACACCATTAGATCTTATGGTGATCCTTTTCATGAGTCTCCTGCACGCAGAAGAAGGTATATGGTGGAGCTTGATGCTCCGGGTGCACGACGAGGCATCTCTACTATGGACGGACTTCGAGAGCCTCTTTCTCTCAGAGTTTGTTTTGGCCACCCTCCGTGCAGTGCGCATCCAGGAGTTACTATAGCTACGGCAGGGCAGCATGACAGTAGCCCAGTACTCGGCGAGGTTTACCGACCTATCGCGTTACTCCACGGACATGGTATGGGACCCATTCTTCCAGGCCCAGACCTTCGAGCAGGGACTGAGGCATGAGATCAGGGCTTCGATGATCTCCCTCAGCATTTCAACACAGGCTGGAGTACTGGAGCGAGCCCTTCTTGTGGAGAGCTTCCTTATTGAGCCTAGGCCAGCAGTGAGGTCTACTGCAGGGAGACACGTAGCGGAGTATTCTGCAGCCAGCAGTAGACAGATGTCGCAGAGGTCCAAGCGGACCAGGAAATCAGGTGGGCGACCTCAGGATACCGGTTCAGAAGTGCGGGGCACACGTAGCAGAGCCAGTCATACGAGAGGCAGGCAGGTCTATGCATGCGGCGGGTAGGGCCACATGGCTCGTGACTGCCCGACCTTCCATGCAGAGGAGCAGCATACGGTTGAGGGACCACCCAAGTAGAGTCAGAGGTTCGACCATGGCAGCCCGCAAGGAGCAGGCGGATGAGGTAGAGGAGCTGTCCGAGCATCAGGTGGTGGACGATGCTTCGAGGCTCTACCACCACTACCACCAGGAGGTCCACCCCAACCACAGGGAGCTAGCGGACAGAGGCAGGCTCAGCTTCAGGTAGTGGAGGTTTATGACCACAACGCACCTGAGATGATTTGAGGTACTATCTGTGTATACTCCACCCTTGCTGCAGTTCTTATAGACACAGAAGCGAGTCATTCTTTCAATGTCGCTGCCCTTATTCGGAGCTCGGAGATTATGACAGAGTCGTTGGCTCAATATTTATGGATAGAGACTCCTATAGGAGTAGACTTGATGACTACACACTGGTGTCGGCAGTGTGAGCTTACTCTAGGAGGCGATAGCTTCGGCTAGGATCTTCTTGTAGTGGCGTCGAGACCTTACGACGTTATCTTGGGCATAGATTGGTTATCTACAATCCATGCTCAGATCGACTGTATTAGGCACAAATTGTGGTGTGTCCGCATAGATGGGATCAGGTTCACCTTCACCAGTGAGAAGGGAGCCTTTGTAGCGTAGGATGGGCTTACGTAGAGTATAGGGCAGCTGATCACCCATCTGTTGGCTAGTCTCATCCTAGGAGCAGTTGATGTGCGGAGTCCGAGTTTTCCTGTTGTGGTGGATCAGTATGCGGACGTTTTTCCTGACGACGTTCCGGGACTACCTCCTCATAGAGAGGTAGATTTCTACATTGACCTGTACCCCGGGACAGCCCTGATATCTACTACAGCATATTGGATGGCTCCCGCCGAGCTTCGTGAGCTGCGGGTACAGTTGGAGAATTTGCAGGGAAAGGGATTCATCTGACCCAGTGTTTCACCCTAGGCCTCTCCGATTTTATTCACCAAGAAGGCATATGGGAGCATACGACTATGTTTCAACTACCATCTCCTGAATCAGGTGATCGTAAAGAACAAGTATCCACTCCTGAGGATTGACGACCTCTTTGATCAGCTCAAGAGAGCACAATGGTTCTCAAAGATAGACCTCAGGTCAGGCTATCATCAGCTCATAGTTCGAGATTAGGATGTGCAGAAGGCATCCTTCAGGTGTCGGTATGGCCACTATTAGTTCTTGGTTATTCCTTTCGGTATAACCAACGCTCTAGCAGTGTTCATGAGTCTCATGAATAGGATCTTCCAGCCTTACCTCAATCGATTTGTCGTATTCTTCATCAACGACATATTGATTTACTCGACTACTGATGAGGAGCACACCTACCACTTGCGGGTTGTACTGGACACACTCTGAGAGAACCAGCTTTATGGTAAGCTCTCGAAGTGTCAGTTATGGATTCGAGAGGTCCACTTCTTGGGGCACGTCATCTCTGAGGTGGGAGTTGCAGTGGATCCTGTGAAGATCAAGGAATTACTTGCTTGAGATCCACCCAGGAGTGTGACGGAGGTGCGGAGTTTCCTAGGTCTGGCTGGGTACTATCGAAGATTTGTGCCAAACTTCTCCAGAGTTGCAGCACCAATTTCAGCTTTGACGAAGAAGGGAAAACCCTTCATGTGGTCAGATAGATGTTAGTAGAGCTTCCAGAAGCTAAGACAGATATTGACCAGTGTACCCATCTTAAGGCTACCGGAGGAGGGCGTAGAGTACGTAGTTTATTGCGATGCATCAGGGACCAGACTCGGGTGTGTCCTGATGCAGGAGCGGGCAGTGATCGCTTATGGTTCACGATAGTTAAAGCAGCACGAGTAGAACTACGCTACCCATGACCTAGAGTTAGCAACAGTGGCCTTCACCTTGAAGATGTGGTGGCACTATCTGATGGTCGAGCGCTTTACAGTCTACTCTGACCACCAGAGTCTCAGGTACATCTTCTCGCAAAAGGACCTGAACCTGAGACAGTGGCGATGGCTTGAGTTCCTCTAGGACTATGAATTTTAGATAGTCTATACTTCTGGGAAGGGGAACGTAGTAGCTGATGCTCTCAACAGGAGATCAGGCTTTCAGCTACTTGGAGAGGCGACAGAGCAACTAGCCGCGTTGTAAATATCCTTCGTGGATAGAGATGGAGTTGCCTTTCTATAGTCAGTCACAATCACTTCTCCACTACTTTAGTGGGTCAGAGAGGCATAGCGTGGGGACATTGACTGTGAGACGTGACGTTCACAGATATCCATAGGACAGGAACCTGATGGATTTTCTGTAGGAGGATAGAACATCATCCTCTTTAGGGGATGTACCATGGTACCAGTTGCATTATAGGAGGAGGTGCTGAGGTAGTTTCACACTTCCCCTTTGGCAGTACATCCAGGAGTAGCGAAGATGTACCAGGATCTTAGACGACAGCACTGGTCACCGGGTATGAAGAAGGTTGTGGTAGAGTTTGTTTCATGATGCCTCACCTGCCAGCAGGTGAAGGCAGAGCACCAGGTTCCGGCAGGCTTGATGCAGCCCTTATAGGTCCCGGAGTGGAAGTGGGACGGGATATCTATGGATTTCGTGATGGGGCTTCCATGTAATTCCAGAGTACATGACTCCATTTGGGTGATCGTCAACCGACTCACCAAGTTGGCCCACTTCCTACCTATCAGAGAGCAGGGCTCAGTGGAGAGCTTGGGATGCCTATATGTTTAGGAGATCGTGCGGCTTCATGGTGTGACATCGTCTATCATATCCGATTGAGATGCTCATTTTACTTCCCGGCTTTGGAAGGGGTTGCAGGAGGTATTTGGGACGTAGCTACGCCTGAGCACCGCCTTTCATCCTCAGACGGATGGCCAGGCGGAGAGGACCATTCAGACTCTCGAGGACATGCTATGTGCACGTGTCCTAGATTTTGGTCGTAGCTGGGAGGATCACCTACCCTTGGTGGAGTTTGCGTACAACAACAGCTACCACTCCACCATCAGTATGGCACCATACGAGACACTGTATGGCCGACCATGCATATCACCTCTGTGCTGGACTGACCCTGGGGAGTCAGCACTCGTAGGACCAGAGATGTTTTAGGCTATGATAGAGAAGGTGCAGATCATCCAGAAGCGGATGAAGACTGCACAGAGCAGACAGAAGTCCTATGCTGATCGGAGGCAGAGACCACTGGAGTTCGAGGATGGCGACCACGTTTTCTTACGGGTCTCACCTCGACGTGGATTATGGAGATTTGGTCGGGGCGGCAATTTATCCTTGGGCTTCATCGGACCATTCCAGGTCCTCAGCTGGGTAGGCGAGGTGGCTTATCGTCTGGCCCTTACACCTCAGTTGTACTGGGTACACGACGTCTTCCACGTATCTCAGCTGAGGAGATACGTGCACGACCCAACACATATCATTGATCATGGGGAGTTGGACATCGATGACGGGGAGACATTTACAGAGGTCTGGTGGAGATCGAAGATCGACAAGAGTGGGTCCTAAGTGGAAAGTCGATTCCTCTGGTGCGCATTCGTTGGCAGTAAGGGAACCTCCAAGAGAGCACATGGGAGTGGGAGGCTCAGATGCATGCACAGTACCCTCATTTGTTTCCCTAGTTTATGATGTAGCTTTATGGGGACGTAAAGCCCTGAGGTGGGAGTAATTTAAAGACTCAAAAATTACAAGGAAAATTTTTTCTTAAATAATTTTGAATTTTATGAGTCTGTGGCTTCTGACGGCTCTTGATTCCAAGGCTTGGTGTGCCCAGAATTAATTTTTGAAGTTTAGCTCAGGTACATTCAGTGAACGAATGAGCGGGTTTTTCTATCTTTTGAACTGGTGCTCGGAATTGAAATCTGAGGGCACTGATGAACTCACAGCGCCGATAATTGCTTAACAGGACTTTTACCGTAGATGCGTTTGCACGGGAGGAGAAGTTAAAATTGTGGATTAAATGAGAAGTGAATAAAATTGTGGAACAATTTTATTTTTTATTTCTAAGGTGGTTTTATCCTACATGGGGGAGTTAGGGTGGGACCCACTAACACCTAACTACCCATGTGAGGATAAATGTGAGGTGGGGCCCATATGAGCCCCAACCCTTCACATTCCCTAAAACTCCTTAAACCCCCTCTTAATTTTTGTAAACTCCTCATTACTTGTGAAACCTTTCCACCTCCTCTCTCCCTCCCTCTTAACTCTTGCCAACACACTTTAATCAATTAATTGAACCACTTCAATTAATTAATTAAGTGTACTGAAATTTAAATTTTTGAATGCATGGAATGATTAAATAAAATAAGGAGAAGCCTTATTTTATTTTTGTTTGGCTTGTTGTGTTGAGATTTTGGGGAGATAGCTCTTGAGTTTCGAAGAACGCTTCATCTCCTTTGTTGAAGAACGCCAAATCTCCAACGAAGAACATGGACTCGGAAACCCCGGATTCTCCATCCCCTTCTTCCTCCACAACAAGGGAGGAGACACTGATGCGGGATCCCACCAACGACGTCTTGCCTTATAATCTTCTCTCCGTGAAAAAAGGGGAGACGCCGCTTCCTCCTCGGGCACACTCCATCATCGCTTACAGAACCTCACCCCGCGGCGCCGTCTTCCGCGATGCCCGATGTTTGATATCATTTGTTTAGGTAGGGGTTATTTTTGCTCAAGTCTTTATCATCGTTCTTCGTTGCTTAAGGTTTGGTCGCATGATACCATCGTAACAAGAGGAGATCGGACTGCAAAAACACGGCCGATTCTCCTCCCCTCTTCTTTGTTAATCTTCGTTGATGTTGGAGGTGGAGGTGCACGGTGTCGTTGCACCGTGCGGTGATGGGCAGGGAACCGCGGCCATGCAAGGCCATGGTGAAGGCGGTGCGGTGTCGTTGCACCGTGCAGAGACGTAGAGGGACGCGGCCGGAGCAGGCCACGACGGTGGTGCGCGGTGCTGTCGTGCTGCGTTGGAGAGACCGAGGAAGTCCATGGCCGGAGCGGCCACGGCGCGGCGCCTGGCTGGGGATACAAGTCGCAGCCTAAGGTCGTGGCAGATCAGCAGGGGCAGCCGGTCGTTACCCGGAAACCGGGGGTGTGTAACCCCCCTCCCCCCCCCACCCGACCAACTGCTAGGGTAGACCCCACTAGGTCCTCCATTTCCAAAAACGGGGGCCGCTCCCCCTTTGCGTCTCGCTCGGCTAGCGGCCGAGTCGCGACTGTCTTTCGAGCCGGGCCGCAGGCCGCACTAGTCGGGCCAGCCGCAGGCCACGCGGGCCGAGCTACGCCCAGTTGGGCCGGGCCGCGCCACTTTGGGCCAGGCTGTGCAACTCACCGGGCCGGTCCAACCCATTTTCCAGGTCGGACCCACCAAAACCGAGATGACCCGATCCGTCAGCCCATTAGGCCTAACGGATCGGGCCCGTTATTCACTTAAACGTGAATAACATAAGGACCACGCATCCGATCGACGCGCTGTCAGCGGCACTAGGACTATTTTGATGAGACGGACCTTTTGCATTACTATAAGTGAGTTTCAGATGATTTTGGTTATCATCCGGGTTAGAAACGAGCGTATTTCTAACTGGGACCTTGGGACGGAAAAGCCAATATCTCTCAGACCGGGCGTCTGATTGATGCGTCGTCTATTGCGTTTAGTTCCTATTGACGAGACAGAACTTCGGGATACATCAACTCTAGAATTCATGACAGTTTATGTATCGAACCCCTTGGCTTGTGGAGCGGACCCTCCCTGAATCGAGCATCCTGTGTACAGGAACCCTAGAGCTGGCTGCGACTGCGACGACGATGACGATTGTACTTGGATCCTACGTGGGTTCGGCAGCGAGGACGACTGTACTTGGATCCTCCATGGGTTTGGCAGCGATGATGACTATACTTGGATCCTATGTGGGTTCGGAAATGATGGTTACTGTACTTAGATCCTACGTGGGTTCGGTAGTGACGACTTCTGTACTTGGATCCTACGTGGGTTCGGTAGGGGAGATGATTCAGAGGCTACTTCTATAATCTCCACCCCTCTTCGTGAGTAGTATACCTATGTGAGATGAGTCTTGACTTTCAGTCATTATCGTCGATATGATTGACTTGATTTCCTGTGTGGACTGGGTTGTGCTTTCCTTTGTGGACTGGGTTGTTCTTGGGTTCGTGAGTTGGAGTCAAAATGGAATTGATGACTTAGGTATATGTATGGGCATATACCTAAGTAGAGTTGGTTGATACTTTGTGTTTGTATCTTTCCTTTTGGTTTATCCTTTGTGGATTCTAGGAGACCTTCGGGGGTCTTGGGGTCCCTACTAAGTATCATATACTCACCCCTGCATGGGCTATGCCTGCACTACGTTGTGTTGGATGCAGATGACAGAAAGTACTGATCGAGGTGGAGTCTTGTAGAGCGGGACGGTACCTGGAGGTGGACCACTTGGCGAGACGTACACGAAGCGGACGTCCAGACCCGAGGACCTGAGGAGACCATTTGTACCCACCCTTCAGGTGGTTTATCCGGAGGACGACTCAGTGATTTTTGGTTTACTTTACTACAGTTGTTCTTTCTTTACTGTTGTACTATACTTTCAGTTGGGTTTGTATTCTGACCCATTTACTTTCCGGAACTTACTTTTGTACTCAGTTTACTTAGTGTTTACTTCAACTTGTGTACTCTGTTGTGATTTTTTACTTATATAAAGGCAATGCCTTCCCTTTTATCGGGATTTATGCCTTTGGTGCTAGTCTCCAGCCCCTGGACTATGGAAGCCGGGCTTGGGGTAGTCACGGCACGGGCCCCGAGGACGGGTCGTGACAAATTGGTATCAGAGGAGTCGGTTCTACCACATAACTTAGGACTCTGATAATTTCTTCCTATGAAGAAATAGTGTTAAGGGTATTGAGTGTGGTTATCAGTACATGGAGTCCAGTGTTGGTGCGGCGGCCAACATATCCATACACCAGGACCCTGACTTCTGATTTCCAACTCAGTGCACGAAAACATTGATTGCATGTGTGTTTCAAAGGTTTTATTTGTGATTACTTTGTGTCAGCTCACCAGGTATATTTTACTAACTGTGCCTCACCTGTTACTTTTCAGGATGGCCCCACTAAGGCAGCCAACTAGGATTTCAAGCCACGTGCGAGATGGAAGCCCACCGAGTGACGAGGCCTCGGTGTAGGGCCCCATTACAGCGGAGGCACTAGCGGTACCTCTACCCGCTAGTCCACCGATACCACCAGCCCCAGCAGCGGAGAGTGCACGCCGCCTGAGTGCACTGCACGAGTTTCAGCAACAGAGGCCGCCCAAGTTCTGCGGAGAGATGAACCCTCAGGCAGCCGAGGATTGGCTGGAGGCTATTGTCCGGGTCTTCAGATTGGTAGGGACACCAGCAGATCTTATGTTGATCCTTGCCGCGAGACTCCGGCACGTAGCAGCAGGTAGATGGTGGATCCTGATGCTCCATGTGTACGATGAGACATCTCTACTATGGATGGACTTCGAGAGCCTCTTTCGCTCAGAGTTTGTTCCAGCCACACTCCGTGTAGTGTGCATCCAGTAGTTACTACAGCTTCGGTAGGGCATCATGACAGTAGCCCAGTACTCGGTGAGGTTTACCGACCTCTCGCACTACTCCACGGACATGGTACGAGACCCATTCTTCTAGGCCCGAACCTTCGAGTAGGGACTGAGGCATGAGATCAGGGCTTCAATGATCTCCCTCAGTATTCCAACGCAGACTGGAGTACTGGAGAGAGACCTTCTTTTGGAGAGATTCCTTGTTGAGCCTACGCCAGCAGCAAGGCCTACCGCAGGGTGACACATAGCGGAGTCTTCTGCAGCCGGCAGTAGACAGATGTCGCAGAGGTCCAAGCAGACCAGGCCATTAGGTGGGTGACCTCAGGATACTGGTTCGGAAGTGCGGGGCACACGGAGCAGAGCCAGTCATACAAGAGGCAGGCAGTGTTATGCATGCAGCGGGCAGGGCCACATGGCTCGTGACTGACTGACCTGCCATGCAGAGGAGAAACAGACGGTTGAGGGACCACCTAGGTAGAGGCAAAGTTTCGACCATGGTTGTCCACAGGGAGCAAGCGAATGAGGAAGAGGAGCTGGTCGAGCAGCAGGTGGTGGACGACGCTTTGAGGCTCTACCACCACCACCACCAGGAGGTCCACCCCGACCACAGGGAGCTGGCAGACAAAGGCAGGCTCAGCTTCAGGCAGTGGAGGCTTACGACCACGGCGCACCTGAGATGATTCGAGGTACTATCTGTGTCTAATCCACCCTTTCTACAGTTCTTATAGACACAGGAGAGAGTCATTCTTTCATTGTCGTTGCCCTTGTTCGGATCTTGGAGATTCTGACAGAGCCATTGGCTCAATCCTTACGGCTATAGACTTCTACAGGAGCAGACTCGACGATTACACACCGGTGCTGGCAGTGTAAGATTACTCTAGGAGGTGAGAACTTCGGCTGGGATCTTCTTGTAGCGGCATCGAGGCCTTACGACGTCATCTTGGGAACGGATTAATTATCTACTGTCCATGATCAGATCGACTGTATTAGGCGAAAAGTGTGGTGTGTCTACACAGATGGGAGTAGTTTCACCTTCACAGATGAGAAGGGAGCCTTTGTAGCATAGGATGGGCTTACGCAGAGGAGAGGGAAGCTGATTACCCATCAGTTGGCTAGTCTCATCCTAGAAGCAGTTGATGTGCAGAGTCCAAGTTTTCCTGTTGTGTTGGATCAATATGCGGATGTTTTTCCTGACGATGTTCCAGGACTACCTCCTCGTAGAGAGGTAGATTTCTACATTGACCTCTACCCCGGGACAGCCCTGATATCTACTCCAGCATATTGGATGGCTCCCGCCGAGCTTCGTGATTTGCGGGTACAGTTGGAGGATTTCTAGGGAAAGGGATTCATCTGACCCAGTGTTTCACCCTGGGCCTCTCCGATTTTATTCTCCAAGAAGGCGGAGGGGAGCTTATGACTATGTGTTGACTACCGCCGCCTAAATCAGGTGACCGTAAAGAACAATTATCCACTCCCAAGGATTGATGACCTCTTTGATCAGCTCAAGGGAGCACGATGGTTCTAAAAGATAGACCTCAGGTCATGCTATCATCAGCTCAGAGTTTGAGATGAGGATGTGAAGAAGACAGCCTTTAGGTGTCGGTATGGACACTATGAGTTCTTGGTTATGCCTTCAGCATAACCAACACTCCAGTAGTGTTTGTGAGTCTTATGAACAGGATCTTACTACCTTACCACGATCGATTTGTCGTAGTCTTCATCGATGACATACTTATTTACTCGACTACTGAGGAGGAGCATGCCTACCACTTGCGGGTTGTACTAGACACACTCCGAGAGCACCAACTTTATGATAAGCTCTTGAAGTGTCAGTTCTGGATTCGAGAGGACCACTTCTTGGGGCACATCATCTCTGAGGTGGGAGTTGTGGTGGATCCTATGAAGATCGATACAGTACTTGCTTGGGAGCCACCTAGGAGTGTGATGGAGGTGCGGATTTTCCTAGGTCTAGCTGGGTACTATCGAAGATTTGTGCCAGACTTCTCCAGAGTTGCAACACCACTTTTAGCTTTGACGAAGAAGGGGAAATTCTTCGTGTGGTCAGATAGATGTCAGCAGAGCTTCCAGGAGCTGAGACAGAGATTGACTAGTGCACCCATCTTGAGGCAACAGGAGGAGGGCGTAGGGTACGTAGTTTACTGCGATGCATCAGGGACCGGACTCGGGTGTATCCTGATGTAGGAGCGGGCAGTGATCTCTTATGGTTCACGATAGTTGAGGCAGTACGAGCAGAACTACGCTACCCCTGACCTGGAGTTAGCAGCAGTGGTCTTCGCCTTGAAGATGTGGCGGCACTATCTGATGGGAGAATGCTTTACAGTCTACTCTGACCACCAGAGTCTCAGGTACATCTTCTTGCATAAGGACCTAAACCTGAGACAGCGGCGATGGATTGAGTTCCTCTAGGACTATTACTTTGAGATAGTCCATACTCCTAGTAAGGGGAACGTAGTAGCTGATGCTCTCAGTAGAAGATTGGGCATTCAGCTACTTGGAGAGACGACGGAGCAACTAGTCGCGTTGTAGATATCCTTCGTGGATAGAGATGGATCAGCCTTTCCACAGTCACTCACAGTCACTCCTCTACTACTTCAGCGGGTCAAAGAGGCACAGCGTGGGGAAGTTGACTGTGAGACATGACGTGCACAGATATCCATAGGACAGGTACCTGATGGATTTTTTGTAGGAGGAGAGCACATCATCCTCTTCAGGGGATGTACCATGGTACCAGTTGCATTACAGGAGGAGGTGATGAGATAGTTTCACACTTATCCTTTGGTGGTACATCCAGGAGTAGCGAAGATGTACCAAGATCTTAGACAATAGCACTAGTGGCTGGGTATGAAGAAGGTTGTGGCAGAGTTCGTTTCACGATGCCTCACCTGCCAGTAGGTGAAGGTGGAGCACCAGGTTCCAGCAGGCTTGATGCAGCCCTTAGAGGTCCCGAAGTGGAAGTGGGATGGGATATCTATAGATTTCGTGATGGGGCTTCTATGTAATTCTAGAGGACACGACTCCATTTGGGTGATCATCGACCGACTCACCAAGTCGGCCCACTTCCTACCTATCAGAGAGCAGGGATTAGTGGAGATCTTAGGACGCCTCTACGTTCAGGAGATCGTGCGTATTCATGGTGTGCCATCGTCTATCGTCTCCGATGGAGATGCTCGTTTTACTTCCCGGCTTTGGAAGGGGTTGCAGGAGGCATTAGGGATACAGCTACACCTGAGCACCGCCTTTCATCCTCATACGGATGGCCAGAAAGAGAGGACAATTTAGACTCTCAAGGACATGCTCCGTGCATGTGTCCTCGATTTTGGTCGTAGCTGGGAGGATCACCTACCCTTGGTAGAGTTTGCGTACAACAACAGATACCACTCCACCATTGGGATGGCACCATACGAGGAACTGTATGGCCGACCATGCAGATCACCTATGTGCTGGACTGACCCTGGGGAGTCAGCACTCGTAGGACCAGAGATGGTTCAGGCTACGACGGAGAAGGTTCAGATCATCCAGGAGCGGATGAAGACTGCACAGATCAGACAGAAGTCCTATGCTGATAGGAGGCGGAGACCACTGGAGTTCGAGGATAGCGACCACATTTTCTTACGGGTCTCACCTCGACATGGATTACGGAGATTTTTTCAGGGTGGCAAGTTATCTCTACGCTTCATCGGACCATTCCAGATCCTCAACAAGGTAGGCGAGGTGGCTTATCGCCTAGCCCTTCCACCTCAGTTGCACCGGGTGCACGGCGTATTCCACGTATCTTAGCTGAGGAGATACGTGCACGACCCGACGCATATCATTGATCATGGGGAGCTGGACATCGATGACGGGGCGATATTTGTGGAGGTCCCGGTGGAGATCGAGGATCGACAGGAGAGGGTCCTATGTGGATGCTCGATTCATCTGGTGCGCATTCGTTGGTAGCACGAGAACCTCCAGGAGAGCACATGGGAGCGGGAGGCTCAGATGCGTGCATAGTACCCTCATTTGTTTCCCTAGTTTATGATGTAGCTTTACGGGGACGTAAAGCCCCAAGGTGGGAGTAATGTAAAGACCTGGAAATTTCAAGGAAATTTTTCCCTTAAATACTTTGGAATTTTATGAGTCTGTGGCTTCTAACTGCACTTGATTACGAGGCCTGGTGTGCCCGGAATCAATTTCCAAAGTTTAGCTCAGGTACGTTCAGTGAACGAACAAGCGGGTTTTTCTATCTTTTGAACCATTGCTCGGAATTGAAATCTGAGGGCACCGATGAACTCACAGCACCGGTAATTTCTTAAGAGGACTTTTACAGTAGATTCATTTTCACGGAAAGAGAAGTTAAAATTGTGGATTAAATGAGAAGTGAATAAAATTGTGGAACAATTTTATTTTTTATATCTAAGGTGGTTTTATCCTACATGGGGGAGTTAGGGTGGGACCCACTAGCACCTAACTACCAATGTGAGGATAAATGTGAGGTGGGGCCCATATGAGGCCCAACCCTTCACATTCCCTAAAACTTCTTAATCCCCCTCTTAATTTTTGTAAACTCCTCATTACTTGTGAAACCTTTCCACCTCCTCTCTCTCTCCCTCTTAACTCTTTCCAACACACTTTAATCAATTAATTAAACCACTTCAATTAATTAATTAAGTGTTTTGAAATTTAAATTTTTGAATACATGGTATGATTAAATAAAATAAGGAGAAGCCTTCTTTTATTTTTTATTGGCTTGTTGTGTTGAGATTTTGTGGAGAGATCTCTTGAGTTTTGAAGAACGCTTCATCTCCTTTGTTGAAGAACACCAACTCTCCGATGAAGAACATCGACTCGGCGACCCCGGATTCTCCATCTCCTTCTTCCTCTGTAACAAGGGAGGAGACACTGACGCGGGATCTCACCAATGACACCTCTCCTTATAATCTTCTCTCCGTGACAAAAGGGGAGACGTCGTTTCCTCCTCGGGTGCACTCCATCGTCGCTTACGGAACCTCACCTCGCGGCGCAGTCTTCCACGACGCATGACGTTCAATATCTTTTGTTGAGGTAGGGGTTATTTTTGCTCAAGTCTTTATCATCTCTCTTTGTTGCTTAAGGTTTGGCCGCATGATATCGTTGTAACGGGAGGAAATCGGACTGCACAAACACGGCTGATTCTCCTCCCCTCTTCTTTGTTAATCTTCGTTAATGTTGGAGGTGGAGGCGCACGGTGCCGTTGCACCGTGCGGTGATCGGCAGGGAACCGCGTCCATGAAAGGTCGCGGTGAAGGTGGCACGGTGCCGTTGCACCGCGTAGAGACGTAGAGGGCCGCGGCCAGAGCGGGCCACGACGGTGGTGCGCGGTGCCGTCGCGCAGCGCCGGAGAGACTGAGGAAGGCTGCGGCCAGAGCGGGCCATGGCATAGGGGCGCGGTGCCATCGCGCCGCGCCGATGAGACGAGTCGCGGCCTAAGACCATGGCGGACAAGTAGGGGCGGCCGGTCGAGCCGGCCGCCGGTGTCTCCACGAGGTGGGACCCCTTCTGGGTCCCGCGGCAGCTCACAAACCGGTCGTTCTTAATGGTCGGATGTTACCCAGAAACCGGGGGGTGTAACCCCCCCCCCCCCCTGAACAGCTGCTAGGGTATACCCCACTAGGTCTGCCATTTCCAAAAACAGGGGTTCGCGGCCCCTTTACGTCCCGCTCGGCTAGCGGCCGAGCCGCGGCCGGCTTCTGAGTCGGGCCACAGGCCGCACGGGCCGGGCCAGCCACAGGCCACGTGGGCCGGCCGCGCCCAGCCTGGCCGGGCCGCTCCACTTCGGGCTAGGCTGCGCAATTCACCGGGCCGGTCCGACCCCTTTGTCGTGTCGGACACGCCAAAACTGAGATGACCTAATCCATCATCCCATCGGGCCCGTTATTCACTTAAACGTGAATAACTTAAGGACCGCGCGTCCGATCGACGCACCATCTGCGGCACTGGGACTCTTTCGATGAGACGATCCTTTTGTGTTACTCTAAGTGAGTTTCAAATAATTTTGGATATCATCCTGGTTAGAAATGAGCATATTTCTAACTGGGCCCCTGGGACGGAAAAGCCAATATCTCTCTGACCGGGCGTCCGATTGACGCGCCGTCTGTTGCGTTGAGTTCCTATTGACGAGATGGAACTTTGGGATACATCAACTATAGACTTAGTGACAGTTGATGTATCGACCCCCTTGGCTTGTGGAGTGGACCCTCCCGGAATCGAGCGTGTTGTGTGCGGTAACCCTAGAGCTGGCTGCGACTAGGACGACGATGACAACTGTACTTGGATCCTACGTGGGTTCGGCAGCGAGGATGACTGTACTTGGATCCTACATGGGTTCAACAGCGAGAACGAATGTACTTGGATCCTCCGTGGGTTTGGAAGCGATGACGACTATACTTGGATCCTACGTGGGTTCGGTAGCGATGGTTACTATACTTGGATCCTACATGGGTTCAGCAGCGATGACTTCTGTACTTGGATCCTACGTGGGTTCGGCAGGGGAGATGATTCAGAGGCTACATCTATCATCTCCACCCCTCTTCGTGAGTAGTATATATGTGTGAGCTGAGTCTTGACGTTCAGTCATTATCATCGATATGATTGACTTTCTTTCCTGTGTGTACTGGGTTGTGCTTTCCTGTGTCGACTGGGTTGTTCTTGGGCTCGTGAGTTGGAGCCGAACTGGAATTGATGACTTAGGTATATGTATGGTCATTTACCTAAGTAGAGTTGGTTGATACTTTGTGTTTTTATCTTTCCTTGTGGTTTATCTTTTGTGGATTCTGGGAGACCTTAGGGGGTCTCGGGGTCCCTACTGAGTATCATATACTCACCCGTGCACGGGCTATGCCCGCACTATGTTGTGTTGGATGCAGACGACAGACAGCACTGATCAAGGTGGAGTCTTGTGGAGCGAGACAGTACCTGGAGGTAGACCACTTGGCGGGACATACACCGAGCGGACGGCTAGACCCGAGGAGCCGATGAGACCATTTGTACCCACCCTTCAGGTGGGATATATGGAGGACGACTCATTGGTTGCTGGTTTACTTTACTACAGTTGTTCCTTCTTTACTGTTGTACTGTACTTTCAGTTGGGTTTGTATTCTGGCCCATTTACTTTCCAGCACTTACTTTTGTACTCAGTTTACTTAGTGTTTACTTCAGCTTGTGTACTCTGTTGTGGTTGTTTACTTATATAAAGGCAATGTGTTCCCTTTTATCGGGATTTATGCCTTTGGTGCTAGTCGCTAGCCCCTGGCCTATGGAAGGCGGGCTTGGGGTAGTCACGGCACGGGCCCCAAGGACGGGTCGTGGAACAGAACAACCGATGAAATTGAACACGAGATGGATCAAGTCGGTTATCGTGATACACATGTTCATTTGTATCCATATGAAATAAAACTTGGTTATAATACCTTAGTATGTCTAACAATTGCGGAAACACCCAATATGAGTCATCCCAGTCACCATAGACCTTCAAAATTGCCTTCTGTTTCTCCATCCATGCCCTATAATAGGAAATCTTATAACCGAATGTTTAATGAATCCTTTATTACACAAGGGCTATTGGAACATCTTGACATGTCTTAATCATCTCAACAAAAATATATGACATAAATTCTACATCCAATGAGTTGTGATCTTGTGTGATGCTTGGCTGAACACAAGTATGATCTGCCTCAATCCTCGAGATTCTCCAACCTCTTAATGTAATGTCTGGAATCTCCCTCAATATAAATATACAATCATACCCATACTTCTCACACCTTATGACATATTTACTAAGGCATGATTGATGAACTATATAGTTGTAGTCCCTCTCAATATGAAATCTATTTATCATGCTTTTTAATGCATCTTTACTTGGAAAATTCCTTCCAATATATAAGGTTTTTTCCAAATCACTAAACCTATCTGGTACAACTCTGGGGAACTCAGTTTCTGGTGTGAGAACATTATTTTCGAATTTAGGCACACGTGTCATTGCTTCTGACCAATATAAAAGTAGTGGTGGATGATTTATTGTAGGTCAAGGTTGATGTACAACTAATGCATTTCTCGAAACCTTTTTCCTAACTTCAGCTGATCCCTCCTCATCAGTATTATTTTCACCATCTGATCCATCATTACAAAACTCTTCATCATAAGTCGGATTGACATGTATATCTAGAATATAATCTAGGTTTCCCTCTTCTGATGCATCATTTTGAATTCTCTCAATTTCATGGGGTGGACTGTCTTCAACCACTCTTGAAATTCTACGTCTTCATACAACTAGACGTTGTTGTTGTACAGTAGCAACATCAATGTATAACTCCATCATGGTACCATCTGACCATTGAGAAAATAAATTAATTGCTTGGACCCACTCTGCATCAGCAACCAATGTAAAAGCTAGATGCCACAGTGTTTCTAGGAATTGAAAATCCCTATAACTCATAGACTTGATCTCTTGATCGGGTCCCAGATTTAAGGAACCATGAATTCTCTCTTAAAGGTCACTTATGGTTACACAATCAGTTGTACTAACCACTGTTATTGGTTGTGTACTATAATAATCTCCTTGCTCAGTTTGAATAACCTTTCCATAGCAATACACACAGTCAAACATGACTCACTACGTCAAAAAATTTTCTTTCATCGGAATTATGATATTGTAACAAATATTAATAGTTAATTATAGTTAACTAATCATATGAATTCATTTTTAATCATAAGTTACCATTAATTAATCTATAATTAATCATTAATAATAGTAAGTATTATTTCTAAACTATATATAACTAAATAAACTACATAATACACAACATCTTTAATTACTAATAATAACTTTTTTAACTAATCACTCATTCTTTGATCACTAATTAATCAATATTAAGTTATTCTTTAATTATTTATTCTTTAATCCTTAATCATATTATATTCATTATTTATTTATAATTAACTAATCATATGTATTCATTTTTAATCCTAAGTTATCATTAATTAGTCTATAATTAGTCATTACTAATAATAAGTATTATTTCTAAACTATATATAACTAATTAAACTACTTAAACAGACTTAATTACTAATAATAAATTTAATTCATTAATGCTTTTGTCCTTAGTTAAATCTATAACATCATAATTATAATTTTATCATTGATAAATATACTAATTAAATTTCTTTTTTTCTTATATATTTTAGTAGTTTATAAAGAAAATATGAATCATATTAAGAATATTCCCCAGGAGTGTCAAACCAGGAGTGCAGCAAGGCCCATTATTGTGTACCAGGATACCTCGGGTCAAGTTCAAAACTCCTTGTTAGAGTTTTCACTCCTAGGTACATCTGTGCCAGAGCCACATCCACTTTTTTTATCCAAACAAGGATTTGATTGGTTAGATAACCACATGATCTTTAAGCTACCAAAATTTCTCAATACTTAATCCTAAGTTAATCCTAATTTAATCTATACTTAATCTATACTTAATCTATACTTAATCTATACTACAAACAATAATTATTTCAAACTATATATAACTAATTACAAAACCTAACAAACAAAATATTAAGAACTACTTAAGCTACTTAAAAATGAAATATTTAAAACTAAAAATAATTCAATTAAATAAATAAAAAACATTAAATTAAATAAATAAAAATACCTCTAAATGATGATTCACAAAAACCCGCAAAGAAAATGGATTTTTTTTTGAGAGAGAAGGAGAGAATTTAGGAGATATGAAGTCAATAATTGAGTGAGGAGAAGGGGGAGGCTGCCCTTTTATAGGGATTTGAGGTCAAGGAGACATTGTTGATGCCGCCTTTCGCCTCTGGGTAAGGCCAAAGGTGGCATCGGTGGTTCCACCTTTGGCCTTACCAAGAGGTAAAAGGTGGAATCTCCCCCACTGCCTTTGCCATGTCATCGATCTAGTCCAAAGGTGGTGCGGGGGAGAAAAGTCGTCATCACCGATGCCACCTTTGTAGCATATTTTTAAAAAAAATAACCTATGTTGTTTTAAAAAAAATCAGAAAACTTATAAAAAACTCATGTTATGACAATTGAAACTCTATTGGGGATTAGAACGGAGGATGTACATCAGTGGGGTGGGTTCCCCCTTGATATTGGTGGGAGTTAATTCATACGGGACCTCCTTTTCCTCAATATGAAAGGTTTTGACATCATTCTTGGGATGGATTATTTTGTTACCTTTTAGGATTGTATTGATTGATACTGCCATAGGGTGACCTTCACATTACCAAAGGGTGGATATTTTATTCACAAAGGTGTATGGGGTATCCAAGAAATCCAGGTTGGACCTGAGAATTGTGGGTTGGGCGGGATGATAGCCCAGATTGTGAGTTTATATCTAGATGATCATGGAACATGTCAATTTGATTTCCCTCTAGTGTTTGATCATTTTAGAGATATTTTCCCAGATGAATTTTCAGGATTACCTATAATAAGATAGGTATAGTTCCCTATCGAGCTAGATCCAGGAGCTGGCTAGTATCCATTCCTTCTTACAGTATGGATACTACTAGGATTCAATAGATCAATAGGCAGTTAGAGGATTTAGAGATTAAGGGGTTTATTTGACACAACAATTATCTATGGGGTTCTCTGGTCCTTTTGTGAAAAAGGTGGATGTAAATCTTAGTATATATGTGGATTACTGTAAATTGAACCAGTTGATAGTTAAGAACCAGTATCCTTTGTTATAGATAGATGATCTCTTTGACTAACTCTGAGGAGCTTGGGTTTTGTCAAATATTGACTTGAGATCTGGTTATCATCTGGTGCATGTTAGACCATCAGATATACCTCGTATAGCCTTTCATAGTAGGTATGGTCTATATGAGTATTTGGTTATGTCATTCGGTCTCACAAATGCTCAAGTGGTCTTCATGGAACTGATGAACAAAGTGTTTCATCCTTATCTTGATTCGTTTGTGGTGGTTTTCACGGATGATATCTTAGTGTATTCTCACAATTGACATGAGCATGCCATTCATATTGAGATAATATTGAATACACTGAGAGAGCATCATTTATATGCTAATCTCACAAAGTTTCACTTCTAGATGGATCAAATTAACTTCTTGGGTCATACTATCTCCATGAAAATAGTATCAGTAGACCTAGAGAAGGTGAGAGTTGTAGTTTCTTAGGAGTAACCCAAGAACGTCTTTGTGGTAAGAATTTTCTTAGGGATATCTAGATATTACAGGAGTTTCATATAAGACTTCTCACACCTAGAAGTTCCACTAATGGGCTTGACTAAGAAGGGTGAGAAGTTTTTATGGTTATATTCTTTCAAGATATCCCTTCATGAGTTTAAATAGCAATTGACTTCAACACCGATATTGATTTTTCCAAATCCAGATAGGAGTTACACTATGTACTGCAATGCATCAGGTATCGGGATAGGAGTATTCCTTATATGGATGGATCGAGTCGTAGCGTACAGGGCTCGGTAGTTGAGACCACATGAAAGTAATTACCTGACGCGTGATCTTGAGTTAGCTATAGTTGTTTGCGTATTTCAATATTGGAGACATTACTTACATGGAGAGCATTTTTTTGTGTCCACAGACCACAAAAGACTCAAGTACATATTTACATAGTGTGATCTGAACTTGAGACAGTGAAGGTGGGTTGAAAACCTACATTCCTTCGACTTTGAGCTTTCTTACATTCCTGGTAAATGCAATATATTGGATGATACACTGTGTAGAAGGAATTAGATATAGATAGTGTAGCAGGCCAGTAGTGAGTGGAAACTTATGGATTTGTTCTCTAAGATACACTTTTAGGAGAAGGATAGTTATGGTAAGGCCTTTCTATCATCCTTATCTATTACTTATACCCTTATAGATAGAGTGAGGATGATGCATCTATTGGATTCTGAGGCCCTAGTCCTATGGAAGAGTGTGTAAGGTGAGAACCCTCCTTCTAGTTAGACCATAGGCGAGGATGAAATTCTCTATTTTCAAGGTCATGTATGGGTTTCATTAGACATGCACGAGGAGCTAATGCGAGATTTTCATGCTTCATATTAGGTAGTTCACTTAGGTGTCACCATGATGTATTGGGATTACATTACTAGAACTGGTGGTTGATTATGAAAAGAGATTTAGTTATCTTTATCATGAGATGTTCCACCTATCAACAGGTAAATGTGGAACACCAACAACCAATTAGAATTTTACAGCAGTGACCCATTCTGGAGTGGAAATGGAATGATGTCACGATGGATTTCATGATAGGTTTACTGAGGTATCCTCAAGTTAATGATGACATGTGGGTTGTTTTTGATAGGATCATGAAGGTTGCACATTTCTTTCAAATCAAGTATACCTTTTTAGTAGATGATCTTGTAAGGTTGTATATCTGTGAGATAGTACAACTTCACGGGGTCCCACATACTATCATTTTAGAGAGGGATGCCTAGTTTACTTCACGGTTATATAAAGGGATGCAGAGGGTGTTAGGTACATAGGTGATTCTAAGAATAGAATACCACCCTTAGACTGATGTCCAGTCATATCATAAGATTCAAGTGCTTGAGGATATGCTGCGAGCATGCATCCTATATTTATAGGTCTATTTAGAGAGACAAATACCCCTAGTTGAATTCACCTACAATAATATATTTCAGGATACTATTCATATGGTTCCTTATGAGGCTTTGTATAGTAGGTCATGTTGATCACCCCTATGCTGGTTATAGGTAGGATAGGTAGCTATGCTTGGGAATTATCTTGTTCTAGAAACTATAGAATAGGTGTAGTTGATTTGAAAGTGGATGGATACTATGTAGTCTCATAATAAATATTACATTGATCACCACATACAAACTCTGGAGTTCAAGTTCATGGATTGGGTCTTTTATGTGTCTCACCGAGGCTAAGACATAGGAGGATCAGGAGACAGGGTAAACTTTCACTGTGGTATGCCAGGCTGTTCGAGATTCTGGAGAGAGTCAGGTCGGCAGTCTATCGGTTTCAGTTAGCTCAGAGTTATCGATCCATGCATGATGCCTTCCATGTATCTCAGCTGTGATGTTTCTATTTAGACATGTCTCATTAATTTTAGCCTAAGAGCTTTATTTATAGGTAGATGTGTCCATTTAGGTGCATCTTATACGTATTGTGGATCATAACACGAAGGTTCTCTAAGGTAATCTAGTTCCTCTAGTATGGGTTCTATTGAAGCATGGTTGTGTACAGGACAAGGCCTAGGAGTGTGAGACTGATGTACGATCATAGTATCCAGATTTATTCTCATAACATGATTTACCACCCTCGGAAAGGCAATTTGGGGACGAATTTATTTAAGGGGGGAATTCTGTAATAACACAGTTCTTATTTGAGGTAATGATTCTTTACCTTCTATAAAATTTCTATTTAAATGTTTAAATATAGCCTAATGTGAATGCCCTTTGAGGTCATGGAGCTATTGGGGGTATTTGGGGCTGGTTTGAAGCTTGGAACCCAGATTTTGGGTGAAAATGGTCTGGCGCATAGTTAGAATAAATCGTGTGGGGCAAGCCGCATTCTTAGATAAAATATTTCTAAGGTAGAAAGTGGAGTCCTACAATATGCACAGTTATAGAAAAACATTAAATTTGGGGCACACAGTTGTGTAGCTATGTCTGTAATTTTGATAGTGGAGGTTTTATAGTTTCCACACGGTTAGTCAAACCATGTGAGGAAACTGTGTGGGGTTCCCTTCCCTACAGTTAAGCATACACAGTTGGCACAAGGGTTTTCCAACCATATGACCAAACAATGAAATGCCAAATTTTGGGTGATTTTACAATTTTACCCCTAATTAGTCTATTAAAAACTAACCTAATTTCATTCTTCTTCCTATGGATATCCATGGCCATTGAGAGCACCTTGAATCTCTAAAGTAGGATTTTCCACTGACTCTTCATATGATCTTCGATTCAAGAACTGTTTATCTCATTGGATCTACATTGGTAAGTTATTGATTCCTATTTATCCATTCTTTTTTCTTTTGGGTATCAGCTACACTATTTAGGTGCATGTTAATATGACCTATTTATAGGTTCTTTGTTCGTTCTTTGATTTTTCTCTTGATCTGAGTTGAATCAGAAGATGATACTGGATGAGATATCCACTATTAACCATTAGTAAGTGGTCTCATGCCTTTTATTAAAAGTCAAATTGTTTATATATGCCATTTTTTCTCATGATCAATTCTCGATAAGTGCCTTGAAATGAGTTTTAATCCTTGAATTGAATTGATATGTGTGGCTTATTCAATTAATTAGGACCATTGATAAATGTTAAATTCTTAATAACTATGAGTGGACCCCCCCCCCATTATGGTGTGTTGTGTATTTAAATGGGTCATTATGATGGAATGTGAAATTGGATACCTTTGAGGTGTGTTCTTTTCCCCATGTCATGGGATGTTAATATTGAATTTTCAATTGAAGAATTGAATTGTGAGTTGATATATAAATTCAATTGTGTTATCAATTGTAAATTGATTGGTTAAAAATAAAGGATGGAATGACTATAAACCTTATCCATTTCTATGAAATTTCTTGATAAATCATGAGATACTTTTTATAATGAAATTCCCATGTGAGTAGAATTAAAGGCTAAGCCTTCTAAGCTTAGCTCATTCTTTGATTCACCTTCTGAGGTGAGGTTGAATCGAAATGTTCTTGGTGATGACCTTGACATGTTTAAATGAAATTAATTAAATGAAAATTATTAATTGTTATTTAATGATATTAAGTTCTTATATGCCTTGGGTGACACATGGATTCAAATGACGAATGTCATATATGGACTCATTTGGCTTTGAACTTGCTTTTTCTTGAGTGAAACTTGGAATCCTTATATGGTTTTCCAAGGACGGACTCATGGGGGCCGACTATTATATGTAGAGTGATACTTGGATTCCATATGGATTTCCAAGTATGGACTCAGTGATCAATTGATCATGTATTCCATGGGTGATACTTGGGCTCCCTTAGTAGACCGCCAAGGATGGACTCGAGTGGTAGTGATGTTATACCACACCTAGAGAAATACCTAGGTTCTTGAGAGGTTCTCTGTGGATAGGCTTATAGGGTTTTGGTTTATAATATACCTATAGAAATACCTAGATTCAAAATTAGGAATGCCAAGGATGGGATTAGGTTCATAAATGAATAAATAATGAAATGGGTTATATGAAACATCTTACAAGCCAAAGCACAAGCTCAGATCTGGTCTTTTTCTTACACCTTATAGATGGGATATTTAGGAATCCTTTGATCATATTTCCACAGGGAATGCCGAGATACACATTGGGTCTCAAGACTTGTAAACTAAATGGAATTGAATCACTAAATGAAATTGCTTATAAATGAGAACTTAGAATTTATAGGATGTTTACTCTTAGTAATTCCTTTAAATATTATATTATTGTTTGCACACAGTAATTGTTATATACTCACTGACTGGATGGAACTAGACCTTGGGTGGTTAGCTACTAGGATTTAGTCTTACACCCTATTTGGGCCACTTTGGGTACCCAAACAGACTATATGATTTCAGGTATCGATAAGGGTAATCACCCTACTACGGGTTCCTGATTGATGCTTAGAAGTAGAGGAGAACAAGACCGATCTGAGGCTCGTGATTCTAGATAGGTTAATTTTATCATTTTTTAATTTTGATACATGTATTTTATTTTACTATTGTGTACTTTTTTTGGATATTATGTAGAGACATATGACATGTATCATCATCATCTGTATATGAGATCACTTTTGGCATTGTTATCTATTCCTATTATTTATCTATTGTTTGATTGTTATACTACTTCTACTATTGATTATTATTTCTATTATGAAGTGTTACAATTTGGTAAGAGGTAATAGTCTTCCCACAGACACACCCTAGGACCTCACTGCTAGTTGGAAACCTCTGGTGTTTGGGGGGATGTGCTAGAGGCCATG
This sequence comes from Viscum album, assembly GCA_963277665.1. Taxonomy (NCBI): domain Eukaryota; kingdom Viridiplantae; phylum Streptophyta; class Magnoliopsida; order Santalales; family Viscaceae; genus Viscum; species Viscum album. Next base: position 1,192,601,256 of record OY728126.1, read on the forward strand.
TGGCCAACCGGGCTAAGGGAACCTTTCATTGGCATCTGAATCTGGGACATTACAAACACTATGCATGACAAGTGAATCTTTTTTGTGGTATCTTAGGATGATTCCTAGAGTACCAAGAAAATTATGAAAGTATAAAAAAAATTAGATGAATGGGGATGATTCATAGTGATTGTAGATGATGATGACATACTTAAGAATATAAATAAGGAAGTGTAGTTCTAAAGACACTTAGGTTAAAAGATTGAAGTATTAATCTTGGGAATATATACAAAATAATATTAATTAATGGTTTATTAATAAAATAAATATTGAAATTTATGTTTGTGTGCATGCCTGATATCTACAAGTTAGTGGTGGAATTCGGGTGTCATGTGCGACGGTAGCTACAAATGAGTCTAAGGCTAGGTAGTTACCCTTAGTATGGATTGTGTGTGATATACTTTATATTTTTTGATTTCATACGCTTCACCGCCCGTGTCGGTGGGACAACCGATACCCAAGGGTTTTTTAGGAGTGTTTTCTCCAACATTCGGGATAGTGAGGGAATGGATGATTGACTTATCTCTATCCCCCATCCTCTATTTAGTTGTAGTTATGTGTATGCATAATCTGATCTATGTTGACTTACAATACAGGGTGAATTCCTACTTGAGATGTGATGTCTCTTGGTTTTATAATACATATATGTGTGGGTTGTAACAGTTTGAGGTTATAGAACATACTTGTATTTGGTCATGGTGGATATGCTTCCCATGGGTTCACATGCATGGGCTATGATGACTTGAAATATAATGCATTTACACGGGTTATAGTGGCTTATGGACATAGATTTGGTTATGGATGAGATGATAATGATGAGGTTGAGACAAGCTACATAGGATGAAAAATAGATATGATATGATTGCATCAGATGTTGGATGGCATGTGGAAGAGATAATCATAGGACATGAGTTGTTAGGGTGTGAGAGAGATAAACCAATGGGAAAGTGGAAGCAGGGTAATTTCATATGTGTTCACTTCTGATATATAATGATTTACTTTTGTGCATTACTGGGTGAGTGAGACATGATTGGGATGGGAAATAATTTTACCTTTTTAGGTGATGAGTTTGTTTCATTTTTTTATTCATTAGACTTTCGTATTCTTATATCATATTTTTTACAAGAGGTTTTGACGAGGATCTCACTGAGTATATATGTTATGTTCACCCTACGTATATATAAACTATTTTTCTAGTCTATATGATCTGGTTGGTGATCGAGTTGATCATCACTAGCTTGAGGAATCATTTAGGAGTTATTGGAGCTTTGTGGTCACTATTGAGGATTCATTGGTTTTTTACTTTCAATTCTTTCAATTTTTTGATTGTATGACATTAAATTACATGTATTATGATTTATTGTTTATTCATGCATGGAATTGGTTTATGGTTTTTCATCTTGTATCTTATACCTTAAATTTATATTGAGGATAATGTCTCTCATGTGTGTGATCTATATACCATCGATACTGGTCATCAACCCATGACTTGTTAGAGGAAGATATCATGAGTTGTTATCTCCTTTTCTTAAATAGTGTCCTGGGAGGGATAACTTTGGAGAATAGATTAATTTATCAAGGATAAAGTAATCGATAGACATCTATTTTTATTATTATTTTTATTTTCAATACATGGAGCACGTGATTTTTTAAATTTATTTTCTCTTCTTTTTTAAATAACTTTGAATATATATGTGTATATTGAAAATTATATTTAAATATTTAATTTTTAAACAAATAAATTATTCTCCATGATTTAAATATTGATATTTCGATTCTAAATATTTTTTTATTTTCATTATTATGTGAATTTGTTCTTTTTTTACTAAATTTTTAACTAACTTTGTGTTTATATGTGTTTTTGGAAGAAAAAATATCTGGTTTAACAAAAAAATCTATGCTTTATGTTTTAAATAGGGTTTTTTTATTTTTTAAAAGTTTTTTTTAATTCTCAAAACATGTTTTTTGCTAATTTGTTTTTTTATTAATTTTTTTAAATAAATTCCAATTTTATATGTTTTATTTAAAAAAATGTATAAATATTTAATTTTTAGGTTATGTGTTTTAAAGGGTGATATTTTAATATTAAAATATGTTTTTAGTTTTTTTAATCCACATAATTTATCAAGGTCTTTGAGGTTACAATCAAAGGAGACAACACACACTCCTTAACCTGCAAGGACATGTCACACCCCCTCAAAGGGTTGACTCACTTCATAGAAAATTGATTACATTGATTGATCTGAAAGTCCATTTTCCAAAATTTGATAGTTTTAATATGTGTTTTGTGAATTTGACTTTTTAGTCTAATTTTTTTAAATAATTTAAAGTTTATATACAAATTTAAATATCTATTCTTTTTTATTATACATCATATGCTTTTTTATTTTAAATATTGAACATGTGTTATGTTATTTTTTTCGTTTTATTATCATTTTAAAACAACTTTGAGTTTATGTATACTTTTTTTGAAAAATAATAATAATTAAGAATATAATTTATGATTTTTTAATTTTAAAAGTTTTTTAAGTATTTTTAATTCACATATGTATTTATTTTAATTATTTTTTAAGATAATTTTGAGTTTATATATAAATTTATTAGAAAAATATTGTTTAAATATTTAGTTTTTTAACATATAATACATATATATATATATATAAGTTATGTGTTTTAAATATCGATATTTTAAGTGAAATATTTTCTTTTTTTTATTACTTTATTACATAATATGTTATTTTCTTGTAAAAATTATCTAAATCTCCATGTTCAAATATCTTTGTAGCGAAAAACACATAGGAAAAAAAGAGCCAATTCACATTGTTTTTAGCTTTAAATTCGTTTTAATTGCTTTTCATCCACGGAACATGTACATAAAAAGTTTCATGTGAATTTATTTTTTTATTTAATTAATATTTTTAATAAATTTTAATTTATAAAATTAAAGATAATTGAAATTTTATTTTCTAAAATACATAAAATTCTTTTATAATTAAATAGTACAAAACTCATGCATTTCACTGCATAATCATTTAATTAGAAATTCACATACAAAAATTTATAATCTAAAGTAACTAAAAACTTTAGACAAATTAAATATAGAAATATAATGAAACATGAGAGTAAGTAATATTGATATTGGTCAGTTTTTGGGAATCGGATGCATAGGTGGCAGATATATGAGGAGACATGTGTCCTTAAAGGCATACTCTATAGTATAGATAATTGATTTCATGTAAATGATTTGAGTCTTAATTACTTCATCTCATTTGTAAAAAATATTCTTAGCAAAAAATTTAATCATAGGAAACAAAGCATAAGGTTATAAATTTCAATTAGAAATAATATAAGAAATGGGAAACAGTGAAAAAGGTGTTGAATAAATGATATTGGAAAAATGGAAATATTTTATTTATTAATTGAATTAAATACATTAATAAAATTATATTAAAAAATAGAAGCAATGAAATGATTTTATAGAAGATTATTTTTTTATTTAATGGTTAATGCAATAAATTAGAACTAAAAAATGCATGGGATGTAAAAAAATGATGGATTTTTTGTACATTTACAAAGAGTGAAAGCATTTTTGAACATATTATAAATAAAATAATTGTAAGGAACTTTTAAATGAATATGGATGAGTGAAATTATGTAAAGGATAATATTCATAAAATAAAGATAAATTTAAATTATAGTAATGATGCATACATATCAGTTTATTACATTATAAATTGAACAATTGAAAATGTTCGAATGATAATGAAAGAAGGAAAATTTAAAAATGGTTCAAGTATATTATTTCATTACTATATAATTAATATGTAATGAAAATGTTATAATGAAAATAAAATATTCTTATATGGTGAAAATGAATTTCAGAATAGTTTTTAGTAATGATTTTTCCAAATTTAAAAGATTCAAACATTTTTTCTAAAGAATTAAATAAACTACTGGATAAATGATACTTGATAAATAGAAATATTTTATTTAATTATAGAATTAAATACACCACTCAAATGATATTGAAAAATGTAAATAGTGGAATAATTTTATAGAAGTCTATTTTTTGAGTTAATGGTGAATGCAATAAATTGAAACTAAAAATTGCATTAGAAGTAAAAGAAAATGATGGGTTTTTTATACATTTCATTAAATAAATTTTGGTGAATAAAATATATTGGTAAATAAATTACATTGAACAAATTATATTCCCATACATTTCAGTGAGATACAGTACTCTATGGGATACAATGTATGAAGTAATATATTCCATTACATTTAAGATAGATACAATGTATGTAGTGAACCAACCTCGGGTGGAAAATTAGAAATTTTATGAATGATAGTAGATATATTATGCATGATAGAGGTGTTCCCTAGGGAAGGTAGAACTTTTGACATGGATATTCTCAAGAATTCTCTGAGATTCTCAGAAACTAAAGGGTTACCTGAGTAGATTCGACGCAGTTGGCCTAGGAGAGCAGGGCCTAGATGGCGCCCACCAACCTATGTTTTTGAATTTCAATAATAATTGAATCTCACATTGTAAATTTAAAAATAAAAAAAGTGTAAATACTATGATTTGTTAGATGGTATTCTAAAATAGAATAAATATAGTAGGTTGAGTTTGTACCAATGTATTGAACAAACATTAAGCAATCGCCTTCATGTATTTCAGTAACTGTTCAAGCCAAGAAAATTGTTTCATGTGAGTAATATAGAATGAACATATCATATTTGTTAATGTAAATATGAATGGTGGATATAGTTTCACATAAATTAATTTTTATATGGAATATGAACTTCAAGGAATACAAAGTTTTGTTAAATAATACAGTTGACCATTCAACAAAGTCATCTCATAGTGTGCAGTTAATAGAAACACCTATAGAAAAGTTAAATGATATAAATTGGAAATTTTTAAATAATTCATAATGTAAATTATATTGAATTTGAATAAAAATAAAATGGTCATTCATCTTGTAGAACTATTTTCATTCTTTTACCAATATTTTCCCATGGTTACATATGTTGATAATGACGAAGTTTCCTAAATAAATTGATGTGAGTGTAAATGGAGAGAATAAAAAATTTAGTTATTTGGAATAAAAATGAAAATAAGAAATGATATGTGTGGACCATTAATTGATAACTAATAATAAATAGAATCTAATATGAATTAAAAGTTATTATAAATATATTTAAGTAGTGAAATGCTTAAATCAAGATGAAATTTTATATTTGTGGTGAATAATGAAGGAAAAATATTCCAAATTAGAGGTCACATTAATAACATAAAGATATTTCAAAATTAAAAAATATCACATATTACAAACACATTATATACATGGATTCAAAATTACATAATATATAATTATAGACAGTCTATAGATTTCATAATATATTATCTGTGTGAATTTTATAATACACATATTCAAATTTTGAGACACATTATACTCAAATAATACACATAAAACTCTATATAATACACAAAAAGAGATTATAGATTTCATAATATTCCACCACCAATCTATTTTTTCATTTTATTGAAGAATCCACTTTATGTATAAGTGGGAACCTACAGAAAATCCACAAAATATGCATTACAGATTTCAAAATTCAAAATATCAAACAAAACCATCAACATCACACCACAATCCTTCATAACACACTGTGATTCAAAATTTAAATGAGATAAATCATCATCGCCTCTCTATGTGCACCATGATACATCACCAATTTCAAGTTTCAAAATATAGACCATCATCGCCTCCTCGAGCCAACTGGTAGATTTCATAATATTGATTATAATAAAAATCATATAATTTCATTGATATTCTAGATTGTAGACTATCAATTATAGATATTGTAGAATTTTACACATATAATCTAATTTCATATTATAAAACACTTTATAAAACATTGGTTATACATATATTATAGATTATAAAACACTGATATAAAACACTTATTTTATATAATTCACAAACATATATTCCACACTTGTCATTGTAGTTTATAATAAAAATTATATCATTTCATTGATATTTCATAGAATAATGTATTACAAATATTATAGATTGTTACACATTGATGTCATATTATATAGTTTGTTACATAGTAATTTAGTGATGCACAGATTAAAATTGAAAATCATATATATTGTTACAGATTAAAAACACACAAAAAAACTCTACTTACACACATATTATAGATTAAAATAATTGTTTATAAAAAAATATTGTAGATTGTGAAAGTGGTTATGCATAGATTACAATTTATACTATGATTTCATATTATAAAATATATGTTATACACATATTCCAATTTTTTTACGCTGAATGAAAAACATATTTTTTTTAAAAGTATATTCCAAATCATGCATAGTTTATGATATATATTATTATATATTATA